>CM031237.1:578597890-580997890 GCA_018340775.1 Taxus wallichiana var. yunnanensis
GCCCTCTTTCTAAAACTATATCATGTTTAAGGGCATATTTCTTTAGAATTTGACCCACTTTTTGAGCCCATGACACTTCTTACATATGAAGTGAATGAGACCTTGGAACTTGAGATAAGGGGAACCCCAACAGAATTTCTTGGTGGTAAAGGAAACAAAGTCAAACAGAAATTGTGGAAGATTAACTTTTTGTGGTCTTTGGCTTGTCCATGGTGTATGTGGATAAGAATTCTCAATAATGAGCTTAAAATAACCTCATATTGACTGTCACATGTAAAATATTTGATAACCCATTTTTCCACATCTGCCCACTGGCTCTAAGGGAAAGTGCTTCTTTTGATGCCCTTGGCCTTCCCTTTATTATCAATAACCAATTCCAATTTTTTTCTTTCCAACAACAAAACGTTTAATAATTTTAGAGTAAGGAGTCTTGAAATTGACTAATTGCCCTTCCTCTGGAATACCAAAAATTTGACTAATTATGGAGGAGCTAAACAAGATTTTCTTACCTTTTACTTTTGAGTGTCCTTCCACAATGTTTGCTGCAAATTCCTTTGTCATCTTGGGGTTGAATTCCTCATATGCAAGCATGAAATCCAACCATCTTGCTTTCTCAAAGACTACTACTGATTTTCTGTCTAAGAGCAATTCAACCGAACTTGTCGGTTCATGATGAAGCCTAATCCCCATTGTTGGTATGGAACACAAGTATCTGCGTAGGGTGAAAGGAATTAGAGCACAAGAGTATCAATTTTGATAGTGCAATAATGACAATGGTGATACCACAGGAATGGAATGATAATAGTGAAGAAGTGAAAATGGGGAAAAATAGAGGGATGAAAACAATTTTATATACAAACAACACAAATTGGGTAAAATTTAACCAATTGTGATGAAACAACAACAATATGGAGAATAAATTGGTACGTGGGAGTGATTAATCGGGTATGTGGGAGAAATTAATCATGTACGTGTGAAATATTTATTAGGATATGGATGCGTGCGAAAACATTGGAAATGAGGAGTCATCATTTCACATAAGAGTAATAATTAACACCTTATAATTAAACTTTTTAATATTTAAAGGAGAGTAATGACACATACCTTGTTAATAATCACTTGTCAAATTTGCTATCAACATTAGATTCTCCTTTTCTCTTTCTACATGTTCTTCTCACACATATTTATTGATGGCATGATTCCTAGGTGACCGCCATTGCTGGTTTTTAGCCACCTGTATTTTATTTTTATTTTTTATTTTTTTTTTTATATTTATAGTTTTCAACCATCCTTCATAAGGAATGGCCGCCATTGCTGGTTTTCAACCATCCCTATTTATTCTTTTTATTGAGGATTAATTTATTTTGAGTTGACTTAGACAGGGCAACTTTGTCCAAACAATTCAAAGTTGCATTCTCTTGTAACATCTTTTTGAACTCTTCCTTTGATGTTGGTTTTTGGTATAACCTCAATCTATGACCATTAACCAACATCACTCTTCTTTCACCATTAATTGGAATCAGCTGTACAATCCCATTGTTGAAGACTTCATCAATTTGGTATGGACCCATCCATCTTGTTTGTAATTTCCCTTTAAAGTCCTTGTATTTTGAATCAAATAGAAGAGCCCAATCCCTTTTTGAAACTTCATTTGCTTGATATGATTGTCATGCCACAATTGTATTTGATGTTGGATGATTTCTGTTTGGTGTAGTGTTTGTAACCTCATCTCATCCAATTCATTCAACTAAAAATCCTTTGCTTGTTGTGCTTCTGATAATTCAATTCCTAATGCAACAATTGTTCTTAAGGTCTGAATTTCAAATTCTATGGGAAAGATAGGTTTCTTTCCATAGAACAACTCATAAGGAGTGAATCTTGTGGTTGTCTTCCAAGTGGTGTTGTAGGCCCATATTGCCTTAGGTAATTTTGAACCCAATTTTTCTTGAGAGATCTATTGTCTTGGTTAGAATGTTCTCAATTCCCTGTTAGTGACTTCAACTTGACCATTGGATTGAGGGTGGTATGGGGATGATTTCTTATGCCTTAACTGATATGTTGCCACAAAATAATTGATTACACTTGACATGAACTTGTGGTCCTTGATCTGAAATAATGATCTGGTGCTCCAAATCATTGGAAAATGTGTTCATACAAGAAGTCTGTAACTTTCTCATCCTTGCATATTGGAGAGCTTGCACCTCAACCCATTTTGTAACATAGTCTGTACAAACCAAGATGTACTCCTTTCCTTGAGAAGGTGGGTCAATTGGTCTAATGAAATCCAATCCCCACTTCTCAAATGGCTCTAAAACTACTTGAGGTTGGAGTGGCATCTCAGTTGTAAGTGTTGGTTTTCCCATCCTTTGACATTGATCACATTGCCATACATAATTTTTGACATCTTTATGCAAAGAAGGCCAATAGTAGCCAACTCCCAAAACTTTTTGGATATTCTTTTGACTAAATAGTGTCCCCGATGGTTCATCATGACATGCTCTGAGTATATCAAAGATCTCATCTTCAGCTACACACTGCGTAATACATGATCAAGTCCACATTTGAAAAGCATTCCATTAAACCATGTATACATCACACTTTGTTTAATTAATTTTTTCTTTGTTTATGTGTGAGGAAAGATGGGAACTTCCCTTGTAGCTAAGTAATTAGCCATGTCTACAAACCAAGGAGAGATAATTGAGATTGCAAATAGATGTTCATCGGAAAATCATCATTGACCTACTCCTTTGTACTACCTGAAATGGTTAGCCTTGAGAGAAAGTTCAAGCTACCACATTTGATTTCCTGGTTTATCAATAATATTTATGTTAAATTCTTGCAATAACAAAAGCCACCTTACAATTTTCCATGCACCAAAGGTTTATTCATTAGATACTTAATGGTAGAATGATCTAGTATGAACAATTACTTCATATCTTGTAATGTAATGAAGAAACTTGTTAATTACATAAACAACTACAAGAAACTCTTTTTTTATGTGGTAGTGTAATTCCTTTCAACAAGGGAGAGGTTTTTACTAATATAGTAGATGACATGCATTACCTCTCCTTCCTCTTGTTGTCCAAGCACAACTCCCACTACCTCATTGGAAGCATCAATTTGTATGTGAAAGGGAAGCTTCCAATTTGGGCCTCTTAAAATTGGGGTATTTGTCAATTTTCCTTGATGATGTCAAAATATTTTTGACATGCTTTTGTCCATTCAAATTCAAATCTTTTGTTAGAAGGGAAAACAATGGAGAAGCTATTTTATTGAAATCTGAAATGAATCTTCTATAATAGCCAACATGTCCTAGAAATATTCTTACTTCAATTTGATTTTTGGGGATGGAAGTTACACAATGATGTTGACCTTATCAAGATCTACCTTGATTCCCTCAAGCTGAAACATGGTGGCCTAAGACTATACCTTGCTCCATCATGAAAAGACATTTCTCATGGTTTAAAGATAATTGATGTTTCTCACACCTAGAGATTACTTTTCTAAATTATCAATTTCCTCTTGGAATGTTGCCCATAAACTGTAAAATCATCCATATAAATCTCCACATAATCATGAGTGAGATCAACAAAAATTGCTAACATGGCTCTTTGAAAAGTAGCAGGAGCATTACATAAGCCAAAAGGTAAGAACCTTGTAAGAAAAAATTCCCCCATGGGAAGGTAAATGTAGTCTTATCTTGGTCTTCTAGTGCCACCATGATTTGATTGTACCCACTAAAACCATCAAGGAATGAGAAAATACCTTTTTCAGATAAATTATCCAAGACTTGGTCAATAAAAGGTAAAGGAAATAGTCTTGATGTGTTTCCTTATTCAACTCCCTATAATCCACACAAACCCTCCATTTACCATTTTTAGGCACTATAACTAATGGAGAAACCCATTAGCTATCTAAAATTGGATAGATAAATCCTACCCGAAGAAGTTTCTCAATCTCAGTTTTTACAATATCTCTTAAGGAAGGGTTTATCCTTCTTTTGTGGTTTCTGACTAGTCTAGAATCAAGTTGTGTAAATGTGATGTGTAAAATATTGGGATGAATACCCTTCATGTCACTATATTCCCAAGAAAAGCTTGAGGATGAGAGCATAGAAGCTTGAATAGGGTATCTCTCTCTTGACTAGTCAACCAACTATTGATTGCCAATTTTTCCTAATGGGAAAATAGGTAGTTGTTTATGTTAGGGTAGAGAGAATTTACCATTGGGTATTCTCTTAGTAATGAATTCAAGGGCACTTATGGGAAGCAATATGTGGATTTCAGTGATGTTGTGGAAGATACACTCAGTCAGATCTATGTTCATGAGAAAGGACATATTATAGGTTATTGTTTTCATCTATCATATCTTCCTTTATCTCAATTGGTTGTGATTTAATTAAAAGGATCCCAATTTTGGATATGTTCTGAGTGTTCTTGAATTATAACCATAGATAGTGAGGAAACAACATCCTCTACTTCCTCTGAATCATCCTTCCACCATTGTTTATCCTCAGTGGAAAAAGGTTTTATAGTTGGATATATGGATAATTTATTTGAATCATGCCCATTTGTAATTATCATGTTTCTTGTCCTACAATCAATAAGAGCTGCAACAATGGCTAACCAAGGGTGTCCTAGATCAAGGGATATCCAATTTTCTTATTCTTTCATTTTAATAACCATAAAATCTACTTGAATAATCCCATGCTTCAATTGGTGATGGTCACATCCTCTATGATCCCTTTGGGTTTGGCTACAGATTGGTCAACCATTTGTAACACTATTGAAGTTGATTGTGGTTCAAGAAGAGACAATGTGGACAAATGTATCAATAGTCATCATGTTAATTGCAGCCCCTAAGTCAATTAGAACATTTGGAATCTTCACATCTCCAATACAAACTGTAACAATTGGACTCCCTAGGGTCACCATATTTTGAGGGGTCATATTCCCTTCTAATATGCTAGCCAATTTTCCATCAACGTGGATTGTTCTAGGATGATTTTTCCTTCTACCTGGAGTTTTAACACAAAGCTCTTTGATAGTTTTATTAACTCTAGGATATCTCTAAGAGCTTGTAACAAAGGGATTCCAATACTTAGTTTTTAATCCTTGAATCAACTCTGAACTCTGGTTTCTCTTGGGGTTACAACATTTGTATTTTTCCAAAAGTCTAGATGGAAATGACATATTTGAGTTTGGTTTAGATGTTTCTTCAAGAAAAGGTTTGGGTTGTGTCTCTTCTGATTTTTTCTATCTTTAGGACTTTCTTTATAATTAGAGATGATGGTTTTGAAGTAACCTTCCCTGACCATAATAATAATATATTTCTACAATCCACATAATTCACCATGGGGTTCTTGTTAGATTCAACGATGTATGTTGGGTTACCCTACCTCACATTCTTTGGATTTTCCATGGTTTGAGCTAGAATTTGTGGTTGGGTAGGTTGTTTAGATGGGACAGTATTTGTAGGCCTAGTTAACAAATCTTGTTGTCCCTGGGGTCTTCTTGGATTATAATATTGTTGACCCAATCCTTGGGGTGCATTCCACTAATGTTGTTGAAATTGAGGGTTAAATTGTTGGAATGGTGGAATGTTTGAGTTTGGAGTCCATGGTTGGATAATAATTTGGTTGTGCATTCCACTGAGGAATCCATTCTGTGGGACTTGTTGTACCCAAGGTTGGGGGTATGACCATGGTGTGTTCCATTAGTTTGGAACCCATTGTGTTTTTGGTGCATAGGACTGGTTTTGATTTTCTTGAAAATTCCCTCCTTGCCTCTGAGCCACATAATTCAACTTAACTTCACTTTGTGTATTCTATTTTAAGTGATTATTTAGCAAGGGAAACAATCCACATTGATCAATGGCATGCTTTAGATCACAACAAGGAAAAGGTTATGTTCTTTTTATCTAAGGGATAGTCCTTAAGCCCATGTTTGTTCCTACATCTTGGATAATATATGAACAATGGCTCTATATTCCTAGCTTTCTCCCTATCCACAGTTGTGTTAAGTCTGAACTAAGAGATCCATTCTTAATTTACAATCTCTTCTCTTAGTTTGGATATGTCACCATTTAACAATCTTTCCTTTCTATTTTTAAAAGTTTGGGTGAGTTCGGGAGTAGTTCTAAGAGGTCAATGATATTAATGAATTCTAACTTGTTCATGTCTCCTTTTCCCATTAGATTAAAGGCTTCTTGTGTGTCTTCATCCAATCCTTTAAGGAATAGAGTTTTTAGAAGAGTAATATCAAGACTGTACCACACCTCCTGTGAAGGAAGAGGAATCGATCAAGATAGTCCTCAACACTCTCATCCTCCTTTTTTTGTATCCTAAAGAGTTCTTCCTTTTGTCCCTAACCCTATAGTAATCTTGGTATTTATCCAAGAAGATTATTTCCATCTCTCCCAAGTATGGATAGAGTTGGGTTTAGGCCCATGAACCACCTCATGGTTGTATCTTTTAGAGTTGAAGGAAATAACTTTAATTTTTGAGTGTCGAGGTATAGTCATAGGTTTGGCACAACACTTTGAACTCAAATAAAATTGGTCTAGGATCTTTGAGACTAGTCCCCTAAAGGTTGGTAAAATTGAGGGAGATATATTTTTCATGGGGGCTTGGTCATTAGGTCCAGTTCTATGGGATAGGTGAATGTCCTTCCTAGTGGGGGTTTTCATTATTTGCACCATTGGGATTTTCCACTCCATCAACCATCCTTTCTTGTTGATCAAGTTTTCTCCATGAGGTTGATTTTGAGGGGGTTTTGTAAGTTTATTCTAATAAATCTACCTCTATGGTCTCTAGGTCTAAACATAAAATCCTACCATGCTTAAGAATAATTTCCTAACTATAAGTGCTTAACTGATTTCTTGTGTTCCACATACTCTAAAGCACATAAAAAAGAATCTTGTTGTCACTACAAGGTATTTTATTTTGAAAGAAAGAGTTATGGAAAAGATATTTCTAAATGGAAACTTACCAGATATTAGAAGTACACAAGTTAGTACCTTGATCTTTGCTAACACCTTAAAAATATTCCCCCAACAATGGCGCCAAAAAGTGATGAGCGTCGTTGATACTCACACTTTAATTATTTCATGATTGTTAGTCTAGGGTGGTGTCCATGACTATTTGCAACAAAGAGAATGATTGAAACTATTCTAAGCATGTATTAACTATTGAATTCAATCAAATACTATTTCTAAATGTAATTAAGAAATTCCTTTATGATAAAACAAAGATTACTAAATTCATGAATTGAAATGTTGAAAGTGCTGGAATTTTCATAAATAACCAAATGCCAAATAATAGAGATTTGAGTAAACAAACAATTCCCTTCATGTTGGGGAGGAGTGGCCCTTGCTCCTTCCTCTGATCGGTTTGGAATTGAAAATTACACCAGTCGATTTAACTCAGAATCATGCACTTTATTAAATGTAATACAATACTTCTTTCATCAACAACTAATTAACTAACTCTGTAATTCTACTACAAATGCCCTTTTATATCAAAATCAGTCCTTGTCACTCTAAAAGAGGATGAATTATTTGTAATAACTAACTACTAATTAACTAAAATATCTCTATGAGAACAAAAACTTCTTGTTAAAGAGTTACAAATTTGAAATAACAAGTGCATGTCACACTTAGATTAGATTTCATCTTGTTAACTCAAGTGGAGTCCTTGATTAACTCTTAGATGAGATGATTTAGTGATTCAGAGGATGTTAAAGATCATGCATTGAATCCCTTAAATCATGGTGACTACCAGTTGTTTTGTTCATTTTTCCCATGTTTCCAATCGAACTGGATGTTAAGTTGGACTTGCATAATCCACATGAGTCACATGATGACTAGATGATAATCCACATTCAATGATATTTTCATCATGCAACTCATGTGTTGACTAAATCAGCTCTTCTCCTTGATGTCCAAGTCCTTTTCTTCCTTTCATATCATGAGTCCTACACTTCCACTCTAAGCACGAGTCCTATGCCAATGCTCAATGGAGTGAGTCCCGTCTCTAAAGTGAGTCTGCACTAATGCGGGTGAGTCGATTCCAAAATGAGTCTATGCACTAATGCATGAATGAGTCCTATGTTGGGATATGTATGAGTCTGTGTTGGGCTTAAGATATGTTCTTCAACCACATTGTTAGTGCATATACATATTTATTTAAACTCATTTGAAGAAGCATAGATAAGATGAAAATAAACAAGGTTTATGCACAAAACTTCCTTTCAAATATATTAAAGTATACTTCATGCATGTAGCTAAGCTCATCATTAGGAGGAGCTCTCTAATCATGCTCTTCCATTGTCACCTTCTTTGATAAACTAAAGGACTTTTCCTTGGTTGCATTCAGATACAAGTTTTCTTTTTTTTCCCTCATAGGATAGGAGGATACACGCTGCTTTATGATACCACTGTAATGTCCCCAATTAGAAATATTTCACCTTCAAATGGATTTTCCACAAATCCCAATCCAATGCAACAAATTATAAAAGATGTACAAACATATTTTAATGCAGATATGAATTTATATTAGAAAATGCAACTTGGGTAGAGAATGGAACTCCCAAAACTGAAGTAAAATCAATATATTTCTATCAAAAACAAACCAACTGATATTATTATTGCAAAAACACCAAAAAGATACCAGATTTGACCTCAAATGAAGGCTGAATTATTTTATTAAAATATGTAGAATGCTCCTTTAGAAACACAACTGAAAACACTAGTTCTTCGACCCAAAATTACATAAATTGGCTGATTTGATTTCTAAAAATCAGCAGATGAAACAACAATATAAATCAGCTCCAAAACAGATCCAAAACACCATGAATCAACTCTTTCTATGGGTCGCTCCACCAAGAACACTGTTGGAAATAAAGGGGAATCATAGTGACAATATTCTCCTTCAAACCCTTATTCGGATCTGCAACATTCAACCCTCAAACACTATTGATCTTCAATGGAAAACACAACTAAATCCTTGTACTACAATGGAAACCCCTGAATGGAGAATCCTCTCAAATAGAAGAAGAGTTTTCATTCTCCTTCTAGACCTCAAGAGGGTTTTCATCCTCTAGAGATGACTTCAATGGGTTTTTGTCCTTTGAAGTAATTTTTATAGATTCAAGCTCATACAAAATCGAATATTTTGTAAAATAAAAGAGATGCTTTACAAAGCCAAGTCGACTTGCTTTTATAAGCAATTTTGGCTTAGTAGCCACCCATAAGCACCAATCACCTACTTTGGCCCACATTTAATTATTTTTGGCCTTGTCTCATCCCCAACATGGGTCACATTTTCTCTTAGGGAGAAATAACAATTATAAAGTGACTTCCCTTTTTCTAATTTTACTTTATCTTTTCTTTCCTTTTCTCTTTTATTTTTATTAAGTTATTAATAAATTAATATAAGTGTTTTTTTGAAAATTTCATTTTGTGCACTTTATAATAATTCATTAAGACTATAGTTCCCTTTTTGTCACCCCTTAGCCTGAAAAATAATTAGGCTAAGGGTCTTCGATTTGGTTATTTTAGGAAGTGGGATATTTCGATTGTACAATATAATTTTATCATCTTTGTATATTTATAATAGGAAATAACATTGAGAGTGTCAAGTATAACATTGTTAAATATATTTTGGTTAGCGCCCGACATGCGGTGGAATACCACTTTCACAAGATGTTGTGGAAATTGGGTGTGGTTGTGAACAATGCCCGCCCTTTAACTACATAAGCTATGTCACTTTGGAAAGTGTAAAGTAACTTTGAGGCTGAATGATCGCCTTTTCGGCCCTGAATGTCACTAACACAAAACAATTGTTTTCTTTTATATATATATATGATTGAAAGATACATTTTTATTAATAATACAAATAATACATGGTTAGTACAAAGAGATCATGTATCACTCTCCAAAATGCATGTATCAAGTCAACATCAAGGGTTGAGATAAGTCCACACAAATATCAAACATGATAAAAAGCCCCAGAGATAACAAGACACCAAAACATAAAAACTTAGTTGTAGGAGCAATCAACTCAACACTGGGAGAAAAGGATCCTCTAGCTTATCACCCTAGTTCCATTTACCCCTAACATAGAGCTCCGTTGTATTAATCACTCTTATATGTCATTAGTTGTCTTCTTTGTTAGCCTACTCACTTGGATCTCACATGGGTGGGGAAATGGCTAAAGCAAGTGAAAGGAATTTCCTTTTTTTGGAGCCCTCCAATCATCGGTGTGAAGAACAAACTCAACACCAACATGAGAGTTATGGGCTAGTGATGGATGCTTGAATGTGGTGAGCCACTACAATTCTTAATGTGTGAATAGTACTTGCAACGAGCTCCAAAGGTGCCATGAAGCTAAGAACACAACTATTGACAAAGACAATTTAAGAGGGACCGGGGCAACTATGCACAAAACAGTCTCCTAATGGTCCAAAAGGGTATGAAGTTAATCAACCTCCAGCTCGACCTTCTCTACTTGCACTTATATATGTAACATCACATTAGAAATCACTTGAGCCTTATTAGTAATAAAAAATTAACCATCTAGAGATCAATGATTGAAAATAATATTGTACTTTTATTTCCTTAAATAAAAAAGAATCTCAAAATGAAATATATGGAAAATCTTGTTAAGATGTGTAAGTAAGATGGCCTAATCCCTTAAGAGCACCATTTTATAGGGAAAGAACTCTGGACGTATCGAGCATGCTCGTAGAACCAAAATAGATGTTTGAGGGACTTAGGGTGATGGCAAAAAGTGTATAAATGATTAGTGAAACTTAGATGAGAAATGCATTTACCAATAAGAAATCCTCAGTGTAAAATGCACCAAAAGAAATCCACATGTTGGGTTTATTGGCCACTTTATTGAATTATGGAAAATCTTCTTCCCCAAGTATCTATAGAGGAGTTGATTGTTCAACGATCATTCAAATCACCTACTTGAATATGCTATGGATAATTGATAATCTAGCCAAGGTTTGTATCGGTGTAAAGGGATCTCAACAAGGTGTTTCTAGTTAGTCCACTTTTGAACCCCAAATTTATGGATGTGTTCATCGGGATAGCTCTTTGAATCACAAGTAATAGAAAATCCTTTATCAAATCTCTTAGCATTGACATCTCTACACCCAAGTACGGTGATGACTATTCACTTGATGATCCCTTGTTTAGATACACCCAAGCCAAGAATTTAAAGGTCCTATGATACTAATATTAATTACACTCTTCTAGTGCCCCTAGCCATTTTTATGAGTGCGAACCCTTGATGAGTGTGTCTTCCCCAAAATCCTTACAAATCCCTTTCGATTGCAACATTAATGTTGTCCATGTCACTCCCCTTATGAGCCTCAACATCTTAATGATGAGTTGGAGTGTCTCAAATTTCACCCCAATGAGGATGACTTGATGTCAAAAGAGGATAAAGACTCAAAACAACCAACATAGATTTATTCTCCTATAACCAATCATTCTCACAACTTGGTAGTTGAGCTACAACCCATATTGACTCATCCAATTATCTTTCCTACTATCACCTTCCCCATACCTTTACCAACATTTTTATCCTGGTTCATTTCACTTCGACTATAAAATTCAAAGATGAGCCTATGTTATTTTGCACTTGGAAATGAGGCATTAAGCAATAGTGTTAATGATTTCTAAGCTTACATGAAAAACATGAAGATATTTTTAAGAAAAGGTGGGTAAAGAACAAAATTCATCGATCATCAAGTCCTCCCTCTATTCCTCGATAGTTTTTTTACACCATGGGATTCACTCTCATTTTGATGACACTGTCGAATACTCCAACAAAAGCATAAGGAACCATAAGCTTATTTTCCACCTAAAGCTAAGAGGTTGGCTACCCCCTACCTTTTACTCTAGTCCACCAACCAATGAACATTACACCTCTCTATACCCACCTTAGGCCATAGGAGGCACCAATTCCTCTTTCCTTTCATGTGGAGGTCCCTCCTTTTATCCCGTCACCCACTCCCTCCATGATGGAAGTGCAAGAGGTACTTTCACATATTTTCGTGAGGGTGGAGGAGAACATTGTTATACCACATCATGAGATATGCCAAAAGATCTCGAAGGCCTTGAAAGACATTGAGGAAACCATGTTTCACATGTGATATGATATTCTATGACAAGTCCATAATGCCATAGAGGATGCTTGTAGTTTCATTGCACAACATCTATCTCTCTTTTATTAGTCATTATTCTACGCTTTTTGCATATGCTACCAAATCATCTTGGTACATCCTCGGGATATCGAGTTCTGATTTCTAGCTAACACCCTACATCCGAGTAACACCTCACATCCTATGTTTAACTTTTATTTATAAGTCTATTAGTTTGAATTCTTAAATTTTTGCATAACACCTTACATCCTATATTATATACTCTTGTATAGGCTTGTTAGTTCAAATCATTTAAATTATTGGCTAACACCTTACATCCTATTTGTTTTATAGCCTCCTTGTGACATCCTATCCCCCTTGGGTTCATATAACCATTTTCTCTTTTTGAGCTACTTTGGTAATTTATTTAACAATCTTTACTTTTATAGCCTCCTTGGGACATCCTATACCCCTTGGGTTCATACAACCATTTTATCTGTTTGAGATACTTTGGTAATTTATTTTATTTACTTTTCTGACCTCCTTGGGACATCTTTCCTTCTCGGGTTTATTTCTCCATTTGTTTCCTCGGATATTTTGGAATGTGTTTTTGACCCACTTTTCCATTGTATATTATCTATGTGCTTGTCTTGAACCCATTATAGGTTTCACACTTATCTCTTACGATCACTAACAATATACAACTCCTATAATGCCTAGCTTATCTATTTTAGCCATCCTTCCCCATGACACAACCTCTCTCTTTATGGTAATCTAGCTTTAATTTTCCTACTCCTACTCTCACTTGAGGCACACTTTAGTTGAAGATAAAATCACTGGCTACATCACAACCTACTATCTATCCTAAAGTTGATAGAAATCATGTGCTAGGTGTACCCATATCCTTGTCCCCGATTGTACATGACACCCTAATTCGATACATACCAACACACCACAATGGAAAATAACATGTTTCTACCATTTGAATTGTGACACAAAATATGTGTCATAACCTTCCTATGATCACCTTCCATTTATATTGGGATTGCACAACTATAAATCACCTTCAATCAGACTATAAAGAACTATAAATGATACCAATATTATCTTATATTCCATTGTGCTAACTCCATCCTCTCCTCGTGTGTCTTCGACATGTCAAAAAAATCCATGCCCTATTAATAGGCACGTCTAATATAACATACACATGCTCTAAGGAGAATTTTGTCTCCACGATGCATTATTTTATCCTCCATCCAAAGGTGTTTGATATTATCTCCCAATAGATGATAAAAGTCTATAGTAATTCCTCTTCTAATCGGATACAAAACATCCGCATGATTCCATTGTGCACCAACCCAACAAAATGTTCTCTTTCTACATTTGATAACCACATCAATAAATTAGAAAAACATAAGGCATCCACCATTTTTTATAACCAGATCCATTGTTGAACATATGAAATACATAAATAATATTCACACATTAGTGTGAGTCAAATAAATAAAAAATAAAAACTAAGTAAAACCCTCCCATTCCCATGTCATATAATTGCAAAATAATTACATTCACCCTCTGGAAAAACACCCCAATCTTATTGCATCGACCATATTACCTAAATGACACCAGTCATGTAAATAAAACCCATCCCACCCATTTGCATCAACCTTTTCACAATACTACATTAGCCATGCCGGGAGAACAAATTACATCAACCTTTCTACTTTATCTGTTGACTCAAAGATGGTCAAGATGTGCATCATTTTTATTCAAATTAAAAAAACTATCATAAAGACCTCATAAAACATGCTTCAAAACCCACTTAAAATTTTTGACACTCACGTTTCGACACTTATTTGGGTACATTTCGTCACTTGTATTTTCATTTTAATAGTTCCCAATGTAGTAAGCCATTAGATCCCTAACACAATGTTTTTGCCCCCATTGAAATGACATACATGGGACCTTCTAGCAAGTAATCTCCCATGGATATCTTAATCTTATGCCATTTTCTTGAACAACTAATCTGTACCACCATTTTCCACCATGACTGAAACTCTAGGGATGGATAAACAAAGCAATTTAAGCGCAAAGCCAACTTATGATTGATGAAGTTGTGAGTACTTCCAGAATCAATCAATACCATCACCCTTTGTTTCTTCACAAACCCAACTACCTTTAGGGTTTGTGGGGTACTAATGCCAGAAATTGCATGACAAGATATAGTTGGTTGAGATTCCTTAGTCATGATCTTAGGAACCTCTTCCTCTTCACCAAATTCTTCATCCCCTTCCTCCTCATTTGGCCCCTCAATGTAGAATAATTTCTTCTTAGCACATTTATGTCCTTTACTCCATTTACTATCACAACTATAACATATCCCTTTTACTCGTTTCTCTTCAATTTGTTGTGGAGTCAACGGGTAGGTTGAGGGAATGATGGTATTGAGGTACTACGATCTCTAAATTTAATGAATATATTCCTATGCCCTCTCGTGCCATAATAATAGAATCGAAATAATAAGTGGATTAAACAATCATATCTCTTGTTATATGTGATCCTTGAGACCACCCAAGAACAAATCATTCATATTGTCATATGAAATTGTATCCACATGTAATGAAAAGCTCTGGAACTTTTGAATATAATCCTTTCGACCCAATTTTCCTTAGCTTTTCTAATTGGATAAATTAATTTTGAGCCACACTACTATAGTGCGATTGCAAATCCTCCATAAAATTTCATCAAGTGACATTAAGATCCTTATTATTGTTTTGTGTGCACAACCTACTATACCAAGTGATTTTTTTGGTTCCAGATACAAGGATGTCATTACCACCTTTTTCCCACTTGGGAATTAATGAAAATAAAAAAATTCCTTTGGTTCATCCAATTGATCAGATCATTCCCATTGAACGTGCACATTTCCAATTATGGAATAATGCTACGCTATTTAATAGAAGATCCTCCGAGGTTTTGGAAAGGATTCTCCTTGGTTGGTGTGATTTGGATTTGGGTGTGCATTGCTTGAGGAACCCATGTGATTAGAATGGAAATTCATGTCAAGTATTCATGCTTGAAAGAGTGAGCATCATCTCCTTTCTAATTGATTCAAACCCCAACTACATTTTACCATTGATGTTACCTTCAAGTACTTGAAGGCTCCCCAAGTTTCTAGACTACATATGATAATATAGAACCTACATATTTGAAATCAACATCTTCCTTATTTATAGTCATTCCTGGAGTGGCTTGACCCTTCCCTTGGCCTCTAATTGATCTCCCTGTTATGATGTAGGGTTTGGGTTTTGGGATACAAGGACTGGGGTAAAAATTTAGGGTTTAGGGTTTTGTATGGTTATTGGCTGAATAGAGAGGGACACAAAGAAAAAACCTTAGCTAATTTTTGGAAAGCTTTCCACAAATATAAGAAAATTAGAATAATTCCAAAAGTAACAACATATGGAGTGAATTTATAAAATAAAATAAAATGGATATAACTTGTGTAAACTAATTCAACAACTCTTGAAATTGGAGGAGGAACTAACTCGCAATGATTTCATGACTTTATTTGAAAAATTTCTGAAAAATTCGCCACCGTTTGGGAGATATAGCCAAATCTTAAAAATTAGGTTGTGACCCAATTATGGCGGATCAATGCTCGATACCACTTGTAATGAAATTACTTAGATATATTTGAATATCAACAACAATAGAACACCAAATAACATCAAAATATAGATAAATGATCACAATATGAAAGTATAATGACTTAGCCACTTCAAGGGGGAAACCTCCAAACCATATAATAAGACTCAAGTGCTCAATATGATGATAATATCCTACTCTCTAACCCCTATATATACCCTACTATACTATGAAAAGCACCAAGGCTGACCCATTAAGCATATGAAAGCATAAATAAATATGATATGACATGATAAGATATTATGTTAGCCACATGTCAATTATCCATATCCCGATATATGACCTAGGGTTAAAGGCATAACATATAAATATAATTTTCATTTCGGAAGAAGCATCAATAATATATTATCATAAAGAATCCAATGGTATATTATGAGTATTTATCATAAATTTTTCAAAAATCACCTATTTTCTAGCCCATGATCCTCACCTCTTTGGTTCATGTTCACATATTATATCATCATTTCTCATTTTTCCTCCCTTCATATCTATTAATTTATATTCCTCCAATCAATGCTCCTTATATCACGGAAAATTCATCAAAAACTATGCAGAAATAAGTGTCCAACTAGAAGAATTATTGAAAAAGGACAAATAAACAAATCCCTTGGTCCAAAGAATGTGCGAGATGCATTTGAAATCTTAAAAGACAAAATTTTATATGCACCCATCTTGATTTTCCCTGATTGGAAGGTACCCTTCCATGTTCATGTGGATGCATTAGGGATAGCAATTGGAGCTGTATTAACACAACCTAGAGATAATATGGATCATCCTACAACATTTGCTAGCAAGAAGTTGGCTAAGGCAGAAATAAACTACAAAACAATGTAGAAGGGAAGCGTTAAGTATGGTTTATGCCTTGATGAAATATAGACAATACTTATTAGCCACCTCCTTTGTATTTTATACTGATCATGGACCTTTAAAGTATCTATTGAATAAACCAGTCTTACAGGGGAGAATATGTAGATGGCTCATGATTTTCCAAGAATTTGATTTCACTGTGGCAGTAAAACTTGGGAAACTAAACATTAGTCCAAATTATTTATCAAGAATTGAAACATGAGAAGATTAGGGGCCCATAGATGATGATTTTCACAAGTGCTCATACCTAAATAACTATATAATTTGATGAAGCCATACCTAAATAATTTGATGAAATTTCACAACTGTTGTATACGAGGAGAATTTATAAGTATACTATACTCAAATGATTTTTTTAAGTAGCGCATTTCTATTTACACTGATCCAAGGGAATTTATATAAAAGGGACAAGATGATGTCCTTAGAAGAGTAGCTCTGGAGCATGAGAGGAAGAATATCTTGATCGAAGCACATGAAGGTATAGCAGGAGGTCACAATGGAGGAGAGAAAACATCAAGAAAGGTAATGATGGCTAGTCTATGGTGGCCTACACTTTTAAATATGCACATAAACATGTTATGTCCTGTGACATATGTGAGTGAGTAGGAAAACCTAATGCAAGGACCGAGATGCCACCGAGACATGTTTTGGATTTAGTTCTATTCGAGGGCCATTGATTTCATTAGACCTATCAAACAAGCCACCAAACATTCTTAAGAAATATTTATAATAACTAGAACATAGTTTTAACAAGATGGGAAGAATCGGTTCCCACAAAATATTGTACTGCAAAAAAATTGCTAGACTCTTATATGAGAACATCATTACAAGGTTTGGATGTCCCTTGAGCATTACCAATGACCAAGGTAAACATTTTTTGAATGCAACTATCCAAGAACTATTGAGCGGTTTTATGATGAACCACAACGAAAGAACTCCATACCATCCCAAGCGAATGGAACAATAGAGGCATTCAACAAAGTATTGGAGAAGGTATTAACCAAAATTTGTTCATTACAAACTACAGATTGGGATTTGAAGATACCCGTCACTCTATGGGCGTACCGCACAACCTATAAAAGGATCACAAAATACTCCCCATTTAGATTAGTTTATGGACTAGAAGCCGCAGTCCCCATAGAGTTTGTGCTTCCAAGTTTGAGGATTGTAGTGGCATTCAGAATGACTAAAGATGATTCACTCCATGAGAGGCTAATAGAATTGGAAAAACTAGATGAAAAGAGGTTCATAACCGTGTATAACCAAACTCGAGGAGAAGATAAGACAGAAGGCGTGGCATGACCGCCACATTAAAAGAAAGAAGTTTGATGTTGGAGATTAAGTACTCCTGTATGATAAAAAGTATAAACACCCAAGAAAATTGAAGGTAAGATGGCTAGGACCATACATCATTAAGGAGATATTGCCTTCCGGAGAAACAAAGCTACAAACCTTGCAATTGAAAGAACTCCTTGGATATGTGAATGGGGCGAGACTCAAGATATATGTGACTTAGTCAAAAAACAAGAAGTTAAAATAATAATAATAATAATAATAATACCTGACCTATCTGAAAATTGACAATTCGGAGGGTAGGTCGAGGGGTAGGATGAAAACCCACAAGGGCATCTCTGCCCTTAGAAAAAGAAAGATAATGAGAAAGACAAAACCATGGAGGAGAAATACCTGCACAATAGAAAGAACACTGAGACCTATTTGAAAACCAACAATTCAGCGGATAGGACAAGAGGGTAGGATAAAAACCCATAAGGGCATCTTTACCCTAATAAAAAAACAAAGAAAAGATGAAAGATCCATGCAGAGGAAGAATACCTGCAATAAAAATAAGGTAGAGCCACATGAGGGAGCATACCCGTGCAATAAAGATAAACAAAAAGGAAAAAAACCACATCAAGAAATTGAAAAATGCCACGAACAAAGAAATTGAAGAAATCCCACACACAAAGAAATTGAGGGAAGTCAGAACAAGAAAATAGAGGAGAACCATGGAAAGAATGAAAGGAAAAAACCACGGAAGAAAGAAGCAAGGTAAGCCATGAAACAAAGAAAACTAGAATAAAACTACAAAACAAAGGAGGGAAAGTTTTGTACAAATCGTGTATAAACCGCGTAACAAGGAAACCCATGAAAAAAAGCAAAATCCGACCCAACAAGAAGATAATAAATGTGGTAGGTGAAATAAAAGCTATATAAAGGATCGATTACGAAAAACTAAAGCACAAAAAGCTAAAGAAGAAATTGAGCAAAACATCAAGTGTGAAAAAGAGAGCTAGGGAAAAACTAGGAAAAATTCGAGAAGAAGACATGGATACTCTAGTCAAAGTCACACAAGAAGAGATTCCAAGGCCAAAATTCTGAAGCACTCCATGAAATCAAACATGCACAACCCAGAGGGAGAATTTTTGCATATTCCTTTCAAAGTCACATGTACACATGACCTCCAAAGGTATATCCATCCTTCAATTTCCAAACACGATCACACCAAACTCGAAGTAGGCGGGAATTACTAGTAGTAGTTACAAATTTAGATACCGACCAAGATGAGTATAAATAGAATGTGAAAGTAATTGGGGAATTAAAAATTGATGCATGGAGAAAATTTTCTACTTCCTAGGGTAGACAGGGAAATTAAAGTTCTCCTCATCCATCTACACAATCAGATGCTCTATTTGGATCAACCATACCAAATCAATACGAAGTGATGGCTAGGGTTATTGGGCTATGGGAAAAAGATGGTACACACTAACAAAGAATAAGGTCCACATGAATGGTGATGGGTGTCATGACATGCAAATGAGGCATCGAATCTCAATATTTCAAACCCTACTTTGAGGTATGCTACCAAAGCCATTTTTGAAAATTTATCATACTAATAGGGAGGATGGCACCCATGGTGTGAGTGCCCAAATTACATTAGATATGGTCACAACCCACTCAGAATATAACTTAGCATAATTACTAGCAACAAAATTTCATGAAAATGTAAGGAGAATAAAAGAAGGAAAACACACATTTTTCTATGGGTCAATACTATTATGTTTGGCAATGTATTTCACAAGAACACTCCCTCAAAAAGTAGAACTAGTTGATTAGAAGATGGATACCCCTATAGTTGAGAAAATATGGGAACATATGAAAATAATGGATGCAGTCACCCAAATAACCTCACTCATTGGATGGACAGATAGAATTAGGGAGATAGTTGCAAATAAAATATCGAACAAGTGGCAAGATATGAAAAGGAGGTGTATTTTATTGCTGAAATAGATTATACTTTCATTTGGCCTACAACTCCACGAACAAAATACATTCCTCCATTACCCTATGAAGCTTCAGATGACTTAGTGGCCACATCAGTTGAAGCAATTAGAAATCTCCCTGTGGATTCCAGAAAAGACAAACTACCTAATTTTGATGAAGTTATTGAGGAAACATTTGAAGAATATAGGAAAAAGTACTCAGTACAATCTAACAAACTAGAATCTAGTGGAAGCACTCCCAAGACATATAAAAGAAAGAAATCCCTTGCTTTCATTGCAGCAAGACCCATTAGTAAACACCAACAATCCTTAGAAGAAAAAGGGAAGTTAAAACAAGCCACACAAAACATAGAAAAAGAAGAAGAAGAATCGAAGACATAGAAGAAATTTTAGGGAAGAAGAAGAAGAATACTCCATCACCCATACACCCATAGGAACAAGAAGCACCACATATTTTAGAGGAGGCAGAGCCATGGGTAGAAACACATCTAACAAAAATAACATATAGGTATTATCAAAAATTCCTATCTCAAGGAGGCATTTCTCAGCTAGCACAAGAATATGAGGCCAACACAGGAAGAGAACAAATGGTAATAGCTGAAGTAATAGTCTACTATTTAGAAAAATTTGGCTTTGTACTTGAAGACATCATGAGGTTATGTCCAGATGAATAAATAAAGTAGATAGAAGAACAAATAGAAGTAGAGGAGACAAGACGCCCAAAGGATCTTCAACAAGAAATATCAGAATTAAAGAAAAAGAAGAAAAAGACTATCGCGGAACAACACAAGTTCAAAGAGGTCGAATAAATCATTGGGTTATTGATTAAAACAAGAAAGGAAAGGGAAAATAAAACATCAAAACACACAGAGGCAACAATAGAAGAAGAAAAAGAAGAGGAAACATATAGAAGAGGAAAAATAGAAAGTCATGAAGTGGCTAAACAAAATAAAATACAATTACAAACAAAAAAGAAGAAGAAAAAAATAGAAAGAAATATAAAAACTAAGAAGATAAATGAGAAAGAAAAAAAAAAGAATAAAGAATTGGAAGTTGGAGAAATACAAAAGAAAGATGAAATATAAAAAAAAAAGGAAGGAATAAGAGGAAATAGAGAAGAAGAAAAATAAGAGGCAAAAAGAAAAGAAGAAGAAGACAAGGATAGAGAGGAGCAAGAAAAAGAAGAACAAAAAAGAAGCAAGAAAAGAAGAAAAGGAGAAGAAAAAAAAAATAGAGAAAGAAAACAAAGAAAAAAATGGAAAAATAAGAAATAGAGAAAAAGAAGAAACAAGAAATAGATAAAAAGGAAAAAGGAAGAGAAGGAGAAAGAAGAATAAACAAATAAGGAGAAAGGCGAGAAATAGAAGAAGGAGAATGAAGAAACAACCAAGAAAGAGAAAGAACAAAAGGAGAAAGAATAAAGAGAAAAGAAATAAAAAGAAGAAGAAGAATAAAAGGATAAGGACAAAGAGAAGGAGGAGAAGGAAAGACAAGCAAAACAAATCTTACAAACATCCTCCTTCACTAGTCTAGTGAAAACATAAGAACCTCATGACTATCTAGAAAAGATCAAAACACGCAATGCAACAGAGGAAAAAGAACATTCAATACAGTTGCAACAAGGGGTTGTGGAAAAAACCATCGAAGGTTACAAGGTCCACTTAGATAAACTCTCCCATTGTAAAAGTCATCATGTGGAAAAATAATGGAACAAAGTGCTAAGTAGGATTGGATGCAAAGGTGTGTCAAGATCGAAGAAGCCATGCAAAATATGCTCTTCGCCATCAAAACAGATAAGCCATAGATCAAGATTGATCCTAATCTATCAATAGAGGTGACCATAGAGAACACGGTAAGTGAAATCTTAAGGGAGCACTGCATAGATCTGGAAGTAGAAAAAGAAATAATCCGCAAGAACGCAATAGAAGAACAAAAACTAGAAGTTCTTAAACCTCACAAAGTGGAGAATCAAAAGAAAAGGATTGAATTGTAGGCCACGATGACTAAGCTAGAATCAGAGTTGAACAATGCCACCATATATTATACATATGCCATTGGATGTCCGAGAATGACCGTGGAAGATAAGGAGAAAATGGAAAAGTTAGAACAAGAGATACACAAGGCTTCCATAGAATATGAAATTTCCAAAGATACAAATGGAACTTAGAGGAGGAAGTTGTTGGAACTCACCGAAAAATACCAAAACTAGTAGAGGGCATAGACAAAGAAAATTTATGATATGCAAGAATGTAGTGGTACCTTGGATAAAGCCTTGATAAGAATGCAACAAGAAACTATGATAACATGGACTAGATGGAATAAGCTACATGCACAACTCGCCCCATCAGATATAATTATGTTAACTCAAGAAAATACACAACTCCAAGAATGGACCGATCATGTGAACAATCATTTGGCTTCTAGTATATTTATGAAAATAATATTACTCCTCAGATCACCAAGTACATACCACAAAAGTATGCCATAAAGGCTTAGAGGCCAAGGCGTCCCACAAACCCAGTTGGACAAGTTGAGAAAAGGAAATCTTCCTTATGCTAGACATCTAAGTTTCTAGGGAGGTTGATGCCTCTATAAGTTGGCATCCCATAAATCCAGTTAGGTGAGTCAGTGAGGGAATCCTTCCTTATGCCAAATGTCTAAGTTTTGGTGGTCGATGCCTACATAAGATGTTTTTGAAGAAACTTTTTGGAGGAAAGAACATGGTTCTTCATTAGTTGTTGTCTCAAGGATGAGACAAAGTTTTGTGTGGGGGATGATGTTGACAAGGTTCTTCATCAAATTTTGGATAAGTCATGAACATAAGAATGAAGTCACCGAAGCTAGTATGTAACTATGAAGGATAAAGGAAAGCCGCGAGTTAAAGAACAAAGTTGCATGAAAAGGGAGAATCCACGATAAACTATAGAAATCTGCAATACATTAGAGGAAGCCGCAAAATCCTAGAAAGCCACGATATAAGAGAAAAATCCACGTTACACTAGAAAGAGCCGCATAAGATGACATTAAGCCAGCGGATTGAAGACAAACCAAACCGGTACGAGACAAAAGCTGACAGAGGCACGAGTCAAAGGAAGTGACTTTTGGAATGTATTGAGTTTTGTATATTTATTGTAATTAACCTTTTGTATAAGGGTGCATCATAAGAAATGTATGTGTGAGTACCATTTTGAGAGATTTTGTACGAAAGTTGAGATAGATAAGATATAATGAGAAGAATATACATGTACTTAAGAATGATGTAATCATTATTGATAAATAAATAAATATCTGGAGTTTGGGATGAAATCTATTGTATGATTTCCTTTATGTTTCTATTCTTAAAGTAGATGTGGTGTATTTCTGAGTACATCCTTAACTAAGGTTGAATTTCCTAAGCCTCACAATCTTGTCGGGGTTTTAGGTCAACATGAAGTGTCTTCTTGTTGTTTGAGTCTATGAACTAGCATGTTGTCAAGTATAGAGGTTTGTGGCATCTCAAGGAGTCAATTATGAATAAAAAAGGTGTCATGATTTTGTCATAAGCTTTAAGTGCTTGAATCAAGTATGTCTAAGGGTGTATGATGTGTGTGAAGATGTGAAATTGCTTTAGAAATTTGTTGAATGTGATCAAGAGTCATAGAGGATATATTATTCTTGGTCTATTTCAATCATCATGAGTTGTCTAAGTATGAATATTGGTCTACGTGTCTTGTGTCAATTATATCAAAGAGTGTATATGAATCAAAAAGAGTGTTTGAAGAAGTAATGAGTCATCAAGTATGATGACTTGATCATGCTAGGAAATAATTGTTAGTGTTCACATAATTTTTGTATGGAAAATACTTGTGTATTTAGTAAATGTAAATTTTACTAGTTAGTTATAATATTGTTATTGGTTGGAGTTTTTTTAACAAATCATATGATTTGAGTTGTGTACTTTTATGTGAGTAACAATCAAAACTAAATAGGGGTTGAGTAGTTATAGAAGACTTAATAGAATTCCCGATATATAGGATATGTGATTCCTATATATTTGTAAATCTAGGATGAATTACATATATCCAATACATTTTATTATTGTGTTTATATTATTCCATAAAGTTTGTGTTTAGATTTTATTAATCAAATCTGAACCAAACTTTAGATTTAATATCAGAGAAGCTATGAGATCTTGATAATTGAGTGGGGTAGTGTTATTGTTGTTCTAATTTCCTGTGTATGCTATTCATTAAGATGAGAAAGAGTCAAATTTAATTTAGTGGATATTTAAATTAGAAATTTATATTGCTCAAAATTTTGTCTCAATAAAATACTCGTCACTTTCTCATTTCTCAATGAAATTGAGAATTTCAAATTGTTTCAAAAATATTGTGAAACGAAGAATAAAACCTAGAAATAGTTTTGGAAAATTCATTTAGATAAGTGAGCAGTTCTATGCAGAAATGTGATGGGTTTTGTGCCTTTGTTTGTCCTTTACGAGAGCCGTGGAGATATTAATTCAATACATATTGATATTACTAAAGAATCACACAACTGAGGGTTAAATCAACATGCTCTTTGCTTATGTTCAGATCTGAATTTAAATTCACATGCAAATGTGTAGACACCATATAAAACCAATAGTCTCGCTGCATCACCAGTTCAGTCTAGAGAACCCATGGATTCCAAATAACTAGTCTCTTTTTATTTAAGTTGGTCTTCTTTGTGATTTTGTGCCATCAAAATTATCTTTTTTATTTAACTCTATATTTTTTATTGTTCAAGTCTCATGTAAAGTAGTGGAGTATGTTTTAAACTAGTATAAGTCGTGTAAGTCTTGTCTAAATTCTATCTAAATTAAATAATACATTAGTGATTATTTCTTTTAATATTTTCTTAATTCTCTAAATTTCTTTATGTCCATTTTTGGTCTTTAGTATTAATAATTCGGTTGGGTCCGGAATTATAATTGGTTTAGTATCATTTAAAATTTCATAGTTGGTCGTTGTGGGTCATTGTTTTTGTCTCATTGTAATAGTCTTGTCAAGGTTATCATTTCATCTCTAGAGTTAGTCTTTATTCAAAACAATGTTTTTATTTTTGAGTCTTCATAAAAATTTTCAAGTGTCTTGGTTCATTTGTAAAATTCTTTCAGAGAGTGTCATATTCAAAAGTCATTTGTAAAAGACTCAAAAATTTGTAAAAACAAATTTTTTTGCCTCATTATTAGCTTGGATGCATTTTCACTTATACGCGACATCCAGTGAAAAATTGAGGGGGATTTCAAATGATCCTCAAATTCATATTGAGTTGAGCTAGCAACAAAATAATTTGAGATTAGAGGCAATGAAAGATGGGGGTGATCAACGCCTCTTATTAGTCACCAATGATGAGTACACATTTTGGTATGGTGACATCTCTTTTGATTACATGGTGTGTGCAAAATAAAATGGTGTGGGGTTTCCTTCCCTGTTATGATTGAAATAAGGATAATGTGCATTTTAGATTCGAGAGTAGTTTATAGGAGGGCGGTGAACTAGAGCGATCCTCTAATCTGTTGTGATTCTTCGATTGTTGAATTCTTCATCAATCATTTGGTGAAAGAGCATTCATTGGAAGTGAAAGCAGGAACTATTGAGTTCATGTATGTAGGTGTATTGGTGGAAGTGTGATCATCGGTAAGGGATTCACTATGGTGAAGTGGATTGGTCATGTGCAACAAAATCCAAGCAAACAATATGCAGACCTAAAAGTATACAGAGGCATACGATTATGTTTCTAGTTCTTGAGATGTGTTTTCTCCCCATGTTCGCACTAAGGGGGAATGTTAGGAAATAATTGTTAGTGTTCACATAATTTACTGTGTGGTAAATACTTGTGTATTCAGTAAATGTAAATGTTAGTAGTTAGTTATATTATTTTTATAAAAAATAATATATTATTGGTTGGAGTTGTTTTAACAACTCGTATGATTTGAGTTGTGTATTGTTACGTGAGTAAAAATCACAACTAAATAGGGGTTGAGTGGTTATAGGATCCTTAATAGGCTTCCCTGTTTATAGGATATGTGATTCCTATATATTTGTAAATCAAGGATGAACTAAATATACCCAATACATTTTATTATTGTGTTTATATTATTCCATAAAGTTTGTGTTTATATTTTATTAATCAAATTTGAACCAAACCTTAGAGATCAGACCATCATGACAAGGAAGGTTGGTGCACTAATCATGAAGGAATGGTGAGTGTAAGATAAGGTGGATCAAAGTAGGAATCTTGTGTTTATGCTTCACATCAATCATATAAAAAGTTTCTCGGGACATTAGGAGTTGATACTACAGTATTGGTAGTGAAGTTTGAGCTCATGAAATCAAGAATTGTGCATTTTTGTAGTATCTCTATCCCAACTATTTATGGGTTTTCTCAAGAAATAGTATGAAAGGAATGTTGAGTTTGAAGTTGTGAATGGTGGATTCCAAAGCTATTTTTTACAAATAATCTAGACAATTGAATTTCGTATTCAAGTGGTTAGAGAACTTGAAAAGTCTATTTTTTTGGGTTTTTGACAATACAATGTTTTGATAGTGAAAGATGCAAAAGACCTAATTTCAAAAGGATGAAATTGTAATTGGGAAATGTTTCTTCAAGGGTATGATTTAAGGCTTATGTAGGTGTTATTATGGCAAAATGGGTATCTATAATAGGTAATTTTTCTTCATGAAATTATCTACATCAAAAGTTAGCTGTGATTTCATCCCAAACCAAGGCTACTAATCTGTGCACACAGTATGGAGGAGATAAAATGGTATAATGTTCATTTTAATGCTTTAGCAAGTGGTTCAATGCATAAACAAGTATTTGAAATATTTGTATAGATCATAGAAGTTGAACAAGGCTAATATATGAAGTGTGTACCTTCTTGGTGTAGTCAAGTACAATGTTTGATGTTGAATGTCTAGCTACTGAGACCTAGAGGTCTTTTGTTGGTTAATTCTAAGATGTTTTGATGCTTGTGCATGTCTATAAAATATTTTTGATAGTTTCCTAATGGAAGGTAAGTGGTCTACATACTCTATATCATGAAAATGATAGATCACAATGAACTCGGAGGCGGAAATGGGCCTCTACATGAATGAAAATATGTATATTTCATTATTGATAAGTCTAAGCTTTAAGAAGATGACATATGTAAGAAGCACAATGGAATGAGAGGGGGTGAATCAGTCCTTACAATAATTTCAATTTATATTTCAGATCTGATTATTCAAATACTCATAAACATTCAACCATCCATTAATGTGTGCATACAATAAATAATCACATGTGCAAGAACCATAAGAAAGATAATCAACACAAGAAACAATATATAAGTGGGAAACCCTCAAGGGAATAAAACCCATTGAAACACAATATTATATTGATATGTTTCAAATTTAGTGAGGCACCAACCCCATAAGGAGCACTAACCCTACAAGGAGCACCAACCCTTAATTTTGTGAAGAACCAAATCCACAAGGAAGCTACAAAATCCCAAGATGATAAAGCACCCACTCAACCAAATTATAATGTTATGATCTTTTATTTGTTTCTTCCACAACCTGATAGAGACCAAGTATTCCGTTCGCACTTCTTCAATCAAACCCTAGGTGACCAATCTTCACAAAACAAACTCTTCCTCCACTTCTCAAACCTTCAAACACTTGAACATATTCTCACTGATATTCCTCAACCTAAAACACACTTTGTTAAACCTCAATTCATGCTCCAACACCTACAAATCACTCACACCTAGGTCACACACCTTGCACACACACAACTAGCTTGCAAAAACACCCAAAACAATGCTTTTATAAGCTCCTCTTGATTTCAAATTTAAACACAAACCTTTTCACTCCTTTGGAATGACCCATAAATCAAGGAAACATAATTTTTTTAATTACAACAGTCACAAGTGACCTAAGTAGGTTGACCTAGGTAAAAACCTCATTACATGTGCCAAAATGGCTCAAAACCCCATGGGCACAAAGTTAAAAATTCCCTTACATCAAAACCATACATAGTCATGACCCATAAACCATTAAAAATTATTAAAATATCATTTAAAATTAATAAATGGTCAAAATTTATCTCAACCAATCAAATTATTTCATTTAATGGGCCCAAGTACTCTTTGTACTTCTCAAAACTGTTATTTCCTACACCCTTCAACACCTTGGAAAATTCATTATGACACCAAATCACTTCTACTCAACCAAACCATGTGACCACTTGATGGAATTTATATAACCTTTACAACAATTTAAGAAATTTATAAGCCTTGAATCAACTAACCGATCAAACCACATCCACTTTTGTCTTTCCTAAATAAACCAACTAAAAAGATATTTCCAAAGGTTAGCTCATAAAAACATTTATATGAACATTCAAGACCTAAAAATTGATTAATTAGATTCCAAATTCATCCTTATTATTATTTAAGGTTATATAAAGCATAAAATAATCTATATCATACTTTTAAATATATCAAAACTTTCAGCAAAACACATCTTGTCCTACTCTAGAAAAAACTTCCAATCGAAAGAATGACCTGGATACCTCATAAAAATACCTCATCATGAGACAATCGATATATATATATATATATATATTCCCCAAAAAATTAATCATCTAAAAATTCCACTGTAGTTCCGGATATACTCACTTTCTTGAACACTACTTTTTAAGGCCTCAAAGCTGTCGTATCTTACAAAATTCACATCCTATCAACCTGAATTTTTTCTCAAATAAACATGACACATCACACTAACATATCCAATAATCAAAATGTTAATACCATGCCTCAAAGTCTCCAGTCATTAATACTTGCATAGCTACACCTTAAGGATTCTCACTATAGAAGCTAGGGTAAACTGAAAGAATGCTAAAACTCATCATAAAATCACTTAGAAATGACCAACACATACTTGATAATTTATGATACACCTGAAAACATACATTCATGAGCTCATGTAGCTCCAAAACTCAATCTCACACCTCCTAGCAACCATACCTACTCCAAATGAGCACCTATAACATAGCCAATCACTGTATCTGCACCATGTCACTGTTGTGAGTTCCAAACACTCTTCAAACCTACTATCCATCATGCCAACATGATTCTAAAGCATCCAAGAAGCTCCTACCTCCATGAAACATCACCTAGGCACCTGAATAGGTTTGTAAGAGCAAACAATCCTCATTGAATATCATAACATCACCATAAACACATTTGAACCAATATGTCAACATAATATTCATCATCATATATGATCCTAATCCATCATCCACCATTTCATTAATGTGGTTTTCATCAATGTCAACACCTAATAGGACCAAATGCCAACAATCCCCCCCTTTGTCATTGATGGAAAACAATAGATTCATATTACTCACCTACCTCATCTTCATAGCTTCAACTTTTGGTTATAAACATAAACCAAAGATCTCAAATTAGCTCAAAACCTTGAAAATTACCTCAAAAACTGATTTTACCTTTATTTCAAGCATGTAAGCACCATGTTCCCCTAGGCCAAACATATGAAACATTTGAACATGCTCAATAACCATGAAAGAATCATAAAATTACCTTATTTGGAGCCAAAACATCATATTTCATCTTCTAGTTATGCAAAACAAGCTACTTTCACTATCAACCTTGTTTTAGCCTTCAAGAAGCAACTGTAGTAGATTGTGATCTGAGTCATACACACCTTGAATCATGCCAACAATGTCAAAGATAAGCATACAAACTATCACTCCATCTTTCTTAACCATAATCCATCATGTATAGGCTTAGAATTATCATTACTATGCATTTTCTTTGCTTTCATACCTCACTAGGACTAAGATCATAAAAATCCTTTTAGTGCCTTTAGGACTAACTTTGACATTCCCTAGAACCTCATATATGCTTTGACCATACAACCCATAGCTCCCCCTGGAATTAAGACTTCCATTTCTAGCTCACAAGCACAAAATTGAGATAGTCACCCAATTAAATTGGCTAGAAAGCACCTCAAACAAAATTTTCATGACCTAAACAACTTTCTTAATTTATAATAGTCATACTTGGTGATATTATGCATTCAAGGAACAAAATTGATAAATCCATGAAGTAGATCATTAGTACATACCTCACATGACTTGAGAAACACCAATAAAACTCCTAGAAGTTCACATAATCACTTCCCATGTCATAAGTAACATCATACATACCCGAGCAACAATTTCTTATCTGTAGAAGTAACTTCTTCATGTCACTATTCAGCATTGTTAGTTAATCTATTTAGATCACAATTTATCTTAACCAAGATTCAAGGGACCAACACAACAAATTCACTTCACTTTTACTACCATGAAGATGTTGAAACCTCAAGAGAGTTTAGACATACATCATACATGTTGTGAAAAACCATACTTTTCCTTTCATGTGCACATTTACCGTAGCTAGTTATATTAGCAACATTCACACTCTCACATACATGAGATCATCCTTTTATGATACATCAGGCCCAAGAAAACTTTTAGACTTCACGGTCATACTTCAAAGGATTGTAACACCATAGAAGGATGCATAGTACCTTCTCATACCGAAACTTTTCATACTCTACCTCTTATTCCTATAACAAGCCATCTTATGCATAGACTAACTAGTGTGTCAAGAATGGACTTACAAAGTCTGATATCAGTTATTTTGGGCACAACACATCTTTCTTCATGCATACATTAACATTTCAAGACTTATTAACATCAAAAGATGAAACAATCTCACCTTCTTACTTGTAGCAATCATCTTTCAATGCTTAGCCCAATTATGAGGTCACTTTGTTGTGGGTCAATTTATGCTTGTGACAAGGCTTCAACCAATCAACACTTCTCCGAACATAAACATATGAAGAACTATTTTTTCTCCTTTAGAACACATCCTTAAATCAATTTGACATATGCATAACTGATATAGAGCTTCTAAGCACTTTGAGACCATTTTTATGCTGTATAAGGATGTGAACAAGTTCTAAAGCATCAAGAAGTCATGAATTTACTAGATATCACACACATCTCTTCTAGAATTATTACTTTACTCTTATTCAAAGGTATCACACCATTTTGTAGCAATAATAAGCTCAGATAAGCATACAAAATCATAATTTCCATATTTTCATCACTTAAACATTGTCACAAACTTTTAGCCTCGATTTCTACAAAATTCACACTTAACTTTTGATATAAACACAATCATGAATATTTCTCTCTGATGTAGTCACCCAATTATCTGGAAAACATCCACCAACAATTTTGTGAGCACATTCTAAAATATGCACATCCCAGATTTCAAAAATTACCTAACACAGATCAGGTCTTCTAGACACCACTATCAATTTTTGACAACACTGTCATAGATTTCAAGAAGTATACATCTTCTTATGTCTTAAAATCACTTGCATCCTTTATTCCTCACATTGTAGATTATATGTACAAAATTTTAGATCAAGATTCCATCATTAGGGCCCCCAAAACAAAGTTTCCATTAGTATCACTTAAAATCACTGTGAAATCACAACCTAGGGTAGAGAACCTTCAAAAGTTACCAAATATAGCTTTCATGACCTAAAAATGGCTCTATATGCTGAATATGATCCTTCAAACTATCTGAGCTTTTCTTTCAATGACTAAGGTGATTGATCACCCAAAAACATACCTATAACCTTCCCTCTTTCATCTAGTGCGCACTTTATTTGGACATACCTTGGCCACACGTCCTTTTATAGCATTATACTGATCAAGTTATCACTTGATCACATTGGATATCTTCATACACACTCAGGAGATATTTTTACACCTTTGCAAGCTCATGAACTAAGTCCCAAAGACACACACACACACTTAGAATCAAGCACAAAAGCTTAGATTGACAACCCTTATGTATTGAGATACAAGATGAACATTCACAACTATTTAAACACATTCTTATCTTCAAACACTTAGTATAATACTAGACACACTTGTAAAATTCCATTACAACTCATGAAAATGCTTAAGACATCAACAAAAATCAGACTAGTCCCAAAACTTTTCACTGGACCGGAGACTTCATCTATATTACACTAATATGCACATAGAGCTTATTAGAACACACACCATGAGTTCAAAAATACTTACACACCCTTTTTGACATGTCAAAGAGAATCATGAACATATATGTCCAACTCATACTAACTATACACCATGATGATGCAAACACAGAGCATAAGGACTTCATATATGTACTACTTAGTGACTCAAGACTAAGATCAAGAAATTTACACAAGAACCATCATCACAAACCAAAAGACCATAAAAAATAGTATAATATGACATACCTTGACCATATGGAGGGCACATATCTCGACTCGAGACAACTCCCCCTATCTTGAATGATTCATATGCATTGATATACCCTCAAGAAGCATAATGAAGGTATTTTTGTACCATAATGACCTAAAAGCAGGTCTTGAAGAGGTCCCAATCCTTCTTGGGTTCTTGCAAAAATATTTCATCCTCTCTTCTATTATGAGCACTGTGAAACACTTCTACTTTCAATGACATTTGCACTTGATGAGACACCATGGTATCTTTTAGGTTCCCAAGTCCTTCTAGGACCATTGTCATACACTCTAGGTATTTTAACTCCATAGGCTTGCACTCTAAGACCGAATAACTCCTTATTTCACTTGAGTAATCTTGAAATTAGTCTCTCGCAGCACTACAAGCTTTGTTACAGTTATAACACACCACCGTGTTGTTCGTCTTTATCTCATAAAAGTTCTTAGATGAGTCATTCATACAATCACTAGCAACATGACATGTATTGTTGCATTTTAAGCATACAACATTCTTAACATAATCCTCTCTAATGTATTTCCATGGTTGAGTATCTCTAGGATCTCTTCTACACTCCTTAGCCCTATGACCAAAAGTATTACATGTATAACAAAAACCATTAAATGATATAGGCATTGGGTTGCATAATTTTCTTGATCTTCGCACTATCCTTTGTATGAATCTCCTTATTTCCTTCCTTGGTGCTTGGTTCTCCTACTTCTTTGCATGAAACCATGTCTAATTTCTCTACCTTGTTGCTTTTGACTTCATATTTGAAGCCTAAACTAGTCTTGTCACTTGCAATTTTCTGATTGCTTAAGATATCATCAAGAGCTTTAGTACTATATTCAAATTTTGATAAGTTTTCAACTTACAACATTTGAAAGTACCTTCTTGAGACCTATCACCTCCTCTTCTTTGGATTACAAATTTAGAGTCATATTACTCATTTTCAGCTCTAACCTTCTAACAAATTCCTCAAGTTTCTCAGAAATGGCCCAATGTTTTCCTTCAAGTTCTTATATCCTTGTTTCATATTCTTTTCCCGTGATGTCAACTTCTTGTTATTATTTTCAGCATGTTCAAGTTAATATTGGACACATGCCAACTCAAGTCTTAAACCATCATATTCTCCTTCTTCTTTGTAATAATTAGGTGAAATATCACCCCATAGATTAGAGCCACCACTAGAGAATCTCATAGATTCCTTAGTCATGAAAAGAATATCGTCACCTACATCATTGTGATTAGATTTAATCTTTGAATCATATCTATCAACTTCACTATTTTCATTAGAAGATGGGTCCTCTTTCTTAGTATAAAGACTCTTCTTTTTCTTTTTCATGAAATCATTCTTCTTGAACCCTTCCTTCTTCTTCTTATACAACTTCTGATTCTTCTTCTCATGATCACTATCATGTTCATCATTTCTTTTCTTATCATGTATATGAGGAAACTTGGCAGCAAAATGACCAACTTTACCACATGTAAAACATTTAAAAGGAAGTTTACCTTTGTACTTACTAGTTCCAAGTGTCATTCTTCTAGCAACCATGACAAATAGCTCTTCATCATCAAGCTCCAAGGTAGTATCTTCAGATTTTTCCTTTTTGTCTTTAGTCATCTTCTCCATTTTGAAGGCTATCTCCTTCTTAGTAGGTTTAGAATCCATTACCCTCATCTCATAGGCTGTCAAAGTACCATGTAGCTCATCCATATTTAGCTTAGTCACATCCTTAGCTTCTTCTATGGTAGACAATTTAGAGTAAAATTTTTAAGTTAAGGAACTCAACAACTTTTGAACAATTATTTCCTCTTTTACTTCTTATCCCAATCCTTTCATACTACTAACAATCTTGTCAACTATAAGAAGATATTCAGTAATAGAATAATCATCACTCATATGAAGAGATTCAAACTAATTTTAGAAAGTTTGAAGCTTAACAATCCTTACCTTTGAGTCACCTTCATAAATAACTTGTAGTTTGTCCCATGCTTCCTTTGAATTTCTGCAATGCATCACTTTTCCCATCTCTCGATTCCCAAGACCACTTATGATGACATTGAAGGCTTTTAATTATTAGTATATGCCATCTTTTGTTATTAATTACTTGGAGGAGTGGTAGGAGAAGTATAAGCATGTTCCATGAATACCAAACATCAAACTTCAAAATTGGTTCCAAAACCACGAGTAAGGGTCTATTTAGGGATCTGTGTTCTCAAGGCAAGAAGTAGTCTAAGAGATGGTTGTGTCAAGTCATGATTATTCCTTGACAAGTTGAGTAAGCCTAAGAATGAAGGTAAGGTGGAATTTTAAACTCATGATCATCATTGTTGGCATGTTTATGAGGTATTTGCTTTAGTTTCGGAGTGTCTACTACGGTGGTTTCTTGAAGGAAAAAACATATTTTGGAGGTGAAATAAAAAGCTTTTCATGATTAGGAGGTGGATGATGTTGTTATTACTCCTAGAAGAGGTAACATGTTTCTTTCTTCATGATTATTGGCATGTTTAGGTGGTGTATGTGCTTTTACCAAGGGGAGTATTGTGTTCCCATGCTTGAAAAGAAGCACAAATTAGGTTTTGAGATAAATTTCAAGTTTTGTGAGCTAGAATGAAAAATTTGGTTGATGTTTCCAACTCAATCATGAACCTATGAAGCTGAGGAAGATTAATATTATGAAGGTACATGTATGCCATTGTAATAAATGTTAAAAGGTGGTGAAGTCGGGAGGTTTTCCATCAATGACAAAGGGGGATTGTTGGCATGTTATGGTTTAGGTGTTGTCATTGATGTAAAACCCCATTAATTAAAAATTGGATGATGGAGTAGAGTTAGATGATTCTCAGAGTGATGATGTCATGGATATTTAGGTATGTTCTTGGTTACATATGTTGATTCAGTGAGAATTTTTTGTTCTTGCAAGCTTATTCAGGTGACCTAGCTAGCCTAGGTGATGGTGCATGATTGTATGAGATTCTTGGTAGCTTGAGAAGCATGTTGATAGAATAGAGAGCATTATTGGAGATTTTTTGGGCACTCACATGAGTTTGAGGGTGCATATACATGTGGATGACCAAGATTCAGATGCACATTTGGACCAACAATGACTGTTAGAAGGAATGAGGATGCGTTTTGTAGCCATGTTATATCATGGATTCACATAGGAAGTTGACTCATGATGTACCAGGTATGTTAGGGCCTTTAGGAAAGTTTATATGACGAGTTATGACATTCTTTCAGCTATGCAAGTCTCAGTGGATAGAAATATTGAGAGATATTTTTGACATGGTGATGATTGGAGATGTTATTAGGATGTGTCATGATGTTGTGGGAAAAATTTCAGGTTTTCATGATGTGTATTTTGCATGTTATGACAGTTTTGGTGAAACATGGTCAAGAAGAAGGTCATTTCTAGCTCGAATTGAATCTTATGATACTCACCCTTAATTTTTTTCTTTGCATGGGACCTTGTGGATTTTAGGGATGTTATAAATTTAGTATAGAAGGTTTCAAAAATAATTAGGTCATTTCATTGTCACATTTTTATGAACGAATGTTAAGAAGGTAAACAACTCTTTATGTGTTTGAAACCATGGCTCAAAATTGGTAGGAGAGAAAATTATTATAAGTGACCAAAATTGATTGATAGTGAATGTATGATGATTGGATGTGGTATAAGAATCTTCCATTTTTTTAGAAAGGTATGGTAGTGGATGTGGTGATGAGTGGACCCCACTCAAATAGGCCTTTATGAAGAAGTTCAGTTTGGGACAAGGTTGACAAAAGAGTTGTAAACTAAATGAAACTTGTGTGGATTATGTGATTTTTTATTAATGTAAATGATGTTTTTAGGTCATGGTGATGTAGTTAAATGGTCAAGTATGTTTTATTTGTGTTTCTTGGTGAAAGATAAGTTTTGGGGAAGCTTTAAGAAGTTTGCAGAGAAGATCTTGGTTGACGGCCTTCCACTTGGAGTTGGAAGGAGTTAGAATATGTCATGGAAAGAAGATTAAGAGAGATATATATTGGTGCAAGTTTAGTCTCATGATTATTTTCTTTGATTTGGATTCCATGTTAGTTTGTAGAGATGAAGGTTTCTTGATTTTTAGGACAAGACTGATTTTGCTGAAATATTGAGTTGGTTAGAGCATGAGATGATTGTGTTGGTGTGTGAGATCCTATATATCCTTCATACACATATGGAGGGTCATCTCACTTAGGTTAGGTTTAGGGTTAGTTTTAGGGTTTCTTGTGTGTCATGCACTAGGGTTACTCAACACCCTATATGTATCCCTTCATTTGACATTTATGAGTATGCCAAGACACTCCGCTATCTTTCTCTACATGTGTAAGCTTTGTTCTGTTATGCAAGTTCTTCAGTTGATTGATCGATTCTTCCTTGTGATTATGTTGGAGCTATTACATTTCCTTCAGAGTGCAAATTTATCGTGGTGCATAGTTTTCGATACGATTCTTGCCAACTCTTTCATGGTATCAGAGCTGAGATTGGGTAAACGTGCATTCGTCATCCGAGTTACGATCACTCTTGGTTTCATTATTCTTTTACTCCTCATGCAAGTTTTTTTCGATCATTATCTTTTTAAATTTATTGCTAACATTCTTTCTCTTGGAAAGTTTTTAGTTTTGCTATGTTCTTCATGCATGTGTAGGTATTTCTGAGCTATCAGGGGTTTTGCAGCTACATTTAGCTAGCTACTAGCTAAATCTAAATGCAGATCAACCAAAATAGAGTATTTTCTAGTTTTTAATTTTTTCATTAAACTGGAAATTATTTTTTATCTCTGTTTTTCTATTTTTTTGTGTTTGCATGGTGTTTTTTGCAGAATATAGGTTTAAAAATTTCATTTGTGGTTTGCATAGTGTTGTGGTTCACCATCGAGCTCCTACCAGCCCCTCACCAAGCTGGCTCTTGCAACCCAACCAAGCTGTATCCACCTTCTAGCTCGCCATGGGCCCTCTCATGCAAACCGAGCTCTAGGTCTTCAAACTGAGTCCTTTTTCAAACCAGGCCAAGCCATTTTTTGGCTCACTTGTGTTTAAGTGGGTCCGTTGTTTCTAGCCTGATTTTTATTGGCCAAGTCCCTTCCGTGTCCTCAGCTAAGCCGAGTCATGCTCTACCTCGAGCCGTCTTCATTATACCACTTGACCTGCAACCTCGCCCTTTGCTTTACCCTGTGTCTGAGTCTACATTCTTTGTTATGCTCCCACATACCTCTGCTTGCCCATGCGCTTCCCTTCCTCGAGCTCGCAAGCATCCATGGCGCGCCAACCTCCACCGTGTACCGATCACCAACACCTCGGGATCACCCCAAGTCCATCCTCCTCGACCCCCTCTCTGTGTCCACTGTCACCCACCAAGCCCTTCCAATGGCTCTCCTCCATGTGCTACCACCGACCTATCTCCCTCGCGTGCACGACTCAGATTTCCTCCAACTTAGGACTTCTACCCGTGATCCACATCGGGATCCTCGCCGATCCCTCCAAACACAGACCCCCAAGCCCCCCCCCGCCGAATCGGCCTCCAACTACCGAGCTCAACTTGGAATTCTCCGCGGTGAACAGTAAGTTACCATTTATTTGGTAAGTTGTTTTTTTAACATATCTTTTGGTATTTTTTGGGCATTTAAAGCAAGTTTCTACTTTTTTAAATTTGTGTTTTTTTAAAATTGGATTTTTTTTTGAAAAAAGGGAGGAATATATTTACAATTTAATTATAAATATATTATTTAATTAGTTGAAATTAATTAGATTTAATTTAATTAAATCTAGTTTTATTAATTTCAAGATTAACCTTCATTTACGATTAAGTATATTTAAAATCATCTTTTAATTAACACCTTTTTTAATCATTTTCTTTATAGTCCTAATTGCTCTAAAATTAGCTAAATCGGACGTTTTAAAAAGGTAATTTTTTAAAATCGTTATTATCAATTTTTTTACTAATCATGCACTCAAGTGTGCAGTAACACTCTGAGCACCTCTTTGTCTTCCATGTGCCTTTCCGACGTTTTGAAGATCATCCAGATCGCTCTTGAGTTCAAACCATTGTATTTTACCCTTCTTATTTCTTGTGACTAGTGAGTGCATCCGCCACAATTTGTAGTAAGGGGGTATCCTTTGTGATGTGAGACACTTTTTCTCACAACAGGATTTGATTTTTCCTCCTTCCTAGTTTTTTGTAATTGTGCTTGTGTATGGTATCACTTTGCTGCACTCCTGAAACATGATTGTGGTATCCTTTGTTGTGTATTATTATGCTGATTGCAAGGTGAGTTACAAGTGTTTCCAGATGTATGCTCGACGACTTGATTGTATTCAACACACTAAACTATAAAGTACTTGAAAGTAGGGGTTATTATATTGTCACGGTGGTTGTGTTTCTTTTTCGCATTCCTTCTCTCTCCTCACTTTGGATGCACTTTCAATTCCTTTGCTTACGCTGCTCAACTTATTCAAATGGAGATCAAAAGTAATTATGAAACTAAGGGGTAGAGGGTTATTCAAAGCATCAAATGGGGGCGAGACCGAACTAGATGATGACCCAAAAAAATCTAAGTGGTTAAACCATAGTGATGAAGCTTTAGGTTCATTTTGCATGTCCATTTCTCCTGACTTGCTCTTCCACATTGAGTCGTCTCGAAACACCTAATTCTCGCATGGAAAATGTTGGATGGGATGTTTAGAAAACAAGATGACATGAGAGCGCATGAGTTGGAAAACAAACTGCTAGGGTTAAATCCTAGTGATTTTGAAAACTCTACAAGCATTCTTCTCTAAGTTTTCCAAACTAGATTGTTGTTAAAAGAATGCCAAGTAGAGAAGAAAGATTCTCAAATGATCTTGTCGATTCTCTCTAAGTAAGGTCCCTGGATATTCTATTTTTGTGTCAACTTTTTATGCTACAAAAGCTACCTTGGGAAAGGATTGGAATATGCGCTCGATTATTTTTCATCCCAACTCATTCGAGAACAGGGAAAAACTCATTCAAATGGGGTATCTCAAGTCCAAGTCACATGCCCTTATAAAAAGTACTAGTAAGGAAAATAAGACTCGATAATGAGATAGGGAAAAAGGATCAACCTAAGAAGGAAACCAAGACCAAAACTAAAATTAACACAAACACTTCGACTTCTGAGCCTAGAGCACAAAAAGATAGGTATTTTTTTTCCTATTGCAAGAAGCCTGGTCATAAAGAGCATATGTGTATGAGAAAACAAATTGATCACCTTACTCATTTACTTGAGAAAAATCAAATAGGTGTTCTTGAGTCTATCAAACAAAATGCTCCGAAGGCCGAGTCTTCTACTACAAAAGGTTCTAAATCTGATAAGAAGAAAGGAAAGGCCCTCGTAGCTCAAGTTTCTCCTTCATTGATGTGGATTATAGATTCGGTGCCTCACACCACATGGATTCTTCGCATGTTGAGTTCTCCAACATTGAACCTTGTGATATGTCCCAAATCACATTGGGTGATAACACGAAAGTGTCAATTTCTAGTAGTGGATCGATAGAGATAGATGGGGGAACATTTAATTGAGTGTTGAGTGTTCCTGATATCTCTACCAATCTCCTATCGGTTTACCAAATTACTCACCTTGGTGAAGGAATGCGAGTGGAATTTGGTCTTAACTTGGTGATTATTCGTGAGCTTAACGATGACACTACAGTGGGTGAGGGAAAGGTAGACCACTATTCATGGTTATATACCTTTTCCCACTTTACTTCTGATTTGACGCCCATACGTGCTTGATATTGAGAGAAGCGTTAAGTCTTTTCGACTTCTACTTCTCTACCTACTGAGGTTCTTCATTTTTTTTGATTTGGACTCTGATTTCTTAGATGATGATGTCATTGAGCGTACTCCTCTTCATGACCCTAGACTTTTGAATCTTCCGATTTCGACGGTAGTGATGTTGAGGAATATGTCCCTTCTCACTCAAGTGAAGAATCTTTTGACTCGAGCTTAATTCTCCTGGTCCTCTTTGGGCTAGGAAAACTTTACAAAGTGCTGGAGATTTATTTCAAGATACTTCGGATATGAGACGTACTCACTTAGATTTTGTTGGACCCCACTCTTTCTTCGCCTTTATTTCAAATTCCATTGTCTCCTCTATTTTTTGTGTGATGATAGTTCCACTAACATGAGACTCACTTGGTTCTACTTCTGATGATGAGGATTATGTACCTAGTTCTGATGTCAAGAGTACTACAGAGGACTCTTCTCCTCCTTCTCTCACTATTCCAGAGAGTGTTGACACATCCCACATCTCATCAGATATTGAGCAGTCTCCTATATAATACACTTGTGATGTACTACAGGTTCCTCATCCATCTATAGGTATTTCAAAGGAGTTCATCATCTCCATTGTTGGGAGTTCCCCTTTTGGGACTCTTACCACTTCCACTTTTCCAAAGACTTTCATTGATCCACCCTTGTTTGTGGATCCATTTTCTATCATGGGGGATGTTTTATTGCCTTCACATCAGTTGGACATCCTTTCTATAGGTGTTCACCCTTCATACTCTAACAGTTTTGCACTTGTGACATTACCTTGGCTCCTTCGCACTCGCTTGCTAGACCTATGTCACACTTTCATGGACTAGACTCAGAGTTCTTCGTGCTACTACCTTCAGTTTCCTTCGTGGAGTGGGCAGATTTCCAGCACATCTTTTCTATCCTTCCTAAGGGTAGACACATAGTTTGGTGTAGATGGCTCTTCTTCAGTCCAGAGGCAAAGGATCTCATCATCGACATTCTTTTGGGAGACTTCTTAGAGTTGAGATTTCAGATCCATCCATGGCATCTTCCGCATCCATCTCATCTCCCTATTCTTCTCCCTTTTTCATCTTTCGAGAGATTTCCCTTTTGTACATGGGTACCTTTACAGGCTAGTCTATGGCCAGGACCCATCTTTGACATCTTTCTTAGATTAGAGAGTATTTTGTTCTCTTGTGGTGGATGTTTTTCCCACTAGGTTTTCCTTCACTGCTTGGGACTTCCTTTTTGTGCATGGGTACCTCATCAGGCTTTATGCCGAGACCCATTTCTCTTCTTCTTATTCTTCTAGGAAGATGTTGTTTGTATATGGGCACCTTATCAAGCCTTTAGTTGTCGGGCCCCATTAACACATATTTTTAGTTATTTACGAATGTCTTCCTTTTTTGTATGACTCATCATAGCCGTTATCTCAGCTTTCAATGAAGGGGGTGTTGGTGTGTGAGATCCTTTATATCCTCCACACACATATGGAGGGTCATCTCACTTGGGTTAGGTTTAGGGTTTGTTGTGTGTTATGCATTAGGGTTACTCAAAGACCCTATATGTATCCCTTCATTTGACATTTATGAGTATGCCAAGACACTCTGTTGTCTTTCTCTACATGTGCAAGCTTTGTTATGTTATGCAAGTTCTTCAGTTGATTGATCAATTCTTCCTTGTGATTATGTTAGAGCTATTACGTTTCCTTCAGAGTGCAACTTTATCGTGGTGCTTTTTGATACGATTCTTGCTAACTCTTTCAAATTGAGTTGATGATTTATACCAAATTTAAAGTGAATATGGATTAATATTTTTCCTATTGAAGGAATTTAGATATCTTGTAAGTTTCAACAAGGGTACAAACTAGCTCAGTTTGCAAAACTTGTTTTTGGTAGTTTGTTTTAGTGAAGTGTAAAGTTGATGTGGTTTGAGCATATGAATGTTTCATTGTGTATAAGTTAATTATACGTGTTATAAAGTTCTAAATTTTCCATAGAGGGGTCACATGCTATAGTTAAGATCATCTTGGGTGGTCTTGAGGCCCAAAGGTGAAATCAGGATGCTAGAAGTAGTTATTTTGTGAAGGAAATGAGCCAGTGGGCCCATTAAATGAAATAATTTGATTGGATAATGTAAATGTGAGACCATGTATGATTTTTTTATGATATATTACTCATGTTTTGTGAATATGGAAGCTTTAATAAGCATGTTTTTGTGATTAGTGGATTTTTGTCATTCTAATGATAGGGTTTTGAGAATTTTTGGTAATAGGTGAGAGGCTTTTGGCATCACCGACCTACATGGGTCAAATGTGAAATTTTACTTATTCATATGGGATGTTTTCTAAGTTTTATATGGTTGAGATAAATGATGGAAACCAACCTATTTTGAATTTGAATAAAGGAGAGTTTATAAAAGTGATGTTTTGGGTGCAATTTGCATCTAGTTGTGTGTGTTTGAAAAGTGTGACCTAGGTTTGAGAGTTTTTCAGGTTTTAAGGCATGTTTTGATATCCAAGAAAGTGTGTGACAAGTTAAATAATGATAGAAATCATATGTGTAAGGGTTTGATGCATTGATAAGTGAAGATATTGCAAGTGTGTGCAAGTTTGAAGACCTAGGGTTTGAAGGTATGTGTGAGATGAATTTGTGATCTCCATCAGTTGTGGATAAAAAAATATCATATATATTCATCATAAGGTGGTTTAGTGGGTGCTTAATCATCTTGGGGTGTTATAGCCTCCTTATGGAGTTAGTACTTCACAAAACTAGGGGTTGGTGCTCCTTGTAGGGTTGGTGCTCCTTGTGGGGTTGGTGCCTCACTAAATTTGAACCACATCAATATAAATACTTTGTTTACTTTGTTTTATTCTCCATGAGGGTTTCCACTTATATCTTGTGTCATTGTGTTGATTATTTTGTTCATGGTTGATTGCATGAATGTTATTTGATATTGTGCACACATTAATGGTTAGATAAGTGGTTTTTGATTTAAGTAAGTAATATGAAATTCGGTTTAATTTTATAAGGACTAATTCACCCTCTTGTATCATTCTATTGTGTTACTAACACTTATTTTGAACTAGTTTTTATCTTTATGTACTTTTTTACTATATCTTAGCTTTGGCCTCTTTGTACCTAGGCAAGGTCCCAGTCCAAAAACCTTTTATCATTAATTTAATTTTTTTCTTTAAACTAGTTATTCAGAGAGAGATACCCTTCCTACTTGGGTAACACTAAAAATATTACAATTTATGCCCTCAACCAACTATTAGAGTAGGTATTTACCCTAGCTCATGTTCACCTAGGTACTTTATTTACCTTTATTGTATTTATCCTCACCCACTTATGTGTGTGGATATATTTTTATCTTATTTAGATATTAGAAGATATTATCTAGTTGTTAGGTATAGTTCTTTCCTTGATCTATGGTATTGATTAGATCCTTGATGTCTAGTTCTCTCCTAAATCTATGGTCTTGACTAGTTCTTTGATGACTAGTTATTTCCTTGATTTATGGCTTGATCTACGACCTTGATTGGTTCTTAGATTGTTATTCCTTTCCTATTTAAGTAAGGCCCATTCTCAATGTATTGCATTGAGTTCCATAATAATATATGATATTGCTGCTCATTTATTTGCAAAGGTTTATGTAAAGTTATTTTGGAGAATTACTTTCATCTTATTAATCGTGGTGTTTGATTAGCATTTGTGTTCTTGGCTTGGTACGATCTGGTTATCGTTCCTTTCACCAACTACACAATACTGATTTGAAAACATACATACATGGGTAGATGCATGGACTAACCAAATTGAATGCATTCCTAGGTGATGTAACATAATGTTTTATATAATTGTTTGGTTTTGTTTATACAACATTTAATATGATATGGTGTGAAATTATGGTGTAAAGTACAAGTCAATATTTATTTGAATCCATACAATACTTGACTTCTAACATAACTTGATTTACATGATCTTCTTGAGATTATTTTATTTAAGGACTAAAAATGTTAGATTCAATGAAATAATGTTAGTTTGTTTTAGAATAAATGGTTTATGGTGACATTGGGGAACATTTTATTCCTCTAGCACTGAGTATCACATTTTCCATGGTTTCTTGATCTCCAACACATGATACACATCATTATTAGTACTCACACAAATCTATTTGAGAATGTGCTATAGTCTTCATACTTTTCATTTTCTCGATGTGAGATATGTGGAATTAATTAGTGTAACCACATCCCACAAGGTCTTAATACTTGGTCTTTGTTCATCTTCTCATTAATTTTTAACATGCATCACATATCGCTGCATTAGGAATTTATGAATTTCTCACACACACCTTTGGGATACTTCTATGAACATTCATTTAATTCCTACAAGGAAAAAAATATCTTAAATTTATTTGTATAAAATGAGGTGCTAGATAAAATATAAATAAATCATGCATACAAAGTGTGTGCACATTCATCATTTTCTATTTCATGATACACAATAATTACACGTGTTATTCCATAGTTTGTATAATATATGGCTTGTGTATCAAACTATGGGCACTATATTTCTTAGAAGAATCCATAACACTTACATTTTAAGTGTTTAGAGTATGACAAATGATTGTATTCTACCTACACAAATAAATTCCGAGAGAAACCATGATTTAGGTGCTCTATTTTCCAAGTGGGTCATAACTTGTTCAAATATACAAATGTGAAAAAATAGGAAGTTAAGTGATTGTTGGCAACATATAGTGGGGATCTTGGTGGGTGAAAGGATGTGACGAAGCATTAGGATGCCACAATATGCATGGTTTATTTGTGCAAGTATCACACAAAGATTTTTGTTTTTTTGATTGATAAAGCGGGTTGAAGGGACCCGTTCCCTATATTTAAAGATGAGGCAAAATCCTCAAGATAGAAAGACTATAAAATCCAAAAGTTAAAAACTACAGTCGAACACCAACTTAACAACAACATATAGTAAAACTATAGCCAAAACATCATAAACCAAAAATATTACAGAATTACTTCCTGCCCTGGAATGGAAAATAATCCTCAATGCTGCCCATTCGACCCTTTTTTTAGTTTTTTACTTCAAACCACTTGCCCTGGTTAGTAGAAATCACCAGTGCAAGGTCACTAGAAGTTGCCAAGGCCATCATTTTTTCTGACACTGAATCTCGATCTGATTCTAAACTTTCTGATGTATGTCCCCTCTTCGTTCCACCTACAACTAGGTGATTTTCCTAGATTCCCTTTTCAGTGTCCTCCTTCTCTAGTAGCCACTTTGTTCTCGGAGTTTGGATTACACAGATCATCCTTAAAGTTTGCAGCGGATACCAAATCCAGATTAACCGAGCCCCATCCGCTAGAAGAAGTCGAGCCATTTTTTTGTAGATTTTTGATTTTTATCGAAGGGACAAGAAGCTTGTAGATGACCCGTATTTCTACATATTCTACACCGGAATGCAATATTCTCATAGTCTAGGATCTAGATATGCTGAAGGTCACCAAATTTAAGATTGATTCAATTAGGTAAACCCTTTCTCAAATCGATTTCAATGCATATACGGGAAAACAAACATAAGACCGAGTGTGTTCTATCCAAATCTTCTTTGATAAACTTGCCTAAGCCGTTACCAATGTCTTCTAGGGCATACCACAGATACAAGGGGAGGTTAGGAAGCCTGACCCAAATAGGCATTTTGGCAACCAAATAAGTGTTTGGATCAAAATCTAGAAACCATGGAGTTATAAATAAACCCCATGCCCCCAGAACCACGGACCATCTGTCAAACATCTTTGATAGTCTTTAGATTCTCTAAAATGGACAGCAAAAAAACCCTTGGAACATAGGGATATTTCACACTTATTGGTCCAAGTATCGAATACCCATCGAGTACGAGTGGAGGAGGAAGGCCAGAAACCATTAAACCTACCGATCACTGCATCCTGTGATAAATTTTTGAAATATTCCTCCACTTTAGGGTTCTCAATGGTTACAGAGGGGATTTCCGTACAAATCGACCAAGTAGGCCAAATTACTTGATGATTGTTTGCCCGATGATCAGCCACTTCTGTTATCCAACACATCTTTGAAAGAGGTTGCCTTCTGATGCTGATTCATACCTCGATGACCCTTAGCATCACCCCCGCAACATCTGTTATTGTCCTTGCTTTGCCCACTAGTCCCACACGAAGTCCCGACAGATTTTGAAACCCTAGGGCTAGGGCACTGCTCCTGCTCAATCTTCTCCCATCCCCCATTTCTGTGCCCTCCTCCACCAAGTTGGAATCCCCCCAGCCAAGCCGAAGTCCTTCTTTTCCCCTTTCATGGCCTACTAGCCCTCACGGCTTCTACCAGAACCATTCCAATGCTCTCCATCTTCTCAAAATTTCGCTCCATTCTCCCTTTTCTCACCTAGTTGAGTCTTAAGTTCAAAAATCCATGGGACCTTCACACAAATATTATTTAAATATAGTGGACTTACACAATTTTGTACTAACTCAATTAGAAAAAACCAAGCATGTAGGGCATGTGAGACATTACACGAGAAGTATTGCACAATCCCAAATGAAGGAACTATTGTGTACTCCTTAACATATTACACAAATGGGTTTTGAAAAAGGTGAAGGAAGGATGCATAGTTGGATATAGGATAGAAATATTAAAATATATGAAGGGGATGTACATAATGATTAAACATGAGACAAGAAGGCCAAGAAATATTGCAAGGGAAAAAGAATCCTAAGAAATGCTATTTCACAAAGTTCCTAGAAGGGTATGTGTATATGAGAACTTATATTTCACTATGGGTATAAGTATAATTAAAACTATGCACACATGAAATGTGATTTTTTTCAAAATAGGGTTGTGTATGAGTACAAAGAGGTTGGTGTGTGGGATCCTATGTGTCCTCCACTCACATATGGAGGGTCATCTCACATGGGTTAGGTTTAGGGTTTGCTTGTGTGTCATGCACTAGGGTTACTCAACACCCTATATGTACCCTTTTCATTTTTGATTTATGAGCATGCCAAGACACTCTGCTATCTTTCCTCTATGTGCAAGCTTTATTTCTATTGAGCAAGTTCTTCCATTGTTGATCGATCCTTGTGATTATGTTGGAGCTATCATGATTCTGTTTGAGTGCAACTACTTTGTGGTGCATCATTTCCTATTCGATTCTCATAAAATTTTTCATGGTATTAGAGCTGAGATTGGGTAAACGTGCATTTGTCATTTGAGTTGCGATTACTTTTGGTTTCATTTTTTTACTCCTCGTGCAAGTTTTTCAATCGTTATATTCGAAAAATTATTTCCAATGTATTTAACAAGCTGTTCTTGGAAAGCTATTTCAGTTTTTCTGTGTTCTTGTGCATGTGCAGGTATCTCCTTGAGTTTTCAAGGGTTTTATAGCTACATTTAGCTAACTATAGCTAAATTGGTAGATCAGTTAAAATAGACGTTATTTTCAGGTTTTTAATTTTTTTTATTAAACTAAAAATTTTAGATCTTTTTTTTGGTCTCTCTGTATTTTTAAATGGTGGTTTTACAAAATACGACTTCAAATCTCAAGTTGAAGGTTTTGTGGTGTTCTTCTCCACCGAGCTCCTTCATTTAGCTCACCACGAGCTCTCTCCAAACCGAGCTTCTACCATTCCTTCGTCTACCTCTTTCAAACCATGGGCGAGTTCGTGTTGGTGCATTTTTGCATTGTGGCCGAGCTCTTCCAAACCCTCAACTCGTGCTCAAACAACTAATTTGCTATGTTTTATCTGTGCTTTGTTCAACTCACCGTGTTTAGCCCTGAATTGAGCCATTCCTTCTTCCCACGATGTGTTTTAGCTCACGCATGTTTTACCCAGCTCGAGTGTTCATTTTTACCCGAGGCCAAGTCATTTTTATCCTCTGTGTGGTGTCCATCCCTCGGCCTTGGTTCACTCCCGCTCCTTTGGTGACCGTCTCCTAACTCCGCTCATGCTCGTGCTCTCTTGGACTACAACTTGCCTCGGCCTCCCTACCTTGATTACCCCAAGAGCCTGCACTCCCACCTCGAGCTTCATCCCCTACCGCGTGCTAGGTAACTCTGCTCCTTGCGAGTGCCTCGAACCCATCTACACCTCGGCCCACTCTCCAAAGGCCTCAAACCGCGATCCACGCCGGGATCCTTGCTTTTCTTTCAACTGCCAAGCCCAACTCGGGATCCTCCCATGGTCTCCCTCCAACTCGGGATTTCAACAACGATAAGTTGTTAAAAATTATTTATGATATGTTTTTTTAATTTTTTGGTGGGAAATCTTTTCAAGTTGAAAAATCCAAATGGAGGTAATTTTAAAGTGGGCATTTAAATTTATTTAAGGCAAGTTTTTAAAAATTTCATTTAGGGTGGATTTTTTTAAAAAGGGAAATAAATTTAAATAGTTAATTAGGATTTAATTTTAATTAGATCTTAATTAGTATTCCTTTATTAATCATAATTAATTAGATTTAATTATATTAAATCTAGTTTTATTAATTACAAATCTAATTTATTTATTTTTTCGATTAGTAATAATTTAAATCGTCTTTTAAATTAACGTTAATTATCATTTTTTTACTCCCATAGCTTTAAAATTAGCTATATTGGACATTTCAAAATGGTAATTTTTAGGCATTATTGTCGATATTTTTACTCATCGTGCACTCAGGTGTGCAGTGACACTCTGAGCACCTATTTGCCTTCCGAGCACTTTTTTAGTGTTCAAGATCATCGGGACTCATCTTGAGTTCATTTAAAACTTGTATTTACCCTTATTATTGCTTGTGACTAGTGAGCACATCCACCACAGTTTGCAGCAAGGGGTATCCTTTGCAATGTGAGATGCTCTTTCTCACAACCAGGATTTGATTTCACCTCCTTCCTAGTTTTTGCAAGTTGTGCTTGTATATAGTGTCACTTTGCTGCGCTCCACAAAACACAATTGTGGTCTCCTCTCTTACGCGTTATTACGTTGATTACAAGGTGAGTTACCAACTATTTCAAGACGCATGCTTGGACCCGATTGTATTCAATGCACTAAACTATAAAGTTTCGAAAGTAGGGGGTTATTATATTGTCCTAGGTGGTTGTGATTCTTGTGTTTCTTTTCTATGCATTCCTTCTCTCTCTTCACTATGGATGCACTTTCAATTCCTTTTCTTACGCCGTTTAAATTCTTCAAATGGAGATTGAAAATGATTATGAAACTAAGGGGTAAAGGGTTATTCCACATCACCATGGGAACTAAAAAACCGAACTGCATTTGATGACCCGAAAAATCTAAGTGGTTAAACCGTAGTGATGAAGCTTTAGGTCTTCTTTGCATGTCTGTTTCTCTTGAATTTCTCTTCCACATTGAGTCATCTGAAACACCTAATTCTACATGGAAAATGTTAGATGGAATGTTTAGACAACAAGATGACATGAGAGTGCATGAGTTGGAAAATGAACTACTAGGGTTAAATCCTAGTGATTTTGAAAACCTACAAGCATTCTTCTCTAAGTTTGTCCACACTAGATTGTTGTTAATGGAATGTCAAGCAGTGAAGAAAGATTCTCAACTGATCTTGTCGATTCTCTCTAAGTTAGGTCCCGAATATTCTGTCTTTGTGTCAACTTTTTACGCTACAAAAGCTACTTTGGGAAAGGATTGAAATATTCCCTCCTTTGACTATTTTTCATCCCAACTTATTCAAGAACAAGAAAAACTCACTCAAATGGGGTCTCTTCCAAGTCACATGCCCTTGTAGCAAGTACTAGTAAGGAAAAGAAGACTGGTAATGAGATAGGGAAAAAGGATCAACCTAAGAAGGAAACCAAGAACAAAACTAAATTTAACATGAATGATTCGACTTGTGAGCCTAAATCAAAGAAAGAAAAGTTTTTGTGTTCCTATTGCAAGAAATCTAGTCATAAAGAGAATGTATGTATGAGAAAAAAATTGATCACCTTACTCATTTACCTGAGAAAAATCAAATAGGTGTTCCTGAGTCTATCAAACAAAATGCTCCGAAGGCCGAGTCTTCTACTACAAGAGAGTCTAAATCTGATAAGAAGAAAGGGAAGGCCCTCGTAGCTCGAGTTGCTCCTTCATTGACGTGGATTATAGATTCCGGTGCCTCACATTACATGGTTTCTTTTCATGTTGAGTTCTCCATCACCGAACCTCGTCATATGTCCTAAATCACGTTGGGTGATAACACAAAAGTGTCGGTTTCCAGTAGTGGATTGGTAGAGATAGATGGGGAACATTTAACCAAGTGTTGAGTGTTCCTAATCTCTCTACCGATATCCTATCGATTTACCAAATTACTCACCTTGGTGAAGGAATGCGAGTGGAATTTGGTCCTAACTCGGTGATTATTTATGAGATTAACAATGATACTATAGTGGCTAAGGGAAAGGTAGATCACCATTCATGGTTGTATACCTTTTCCCACTTTACTTTTGATTCGATGCCCACTTCATTTCTTGATATTGAGAGAAGTGTTAAGTCCTATTCGACTTCTACTGTCTACCTACTCTACGGTTCTTCACTCTTTGATTGGACTCAATCCTCAGATGATGATGTTGTTGAGTGTGCTCCTCTTCTTGACCCTCAGAATTTTGAGTCTTCCGATTCTGATAGTAGTGATGATGAGGACTATGTCCCTTCTCACTCGAGTGAATATTTTTCTGACTTTGAGCTTGATCCTCCTGGTCCTTTTAGGCTAGGAAAACTTTACAAAGTGCTGGAGATTTAGTTGGAGATACTTCGGATATGAGATGTACTCACTCAAATTTCATTGGACCCCACTCTTTCTTCACCTCTGCTTCTGATTCAGTTGTCTCCTCTATTTCTTTGTGTGATGATAGTTCCACTGACATAGAATCACTTGCTTTTACTTCGATGACAAGGATTATGCACGGTTCGATATTGAGAGTACTACAGAGGACTCTTCTCCTCCTTCTCTCACTAATCTAGAGAGTGTTGACACATCCCACATCTCATCGAGATATTGAGAAGTCTCTTATATAGTATCATACGGTCATTACACCCACCTCTTTTCCACCTTTAGTGTGTGAGGCCTTTTCATTCCTTATCCATCTATAGGTATTTCAGAGGAGTTCACCATCTTCGTTGTTAGGAGTTTCCCTTATGGGAATATTACCACTTCCACTTTTTCGAGACTTTTATTGATCCACCCTTGTTTATGGATCCATTTTCTCTATCATGGGGATGTTTTTTTGCCTTCACATCGTTGGACATTCTTTCTATAGGTGTTCACTTTTCATACTACGATATTTTGCACTTGTGACATTACCTTCGGCTCATTCGTACTTGCTTGCTAGAACTATGTCACACTTTCATGGACCAGACTCAGATTTCTTCATGCTACTACCTTCAGTTTCCTTTGTGGAGTGGGCAGATTTCCAGCACATCTTTTCAGTCCTTCCTAAGGGCAAACACATAGTTTGGTGTAGATGGATCTTCTTTAGTCTAGAGGTAGAGGATCTCATCATTGACATTCTTTTGGGAGACTTCTTAGAGTTACAGAGTTCAGATCCATCCATGGCATCTTCCGCATCCATCTTGTCTCCCTCTTCTTCTCTCTTTTTCATCTTTTTGAGAGATTTCCCTTTTATACATGGGTACCTTTACAGGCTAGTCTATGGCTAGGACCCATCTTTGGCATCTTTCTTAGATTAGAGAGTATTTTGTTCTCTTGTGGTGGATGTTTTTCCCACTGGGTTTTCCTTCACTACTTGGGACTTATTTTTGTGCATGGGTACCTCATCAGGCTTTGTGTCGGGACCCATTTCTCTTCTTCTTCTTCTAGGAAGATGTTGTTTGTATATGGGCACCTTATCAGGCCTTTAGTTACTGGGCCCCATTGACACATCTTTCTTAGTTGTTTAGGAGTGTCTTTTTGATCTTCCCGACTCATCATAGCCACTACCCCAGCCTTTGATGAAGGGGTGTTGGTGTGTGGGATCCAATGTGTCCTCCACTCACATATGGAGGGTCATCTCACATGGGTTAGGTTTAGGGTTAAGTTTAGGGTTTACTTGTGTGTCATGCACTAGGGTTACTCAACACCCTATATTTACCATTTCATTTCTGATTTATGAGCATGCCAAGACACTCGTTGTCTTTCCTCTATGTGCATGTTTTATTTCTGTTGAGTAAGTTCTTCCATTTTTGATCAATCCTTGTGATTACACTGGAGCTATCACGATTCCGTATGAGTGTAACTACTTTGTGGTGCATCGTTTCCAATTCAATTCTCGCATAATCTTCGTGAGGCTAATGGGCATAAAGAAGGATTGTGTGAAGTTGGGAGCATGAGGCAAGAAAGAATACAAATTTCAAAGAAATAAAAAAAGAGGTTCCCTAATTTCATTTGGGAAATAAAGGGTTTTTATTGTGGACACAAAAAAATGTCTACTCGGATGGAAAATGCTCGTGAGAAATTTTTAACACAGAACTCTATTCTATAATAGAAATGAATAGAATCCTTAGCTCAGGAAATTTAAATTTTCAAAGTAAAAGTAGAACCAAAGGCTTTAAAATTGGTGTACACCATAGTAATATTTTAACGTATAGAGATTCAAGTGTGTGTTCATGAATTTCATTCACCTTATCTATAAGATTTCTATTCTAGTTTGAAATGTAGTCACTTAGCTTGCTTATCGATAGGGGTTTCATGCTATTTTTTATTTTTAATATTTTGATGGAAGATGGATGGAGGGAAAGGCTAAGGAATTACTCTACTTTGAAATGGGTGTCAATATCCCTAAAAATACACATTTGGTTCCTATCATGTCCTTGCTTTATTGTTGTTTATGCATTCATAGCCTCTATGGATATTACCATAAACACCTTTATGAGAAGAAATCATGTAAAAACACTGTAAAATTTTTTCTACTTATTTTCTTCTTTTCATTCAATGCACCACAAATATTTCAAAATGGGTTAGGAACTAATGTAAGAAAGTGGGATGATGGGTCAATAAAGTTGAAGTGAATCAATTGCTCGTGTACTTTCACATATGCCCCTTGCAGAAATTCTTACATTTATATAGTGCAGTTAAATCTCCTTCAAAAATAAAAACTACTCTAAATCTATTTAATAAATACAAAATGAATTTTCAAAATTTATTTTGTAAAAGAAAAATAACTAAGCACAAACATTTATATCCATCATAAGATTACCAAATTCTCTAATATTCAAACATGCTGAAAAATGAAATAACATATTACCATTGTTGCAAGTGAAATAAACACGCACCTTACTTATTTCCAAGGAAAATAATTACACATGAGGAAAATATGGAAAATACAGGGTTAGACACAAATACAAAGAATAAGGGATGAAGATTACACATGAAAATTACATTTTTATTAAACACATAAATACTAAAAACAAACTATGAAAGTAGGAAAATAAACTAATATAAGGAAAGGAAAACCAAAACTAACCTAAACTAAACATTAATTATAGTAGGGGCTAGGAGGGTGGACCTGAAATTTTGGATTGAATAATATTTTATTCAATGGAAGTAGTCGTATCATCCCAATACTTGTTCTTAAGTGTGTAGGAACATTATTTAATAATTTGGAAAAATCAATAAAAATTACAAATTCAAAGTTATGCCTACACTTAATAGATATATGAAGTATACCTTAGGCTTGGGGAATGGAATAAAAGTATGAAAAAGGAGATAAATTATTACCTATAACTCAAATCAAGTGAAGGCATGCAATTAATTTACTTGGATGACTACAAAGTGCATGGGAGTGGGTACAAGAATCTCAAGAAGAATCGATTCATCATAGTGTGCAATCGGGATTATAAAACACTCCTCATTTGCAAGATTGTCTTGCAGATTAAAATTTATTGGAAGATCACTTCCTCTTCAAGGTACTTTATCTCAAGTATCCTCCATTCCTATATTAGTAAGGATGTAACTTTTCAAATCTTGATCAAGACACAATAAACTAGGTGGTATTGTAATAAAATATTCCCCATCGATGTCTTATGGGTTGCATTAGGATTTTAGTTTAAGATTATTCATAGTTTACATAATATATAAGAATATCTTGGGAAATTTATCTTTATATTTAAATCATTTTACACCTCGCACCATTTAGGAATGGATAATTATAACACCTCGACACCTATAGAAAGAGAATCGGAGAAAAATTTGAGCACAAATTCAAGTTCTTTGTCAATGAGTACATGAATCACATCATGTGATGAATATAACACATTATGCGTAATTTACATGAAAGAGTAGTATTTAGGAAACTCATTCACCACTTCACAATCAAAAATGATGGATTTCTTGTCACTTTTTGCAAAAGTTAACTGTGTTCCTTTTGATATATCATCCTATGCTTTTCCTTCATCATACACATCCTATTATTTTTGTGCACAAATTAATTTAATGTTAGAATAATATTTAGAAGACTAAATAAAAAAATAAAAACACAACCCAAGTTAGAGAACATGATATTAATATTATCTATAATGAAAGAAATATCACGAACACAAGTACAATCTCATTCCATCTCCATGCTCTCACTATGAATATTATGTATAAGGGAGTCCATGAGAGTTTGCATGGGAGAAAAAAATTGGTTGAGGTCGGATAGACAAGGTTAGTGGAAGAAAGAGAATGAACGCATTACATAAGATTAGGTTAGTCACGAGCATGTGAAAGAAAGAAATAGGTTGCACAAGTGGAGTAATGGATTGAGAAAGATGGGATTTTTATACTAAGACAACTACATGTAAAATTTTGGATAAAGAGGCAAGGTCTTCATGGTCTTGTTGGCTACTGGAATTGAACCTCAAGGGGAGAGAGTGAGGTAGGACTACATAAAGGATCGGGAAAAGGGGATGGATCCACACTAATAGTTGTTATGTATCCATGGAAGGGGTATTCCTATGATTTCCCATCCTTTCTCTCCAAAGGAGAAGTAGGGAGGCACCTTAACAAAGGGCGAGATGATTTCCCTACTACTTTTAACTCGCATAAATCAAGGGTGAGAGGACTGAAGATACAACCCTAATCTGTATAAGGTAAGGGAGGGAGTTGGGATAATGTCCCAAGTCCACCAAGAATAAACAATCGGGAGTTGGACACAACCACCAAATGCAACACTCACTCGAAAGAGTGGTCACTAAGCGTTGTAAGAATCCAAGAACCATGATACAAGTCGCTAAAGGCATTTTTGACATGATCCACACATTAAACCCCAAGGATCTACATAAACTATTATGAGATAATGCCAAGGATTTTAGATGATGAGTGAAAACACTTAAGTTATGTGCATCATCAATGTTTCTTCACAAGCGGATCTATGTAAAATAAACAAATAAGGTGAGATCCGCATGAACAAAAATGGGATTTGAAGAAGTTAGTGTGAATTTATGAAGTGGAGACAGGGTATCAAAGAGGAAAAACCTAGATTCAAAGGGAACTGGGAGAGGTGAGAAACATAACAACCATGTTGTTACCATGCCCTTACTACTTCATGAAGATGGGGGAAACATGAAATGGGTTTCTCACAGGGAATTGGTTGTGAGGATCCTCCAAAAAAACATACAACCCCGATCCTTGATAATTCAACACAGTACCATTGAGGCTAAATCACCATGTGTGCATTATGTCAAGTGTTCTAAATCGAGCCCCCAAGATAAATGAACAAAACACCTAGTATTACTTAGTTAGTAAGGAATTTTATAGGTACAAAAGATAACATCCTAAAGTACCCCCAAAGGATATCAATCTCCCACACCACCCTAACAAAACTTAAACAATAACTAAGTATTTTAACATAAAATTCACAGCCATAATTTGCACAAAATACACACAATATTTCACCCACAAAATCGTTCCACAAGAAGAGCATAACCAAGAGAATTATAGTAGGCCATTTATGAAAAATCCATTACACTTGGAAAAAACAAGGGAAACATATATATATGCTCTCAAAGCTTGTTAATGATTGTACATGGGCAATCACCTTAACATAAATTCTAGGAAAATGAGAAATACATAACACTTACACCTCCTAAGTATAAATTTCCATGGTCAAGTATGCACCTCAAGAGCCCATAACTCTTCTGAGGAATCTTCTCCCTCAAAAACCATCTCCCCTTGTAAAATATTAAACCTCGTATATATCCTTATCCATTTTTAGGGTTTAAGAGAATATTCACCTAGATTCTAACCAATTCATATTTAGGTGACCTCCTAGAAATTCTAAAGAATATCAGAGAATAATTGTCCATGATAACATTCAATTTTGTTTGCCACCAGCCTATCATCATCATGCTAATAATGAAGAGGAATTATCTTTTCCAAATCACATTGCTTTAGTATTAATTTTCCATATGTAAATAAATGTGACGTGGCTACCAAAGTTAAACTGACAAGACATTTCCCAAAGGAATGAAAATTTATTCTATCCTAAGCGACACACTTCACATAAATAATCAATGTTGATATAACTCCCACACGTGCCCCCGATCTAGGTAGGATAATGAATTAATGATGATATGATTTTCCTAGACACGTCAACTTAGAAGACATGCTTATTTAAGCACTTCACCAAACCACCAATTTACCACCCAAATTCCCATAGATCCTTCCATATTCTATTTCTATCAACAATCCATTTGCCATGAATTCTTCATTTCTAGGAACAAGTCCAATTGAGGAAGAACTCCCCAATTTGGGCAAGTTCTTCCAACTCGACTAGTCTCGAAAAAATATTTCATCTTGCACATCTTCAGCATGCCCAACGCCAAAGAAAATACCCCGATGATTCATTCCAAAACTCACTAGTCATATCATTCCTTAACATGTTAGCTAAATTGCGTGCTTCATTCCCTCTATTTCGAGTCTTGCATTACCACCTTATCCACCCTAAGTATAGCTCGAAAAATGAGCTACCTAAAACACCTATGGTTTCACCATGTCCCCATGTGCACAATGATCATTGACACATGTCGAAGGTCTACTATGATTCCCTCCTACGTAACGTAACACGAGCTCCCAGAGTGCTACTCCACCCACTTCCCACCTCAAAAGAAGAAGAAAAACCCCCAAATCTGCATGAAAGTGAAATAGGAAGCAAATTTCAGCTCTCGAAACTACTCTTACTAAAATACGAGTTCTTTATGGGAAACCAATCCCTTCCTCCAAATAAAATAAAAGTGATGATCGAAGGCTCTTCTAAAGAACAAAACTAACTTTCATGTGGCTCGAATCTCTACTAGTAGGAAGACTAAATCATACATAAGAGGGGGGCTCTCCCTTTTCAAGTGGGAGAGCTCACTCGAGAAGAAAAGAGAGCTCACCCAAATCTTGAATGGGCCATAAATGGGAGCTAAATATTTGTTGGAGAAGGGATGTCGTGGGGCTTGGTGGGGACATCCATTTTGTCTTCAATGTTGTAGCTCATGAAGATTTTTTTTATCACATGGACCCTGGGCTCTAAAAAGGAGATTACATTACAAGCCTAAAAAATACATCCCTTCGGACCTCGAGGATGAGATGCCACCTTGAGCATTCCCAAGTGTGGATTGCACTTTGATACTTCCCCTTCTTTATCAACAAAGGGTAGGGAATCCAGTGAAATCTAAAAGAAAATATAACATTCACTTAAGTTGATCCCATGGTCTCAAAAATACTTATGCTTCGGGCATTGGGAAGAAACTGTCACATCCGCACAATGTTCACACTCTACATAAATGGCTTGAAGTCCCAACCATACATCAAAGCACACTCTGCCTCATACTTTAAACTCTAAGAAAAATCCAAAACTTTGATAACAACATGAGACTAAGTGAATACTTAACCTTCCATTTGAGAATAAAAACTTACATAGGAGATATATACCTGAATATCCAACACCCAAGTGCTCATCCATCTAGAGATAAGAATGCACCTAGTGATAATAGTGCTCAAAAGAAACTAGAAAAATATGGAAACCAACAACTATTACGAGAAAAACATGGAAAATATGGGATCTAGTACATGTAAGTATATTTATATGGTTGTAAGATCAGTGATGGAAAAAGGATACCTTAAAATTTTGTACATCTTGGAGAAGAGAGTGTTTAAAAACCCCATGGTTTTTATTTCTCCTTTGCGAGATGATGAAAATTAGAAGTATGAGTTTGTGGGTCTATGTTCTCAACAAAGCACTTAAGGAATATGAACTCATAAATATCATAAGAAGTGATAGATCTATATAGAAATATAATAAATCACTAGTAATCCATTTCACCATAAAGTAATAGGAAAAAGGAGGTATTTGACGTCTTTGTGAACAACTTCATAGTTAAGAAAGGTGGTTCGAAGGCCATAATATGATCTTTGGTAGAAAAGACTCCTCCGGGATCAAACTATGACCAATCCTAAAATCATTCGGCAAGTCATAAAGGAATCCTAAGATAGTTATACATTCCTTGAATTTTCTCATCTAATCCATCGAAATGTTGAGTACATTGTTAATGGCATGTGGTGAAACAATGAGAAAATTACATCCCTACGAGTACATTTTTCCATATTATATAAAATAAGAAATATGTCACACTAGAACAAACAATGACCTCCTTATAACACTAATTTTTTTTATCTCCATGAGTTTCACACTCTAATTCCTTTGACAATGACAAGGGATGTTATAGTTTGAAGGTATCTAGGGCACATGCAAGCACGGAAACCTAAACCTATAAAATCTCACATAAATTGTCAAGGATCCACTTATGTTAAAAAAATGCCAACATGAGAAGGTGCAATAGGAAATTCAACATGAATATGGGAATTCCTTTTCTGTTTTTCCATATCTCATCAATTATTTTTGGGAAAACATTTTTCTTGAAATAGCTCCAAGGTTGGTTGGTGATGGTCTATGATTTAGGTTTTTACTTGGTTTCCTCATAGGTTTTTGTGGGACTATGTGTGGAGTGTGTAGTAGGAAAATGATGGGGAAAATCCTCAAAAAGATAAGTAGTATTGCATATGAGGTGTGTGAGTTAGTCATTCAACATGACAATAGGAGAGTGAAAAGGATTTCATATAATGAATATCACCTACAATCATTATAAAAATTAGCAATACAAGTGATTATAAGATTTACTCCTAATCTAACCAAGTTATAATTAAATATAAAATAAGAAAAGGGAAGGGTGGAAAGAGAATTGAATATGATGGCATGACTGACACCCCATTTCTAATTGGAAAAGATAGATCCAAGAAACCATACTCAATCTTAGAAAAACATTCATTCGATCAATACATATACAAGTGCAAAATTTTGAGGAACTTATTGCGAGAAAAAGGAGGAATGTAATTTCATTATATGTACTATTAGTGAACACTAACTCTAGACAACAAAAATGAAATATTTATATGAAGACTAATAATATATATATATATATATATATATATATATATATATACACTTCAACTAGTTAGTAAATGTTCACAAAAATATCAATATCTAGGGTGAAAGAAAAAGTAAAAACAAATGAACATAGGAAAATGCATTAAAATATTTAAAGTTTCTTTCTATAATGATATATCATATGATTGAAATAATGCCTTTCATCTCAATATTTATAGATATATACCACATAAACTTAGGGTACACTTATACATATTACAATTAAAGGCCTCATCTAACCGCACAATGCAAAAATGACAAATTAGGTACATGGGAAGTCTGTATAGAGAAACCAAATTAAATGCATTCCTAGGAAATCAAGAAGAATATTACATATAATTTTTCAGTTTGGTTTATAAAAATTCAATGTGATATGTTTCATGGGTATTCCATGAAGTAAAAGTTAAGATTAATTTAAATATATGCAATACCTAACTTATGACATAACATGATTAATTAGATTTTTGTGATCTTCTCTTATTTATTGAATGAAAAATATTATATTCATTGATATAATGTTAGTTGTGTCATAATCACTTGTTTGTGTTGACTATGGGGTGGTGTTTTATCTTCTAATAATCAAGTATAAATTTCATCATGTAGTGTATTGATCTCATAAAAATGGCACACATTAGCCTCTCCTCATAGGAGGCTCTTTGAGAATAGTCTTGAGTCTCCATGCTTTGGAGTGTGCTAATGTGAGACAATTGGCCTCAATAATTGTAATACCTTCCTAGACATGAAGATCAAGACTTGGTATTTATTTATATTCTCATTGATCTTTCATGCACGCAAAAATTAGTTTGCTTTGGGAATTTTTGAATTACTTGCACACTTGTTGTCATTCAAAATTTAAAATTTTAACAATGACAACTAAGCCCACAATTTGAAAACTTGTCTCCCTGTCATTGTGAATCCTTCTTTGGCCATTTTATCAACACATAAAACCCATCTAGGTCTATGTCACCATCATTACAACTGAGAGGAAAGTGATTAGATAATTTTCAAGTGTGCTTCATGTTCATGTGAATGAATCTAGATTGATTTCATGATAAGACTAAGCTCGAGATGGAATAGTATTCTCAATACATTAAATCAGCTATTTTTAGCCATATTACAACATATGGACATCCTATAGAAGATGTAGGGGAGACTTAAGAAATTTAGAATTTATGCAAGAGATAAATGAAGTTATTTAAGGAAGTTTAGGGAAAATTTATGGAGATAACTGATGTTGGGAACAAGTTAAGAAAAATCAGGTCATTTTGGGCAGAAGGAATAAAGGCTCTAACAGAGAAATTCAACTTGTTAGAAATATTCTGGGAGTTCTTAGAGGATTTGGAAGATCATAAAATACTCAATGAAAATCAATTATAATTCTCCACATGATGGGAACACAATTTTTTTCTAAGTCTTCAAGGTCTCTTGTGATAAAGTCACTACTTTTGCTCCTTCACACTGAAAGGGTGAATGGTGCAACAATTAAAATTTAAGGTAAAAATGAGTCCTAATAATGGTTGGGATGATATAAATGAGTTATTTGGATTCAAAATAATATAAGGGTTGACCCCAAACACCTTTCCATTCTCTCAGGTGGAAAAACACTTTTGGTGTCTTAAAATGCACTTGACGGGTGATATACACATTCCAAAAGCTTGGGCAGATTTTTTCACCCTTTCCTTCCCCTTATTTTCTTGTAGGTGAAAAGGGGACATGTGGGACACAAAATTGCACTACCCTATAGATGTTATGTTTTTGCACGACCACTTAAACTTATGACTTGAGTGCTTAGGTGAGCACAACACAAAAATAGACAACTTTTATGATGGAAATACCCTTGGCACATTTTGAGCACTTGATGTCCCCTTATATTATCCCCAAGGTGAAAATGGGACAAGGGGGACAAAAAATTGCACTCCCTCTCTCGGCGATCCTCTGGACATGTGCACATGTGCAAAACCATAGTGTAACTCTTGAGTGGTAATTTGCATCTCGTGCTTCTCACTCACATGAAACCACAACATGACACTTGCCCGTGAGCTGATACAAATCATAATACAGTGTTACTTGTTTACAATTTTCCTCTTTTCCCCTCTTTTCACCTATTTTATTTTGAGATACAACCCCACTTCAACTCTCATCCAACACCAATTAATTTTTCTTGAGTCAAACTTGAGTTAAAAGGTGTGAAACCGAGAAAACAATGCTTCATACTAAAAAAATTAGCCATTTTTATGTTTTAAAGATTTATTTTTCCTCCAAAATCTCACTCTCCTTGCTATTATATTATTGAAAATATGATAGAGGAATCATATCCTAAAAATATAAAGTTGTTCATATCTCCCAAATCGCTTGTCGAATCTCCATGAGATTTTAACAACTCTCGAAAAAATTCCATCAAATTAATCTAACCTTGCATCCATTGGTGGTATAAATTATTGTTAGTGAATAGATAAATTTTAACTAAATAAAAACTCATTTTTAGATCTACAAAGTTTTTGTAATTGAAATCTTCTAAAAATAGAGCAAAGACTCTTTGTGAAATAACAAAACTTTTGAGACCATTTTCATTCCTTTCTAAAACAAGGAAGACACACTTATAAAAATAGTAATCCTTCCTAATCCTTAATGGATGTAAATAGTTAGTGTTGTAAATAGTTCATCCTATGAGTTATCATTACCCCTTGCACATCAAGGAAACTCAAAAGTTCTAAATTAAGAAACTGGTAACTAAAATGGAATTCTCAAAATAAGGATTACTAAAAATAGTAAGTGTTAGGATATTGGTCAAGAAAATTGGATGTTAAGCCTATCATGATAAATAAAAAGCATCTAGATAAGTTTGAAATAGAGTAGAATATCTTAGTGACTTAACGATTAAAGATTTCACACTATGCACTTTCAGTTGAATGAAGGATCAATTCTTATTTTTGGAGGAGAAGACATTTTCCAATGAGTAAAATATGAGAAATAATGTGTTTAAGAATCATAGGGTTGATTCCATTCAAAAAATAAAAATCGTGTTACTGAGAGGTGAATTTTGAAGTTGAGAAGAGTAAGGTGATGATCTCCATGGTTTAACTCCAAGCTTATGGTAAAAAGGATGATCATATTTTCATATCATTACGAGTATCGCATAAATGTTCATAAAAATCATTAAATTCCTTGGAGTGTGTCCACATCTCATAGGAGGATTGTTTTCCAACTCAAAATGAGGTCAAGGGTAAGGAATTTCATTCACGATCCATCATAACATGTTCTTCGTTATCAGAATCTTCCTTGTTTCCATATTTTCCCTTCTCTCACCCTCTCTTCTTATCTCTTCCCTTCCCTCTCTCTAACATTATATTTCTTCATTGCGAATGTAAATTTTCACTCATTCATCTTATTCACTTAAGATACTTAATGTTGGATTGTAAAATTCCCTTTTATAAAAATAAGAAAAGACTTAACTTCATTTCTAGGGAATGTGAAAAGTCACAAGTGGTGTTGAGATGAAAGGTCACATGGGGGAGATGAAGAGGCATCTTGAAATATATAAATTAGTATGGCTTCTCCATTCCAAAAGGTTTTTAATTGTTTATTGTTGTAAGTTATTGGGCTTTGTATCATGACTACAGTAAACACTAAAGCAATAAAGGACTTAATTTGTGACTTGAGTACTTAGGTGAGCACAACGCAAAAAAAAGACCACTTTTTATGATGGAAACCCCTTGACACAATTTTAGCACTTGAAGTCCCTTTATATTATTTTGAAGGTGAAAATGGGATAAGGGGGACAAAAACATGCACTCCCTCTCTCATCTAGTCCCTTAGACACATGCAAAACCATATCAGTAACTCTTGAGTGCTAATTTCCATCATGTGCCTCTCACTCACATGAAACCAAAACAAGAAATGTTTCAGAGGTGGTGCAAATTATAATTTTTTTCCTTTGTTTACCCTTTTCCTCTTTTTCCCTCTTTTCACCCATTTTAAGAGACAACTCCACTTCAAATCTCATCCAACACTAATTAATTCTGCTTGATTCAAACTTGAGTTAAAAGGTGTGAAAGTGAGGAAAAATTCTTCATACTCAAACACTTAGCCATTTTTATGTTTTAAATATTTATTTTTCCTCCAAAATCACACTCTCCTTACTATTATACTATTGAACATATGTCAGAGGCATCATATCCTAAAAATAGAAAGTTGATCATATCTCCCAAACTACTTGTCTAATCCCCATGAGACTTTAACAAAAACTCCTAAAAATATTCCTTAAAATTAATCTAACCTTACATCCAATGGTGGTGTAAATTATTTTTAGTGAATACATAAATTTTAAATAAATAAAAAATCATTTTAGATCTACGGAGTTTTTGTAATTGAAATCCTCAAAAAAATAGAGCAAAGCCTCCTTGTGAAATAACAATATTTTTGATACCATTTTCATTCCATTATGACACAAGGAAGACACACTTCTAAGAATAGTAATCCTTCCTAATCCTCAATGTCTATAAATAGTAAGTGTTGTAAACCGTTCATCCTATGAGTTATCATTACCCCTTGCACATCAGGGAAACTTAAAATTTCTAAATTACGCAATTTGGTAACTAAAATGGAATTCTCAAAATAAGGCTTACTAAAAATAGTATGTGTTAGGATAGTGGTAAAGAAAAATGGATGTTAAGCCTCTCGTGATAAATAAAAAGTGTCTAGATAAGTTTGAAATAGTGTAGAACATCTTAGTGACTTAATGATTCAAGATTTCACACTTGTGCACTTTCGAGTTGAATGAAGGATCAATTCTTATATTTAGAGGATAAGACTTTTTACAATGAGTAAAATATGAGAAAGAATGTTTTTAAGCATCACGAGGTTGATTTCCATTAAAAAAGAAACATATGTGTTATAAATGTGAATTTGAAGTTGAGAAGAGAAAGGTGATGATCTCTATGGTGGAACTCCAACCTTGTGTTCAAAAAGGATCATCATGTTTCCATATCATTGCAAGTCTCGTAGAAATTTTTATAAAAATAATTAAATTCTTTTGAGTGTGTCCACATCTCATAGGAGGAGGATTTTTAAACTTTTTTTTTCCAACTCAAAATGAGGTCAAGGGTAAGTAACTTCATTCATGATCCATCAAAATAGGTTCTTCATCATCAAAAGCTTCCCGTTTCCATATTTTCACTTCTCTCACTCTCTCTTCTTCTCTCTTCCCATCCCTCTCTTTAACATTCTATTTCTTCATTGCTAATGTTATTTTCCACTCATTCATCTTATTCACTTAAGATACTTAATGTTGGATTGTAAAATTCCCTTTTATGAAAATAAGAAAAGGACTTAACTTTATTTATAGGGAATATGAAAATTCGCAAGTGGTGTTGAGATGAAAGGTCATATGGGGGAGAGGAAGAAACATCTTGTAATCTATAAATTGGGATGACTTATCCATTCCAAAAGGTTTGGAATTTTTATTGTTGTAAGTTATTAGGCTTTGTATCATGACTACGGTAAGACATAAAGTTACATTTATTCTATCCCCTTACCTATGTTCTTTTACTCTATCTTCTTAAAAAATTCCAAGAACTATAATCTTATATAACCAAGGAAGAACTTTGTGTCTTTGATTAATGAATTCATATAAATTTTTATCTCTAATGTGTTAGTATTAATTTTTATTACATGGTTGAATTATTCTATTTAAATGCGAGACCTATTTTAGCTAATGTATGTGAATTCTGTAAGTCTACTCAAAACATTAACCCCCTCTCCCAATTTCTAATAATCCCCATTACCTCTTTCCCAAGAAAATTCCTCCCTTGTACACTATAAAAGAACTTTTCCACAGGTTTAGTGGAGTATTCTTGTGTGATCATCGGCCTAAAAATCACCCTGGGAATTCATTTAGTCCTTGTATTCATGTGTGATGCCCAACCTAAGGATGGTAAAAATCTTGTGTTGAACAAAGAGCACTGGATAAGTTTGAAACAATGCATAACATCTTATTGAATTAATGATTCATGATTTCACACTATGCACTTTCAATTTAATGAAGGAGATATTATTTTGGAGGAGAAGACCTTTTCTAATGAGTAACAAATGAGGAATAAGGTTTTGAGCATCCTTGGGTTTATTCCATTAAAAATTAAACATATATGTCATGGAGTTGAGTTTTGAAGATGAGAAGTGCAAGGTGATGATATCTATGTTCTAATCCCAACCTTGTGTTAAAAAAGGATCATCATGTTTCCATATCAGTGAAAGCCTCACAACAATATTTCTAAACACTCATTCAATTCCTTGCAAAGTTTATTCATCTCATAAGAGGAGGAATTTTAAATCATGATGTTCTAATTGAAAAGAAGGTCAAGGTAAAATAAATTCATTCATGATCCATCAGAAACATGTTCTTCATAAAAAAAGATTCATGATCTCCTAATTTTTACTTCTCTCTATTCTTCTCTCCCCCCTCCCTCCCTCTCTAACATTCTATTTCTTTATTGGGAATATACTTTTTCACTCTTTCATCTTATTAACTTAATTGACTTAATGGTGCATTTTAAAATCCCTTAAAAAAAGAACTTAACTTCATTCCTAAGGAATGTGAAAAGTCACAAGTGGAAGTAAGATGAAAGGTCACATGGGGGAGAGGAAGAGACATCTTGTAAGCTATAAATTGGGATGTGTTATCCATTTAAAAAGATGGAAATTGGTGATTGTTGTAATTTATTGGGATTTGTATCACTAGTAATATAATTAATAAAGATACATTTCTTTGATATCTTTTCCTATGTTCTTCTAATCTCTCTCTACTTTATGAATTTGGAAGCACTATAATATTTTATAACCAAGGAAGAATTATATGTCTTTGATTAATGAATTCAGAGAACTTTGTGTCTCCAATTTGTGAGTCTTAGTGTTGATTGCGTGTTTGAATTATTATAATTGAATGTAGACCTACTATATCTAATGTATGTAAAGTTTTTAAGTCTACTCACAACATTAACGCCTCTCCCTATTTATCCTATAGCCCTTTACCTATTTCCCAAGAAAAATTCTTCCCTTATACACCTTTGTATAAGAACTTTTCCATAGGTTTAGTGTGGTATTATTGTAAGATCCCTAGCCTAATAACCACCCCACAATTTATTTATTCCTTTCATTAAATAATGGGAGCCTCCCCATACTCAAGAATGATGTGCTTAGCCCCATGAACATTGGTGAAAACCAATAATCTACACTGTAACAAATTATTTCACCAACAACACTCCTTCGGGAAACTTACGAGATTATAATTTCACTTACTATAATAGGACAAACAAGAGTGAAAAGTTATTTATGTAAAAGGAGGCATATAGATAAAACATAAATAAACCATGCATGCAAAGCATACATAAATACTTCCTTTTGTATTATTGGCATGTAAGAATTATGTATGTGAGGTTCTATAGTTTGTGTAGTACAAAGATTTCACTTCAAAATATACACAGTTCCTTCTTTAGGTGAATCATAATTCTTCCTTAATGCAATATTAAGAGCATTGTGAGTGTGTGTATTCTACCTACACAACATAAATTTTGAGAGAAATCAAATGTTCGGTGTTAGATTTACCAGTTGGACCATAAATTATTCAAATATATAATTGTGAGATAGATTAGGAAGTCAAGTGATTATGTGTAATGTATAATGGGAATATTGGTGGGTGAAATAATGTCATAAAGTATTAGAAGGCCATATGAATTAGGGTTTGTATACACAAGGATTCAAAAATATTGTGTGAATGTGGTGGACTCAAATAATAATTTAGTGACTTGATACGTAATAAAATAAAATAATTTAGGGAACATGGTACATTGTGTGAGAAGTATTGCATCATCTTGAATTGATGGAACTATTACATAGGCCTTAAGATATTTCACAAAGGGGATTTTTGTAAGGTGAAGTATGAGTGTTAAATGTGAAGAACTTAGTAAAATATTTTAGAGTATGATTGCAAAGAGGCATAAGGAGAGAAGGAAATATCATGTGGAATATGAAAACTTGAGGCATGAAATAATATAACTTTTGGAGAAAGGAAAGAAATAGGCTCCTTAATTTACTTATGGAAATTAGGGGTGTGTGTTGTGCAAAAAGAAATAAGATACATTATCCCTCTTTTACTAATAAAAATATACTCAAATGAAAAGATGCACATAAAATAAATTTACAAAAATAAAAAACATAATTAGATAATAGAATTATACATGGTTAGAAATTCTCTTCTTATTTTGTTTTACTTTTCATAAAATCATTTTCCTAGGAAGATAACTGGAATAATATATTAGAGAAACAATAAAATGACACTTATTTAGATTACCATGCTATAAATGATCTTCAAAACCTCATATCAATTCACATCACGAAATAAAAGATTGTAGTTTTTTAGAATATAAAAACTACACTAAACAAATGCTATATGGAGATATTTGACATAGAAGGTAGATGGAATGAATCATCCTACACAACAAAAAGTGATGTTTTTTGAAATATGAATTTCCATAAAATAAATACTTGATATTTTGCACCAATATCACCTAGCTAGGTGTGAAAATACATTTAAAATTGAACTTAGAGAATGGTAAAGAATAAAGTGTTGGAAAAATACTAACTACAAGGAATTCAAAAAAGCATGCGAGTCTATAATAGTATGGAGAATGCAATATATATAAATTCATTTGTTAAAATATGCACAACATTTTGATTAGTGACTTGAATCCATCAATTGAAATCTATGAATTCATAGTAGAGAGAAAATTTAGCCTAGGATCCAACATGTCCACATGATCTTGTCACATTATTTACCATATTATAACCATATTTCTTGATGTTGTAGATCCACACGATGATATCTTTTCTTCATTCATAGCAAAATTATATATCAAAGTGGTTACCCATAACAAAGTTTAGTACTCAATTACAAGACAAAATTAATCATAATATGATACCAAACGATGATTTTGGTAGATATTTACACAATAAGATCACAATAATATTTCATCATTATTTTATTCAATACACATCTACATATATAAAGGAATATAACTATAATTAGGAAGTTTTACATTATTACCAAATCCCAAAAAATATTTCAAAAGATCCTAATTTTAGTTCCTTTTTCCCTCTCACACTCTCCTACATATGTGAGTTGTGTCAAACAACTCACCGATATTATTTTCAAACTAATGTTTTTGTATCAAATTAGTATTCTAAAATAATTAACTCACATAAATAACTAATATGAGAACTAATTCCTATCATTTATTTTTTGTAATATGAAAATAATTGATATATCCATATATTCAAATTATGTGTTTCAAAAATTGACATACTAGACACTTTTATACAATTGTTTACACACGTGCATTCATATTAAGAAAATGTTACTATAAACCATCTATACATAAGTCTTTTAATAAAAATATGACATGATAGACCTCCACTTTAATTTTCCTTAACAAAGTTTTTGAACATCTTAGGATGTATAAATTAATACCTTTAAATAGTACTATTTCATGAATTAAATAATAAAAAAGGTATCCACAATGATTACTTATTATCTACATGACTGTTATGCTTATTTATATTTATTATCATCCATGTATAAATATTCCATGGAATTGAATCATATGACCCCCTCCTTCATTTTAGCCAAATAGAAAATATTGTCTAATTATTGCAGCAATAAATGTATGTGACTTTGCCAATGGGGTTTGGGTGGATCGGTTAAGACAAACAATTGTGTTTGGATCCACCCAGGTTCAAATCCCGTTAGGCATAATCCCTTTGGGGTGGTTATCAGTGGTGGTGGATGTTACATCACCAGTGGCTACAATTGGCAATTATTCTTGGCGGTGGTGGACTTTGCATCGTCAAGCATTGGTGTTCGAGGCAAGCTGGTGGCTCTAAAAATGGCGGTGGTTGAAATATACATCGTTAGTGCGGGATCATTGGTCGCAGTTTGGGTTGGTCTAATTATAATATCTTTTCTAAGGACATTAGCTGTTATGGGTGGGGTCCTAGGCAACCCTTCAGTTCATAGCTCTAATCAAAAACATTTATCAAAAAAAATGTATGCGACTTCCTTATTGTGCTTTAACACTAATAATAACTCTATATAAATTCTATCCACTTGATGTGTAACTAATCAATTTTCTCCTAGTGTTGATAAATATAGTTTCTAATGAGATATATATAAAAATGGTTATGGTAAATATAGATTGTGCCAATTTCTACTATAATTACTTCAAAAAACACATAAAATGCCTTGGATAAATTTAAGTAATGCTAACATTGGCTACTAAATCACTATATTTTTAACTTATGAAAATAATCTTTCACACTACATGTCCACACAAATATTTTTTTATATCCTTACATGACCTCTATGATAGAAGCACATAGTCCACTATAGTTAGTAATGAAATTCCTAAAGAAACTCACCAATATCCGAAAAGCTCTTTCCTTAAAATTATTTGTGAAAATGATCTATTTATATTTTCTTCCACCTTTTATAGATCCACCATTGCTCCTTCACACGGGATATTAAAAATAAAATATGGAATCTCTACATTCATAGAGATAAATTTCTTATAATTTACTAGAAAATTCTCATCTTGCAACTGATGTGAAACTTTTAAAAAGTCGATCAAATAATCTACCTTTTTCCTATTAAATATCAAAATTCCATCAAGATAAAATATTACAAACTTATGCAATAGTAAGGAACTCATTCACATTAAAGTACTTAGTGCATTACTCAATCCAAATGGAAAAATTAATAACTCATGCAATCCCCCCTATATTTTAAACATAGTTATCATTAAAACCCTTCATTTATGTGGATCTAGTGGTATCCACTCTTAAAATATATGTTCATGAAACAATGTAGTCGACTGATATAATCCATCATATTATCAATTTGTGGTAATGTAAATATGTAATTTATTGTTTTTTTATTGAATTAATTACATATTTTTCATTCTTATTTGATGCTAACACCACTAATATCATGCATGTACTTAAAGATTTTCTAATCTACACACTATTAAATTTTCTTTGTATTTGAGTATTCTCTTTGGGTGTTAATCTATGTGTCACTTTTTATATAACAAAATGACCTTATAACTAAGTCAATGTGATGCCTTATAGTCATAATTGATTCTAACACATATGGAAAATATTCTAAAATAGCCTTTGTACAATTTCTCATTAAGTCCCGAATGCTAAAAAAGGTGTTTATTCTTAAATTTATATGTGTATAGGTTTCACAAGATTGGATGTGAATTTAAATTGAGAAATTTTCTTGTCCATAGGAATTATTTTCCTAAAATCATCAAGATCTATATAATATTTTACATGTTCTTACTATTTCGTTAAAAGTTATAAGAGTATGATTTTCTTCATTCCCTAACAATTTATATGTGTTTGTGTATCTAATATGATATGATATATGACCACTCACACACTCTAATATAAAATGATGTGGTCATAGTTGGGGATTTAATTTAAGAACTTCCTTAGACCATAATATTTTTTCTGGACAACATGAATTTTGACAAAGTGATAAGATTTTCAACAATATTGACCATCTTTGATGAAATAACAACTTACACAGACTTGAAACCTATGTGATAGATACATGCTCTACATAACATTATAGGATATATAATAACACCAATAATTTCAATTTGAATAAATTAAATTATTACAACAATATGGTATAACAACTTATATTCTATATCTATATCATGGAAGAACCAATTAACCCACCACCTTATTTAGTGTAAGGTGAGTTTTTATAGAACCAATAACTACCTACTTAAAACATACCTAAGTGTAAGATTCCAATATGAAATTAATTGAAGCATCCTAAACTAAATGTTTCCTAATCCTATATGAAAGATAATGATCATACATTTATTAATGCATTTAAAATCCTAGCATTATTTGTTTAATATAATTTGGATCAATAATTCAAATTTTAGGTAAAAATTTCAAATTATTCCTTGAAGAAACAAAAAATGAATTTGAATAATCATTTTCTCAAATATTCTAGACATGTTACATCCTTACACACAAAGTTAGTCATAAGTCCCCTAAGTAAATCCCTTAATCTTTCACAAAATAAAATTAGATAGGAATGCATTTTTAGTTGTGGGTGTACACCATATAGATGGACATAAGTTATTAATGTGAACCTACATGAAATAATTTATATGTTATTATGCATAAAATAAGTGATACATTGTGCATAAATTTACTGAGTGACATAAAGTGATTTTTCTTAGGACTCCTAGTCGTATGACACAAATCTAAAGAATTATGCCATTAATTTGAATATATATACATATTGCAGAGATGGAATGATGCATGTTAAAATTTCATTTCTTACACACAATTTTTTCTACCATCAAACTCTATTTTAAATTATACCGGTGAATTATAAGTTGGCCCCAACTTCGAAAAATAATATGGAATCTAGAAGATACCTCTACATATTAAACTCCTTAGGATATGGTGGACATAAAAATAACTTAGTAAACCTAAAAATAATATACCTATTTTGGGTTTATGTGGATTACACATTAACCTAGATTATTATGCACCATAGAACTTCTTGGTTAAACACATATTATTAGTATACTTAAAAGCTCATTGCTTCAATTTTTCTTCCTTAATGTAATGTCCATTTGTGAAAGAAACAAAATTAGATCATTCAATGTTATATTGAGAAATGAAAAATGAAAAATGAGAATATTATATATATTAAATTAAACTTTATAATTCAAAATTTTAAATCAACCAAAATCATCGACCAATTCAATAATATCAGTTGAAATAAGGATACATGGGACATTATAGAACATAATCAACATGGCCAAAGACATTAACTATGAAATGCAATGAAGGGAGAGGGAAAAAGGGATAAATTTAAAAGTGAATGAAAACCTAAGAATGAAATATACAAATAATGTGATTTTAGGTGGAATTGCGGTGGTAAGAAGGTAAATTCTATATTGATATCCCACCATGTGCTACAAATTAGCTTGTCTTTATATGAATGTATTCCATAGGATGTAAATTTGAGTATAATAATGAAACATAAAGTAATATATAATATAACATTAGTAAATGAAATTAATGTGGATACATAAAGATCAACATATATCATAATAGTGTAAAAATATTTCTTTGGGAAAATAGCAGTAAACCTAAAATAGTCATGAAATATAGTTACCTTGAGTTATCTTTACATGAAAGTGAAGAAATATTCATGTTGATATTTATAGGTGAAAAATATGACTATGTTATTACTCACCATACAATACTACAAATATTAAATAAATTGAAAGTTTACAAAGGTTGTGTGCATGGAGATAGGGGACAAGATGCAGCCAAAATTCTTTTTTGGCCATTTTTCACATAATGTGAGGGAATTATAGTTCGGTCACATTATAACGCATCCATGAAATGAAATAAGTACATTATAATGTGATCACATTATGGATTGAAATTTCAAGCCATAACACCCTCATGTTATTTGAAATTTTCACTAAGAAAAACAAAATGTGAGTATGTTATAATGCTAACACAATTGTAACATAAGCACATTTTGTTTCCTTTGGCATGAAACCACCCACCATTTGTCTTGGATATATAAACCTAAGTATTGGATTGTGTAATCTGTGAATAAATATGCATTTTCCATAAAAACATAACAATCTCAACCATACACCCTAATTTATCATGTGTTATAGGAAAATATTTTTAAAAATATGACTACAAAATTGTAGACATAAAATCACGTACTTGGGTACATTTATAGGTTCTAATCACATACTATTATTCATATGATTATTAAGTGAGAAAACTAGAAATTGACATCTACATTTGGCCTTTTTGTTTGTGTTTCTTATTTTCTATTTGGTCTTGCACACCCTACAAACCAGTTGGTATTTCACATATATTTTATTACTTGAGACAAGATGACAACCCCTGTGCGCCCCGAACCTTTTCTACTTTACTCACTCCTTTTGGGCATCTTATTTTCTTATGGTTCATCCTTCCAGTTGTAAATTGTGAAATTAAACCAAAGGATTCATATAAATACAAATCTATGTGACCATAATAAAGGACCAAGAAATAAGCATCTATTATCATCACCTAAGGTTACATCGAAAGGCATTATAAGAGCATCAAAGCATCCATATAACACTCTCTCAAGGGATAAGGGACTACATTTTCTACATACACACATAGGAAGGAAAGTTTATTTTTCCATCCAAATTTATACTTATATTGGTACATATCTCTATTTCCTTCTATTATACACACTTGCGCAAGGGTTTCCTAGGGCATGATTCTTCCACACACACAAAAACTACATGGATTTAGAAATGTAGTGCAATGCTCGGTTGTAAGCTCACTCACTCAAAGGTTACTACCGAGGTGAGTTTGAATTCAAAATTTACATCTTTTTTAGGTATTTGATGTAGTTTGAGGGTTTTGCAAGTCATCTTATCTTTATAGGTTATAGGAGAATTCGATGATCATCCAATGATATATGGGTGACTAAAAGTGAAGGTTAGCGACATTGGTTTTTGTGACACAACAAAAACTAGTTTTTGAGCTGCTACATGGTCACAAGAGCCTAGCTGTGGTCTCCACCACCTAGAAACCCATGACCTAATCCAAGCACCCTAGTCCGGGAATATCCAATAGTTCCTTATTTTTTGTGCTTGATTGCGATAGTATGTATTTTTGTTCATTAGTCCTCTAAATTAGACTAGCCTTAACATCAAGTGAAATCAACTAAGTATTTCTTTCTCCCTCTTTCAATTAGGTTTTTAAATTTGTTATCTTACTTTCTTATGTCAAATATGTGATTTTTATTTATTTATCATACGTGACTTTGTAATTTGGGGTTTACAAATTTACATATTTCTTAAATCATTGGGTGAACCCATCCTTTGAACACTTTCATATCTTTCTTTCTTCTTCTTGTTTCTATAGCCTAATATTCTTCCCCGTGGATGTCTCCATCCATGCCTTTTACAAGATAATGCTAATTGTGTAAATAAAATTAGAGGCTTTGATAATATGCCTCAAGTCTTGGTAAGTGCACAAAGTTGGGGGACCAAAAGGGGGTTTAAGTGGATGCAAAAAAAACTTCAACTTGTATGAGTTTTTCGAAATAGTTACACTCAAAATTGGAATATGTTGTAGAAATATGAATCGTAGTATTTTGAGTCTAGTTTCTAACCTAATAAATTTTATTGAAAATGGATAAGTTTAAGTGGTTCAAATAACTAAAATACCAATAAATGCTCTGTTTTTGTTAAAAACATAATAGAGTGACTTTCGTGCCCCCACCATTTTTTGAGCACCATTTAGTATTTTTGAAAACCCTTTGGTAGAAAGATAGCTAGGAGCATCTAGTTTGGGCTCCATTTTTTTAGATTTTTTTAGAAAATATTTTTTATTTATGATTTTTCTAGTACAAAAATTTTATGTTTTGAAAAATAACAAAGCTCGACCGTGCCCCCTAACTACCTCAAAAATATGAAAATTATATTTTTTTTTTTTTGAATATGTATAGAATTATGCCTAGTTTGGGCTAGTATATATTTTTTTAAATTTTGATCACCCAAAAAAAAGATACACCATGAAAGATAGACATATTTACACTTCAAAAAATAGCTATAAAAAGGCATAGTTAGAAAATAAATAATATGGAAACCTTATATTAGTCAGAAAATTTGAAAAATTATATTTTTAGAAAGAAGAGACTCTGCTCTACGTCGTGGTATAATTTTTTAAAAATGGATCGATTGTTTTATTTTGATTTATCATAGAGGAAGTGGAATTTTACATTTTCTTGTAAAAACATGTTGTTTGTTGTGTTTGTGCAGGTCCATGCCTCAGGCTTGGGGATCCAAACCGGATCCCAAGCCTTGAGGCATGGCTTGGGAAAAAAGAAAATTACAAAATGCGTGTAGTATACGCGTATCTGTGTAGTATAAACATAACGCATATGCGTTATGTGTAGTATAAACATTATGTATGCTTTTGACATGCTTATATTCACATAAATAAATAAGTTTTTCATTTATTATTATTTATATTTATTATTTCTTATACTTTAAATTTATTTATGTAAATATAAGAAATTAGGGTCACTCTACACCTTATGGAATTAGTCTCACAACTCCATGAGTCATGGTTTAGGAGATAGTTTTTAAAGTATAATATGGTCAATACATAGGTAATTTTTCAGGATTTCAACATTCAGCCTAAATATTTTAGCATTTAACTTCTACAATTGAAACCCTAAACCATAGGCCATAAACCTAAACACTAAACTGTAAACCTTGAGCCCTAAACCCTAAACCCTAAACCTTTAACCATGATCCCTAGACCCTAAACCTAAACCTAAACCCTAAACCTTAAACATTCATCCCTTACCCATGATCCCTAAACCTAAGCCTTAAGCCCTAAACCCTAATCCATAAGCCCTAAACCCTAAACCTAAACCCTAAACCATGAACCATGAGCCCTAAATGCTAAACCCTAAACCCTGAACCATAAAAACTAAATCCTAAACCCTAAACACGACCCTAAACCCTAAACCTAAACACTAAATCCTAAACCCTAAACCCTAAGCCTTAAACCCTACAGCCTTAAAACTTACACCCTTAAATCTAAACCCTAAACCCTAGACCATATACCCTAAGCCCTAAGCCCTAAAACCTAAACCCTAAACCCTAAACCTAAACCCTAAGCCCTAAACCATAAACCTAAACCTTAATCCCTAAACATTAAATCCTAAACCCTAAACCCAAACCCTGAACCATAAACCCTAAAACCTGAACCATAAACCATAAAACCTTATCCCTAAACACTAAATCCTTAACCCAAAACCCTAAACCCTAAATCCTAAACCTTAAACCCTAAATCCTTAACCTCAATCCGTAAACCCTAACCATAAACACTAAACCCTAAACCCTAAACCTAAAACCTAAATCCTAAACCATAACCTAAACCTTAAACCTGAACCCTAAACCTAAACCTTAAACCTGAACCATGAGCCCTAAACCCTAAACCCTAAACCCCAAACCATATTTCATCAATATTTCCTAGTCTTGTGCTAGAACCATCATTGAGTCTTCTTATAGAACTACCTTGTTTATGAGAGGTGGGACAAGTAACTAAATGGATATGACATCTACCTTGTGCCTTGTAATGCATATATTACACATCTCTTCCAAACTTGTTTCTCCCCACATATACTTTGCTCTTGAATGTAAATTTATTCACACTCGAAATAAATTTCACATTTCTCATATTTCCATGTATGGTATTATGCAAGATAGATGACCCATTGGAAAGCTGGAAAAAATAACCATCACAACAAAAAATTAATCTTAAAGGAAACAAAAAAACATAGAGAATATATCAATGCGAGGTGTAGGATCATAATTGAATTTCTGTAGTATCCTCTCCTCTGGAGAAAGATAAAGTTAAAGTGTTCTATTGGAATGGATAGTAAATTTGACAAAACTTCCTAAAGTGTTCAAAATAAGCATAGAAAAAGGGAATGGCTAAGAACACTAAGGGGTTATCAATCGCCTAGTAAATATTTCTTGTTTAGTTCTAAATGGGAGTTACCTAGCCTACTGACTTAGTGACCTTCCATTCATTGATAATTCCTTATATGATAAACCCATGGATGTTTTCAAAATCCCTTGAAAAAAAAGATAGGGGTAGTCATCAATCCTAGTGAAGGGTGTGATGTGATTTCCAAGCAACTTGAAATTCATATAGATTTAGAGGTCATAACACAAATTTTCAAATATCTCTATCATTATAAATGGAAGCCAAGTAACAGTGTCTCCATGTACATCCAAGGATTGAGGACTACTTGGGGTCTTTGGAAGGATTGGACAATCAGGAATATGACATTTCCCTCCTTCAAAATATCAATAGATGAAAAACATCAAATTTTATGACTCTCTTTGAATTTTACCTACAAATTCGATGAACCCTGAACTCTGTGACCTAAACCCTTAACCCTCAACCATGAGACCTAAACCCTAAACTATAAACCCTAAAACTAAAATAATAAATCCTAAACCCTAAACACTAAATACTAAACCCTAAAACCTAAACCTAAACCTATAACCCTAAACCCTTGACCCTAGACCCTAAACCTTGAGCCCTAAGCCCTAAACCCTAAATACTAAATCTAGAGCCCCGAGCTCTAACCCCCAAACCTTAAACCAAGTAACTTTGAACCCCGAACCTTAAGCCATAAACCATGAACCATGAACCCTAAACCCTAATCCCTAAACCATAAACCCTAAACCTTAAGCCTTGAACCCTACACCCTAATCCTTGAGCCCTAAACCCTAAACCTTAAACCCTGAGCCCTAAACCCTAAATCTAGAGCCATGATCTCTAACCCCTAAACCTTAAACCTATAACTAACCCCTAAACCTTAAACCCATAACTCTGAACCCCGAACCCTGAGTCGTAAACCTTAAACCATGCACCATAACCCCTAAACCCTAAACCTTGAGCCCTGAGCCCTAAACCGTAAACCCTAAACCTTAAGGCCTAAATGTTAAATCCTAAAGGTCCTTAAACCCTAAACCCTAAACCCTAAACCCTAACCCATAAACCCTAAACCCTAAACCCTAAACCCTAAACCCTAAACCCTAAACCCTAAACGCTAAACCCTAAACCCTAAACCCTAAACCCTAAACCCTAAACCCTAAACCCTAAACCTAAACCTAAACCTAAACCCTAAACCTAAACCTAAACCCTAAACCTCAAGCCTAAACCCTAAACCCCGACCTTTACCTTAAACCCTAACTCCAAAACCTAAACCCTAAACCCTAAATCCTCAACCCTAAATTTTAAACCATGACCCTAAACCCTAAACCCTAACCCTAAACCCTAAAACCTAAACCCTAACCCTAAATCCTAAACCCTAAACCCTAAAACCTAAACCTAAACCTAAACCCTAAACCCTAAACCTTGAGCCCTAAACCCTAAACACTAAACCTGAACCCTAGGCCCTAAGCCATAAGCCCTAAGCCAAAACCCTAAACCTTGAACCCTTAAACATAAACCCTAAACCCTAAACCCTAAAAACTAAACCCTTGAGCCCCTAAACCTGAACCCTCAACTCTCAACCCTAAACCCTAAACCCTGATCCCTAAACCCTAAACCTTAAACCCTTTTCCCTAAAAACCCTAACCTTTAAACCTTAAACCCTAACTCCTAAACCCTGAACCATAAACCCTAAATCCTCAACCCTAAACCTTAAACCCTAACTCCTAAACCCTAACCATAAACCCTAAATCCTCAACCCTAAACCTTAAACCCTAAGCCCTAAAAACCCTAAACCCTATACCATAAACCTAAACCCTAAACCCTAAAATCTAAGCCCTAAATCCTAAACCCTAAACCCTAAACCCTAAAACCTAAACCCTGACCCTAAACCCTAAACCTTAAGCCCTAAACCCTAAACCCTAAGCCCTGAACCCTAGGCCCTAAGCCTAAACCCTAAGCCCTAAAAACAAAACCCTAAACCTTGAACCCTAAACCCTAAACCCTAAACCCTAAATCCCTAAAAACTAAACCTTAAACCCTAAACCACCTGAGCCTAAACCCTAAACCCTAAACCATCAATCCCGATCCCTAAACCCTAAACCTTGAACCTTGAGCCCTAAACCTAAACCCTAAACCTTAACCGTGAACCAATAAACCCTAAACTCTAAACCATAAACCCTAAACCATGAACCCTAAGCCCTGAGCCCTAAACCCTAAACCCTAAAATCTGAACTATGAGCCTTAAACACTAAACCTTAAACCCTAAACTCTAAACCTTGAGTCCTAAACCCTTAGCCCTAAACCCTAAACCTTAGCCCTAAACCCTAAACCCTAAATCATAAACCCTCACCCAAAGGAAAGTCCTAAAAAGATCATTCAACATGTTTTAGTGTGTAAGGAATAGTGTTTAAGGTGATCGATCGACTCATTTAGTTTTTATGAGAGACTACTTCCTTTGAAGGCCTAAAAAGGCATTTTTGGCCATTTTGTAGTTAATTGAACACCCTTCAGAACAAGCTAAAATGAGCTAGTCATGTCACCGAGTTATCAAGGACCATTATTTGTGAAGTATTAAGGCATCGTTTGTCTCCATAAGAGACATATGAGAAAAATCATGTATGAGAATCATGAATTTGATTCCATGAAAGGATGCTTTTAGAGCTAGGAAAGGTGAGGGGATGATCTTTATATGGAGCACCATGTTTCTAAGAATGAGCAATCATCTGAGTTCACTTGATGCAATTCACTTGGTACTATTCGTAACAACTCATTCAACACCTAGTAGTGTTATCACACCTTAAGGAGGAGGCACATTACAATCACCTCATTTTGGCCATAGGACAGGAATCCCATTCAGGGAACAATCCTCTATCTACAAAGTGAGGATCTCTTTTTAGTAAGAAGTAGACAAACATCATAGAGTTAATTCATGGTCACTAAAGTGAATTATGGACCAAATTTAAAAATTAGTACCAATTCAAGCAGTGGTAGGGCCAAAATCCATTTTAGAAGGTCAAAAAACCTAAAAATGACTATATGCTTTCCCAAAACAAAGACCAACTACAATATATATGCCTGAAAGTTTTAGGTCATTTGTTGAAATCTTGAAAATGAGTAAGTACTGACCAGATTAGATTTTGAAAAACTATCTTCTAGATTATAACTATTGGAGCTACGAGACCACTTCCATAAGGTGCAAAGTGACCCTAATTTCTTATATTTACTAAAATAAATTTAAAGTATAAGAAATAATAAAAGAAATAGTTTTAAAAATTTATTTTTGTAAGTATAAGACACCAAAACACATATGCATGGTCCATACTACACAAATTACATAGGCATTTACTTTTTTGTACGTACATGTATTAAGTGATTCTCGAGCAAAAAAATAAAACGCGTATGCATTTTACTTTTTTGATTCTTGTATGCTTTTGTCCCCCATTTCGTGCACTTACCCCTTCCATACAATCAAGTTTCCCATTACTATTAGGACATGCAATTTTTCAATACCATTCTATGGCATGCCTTCCACATATCCTCTTGAGGTTTACACTATTTCACATATTCACCATCACAAAAAGAAATTTCCATTTTTTCTCAATACTACAACTTACTTTGGTAAATCTACTACTCCTAACACATTGCCACATCCGCCACCATGGCATGCTTTCTCTTCCATTCCTAGATAGATCTACCTCACGGTTTGGGGGCATCATGCTTACTTTCTCCCCTAGTATTATCGGTATCTATCATTTCTATTACTATTACACATTGTTCTTCATTATTCCTATTTCTAAGCCTCATTATTACACTTTCTATTATCACTACCTTATGAAACACTCTAGTTCCAAAATTCATACTTAACTACCGAGAGTATCAATCTGAAATGAACCTCACACACTACAAATTTCACGCTACGCACTTCATGATACATATTTCTATCATTCTATTTTCACACATCATACTATCCTCTTCTACACTCTATGCTCTATGCTTCATACTCAACTACTAAGGGAATAAATCTGAAATGAACTTCACCACATTCACTCTTCATGCTCTAAAATTCATGATCTATCTTTTAGCGTATAATTTCAAACCATTTCCCAATGACACACTCTTATTGTATGGTTCATTATTTATTATCGAGGGTATTCTATAAATGGACATCATTTCATACTCATACACATCCTCTCGGGGTCATGCTGATCCTATCACATTCATATTGAATTCTATTCCATCTCACTCATTCACAACATACTGCATATCTTGGTTGGACATAATCTTGCTTACTTATATTAGTTACATGTACACATTGCTTATTATGTTAGAGGATATCTTCTATGTCATTATCTTTTCTATATATACATTCATGTTAACTTGTTATCTAGTTGTGAATGGAGACTTCATATACATATTTACATGTATTAATGATGCTTGGCACTATACCTCTTACAAATCCTACTAAGGATCTTAGGGGATCTACATTTACAACTCTTTCATATCACAGGAGATATTGTTTCATTTTCTACTACTTCCTATTCTTACTAGCACACTATTTTCACATTAAAACTCAATCTATACACTCTTTGACATACTCTTTATCTTTAGGTGCAACATTTTCTTTGAAAGATATATTTTCCACCATAGTTTTTTGGTAATTTTCTTGATTTTTTTCCATTATATGCCATTGTTCATGGGCTATGCCCTATGTATTACTTGATCATTTGTTATATGTTTTCCCCCACTTTGTCCCTTATTATCTTGTGACATTGTGAGTGATGTCCCATGTACGAAACCCTCTTTTCATGGTCTTTATTTTTGTAAATTTTCTTGTTTCAATACTTTTGTATGACATGATTTCTTCATTTTCTACTAACACATGTATATAACCATCTTGTTTGCATGTGCCTTTATTTCTACCATGCAAATTCCCTCATCCTGTAAGGTATATACAATTTTAGATCAACATCTAGTCCTCTCCTTTGAGTCACATCCTCCTAGCGACATCACATGCACCCCAAATGAGGGGGATATATTGGGTGAATCATCCACCCCATTAAAAAACTCAAAGATTCAATATAGGCCTACATAGTACAAGTTCATATGAGTTATGCTCACATAACGGCCCAGATTCTACCTTAGGTCCTCAGTTCAACACAAACACTAGCGCCTAGCTATAGACACTAGTGAGACACTAGTGTGTAGGCGCTCTTGACATTTCTAGGGTGCCTATGACCAGGGGAAGTTACAATCACATTCTCATATCAATATAGTACATAACAGTCTATAGATCATTTTTCTCAAGACATGAACAATCCTCTAGCAATCGAAATGCATTCTATCTCCTTTTTCTACTTGGATCGAATTGAAACAACATGGAACTAAACACAGATCACACCATCTATAATGGTGTATAAATTTGAGAAGCAATCATGGAAGGATAAAAAAATAGACCTTTCTCCCTAAAAATCTTTTTCCATGATGTGAGATCACCCAAAAAACTCACACTTGGCGTGAGATCACCCAAATAACTTGTTCTTAGCATGAGATCGCCAAAAAAACTATCTCTTGGTGTGAGATCACCAAAAATGCACTCTTCTAAATAGTTCAAGAAATTTTTCTATCCCTTTTGCTTTTCACAGACAGGTACACACTTTCCTTTTACTACTTTATCACCTTTTTACATACTTTTACAAAGTTTTCATAACACATGACTTTGACTAATCTTTTGCTCTTCTTTTGCAGGTTCGTCCTTAATACATAACAAGAAGAAACCCTTCATAAATATTCAGCAAAAATAGGTACAACATGGTACAATATTATATGATTTCACCCCTAGGGTCACTTCCTCTTTCTTAGCTTCCAAACTTCATTTTTATCACTCCACACTTTCACTTGTCTCATCGACATGGTTTCTCCATTGATCTACAAGGAATAACGGTACAAAAATTCTATACTACTTTATGTTATCAAGTATTCACTCAACAACATAAAGTGGGGGGAAATGTAGACACAAAATCACACACTTGGGTACATTTATAGGTCTTAATCATATACTACAATTCATATGATTCCTAAGTGATAAAAATAGCAATTGATACCTACCTTTGTCATTTTTATCTCGTGCTTATTATTTTCTTTTTGGTCTTGCACACCATACAACCCAGTCAACATTTCACTTACTTATATTTTATGGATTCACACACCAATAACCAAACAAGACACCATTTCCCAAGTGCCCTTGTCCTTTTGGAAGATCCTAACCCATTTCTACTTTACTCACTCCTTTTGGGAATATTTTATCTTTTGGGTCGGCCTTATAGTTGTCAATTACAAAATTCAACCTAGGGAATCTTATAAATACCAAGCAATGTGACCATAATAAATGACCAACACAAAGAATCTATTATCATCACTTAAGTTTTCATCCAAAGGCATTTTTAGAACATCAAAGCATCCATCTAGTAGCCACTCAAGGGACAAGGGTCTACATTTTCTACATACATGCATAAGAAGAGAAGTTCATTTTTCCATCCACACATCTACTTGTATTGATACTAGTTATCGCATGCTATCATACATACTTATGCAAGAGGATTCCTATGGAATAATTCATGCACACACACACACACATAAGAACTACATGGAGTCTAAAATATAGTGCAACACTCGGTTATAAGATCACTTAGTTGAGTGACCACCGAGGTCATTCGACTCCTTATTTTGCATCTTTTCTTTTTGGAGATTTGATGTGGTTTGAGGGTTTTGTAGGTCATATTCTCTTTGTAGGTTAAAGGTAAATTCAACAATCATCCAATGACATATAAGTGACTAAAAGTAAAGGTTAAAGACACTTGTGCAACATAAAAAAACATTTTCGAGCCCCTACGATGTCATAATTTCCTAGAAAAGGTCTCTAGTGCACAAGTGCCTTGACCTAATACAGGTGCCCCAGTCCACTTATATCTAACAATTCAAGATTTTTCTATGCTTAGTTATGACATTTTGTATTTTCTGTTCATCATTCCTCTAGATTAGATCAGTCCCAATGTCGGGAAAAATCAGCCAAGTCTTTCTTTCTTCCTATTGCACTTAGGGTTTTAAATTTATTAGCTTACTTACTTGTGTCAAATCTGTTCCTTATTGTTTATTTATCATACGTGAATTTGTAATTAGGGTTTTAAAAATTTACAAATTTGTTAAATCAGACATCAAGATATTTTTTCATCTTGTGTCAATGTATTTCTTTCTAAAATTTGATTAGTTTGAGATTATCATCCTTAATTTCTTTTAATAGTGCCTTCTTTTATTACTAAAACACGTGTATCATTTTGAAAGGAATGATAACCAGATCATACCAAGCCAAGAACACAGATGCTAATCAAACACCACAATCTATAAGATGAAAACAATTCGCCAGAATAACTTTACATAAAACCTTTGCAAAAAAATGAGCAACAATATCATATATTATTATGGAACTCAATGCAATACATTGAGAATGGGCCTTACTTAAATAGGCAAGGAATAACAATCTAAGAACCAGATCAAGGTCATAGATCAAGCCATAAATCAAGGAAATAACTAGTCATTAAAGAACTAGTCAAGACCATAGATTTAAGAGAGAACTAGACATCAAGGATCTAGTCAATACCATAGATCAAGGAAAGAACTAGTCAATACTATAGATCAAGGAAAGAAATATACCTAACAACTAGATAATATCTCCTAATATCTAAATAAGATAAAAGAAATATCCACACACATAAGTGGGTGAGGATAAATACAATAAAGGTAAATAAAGTACCTAGGTGAACATGAGCTAAGGTAAATACCTACTCTAACACCCCCCCTCAAGTGAAGCTAGGGGCCAAAATAGAAGTGGCATGTCCATAGTATGAGTCTCGACAACTAGGCCTGATGAGGTACTCATGTACAATAATTGGGAAAAAGGGACACCACAAGGTACCCAAAACCAGTAACAACAAAGTAAAGAGAGTAAAAACCCGCTCCAAGGCATCCCAAGAAGCTCGGCTCAAAAAAAAACTCATACAATGCTGAAGAAGTTTGGTCTAAATCCACTGCTCGATCATAGAACTCAAAAACAACTGACACTGGGCTTCACCAAAATAGCTCCATACAAGGAGACTATCAATGGAGTGATGTCGAAAGTGCAAAAAAATACCAAACATAATTCGATCAACTACTGCAAATAGGTGTGCCATGATCCAAGAACAATAACCAAAGCAACAAGGCAAGGACACAAACTCTAGAGTGTCACGATCCAAGAAAAGCCAAGGTAACAAGGCAAGGACATGAAACCCGAAGAAGCAGGATCAACACCACACCCTCCCATACTACTAAATGGGTGGAGTGACGCTACAAATCTGTATGAGTTTCCCAAAATCAACTACTCAAACACTAACAAAATAACACTAGAATTCACCAGAATAGATCCCCCACAAGAGATATTGTCAACATGCCAAAAGTGTCGAAAATACAGATACAAAATATCTCAACAAACAAGAGAGATACACTACACCTGCTAAAGAAAAATGCTCAAAACAAGAAGCATCACAATGCAGAAGGTATAGAAAGTGGAGCAAGAGGCCGAATGGTGGAGGAGCCACGCTTGTAGAGTCCTCTCAACGAATGCCTATGTCGCTGCCACAAGTGATCAGATATCCACCCCAAATCAACATGGATGGATGAAGAAGATGCCTGCATATGACTTGGTGTAAAATGTACAATGGGTACATGTAAAAGAACATCAAAATGTGTGTCAGGTTGATCATGTCTGACAGCTGAAATCTCAGGTTTCTCAAGCCTGAGTGAAGATGTAGAACTCATGTGTTGCTCATGATCCTCAAAAATATTTGAGTGAACAAATAAAGGAGCTCTATCAATGTGTGATCCCAATGAAGTATCTGCTTGAAAACCAATGTCATGACGAGAATTCCACTTAACATGTGGAATAGAGGAAACAATACCCTGTGAATGTCTGCCAATGACTCTGCTAGTGAGACCCATAGAATGGAGCATGTGAGAATTGAATGCAATGGTATGCTTCCTAAAAAATCCATGTAGTTGAGCAGTAGGATACATAACATGTTGTATTGTAATAAGCATAGATGTGGAAGAGCATGTAGTAACAAGCTTTATAGGTGTATGAGCATCAAGAGAAGGAACAGAATCAAAGACTAACACATCAATGTCAGTGGGTTCAGGAGCAATAGCTGCAAGTGGACTAGGAGCATGGATATGGCTGTCCACAATATGATGGTGATGTTATAGGCTAGCAATTTTTTTTCTACAGGAAGTGTATTATTGTATCCTTATTGTGAATGAGTGATTGTAGAAGAGAATTTCACTTCTTGAGTGATCTATTTTCTTCCACAAATTTTACAATATCCTCTTGAAGTCCACATACTTCAGAGAAAAGCATATCATTCTCAAAATCCATGATAGGTACAAACTGCAACTCCCAAAAATTTAGGATGTTGGGCTCAGCCAAGATTGCGTCCATAATTGATTACAACACTCCTCCATATTTGGCACTTTATAATTATAGTACAAGTTTAAAAATAAATAACTCCAATGGAAATAACATGAAAAAAAACACTTTTGCAAAAAATGACACTCAAAACCAAGTTACCGATCAAAAGTTACAAGCTTCTTACTATTTTACTCTATTATTTACTGTAGTTGCCACTAAAACAAAATAAATTTTGTTGCCTTCACCACACAAATAAAATTAAAGGGGGCTGAAGTTAAGCACCTACTAGTAGGAATCACAAGCTTTAAGCCCTCATATGACCATACCATATGACCAAGGGCTAAGGATTTTAATGGGTGTTTGCACAACTTACTATTTTGGGGTGTGTCACGTGTTTTCGAGAAAGTCACATCCAACTGCCGCTTCTAGTAAAAATTACTATTTTTGGACTGTGTAGACAGTGACCTTTATTTATGAAAATAGCAACCTGTGGATTTTCCCGAAATAGTAAAAACATGCACAACATCCGTGGACCCCTGCCAAAAAAGGAAAGATTTGAAAACCTTCCTATGTGTAAACCGAGATAGATACACTACAATAGAAAAAACCATTGTATAGATCTCGAGAAATCCAACAAACTGAATAAATAAAATCACATTTTTTTCCTTGGCTTGAATCCGAGGCGCGCCTATGTGCTTCTCTGAAAAAAAAACCACAAAAATGACTACCTCCAGAATTGGCCGAGTTTATAGTCGATCTTAGGGTTTTCACACCTTCCGGATCTAATGGAAGCCTCTGTTTTGCATAAAAATGCACGCAGCAACAAAATAAAACCAAATCCCAAATATATGAATACATAAATAATTTATTTGTAAAATAAAACTTATAGACGGATGCCAACAACAATCTCCTGCTCTGATACCATGAAAGGAACGATAACAGATCGTACCAAGCCAAGAACACAGATGCTAATCAAACACCACGATCTATAAGATGAAAGCAATTTGCCAGAATAACTTTACATAAAACCTTTGCAAACAAATGAGCAACAATATCATATATTATTATGGAACTCAATGTAATACATTGAGAATGGGCCTTGCTTAAATAGGTAATGAATAACAATCTAAGAACCAGTCAAGGTCATAGATCAAGCCATAAATCAAGGAAATAACTAGTCATCAAAGAACTAGTCAAGACCATAGATTTAGGAGAGAACTAGACATCAAGGATCTAGTCAATACCATAGATCAAGGAAAGAACTAGTCAATACCATAGATCAAGGAAAGAACTATACCTAACAACTAGATAATATCTCCTAATATCTAAATAAGATAAAAGAAATATCCACACACATAAGTGGGTGAGGATAAATATAATAAAGGTAAATAAAGTACCTAGGTGAACATGAGCTAAGGTAAATACCTACTCTAACACATTTTTCTATAGATAATTCATGATTTTACCATCCAAATTTTTTAAAAAGCTTGATCTAAACTACATTCTACACACACTCAAAAATGAAATTGGCTTTCAACTATTTTTTCTCAAAAGTAGTGGGGTGTCCAAACAAATATTTCATATTCGGGATGTGTTCACTTTGAAAATAGTAAAACATTATATATTCATCCAAAAAAATCAAATTAGTGGAACCTCGTACATGGACTTAGATAACTTTCTACTAAAGGAATTTTAAAAATAGTTTATGTAAATCAAAATTATTGGGGGGGAGGGTGCACACACACAACACTATGTTATCTTTTTGACACAAAAATAGGCACACTTTGTATGTGCACCACATTTGACCTTCTTAATCTCCACCATTTAAAAAAAAATGTAGTTTAGAAACTAGATAATGAAAACTACAATTCTTGTTTTATGAAATCATCAAATGTTGAGCATATTCATGCCAAATTATTAGTTGAAGTTCATTTTTTCTGATTTCAAGAAAATATGGCCACTTTTGACCCTATTTTGGTCCCCCATTTCCATGCACTTACCCCAATTTTTTTCTAAAAATAAATTTCATATAATATTAAATCTATTAAAGGGAGAAGGTTTTGGATAGATATAAATAATTTATAGAAGAGAGGATAAATCATGATTGGAACACCTAAATATATATAAAGGTTTTAGGTTGGGTTAACATTTATTATAAACGAAATGATAAATTAGGTCTAGGATACATAAAAGGATAGAAGAAAGTAAATTATAAGGTGTAATACGAAATTATAATAATTGTGAAAATCATATGGTGATCTTAAAAATTAAATGATGTAAGGTAAAGATACTAATCCAAAACCTATCTAAGAGGAAGACGAGAAAGATAATGTAATCATAGAGAAGGACATATTTAAAAACCCAACGACGTTAGTGATACTAAATGTAGACACCTAATTATTTTCAATAAAACTTGGAAAAATTAATGTTGGCACTCTTTTCCACACTTAGATGTTAGGAAATAAGGTATAAAATATGTGAAATAATCCCTCACAGTAATCGCAATAAAGAGAAACTAATATGCACAAAATATTACAGATCTCAAATAAAAGTGCAGAATAAAATAACAGAACACAAAGAGACAATATTTAACGTGGTTCACCCAATTTGGGCTATGTCCACCAAGAATCACTTGCTCAAATTTTATTATAAGCCACCGCTCTCTCAATACAATACCTAGATTGTTTGGAGCTATGCTAAACAAACTCTACAAAATTCACACACAAATTCAAAACACATCTGCAATGTTACATTATACTACCATATACATAAAACCATATAAGTAGACAACTGCATAAGCATTTTTATAAAATTGTGGGTATCAAAACCATGGGCAAAAACTATCCCATATACCTATGGGTCAAAATCCCTCCCATATGAGAAAAACATGTTTCCCGATATATCAGGCACGTTTTAAGGCCCAAATTTTTTTTTCTCAAGGGTGCGCCTCGAACCCCTACTACCGAGGGTTGCCGCCCCCAAACCCCGATGAGAAAAATGTGTAAAGTGTACAATCTTCAACACTTTCACACATGAAAATAGGCTCCACAACCTAACATTAGACTAGTGAAAACACATGTGAATATTTATCACACTTTCCTTATTTCGATGTTAAATTCATTAGTGAGTTATAGAAGGAAATTATTGAATAATTACCTATATATTATCTACACATAAAAATGAACCTCAAGATCATTATAACTCAATTCACATCCTTACACTTGAGAGAAACCTAGGAGGTCACTTTTCTAAAGAATTATACACATATAAAACATTCAAAGATAATACCTCAAACAATCCCTATAGTTAAAATATAAATTAAATTTTTTTAAATTTTCATGGTACCAAGTGTAATGGGTCAAAATAATGAGCAATATATATTTCACAACTTGTTCATAGTTTCACATTCAATTAAAAATGGGAGAACTATGTGTGGGTTCATACTATATACATCTATTTTTGCACATTGATTTCCTTGAGTGTGAGCATTAGTGGGAATCGATGAGTAAGTGCTTGGGTTGGTTTTAAAACAAATGATAGATCATCATAGAAATTTATCTAAATATCCTTATCCTTATTAATACCAATCTATGACCACTTCATATCCTCATTAATACCAAATTAACAATGTCTTCATATAACACCTGAATATGTCCTTCATACCACTTCTAAGTATTTTTATCTACATTTGTATTATCATTCATTATCATTAAGGGATACTTTGTAGTTGATGGAATTTACTATTGTGAATAAATTAACTCATCATTTCATAATTTTATGTAAAGTTGATGTGAAAACTTTACTTGGTTATTAATTAGCATCCATACTATAGCATGTAACTTATTTTGTGTTATTACACTCCCTTTATTTCAAGATTTTTATGTGAAATGATTGTTTTTAAGTAAACCTCATGTAATAGTTATCATTTTTGAATAATATATCCTTTTATTTAGGCTTACATGTAGTATTAGAGTAGGAATAATATAGTCTCATAAGTAAGAGTAATATAATTTTAAATAAGAGTAAATTAGAGGATGTAGTACGCTCACCTTTTCTCGATTCTCATTTAGAAGTATCTTCACTCCCTACAACTATTTAAAGAAAATTTATACATATAATATATAATAATGATACACATATTCTTGGAATATTATTTTTCTTCAAAAACCTTGGTGCTCATATTGTAAAAGTTTAGTATTGATTGGGTTAAACTAAAAATCTTATGTACATGATTGAATAATGTAACCCACCTTGGAAAATTCTATCATTAGCTTTCCTTTGGCACCTTTCCTAACCTCACTCCATCTTTGGGAATATGGAAAAATTTGAATTGTTACATTTTTAAGATAAAAAGTTAATAATAGAGTTATGGCTAAGAGATTTATTAGTGATATCAAAGAAATATTGAAGGTTTTCCATCCAAAAAGTAATCTTCCGCCAATGAAACTAATTCCATAATTTTCAATATTTATAAGCTAGCCTCTTTAGTTGAAGATCACAATTTGAAGATAGATCATAATTAATTCAATTGGTTTAAACTGATGATGTCTTGGCTAAAATTAAATTTTAATGGTGAAACATAAAGTAACCCTAAAATAGATGGTGGTGAAGGGGTCGGTAAGAATTTTTATGGGTAAGTGGTGGAAGCCTATGCTGGCTCTTTAGGAGTCCAACCCAACCATGTGGTTGAAGCTAAAGTGGCTCTCTAGAGAATCCAATTGGCTAGTGGAATTGAAAATTGTGAAACTTATCATTAAAGGTGAATATTTACAAATTATCAATTATCTATCAAGTAAAACTAAACCCTTTTGGACTATAAAAAAATGGAGGATGTCAAATATCTTATCTAATAGTTTAAGGAGGTTTCCATTACCCATATTCATCTGTAATGAAATAATAGGGCTGATGGTATGGATAATCTTGGTGTCTTTAGCTCTAGTCTCTAACATTGGTCAAAGGTTGCAGACTCACCTAGCCATTTCATTCAAATCCATGCTATAAATGTGAAAGATAACATAATACTCTAGGAGGGAGTGCATTATAATCATTACATAAAATAAATGGAAAGATAGTCACCATTTAAAAATTAATTGTTTGGTAGTGGTCCTCATTGCGTATTAAGGTGTTTGAATATAAAACATGTGAGTGATAGCTCCAGAAAAGAATTAATCCACCTCATTATTAATAATGTTGTGGAGTATTTAGGGATATTATGTATATTTTGATATCCGATATTTACAAGATGTCAAAAGAGGTAATTATACTATCATGGGTGGGCAACATGATAAGATCAAACTAATTTCTTGTCTGAAGGAAAAAGTTGACCTATATGTTTGGAAAAATTTCGATAAGGGTAACTTTGAAAAGTTTTATGATGAGGTCCACTGGTACTAACCCATGTATCTCTAAGTGCTTTTATTTGGGTTGGGTTGATAAAGTGGTTACTACGTGAATTTTTTATATCATAGTGGATGAGGAGTTCATTGGAATAATTACGGACATGGATTATAAGGGAATGAAAGAATAAAAGGATAAAAAGGAAGAGATGATAAATACATACTTCAAGATTGAAGACGTTAATGCCGAGAAGAAAAAGATTTTCCTATACTAATTTTCCCCATAAATGTTTAGGTAACTATATATATACTATGAAATATATCACACTGGAAGGTAAGAAAAACATTCTATGCTTCGCATCATTTTATGTTGATGAATCATTTTAAAGGAAAAAAATCATATTTATCTACTATATTTTCATATCTCTAGAGATCTATTTAACTTCATTTCACTTGAGTCATGACAATGAGATCATTCACCATGGCCTCATATTTCTTATTATTAAGAGAGGAGGTCCCTTATGGGGATAAGTTATTTATGATCTAATTAATGTGGGGATTGAGGAGGAATATTAGAATGTTAATGTGGAATAATATTTAGAGACCCATTCTCATGAAGTTGAGGAGAATACCTTTCTTTTAGTACTATTTCTTCTAAGGAAGAGAATGGCATAAAATATAAAATGAAAGTATCCCATGCTAAATAAAATACATCTATCATAGAGGAGATTACTGATAAAGATAAATGTAAGAGGAATAATAATGATGACATAATTGGACCTCCTCTAATAAGAGAATCAAAGTGTTAGAATTGGAGTTAAAAATGGGAAGTCTAACCTATAAACTATATAATATTATACATATGTGTAATGTGTTAGAGGAGGAATGTAATTATATGTTTATCCTAATAGATCTCATCTAATCTAAAGGGGTTAGTAAGAGAAGGGGTAGATTGGACAAATAAAGTTTGGTTGAAAAATTGATGGATAAGGGAAAAAAATTTACAAGGCTTTGAAATCCACCTCCATTGTGAAGAATACCACCCCTATCAAGAAAAAAAGAAAGGAAAGTTTGTTATAGTGCTGAAAACCTAGATAAATAAGATATAGTTGGATTTTTCTACTCAAGTTCAATAAAAAGGAAAACCTATTCAGAAAAGAGAAGTGGAAATTTCAACTAGTGGTACAAGTAAGAGGACTATGAGGTTTCTCAGAAAAGATGAAAATAAGAAGATGGAATTTAGATCCATGGTCACTTACCTATTGGACTATATTGAATCTGAGGAGGATTAGTTTCATGGTATTTGTGTATTTAACCTCTTTGAGTAGTATTACTTCCTTTTATTATCTTTTTGGCTATAATTTCTAGATGATGTTTGTCTCGAACTTTGTTGTTTACCTATGAAAAACTATTTCGTATCAATCTTGTTAAATATTTTTGTGTGTCTTTTGTTACTCTATTGGTAATAGGATCCTTTAAAACCCTTTTATCAACCATATCAAATAAACAAAAGACTAATTTTTCTTTCCTAAAAATGAAAAATTAATACATAGCCTATTTAGAGGCGTTGAATTTATTGTTTGGTATTTTTTGCATCAATTAAGGATTGAATCCATGTTTGGTAGAAGTTCAATTTGAAAATAAATTTATAAAACATGGGAGGTGTAAAAGTAAGATAAATGACCTTGAAATAGTCATGATGTAGTAGAAAATAAGTCCAAGGAGGAGGCCATCTAGGAGATTTAAAAACTTTCAACAATAGGTTTTATATTATTGTGTGAATTTATTCTTTATGATTTTATACTAAAACAGGGATGAAAGCCTAAATATTTTATTAATGATCAATCAATAATTTACAAAAAGTCTGCAATATATATATATATATATATATATATATATATATATATATATATATATATATATATATGTATGTATTGCACAACCGGATACAAACAATAAAGGATGTTGCACAGGTACACCCGTGAACTAATACAAACAATAATATTGTTAAAACAATATAACAACTCTGAGTGTTTGAATAAAAACAATAAGATGGTTATGCTTAAATATAATCATATAACATTAAATAAACTAACTAATATGTAATGCATAATTAATTAAGCTAATAATATATTTACCTTAACATTCCCCCTTAATTTTTCATTGCCTCAAGGGATGAGGAGAGGAACTCTATGAACATCTTGAACTTGTCACATGTAAGTGACTTTGTGAAGATATCTGCTCGTTGTTCAGCTGTTGGACAAAACTGAAGTTGTATATTGTGCTTAAGACATGCTCACGTATGAAATGTACACTGTACCTCAATGTGTTTTGTTATTTCATGAAAAACTGGATTGCGAACAAGTTTGAGAACACCTTCATTGTCAACATACATGGTGGTCAATTTGTCCTATGGTATTCCAAGTCCTTCGAATATGCGATGTAGCCATATCGATTCATAGAAATATTCTCTTGTAGAATGATACTCACTTCTATGGAAGAATGAGAAACAAAGTGTTATTTCTTGCTTCCCCATGATATTGGTCCAAATCCCATAAAGAACACAAACCTTGAAGTGTATTTTCTATCATCAATGTTTCCTACATGATCTGAATCCGAATATCCTAACAAGAAGAAGTTGTCATTATTATTGTATTCTAGACCAAGATTCACTAATCCTTTGAGATATCTCAAGATGCATCTTACTACTTTCCAATGACAAAATCTGGGTTTGTACATGAACACGGATGGATATCTCACAACAAAGTTGATATACGGTCTAGTGTAGGTCATGTAAATGAGACTCCCAATCAACTACCGATAGAGAGTGGCATTTACCGCAGGAGATGGATCTGAATGAGATAACTACAATCTGTTCTCAATAGGTGTAGCAATAAGTTTGTAATCCATCATCCTTAATTTATCGAGCGTTGTCTTGGTATATTTCATCGAGAAAAAAATGTGATTCTCATTTTTGTCATACTTACAATCCAAGACAATAGTGTATTAGCCCAGGATCTGTCATGTCGAATGATCGATTAAGATTTTTTTCATTACATCAACCATCCTCACTAAACTACCAACGATGAATAGATCGTCAACATAGATAATGATAATAAAAATACCCCCTTGCTTTTTGAGGTAGAGTTTGGGATTGTATGGATTTATTACAAATCCATGTTGTACAATATGCTCATCAATTTTGTTGTACTACCAAGCTTGGGGTGCTGTTTAAGGCCATACAGAGATTTCTGAGTCTGTATACCTTTTCTTCTTGACCAGGTACACCATATCCCTAAAGTTGAGTCATATAGAGTTATTCTTGTAAATATCCATCTAGGAAGCCACTTTTTATGTCCATCGATGGCATTTCCAACCAAACTATGTAGCTAGAGAAAAGATCATCCTGATCATTTTGATCTTAGTTGTGGGAGTAAATTTCTCCTCTTAGTCAATGCCTTCTTTTTGTGCATACCCCTTTACTACTAGTCTCGCTTTATACTTGTATATTGTCCCATATACTTTGTACTTAATTTTGAATATCCATTTGCATCTAATGGGTTTCTTCCCTAGTGGAATATCGACAAGCTACCAAGTGTTATTTTTCATTACTAATTGATATTTAGAGTCCATGGCATCTTTCCAAGATTTTGATCTGTAGGGATTTTTAGACTGTAGAGGGCTCATCAGACTCAATAAATCTGCTCATCAAAGTAAAGTTCACTTCTTCTCTTGTTTTATTGTGAGTCGTGGTCCAGAGGTGGATGTATCAAGTGGAACATCCATTCTTGCATCTTGTAACATGCTAGTATACCACTTGGGCATACATTAAACTATTCCTATGGGTTTTGGTTCTATCAGATCATCACCATCATCACCATCATCCCCATCATCACTTTCATCATATGTGGGAACATCAGCTTCAATTTTTACAACTAGTGAAGAATCTACATTAGGTGAGTCTAGAGGAGGAGACTCTACTTCCTTCTTCTCAAAGAACTCAACATCTCTGCTGGTGTAGAATTTCTTGGTCTTTGGATCCATCAATCTGTACCTAAGATTCTCTTCACTGTACCCAATGAAGATGAGTTTTTGATTTCATATCCAATTTATTTCTATTCTACTTGGGTATGTGCATACTTTCTTTGCACCCAAATACTCTGAGGTGTGCAACAAATGGTTTCCTCTTTGACCATGCTTCATGTGGCATTACTCCGTCAAGAGCAATCTGTGGGCACTCTGTTCAACAAATACACTATTTTCTTTGCTATTTCTGCCCAAAATGTCTTTGCTAGTTTAGAGTCATCGATCATACATCGTACCATTTCCATGATAGTATGATTTCTTCTCTCAACAACACCATTTTTTGCGGTATGTGTGGAGGAGGCATTTGTCGATGAATCCGTGAGCTTATAGGTAGTCTTTGAACTCATTATTGGTGAATTCCCTCCTCGATCTGAGTGGAGAGTTATGATGTGATGACCAATTTCATTCTCAACAGCTACTTTGAAATTTTTGAAGGTTTTAAAATCTTCACTTTTCTTGTGAAGACAATATATCCACATTTTTCTCGAATAATCATCAACACAAAGCATGAAATACTGAAATCCGAGAATGAATCGGTTGCATTAGACCACAAAGATTGGTATGAACCAGGTCAATCTTTCCATTAGATTGAAAAGTAATCTTCTAGAATGAAGCTCTGTGTTGTTTACCTATTAGGTAGTGAGGACACTTGTCTGTATCCTTTTAAAGAGATGGTAAACCATGTACCATATTGCACCGGTGAAGTGTCTTGAGATACTTAAAACTAACATGACCAAGTCTCCGATGCCATAATTGTGAAGAGGTAGAGTTCTTAGCCATAAGTGCCTGATCATCTTTGTGGACAAAATCAAGATGGAACATGCATCCCACATTGAAGGATTTTACAACTATTTTTGAGCCTCGTGATTTGTCTCAAATTAAACATGTTTTCTTGCTGAAATGACCATCAAAGTCAATTTTTAAGTTGTGATCTAGGAGTTTACTGACTAACAACATATTTTTTGTCAACCTAGGGACATATAAGACATATGATAGTCTATAGTTGCATGAACCAAGGGGTAGAGAAATGTTCCCAATCCCTTAAACTATATATGATGAATCATCACCCAACGAAACATGGTTTTGAAGGTGTGTCCCTCATTGAAGTAAACCAGTCTCTGTGGCTAGTCATGTGTCGAGTGGCTCTTGAATCAACATACCATACATCACTAGATGATGTGGAGGGTTCACTTGATCGAGTAGTGTACAAGTAGTCTTCATTATCTGATTGTTCTTGTTGCTCAACAATATTTCCTTCTTTGATAGGGTCTTCTTTTCTAGTTCCCCTTTTTATGCCCTTGATTGTAGTTTGTATGTCCCTTGTAAGATTATTGGTGTTGAGGTCCAAAATTACTAGATGAACTTTTCTTGTATGTATTATAACAACAATCTTTTAACTCATGTCCTCTTTTCTGATTGGACATTGCTTCTTTTTTTTTTTACCCTTGATGTTGATATTAATTCTAATGTTGGGAATTTTGATAGGAATTAGGTTTTCCTTTCCATTTTTGATGAGAAGAAAGTTCTTACTTCTCTTCATCATCCTTGTTATGTATGGCTTCCTCTTGTTGCAGTAGGTTTATTAGCTTTTCAAAACTAACTGTCGTATCTGACAAGTTTAGTGTTGTTACAAAAATGTGGTAAGAAGAAGGGAGAGCTCTCAGAATAATGGGAATGAGAGATTCATCTGTGTCTACTTACGCCGGGGTTAGAAGTGAAGCCCTCAACTCTGCAACTCTTCTCAAGAAAGCTTTGATTTTCTCATTTTTCTTGAACTTCAGTGTATGTAATTGACTCTATAAATTTAGAATGACATTCTTGTTTTTGGTCTCGTACACGTGCTCAACTTATCCCACACTTCTTTGGCTGTTTTAGCATCTTGAAAGTGGGGTTGCACATCTTTGCACACTCTAAACAAGATGATGAGTTTGGCTTTCTGATCTAATATATCAAACTATCACTTTTGTGTTGTATAAGTAGTTAATCTAGTCGAGTACCATTCAAAATAGGCGGATCTCTTCAAAATCAAGTTTGTGTCTTGATTTTAGTCTTCCATGTAGCATAGTTGTTTCCTCCGAGTAGTTGTGAATTTGGAAGAAATTTTTGGGGGAATTGGTGCCGATTTTATGAGATCACTAACGAGGGTTTGGCTCTTATCACTCTAGGTATAAGGTATCCCAATATATATATCGTTAGTTTGATATACCAAACCTTTCTATATACATGCCCTTCCGATATACCCGGTAGTACAAGGAAGAAGATCACCCGTTCTATATACACGACGAGTATGTGAAAGAGGTGTTAACGTACGTGAAATAATTCAATATGTGGTACCAAGATAGTACTGAAAGGGGTCTATGTGATTATTGACACTAGCTCAAAGAAATATCCTCATACGCACGCGTAACTTTGCTATATAATTAGATAATTTCTTAGTTTGGATTTATGTCGTGTAATCATTGACAGATGGATGGGAAGGCTCATAGTGTGTGCATTGTGTCCTCATTACTCCCCACCAATTTAAAGGGTCGATGCCAGACGACGTTGTTGTAGCTATATTAGGCGTTAAGTGTAGTAGTAGTCACAATGAATTTACCTGTAAGCACTTCTCAGAGGCTATGTATTTAACGAATGTTGCAAATGAGATTTAGGATCTTGTGAGTGTTTTAGAACCAAATTTCATTGTTTTTATTACAATTCTTTGTCAGTTTATGAGTAGTTACAATGTTTGTGGTTGACTATGGAAATCTGAAAATTAGTACAATATATTGAAGCATAAAAGTACATTAAAAAATTTGGAAAAATTGAATGGTAGGCAATTTTGTTTTTGTTTTTCAGGTTGTAGTGGCCTTCGAAGCCCAATACAACCCTCTATGCCAAAAATTGCAAAAAATTAGCTTAAAATGCAATTTTTAGGTATACCTCCTTTAACAAAAGTTGCTTGGAATGAAAAAATAAGAGGTCTAGGAGTAAATTTTTTTCCCTAAAAATAGGGTTTTTCTCACTAAAATTTTAGAGATGGCTTTAGTGATAACTAACGAGGTTAGAGGAGGTTTTCCCACTAAATGTGCTGCCAAATTTGGCATTTTCTACCAAATTTATCTCCAAAGTCAAATTGGTTTAAAAATTGAGTTGGGGGTGGGGGTCGAACCCTGCACCTCACCCACCCAACTCTCTTTGCACTATCCAACTAAGCCACCAATGCACTTTGCATATATTTGGAAACACTTTGTATTTAAAAAATTCAAAAAACAAAACTAACCTTTTGAATGTAGATTTGGTGCCACCCGAGGAGACCATGTGGCTTACATGCATGGAGGAGAACTTGAATTTGGATTAGGGTTTCAGTTTTAAATGGATCTTAAAATCCTTTTGTTTTGATTATCCACTTCTTTGAATATAGTGTCTTGGCTTTATTTTTAATTCATGCCTTTTTTATTTCTCTCCACCGTTTTTAATTGATGTTATTTTTGGTGATCCACTTTGTTTCTAACATGCAATTTGAGTTTTATTATTTGTGTAGGTTGCGGGTATCATTGTTTGTAGGGGAACTCGGTGTGTGGGTGGGTTGCTTATTGTTTTTGTGTAGGTTTGGCTATGCACTTAGCCCTTTGGGTGGAAATTTGCTAGCCTAGATAGTGTGGGCTCAAGTGGAATGTTAGACGATGTGTGAATTTTTACCTCGTAATTCAACAAACAACTTGGTCCTTTCAAAACACAAATTGGTATAAATGTTGATCTAGGAAAAACTCGGTCGATTTGGAGCTCGACTCGGTCATTGGAGGCCATTTGAATGCGCTATGGCTCGGCCTATTTAAAAAACTTCAACACATCCAATGTGTGAGGCTGCTTGATCGGTGATGAGTGGTCTAGCATGGCCCTTCTCCAATGAAAACATCAACTCGGTGTAATGCAACCCAATGGAAAGGCCTTGATCCAATGCAAAAGACCAATCAATGTAACTCGGTCTGTGATGCTAGAAGCAACTTTGTGTGAGCCCGGTTCAATGCAAACATCTTAGTTAGGGAGATCGACCTATAAAGTTTCCTCCAAATGCAAAGGTCGATAACAATAGCAGAAACTATATTGCTTCTCTAAATTAGAGATAAAACCCCTAATGGGGAAATATATATATATATATATATATATATATATATATATATATATATATATATATATAGAGGAGCAAATTTTTCAAAGTGCGAGAGGGCACCAAGGAAAAAAATTGCTTTATGTTTACTGGAGATAACACGGGAGGTGGTGGGCCTCCAAGGAGTTACGGGAATCTGCAGGAAGAAACACGGCTCTCCTGTGAAGAATATTTTTCTCCAAAACTTTTCCTTCCTCTGCAACCTCTCTCTAACCTTTCCAGGAGCTTCAACTAGCTCTGGTACCAAATGTAAAATAGGGATGAAATCCTAAATATTTTATTAATGATCAATCAATCAATTACACAGGTGCAAGCTGCAATATATATATGTATTACATAGCTAGATACAAATAATAAAGGATGTTACACATGTGTACCCATGAACTAATACAAATAATAATATTGTTAAAACAATATAACAACTCCCGTAGTGTTTGAATAAGAACAATAAGATGGTTATGATTAAATATAACCATATAACATTAAATAAACTAACTAATATGCAATGCATAATTAATTAAGGTAATAATATATTTACCCTAATAAAGAAGAGATGAGGATAGACCTAAATATGCCATAGAAGATGTCATCCGTGCTTATCCCCCTAGAGAAGGATATTAAAGCTCAAAAATCCTGAAATTCACCTAAAATTGTCTCTAAGAGTAGAATCCAAGGGTAATTCATGCCTTGATCACAAATTAAACCTTTTTCTTAGCCTTTAATCCAGGGCAATCCAATCAAATTATGAGGGGAAATGAAGGTTGATCTACCACTTATCCAAATGACCATACATACAAACTAGACCCATAGTAATAAATCCTTTATTTTTAACATCTCACCCCACTCCCCCTTTTTTCATTTTTGTGTCCCCAAAAGGAAAATTCCAATTTTATAAGCTATGTGATCAATTTGGAAACATTTATAACTAACTTGGATGGAATTTTAATGTGAAACTATAAATGATTGGGTGTCATTTAGCATGTGAAACTATCTAAAATACTCAAAATTATGTTACAATGATCTCCTTAATGTACCAACCATCCTTTTTGAATTTTTTTATCAAAGTGAAGCTTTGTTTAAGACCTTTTGATGAGACAACATACAGTGAAAGCGATATTTGAATCAAAAGATATTGGACAAAAACCAAGCTCTAGTTTGGCCACCATATGTTGACCCTAAAAATTGAAGTGGACACCCATGATTTCAATTTAGTCACACAATTTGGTGAATGTTACTTGAAATAACCTAGAACAATTATTTGTTTTGAAGATATTTCCAATGATAATAAATTTTCTTGATTTGGTGACCTAGAACAAAAGTTATGGTGATTAAAAATCCCCAAGTCATTTAACATACTTTGTGTTTTTATGGTTGCGAATATTAACATTTTCCCCTTTGGAACTCGTCATTGGAGACTTGATCGATGCTTCTAACTCAATATTGGTGTGACATGTCTGGTTATCTTTAATTATTAGGGTGTTAGGCCATGAGGTCACGGTCTCGACCTATACCTTCCTAATTATTGACTTTTTGGGAGATTAAGTGACCCATGATTGGTAAAAATTGACCAATCCCACGTCATTCATGCTCTCGGGTGTCTACACACATTCAAGATTTATTTAGTTTCCATGGGATTTCCTCCTACCCTTAATGTCCACTTGAGGACTTCCTCTTTCATTTATTCTTCCTAGATCTTAAATCCATTACGACCATGGATTATTTTCATTATTTCAAGAGGTCCAAAGTGAGGACATTCCATGATATTGGTTCTTTTACGGTGTTAGGGACTTAGATGAATCGATCACCTATTTGGTATCTCACGTTTTTGATAAATTAAACCCCTTAAATTCTTTCATTTTAATTTCACCAATATATGAGATTCATAAATGACCACTATTTTTCCATGTGGGTCAATGATGGGCCACCATGATCATGGAAGTTAACACATCTCCCAAAGATATCTAAATGTTTAACCTACAACCACTCATGTCCTTCAGGATTTCTCGGGACTTACGGGTGTTTAAGCAAATGGGAAACTATGCCTTAACCAATTTTGATTTCAAATCCTTGGGAGTGTGGATTATCACTAATGGTCCATGTGGAAAAGTTAAGGCCCTCCTCAATGATATTAGGAATTCTCTACCTCTCGAGCATGGACCAATCTTGGAAACCTTTTTGTTATTGAATTCTTTCTAAACTTTGAACTCAACAATTTTTTATATGTCATAGATCATTTCACGTTGCATAACTAAGGTGCCCACTCACTTTATAAGAACAATAAAAATATTTGTCCTTGTGAATATGAGATTAATCCCTTTATGAAAAATTTATCAAGTGGCCACTAAGTGTCCCTTCATGACCCGATAAAATTGACAGTTTGGATCCTTAAGGACATGAGGTGGTTTAAATGTTACTAACCCAATTTAGAGGCAAAACTCATAATTTTTAATCAAGTTCTTTTCTATTTTGATTGTATGAACGTGGAGCTGATCTATGAAAGTGAATTTGGAAAGTCTTTAGACATAGGGTTCCCAATAATACATGATTTTCTTTGATCAACTGATTTCAAGTTTAAGATTCTTGTGACAGTTGCCCAAAAATGAAGTAGGGTGCTCATTTTGGTAACATTTTTTTGACTCACTGGGGTCATATACCTACTATTTCCAATTATCGGTAGCGTTAATGTGTCCATTGGGCATGGATTCAATATGTATAAATTGAAAATTCTTGTTGAAAACTTTAAACATTTACCTCAAACCTTGTATGAGACATTTCACTTAAACTTTTTTTGTAAATATGATCTTTAAATTCTAGATAGAATCTTGATCACAATATAAAACCTTCCCTAGAACCATGAGGAATCACTTTGAAACTATGTACCTAGATGAAGAGTCTTGAAATTAGATTTTGATATGAAATTAGACTTGTTTGGCTTTGAATTTGTCTAAAAGGATGACTAATGAAGATTTTGCACAAGCTTAAAGAAAAGATCACAAAAACTATGTACAAATAAAGGAATCATATGTCTCGAATGAAATCATGCAGAGTGTGAGTAAAAATTATTTTACTAATATTATATCTACACTACTCCTACTCTAACCAATATCAAAATGAACTATATAAACCCACAAATTGGTTGAGAGAAATAACTTTTTCATTAATTTGGACCATGAAATCAGTTCTGCAATGAGGATGATAAATATAATAGTGAAAAATATATCTTCCTCTTCTCCTTCAAAGGGTCAATAATAAAAAAAATACCTCCTCGTAGTTTGAAATTTGTTTGGAAAAGTGTCTCAATTGATTATTGACATCCTAGAGATATTTTTTATTTTTTTGAGTTGAACATGATGAGTGGAAACACTAACTGATAATAACACCTGGATATGTTCCTAATAGGACACCCAAATTTTGAAATAATAGGAAAAGGATTACTTTCTATGATCTAATTTTTTATTCCATTATTAGATCCACAAGCATAGCTTACAAACCCAATATATTTATTATCAAAAATTATGATAAAGCATTGATCTATTCCACATTTATTTAAGAAATTAAAAATAGATCCAGATAACTATGTTCACCCCCAAAAATCACCATGAAGCTCTCAAATTATTTAAGTATAGAGGAGACTTTATCTTTTTTCAACCTCTCACATGTAATATGTATCACTTCATCTCCCTCCTATTCATTCGTTTTCATATTTTTTAAACATCAATGGGGTTTGAGTGTACTTATTACTCCATTTGAGTTTTATAAATATTTTGGACAATAATATATTTATCTTTGGGTTTAGATGGATGTCCCATTATCATTTAAATTTCCTCTTTTTCCTCTATCACGTTTGAATCAATAAACAACCATTGATCTAATCTTTTAATCCAGCAAACACTTATGTCTGATCAATATTTTGGCCTCCAAGAATGTTATAATGGTTATCCTTGTTCTTACTTGTAGATTGATCATCCTTCGTTGTGAAAAAAATATTATTCTCATGAGTAGGATCATTCAAAACATTGCTTGCTATGGATTGACCAAGATTAAAAATAGGGTCCTCTTCAAGGAATTCAACTATTGGTCCATCATCATCAAAATCAAATTTATTCCAATCTAAAATTAGTACTATTATTTTCAACAATGGGGCATACCTAAGATGATTTTGATTCACATTTAGGAGGTAGAATAATTCACATATTTTAGGATTTTTTTGATCTCAGAAAATCTACTCCAAACAGTCACTCTTTACATTTTTTCCTCTTCACTTTATTCTTCTTCCTCAGGCTACCTCTTTAATCATGTGTATACATTGTCTTACTTAGAAGGATGAATAATATCCATTCTCACTACAAAATTTTAGATATAAGATTAGTAATGACTAGCCAATGGGATGGATAAATAGTTATTCATTTATTTTATCATAATGGATTGATTATTTCATAAATTTGTGTGTATCATAATCTAGATAATGAGGGAAGGATGTAGTATGAGGATTCTCTTGTAGAGGTTTGAATGATGGAAGGGGAATGCCATTTTGGGAAGGAAGATGACTCCCATGGGGATTCACGAAGTGATAGGAGGAATATTCCTTAAACTAAGGATAATATATGGATTCTAATGTTAGAATAAGATGGTAAAGTGAGTATGGTGAATGATATTTCCATGGGTAGGGATGCTTAGGTCTAGAATGCATAAAATTAAATATTTCCTTGAGATCTTGCATTTTCTTCATATCGATTCTATGGTTTGAATATTATCTTGAGGGATGTTTGAACATGGAAAAAGGTAATATCATAGATAGGGTTCCTTGATACTAGCTTGTTTATCTCCCTTTTCCTCAAAAATTTAATGTGATATTTGCATTTTCTTCTCCATAACTTCAACATGTAAATGTATATTAAGATTGTGCATGAAACCTCCTTCACCATGAACACATTATTTTTCCTAAATACCATCATAGTTGGGATAATACATATATGGGTTAATTTGACTTGGTGGATACATATATCCATCATAATAAGGATCATAATTATGATATTATGAGAAAATTTGGGTAAATTGAGGAGGTGGATGAAATTATGGCTACACATGAGAGTTCCAAATAGCGAAGGAAAATACCATGGATGTAAAACTTCATGAAACAAGATGGGAGTGGATGGAAAATAAAAATGTGAATTAATTTCATATGTAAATGGGATAAATGGATCCTTGGGTCAAAGGATTTTCCAAGTGCTTGACATTGAGGTTTACAAATTGAAGAGCTAAGAAAACACCAAATATTAGATAAAAGTTTTAGGGAATCTCTATGCTGCTACCATTTATGAATTTAGCCACATCCTCCAATTTCATCTTCATTGTGTGTCAGTCATTGAGGATAAAATGGATAGTGATTTTAGTAATCCTAGTATCAATTTTAACCTCTTCAAGGTCTATTGCCATTTTAGCAAGATATCCTCCCTTTTCGCACCCCTTTTCAAGAAATCCCATTTAGGTTTTCTCCTTGGTGTCAATAGAAACCTTCCTCCCTATCAACTTGATTCACCCTTTTCATTCTCCTTAATAGTCATCACCTTCTCCTTGTCTTGTTTTAGGTCTTTTAGGCCCTGAACTGCTTCAAATTCAACTACATCTTGATCATCCCCTCCACTCTCCTCAGGGGATTCACTAGTCTCATCCTTCTCAGAATTAGTTTCATCTTCCACCGCATACTCTTCAAGGAATTTTGATAGGATACTAACCCCATTTATATTTTTATCCATATCCATGGAAGATCTCTTCACAATGGCCATAATAAAACCTTGATGCAGTGGGATACTGATTTTTTATTTTTTATATTGATCTAGGGTAGCATATAGAGAACACATCATAAAGTAAGGAAAGCTAAAACTATGACCATGTCTGAGAAAATTGAGCATTGGCATATGGTAGGCATAGATACATTTGTGGTGACCCTCAAGAGTTATAAAATAGATTAGGTTAAGGGCCACTTCATTTAAAGGGGAGGAAGGGAACTCCTAAGAAAACCAGCAAAATGAGGGGTGAGTTTTTCCTTACCTCGCAGAAATAACTTCATTTCATCTGCAGAATCCTTTTTTGGTTTGTAAACCTCATGAAATTCCATGGACATGCCCAACACATAAGCCACTATGTTGATTGATAAATTTATTTGTACTCCTATTGTCACCCTCAAATTTCTCTCCATTTTCCAAGTCTAAAAATGTTAAATTTTGAGTTAGTGCCTTTAAAGTATACTTAAAAGAGGTATTTTGAAATTTGGTACTTACCAGGATATTTTGAACTTTTAAAAACTTATCCATCAGATGGGAAATCTCTTCCCCTTTCTAGAAAGGTCAAGAAGTCCCCTTAACTCCTTGTATTTTGAAAGTTATGGCTCGGTGGACCTCTTGTTGGTAAATTTTCTCTGGAAGATTGCGAGACCTATAGAGTTACTTGTGTTTTTTGTGCTTTTGGAAAAAGGATAAGTTAACATCACGACCTATGAGCCCACATTGAAATATGGAGAGATAAGCTCTGCCCACCCCCTTAATGAACCAAAGACCACCACGTGTCCTCGGGGCAGCAGACCCATGAACAGATTTTTTGTCTTGAACCCTTTTTCAAAAGGGTTAAAGGTTTAAGTTTCACCACCCTCCCTTTGGGCCTGCAACAAAGCAGAAGTAGCCACGTTTCATCGGGGCAGGAGACCCGCGGACTAGTGGAGAAAAATGAGATTTTGTGCCAAAGTTCAAAATGTTGTGAATTGAACGCCGCCCCCTTATCTAATCAGAAGATGACACATGTCTTGGTCAAATCGAGAGGGTAGACCCATGGGGAAATTTGATATTTTGTGTTTTTCTCCTAAAAGGCTTAGATGGTGTTTTAGACTAGATCCCCTCATCCAACCAGAGGCTTCCACATGTCGGTGGGAGAGAAAATCAAGAAATCACACCTTTTCTTCCAAATGTTTAGAAATGTATTTTTTCTACCTGGCTCATCGTTTCTCTGATTCTGACACATGTAGGGTCCCGATTTCAAGGTAAAAAGGAGGGAAAATGGTTTATTTACATTTGCATCTAGTCTTTTATCACCATTTTTTTGGCTCGAGCTCTGTAATGGATGAATGTGCATCATTTTTGTCCTTCTTTGTTTGTGGTTATTTTTTGTGGAAATGTAGTTTGTGCCTATTTTGGAACAAGATCGATGGTTTTCATAGAGAATACAATGGATTTTCAAAGAGACAGATTTTCTCGTGTTTTTGCAAATGGAAAAGAAGAAATGTGCCAACTGGGCACTCAAACATTTTGGAGGTAGTTACAAAGGGAAATGATGAGGGAAATGGATAAGGAAACTGCCATTCATCTCTGCCCAAAATAAATCACGTTTGAAATGATGATTTTCCCCTCTTTTCGGGCATCTGCATTTTCCATGAATGCATTCTTGTTTCTGTCTCTTTCTAAACTAATTTCCAAAAAACTTGATCCCATTGGGATATTCTTTCCTTGGAGGTAAAGCAAAGATGAAATAGGTTTGTTATAAAAACATGCTTTGCCATTGTATATGGGGTTCCTGGAATTTTTTGTTAAGATTGTAAAAACTAAAATAACTCAATACAAAAGTTTTTCTTATCTTCCTCTACTATTTTCTTTCACTTCTATCTCTTAGTTAGTGTTTTTTCATCTCTGCATGCAAAGAAACTTTGTGCTCTTATTCATATGATGTTTAGAACTTTGTGTTTGAAGATTGATACGTATTGTGAAGGTGAATAATCCCTTTCTACATTTTTCTATTTCAATATAAGTAAGGTTATACTCTACGAAATCTATATATCCATAAATTATTGTTGTTCTCCCCCCTCCCTTTCCATCTTCTCCATTCTTCGAGTCCTTTATATTGATGACATTTTAGTATGAAATATCTTGAAGTATCAGGATCCACATGATGAAATTTGTGTATATGTACATAAGTCTTTACTGCTTTCAATAAGGGAACCTTTCCCATTAAAGAGGAGGGACTTGTCCCTTGATTGTGGTTTCACCTGAAGTGTAAATATGAAACCCAATAGTTTTTGGTGACTTCGTTGGGGAATCCATTGTGAATGATTTATAGTCTGTAAGAATTGCTTCTTGACCATATTTGATATGTCGAATCCAAGATATAATAGGGGTAGAAGAACCCTTAGGGAAGAGGATCCTCATTTCCAGCTATTGGACAACCAAGGTTTCTCTCTTCCTTCATCAACAAGAAAAATAAGAGGAGAAATATCTGCAAGCACTCCTTATAGAGATAACACTTCTGGGAGTGATAGTCCTCAAAATCATATCAGTCCCAATCTGCATGCTCTGATCCTTGTTGGTGTTACAGTCCCTCTCCAAACAATATTTCCAAGAATGGAAGCTCCTCTGCCTTGGGGCCAAAGGGTTGGGCCTCTTGCTCTTCCCCAACCATTGCATGAATTTCCTAGAGGCAATAGAAATAATTTTCCAAAATTCAAAGGTGATGGGAAAGCTCATCCAGATGAACATATATCAGCCTTCATTGTTGCTTGTGGTATTCTTGGTGTGGAACACAAGGATGTCTCTGTTATAATTTTTGTGGAGATATTGCAAGATAATGCTATTGATTGGTTTTATCACCCTTGCTGGATCTATCACCAATTAGAACACCATGACAACTAGATTTGAGAAGTTCTTTAAACTAGCTGAAGATGTGTATGCCCTCTTGGCTTAAATTTCCCAAATCAAGAAAGAAGCTCATGAGCCTATGAGGGAGTTTATATCTAAATTAAATAGGCTGATCAAAAAGATCCCACTAGCTACACATCCTGTAGATCAGATTCAGAAGTGTTTCTTCCTTAATGCTCAATTTCTGAAGTGAGCTATGCACTTAGGAGAGCTAATCTTGCCACCTTGGATGCTGATAAGAGGTTAGTTGTTAGTGTGGAAGATGATCTGATTATGTCTAGCAAGCTGAGGAGAGATTCATCTAAATCCAAGGCATCCTCTTCTTCCACATCTTCTCTTAGAGTTAATGCAGATCAGTTAGTCCAGAAGCTTGCTAATGATTTGATTGCTCTCAAGAAATAGCTAGCTCAACATGCTCCTTATCAGGATGTGCCTAGAAGGAATTTCTAGCCTAGAAATCGGTTGACCTCTCCTTAAACTAGATTAGCAATTGAAGGTCCACCTATCAAAGTTCCAGTCAATGCCACATGTGAAGTGTTAGAGCTTGATGATGAAGAGGAGAATGAAATTTGTGGAGATCCACGAAGATGAAGTTTACGAATAATTGAAAGAGATGAGTGGATCCCATGTCCATTTTTTCTCACTTTGAAGGTATAAACGAAGAAGATGATTATGAGGAAAGAATTGCAAAGATGAGAAATGAATCTTATGCTTTGTCATGAATCATGAGAAAATAAATAAGAAAGAGAAGGTAGTGCATTTTACTAAAAGATCTAAGGATCCTACTACAACCATTCCAAAGTGATTGCAAGGAGGGAGATCCTATTCCAACTTCTTCCACACAAAAGGTAGGATCTCCTATTCCTTCTTCTTCTACTTCTTCTCCTAAAACTTCTTGAAATCCTAGTGATAGAGTTGATGGATCAAAAGTCCCATCTACCGCTGTTAATAATGCTACATCTACCTCTAGCTCATTTGATATTATTGACCATCTTAAGAAAACTAAGATTCAGATCTCGAGAGGCTGAATTCTACCAAAATCATCCCAAGGCATTTACTAAGATGGTAGAATTTTTTAATTCTAAATCTAAACCTTCACCCCATGGTTCTAAGGGCCTCTTTCCAGCTCCTTCTCCTTCATCTCAACCCAAACTTGTAGTAGTAGCGAGTTACTTTATCCGAGGAGAAGATCAAACCATTTTATGTTACCCTCATCATAGCTGGTCATAAACTCAACAATTGTGTCATTGATTCCAATGCTTTAGATAATGTGATGCTGCCTAGGTAGCTCTTGCCCTAGGCCTGACCCTAACCCACACTTTTGGCTCATGATATTCAATGGAAAGTAGAGAAGTACTGTTGGTTAGTAGAATCAAGGATGCACAAGTTTCATTTGCTACTATGCCAGAGAAAAGAGTTTTAGAAACCATCTTGGTAGCTGATATACCTCCTTCTTATGGCATCTCTTGAGTAGAAAATTTTACAAGGATGTTGGAGGAGAGATCATGATGGACTGGTCACATGCTCTCATTCCAGTGAATGGGAAGATGAAGAAGCTGCTACCTAAGAAACAAACTAAATATATTGTGTAAAAAATAGATGACACAAAGGCACAAATACTTTATGCAGACATTGGTCATGGTAACTACATGATCATGTCACAAGATGAGGCTAACCATCCTAAGGGAGTGTTTCTTGATCCTAATGGCATTTGGACTTTGGAGTTTGATGGAAGCTGCTCCTCAACCAGTTCTAGAGCTGGTGTGGTACTTATTTCTCCTGAAGGGAAAATTCACCCTTTCTCTTACAAGCTCCAATTTGAAAACACAAATAATACAACTGAGTATGAATCTCTCATCCTCAGTTTAAACATGGAAAAAGATATAGGGATCAAGAATCTCCTTGCTCATGGAGATGTAGAGCTGATTGTAAAATAGGTCAGAAATCTCTATCAAGTGAAGAATAGAAGGTTGAAGCATTACTGAAACCTGGTTTAGGATTCCATTTAGTTCTTTGATGCCTTTTCAATTGAATCCATGCCAAGGGAAAGGAACACCAAGGCTGATTCCTTGGCTGTCTCGGGGTCTCTGTTAATTCCTCATCTGGATTTCTCCCAAGAGAAGTTTACCATTGAGATGATTCATAGGTCTAGTGTGCCTGAAAATGCAAACAACTAATAGGTCTTTAATGATGATCAACACTTGCTTTCCTTCCTTGAACTTAGAGGTAATTTTGATCAGCTATACTTTTATGGAGGTGGGAATCTACCTAGAGAGTGTGTGCCTCCAAATGAAGAAGATAACAAAGAAGAAATGGATCATGATGGCTGCATAAAACTAAAAGGTAATAAGATACCTAAGGGGTTAGTGAGTTTGGAGGAGCTATTTGATAAGCATGATGGGTATGTTAAGCCCAAATTTTCCAAAGGCTCCTAAAAATCAACTGATTATGAGAAGATAAACATTGGAAGTTCTCATGAACCCAAGCTAGTGAACATTGGGAAGTTTTTCACACAAGAAGAGAAGAAGAAGGCTGCAAATTTATTGAAAAGGTATGCTAATGTCCTTGCTTATTCCTATGATGATCTTAAGGCCTTCCGACCAAAGGATATGAAAATTTCATCCCTCTCAAACCACGGGATCAAGCCCTTCAGAAGAAGTAGAGGTAATATAATCATAACATTATTGATACAATCTTCCAAGAAATTCAAAAATTATTGAAAGCAAAAATCATTTTTCCTATTCACCATTCAATGTAGATTGCTAATATTGTGCTAGTTAGAAAGAAGAATGGTGAGATCTAGATTTGTGTTGATTTCATAAACTTGAATCAAACATCTTTGAAGGACAATTATCCTCTTCCCACCATGGATCGGGTATTGCAAGCTATCACGGGGTCGAGATGTTATCCATGCTTGATGGGTTCTCAGGTTATAATCAGGTCGAAGTAAATGTTGCTGATCAACATAAGACCACCTTCACCACTCCTTGGGGAACCTTTGATTATAAGAGAATTCCATTTGCCTTCATCAATGCTGGTGCTAATTTTAGAGAGGGCCATGGACCTACCCTTTGGCAACCTCAAGGGAAAGTGCATAGACGTTTACCTTGATGATCTGACTATGTTTTCAAAAATAAAAAATAATCATTTCAAACACCTTGAAACAATGCTCCAAAGGTGTAGAGAGCATGTCATCTCCTTGAATCCAAAGAAATCAGTCTTTTGTGTCACAAAAGGAAAATTTTTGGGACACATTGTCTCTAAGGATGGGATCAATATTGATCCGGAGAGAGTCCAGGCATTTCAGCAGATCCCTCTTCCAACCAACAAGAAAGGTGTGCACTTTTTCTTTGAAAAAATCAATTTCTTGAGGAGATTCATACCTGATTTTACAAAGCTTACTTTGAGAATTTCTCACATGATGAAGGGGAAGTAGACATTTGGCTGGTCCTCTGAATGAAAATTAGCATTTGAAGGCATCAAGAGAGCTATAACAAAGACTCCAATCTTGGCATGCCTAGATTTTGGTAAGGACTTTATTATTTATTACTATGCCATTGAATACACTCTTCACTTGCTCTGTTAACCTAAGAAAATAATGAAGGTCATGAGATCCCCATAGCATTCATGAGTTATATTTTGAAAGCCCATGAGCTGAAGTACACCATGATGGAGAAACACACTTTTGCAGTGGTTAAGGTGGTGGAATAGTTTCATTTTTATATCCTCAACTCCCATGCTATTATTCTTGTGCCTGATACAATTGTTAAATCCATTCTAACACAACAAGAGTTTGGAACCAAAAGAGGTAATTGGGTAGCCAAAGTTCAGGAGTATGATCTTGACATCAAACCCACAAAATTGGTTAGAGGAAAGGGCTTATGTGAGTTGATTACAGAAGGAGCTGATGCCAAATTGTTAAAGGAGGAAGTTGATACTCCAGCTTGTTCTTTTCCTCAGCTCAACTAATGAATGGTATGCTAACATTGCACACTTCCTCACTTATGGGGAATGCCCATCCCATTTGACTGCCAAGGAGAAAAGAACCATCAAATTGAGATATTCTCAATATGTATTGTGGGAAAACACATTGTTTAAACATGGTATTGATGGAAGGTTTTTGAAATGCGTTGAAACAGAGCAGAAAAAGAGATTATTATTATCTTTCCATGATCAAGCCTATGGGGGTCATTTATCTTCTCACAGTAACAACCCACAAGATTCTTCATGCTGGGTATTATTGGCCCACATTATTCAGAGATGCATTTGAGTGGGTAAGTAAATGTGAAGCATGCCAAACCTTTGTTGGTATACCCAAATTGGCTGCTCTACCTCTCAAACCAAAGTAGTTATCAAGATCCTTTTCAACAATGGGGTTTAGAATTTGTTAGCACACTCAATCCAGCCTCAAGTGCTAGAAACACTCATGTTTTGATTGCCACTGTTTATTTCACCAAGTGGGTGGAAGTCATTCCAGTCAAAAGTACTACTTTAGAGGTTGTTTACAATTTCATCAAGGAGAATATCTTAATAAGGTTTGGGATACCAAACAATATTATCACTGACAATGCTTTAAACTTCTCCTCTGCTGAAATGAATGATTTTTTCTATGGCTATGGCATTTCCCTTGCACACTCTTTAGATTATTAACCCCAAGGGAATGGACAAGTTGAATCAATGAACAAGAACTTAGCCATAATTGTTCGGAAGCTTATAAATGAATCTTAGAGGAATTGACATAAGAAACTATATGATGCTCGTGGGGTGATAGAATTACACCTAAGAGAGCCATTGGATTGTCTCCTTTTCAAGTGGTATATGGAGTTGATGCTTAGCTGCCGTAATGTTGGAACCGCTAGCCTTGCACTTGATGAAGGCTATTGAAGATGCTAGTTTTCCAGCTCATTGGACAAAAGGATTATGTACCTTCAGAGGCTGAATGAAGATAGATTGCAGGTGGTTAACAGGATATCAGCTCACCAACTCAAGGTAAAAGCTCTATTTGACAAGAAGGCTAAGTCCAGAACTTTTCAAGTGGGAGATGTTATTCTTCTTTGGGAAAAAAGGCATGAACCAAGGGGCAACCATGGTAAGTTTGATTCTCTTTGGCTGGGCCCATTCAAAATTAGACATCTTACTAGTGAGAATTATTTCTACTTGGATTACATGGATGGTTCTTCTCTCACACTTCCTTATAGTGGGAAAAACTTGAAATTATTCAAATCCTAGTGACTTGGGAGTCATTTGTATATTTTTTACAACTTTCCCTTTGATTTTTTTTCCTTTGGTTTTTGTCTTGTTTCTTTTCTAGCTTGGTGTGTGCTCCCCTTATGTTTTGAGCTTGTTTTTGACTCCGTTGCCCAATGGATAAAGCATTGGTCTTCTTTTCCCAAAGTTTTATAAGGTTCTTAATCTTGCCTTGTATTTCATGCCAAGCCAAGTCCTCCCCAGATGGAGCTAGCTGTTGTCACCCTTAAATTTCCCTCCATTTTCCAAGTCTAAAAATGTTAAATTTTGAGTTAGTGCCTTTGAAGTATGCTTGAAAGAGGTATTTTGAAATTTGGTACTTACTGGAGATTTTGGAATTTTTAAAACTTATCCATCAGATGGGAAATTTCTCCCCCTTTCTAGAAAGGTCAAGTAGTCCCCTTAACTCCTTTTATTTTGAAAGTTATGGCTCGGCGGACCTATGTTGGTAAATTTTCCCTGGCGGATTGGTGGACCTATGGAGTTACTTGTGTTTTTTGCACTTTTTGGCCAAAGGGATAAGTTAACATTGCCGAACCACGATCTTACATTGAAAGATGGAGAGATAAGCTTCACCCACCCCCTTAACAAACCAAAGACCGCCACGTGTCCTCGGGGTAGTGGACCTACGAGAAGGATTTTTTTGTCTTGAACCCTTTATCAAAAAGGTTAAAGGTTCAAGTTTCACTTCCCTCCCTTTGGGCCCGCAATGAAGCAAAAGTAGCCACATGTCATTGGGGTAGCGAAACCATAGAGGAAAATGAGATTTTGTGCCAAAGTTCAAAATGTTGCGAATTGAACCCCACCCCCTTATCCGATCAGAAGATGACACGTGTCTTGGTCAAATCGGGAGGGCGGACCCACGGGGAAATTTGAGATTTTGTGTTTTTCTCCCAAAAGGCTCAGATGGTGTTTTAGACCGCATCCCCTTATCCAACCAGGATGATTCCACATGTTAATGGGTCATGAGCAAATCGAGAAATCTTTCCTTTTCTCCCAAATGTTTGAAACATATTTTTCCACTTGGCTCATTTTTTCTATGATTCCAACACATGTAGGGTCCTAATTTCAAGGTAAAAAGGAGGGAAAATGGTTTATTTACATCTGCATCTGGTATTTTATCCCCATTTTTTGGCTTGAGCTCGTAATGGATGAATGTGCATCATTTTTTGTCCTTCCTTCTTTGTTTGTGGTCATTTTTTCTGGAAATGTAGTTTGTGCCTGTTTTGGAACAAGATCGATGATTTTAAAAGAGAATACGATAGATTTTGAAGAGATAGATTTTCTCATGTTTCGTGAATAGAAAAGGAGAAATGTGGCAACTGGGCACTCAAAATTTTTGGAGGTAGTTACAAAGGTGAAATGATGAGGGAAAATGGATAAGGAAACCACCATTCATCTCTGCCCAAAAGAAATCACGTTTGAAATGATGATTTTCCCCTCTTTTAGGGCATCTGCATTTTCATGAATGCATTCTTGTTTCTTGTCTCTTTCCAAACAAATCACCAACAAACTTGATCTCATTGGGATATTATTTCCTTTGAGGAAAAGTAAATATGAAATAGGTTTGTTATAAAAACATGCTTTGCCATTGTATACAGGGTTCTTGGCATTTTTTTGTAAAGATTGTAAAAACTGAAATAGCTCAATACGAAGTTTTTCTTATCTTCTCTACTGTTTTCTTTCACTTCGACTCCTAGTTAGTGTTTTGTTCATCTCTCGCATGCAAAATTTTTGTGCTCTTGTGTATATGATCTTTAGAACTTTGTGTTTGAAGATTGATACGTATTGTGAAGGTGAATAATCCCTTTCTAAATTTTTCTATTTCAATACAAGTAAGGTTATACTCTAATATATATATATATATATATATAAATTATTATTGTTCTCCCCCTCCCCTTCCATCTTCTCCATTATTTTGAGCCCTTTGTATTGATGACATTTTAGTATGAAATATCTTGAAGTATCGGGATCCACATGATGAAAGTTGTGTATATGTATATAAGTCTTTATTGCTTTCAATAAGGGAACATCTCCCATTAAAGAGGAGGGAATTGTTGTCCACGACCGTGGTTTCACCCAAGTGCAAATCAAACCCAAAACTCCCGAAACACCACATTGCCCCAACCCATTTATTTTTAGGTACCCAAGATGACCCGAATTCCTTACTGAGTTGTTTTTTATGCCCCCAAAATTTTTTAGGAAGGGATTTAGTCCCATATGGTGAAATGCCTCTATAACCTCTAGTTTAACATCATTGAGGTCCTCGGGTTTGACGTGAACCAAATATCCCCCATATTCCCGATAATAGTCATTATGCCACAAAAACCCTCTCTCATGAATGTTAAACAAAATTGAACATGCATCAACAATACCAATACACCTAATAGGAACATCAAAGTTATTATCTCGTTGACACGAGTGAGGCCTCAAATTTCCATTATTAGCATAAGTTCTACACATTTCACCAAATATTTCGTATCTCTTACTCATAGATAAATGATTATTCAGATCCATCTTCCAAGTCATGTCACAAGTGTCAAGTAATGATGTGTCTGTCATCCTATTCCTTTTTTAATTGTGATCTCACCTTGGGTTCAATTTCCATCATGTTAGAAATCAAATTCATACCATCATTTGAGACCCCTTTGTTAGAAAAATAATCAGCTATGCCATTTGCTTCATGGTATATATGTTTGAATTTAATGTCTTCAAAATTAGCTCCCATCTCCTTTATGTTGTCTATAGAGTCTTTAATAGAAATAAAAGTAGCCCCTTATTTAAAATATTATTTATAATATTTAGAGAGTCACCTTCTACTTCTAGCCTCTAAAAGTTCCTATTTGTAATTGTGACTCCCAAGAAGAGAAATAACCTTTCTATGTGGTTCAATTGAACTCCCAAGTTGCAGTGATACCCAAGGATGAAATTACCATTATGGTCTCTAAACACCCCTCCACAACCGGGTTTACCTAGGTTTCCTTTTGACACCCCGTAAAAATTCAATTTGACCCACCCCTCACTGGGTTTTTCCCATCCTTGTAATCTAGGATTCAATTTATCATACTCCTTGCAATTGGATTTCATTCCCCAATTACTAGAAATTTTAATTCCTTAATCGATACACTTTCCCATTTGAAGATTTCGGTTCTACCTCATCTTTAAAAAAGGTGTTATAAGCACTCCTCACCAAGAATATGCCATTAACCTCCTTTGACCAATATATGTTATCTGGCTCATTCTTTCTAGTCACAATAACCCCACACAGCTGGCTGTTAAGAGAGTCAGTCTCATTGTTTTGGCCTTCCAGCTCTATGTTTTTCCACACTCTATAAGGATCCTCCATATTAAAATAATTTCTCACCTTGATCCCATACTTCTCTATAGCATATTTTTGTAGGTTGGGGTAGATGTCTTTGAGAGGTATTTCTCCTAACCATTTATCTTCCCAAAAATTTACCATGCACCCATCACCAATCTTCCATTTGATTCCTTCAAACAATGTATTTAGCCCAATTTATTGATTTCTAAAAATATATCCTTTAAAATTTGTTGTGCTAAAGCACCATTCGAAGCACTACGGTTTCTCCAATATTTATTCCTAATAATTAAGGTCCACACACTCTCTTCCTTGACAAGTATCCATGTCATTTTGTCCGAAAGTGATTTATTCATCTTTTTCTAGTATCTTATACCAAGACCCCTCATCTTCTTTGGTTTGCAAATATTTTCCCAGACTATGAGGGGTATTCTAGCTTTGTGTTCTGACCCACTCCATAAGAAAATTTTTGGATACTTTCCAACTTATTAGCAATTGTAGTAGGTATTCGAAAATGGACATAGTATACACAGGAAGATTTTGAATGGAACACTTAAGAAGTATGGCCTTACCTACTTGAGAAAGCAATGATCCTTTCCACCCTTCCAATTTCTTGATAAATCTGTCGATAAGGAAGTTCCAATCAGCCATTTTTGGTCTTTTAGTCCCAATGAGCATCCCAAGATACCTTATGGGAAAGGTTTTTATGTTATAACCCAATATGTTAGATATCTTCAAGCACCTTTTTCAGGGGTATTGACAAAGAAAACTTGAGATTTTTCTGAAGTTGATGAGTTGATCAGAGACTTCTTCATAATCATCCAATAATTTTTTTATTTCTCTAGCTTTTGGAACCATTTCCTCTCCAACCAGGATGGTATCATCAATAAAGTATTGGTGTCCCACATTCAAACTATTAACAACAAGGGATATTCATTTGATTATTGCTTCCACGTTATCCTGGTTTAGTGCTCTGCTAAGTGTTTCCACTATTATGATAAATATAAAAGATGATATGGGTTGACCTTATCTTGATCCTCTTGTACTATCAAAAATTCACAAGGGGTGCCATTAACCAAAGACTTTGAAAATTTTGTAGTGGAAATGCATGTTTGGATTAGAGTCCTAAACTCTTGACTAAAACTAAAATTTATTAAGACCTTGTGTAGAAACTCCCACGAAACTCTATCATAAGATTTTTCCATATCAAGCTTAATCACCATCATTTCTTTCTTATTGAGTTTCACAGAGTGAAGAGTCTCTTGGATTGTGACTATACTATCTTGGATCTACCTTCCTAACACAAAACCACATTTTTGATTCGAGATAATGGATGGGAGAATAAGTTGAACATATGAATAAAAGTTTTAGAGCACATATTGTATATACAATTACATAGACTGATTGGTCTAATTTTTAAAAAATCAACAACATTATGATTCTTGGGAATGAGAGCTAGAAAGGTGCAGTTCATATCCTTCAACATCTTCTTATTTCTAAATAACTCTTGGATAGAAAGATAAAATTCACTCTTAACGATATCCCGTGATAATTGAAAGAAGTGGGATGAGAAGCCATCTAGGTCCTGGGATTTATCAGGACTCAAAGTCTTCAACATAAATTCAATTTCCTCTATAGATGGAACCTTAAAAGAATATTATTATCAGTATTTGACACTAGATGAGGAATAAAATCTAGAAATTTAGCTTCCTGGTGTCTTTGTTAGATGCGATGTTGATGAAATAATTCTATGGCAGAAAGACACCGCTACCCTTTCGATTTCAATAGAATCAGTTAAGATTTCCCCATCTTCCATCACAATGCTTAAAATCCTATTAGACGCTCTTATTTTCAGGGTAGTAAAGTGGAAAACATTTATATTCTTATCACCTTATTTTAGCCATTGTACCCTAGATTTTTGCCTCCAGAAAGTTTATTCTTTTAAGAGGATGTTGTGATAATCAGCCAACAACTCTTTCTCTTTTGTTGGCTCACCTCTAGGTTTCACAACCAAGATCTTACAGAGAAGCTTGTAACATTGTTACTTCACTCACCAAATAATTATTTTTCTCAAAATGTTACCAAAGCTTGTTTTGTTCCATCCCTTCAACTTGTTCTTAACTTGGATGAGATTTTTGAAACTCTAAACATTACAGTTCCTTAAATCTTCATGTCCCACCATTATTTCACAAGCCTTGTGATATCCTCATGTTGTAACCACATTTTTTCAAATCTGAAAGGATTTCTTATTCTTTCCTTATCTTTCACTTGGAAAAGTAAAGGGTTGTGATCCGAGCTGATCCTAGGGAGGGAGAAAATACAAGCTTCCTTATTCAACCATCCTTAAGAGGTCAAAACTATGTCTAGATTTACTTGAATTAATTGATCCCCCCTTCTCCTATTAGACCATGTATATTTTCCCCCCTTCAACTCAGTATCCATGAGTCTATTTTGCAATATGAAGTCCTGTAGATCTTCCATGCTATCATTTAGGTCAATGTTTCCCCCTTTCTTCTCACCAGACATCAATGGAGTATTGAAATATCCCATCACAATCCATTCCATGTCGATATTATTTCATGGAATTTAGATATCTGATCCCAAAAATCTTTCTTTCACCTTTGTGATTAGGTGCATAGATATTTGATATGACCCACTTTTCCTTAGTTTTATTATCAGTGAAGTGCATGGCTAAATGATTGCTTCTTCTAAGAATATTTATACCTTGGAATATTTCAGGATCCCATAGAATAGATATACTACCCACATCACCTTTGGAACTAACCACCACAACTTCTACCTTTCTCTAGCATGTGTCTTTAGCTACCACAAACTTCCCTTCCTCCATTTTAGTTTCCTGAATGGAAATGATATCAGCTTTATATTTAGATTTAAGTTCCTTTATGATCCTCCATTGTTGAGTAGATAATATTTTCCTAAGGAGAATACCCACATAGGATACGTGCATGGAATGAGGCATAATTAAAGGCACGAAGGATAGGAAAGGAAATGCACACCAAGACAAGCTAATTCGGGACTTTAGCAATTTTCATGGATGTAGGCCATTTTTGGAAGATAACTTGTAGAGCACACATTGGGATGAAGACTTGCACGACACAAAATTTTTATTTTGGGAACGAGCATCCGATAAGCGCCATGCATGAGTTGAATATAATAACATGATTACTTCTTCTAGTTAACTATAAGAAGTCTATTATTAGCACACTTGCATGTATTCATGTTATTGTAAAGGTGCATGGATATTATTAGCATGCAACCTATTTTGGAAGTGCGTAGGTGGTGAAGGGAAATTCCCACCCCTATAAATATATAGTGAACTATGCAGTTAGGGAGGGTGAGAAAAAGGAGGTGAATAGTGAAATATTGTAGAGAGTTATGTTGGATCTGATACACGCATAACTTATGGTAATGATTTGTAATGTAAGAAGCTTCTATGTAATTCAATGTTTAATATAATAGAGTATATTGGATGGATAATGGTGTTAAACATGACTATAATTGGTTCTTGCATGGTTAATATTATTATGGTTATTGTTTAATTCATGATTCTCTAAGATCTAGATTTGGTTATGCTCGTAGAATGTTTATTCTTATTTATGGCTCTAAATATGTTGTATCTTCATTACACTAACATCCAGAAAAAAATCTAAACAGTGGTCTTGGTACCTTTGCACGCTTTGGGTGAGTGCTCAACTCAAAGTTGGGTGATGTGTCAACATGCTTGGGTTTTGCTAGGTTTTATATAGTAGAATATAGGATGCACCATTGGCTAAATCTAGGATTGTAAAATAGCTACAATAGCCATGTTCTTATGGGAAAATGGTTTTACTAGGTATGGATGTCCGCTGAGCTTGAAAAGTGATAAGGGTACACAATTTTTGAATGAGACAATCATGATATTACTGGATGAATTTATGGTTGCACACCATAAGACTACACTCCTATTATCCTCGGGAAAATGGTACTCCTGAGGCCTTTAACAAGATATTGAGCCAAAACTTGACAAAAATTTGTGATGTTGGAAGGAAAGATTGGGATGATAAAGTTTCTACTATACTTTGGGTGTATAGAACAACCTACAAGAGGTTGAATAAGGCCACACCCTTTTAGTTGGTGTTTGGCGTAGAAGTAGTTCTTCCTATGGAATTCATGTTACCTTCTTTGCGTATTGCATGTGCTGGAGGTCTAGCTGATGAGCAAACATTAGAAGAAAGAATTGACAAGTTAATATAATTGGATGAGAGGTGTGCCATAACATGTTGGAGTCAAAAGAAGGAAAAGGCCAGGTAGAAGGCATGACATGACCGAAACATTTGGGACAAGAAGCTTGAGGTTAGAAAGATGGTACTACTTTATGATTCTAAGTTTCTACGCCATCCGTAAGCTCAAGGTGCATTGGTTGGGACCGTATGTTATCACTCATATACTTGACTCAGGTGCTTACCAGTTAGAGGTGCTTGATGGAATGTGGTTACTCGGTTACTTTAACGGGAGTAGGCTGAAGCCCTACTATAAATAAGTCTTCTTGGTGTTTGTAATAAGGAAGTGTTTCCATTTAGTATAGGTTTCCCTTTATGTATTTCCTTTAATGTATTTCCTTCTTCATTGCTATGCTTTGTCAATTTAGTTTGGTGTTTTTGTGTAATAAGTGTTTTTGCGCACTAGAAGCTAATTATAATATGAAGTATTTTTATGCACAGAGGACTGTACATACCATTGGTGTGGGGTGGTTGTTATTTTTATTCACAAATGGGTACACATGAGAAAAAACTATTACAAGTGCTATTTAAGTATGGAAAGGAGCTATTAGAAAGGAAATTACTTCTAAAGAAGACCATAGATGGAAATGAATGAAGGGAAAATATAATGCGAGGTAAGCAACGACCATGGAAACTACTATAATAAGGTGTAATGGCAAGGTACTCGGTGTGCATGGAAGTGTGTAGAAGATAAGTATGTAGCCAAAGAGTAGGAATGCGTATTTAGAAGGTTATAGCTATGGCACGAAATTGTACTAAGAGGAAATTTTTGAAATTTTTGAAAAGGGTCAATTAATGAGAGGATTATTGGTAGGTGAAAGAGTAATAAATGTATTAAATTTTGAAAATTTATATAAAGACGTGATGTGGGTTCATTTTTACCTTTTCAATCACAAGTATTCAAGTGAGCTAAGTGCAACCGAGCCAGTGAATCGTGTTCAGTTCGAGAGTTACAAAACTAGATGTGGAGAGCATATTTGTGCACAAAAAGGCTTGTGTCCCCATTTTGTGAAGGGTTTGAGAAAAGAATAAGCATTAAGAATAAGCTAGGCACATGGTTTCCACTAGGAACGTGATTTTGAGCTAGGGTTTGAACTTACTCAACACAGAAGATAAAATGTGGGATTTTTACGATGGCACTGAAGAAAGAACCTACAACAAGCACAAAAGGAAAGAAAAAGGTGGAAGTTGAGGTTGAAATTTCTCCCAAGATAATTTTTTTAGAGATGCAAAGACTGGAAGGAGTAATAATCATGCAAGATTTGGATTTCCACATCCGCAAGTGGAAAGTAAATGACTACAACCACCGCACCACTGATAACAAGGGAGAGTTGGATGCTTTGTTGAATAAGAAGACCAACAAGCACATGGTGGAAGATATGTCATAGTGTATGATGATGCTAGGGAAAATTTTCTTAAGCAGGTAGGAGTTTATCAACTATATGAGCTCCCATATTTTGGAAAGTATGAACCTTTATACGAGTGGCTTATGAGCAGAGTCCATGAGAAATTATTCTATTTCTCCGGATGGAGGGTTAGGCTCATAGTCACCCTAATTACAATGTTAATAGGATTAAAGGGAATAAGGGAAGACATTGTTAGTGATCTTAATGATAAAGCAATGGTTATTGTCACAAGAAAGGAGTTGGGGTATACCAAGGCTCCACGTGGAATGGACATCTATAGATTGAGGAAGTACCATGTGGTGTAGAAGCCCTACATTTGCTTACTAAGCTAAATGATCAAGGGTGATGGTCACGGTGTAAACACAATGTGTCTATATATTGCAAAGAAGATGACAGAGGGAGGAATCTATAACTTAGCAAGCTATATTGTAGAAACCATTGTTGAGGAAGCACACATAGGGTAAAAGATAAGTTTTGGCGCCATCCTCTTATCTCTTATTTTTGTAGAAATTGGAGTGCCCGATGGGCCAAATAATAAAATTTGGGAATACCCCGCTAAGAAAAAGTCCCTCGTGGAAAGGCTCAAAAAATATTTATGTGGAGGATCAATGAGTGGCCCATTCAAGCAAAGAGAAGAAATGTGGTATGACCGACTTCACGCAACATTTGAGGAGGAATGGCGCATTCCAAAGGAACTACCTTTGGTAGTAGGTAAGAAAGTATAATTCATGATATATCAACATTTATGCATAACATAGTTTTCCATGAAGGATGAGACATGGAGTCCATGGTGCAAACTACCCTATGCCTTCACAAAGTGCAAGACTTCCTAGCCTCAATTCACATATTTTCCGATGTGCACAAGATGAACTTCAACATAGACAAGGTAGATTGTGATTACCACACCCTCAGAAAAACATATGTATATCTAGGTTGGTCTACCTACATTGAGAGGATCATTTTAGATGTCATAAGTATGAAGCCAGTAAGTTTGGCTATTAGGGATAGTGGATCCATGCTCATATATCTTTAGCTCAAGCCTAGGTTGGAGAATAATAAGTATGTGGAGAATGAGTTCATGCTCCTAGGGCCACCTAAGGGCAAGCACACAATGGAGAATTTTCTAGCTCTAAATCCTGCATTGAGACCATACAAATAGATGAGGAGGAAGAGGAACAAGAAGATAGTGGAGGATTGGATCATAGAGGCTAGAGGTAACCCATAGACAAAGTGGAGAGTGAGCACATAGATTATCCATTGCAGGCACATGATGAAGAAGAGGACTTGGACGTAGATGTAGTCCCTAAAGAGTACTGATTTAAAAAGGTATTCAGAAGAACTAGGACCCAAGTCGAGGGAACACTACATCGGTAAGAAGATCACCTAGAATCTCCCCTCAGAAAGAGGCACTTAAAAAGAAGAGAAGGAGAAAGATGAAGCTGGATGAGGAGGTAGAGGAGTCTGAGGAGAGTGTGCCTAGAACCCCAAAGACAACCTAAGATATAGAGGAACCCATAGATGAAGAAATGAAATATGAAGAGGAAAGGATGAAGGAAATAGAAGAGATGACACAAGAGAAACCTAATGCACATGTTACTACTTCGGAAATAGATGGACCATATCCAAACCTTGGTGCTCTGTGTTCCTAAGGGGCCAAGAACAAAGAAAAAAATTGAAGAATATGTTGTGCCAAGTATGGGATATACCAAGGACACACACAAAATCATCCGTGATCGGTTTAAGAGCATAATAGGACTTAAGGATTTGTATGGATGGGAGCCGATGGATCCGACATGGCCACCATGTGCACAAGGAAACAATTATCTCGGTCCACGCACCCATATGGATGAGCCATATTTCGACGTCAACAAAGAATCTTGTGTATCAAGGAGAGTGAAGAAGGCACCCCAAAGTAGACACATGACAGTCAAACCTACTCTAATGTCTGATGATCAGGTAAGAAATGCTTTGGTTAAGGTATTTATAGAGGTGGCATGGAGGAACATTGATAAGAATGCCACCATTAGTGTGCTACTTGAAGATAACAAGGAAAAAATTGTAGAAATAACACATTTAAAAGGAGAGAAGGACCTAGAAAAGAAGAAGAATGAGGCCTTCATTAACATGGCAGAAGAAATTGGTGACTATGTTATGAAAGAAAGACCTCATCTTGAGTCTATGGTACCGAGAAGTTTCATATAGCTATGCATTATATGCACACATTGGTTGATTTGGTACTTCAAGATGGGACAATTAGAATTCCAATGCTAAAGGATCTTGAACAAGAAGAAGAAAGAGCAAGGGCCTCCGTGGTTAGGAAAATTTTAAATTATGAGGTGTTGTTACAAAATCTAAAGGATGAATCAAGAAATCTAACCAATATTTGAATATTTGTGTGGCACTGAAGCAAGTGATAAGGATCAAAACTATGGTCAAGAAAATGATATTCTCAAGGCCATAAAAGATGAGACACTGGAACATACAAAAAGATTAGAACTAGTGAAACATAAGCCCAAAGCCCTTGCATCAGCTCAAGACCCACATAAGAAGAGAATAAATGAGATTGGGAAGCACATAGCATAGAAAATGGATCTTCTGGAGGGAATGATGACTATTATGGCCAATGTTGTCTAAGTACTGTAGAATGAAAAGGACAAGATTACTCAGGGTGAATTATAATCCATTGCCAAAGAAATTCTAGAGAATACAAGAACCACGCTGGATGAATGATAGACATTAGAGGCTGAGATTAAAATAGAATATCCATAATTGATCCTCCCAGTTGAAGAAGAAGGTGTTGCAGAGTAGAGGTCTATTATTTTGTACAGTGATTCATTATATTCTTTCCATTCTTATTCTTTATTCTTTGAGAACATCGAAGGAATTCCTATTACTAGGACAATAATGTACTTTAGTGTGGGGTAATTTTGATCAAAAATATTTTCCCAAGGGTAAGACTCACATGGGATACATGTGCAGGAACGATGTGTACTTGAAGGTGCATAAGGATAGGAAAGGAAATACGTGCTAGGACAAGTTGATTAAGGGCTTAGCCATTTTCATGGATGCAGGCTATTTTTGGAAGATAACTTATGGAGCACACATTGGGATGGAGACTTGTGAAACACATAAATTCTATCTTGGGAATGAGCATCCGATAAGCACATGCATGAGTTGAATATAATAACATGATTACTTCTTCTAGTTAACTATAAGATGTCTATTATTAGCAAACTTGCATGTATGCATGTTATTGTAAAGGTGCATGGATATTATTAGCATGCAACCTATTTTGGGAAGTGCATAGGTGGTGAAGGGAAATTCCCACCCCTATAAATATATAGTGAACTATGCGCTTAGAGAGAGTGAGAAAAAGGAGGTTGATTAGTGAATTATGTAGAGTTATGATGTTGGATCTGATACGTGCATAACTTATGGTAATGATTTGTAATGTAAGAAGATTCTATTTAATTCAAAGTTTAATATAATGGAGTATATTGGATGGATAATGGTGTTAAAAATGACCATAATCGGTTCTTACATGGTTAATAAATAATTCATGATTCTTTAAGATCTAGATTTGGTTATGCTCTATGGAATGTTTATGCTTATTTAGAGTTTTGAATATGTTGTATCTTCATTACAATAACATCCCGCACAAAAAATCTAAAGAGGGTCTTGTTACCTTTGCATGCTTTGGGTGAGCGCTCAAGTCGGGATGGGTGATGTGCCAATGTGCCTAGGTTTTTCCAGGTTTTATATACTAGAATCTAGGTTACATCGTCCATTTTGTTGGGTTTTACAAACCCCTTACATTCTAAGTTATTACATTCATTTGGATACTTGGTTCTTAGCTCTTCTAAATCTCCTCAAATCGAGTTTAGATTGTGTTCCATCATCAATATCTCTCTGGCTAATCTTCTTCTTTGCTATTTGTTTGTTTGGCCTCCCGAGCTCTGTTTTATTTTCCTTGAGGGCGGAAATTTTACTTTTGACGTTTCCCCAATTTTCATAGGTGTTTTCAAAATATTTTTCTTAGTTTTATCCTATCCTCCTTCTGTTTCCTTTTCTTAATCCCTAGCTTGTTCAATTTTATATGCTTGGTTCATTGATTTTACTTCATTTAAGATACTCTTGATTTTGTTATCTTTTATGTCTTCTTCAGATCCTGTTTTGGGTATAGTCCCATCCTCCCCTATACCCATTAGATTGTTAAAAGCATTTGAAAAATGGCCTAAATTTTCTTCAAGACTTATCTTTGTTATCCAATTTTCACCCCTGTGGTAAAAATTGATAACAAGTATAAGAATAATCAAGTCCCGAGTGCAAATAGATTGATTCAGGGAAAAAAATCATGTTTCTGGGGTCCCTCGGCCTTTTTCTAACTCTCCTATCCAAGGAGAAAAGAGCAAGTTCTAAAAAAAGGTGAAAAAGTTGCAAAAAACAAGCTTGGGCTAGAAAAAATCATGAAAATTGGCTAAGTCCTAGTCCAGGCGGTCCTTGGGACAGTTGGGACGTCGGGGCGCGAACCGGCCGAAAAGCCTCCAGGTGGTCTACGTAGCACTGGGACAGTTGGGACATCGGGACGCGTGGGACGTGGAAAGCTGATTCGGCCGAAGGAGGAAAATTAACTAACTACTGTGCAGAATAGGCTGGGACATCTGGGCCACGAGGACGCGAAGGATGCAAACCACATGGATCGGCTGAAATAGAGAACGCAACACTGGGACAGTTGGGACATAGGGACGCATGGGACACAGAGAGCCGAAGGAGCCGAGAGCCAATCAAATCACGCCATGTGTCTTCGCCTCAAAGAGGGATAGGGAAGCCTGAACCGAATAGATCGGAGGAATTTGTCCTGCATAGATTCGAGACAACAGGGCCAAAGGGACGCGAGGGATGTGAAAAGCCGACAGCCCGCAGAAGAATCAGAAACGCCACGTGTCACAAGGGAAAATGTCCAAAATTTCTAAGGGAAAGGTTTGAAGTGTTGGCTTGAGCTAATAAAAAGAGGACACGTGTCCTAAGGAGAAGGGGAGTGTGGAGCTCGGGGAGGAATTAGAGAATTGGCAAAAGTTTTGGCCAAAAACTAAAAGGTAAAGGATGACCCCGCGCCTTATCCTCCAACCGATCATGCCACATGTCGCAAGTGGTGGGGGACACTGGAAAAAATGGGAAATTTTCAAAAATTACAAAAAGTCAAAACTTTCAAGGAAAACCCATGGGTGAGGGAAGGAGAGAGAATTGCTCATCCAATCAGCGCTGACATGTGTCATCCAGTGGCGCAGAGCATGGGAAAAAATTCAAATATCCGTTTTTGCCTGCTTTGTGCCCTAAATCTTTAGATCACCATATCTTTCGATCCAGCACTCGATTTGCACATTTTTTATATCATTGGAAATTTTATAAAATTCTCTACATGATTCTAGGGTCAATCTTGAATTTTGGTTCATTCTAGAGAGAGAAAGTTAAGAAACGGATCTGACGTGTGTCCATGGCCAGAAATGACATTTCAGCGACCAAATTTAATGTAGAATGGGTCGCATTCTCCTCTAATTTGGTCAAAAATGGCAGGGTATGGGTTTGTAAGGTCCCCCATGCCATTTTAATGCATTTGCAATCAATGAGGAATGGGCTCCCATGTTTTGTATGTTTTCTCTCTCCTGGGCTCAACCCATGCAATGTAAAAGCCAGATTTGGCTCATTTTTAAAGGGTGGAACACTTTTTGGCATAGCAGACTTCTTCTTTCACCTCCAGCAAGTGATTGTTGCAAGAATCAGACCTCTTCAAAGATTGTAACAATTTTTACCTCTCTGAGGTTGTAATGCAGTGGTTTTGACATTGGAAATGATAATGCAAGCTTTGTGAATGAGTTTCAGTCCTTTGTTTGTATTATTTGCTTCATTTCAGATCCTAAATTATATCTTATCAGCTATTATTTGCATGAAAAGAGCTATTATTCACAAAGCTTATGTATGTTTATGTGCATCTCTGTAATTTTCTTGCTTGAAAAGAGCTATTATTTGCATATCCGGTGACTCCAAGGGGAAGAATCAATTGGTTTTTCAGCAAAGGCAAGCCCGAAAACTCATGAGAAGAATCACCACAAGGTCAAGAGTTGGAGAAGAAGAAGTGTTGTTTGAATACTTGCAATTATCTCCAAGAAGAAGGCAAAGAGGAAGAAGGATTCAAAGGTCTCCATCTCCACCAAACAAAACTCTCTCAACTCCTCCACCTGGTAGGCCTTTCATTCAGTCAACAAGGGTTTTAAGACCAATTAGAATGGCACAAAACAACCCCTATGTCAACTTCACAAGTAGCAACCCACTTGCCCTCAATGCACAACATCCAATTCCTATTGCAGCCTTGAAGAACATTCCCTACTTCACCGGAGAAAATCAGATTACTCAGGTGATCATGTTAAAGATATTGCTAACCTTTGTTCAATTCATGAAATCAATGAGATGCAAGTGGTCACAAGTTATCGGCATCTTCATTCAAGGGTAAAGCATTGCAATGGTTTAGAAGCCTTGGAGCTAGTTCTATCACAAATTGGAATTAGCTGTGTATAGCACTTCATGAGAAATTTGGAGAAAAGGGAGACAACTTGTCTCTTTTGGAGCAGCTGACAACCATCAAGAGAGCTCCCAATGAGCAAATTGACCGATTTCAACTTCAGATTTCAAAATACTTGGGAGAGAATTCCTGTGGCTGTCAGGCCAATAGTAGAAGGTGCTTTTCTCTACTATCTCAAAGCTCTAAATTCTGATATTTCTATGTTGATTCAGTCCATGGGAGGCATAACTATCCCTATGGCTTATAGCATTTCCATTAGGGCTGAAAATTATTTGATCCAAGCTGGAAAACTTGCCCCTAGACCTCCCATGCCATTGTTTCCAAGTTTAGAGAGTCCAAACACCAATCAAGCACCTAATTTGGCTCCTTCTCCCACTCCTAGAAATTAGAGTTCAAATGAAGCTTCCACTTCATCTCCAAGTGCCCCAAATGAGCTTCAAGAAGTCATGAAGCAATTGCAAAACCTAGGCAATGAGCTGGTTACTCTCAAGAGGCAACAAGCCCAAGGTTTTAGACCTTCTTATCAACCCCAAGCTCAGCCTAACAGGCAGCCATACCAACCACAAAGGCCTCCTAACCTAGCTGCAAATATGAATCAAACAAGGCCTCCTGCCAATAGACCATTTCAGCCCTATAATCCAAATGCCATATCTGCCTCTAAGGCATTGGTGCCAACACAAAACAACATTACTCAGGAGTATGATTGGTGTTTTCCATGGAATGAGCCTCATAACCAATCCATGTGCTTCAATGGTGCTTTGAATCAAGCATTGATGGTGACAACTACTGGTGTGGAGGATGAGGGTAGTCAAGGAAACAACCAGCAACAAGAAACATTCCAACAGTAATCAGCCCCAAATGACACCACATTGGTAAAATGGTAAGCAAAAGATTTTTGTGGCATGAATCAAGTAGTGTCTCAAGGTGTCAGCAGCCAACAAAAGGTCAAAAAGGAGGAATTTGGGTGAAGAATAGCCATTAGCCCCAACCAATCCACAACCTTCCATGGTTCCACAAATGGTTGGCAAGCAAAATCCAATTTCAAATGCACAAGGGCAGCCAAGAACAGCCCCTAGGCCAACTCAAATACCAGTTGTTGCTTCCCACATGCAAGGAGTGAATGTGTAAACCAAGGGATAACAAAGAGATCCTTCATCACCATTCAGTATCATTGATCAGATGAAGAAGACAAACGTCAATATATCAATGTGGGAATCCCTATCTATCCCAGGCCAAAGAGATCTACTGCAAGCTACCATGAAGGACTGGCCAACTTCGAATTAACAAGTTCAGATGCAAGACAAAGTGCTTCACAAATGCTGCCCAGCCTGAGGGAAATCATGGAGGACAGCAAGGTAAAATGTTGAAGCCCCCTCCTTTCTATGTTTCATTAATCATTGGAAATCAGCTAGTACATAATTGCATGATAGACTATGGGGAAAGTAGCTCAGTAATGCCTAAACAAATAGCTGATCAGCTAGGGCTCCAAAGATGAAACAACATCCAAAGGGGTAGTGCAAGTTGGATGGGACAAAGAGTAACAACAGGTTGGAGTGATTAGAAACTTGAGTCTTACCTTGCATGCATGTCCAAATGTTGTTGTTTTACAAGATGTATCAGTCATAGACCTTCCACCACTCTTTGCCCTATGCTTGTCAAGGGACTTCACAGCCAAGATTGGAGGATATTTGTTTGCTGATTGGTCACACATGCTGTTCAGAACGAGGAATGGAACTAAGGCAACAATCAGGTCAGAACCTATTGCAAACTTCCATATTGAGCCTTACACTCCAAGTCGATTAATACCAATTGCTCAAAGATTTGATCAAGAAAATCACCCAAGCACCGATGAAGCTCACACTAAGGTCGAAGCATCTCGGATCTAACTCTCGATGAATGGGAAAACAAGATACATGATTTTGATCCTTATCAAGAAGTAGAAGAATCTCGAGCTAGGGTCTATTGCATACACGAAGAAAATCAGCCTATTCCTAGAATCACCATGCCAAACCACAAAGATGACAATGAGGTATGGTAGCTACTTTTTGATGGATTAAGGAGTAGACAAGGTGCAGGAGGTGGAGCTATGCTTGTTTCACCTCAAGGAATAAAGTACTATTTAGCTTTTAGATTTTAGTTTGCATGCTCCAATAACACTGCTGAATATGAAGCCTTGGTGCAAGGGATGCATTGGGCAATAAAGAGAGGAATAAAGAACTTGCAAGTCTTTGGTGACTAGTGAATTGATTGTAAATCAGGTCAAGGGATAGCATGCTGCCAAGAATGATCTTCTCAGGTGCTACAAGAATAGGGTGTGGGACCTCATGGAAGATTTTGAGGGTTTTGGCATCAAATCCATTCCTAGGAAAGAGAATCAAGCTGCTGACAGGCTTGTAATAGTAGGGGCAGCCTTTGACATTGTGGAAAGCATTCAACAAGACAAGGTACAGCCAAACATCCACGTGATTGTGAGGCCTTTAGTGCCAGATAACAATGTTAGTTGGTAAGTTTTGAGAATGACCAGAAAATCATCCATTTGCAAGAAGAAGTTGAGTTCTCACCAAGAACCAAGAAAAATTAGAATAGCAAAAGATGGTGACCAAGTGGTACATCCGAGAACTAATAAGCTGCCAAGGGACTTATCACTTTGGAGTCCATTTTCAATCCCAATGACTAGTTTAGAAAGGAGAAAGCAAACATTCAGTCAAGAGAGTGGATTCAAAGTATCCATCTTGGTAGAAGAGAACAAACCATTGCAAATTGGAAGGATGAAAACTAAACAAGAAAGGTATGAGTTCATACAGCTGTGCCAAGAGTTCCCTAACGTGTTTTCTTGGAGCTATGAAGACTTGAAAGGTTTCAATCCCAACTTAACTCAGCATACCATTGAATTGGATCCAAATACTAAGCCTGTCAGGTAGAAACAAAGACTAGTCAATCCACACATGGAGCCTCTCATGAGGAAAGAATTGGACAAGCTGATTGAGTCAAGGATCATATTCCCAATCAAGCATTCTAGTTGGGTTGCCAACTTAGTTCTAGTTAGAAAGAAGAGTGGAGAGATCAGACTGTGTGTTGACTTCAGAGACTTGAATAGAGCCTCTCTCAAGGACCATTACCCACTCCCTTCCATGGAGAAAATCTTGCAAGTGGTGGCTGGCTCTGAGAGGTTTTCACTACTTGATGGCTACTCAGGCTACAATTAGATTATGGTGAAAGAAGAGGACCAGTTCAAGAAACCTTCACAACCAAATGGGGAACTTTTACATACAGGAAAATGCCATTTGGGCTGTCCAACGCTGGTGCTACCTTCCAAAGGGAAATGGACATGGCATTCAAAGGTTTGATTAAGAATGTGGTGCTGATTTACCTTTATGATATCACTATTTTTCCAAAAATGCAGAGACCACCTCTCTCATTTGAGGAAAGTCATCACGAGGTGCGGGAGATTTGGAGTGTCTTTGGATCCTAAGAAGTGCATCTTTCTTACACATGAAGGAAAGCTCCTTGGCCATATTGTCTCCAAAGAAGGATTAACAATTGATCCGAGAGGGTGAAGCCATAAGAGCACTACCATTTCTAAGCCACAAGAAGGCCCTTCGAGTTTCTTGGGAAGGATAAACTTTGTTAAGAGGTTTTTCCTAGATTTTGCAGCCCTTATCAAGCCCATCACCAAAATGTTAAAGAAGAGCATGGATTTCAAGTGGATAGCAGAAGGCAAGGAGATTTTGAATCAATCAAAGAAGCCATCTCCCAAGCACCAACTCTCATAAAACTGGACTTCTCCAAGGATTTCATCCTCTATGCATTTGGAGGTAATGACACTATTTTTGCCATTTTGGTACAAGCAGAACAAGGATAATGATGAGCAACCAATTACCTTCTTCAGCCGGAGCCTAGATGACTATGAGGTGAGGTACTCTTTTATTGAGAAGCATGTGCTGGCAGTAATTAGAAGCTTGAAGAAATTCAAGCATTTAATCTCAAACAACAAGGTCCAGTTGTTGGTCTCACATGTTGGGGTTAAGGACTTCCTCCTCAACAAGGATTTGAATGAGAAAAGGGTAGGTTGGATTACCGTGTCATGTAGTATGACATTGAGATCAAGATCACCAAACTGGTAAGAGGGAAAGGATTGTGTGAGCAGCTGGTTTTGGGGAAGCAAAAGAAGTAAGCAATGAAGAAATGGCTGTTTTGATAGTCCAGATAGCTATGAGCCAAGTGGCAATCAAGAAGAAGACAATGCTGCCCCCACTCCTTGCTGGACCCAAGGCATTATACACTTCATAGGCACAGCCTATGCCCTCCCGAGATGAACAAGACCCAAAGGAGACACTTCAGATTTGAGGTTGTCCCGTATGCCATTGTTGATGGAGTTTTCTTCAAGAAAGATGTGAATGGAGGCCTTGAGATGCATTAGCACAAATCAGATTCAAAAAGTGTTGGAAGAGTTCCATGGTGGATCTCCTGGTGGCCATTTTGCACCAAGAGTGACAGCTCTAAATATCATAAAGGCTGGTTATTATTGGCCCAAAATCTTCAATGATTGCTATGCATTGATCAAGAGGTGTAAGAATTGTGCATTCTTCACAAGAAAAGAGAGACTTGCTACCCTTCCATTGCATCCAATCTCAGTTGACCAGCCATTCATGCAATGGGGTTTGGACTTCATTGGAGTCATTAATCCCAATTCAAGCCAAGGGCACAAATGGATTTTGATGAAATACCACAGACTACTTCACCAGATGGACAAGTAAGTAGCACTCAAAGAGGCAAATGAGTCTAGCATCTTAGACCTTTATGAGGGGATAACAACCAGATTTGGTGTATCTACTACAATAATCTCAGATAATGCATTGGCATTCATTGGATGTAAGGTGACTGAGTGGGCTGTCAAGAACGGATCTACCTAAGCACTTCATCAAACTATTACCCTCAAGGTAATGGCGAGGCCAAGTCTACAAACAAGAACTTGTTGAGGATCATTAGGAGGACTCTTGACGAGAATCAGAGGTCTTGGCATACCAAACTGAAATCAGCCTTATGGGCTGATAGGATAACTCCCAAGAGATCCACAGGTAACTCTCCATTCAAACTTGTCTATGGAAGAGAGGAAATCTTGCCCATGTCACTTGAGTTGCCAACATTGGAACTCATGAAGCAGCTGGAGTTGCTAGAGTTTGAGCCCATGGAGGTGAGGTATGAAGAGTTGATGGACCGCAGAGATCAGAAATTAGACATCCCAAGCAATGGAAAAGGATCAAGCTTTGATCAAGAAGACCTTTGATAGAAAGGCCAAGGATAGATCTTTTCAGGTTGGAGATCTAGTGTTGAAATGGGATGTGGATAGAGAAAAACTAGGAAGGCATTCAAAATTTGATGCCATTTGGAGTGGCCCATACATGGTCACGAAGTGCAAGAACAACAATGCTTTCCAATTGGCCCCATTGGATGGTGAAGAACTGCAGATTCCAGTGAATGGAATCTATCTCAAGTGTTGCTTCTAGAGGGAAGTTCACTACCTTGTAAATATTAGATTAGATTTTCATTCCTCCAAGTGCTTGTGCACATTGTTTTGCTGTAGGTTAGTTTTGTTTTCCCTAAGTGCTTTGGCACAACTTTTATCCATGGAAATGTTTTTTGCAGTCCTTGCTCCCATCAGTGATATTCCATCTTCCTCCTTACACACTCGAGTCGGTTGGGGTTCTAAACAAAATATTTGATGACTCCATGCCCAATGGACTAATTCAGCAATCGGTATCTTCTACCTAGCGGGCAGTGTAACCCCACTAAGTCACTAAATTGTTATGCAATTTTCACCCTGTGGTAAAAATTGATAACATGCATCAGAATACTCAAGTCCCAGGAAAATAGATTGATTCAGGGAAAAAATCATGTTTCTGGGGTCCCCTCGGCCTTTTTCTAACTCTCCTGTCCAAGGAGAAAAGAGCAAGTTCTAAAAAAAGGTGAAAAAGTTGCAAAAACAAGCTTGGGCCAGAAAAAATCATGAAAATTGGCTAAGTCCTAGTCCAGGCGGTCCTTGGGATAGTTGGGACGTCGGGGCGCGAATCGGCTGAAAAGCCTCCCGGTCTGCACAAAGAGCATTGGGACAGTTGGGACATCGAGACGCGCGGGACGCGGAAAGCCGATTCGGCCGAAGGAGGAAAAATTAACTAACTGCTGTGCAGAACAGGCTGGGACATCTGGGCCATGAGGACGCGAAGGATACGAACCACCCGGATTGGCCAAAATACGTAACGCAAACACCGGGACAGTTGGGACATAGGGACGCATGGGACGTGGAGAGTCAAGGAGCCGAGAGCCAATCAAATCACGCCACATGTCTTCGTCTCAAAGAGGGACAGTGAAGCCTGAATCAGGTGGATTGGAGGAATTTTTCCTGATAGCTTCAGCACAATCGGGCCAAAGGGACGCGAGGGATGTGAAAAGCCGGCAGCCAGTTCGGGCACGAATCAGGAAACGCCACGTGTCACAAGGGAAAATGTCCAAAATTTCTAAGGGCAAGGTTTGAAGCATTGGCCTGAGCCAATAAAAAGAGGACACGTGTCTTAAGGAGAAGGGGAGTGTGGAGCTTAGGGAGGAATTAGAGAATTTGGCAAAAGTTTTGGCCAAAAACTAAAAAGTAAAGGATGACCCCGCACCCTATCCTCCAACCAAATCATGCCACATGTCCCAAGTGGCGGGGATGTGGGGAAAAATTGGGAAATTTTCCAAAATTACAAAAAGTCAAAACTTTCAAGGAAAAACTGTGGGTAAGGGAAGGAGAGAGAATTTCTCATCCAATCAGCGCCTGACACGTGTCATCCAGGTGGCAGAGTGCGGGGAAAAATTTAAATATCCGTTTTTGCCTGTTTTGTGCCCTAAATCTTCAGATCGCCATATCTTTCGATCTAGAGCTCAGATTTGCATGTTCTTTATATCATTGGAAAGATTTTAAAATTATCTACATGATTCTAGGGTCAATCTTGAATTTTGGTTTATTCTAGAGAGAGAAAGTTAAGAAACAGCTCTGACGCGTGTCCATGGCCAGAAATGACATTTCAGCGACCAAATTTAATGTAGAATGGGTCGCATTCTCCTCCAATTCGGTCAAAAATGATAGGGTATGGGTTTGTAAGGTCCCCATGCCATTTTAATGCATTTGCAGTCAATGAGGAATGGGCTCCCACATTTTGTATGTTTTCTCTCTCCTGGGCTTGACCCATGCAATGTAAAAGCTAGATTTGGCTCATTTCTAAAGGGTGGAACACTTTTTGGCATAATGACTTCTTCTTTCACCTCCAGCAAGTGATTGTTGCAAGAATCAGACCTCTTCAAAGATTGTAATAGTTTTTTACCTCTCTGAGGTTGTAATGTAGTGGTTTTGACATTGGAAATGATAATGCAAGCTTTGTGAATGAGTTTCAGTCCTTTGTTTGTGTTATTTGCTTCATTTCAGATCCTAAACTATATCTTATCATCCTGTGTATGTTTATGCTGCAATCTTTGGTTTGTGTCTATTTGCATGAAAAAAATATTCAACACTCCTTTTGGTGCATCACCATCTTTAGTTAGTTTCAATTTTTGCACTTCTATCCCTATCTCCTTGCAATTTAGAGTAGGATTAGGATCTGAACCTCTGTAGTTGTGTAAATATAGATCTAAATAAGAGGATTTTGAGGAACTGTGCTCTAATATGGAAATTCCCCTCTTAGTTACACAAGTCCCACACTTGGAGAGAGGTTTCCATGTAGTGCAATCACACTGGCTGCAAGAGTGATCAAACTAGAAAGCCGATCAACATCCAGGGGTGCTATGTGATTTTGCACTAACACTTACTTCATCTTCTTGACCCCTTTCAAGTATTCTAATTTTTTTCCTTAACCCTAACTTCCTTTAAAAGAGGCTCAAGATTCTTTGCAGTCATCATTTTATCAACCTATACATGTGTCTTTGCTACCTGAAAATGTGGTTCTGAGAATGCATTTCTATTTTGCTTTCTATTCCTTACTTCTATGAAACCTTCATCATCCATCTGTGAGGATTTTTTAATTTAGGATTTCTCCAAATGATTTACCTTATGAGGTTCCTCTCCTTTCTTTTCATTAATGAAAATTAGTTTATTTGGAAATAGATTCCTAATAGTATTAGTGTGCATAGTGGTCTCAGACCTTTGCCATTATTTGACTTCTTTCTTGATTTAGGGACTTATTTGTACACCTTAGACATTACTATTTTGCATTGTTGTTTCACATATCCCCAACCCTGACATTTTTCACATTTCTATGGGAAATTTTCAAATTTGATTTTCTACTCCCATGTACCAAAACAGATTTCAACACTATAGACTTAGGTAATGAGGTGTCCATGAGTGAGTAAATACAAAACCTAGCACAAACAACCCTAGTTTTTGTAAGAGTGGCATTGTCAGATCTACAAAATTCCTAAGGGTGTTTGTAAGCCATTTAAAAAGTCTATATCCCATAGCTCCATGGGAAATCCTGGTAATCTCACCCATACAGGGAACTAGTTGATGTTTTCCTTGTCAGGGTTAAACATCGGTGTCCATTTACGTAGAAAAGACCCAACTTTCCCAAGAACCAGGGGCCATCATTCAAAACCCTTTGAGGATCCTTTGGGTTGTTAAAATTAAATAATAAGAAGCCATTGGGAAGTACTGAGACTTCCAAATGTCCTTTTGGCTTCCATTTATGAATGGCCAATTATCTTATTATTTTAATCTTTTGTCTTCCTCCTACAAGCTTTCCAATCAATACATGTTCAACTTTACCCAAATTTCTATCAATGATGCAATCAGGAATGTCAAGATACATACCCGAGTCATCTCTTTGAGTTGAGGTATAATCCCTAGACTCTGTTCATTTCCAGATCTCAAGGTTTTCACAAATGTTAGAGGGGGCCCATCCACATCTGATGTCCTCAAAAAAGGTTATGTCGCTGGTCCATTCTTACCCGCCTTTGGTGAAGGCCGCCTCCCCGTCTCTTCTCCTTATGTAGGTGGAATATTCCTTCCATCAGCTTCCCACACATCACCATTTGAATCCTTGTATCTCTCTTTGAGCTCCCCACTCCCCATCGTTGAAAGGTATTCAAGTGATTTCCAATGATACCTATTTTTACCGATTTGGTCACCTAGAGGAAAATTTATGATTAGTTGCAAATACCTAATCCATTTAACATATTTGATGTCCACGTGGAAATCAATTTTAACCTTTCCCCTTTTTCATGAATTACATCTTAATTGGTGACCGATTGATGTTTTCATCTCAATATTGGTGCTATGTGTCTACTTATCTTTGGTTCTTTGGGTGATAGGCCATGGGGTCATGGTATTGGAATTTACCTTACTAATTTTTAACTTCCTAGGAACCTAAGTGACCATGATTGATCCACATATACCGATCACATGTCATTCAAGATCTCACGTATTTATTAGAATTCTGTTTTCCCTAATGTCCTCACAATTTATTCTCGCACTCGTGGTCCAATCATGCCTTCTTCATTTACCCCTTCTGTCTATATCTTGAATCCTCTAGGACCATGGATTTTCATCATTAGTATACATGGAATAATGATGAAATTATATTAAATTTAGTCATTACCACTACTCGTGCCTTAGAAAAATCGATCACATACTTGGGTGGTCACATTTTTGAGAAACTAATTCCCCTTAATCTCTTTCTTTTGAACTTCATTGAAATCCAAGATTTAAGGGTGGTCAACATGGTCTACATGGACCAATGATGGGCCACCATTATCTCAAGTCTTAACAAATATCCTAGGCTCTTATGACATATCTTGCAGCTAATCATGGCCTTCACGATTTTGGCATGACTTCTGGGTTCTCAAGTATCTAGAAACCTACGCATTAAAGGATTTTTATTTCAAATACATACGGACAAGGATTTATATCATTGGTCAAAGTGGAGAAATTATGACCCTCAATGATCATGGTCCTTATCCACCTCTCATTATTGGACCAATCTTGGGAACCTTTTTTGTTATCCAATTTTTTCCGGAATTTAAACTCGAGTAAAAATGTTTTTTTCATATATCTTTTCACTAAACATAGATAAGGTGACCAATCCCCTTATAGTACTAATTAAAATATTTCTCATTTAAAATATATGATTAACCTATTTTGGAACAATTGACCAAGTTCCCACAAAGTGTCCCTACATGACCCAATCAAAATTGATAGTTTGGATCCTTAAGGAGATGAGGTGGTTTGGATGTCACCAAACCATTTTGTGGTAAAACACATGATTTTTGATCAATTTGTTTTCCTTTTCCAACTGTATGGACTTATATTTGACCTATACAAGTGAATTTGGTAAGTTTTTAGACATGGTTCCCAAGAATACATGATTATCTTGATCAAATGCCTTTAAGTTTAGGATTTTTGTGACTAGTTTCTAAAAAATCAAGAAGGGTGCTCATTTTGACAATAGGAAAATTGTTACCATATGGGTTCTTTTATCTCAATTGATTCTATAATAATACCCCTTCACATCTTACATTTGAATGTTTGTGTTTCTAATTAGGCACTATTTCTATACTTTTGATTCTTCATTTGTTTTATGGATTCTTATTTTTGATATCAAGTTATTTTTTAGGTCTTACATTTATCTCTATTGGTTTTTAATGTATTCACCGCATGGATAAAAATACTCAAAACTACCTTTAAGAATTTTTGACTTGTTGTTGTTATCAATATTATATTAATTTTAAATTATATATAATTTTAAATTAATATAATATTGATAATAAACAAGTCATAAGTGTGTTGTTAAATTTTTCTCATGAGTTTTGTCAAGTGGATATATTACCATTTTATTCTCATTAAGGGTTTGTCCATGTAGCGTATACAATTGGAGACTTATGGTTATTTGATGTTTAAAACCTAAATTATAAAATGAAAACCATCAATCCTTGTTGTATTGATGTTCAATATAAATATTACCTATATGAAGTGGTTTTAAAAATTGATATGATTTGTGTTGTTTAATTTTTAATCTATAGATAATTTATTTAAATATTGCATACATCTTAATAAGTGATCGGGAAGAAGGGATAGTTATAAATATCCCGAGAAAAGAGGTTTTTCATGATTTTTGGTTTCTTTTCTTTATATGTTTTTATGGTTATAGAAATATAACAATACATATTTTATTTTTCACTTAGGATTAGGTTTAACTATGATCGATTATCATAAAATAAGTTTATTTCATCAAGGTTTCTTTATTTTGGGTAATACAAGTCCATATAAAGTGATGTAGTTTGTGAATTAATTAACAATATTGTTTAAATTATTAAAATATTACATAAAAATATAGAAATAAGAAAAAATATCAAGGAAAGTGAGTACACGAACATTATTTAAAAATAGAGACAAGTATATTAGATACTATTTGAAAATATATACATTGATCAAGAAGAGGCACATTTAAATAATGTGAAAAATCACAACATTTGTATGAATTCTTCTTCATCTATTACTCCCTGTGTCATTGGCCATTTATACAGATGATTAAATAATAATTTCTAATACATTGTTTATTTTTCACATATCTCAAATATTTCACATCCACAAAATTGATTGTTACATTATAATAACCATGATATATCATGTCATATGTGATTTTGAATGTAAAATATAAAAAATTCACTACCTCAATTATGTTTGATCCATGTTGCATATCATAAATCATGATCATCAAAGTATATTTTATAGAAATGAAGTATTAAGTAGAGTTATTTCAATACATTTCCATATTCATTAGACACATTCATTTTGCAATTTGTGGAATGGGTTTTAGGGATTTGATTGCTTCCACATTTTCAATATGCCTACTTTTCATAGTTAAAATGTAGAAAAGAAATATATATTTATTGGTTATTGAAGCCACAAATTTGGAAATAGATACATGTTGCATGGTTGTTTAAGTCATGAATTCCAAATGTGAATATTTTTTTGTTAACAAGAGTGGATTTTCTATTCAAAAAGTATTGTGATGGATGATTTTTTTCTATTTGAACATTCATAATTTGTGAATTTCTATTATGTATTTCTAAATTATTAGAATTACATAAAATAAAAATATATCCTTATATAACATGTGCCTTTTTTATTATAGGATTACTTGATTTATTAATTTTATTTGCAGAGCTCCACCAATCACAACCTAAATTTAATTTTACTTATGAAGATGTAGTTAGGTATGAAGTCGAATTAGATATAACACATTTGGGTAGGACATGATTAAAGAAGAATCTCATTAAACTAGATTAAAAATTCTTGGGAAGGCCATAAAATTAATAATCATACTACCGTAGATGTTGAAGGACTAGGAAGGACATGAAAATGAAATAATTGTATCATGTTAGATGCTAATGACTAGTAAGGACATGCAAATGGAATAAAAATAGTAACAATGGTATTTATAAGGTTTATTTGGTAAGAAATAAAGAAAGGGATAAAAGAATTATTCTTGAATAAGAGGAGAAATATGTAAAATAATAAGAAAATTACTCTTGGATTGATGATACATTATATGTCAGTGTAGATTCTTATAGTTCAAAAAGTGAGAGAAACATATGTTATAGCCTTCACACCATTTAAAATATTCACCAATGAAGGGGAAATGTTCCATCCTATGAAACAAGTGTGTTTCCTAAGTAATAACAAATTCTCTTCAGTAAATATACCTTTTCCAAGTTGTGGATGACTTATACATAGGGAAAGTTGAGCTCACTATCCTAGAATTGAGTGATTGAGAAATAAATATTTACACTATTAGTACTAGATCTTGGACATAATATGTTTCAATTATAGTTCTTATAAATATTATGTATGTGAATGATGAATTCAAGATAACATTATACCACTTTTTTCATGCTAAATTTCTATCTTGCAAAATTTAAAATTTTGGTCATAACAACCAAACCCACACTTGAAATTCCCTTTCCGGTCAATGCAAACCTTTCCTCTCACAAATATTTCAATAGTTTCATCCTCATTTATCTAAGAGGGATGTGATAACATGATTTTAAAGTGTGCTTCATGTGAAGATAAGTTTTCCTAGCTTGGTTCTTAAAGCTACTGATATATAAAAAATAAAAGTTCTCTTGGAGGCCCTGAAAGGGCCATTCTTAGTATTTTTGTCATTGGTCATCACCCTCAGGAATATTATAGGGAAAATAAAAATAATTTGGGAGTTGTATGGGAGATAAATTAAGTTTTTAGAGGTATTTTTGGAATATTTTGTGAATAAAATTGAGGTCAGGAACAAGTTAAGAAAAATTGGGTCTTTTTGGGAAAGGTACTATGAAATGTATGTTCCAAAGAAGCTAGTCACCTTGTTCAAATTATTTCAGGATCCTCATGAATTTTTGGGATCTCATATCCTAGGAATTATAAATCTAATAGATCTTTACTTCTTTTTGCAATCATCAAAGAAGAATTGAGTATTAAAAGGTGGAAATATTTCCATCGGTGTAGCGAAGAGTCCTTATACAAAGTAGAACGTTCTCAAAATGTTTCAAATACCCTATAAATAATTAAGATCCTAAAAATATAAAATTAAATTATATTCAATTCTCCTCACTAACCACAAGTTTGTTTGGCTCATTTACATTGAAAGCTCTTCTTTCCACTTGTCTCATCGGTGCATCGCTCTGGAAAAAATTCAAGGTACATGTAAAAGTTTTTGAAGAAATAATTTTAGATATTACTCAATTAGATAATTGGAATAATTGTCATGTTTCCATGAAAATTCATATATTATACGTCCAAAACCCATGATTTTTGGACTCCATGGCAAAGGAAACATTCTCGATAAGTAAGTGAGTGGTCTAAAACCATGCTTTGAAGAAACATTTGGGCACTTGGGCACACTTTTGGTGTCCCTTTTCATCCTTGGAAAACTTTTGAGGTGAAATGAAACCCCAAAAGTGCACCCCTCTCATATTGGCTGGAATTTTATAAGTGGAAAACATAAAGGAAAGCTAAAATTTTTATGAATGACTTAAGATAGTGTTATAACTTGAAGTGGACCCAACATTTTCCTTCATGGTGAACTTTAAAATTCACTTGAACCTTAAAATTCACTTGAACCTTGGGCACACTTATGAGGTAAAATTTCACCGAAAAGTGTGCCTTGTTCTTATTGGATTTGATCTTTCATGTCAAGCATGTCAAGGCATCAAGGAAACATAAGAAATGGATCTCACATAGGTATGTGCTTACCTCTCCTTCCCCCATTCCCATCCCACGATGCACTTTCCTCCTCTCCTTACAGCCAAGGAATACTTTTGAGGTGAAACCGCACCCCAAAACTTTTCCTATGTGCAAAATGGCTTCCATTCTCCCACATTGCACTCTCCCACTTCCCCATGTGTTTCCCCCTCTTCCACTCCTACCATATAAATTCACTCATCCTTTCCCATCTACAAAAATACAAAAAAAAAATCATAAAAATCCTTGAAAATCCATTAAAACACATTTTAAGATGTTTTTTTAATCCTTGCATGCCTTTAAAACTCTTCATCTACCCTAGGTATCCTAGAAGTATTTTTTCTCATATCTCATGATCTCATAGAAAGAATCACTCTGAATTTTGACCATATGTTACTATTGAAAATTACTCCATGATGATATAATACTTATTCCATGTTATAGCCTCCTCAAAAATATATCCATGACTATTTTCTCGGCTATCATATTCTCTAATTTCTCGAAACATCAATTTTGCAAAGAAGATTGTCTAAAATATGCATGACAGAACCACACAAAAAATAGAAAATTAATTATAAATACTAAGACCATAATTTTGAGCCATAATGTGTGATATAAAGTGAAGGGAATTCAATGATATGATCAAAAAAATCCTTCAGCTCCAAAACCCATGAAAACCCCATGCCCATGTAAAATTGATTTGGTTTGTTCTCCCAAACCTTGTGAGAGAACCTTTCCAAATTCAGAGCATAATTCCTCTACCCAAGAGGTTCATAAAGATCCTAATATCACCTTATTTGTACAAGAATTAATCCTGCTATGAACAATTGAAAAATTTCCCTCTTTCCCATTAACACCGATTTTGAAGCTTTTTCCACATCCAAAACTTGTTTTCGCAATTCCCCTTGATCTTGAGAGAGAATCTTGACAAATTTAAAGTTTTTATTCATATTTGGAATTACTTTCCAATGAATCAATCTGTGTCCAATTTGGATTTGATTTGCTCCATTTTCCCTAAAATATGGAATCAATAGCCTGTAACACAAAAATATACTCAAATTTATGGGTATTTAGAAATGGTTGTGGAATACATTTTTTGTTATACCATAGCATTTATACGACTCTCTAAGGCTAGTGGGATCATAAAAATGTAAAATAAATCTTTGTAACTCTAGATATGGGCGCGTTTCAATTTTACGGGAGCACGTGTATTTTGATGATCCGAAGAAGAGGATGAAAGAAGGTAAAATCATTTAGTAACTTGAGTCAATGTATGTGGGAGGATTGTTGATTAAAAAAATTTAAATTGTTTACAATATTTCATAATGGGAACCATGGTGTTGAGCGTTGATATGTCTCTACTAGCGTTTCTCAAGATACTCCAACACTACCATGGTTGTCGAGCTTGAGGTGTGTGTGGTATGAGTGCATTATTCATGATGATCATAGGAGAAGTGTTTTCTCATATGAAAGAAATGATACCATTTTTATATGTTCACCCCATCATTTCTCATAGAGGTGAAATGAGATATTCCAAGATATAATACAAAGTGACCATTCCAGATAAGGCATGAAACATCATTTCTAGGTCTAAGAAGAGATTTGTTCCATTTAGATAAGTATTCAAGGAAGGACATGTCCAGATATCGAATTTATCTCAACCATGAATGAAGAGTGAGAATTTATTCAGTAACATACTTATTCTCTCTATTCTTCGATATTTCACTCACTAGAATTCAATTTCTTTGTTGGGGAGAAAATTTTATAAAAAGTGACTTCAGTCACATAAAGTTTCTATTCCTTCATTGGGGATTACACTTTAAGTTGAAAAGTCACATGCAAATGTGAAGAGGAACTAGATTTGGCAATAAATCATAATTCTCTCTCTATTCCAAAAAAATAGATTAGTTTTTATCCTTTTTAGAAAACTATATTTCTTCTATTTCTTTCTTAATGTATTCCTCTCCATCTCAACTCCTATTGCAATAGAGATTTATAATCCCCCATAATGAGGGAAAGAATGCATCTTTTGATGAATATAATGTAGTTAAAATTTGTGTTAATTGTGTTTTTTATCTTGCTTTGCATATTGGTTTCTTCTAATTGTTAACTTGGAAGTATTCTAGTTTTATGTCAATGAAATCATATTTCTATTTGTTTAATAAAACCCCCTTCTCACTTTCTCCCCTCTCTCGATTCAAAAGCCTTTCCTCCACCTCATTTTATGCACGGTTTTGTGGAGTATTCTGTGTGATCCTAGTCAAAAGTCCACCCCGATGGTTAGAGTATTGTACATATTTCCTTGTTTTCAATAAATAGATTTGTCCCTTCCTAAGAAAAGTGACATAGTACCAGAGTGTTGGTGGAAGTCTCTAATTTTCCGTTGTGATAAATTATTTTACCAACAATGAGGAATATTTTTATGTCCTGCACCCTATAACAATCCAAAAAAAAAAAAAAAAAAGATATACTAAAATTCCATAAAAAGTAAAAAAGCCAAAAATCCAAAAATATGAAATCAATTTCTTGAAAACTCACTATTGATTTTTGTGAGTAACCCTTCATATACCACAATTAGTTTTCATATTCCCGAATTAAAAATTTCCTATTATTCATTAAGAAATGTTCTTAACAAAAATAAAATAATAAATGGAAGATTCTTAACCAATTATTCCATAGGAAAGGAATATTGGTCTACTTTCTCTTACACCACCTCTTCATGACTTTCCGAAAGGGTATCACAAGAAATTTTCAAAATTCAAAGGTGATAGTACTCAATTTATTGAAGAACATATCACAATATTCATCACATCATCTGGAGTTATTGGAGTTGAACATGAATATGTTTCAATAAGGTTTTTCACAGATTTACTTCAAGAAAAAGTAGTTGAATGGTTCTACCTCTTTCCCTCTCATTCCATAACAAGTTGGGAAGATATCAAAACTAGGTTTGAAGAAATATTTAAATCAGTTGAAGACTCTCAAGATCTTTTTATTCAATTGGTCCAAATGAATAAAGAATCAAATGAACTCATGAGAGAATTTGTGGCTCGATTCATAATATTGTTGAGAAGAATACACATGGGATCTTCACCATCTGATGATAACAAAAAGAGATTCTTCATAAATGCACAATTTCCCAAAGTTGTATTTATTGTATAGAGAGATCAAACTTTAATTCTTGAAGGTTTTCAAGAATATTCCATCAAAGTTGAATATGATATAATTTTTTTTGGGAAATTGAAGAATCCAAATGGTAAGAAAAAGGGTCAAACCTCCAAAGAAGGTGCCACTAATTCTCTTGTTCAAAAATTAGTTAATGATGTGATTTCATTAAAGAAGCAACTTGCACAAGCCACCTTTCCAAGGGGAGGTTATCCAAATCAAAATTAAAATCAAAATAGTAATAGAATAGGTTGAGGAGAATAAGATTAGCTTTCGAGGAGATTCTTGTTAATGCCATATGTGAAACAAAGTACCGAAGAAAAGTATGATGAAGATAAAATTAAATACTAAAATGATGAGGGAATTTTGACCATTGATGAGATTGAATCTACTAGAAACAATGTTTATTATTTTTTATTTTTTGATAGATAAAATTTGGAAAGGATCCAAGGGCCATACACATATAGATATTACAATGTGAGATCATATCCTTAAAAAAACTATCAAAAAAACTAGCCAAAAAAGAAACCCTGCTCGAGTCGAGAAGGATTTGATTCTACGAGAAATACAATTGAGAAACCAAGACTACCATTATACCTCTTTTTTAGATTATGAAGATGATGAAACCATTACTGAGATGAATAGTCATTCATATGTAGTTTTCACCTGCTAAGGCCTAAGAGAAGGATAATTCTTAAAAATTTAAAGATCCTTAAGTGGCGACTCTACAAAAAACAACAACAAAAGGAGGGTCACTGCTGCCCCCAACTATGCAATCTACGAAGAATCCCAAAGTATCCACAATTGCCTCTACATCTTCCATTATGGGTAAGTATATCTCTCATATTCTAAGTTTTATCCCCATTTTTGCATTCAAATGTAAAGATATAAATAAAAAATAATGTCAATACCATTTCCATTCCAAGAAGTAGTCAACCTCTTACTACTATATCCACTTCTTTATCCTCCTCATCCGAGTTTAATTTTGACATAGTTGAACATGTAAAGTAGCTCAAGATCCAAATGGTCTGAATTTTAATATTTGAGGAATCATCCCTAGAAATTTGATTTTTTCCAATTTATCAAAGGAAATAATTTAAATTTATGTTCGCAAACCTTGTTGTAAATGAGTTAGTTCTCGATCCTAGAAATGTTATATCTAAAAACCTTCTTGGCTCCCCATCCTACATACGGAAAAGTAGAACCCTTTTACCTTTCTTGCTAATTAATGGATATAAATTGAGTAATTTTATCATTAAAAATCTATTATTTTGGGGTGATAATGGTATTTCACATTAAAGTATTTCACATTAAAGAGTGAAGTGGCTCAACCGATTCACCCACCCACATTGATTTGGGTGATCCCTCTGGGATTGGTGATCCCCTCTGGGATTGGTTATCTACATCTACAATGTATACATGTTTACAGACTGACTTAAAGTACTAAGATATTATTATAAGATACAATTGATGATCATTGTATGATCTAATCAAGAAAATAGCTGAGTAGACATTGTGAATGACTACAAACTGGAAGTGGAAGTGTTGGGTTAAACTTGTGTGAATTCTTAATAAAGACAATGCTTTACCAGTGGAGTTTTTCCTTTGGGTTTCTCCACTTAAATATGGTGTTATCTATCTCTGCTCTTGTTCATTATTTACTTTCAAGATCTATCTCATTAAGATTTGCATTCACTATCTATTTTAAGTTATTCATATGTCTAATTGACTGCATATCATAATCTATAATCTTGACTTTAATGGTGGATATGTAATATGTGGATTATTTATCCCTTGCTAAATAACATGGTATCAGAGCTTGGTGATTGTGCATGTGGATTAATCTAGAAGTGTTTAAATTGAAGAAGTAAAGAAGCTTGAAGTGTATTTATGGATTTACGAGACTCTAAAATATCCCATAGTCATCTTCAAGCAAACCAAGTTTAAAATTCCAATTCCCACCCAAATACTATTTGAAATATTGGTAAAATATGGGCTAAATGGTTGTTTAAATCATATTTGAAGCTTTTTATGCTTAGATATTTGCTTCTGCATCTAGTTTCAATAGTTTGTGGTTTAAATCCATCATATCATGAGCTTGTTTTAAGTTTTCACACCGTTTATAGCCGTTTTTGGGTTGTTTTTTTGAATTTGGATTGAAAGATTATTTAGATATAGTTTGTTTGAGGTTTTTAAGTCGTTCTAGATGTAAAAATCCTTATTTTTTCCATTTTTTCTTTTGCAAAGCATGGGCCAATCATTTTGTGCCGTTTGGCTTCACATTTTTGGTCATTCATTTCGATTTTACGAAGCTTGAAAAATAACATTTCTCAAAATATCTTTTTCATCATTCATTTTATGTTTGTGAATCTATTTATAATATTTTATTTCCAAGTGTCTTACCAAATATATGTTTTTTTTTATTGACTTTTTCAAAAGCTCGTCTTTGCAATTTCGTACCCACTCTTAGAGTGCCAAGTGGCTTCAATATGACATCTTAATATCTTTGCAAAGCTTGGGCCAATCATTTAAAGTGCCATCTGGATTCACCTTAAAAGACTTATTTGAATTCCTTTGACTACGAAGGTTGAGCCAATCATATTACTCCAACTATATTCACATTTTTCAGCTTTTACAAATCCCGAGTTGATAAAAAAGCTCCATCTTACTTTGTGGTGTTAGTAATATTGTTTATCGATTGTCGAAATGTAATTCATGAGTCAATAAGGACTTTTTATGTGTCTCCTTCTTGTTAGACTTGACTTAGCTATCCTCTAACATTTGAAAAACTTGAGCCAATAAAATTGCTCCAAGTATCTTTTTGTCGTATTTATTTTTTCATTTGTGAAATCTGAGCCAATAGAATTGTTCCACATTTCACATTTCAATTTCGTTATTTTATTTATGGAATTTGTTATCCAATTAAAATTTTCCACCTTGTCACATTTTTCATATTTGTGAAATTTAAAGGATCCATGTATATTCAATTTTCTTTAGTCATTTTTGGTGCATTGTGAAGTGTGATCCAATAACATTTGAACATGTATATATCTGTCAATTTTTTGAAAAAATTACAAAGTGCGAGCTAATAGAAAAGAGACACCTATCTTAGTATTTTCACGTTGTCAGAATTTAGTTCTTTGTTTCAGTGGGTTTATTAACTTTCCTTTGTACCATGGATCTCTAATTTTCTTCATTCCATGGGTTTTTTTTTCAGTCTGTAAACTATAAAGTCTAAGATAATTAAAAATCGACATGTATTCTTCTTTTCACACTTGTATACTTTTCCAAACTTGATAAACATGAACTAATTTATTTTTGACATGTATTCTAATTGTGTCAGTCTTTGCAAGTGTCAGGGTGTTAGTATTTGGTTTAACTTTTCCACTTAAATCGTGACACATGTCTTAGACCTTTTTCGGACCCAAAATTTATTTCAAGTTTGGTTTATAATTTTTTTAAGCCATTAATTTTTCGACAAGTGGCTTTTTAACTTAGATTTTGCTTTCGCATTGTGTTAGAGTGTGAAATGGGATCCAATTAATTAAAGACATGTGTATACGGTTATGTATTTTAATTAATTTTAAAACAATCTTATTATTAGTTGCATTTAAAAATGCAAGCTAATTTAAAAAGTGAAATGTGTATTTACTTTTCTTGGTTGTTTAGTCTTTTCATAAGTTTTTGACGCATGTTTGTTTATCTTTTTTCATTTTTTGAATCGGTTTCGGACCGAAATAACATTAAATTTAATTTTTAAAGTGTCGCATCCACCGAGGATATGTTTTAAAGTTGACACATGCCTTTCTTGGTATTTTTGATAAGTGCCATATGCATGTCCCCCCATCTGCGATGTTTATTAACTTATTTTATTTTTAAAGTAGCTCATTTTTTAGCTCACCTCGTCGAAAGTTGTTAAATAACTCGTTGAGATTTCTTGTTTCGGGAGTTTTTCAAAATTTTCTATGTATCATGGCTTCAAAGGTTCTTTGTCTCAAGGATTCCAAATTAGACTCGAGCTCTATCTTACTCAAATTGATCTTAAATTTGACCAATTCAAAGCTAAGTTGTTAATTAATTTTACGATTTTGTTTGTCATATAATAATTAAAAGATTGGTAGCTTGTTTGTTGTCTCTGTTTGGCCTCTTTGAGTCATTTTTTGAGTTGTTTTTGTCTCCATTTCCATATGAGCATTAAAAATGGCTAGTTTGTTCTAATTTTTTAATGGATAAGTCTCATTGCTAAATGGAACAAATTATAGCATTTGGAAAGTGCGTTTAAAATCCTATTTTATGGCTAGGAAGCTCTGGGATCTTGTGAATGGGTAGAAAAATGTCCCACAGGGAGATAAGCTACCCCTGAAAACCTTAGTTTCATTTTCTTAGAGATCTCAAGAAGCTCTATCCATCCTATTACAAATCATTAGAGATGAATTTCTTGATGCATATAGGCCATATGGACTCACTTGCAGATGCATGGAAGTAATTAGAAACCATGCATGAAGGAAATAGGTTTTCTAAGATCATTAAACTAGTTTTAGAGTTGTTCAAACCCATGAAAGGGGGATGAGAAAATTGTGAATTATTTAGCTAAAATTAAGAACATCAAAGCTCAATTAGATGGTTATAACTATGAATTGTTTCAAGATAAGTTGCTTTATATTTTATTATACAAATTAATATTCATGAAAAATTCAGACATTACATCTCAATTATTAATTCCAAATATCAGAATGAGAATGATCTTCCTGATCTGGACACCTTGTCTTCTTTGTTGATTCAAGAAGAAAGAGTCATGGAGAACTTTGATTCAAAAGAGACTGCTTCTCAAGCATTGTTCTCTCAGAATCATAAGCCTACTCATAATAAGATTAATGTCAATCCAAATCAGAAATCCAATATCAGATCTAGATTTAAATCAAATCCTAAGACTAATTTTGTAAAGAGCAATCAAAATTTAAAGTCAAATTTAATGGAACTTGTAATAAGTGTGGAAAATTTGGACATAAAGAGTCTGATTGTAGAGTAAAGATTAACAAATCAGTCAAGAATGCTAAGAACAACAAGCCTAATAATTTTAAGAAAAATAGAAGAAAAATCATGCAAATGTGGCTGAGAAGTCTATTGCTTTGTATATATTGCCCTTTCAGCTTCAAATGACAATGAATGGATTCTCTTAATGGTGCCTCTAGGCACATGACTTGTACTCCTAACATCCTATCAGATGTAGTTAAATGTGAAGAGAATATCTATCTAGGAGATAACTCTATCATTAGAGCTGAAGGTTGTGGAAATGTTAAGCTATCAAATGGTGTAATTAGGAATGTCTTGTATGTTCCTCAATTGAAAAAGAATCTTTTGTCTTCTCTCAGCTAACCAAAGAAAACTATAAAGTTATTTTTCTACAAGATAAGTGGTATGTAAAAGATAAATTCAGTAATGTTATTGCTTTCTGACATTTAGAAAAATGGCTTGTATATCTTTGATGGTTTTGTGTCTGAGTCTTGCTTTTCTTCCTCTTCTAGGAATGATATTCAACTTTGGCATGAAAGACTTGGTCATGTAAATTTCAAAATCTTGTATGATATGTCTAGACTAAATCTTGTTGTTGGTCTTCCTAAGATAAAATCAGATCATGAAACTTGTGAAAGTTTCCTACGTGGTAAGCAACATGCTCAACCATTTCACAAACATCATGATCCAAATTCTTCTCAATTATTAGAACTAATTCATAGTGATGTGAGAGGTCCACTTGAGGTTCCTTCTCTAGTGGTTCCTTGTATGTTGTTTTCTTTATTGATGATTATTCTAGAATGACTTGGTCTTATTTCATTAAAAATAAGTCGATGTCCTATCTAAATTTCAAGAATTTAAAGCTCTAGTTGAAAATGCTTCTAATATGAAAATTAAGAGAATTAGGACTGATAATGGAGGTGAGTATGTCAGCAAAAAATTTTGATGAGTTTTGTGTGTCATGTGGGATTCAAAGAGAATTGACTACTCCCTATTCCCCTCAACAAAATGGCATTGTAGAAAGAAAGAATAAGATTGTCTTAGAAATGGCTAGGACTATGATTCATGCATATAATGTGCCTAAGTTCTTATGGGCTAAAGATATGAACATTTTGTCTATATTTTAAATAGACTACCTATAAAACCTCTTCATCAAACTACTCCTCATGAGGTATGGACAAAGACAAAAAAATTGGATATTTCTCACTTAAGAATATTTGGTAGTCTTGCTTCTATCTTCATTCCAAAAGAAAAAAGGAAGAAGCTTGATCCAACCTCTTTCTCTTGTATTTTTGTTGGCTATGGCTGTAGAACTAAAGGATTGAGAGTTTATGATCCATTCAAGCATGACATTGTTGAAAACAAAAATGTTCAAGTCTTAGAAAGAACTTTCTCTGTTGATCCTAATGAACCCTCCTCTGTTGCTATAGAGATAGATCTGATAATCCTCCTACTAACATTATGGAAAAAAAGTTCAAGAGGATGATTATCCTAATCTAGATATGATGGATATTGAGGGGGAGTCATCCCAAAATGTCTTATAACCTAAGATTCCTAAATGGGCCAAAAATCTTGTTCAAAACTCTCAACTTGATAATCTTAGAAAACTAACTAGAAGTCAACATACTTATCATGCCTTGATGACCCTCTATGAGGTATAACCACAATCCTTTGAAGAATCATCTCAAGATGTTAGATGGATTCAAGCTATGAAGGATGAATACAATGCTTTAATAAAAAATGACACTTGGGAACTAGTCCCTCCTCCTTCTAAAAGAAGCATTGTAGGATCTAGGTGGTTGTTCAAAATTAAATATAACTCTCTAGGAGAGATTGAAAATTCAAAGAAAGGTTGGTAGCTCGTGGTTTCACTCAGAAACTAGGTATTGACTATGTTGATACTTTTTCTCCTGTTGCTAAGATGAGCATTATAAGAGTTCTTCTTGCATTGGCTGCCCAATATGGTTGGGAGATTCACCAAATGGATGTCAAAAATGATTTTTTAAATGGTGACTTAAAAGAAGAAATCTATATGAGTCATCCTAAAGGATTTGAAGTACCTGGAAAAGGAACTTTATGTATGTAAGCTAAAAAGTCTTTGTATGGTCTTAAGCAAGCTCCTAGAGCTTGGTATGCTAAAATTAACAATTTCTTTCAAGATCTTGGTTTTTCTAACTATTTTTGATAATGATTTATTTGTTAAAGTTGAAAACAATCATATTATCATTATTGTCTTGTATGTTGATGATATTTTGATCACTAGAAGTGATAGAAATCTAATAGTTAGAATCAAAGAAAGGTTAAAACAATGTTTTGAAATGACTGATTTAGGTTTATTAAATCATTTTCTTGGCATGATTATATTTCAAGATCATAAGTATATTGTTACATCTCAATCTTAGTATGCTATGAATTTTCTTAGAATATTTAACATGATTGACTGTAAGCTATTGCAATTCCTATTGAAGTTGGTGTTAAGTTAGATCCTAAACCAACTTGTCCTAAATTTGATCCTACTACTGTATAGGTAGCTAGTTGGTAGTTTAATTTACTTAATATTACTAGACTTGATATTTCTTATGTAGTAGGAGTAGTTTCAAGATTTATGCAAGAACCTTATGAAGATCATTGGAAAATAACAAGGATTTTGAGATATATTAAAGGAACAATCAATTATGGTATTTATTATTCTCCTTGTAATGATGCACAATTATTTGGTTATTGTGACTCTGATCATGTTGGTGATACTGCAGATAGAAAGTCTACTTCTGGATATATTTTCAAGCTTGGTGTAGGTGCCATCACTTGGAGTAGCAAGAAGCAACCAAAAATGTCTATATCTTCTACTGAGGCAAAGTATAGAAGTGTTATGGAAGCTGCCAAAGAAGCTATGTGGTTGAAAAAGACTGTTAGATGAGATGCACATGGGCGTCAAAGGGAGTAATACCTTCTATGTGATAATTAGATCTGCATTTCTCTTGCAAATAATCCAATTCAACATCAAAGGACCAAACATATTGAAGTTCATATGCACTTTATTAGAGAAAAAGTCCTGAATGGTGATATTGATCTCAAGTTATGTTCAACTAAAGATCAAGTTATAGATATATTCACAAAACCTCTGTGTTCTGTCAAGTTTTGAAAATTTCATGCCTTGTTGGGCCTATCAGAGTTTCCCTTGAGGGGGAGTGTGCATGATAATTCCACCTCTTAATGACCTATTGAAAACTTCTAATACTTCCTCTGTTTGTAATAAGTAAATGTGTCACATTTTGTGAAGTTACTTGTAAATCCCAAAAAGCTTTAGTTATGGGTATGCCTTAGGTTATAAAAGGCTCCATAGTCTGATGTAAGTCTTCAAATGTAAAGCATTGGTCTTAAAATTTTGTATGGGAAGATGTAGATTTCCCTTGTTGGCATGCTAGCTTGAATCATTGATTCAAGGTCTGTAAATCCTTTTATATAAAAAGGTAATTCTAGCTTGTCTAATTTGTCTTCCCACTTAACATTAAGGGGGAGTGTTGGGGTGATAATGTCAAGTGGGATCAACCACTACAGTATGCCCCAACATTAAATGTAAAATTTTGTTAAGAAAACTTTATTGTGAAGGTATTTCACATTAAAGAGTGAAGTGACTTAACCGATTCACCCACCCACATTGATTTGGGTGATCCCTCTTAGGATTGGTTGTCTAGTTGTCTACAACATATACATGTTGTACAAACTGACTTAAAGACTAAGATCTTATTATAAGATATAATCGATGATCATTGTATGATCTAATCAAGAAAATAGCTGAGCAGACATTGTGAATGACTGTGAACTGGAAGTGGAAGTGTTGGGTTAAACTTGTGTTGAATTATTAATAAAGATAGTGCTTTACCAGTGGAGTTTTCCTTTAGGTTTCTCCACTTAAATATAGTGTTATCTGTCTCTTCTCTTGTTCATTATTTAATTTCAATCTCTAGCTCATTAAGCTCTGCATTCACTATCTATTTTTAATTTATTCATGTGTCTAATTGATTGCATATCATAATCTATAATCTTTGGCTTTAATGGTGGATTTGTAATCTATGGATTATTTATCCCTGCTAAATCTAACAAGATAATGTCATGCTTGTAAAAGTGGCATGTTCTCTTTGTATAAATCCCATCCATGTTGTTAGTCATTTTTACTCCATGGAGACCAAAAAGTATCTATTATTTGTCAAAGAAATGATATTCAAGTATCACTTTTGGAATTTCTTGATAAAATTATCAATCTCAAGATACTTATGGAAGCCATGCCAAATTTATAAGGGATTTTTTCGATTTGAATCTTTTTAGATGTATCATTGGTACAGATATAAATTTAAACTAGTAATTTACCACCTTACCAGTTAAGGGTGCTATGAAGAATCTCGTTCCAATAAGAAAAATTAAATATAATGTTCAAAAGGAAGAACATCTAAATGCGGACATGGTATATCAAGATTCAAGAGGTTGAAACTATTTCATGACTTCAAGAGAAAATAATGAAATCCCTATCCCGATGGATTTTTTTGAATGTGATGGAACCAGTTGAGGAACATAAAGATGATTTGATAGATCTTGAATTCAAAGGTGTTCCCTTCTAATTAAGCATGGATATTATCCCTTTGTTTGAAATTTATGAAGATCAAGTATGCCTCTACTTGCAAGAAGGAACCCCTTAAATGATAAGAAATGTGGATCATGAGAAAAAGGATGTCTCAAATGAGTTCTGACCATATGATGTCTAGGTCTCAAATCACTTCCCTAAGACCCAATGTTAAGGTTTTTTAAATGAATTTAAAAGTGAGTATATGGGGAGGATTTTAGGAAGGAATCTATGCAAGATATTTTAAAGGTTTCGAGGGAACCGAATATCCTCAACCTGGTCTTAAAATCCTGACCTATGCTATGAATATGTAAGATAAGTATGAGTCTAGTTTTGATTCTTCATTTGATACATAAATGTTTAATAATGAAGTAGAAAAAATGGAAGAGCTCAATGTCCCTTTTGAAACATTGGTTGACGAGTATGAATGTGAAGATGAGTCCTTCTCTTTCCCATTTTGTGAAGAAGATTGTATTCATGATGAATGGAAGGAAAAGGAAATTCTTGAATCTCCTATGAATATCTTCATTGATGATCATATTAAATTCATCACCGAAAGCCACATCAATGTCAATAATGATTCAGAATGTGTGAAAGAGAAACATATGGGGTAGTGGTTGAACATAAATCAATAAGAGGTATATAATGATGTTGAAAATTTAAAAATACCCACTAAGAATAATTCTACGAAACAAAAGTCATAGAGAACATGAAAAATCAAGTGAATTTATTTAATGGAGAGAATGAGACTTATTCCAAATATGGTGAACCTTTAATGGTCAAAATTCAATCTTGTGATAGTGACAAAATGAAGAATGCAAAATTACAAGAACAAGTGAATGTGATAATGGATTGGAAACTTGAAATGGAATTTTAGGGCAGCGAGAAAAATGATTTATTCATATTCAGATCTCATGCATCACATGTCTTCCTAAGAAGTTGAGGAAGTGGTCTCGCCTCATTAATATAGTGAATGGATTTGTAGAACAAGATCATTTCGTGCTACCTATGCATGGGTAACATCTAAAGGAGAAGAATCAATGTAGTGAAAGTGGGTTGTCCCCTGTATGCACCATAGGAAATTTAGATTATTTTTCCTTATTGTGTGGTGTGTTTCCATTTATTTTTTGTGTTTCCATTTCTGTCATGTGTTTTTTTTGTTCTTATTTGCATGGCTTATTTATATTGATGGTGTGTTATGTGACTTTATTTACCTAATGGATAAGGAAATGGTTTTCCCCCCATGAGATAATTGAGATTCATGATTTCTTTGATGGTGTGTTTCTCCGAGTAAGATATAATTGTTCTCATGCTAAATTTTCTAGCATGAAAAATTTAAATTTTTGGTCATGACACCTAAACACACACTTGAAATTTCCTTTCACATGGTCAATGTAAACCTTTCCTTCACCAACATTTTAAAAAATTTCATCCTCATTTTGGATGATATGAACATTATAACATTATTTTAAAGTGTATTTCATGTGTATATAAGTTTTCCTATCTTGGTTCTTGAATCTAAGAAGATCTAGGAAAGAACAAGAGTGCTTCAGAGGCCTCGAAAGAGGCATTTTTAGTCTTTTTTTGTTATGGTGAGCACCCTCCAGAAGATTATAGAGAAAATTAAAAAAATTCAAGAGTTGTATGGGAGATAAATGAACTTTTCCAATCCATTTTAGGAATATTATGTGAATAAAGCGAGGCCAAGAACAAGTTAATAAAAATCATGTTTTTACCAAGGTAATGGGAAATGCATGTTCCAAAGAAGCTAGTCACCTTGTTCGAAGGGTTTTAAGAGCCTTGTGAAATTTTGGGAGCTCATATTCTATACCTTAAAAGAATAAAAATCCCACTTCATGGTACAATAATCAAGGAAGGATTATGGGAGTATTTAAAATGTGGAAACCTATCCATAAGTGCAACATAAGAGTCCTTCTACAAGATGGAACTTGATTAAAATGTTTCAGAAACCTCATGAATGCATAGGATTATAATAAAATATAAAATGAAAATATATTTAATTCTACTCATGAACCATAAGTATTTTTGATCATTTGCATTGAAAAGACTTCTTTCCACTTGGCTCATTAGTGCACCCCTTTGGGAAAAATTGAAGGTATAGGTAAACATTATTGAATATATTATTTTTAATATTCCTAAATTATATCATTGTATTACTTGTCATGTTTCCATATAAATTCATAAATTATATGGCCAAAATAAAATTGGTTTTGACTTGAGGTGAAGGAAACATTCGGGAAGCAAGTTAGTGTTGCAAAACCATGCTCCAAAGCAACATTTACGTGCTTGGGTTCACTTTTGATGTCCCTTTGCACCCTTGGAGAAATTTTGAGGTGAAATTTCACCCCAAAATTGCACCCCTCTCATATTGGTTGGAATTTTGAAAGTGGAAAACATAAAGGAAAGACAAAAAGTGCATGAATGACTTAAGAGAGTGTTATAACTTGAAGTGGGCCCTGCTTTTCCCTCTAAGGCAAACTTTCAAGCTTCATTTACACATTGGGTGCACTTTTGAAATGAAATTTCACTCTAAAATTTTTCCTTCTTCTTACTGGTTTGGATATTTCATTTTAAGGATGTCAAGTCAACAAGGAAACATAAGGAATTTCTCTCACATGGGCATGTGTGTGCCTCTCCTTCTTCTATCCCCATCCCATGACACAATTTCCTCCTCTCCTTACACCCAAGGCACACTTTTGAGGTAAAATTTCAACCCAAAAGTGCACACATGTTCAAACTAGATTTCTTTCTCTCAACTTTTACTCTCCCACTTTCACTCCCACCTTGAATTTTGACCTTACACTCTCCCACTTTAACTTCCACATTGCACTCTCCCACTTTCACTCCTAGCTTGCACTCTCCCACTCCCCCTCTTCCATTCCCACCATATAAATTCACTCATCATTACTCTCTCTCCAAAAAAATAGAAAAAAAATCAGGAAAATATTTGGAAGCCATTAGATCACATTTGAAGCTGGTTTTTTTATCCTTGCATGTGTTTGAAACTCTTCATGTTCCCTAGGTATCCCAACATGTTTTTTTCTCATATCTCGTGATCCTTTAGACAGAATAACTCTAATTTTTGAATATATATTACTCTTGGAAACTCCTTGAGAAAAAAATAATAATTTTCTCATATTATAAACTCATAAAAATTATTCATAATTTTTTTCAAGCATTAATACTCTCAGATTATTAAGAAACACCATTTTTGTAAAAATATTGTGAAAAATCTACAAGGAGAAATCACAAAAAAATGGAGAATTAATTTTACTCTCTAAGCCCATAATTGTGAGCTATCAATTGTGATATAAGGTTAATTTTATCCCATTATATGATCAAAATACTTCTTCAGCTTCAAAACCATGAAAACCCCATGCCCATGCAAAATCTATTTGGCTCATTATCTAAAACCCGGAGAGAATATCACCAAATTCAAAGCATAAATTCCTATCCCTAAAAGATTACTAATGATCCAAAAATCACCTCATTTTGATAATAATTTCTCCTTGTGTGACCAACAAAAGTTTTCTCTTTCCCATTAATACCAATTTTTTATGTTTTCCCCACAACAAGAACTTGTTTCTAAAATTATTGTTGATTATGAAGAGATAATATCACCAAATTCAAAGAATCTATTTGTATTCAAAATGGATATTTAATGAATAAAGTCATGTCTAGTTTGGATTTTATTTGATCAATTTTTTTCCCAAAATATATAATTAATAGCCTCTAACACCAAAATACACTCAAATTTATTGGTTTTCTAAAATGGTTGTGGAGTCTATTTTTTCTTGCACCATAACATTCCTACCACTTTCTAAGGCTAATGGGATCATAAAAATGCAAAATGAAACTTCAAAACTAAAGATATGGTCTCATTTCTATTTTAGTGGAGCATGTGGATTTTGATGATCCGAACTAGAGGATGAATGAAGGAAAACTCATTTGGTAACATGCATCAGCATATGCAAGAGGATTTTTGATCACAAAACATTCAATTGAATTGTTTGAATTATTCACAATGGGAACCATGGTTGTGAGTGTTTCTATGTCTTTGTTGGGCTTTCTTAAGAAGCTCCAAACACTGCCATGGTTGTTAATATTGAGTTGTGTGTAGTAAAAGTGAATTCTTCATGATGATCATAACATGAGTGTTTTATCATATGAAAGAAAGTATATCACGTTCATATGTTCATCCCACCATTTATCACAGAGGTGAAATGAAAGATTCCAAGATATAATACAAAGTGACCATTCTAGATAAGGCATGAATCATCATTTCCATGTCAAAAAAGAGATGTGTTCCAATCAGATAAATAGTTGAGAAAGATCATGTCCAGATACGAAATTCATCTCCAACATGAAGGAAGAGTGGTACTTTACTCAGTAACATCTTTCTTCTCTCTCTTTTTCTTGCTTTCTCTCCATAATTCCATATCTTTGTTGAGGAGAAAAATTTGTAAAAAGTGAATTAAGTCACTTAAATTTTATACTCTTCATTGTGAATCAAACTTGAAGTTGAAAATTCACATGGGAATATGAAGAGCCACTACATTTGGCTATAAATTCTAATACTTTCTCTATTAAAAAAATGATGATTTTTACTCTAACAAACTATATTTCTTCTATTTATTGCTTAATGTATTCCTCTCCATCTCAATTCCTACTCCAATATAGCTTTGTAATCTTACACAATCAGAGAAACAATGCACTATTTTATGAATATAATGCAATTAAACTTTTGTTAATTATCTTTTTTTATTTCTTTGCATAATGGTGTCTTCTCATTGTTAACTTGGAATTATTATGGTTTTATGCCAATGAAATTAGATTTATATTTTTTGAATAAAACCCTTTTCTTTCTTTTTCTCCTCTCTCTCCATACACACACTTTTCCTCCACCTCCTTTTACAAAAGGGTTTAGTGGAGTATTCATGTGTGATCCTAGTCGAAAGGCCACTATTAATGGTTAGTGTAGTGTATATATTTCCTTGTTTTCAATAAATGTAGATGCCCCATTACTAAGTAAAGGGACATAGTCCCAATGTTGGTGAAATCCAATAATTATCTGTTATGAAAAATTATTTGCCAGGAATAACCCTTCTAAAATACAGGTATTGTTTATCCTAATGGTATAAATGAGGTAGAGGAAATGAAACATAATGGGGTTTTCAACTACAATTATTATGTGGATATTAGTTTTTATGTTGGTCATTTAGATAGGTATATTTTTTTCCATTTGTATATTTTGATTGATGCATATGGAAAATATTATAATAAATAACACCAAGACATTTATTTTATCCTTTTTATAGGTATATATGTATGCATTTATGATGAGAAATTTATAAGATTGCATGTCTATGAATCTTTATGTATTACATACCTTATCTAGGTGTTTTAATACTCTAAATATGTTTCTAATAATGATACAATTTTTGGGTGAGTATATTTGAAAGTGAGGATGACATCATTAGTAGGGGCCACCAAATTATTGATGTTGTGAATTTACATCCTCAAGAGGTTATCTAAATAAATTAGGATTTCTTGATACCATACCATATCGTTGAAGATATATGATGCGTTTACTATTATCTTGTCATACATAAGTAACATTTATATTGGGAAACTAGCTTCATAGATTCTAATGATAAATGCTCAACTTATTGATTTAGGGGTTATCAATGTTATCTTTACTAAGATATCCATTCAAAGGTGGAGAAAACGATGTGGAAGGGGGAATATTTTTGTTAATTTATTTATATGTACATTTTGATCGACATCATTATAATTATGCATAACATTATTATGGAGATATTGAAGTTGTGACTTCTAGATTAACACAATCATGGTGTAAGGAATTAATTACTTTGATACCTTCAAGTTTCCCAACCACACCAAAAACCTCCAATTTTCAATTGATATCACAAAAGTTCTTCAAGAACCTAAACTTTCATAACATGATGCATAGTAACATCTATATAGAGGTTCTTTTTCAGACGATAGCTTCATGGCTAGATTTGAATTGAATGTTATTCATGCCTTACTCCCTTGTATTGAAAAAGTGAATAAATCCCTAGAGTTTTTATGGAAGGCTATGAAAACATGAAGGACATTGTATTCTATATGTGGCCCAAATATCTTGATATATTTTATCCACATCTTGATTAATTCACAAGACATAGCCTTCCACCAAATCTAGAGCATGAACCATATTAAATTTTTTATTTTAACATGATTTTATTTATCCTAATTTTTAGGTGTTTTTTTCATGGGATGTGAATATATTTTACCCTATCCATCATTATTATGAACTACGTATGAGTATTGGTTTACCCCATAATGTTATGTAAACATTCACAATGTGTTATTAAAAATGTTCTCTTTAATGTATATTATGTACCAAAAATCAATTTGTATAATTTTTAGGATGTATTTTATTGCTATTTAAATGAAGTTGATTCTTAGTATATGGTATTTGATGTATTTTTATTTAGTCATGTTAAATAGTTTAAATTATTATGCACTATCTGATTTTATGATTATTTATGCTCTTGTAATTTTCTATCATTGTAAATCTATGTATTTATGGGTTATTAAAAACAAGTCAAGGTAATTACAAGTATGATACAATTTTAAATACTTGTCCAAAAATATTATGACAAATATATAACCCTTGTAATGTGTGGAAAATAATATTTTAAAGAAACTAATATGAAATAATGTAGTTCCCCCTTAAGTTCATAGTATTTTTTCTTTTCGTCGATCATGACGGTTTTCTCATAATATTGAAATATGTTCATGTTGTTTGTAAATCCTGATGTGCATGTGGAGATAGGGATAAATCTCTTGGTTTTTGATTAAAGGTGTTTAAAATATTTTTCCAAGCATCATGGGATGGTCTTTAAATTTTGCACTATTTTAGTTTTCATATTTGATTGTATTTAGGGTGATCATAAAATGTCCCTCAAATATTTAAATGCTCTATGGATGAAGAGCCTTCCATTTTTCAATTTTTTGATTCTATTGGTGCCCATAATTTTCAAGCTATATTTCAAAGTGCCATACTAATGGATGTGTCCATATTTTGAGTTTGGATGTTCTTTAATGTGTTGTCGAACCTCGGGTCATTTATGAAATAGTGGATATTGCACATAAGTGTCCTTTTTTCCCCAATGCCCAAAATAATGAAATGTTTTAGTGACCATGGGAAAAACTTGGAAGAATCTCATGCTTTCTTTGGGTGTTAATTTGGGGTATGGGCTAGGTTATTTTCCCATGTTATTTAAAAGGGGGAAAAAGGATAAAGTGAATTAACAAGAAAAGAGTTCTGATGTCAAAGTTTATTTTATCCCCGAGAATGTAAGTAGTAGTTTTACCCCAATTTTTGAAAAGGTATGAATGTTAGACTTGTAATACAATCAGATTTTTTGAGTCGAGGGTGTTGGTGTTCAATTATAATATCGCCCTTTTCATTCAAAAATTTTCGCCTACCCGGTTTGATGTACTTTATGTCTTCCTATGTGGATCGTGTAATTTTTTTCCTTCATTGAGGTGTTGTTATCAGTCCTTTCATATGGTCGTGGATCACGTTGAGTCATGGTATTATTTACAGTTTTCTTTCCGTGGGGAAATTTTTTGTAGTTTGGGCGTGAATGATGGGTTTTACCCTTCATTTATATTTTCCACGATCGTGTCCCCTTTGTAATTTTTTTCCTGGCATCTCATGGATATGTGTTTGTCTCTAATTAGATGTGGCGTGGTGGGTCTATTTGATGAAATTGTCACTTTTTTGTTATGTTTGCAAAATGCCTAAATTAGTCCTGGGGCCCGATGAATTCTAATTAGATATTCACAACTATGAAGCGACGTGAGAAATTTTTACTTCAACCCCAAAAGGCGTACACTTTTCTTAAATCAAGTGGTTGCACAAAGGTGGGCCTTTTTATGTTTTGATACATTATGGTGAAAGGTGTGAAAGTATAAAGTAAATGCCTAAGACCCACAAAAAGACATGTGGCCATTGTTTATTATAAAAGTGGGAAAGTGAGTAGCTGTGGCAATTTGGAAATTTTGGCTTTGTTTTAAAAAGGAGTAAAGTTGTAAAAGTAAACCGCTACCCCACAACGCCCACGTAAAGCCACGTGTTGAGCCAACATCAAAAGTGGATGGGCGGGCCAAAATTTCAAAAATACACAATTTCTTTGAGCATCACAAAATACGAAAGATACCCCCATGCCCATTTCAGCTAAAATCTATTCCACGTGGATGGCTCAAATTTGAAGTTGCAAAAAAGTAGAGTTAACGGTTGTGATACAATGCATTTAATTCTTCCGCCATTAATGCTCCTATGCAAACCAAGGGCCTTAAGGGATATGACTACATTCATCCTTTATTGTTATTTTGATGGTCTCTTGTCATTTTTATCAGTGAAGTGCAATTGGAATTATTGTGGAGCTCAATTTGTGAACTTAAGAAGTGTGAAAGCTATTGTTTTGAGTCAAAATTACTCGGGCACTTGCAAAAAATTGGTAAGAGCTTCAAACTCTTGTGTATCGTGTCTATTCCATTGGCAAAATAGTTGAAGTAAAATTAGGGTTTTTGAAATGAAGACTATGCCATTTTCTTCTTCTATTATGTGGGGTCACAAGTGACCTAGAAAAGGTAATAGACACATATTTGATGAGTGCCGACTTAAATGATTTTCATCAAAGATTAAATAGTTCTCATTTGAGTGAATCTTTAAAGGCAATTTGTGATATCCACATCATTTCAGTAGGTGCCATCCCACCCTCTGTTCAATGCCCAGAACTAGTATGGTTTTGTGCCATGAATTATGACTCTGAGAAGAGGGAAGTGTTAGATGGAGCAGGGATGTGGTGCTAACATTGACATGGAAGCCATTAGAGTATTACTGAAATTACCTGTAATTATTGAACCAATTACTATTGGCATCAAACTAGCCTTACAAGACTATGAAATAAAGAAGAAGGATTATGCCAAAATGATAAACACACAATGGCTCCTTACAGAGAGGAAGGCATCAGCTAAAATCCCCAAAAGGTTGGTTAGGGAACAATTCAGAGGAGGTTGAGGATATCATTATGATTTTGAGTCGAATGGTAGGTTTGGAAACTACAAATGAGTTTAAAGAGTGGATGTCCACATTTATATGGATTATTCTTGAGAGAAAAGGAAATATTTGTTGGGCCACCTTTATTTTAGATGCAATCCATGATCATATGATTACTCTGGCAGCAAGGATTGAGATAGGGGATACTGCAGAGTTGGAGTTCTATATGATGACATATCTGATTTATAATGTTGTAGTGCACAAAATGTTTTCCAGCATTGTCACCATGCACTGATTTTAAAAAGTGCCCAATGCATGAAATTTTCCTCAATTACAATTAACCAACTGGAGTGGAAATGTCAGATTGGTAAATGATGCTTTCTTTGCACCGATTATTTTCTTGTTCAAACCAAAATGGGGACAGTACATAGAATGTCTAAGAATGCAAGGCAAGTGATTATGGAGTATGGGTGTTACTTCATTAGTATAATAAAGTTCACTTATATCAGGGTTAGTGGTTTTGAGGGAAAACCTTTTAAATTGCCTAGGTATGTTAATGACAAGCTGTGTTTATGTGAATTGGTAAGGAAATTGGTGCCTGTGCACAAGTTAATTGTTGGGAGGCACAAAAAAATGTCAAATTCCCTATCAGAATTGGAAGGTATTCATGCCCTTCCATTATAAAGGCAGACTAATTGGAGAAGAAATGAAGAATTTGGCCATGGAGACATTTGAGGCTAGAGCCAATTATGACATTCGGTGGGTATTTAACAATGTTGCTAACACTTTTGAGCACGAGCCTCACTTTGAGGACTACTGGATGAATTGTAGGGATGAAGAAGAAGTCCAGTTGAGGGATTTTTCAAGAATGACTTTATCACAAGTGGTAGACTTCAAAATTATAGTCATTCCAGAGGGGGTTGTAGATGACTTACACACATAGTGAGTAAATTCTACATTGATCAGAAGATAGAAAGTCAACCTATAGCTCCCCAGATTGGAATGAGGAGGAGTTTGATGATCCCTACATGAGGATAACTGATTGTCATGAGGAGAATGGTAAATTGGTTGGTTTAGATGAATATTGACTTGTCAATACAAAATACAAGAGTCCTAAATCATTTTAGAAATATGGGAAACTTAAATGATGATATCCCACCTCTGAAGGAGGGCGCTGATAAAATTGACCCATTAGGAGGAAAATCCCCTCTATTACCCTCCAAAAGGCCTATTGATGGGCTTATTGATGAATGGACAACAACTACTAGTGAGACAGGTACTTCCATGTCAGCCCTTAGGTAGAAAACTGAAAAAATGCTTTTAAAGTCCATGGAAAATGCCCCTATTACTCCTGCAAAGTGCCACTCTCAGGAAAAGGGAAAGGGTCTAGCATCACATGTGGTTAGCCCAAATGTTGTCCCAAAGCCACATAATACTGAAAATTTAATGAGTGCAGCCATTTCAAGTGGTCACATTCAACCCAGGCCGCACAAAGATGAAAAGAGAACACCACCAGAATTGAAGCAGTTTGAGTGGACACACAAGAAACCCAAAATTGTCCACCAACCAATCTTGGTAAGGGTAGGTTCCCATACACCAAATAAGTTCAAACACAGGGATGGGGTAATTGATCCCCAGAAGTGGAAAAAACTGATAACATCCAGAAGTAGTAGGATACATCATTGCCAAGTATGGGGAAATCAAGTCCCATGATCCCTCATTCATTCTTCATGGAAAAAGAGGTGGAATGCATTCAGAGCTCAATTCCCCAAGGGAATACTATAGTTGATCCGGTGGATAGTCAGTTTCTTACTTACCCTGTATGAAAATTCTGAAGCTCTACTTGTTAAAGATATCAATCCACCACCAGTTGAAACAATGCATAAGGTTGTAAATGTACAAACTGAGGTGATTGATATAGATGTTGATGAGGGATTATCCATGCTAGATGCACTCATTTTTTCTGTTGATGAACCCTTATTAACACTAGTGGTTAATATTGAAGCAAGTAAGGAATCAGAAAGAGGTCCTCATGTACTAAAAACTAAAGTAAGAGATCAGGAAGTGAATTTTTCTTCCCCAAAATGAATGATTTTGGAAATGGATAAACAGAGCTATTGGTGGAAAAAGGTGTTAATACTAAGTTGGTGGTAGAAAATGTTGTGCCCATTCCTGTTGAGGTTACTAAGAGTGATGACCTTCTTCAAGAAGAAAAATATCTTTTGAAGAAAAACTAAAAATGGCACAAGATATAATTATTGATGAGGAAATTGTTATTGGTGGAGAATCACAACTTTCAATGGGAAATGTGGGTTCACTTCCAATAGAACAACCTACCATAACATTGCCTGAGGTATCATTAGGGCATGAAAGTAGCAGTTTGGCAACTCAACTAGTTTTGGGAGTAGAGGAATCCATTTCCCAAACTTTGATACAAAAGGGCAAAGGGGAAGAAACTCATGCCACCATGGTTTCAACTGGAGAAACAGTAAAGGAGTTCCCTTTGAGTTTTGATGCAGATCAAGTTAAGGATGATCAACCTGAAGTGCTAGATCAGGAAAGGAAGCATCCAGAGGAATTAATGGTACAAAGTGAAATTGACTTAGGGACAATTGGGATAAGTGGTCAAGAAAAAAAAATTATTGGTGCAACAGGAACAAGAGATGTCCAAGAAAATAGTAGTTGTTCTGAGAAACTCCAGCAAGGATCACAGGAAACAAAAGTTGGAACATGTTTGAAGAAGGGATGGATCAGTGAATTAATTTCAAATGAAGAAGTGGCCCTTCCTATACAAGTAGTTGACCTTACTGCTTTATCCTTTCCAAAAATAGTGAGAGCCCCAAAAAGGGCCGAACCATCACAAGGACTCTTACTGATTCATCGGGGGAAAGAACCCTAGAGATAAAACCCCTTTTGAGGGTAAGACAAGAAAAGACATAACCAATGATGATTACAACATTCAAATTATTCCCTTGGGAAAACCTTCAAGGGAACAACTAAAGCAAGGAGTATCTGAAGCAGTGAATGGTCTTTTACAAAAGGTGGATGAAGATGGGATGACAAAGAAGCAACTTAAAGAACAAATTAAGGCCTTAAGTTCATGTTTACAACAACAATGACAGGACAAACTAGTCATGAACAAGAAGGTACTTATGTGAATACCCCGAAGGAATGGATAAAGTAAATAGTGTTGTCAAGAAGGTCCAAGTGGTGGATACTTGGGTTGAACAACTAACTGAGAAGGGAAAGGAAGTTATCACAAGAAGCAAGGACAAAATATGAGGACCTCAGAGGTTGATTAAATGAAATTGATGGAATAATTGAAGACTATGACAATGAGATTTTTTACTTGGAGGGAACTCTCCCCAAGCTTGACCGCATAACCTAGCTTAGTGAGGAGCTAGTTGAGAAAGAAGGCATCGTGCCAATAAGATGCAAAGGGAGTCAATATGCCCTTGAAGAATTGACAAAAATCAGGTTAGATACCTTAAATGGAATCAAGAAGAAGCTTGAAGTCAGAAGGAACTGGGTTGATGATCTACTTGATGCCATTGATAGAAGATTAGAGGACATGGTGGTGGATAAGTCCAAAAAGAGCTATGGGGACTTAAGACTTGATTTCTTACTCAATTCCTTTGAAAGTAATATCCAGACAGATGACTTCTCCCATGAAACTATTAAAATTATGATGAAGATTGAGAATAGGATTGAGGAATTGAAAGCCAAGGCCACTAGAATATAAGCAGAAAATGGCTCAATGTCTGGACTTAATATCAAGACAAACATTGATTTTCCAAGCATCACCTTGGACCTGATGAGGATGAAGTAAATGAATTATTCCAAGAGGTATGATGCTTATGTGGCTAGATTACTAAGAAGAGCAAGATGTAGAGGAAAAGGGTGAAGAGGAGGAGGATGCTGGCACAAAAGATGATGAACATGTTTAAGCACTTTCTTCCTCATTTTGTATTTTCTTTTCATACTCCATTGAATTGATATTTTGAAATTGATATTTCTGATACATTAAATGTAATTATCTCTAAAATTTTATTGTTTCTTTGTTTCAATTACAAGTTAAAAATATGTAGTAGTTCATAGTGGATTAGATTAAAATTTCATATACATTTGAAATAGATATGTGAACTATTGACATCCTTGTATTGCTTGCAATGTTGAACAAAAAAAAAAACAAGATAGGGTTCTATAGGGGCCCTTACCCATGACAAAAAGAGATGTACATATATCAGAAATTGAAACAATGAAAGGAGAATAACACCTAAGCATTATTTAGTCCTACTTCATAATTTCCCTCAAAGCAGGGGAAGTTTATTCAAAAGTTTTTTCTTCCTCAATACAAACTCATCCGAGCCTTGTGTTATTTGTATGAAGACAATCGACCTGCCAGTCCCTGGACATCCCCATGTCCATCAAAGATTCCAAAGTCATCCTAGGGTGGCCCATAATTTCCTCAAGCTCAATTCTCTTTTGGTCGGATGATACCCAATCCAAGAGGTCCAGACCACCTGAAAAGAAGGCCATTTTCCCCTTCCCCTTGTGAAGGGTCAACTTCTAGGATTACTTTGAAGAGGGATGTTTGGAGTGACAAGGGGATGTTTGGAATGAAGAGGGGTAGATACTATGCATGTTGGTGACTGGATGAAATGTGAGGCTTGAACTAGTTCTTGCTTCCCATTTCCTAGAGAAAGGTGGGTTTTCCCTGGGAGAAGGAATTGGCTGAGGTCCTTGAAATTCCCACTCAGAATGAGGGGAAAAATGCATCAAACATGTGGATATGAGTTTTAAACCTTCCTCTACTATCCCGAGCTGAAGAAAGTGTTGCCCTTGAGTGGCGAGTAGAAATAGATTGGTCTTCTTCTCCATCCGAGATGATGACCTAGAGACTGAGTTTGTGTTTCTCCCTTCCTCTTTCCCAAAGTGTTGTTGCACTAGACTGGTGGTAGAGGCACATTTTCTTCCTATTTATTTTCCAAGGAATGAATCCTCTTCTCCAACTCATTCACTTTGTGGGAAATGGCAGGCACCATATCAATGGAGGTTTTGTCATACAATATGTATGATTCCTTAGGAATTTATTTTGACACAAATTCCTCATTGCATAAGAAGGGGCATTGAAAACTGGTTTTCCTAGAGACCTGAGGCCTCCTCTCAACCTAGTATATTTTTAAATCCTCAGGTGTTTTCATATGCTCCCATCTAAAAATATGGAAATACATGACTTGGAAAGATGTGAATACAGGATTGATTCTGATCAGCCTGGTTAAAAGTGCTAAGCGGACTCGTTGATATGTCAGAGGTCCTTTGTGTCTCCTATGCATTCTACTTCAAACAAGGCCCTAACAAAGGCCTCATCTAGGCCACTCAGATCGAAGATCTGATTTATATATTTTGAAGATATTTCTTTCAAGCTATGTGCCACAAGTGTCTTTGCCATTTTTCTGGTAAAGATTCTGCTATACCCAAAATTAGGAAAGAGATACATAATTGCAAGAGGGTAGGATTGAGCTTTATAACCCAAAGGTGACACATATCTCTAGTTTGGAAAAATATTTCCCCTGAGATGAGAAGGATCTTTAGTTTGCACAAGGAAAATTAAAAACTAAAGGAAAGTATAGATGAGCATAACTAGTAAATTATGATGATTTGACAAACATCATGTATGGCATTTAAACTAGTAAGGTATGAAGTGAAGTGTGTTGAGCCCAAGAAGGATTTCAAGAAATGAGCATAGGTGTGTGTCATGTCAAAAAGCATATGGAGATGCTCAGTGATCAATATGAAATGATTGTTAATCAAAATTAGAAGGGAATGTTTCAAATAACCTGCCAAAAGTGAAGACCGGATGTCCCAGTCAGACACAAATGGAAATACATCGAAAAGACTCATGTTTCGTACACTGGCAGTATGATGATGATGTTCATAAATATCATTTTCTAGAACATTTTTGTAACAAACAAAGTATTCCTTGGAATATTCTTGTTTTTGGGGGAAAATATTTGAAGTAAAGTGAGTGATATAAAAGTATGAAAAGGCCATGCCAAAAAAGGGGGTTAATTTTTTCTGAAATTTAGTTAGAGAGAAAAAAGGAGAGAAGAGCCGAGAGAAGCCATTTTTCTAGGAAATTTTTTGAGAACCAGTTATTTCTTGTGTGCCTTTCAAAATTGATCATGTCAAGATGGTTGCAGATGTATAGCCATTGAAAAACTTTGAGATTGTAAACAAAACTTTCCCTTGTTGATCAAATTTGAGAAACCTTGAGTAATTCATGTAAATCATGAACTATGTTATGTCTATTGTCATCTTGAGATATTTTCAAATAGTTATCTATGTGCCTATTGCAAGTCTTACATTAGGAATCCTTTTGAAATCACACAAAATCTCATCCTCATGACAAGTATTGTGGCATTTACAATTACATTATGAAGAGAGCTTTCATTTCATGATGTAATAAGTGATTTAAATTCACTTTACTTTCATTTCAGTGATACAGATTGTTTGTTAGTTTATGAGTGTATCATGAGCGTGATATAATAGGGGTTTTCTAAAGTTTAATTGAGTCTTTAACATGAGTTCTTGTGTTAAAACCTTGAAGAATGTGTGAAGCTATGTGTCTTTGAGCCTTCATAGATGCACAATTTTCTAGTTGAAGGTTCATCTTGACTATTTGAAGCTATTCATCTTTTTGCCTTGTGGATCTGTTAACATTTGTTTAAAGTTCTCAAGTATTTGGTATAATCAACTTTATCCTGCTTAACTTCCCAACCATAAAATACATATCTAGAGATGAACCATACATGAACTACCCCTTCTTGCATTGTCTGTTCATAAATGTTGAGGGAATTCATTGATTTACCCATCCCTTACCTCAATATGTAGGAGCAATCAGTTTTTACCATTGCCTTTAGTAACCTAGATTTTTTTAGAAGGTTTCTTCATCCTCTAAAGTGATAACTCGTGAGAGTTAGACTACACATTGTATTGACCATACCTTCTCAAGATATCCTCTTAATTTTTTGAAAGGAAAGAAAAATACTATAAATATGCAGATGTTATCCACCAATACGGGTTACAAAATGGGTCCTCTCACCCTGGTTGAAGGCATAACCTAAAGTAGTTAGGGTAGGTCAAACCTGTACATGGTGTTATCCATTTCTTCCATAGGCCTGAGTGAATGAAGAGTTAGCTAAATCCTTCCCGGCTACAAAATGACTCACACTGATTTATCTATCTCCAAGCATCTTGCTCAAACTATGGTGTTGCTTAGTCATAAAGGGAGAATCAATTTGGGTACCAACATTATTAGGGACTATTTTTACAAATGCATACACATACCAACCCTGGTAATGTTTCTTACATGATTTAAGTACAAATACATTGTTTAAACATCATCCTTTGTTGAGATTTGTAAGATTTGTGCAAGATCACAAGTTCATTGTGTAGTATTTCTAGTTTCTAGCGGTTATTGTACTAAATTTGCATCAATAGTGATAAATGTGGGTAAAGGAAGGTTGGATTTGCTAAGCTTTGCAGAAATTAAGTATTGATAGACATTTGACAAACTACTTATAGTGCATTTACACATCTAAGGTGAGAATCCTTGGTGGCAACTCGAATTGGTTTAAAATTTTGATGATTACCAGTGTCTTAACTTGTGTCAAGTGAAATTTTTCATTAATATTTGCAAATTTGGAGGGAAGAAGGTATTTCTTCACTAGGGATCCTACTAGAAAGTTATTTCTAGAACTAGGAAAAGAAAATTCAGAAGGAAAACAAGTCTGGAAAGTGGTTGGAAATCAAGAATCAAGAAAGGAGATATTAGTTCTGAAAGGTGATCAACCTATGGTTGAAGATTACCATACGTCTTTAAGTGATTCTGAACTAAGTAGTCCTCATGTAAATTTAAATTTCCCATCTGGAGAGGGGCCATCATTTGTGTCTAAAAAGTGTGCCTCTTAGTTTTTCCCTGTTTCTTCCAAGGTTGATAGGGTTTTCCAAGAAACTGAGTCATTAGAGGATATTTACTTTGAGAATTATACTCTTGTGCTCCAAAGACCCCTCATCCCTTATCATTTTGATTCTCCTACAAGATCACCTCCTCAAGGAAATATGGCTTAGCCTCCACCTAGACCTCATTTTATTATCAATACCTTTAGACCAATAAATTTTAGAGGTGTGGTTGGATATCCTAATATGGTGCAACAGATGTCAGAAATAGGTTGCCAAAATTTCAAGGGAATAATGCTATCACTGGTGACCAACATTTAAGACTCTTTGTCAATATGATGGAAGATTTTGAAATTGAGTTTGAAGACGTGTATATAAATTTGTTCATTCATACTCTTGAAGAGGATGCATGTGATTGGTACAAGTCTTTACCAAATAATTCAATAGACTCATGGACCGAGATGAAAAATGCCTTTAGACTGTAATATGGGGATAAGACTGATCCCAAGTTCCTTCTATCTGAGTTTTAAAATATAAAGAAGAATCCAAATGAATCTGTCCAAGATTTTAATACTAGGTTCAATAAAACCTTAAATAGGTTACCTATAATCCTAAGGCCAATTCATGAGTCCCTCCAAGGCACACTTTTAAAATTCCCTTACACCTTGGGTGCACTTTTGAAATGAAATTTCACTCTAAATTTTTCCTTCTTCTTATTGGTTTAGATATTTCATTTTAAGGATGTTAAGTCAACAAGGAAACATAAGGAATTTCTCTCACGTGGGCATGTGCATGCCTCTCTCTTCTCCCATTCCCATCCCATGACACAATTTCCTCCTCTCCTTACACCCAAGGCACACTTTTGAGGTAAAATTTCAACCCCAAAGTGCACACATGTTCAAAATGGATTTCATTCTCCACATTTTACTCTCGCACTTTCACTCCCACCTTGCAATCTGACCTTACACTCTCCCACTTTAACTTCCACATTGCACTCTCCCACTTTCACTCCCACTTGTACTCTCCCACTCACTTCCATTCCCACCATATAAATTCACTCATCATTTATAACTCTCGGAAAAATAGAAAAAAATCATGAAAATATTTGGAACCCATAAGATCACATTTGAAGCTGGTTTTTTATCCTTACATGTGTTTGAAACTCCTCATGTGCCCTAGGTATCCTAACATGTATTTTTCTCATATCTCATGATCCTTTAGATAGAATAACTCCAAATGTTGAATATATATTACTCTTGGAAACTCCTTCAAAAAAAAAAAAAAATTTCCCCATATTATAAACTCATAAAAATATATTAATCATTTTTTCCAAGCTATAATACTCTCGGATTACTAAGAAACACCATTTTTGTAAAGAAGATTGTGAAAAATCTACAAGAAGAAATCACAAAAATTGGAGAATTAATTGTACTCTCCAAGCCCATAATTGTGAGCTATCAAGTGTGATATAAGGTTAATTTAATCCCATAATATGATCAAAATCATCCTTCAGCTCCAAAACCCATAAAAACCCCATTCCCAACAAAATCTATTTGGTTCATTATCCAAAACCCCAGGAGAGAATATCACCAAATTCCAAGCATAAATTCCTGTCCCTAAGAGATTACTAATGATCCCAAAATCACCTCATTTTGATAATAATTTCTCCTTGTGTGACCAACAATTTTTTCTCTTTCCCATTAATACCAATTTTTTTGTTTTCCCCACAACAAGAACTTGTTTCTAAAATTATTGTTGATTATGAAGAGATAATATCACCAAATTCAAAGAAATATTTGTATTGAAAATGGATATTTAACGAATAAAGTCATGTCTAGTTTGGATATTATTTGATCCATTTTTCCCAAAATATAGAATTAATAGCCTCTAACACCAAAATACACTCAAATTTATGGGTTTTCGAAATGGTCGTTGAATCTATTTTTTCTTGCACCATAGCATTCCTACCACTTTCTAAGGCTAATGGGATCATAAAAATGAAAAATGAAGCTTCACAACTAAACATATGGTCCCATTTCTATTTTAGTGGAGCATGTGGATTTTGATGATCTGAACTAGAGGATGAATGAAGGAAAAATCATTTGGTAACATGAATCAGCATATGCAAGAGGATTGTTGATAAAAAATATCAAATTGAATTTTTGAGTTATTTACAATGGGAACCATGGTTGTGAGTGTTGTTCTATCTCCATTGGGGTTTCTTAAGAAGTTGCAAAAACTTCCATGGCTGTTAAGATCGAGTTTTGTGTAGTACAAGTGAATTCTTGATGATGATCATAACATGAGTGTTTTCTCATATGGAAGAAAGTATATCACATTCATATGTTCATCCCACCATTTAACACAGAGGTAAAATGAGAGATTCCAAGATATAATACAAAGTGACCATTCCGGATAAGACATGAATCATCATTTCCATGTCCAAAAAGAGATGTGTTCCAATCAGGTAAATTGTTGAGGAATATCATGTCTAGATACAACATTTATCTCCAAAATGAAGGAAGAGTTGTAATTTATTCAATAAAATCTTTCTTCTCTCTCTTCTTCGCTTTCTCTCTATAATTCCATATCTTTGTTGAGGAGAAAATTTGTAAAAAGTGAATTAAGTCACTTAAATTTTATACTCCTTTATTGTGAATTAAACTTGAAGTTGAAAAATCACATGGGAATATGAAGAGCCACCGCATTTGGCTATAAATTCTAATACTTTCTCTATTCCAAAAACGTGATGATTTTTACTCCTCTAACAAACTATATTTATTCTATTTATTGCTTAATGTATTCCTCTCCATCTCAACTCCTACTCCAATAGAGATTTGTAATCTTACACAATCAAAGAAAAAAATGCACTATTTTATGAATATAATGCAATTAAACTTTTTGTTAATTATCTTGTTTTTATTTCTTCGCATAATGGTGTCTTCTCATTGTTAACTTGGAATTATTATGGTTTTATGCCAATGAACTTAGATTTATATTTTTGAATAAAACCCTTTTCTTACTTTCTCCCTCTCTCCATACACACACTTTTCCTCCACCTCCTTTTACAAAAGGGTTTAGTGGAGTATTCATGTGTGATCCCTAGTCGAAAGGCCACTATTAATGGTTAGTGTAGTGTATATATTTCCTTGTTTTCAATAAATGTAGATGCCCTATTACTAAGCAAAGGGACATATTCCCAAAGTGTTGGTGAAATCCCTTAATTATCTGTTATGAAAAATTATTCTACAAGAATAACCCTTCTAAAATACAGGTATTGTTTATCCTAATGGTATAAATGAGGTAGAGGAAATGAAACATAATGGGGTTATAAAGTAAAATTATTATGTCGATATTATTTTACATGTTGGTCATTTAGATAGGTATTTTTTTCTTCCATTTGTATATTTTTGATTGATGCATATGGAAAATATTATAATAAATAACACCAAGTACATTTATTTTATCCTTTTATAGGTATATATGTATGCATTTATGATGAGAAATTTATAAGATTGCATGTATATGAGTCTTTTTGTATTACATACCTTGTCTAGGTGTTTGAATACTCTAAATATGTTTCTAATAATGATACAATTTTGGGTGAGTATATTTGAAAGTGAGGATGACATCATTAGTAGGGGCCACCAAATTATTGATGTTGTGAATTTACATCCTCAAGAGGTTATCTAAATAAATTAGGATTTCTTGATACCATACCATTTCATTGAATATATATGATGCATTTACTATTATCTTGTCATACATAATTAACATTTATATTGGGAAACTAGCTTCCTAAATTCGAATGATAAATGCTCAAATTATTGATTTACGGGTTATGAATGTTATCTTTACCAAGAGATCCATTCAAAGGTGGAGAAAAATGATGCGAAGGGGGAATATTTTTGTTAATTTATTTATATGTACATTTTGATTAGACATCAATGTAATTATGCATAAGATTATTATGGAAATATTGAAGTTGTGACTGCTAGATTAACACAATCATGGTGTAAGGAATTAATTACTTTGATACCTTTAAGTTTCCCAACCACACCAAAACCTCCAATTTTCAATCAATATCACAAAAATTCTTCAAGAACCTAAACTTTCATAACATGATACATAGTAACATCTATATAGAGGTTCTTTTTTTCAAACAATAGCTTCATGGATAGATTTGAATTGAATTTTATTCATGCCTTACTCCTTGTATTGCAAAAGTGAATAAATCCTGGAGTTTCTATGGAAGGATATGAAAATATGAAGGACATTGTATTATATATGTGGCCCAAATTTCTTGATATATTTTATCCAACATCTTGATTAATTCACTAGACATAACCTTCCACAAAATATAGAGTAGGAACCACATTAAAAAAATTATTTTTACATGATTTTATTTATCCTAATTTTTAGGTGTATTTTTCATGGGATGTGAATATATTTTATCCTTTCCATAATTATTATGAACTGCATATGAGTATTGGTGCACACCATAATGTTATGTAAACATTCACAATGTGTTATTAAAAATGTTCTCTTTAATGTAGATTGTGCACCAAAATCAATTTGTATAATTTTAAGGATGTATTTTATTGTTGTTTAAATGAAGTTGATTCTTACTATATGGTATTTGATATATTTATTTATTAAGTCATGTTAAATGGTTTAAATTATTATACACTATCTAATTTTATGATTATTTATGCTCTTGTAATTTTTCATGTCATTGTAAATCTATGTATTTATGAGTTATTAAAAATAAGTCGAGGTGATTACAAGTATGCTACAATTTTAAAGACTTTTCCAAAAGTATTATGACAAATATATAACCCGGTAATGTGTGGAAAATAATATTTTAAAGAAACTAATATGAAATAATGTAGTTCCCCTTTTAGTTCTTAGTATTTTTCTTTTCTTCGATCATGACGGTTTTCTCATAATATTGAAATATGTTCATGTTGTTTGCAAATCTGATGTGTGCATGGAGATAGGGATAAATATCTTGGTTTTTTATTAAAGGTGTTTAAAATATTTGTCCAAGCATCATGGGAAAGTCATTAAATTTTGCACTATTTTAGTTTTCATATTTGATTGTATTTAGGGTGATTGTAAAACATCCCTCAAATATTTAAATGCTCTATGGATGAAGAGCCTTCCATTCTTCAAATTTTTGATTCTATTAGTGCCCATAATTTTTTAGGATTTATTTAGTGCCATACCAATGGATGTGTTTGTATTTTGAGTTTGGATGTGCACTAGGTACCGACATTTCAAAAACAAAATTTCTTTGAAAATATTTCTTTTGGGAAGAAAGTTAAGTATTCGCATGGATGTATGTTCTATTAAGGTGTTGAGGTTTTGCATAACTTGAGGTATAGGGTAGTGGGTGCTTTTATGTGTTTTTTATAACCTCGGGCCATTTATGAAAATAGTTGATATTGCGCATAAGGTGACAGTTTTTCCCAGTGCCCAAAACAAGGAAATGTTTTAGTGACCGCGAGACAAACTTGGAAGAATGTCGTGCTTTATTTCGTGTTCATTTGGGGTATGGGCCAGTTCTTTTCCCCATGTTATTTAAAAGGGGACAAAAGGATAAAGTGAATTACCAAGAAAATATTTGGTGATGTCAAAAAGTATTTTATCTTTTAGAATGTGTAAAGTAGTTGTTTGACCTTGATGTCTACGAAAAGATATGAATGTTTGACTTGCAATATAATTGGACTTTTTGAGTCTAGGGCATTGTTGCTCAATTATAATCTTTCCCCTTTTCATTCAAATTTTTTTAGTTTTCTTGGTTTGATGTACTTTACATCTTCTTATGTGGATCATGGAAATGTTTGCCTTCATTGAGGTGTTGTTGTTAGTCCTTTCATATGGTTGTGGATCATCTTTGAGTCATGGTATTATTTCTGCTTTCTTTACGTGGGGACATGTTTTGTAGTTTGGGCATGAATGATGGGTTTTTCCCTTCATTTATATTTTCCACAATTGTGTCGCCTTTGTAATTTTTGTCCGGCATCTGCACGGATACATGTTCGTCTCTAATTGGATGTGGAGTAAGCGGGTCTATTTGATGAAATTTTTACTTTTTGTTATGTTTGCAAAATGCCCGAATTAGTCTCGGGACCGATGAATTCTAATTGGATATTCGCAACTATGAAGCGGCATGAGAGAATATTTACTTCATCCCCAGAAGGTGTACACTTGTCATAAATCAAGTGGCTACAGGAAGGCAGCCCTTTTTATGTTTTGATACATTATGGTGAAAGGTGTGAAAGTATAAAGTAAATGCCTAAGACCCAAAAAAGGACACATGGCCATTGTTTATTATAAAAGTGGGGAAGCGGGTCACCTTTGGGAATTTTGGAAATTTTGATTTTTTTTGAAAAGGGAATAAATTTGTAAAATTAATCTTTACCCGCCCGACACCGAGTAAAGCCATGTGTGTAGCCAAAGATCAAAAGTGGATGGGGTGACCAAAATGTATAAAAATATACAATTTCTTGAGCATCACAAAATACGAAAGATACCCCAGTGCCCGTTTAAGATAAAAAAATTCCACGTGGATGGCTCAAATTGTAAAAAATAATAATTAACGATTGTGATACTGATGCATTTAATTCTCCCACCATTAATTCTCCTATGTAAACTAAGGCCCTTGGGGATATGACTGCATTCATCCTTTATTCTTATTTTGATGGTCTCTTGTCATTTTTATCGTGAAGTGCTATTGGAATTATTGTTGAGCTCAATTAGAGAATTGAAGAAGTGTGAAAGATGTTGTTTTGAGTTATAATTACTTGGGCACTTGTAGAAAATTGGTAAGAACTTCAAACTCCTATGTATCATGTCTGTTATGTTGGTAAAATAGTTGAAGTAAAATTAGGGTTTTTAAAATGAAGACTATGTCATTTTATTCTTTTGTTATGTCGGGGGTCATGAGTGACCTAGACATGATAATAGACACAAATTTGATGAGTGCCGACTTAAATTATTTTCATCAAAGATTAAATAGTTCTCATTTGAGTGAATATTTAAAGGCAATTCGTGATAGCCACATCACCTCAGCGGGTGCCATCCCACCCTCTATTCAATGCCCAAAACTAGTATGGTTTTGTGCCATGAATTATGACTCTGAGAAGAGGGAAGTGTTAGATGGGAGCGGGGATGCGGTGCTAACATTGACACTGGAAGCCATTAGAGTATTATTGAAATTACCTATAATTACTGAACCAATTACTATTGGCATCAAACTAGCCTTGCAGGACTATGAAATAAAGAAGAAGGATTATGCCAAAATGATAAACACACAATGGCTCCTTACAGATAGGAAGGCATCAACTAAAATCCCCAAAAGGATGGTTAGGGAACAATTCATACGGGAGGTTGAGGATATCATTTTACTTTCGAGTTGAATGATAGGTTTGGAAACTACAAATGAGTTTAAAGAGTGGATGTCCACATTTAAATGAATTATTATTGAGAGAAAAGGAAATATTTGTTGGGCCACCTTTATTTTAGATGCAATCAATGATCTTATGATTACTCGGCAATAGGGATTGAGATAAGGGATCGCAGATTTGGAGTTCTATATGATGACATATCTCGATTTATAATGTTGTAGCAAACACACGGATGGTTTCCAACATTGTCACCATGTGCTGATTTTAAAAGGTACCCAATGCATAAAATTTTCCCTTAATTATAGTTAACCAACTCAAGTGGAAATGTCATATTGGTAAATGATGTTTTCTTTACACCAATTATTTGCTTGTTCAAACACAAATGGGGATAGTGAGAATGCCCAAGAATGTAAGGAAATTGATTATGGAGTATAGGTGTTACTTCATTCAATATAAGAAGTTCACTTATATCAGGGTTAGTGGTTTTGAGGGAAAACCTTTTAAATTTCCTAGGTATGTTAATGACAAGTTGTGTTTATGTGAATTGGTAAGGCAACTAGTGCCTGTGCACAAATTAATTGCTAGGATGCATTAAAAAATGTCATATTCCCTATAAAAATGGAAGGTATTCATGCCATTCCATTATAAAGGCCAAAATAATTGGAGAAGAAATGAAGAATTTGGCCATGGAGACATTTGAGGCTAGAGCCAATTATGGCTATCGGTGGGTACTTAAATGTTGTTAACACTTTTGAGGACAAGCCTCACTTTGATGACTACTAGATGAATTGTAGGGATGAAGAAGAAGTCCAGTTGAGGGATTTTTCAAGAATGACTTTATCACAAGTGGTAGACTCAAAAATTGCAGTCATTTCAGAGGGGGTTGTATATGACTTACACACAGTGAGTAAATTATACATTGATCAGAAGATAGAAATTCAACCTATAGCTCCCAGATTGGAATGAGGAGGAGTATGATGATCCCTACATGAGGATAACCAATTTCATGAGGAGAATTATAAATTGGCTGGTTCAGATGAATATTGACTTGTCAGTACAAAATACAAGAGTCCTAAATCATTTCAGAAATATGGGAAACTTAAATGATGATATCCCACCTTTAAAGGAGGGCATTGATAAAATTGACCCATTAGGAGGAAAATCCCCTCTATTACCCTCCAAAAGGCCTACTGATGGGCTTATTGATGAATGGATAGTAGATACTAATGAGACATGTACTTCCATGTCAGCCCTTAGGCTAAAAAATGAAAAAAATGCTTTTAAATTCCATGGAAAATGCCCCTATTACTCTTGCAGTGCCACTCCAGAAAAGGGAAAGGGTCTAGAATCACATGTGGTTATCCCAAATGTTGTCCCAAAGCCACATAATACTGAAAATTTAATGAGTATAGCCATTTCAAGTGGTCACATTTTGCCCAGGATGCACAAAGATGAAAAGAGAACACCACTAGAATTGAAGTAGTTTGAGTGGACACACAAGAAACCCAAAATTATCCACTAGAAAATCTTGGTAAGGGTAGGTGACCATACACCAAATAAATTCAAACACAGGGATGAGGTAATTGATCCCAAGAAGTGGAAAAAGCGATAACATCCAGAAGTAGTAGGATACATCATTGCAAGTATGGGAAATCAAGTCCCATGATCCCTCATTCATTCTTCATGGAAAAAGTTGTGGAATGTAGTCAAATATCAGTTCCCAATGGAATACTACAGTTGACCTGGTGGATAGCTAGTTTCTTACCCTAGGTATGAAAATTCTTGAATCTCTACTTGTTAAAGATATCAATCCACAACCACTTGAAGCAATGCATAAGGTTGTAAATGTAAAAACTGAGGTGATTGACATAGGTGTTGATGAGGGATTATCCATGCTAGATGCACTTATTTTGTCTATTGATGAACCCTTATTAACACCAATGGTTAATATTGGAGCAAGTAAGGAATCAGAAAGAGGTCCTCATGTACTAAAAATTGAAGTAAGAGATCAGGAAGTGAATTTGTCTTCCCTAAAACGAATGGTTTTGGAAATGGATAGACCAGAGTTATTGGTGGAAAAAGGTGTTAATACTATGTTGATGGTAGAAAATTTTGTTCCCATTCTTGTTGAGGTTACTAAGAGTGATGACCTTCTTTAAGAAGAAAAATTGTCTTTTGAAGAAAAACTAAAAATGGCACAAGATATAATTACTAATGAGGAAATTTTTATTGGTGGAGAATCTAAACTCTCAATGGGAAACATGGGTCTGTTGGTGTAGATCAACAACACCCCTAGATGTTTTTCAGATTTCTCATTTGACATTGAACATCCAGTGTGATTACACAACATTGAATCTTTTCCCCAAGTGTGGGACTTGTAAAAAATGGGAAAAGAATCTCCAGGTTAGAGGCTGGTTCCTCAACTCCTCTAATTAGATGTATGCTTGTAAATTGCAGAGGTTTAAACTATAAATCCTATTCTAATTTCCAAGGGGACAGAGATGAAAGATGCAAAAGAAATAAACTAAGACTAACAAGGTGATACACCAAAGGAGTGGTGAAAATTTACTTCTACAAATTGACACAGATCACAAAATTGCAACAAATATCATGCACAAACTGATACAATGTAATGAAAGACCAGAAATGAATCAAACAACACAAGAAGAGGACTGAAACTCATTCACAGAGCCTGCATTGTCATTTCCAATGTCAAAATACATGCATTACAATAGCAGAGAGGTAGAAAGCATGTTTCCATTTTGAAAGAGGTCTGATATTCCACAAATCCACTTGCCAGGGTGAAGAAGGGAGTCTGCAAAACATAAAAATGTCCAACCCTTTACAAATGAGCCAAAAATGGCTTTTTATGGTGAAAATTCAAGTCCAGGAAGGAGAAAATGTGGGAAAGCACAAAAGGATGCTTCAACCACCAAGAAAATGCCATTAAAATAGCATGGGAACCCTCAAAAGTTGGTTCCCTAATGTTTTTGACCATGTTGGGAGAGAATGCGAGCCATACTTCATTAAAAATCATGTTTGAAATATCAATTCTATTCTCCTTCCCCCCGCTAGAGGTATTTTTTGATTTTCTCTCTCCAAACCTCACCAAAACTCAAAATTGATCCCTCTATCATGTAGATAATTTTACCATCTTTCCAATGCCACCAAGAATGTGAAAATATGAGCTTTGGATAAAAAGTTATGCCCTTTTGAAGATTTAGGGCAAAACTAGGGCAAATTTGAATTGGCGGGCCAAAAATTTGAAATTTTCCCTCTATTTTGACTTTGGGAAAATTTCCCCAAAAGGTTCCACCTCCCACTAGCTCAATGCCATGTGGCACCTTTTGATTGGTCGCGGGCCTTTCCCTAACCTTTTTACACCTTTTTGGCCTTTGGAAAATTTTCCAAAATTCTCCACCGGCCCGAAGCTCTGATGCCATGTGTCATGCTGTGATTGGTTGGTGGGCCATCACTTCCAAATTTTCCATCACTACCGACCGCTTCCCTGAATAGGACACATGGCACCTATTAGTGGCGAATCATAACACCCTTGGATGCACATCGGATTCTAGGTTGATCACTCTAGCATCCAGTGTGATTGCACATTATGGAAACCTCTCTCCAAGTGTGGGACTTGTGAAACTAAGAGAGGAATCTCCAGATTAGAGGCTAGTTCCTCAAAATCCTCACGATTAAATCTATATTTGCACAACTACAGAGGTTCAGATCTTAATCCTACTCTAAATTGCAAGGAGACAGGGATAAAAGTGCAAAAATTGAAACTAACTAAAGATGGTGATGCACCAAAAAGGAGTGGTGAATATTTTTGTCATGCAAATAGACACAAACCAAAGATTACAACATAAAACATACACAGGCTGATAAGATATAATTTAGGGTCTGAAATGAAGCAAATAATACAAAGGACTGAAACCCATTCACAAAGCTTGCATTATCATTTCCAATGTCAAAACCACTGCATTACAACCTCAGAGAGGTAAAAAACTGTTACAATCTTTGAAGAGGTCTGATTCTGCAAACAATCACTTGCTGGAGGTGAAAGAAGAAGTCTGCTATGCCAAAAAATGTTCCACCTTTGAAAATGAGCCAAATCTAGCTTTTACATTGCATGGGTCGAGCCCAGGAGAGAGAAAACATACAAAACATGGGAGCCCATTCCTCATTGACTGAAAATGCATTAAAACGGCATGGGGGACCTTACAAACCCATACCCTGTCATTTTTGACCGAATTGGAGGAGAATGCGACCCATTCTGCATTAAATTTGGTCACTGAAATGTCATTTCTAGCCATGGACACGCGTCAGAGCCGTTTCTTAACTTTCTCTCTCTAGACTGAACCAAAATTCAAGATTGACCCTGGAATCATGTAGAGAATTTTATAATCTTTCCAATGATATAAATAACGTGCAAATCTGAGCTCTGGATCGAAAGATATGGTGATCTGAAGATTTAGGGCACAAAACAGGCAAAAATGGGTTTTGTAATTTTTTCCCACGCTCCGCCACCTGGACAACACGTGTCGGGCACTGATTGGATGAGAAATTCTCTCTCCTTTCCTCACCCGTGGGTTTTCCTTGAAAGTTTTGACTTTTTGTAATTTTAGAAAATTTCCCAATTTTTCCCCGCGTCCCCGCCACTTGGGACACGTGGCATGATCTGGTTGGAGGACAAGGGCATGGGGTCATCCTTCACCTTTTAGTTTTTGGCCAAAACTTTTACCAAATTCTCTAATTCCTCCCCGAGCTCTGCACTTCCCTTCTCCTTAGGACACGTGTCCTCTTTTTATTGGCTCGGGCCAACGCTTCAAACCTTGCCCTTAGAAATTTTGGACGCTTTCCCTTGTGACACATGGCGTTATCTGATTCGTCCTCGAGGCCCGGCTTTTCATGTCCACCATGTCCTTTTGTCCCGGATGTCCCAAACTGTTTGGGACAAAAACTTCCGATCCACCCGATTCGGGCTTCTCTGTCCCTCTTTCGGCCGATGACACGTGGCGTTATTTGATTGGCTCTCGGCTCCTTCGGCTATCCGCGTCTTTCGCGTCCCTTTGTCCCAACTGTCCCGGATGAAAGTTCTCTATGCCCGGCCGATCCGGGTGGTTCGCGTCCTTCACGTCCTCAGGGCCCAAATGTCCTAGACTATTCCACTCAGCAGTTAGTCGATTTTGCTTTTACCTTGGCGGGTTTACCTTTCGCGTCCGCGCGTCCCCATGTCCTAATTGTCCCGAGTCTTTACTGCAGACCACTGGAGGCTTTTGGCGGTTCGCACCCGACGTCCCAAGCTGTCCCAAGGGCTTCTGGACAAGGAGTTAGCCAATTTTCATGATTTTTTCTGGCCCAAGCTTGTTTTTTGCAACTTTTTCACCCTTTTTTGGAACTTGCTCTTTTCTCCTTGGACATGAGAGTTAGAAAAAATCCGAGGGGACCCTAGAAACATGATTTTTTCCTTGAATCTATCTATCTTGCTCGGGACGAAGAATTTAATGCATGTTATCAATTTTACCCTGGGGGTGAAAATTGGATAACAATTTGGCGACTCAGTGGGGTTACCTGCCTGCTAGGTAGAAGATACCAAGTACCTGAAGCAGTCCATTGGGCATGGAGTCATCAAATATTCTGTTTAGAACCCCAACTGACTTTGAATGTGTAAGGAGGAAGATGGAATATCACCTGATGGAAGAAAGGACTACAAAACATCTCCATGGATAGCAAGCTATGCCAAAGCACTTAGGGAAAACAAAACTAACCTATAGCAAAACAATGTGCACAAGCACTTGGAGGAATGAAAATCTAATCTAATATTTACAAGGTAGTGAATTTCCCTCTAGAAGCAACACTTGAGATAGATTCCATTGACTAGAATCTAGTTCTTCACCATCCAATGAGGCCAATTGGAAAGCATTACTATTCTTGCACTTCGTGACCATGTATGGGCCACTCCAAATGGCATCAAATTTTGAATGCCTTCCCGGTTTTGCTCTATCCACATCCCATTTCAACACTAGATCTCCAACTTGAAAAGATCTATCCTTGGCCTTCTTATCAAAGGTCTTCTTGATCAAAGCTTGATCCTTTTCCATTGCTTGGGATGCCTGATTTCTGATCTCTTGTAGCTCCATCAACTTTGCATACCTCACCTCCATGGGCTCAAACTCTAGCAACTCCAGCTGCTTCATGAGTTCCAATGTTGGCAACTCAAGTGACATGGGCAAGATTGCCTCTCTTCCATAGACAAGTTTGAATGGAGAGTTACCTGTGGATCTTTTAGGAGTTATCCTATCAGCCCATAAGGCTGATTTCAGTTTGGTATGCCAAGACCTCTGATTCTCGTCAAGAGTCCTCCTAATGATCCTCAACAAGTTCTTGTTTGTAGACTCGGCCTGGCCATTACCTTGAGGGTAATAGTTTGATGAAGTGCTTAGGTAGATACCATTCTTGACAGCCCACTCAGTCACCTTAGATCCAATGAATGCCAATGCATTATCAGAGATTATTGTAGCAGGTACACCAAATCTGGTTGTTATCCCCTCATAAAAGTCTAAGATGCTAGACTCATTTGCCTCTTTGAGTGCTACTGCTTCTGTCCATTTGGTGAAGTAGTCCGTGGCTGTCAAAATCCATTTGTGCCCTTGGCTTGAATTGGGATTAATGACTCAATGAAGTCCAAACCCCATTGCATGAATGGCTGGTCAAGCATTTGAGATTGGATGTAATGGAAGGGCAGCAAGTCTCTCTTTTCCTGTGAAGAATGCACAATTCTTACACCTCTTGATCCATGCATAGCAATCACTGAAGATCTTAGGCCAATAATAACCAGCCTTCATGATTTTTAGAGCTGTCACTCTTGGTGCAAAATGACCACCAACTAGTCCACCATGAAACTCTTCCAACACCCTTTGAATCTGATTTGTGCTAATGCATCTTAGTAGCACTCCATTCACATCTTTCTTGAACAAAACTCCATCAACAATGGCATATGGAACAACCTGCAATCTGAAGTGTCTCCTTTGGGTCTTGTTCATCTCCAGAGGGCATAGGCCTGTGCCTAGGAAGTGTATAATGCCTTGGGTCCAGCAAGGAGTGGGGGCAACATTGTCTTCTTCTTGATTGCCACTTGGCTCATGGCTGTCTTGGACTGTCAAAACAGCCTCTTCTTCATTACATACTTCTTTTTGCTTCCCCAAAACCAGCTGCTCACACAATCCTTTCCCTCTTACCAGCTTGGTGATCTTGATCTCAATGTCATACTCCATGACACGGGTGATCCATCCTGCCCTTTTCTCATTCAAATCCTTGTTAAGGAGGAAGTCCTTAACCCCAGCGTGTGAGACCAGCAACTGGACCTTGTTGTTTGAGACTAAATGCTTTAATTTCTTCAAGCTTATGATTACTTCAAGTACATGCTTCTCAATAAAAGATTACCTCACCTCATAGTCATCTAGGCTCATTTGAAAGAAGGCAATTGGCTGCTTATCATTATCCTTTTTCTGCTGTACCAAAATGGCAGAAATAGTGTCATTACCTCCAAATGCATAGAGGATGAAATCCTTGGAGAAGTCCGGGTTGATGAGAGTTGGTGCTTGAGAGATGGCTTCTTTGATTGCTTCAAAACTCTCCTTGCCTTCTGCTATCCACTTGAAATCCATGCTCTTCTTTAACATTTTGGTGATGGGCTTGACAAGGGCTGCAAAATCTGGGACAAACCTCCAAACAAAGTTTATCCTTCCCAAGAAACTCTGAAGGGCTTTCTTGTGGCTTGGCAATGGTAGTGCTCTTATGGCTTCAACCCTCTCTGGATCAATTGCTAATCCTTCCTTGGAGACAATATGGCCAAGGAGCTTTCCTTCATGTGCAAGAAAGATGCACTTCTTAGGATTCAAAGACACTCCAAATCTCCTACACCTCGTGAAGACTTGCCTCAAATGAGAGAGGTGGTCTGCTGCATTTTTGGAAAAATAGTGATATCATCAAGGTAAATCAGCACCACATTGTTAATCAAACCTTTGAATGCCATGTCCATTGCCCTTTGGAAGGTAGCACCAGCGTTGGACAGCCCAAATGGCATTTTCTTGTATGTAAAAGTTCCTCGTTTCATTGTGAAGGCTATCTTGAACTGGTCCTCTTCCTTCACCATAATCTGATTGTAGCCTGAGTAGCCATCAAGTAGTGAAAACCTCTCGGAGCCAACCACCACTTGCAAGATTTGCTCCATGGAAGGGAGTGGGTAATGGTCCTTGAGAGAGGCTCTATTCAAGTCTCTAAAGTCAACACACAATCTGATCTCTCCACTCTTCTTTCTAACTAGAACTAAGTTGGCAACCCAACTAGAATGCTTGATTGGGAATATGATCCTTGACTCAATCAGCTTGTCTAATTCTTTCCTCATGAGAGGCTCCATGTGTGGATTGGTGGTCTTTGTTTTACCTGACATGAGGCTTAGTATTTGGATCCAATTGATGGTATCTTTGAGCTAAGTTGGGATTGAAACCTTTCAAGTCTTCATAGCTCTAAGAAAACACGTCAGGGAACTCTTGACACAATTGTATGAACTCATACCTTTCTTGTTCAGTTGTCATCCTTCCAATTTGCAATGGTTTGTTCTCTTCTACCAAGATGGATACTGAATCCTCTCTCTTGACCTGAATGTTTGCTTTCTCCTTTCTAAACTGATCATTGGGGTTAAAAATGGACTCCAAACTGAGTCCCTTGGGTAGCTTGTTAGTTCTCAGCTGTACTACCTAGTCACCATACTGCTGTTCCAATTTTTCTTGATTCTTGGCTGAGAACTCAGCTTCTTCTTGCAAGAAATGGATGATTTGCTGGTCATTTTCAAACACTTGCCAACTGACATTGTTATCCGGCACTGAAGGCCTCACAATCACGTGGATGTTTGGCTGTACCTTTTCTTGTTGAATGCTTTCCACAATGTCAAAGGCTGCCCCTACTGCTGCAAGCCTATCAGCAGCTTGATTCTCTTTCCTATTAATGGATTTGATGCCAAAACCCTCAAAATCTTCCATGAGGTCCCACACCCTGTTCTTGTAGCACTTGAGAAGATCATTTTTGGCAGCATGCTGTCCCTTGACCTGATTTATAATCAATTCACTGTCACCAAAGAATTACAAGTTCTTTATGCCTCTCTTGATTGCCCAATGCATCCCTTGCACTAAGGATTCATATTCAGCAGTGTTATTGGAGCATGCAAACTGAAATCTAAAATATGAATAGTACTTTACTCCTTGAGGTGAAACAAGCATAGCTCCACCTCCGCACCTTGCCTACTCCTTGATCCATCAAAAAACAGCTGCCATACCTCATTGTCATCTTTGTGGTTTGGCTTGGTGATGCTAGGAATAGGCTGATTTTCTTCGTGTATGCAATAGACCCCTAGCTCAAATTCTTCCACTTCTTGATAAGGATCAAAAACATGTATCTTGTTTGCCCATTCATCAAGAGTTAGATCCGGGATGCTTCCAACCTTGGTGTCAGCCTCATCGGTGCTTGGGTGATCTTCTTGATCAAATCTTTGAGCAATTGGCATTAATCGACTTGGAGTGTAAGGCTCAATGTGAAAGTTTGTAATAGGTTCAGACCTGATTATGGCCTTAGTTCCATACCTCATTCTGAACAGCATGTGTGACCAATCAGCAGACAAATATCCCCTAATCTTGGCTGTGAAGTCCCTTGACAAGCATAGGGCAAAGAGTGGTGGAAGGTCTATGACTGATACATCTTGTAAAACAACAACATTTGGACATGCATGCAAGGTAAGACTCAAGTTTCTAATCACTCCAAGCTGTTGCTACTCTTCTTTTGTCCCATCCATTTGTACTACCCATTTGGATATTGTTTCATCTTTGGAGCCCTAGGTGATCAGCTATTTGTTTAGGCATTCTTGAGCTACTTTCCCGGAGTCTATCATGCAATTGTGCACTAGCTGATTTCCAATGATCAATGAAACATAGAAAGGAGGGGCTTCAACATTTTACCTTGTTTTCCTCCATGATTTCCCTCAGGCTGGGCAGCATTTGTGAGCACTTTGTCTTGCATCTGAACTTGCTGATTCGAAGTTGGCCAGTCCTTCATGGCAGCTTGCAGCAGATCTCTTTGGCCTGGGATAGATAGGGATTCCCACATTGATATATTGATGTTTGTCTTCTTCATCTGATCAATGATACTGAATGGTGATGAAGGATCTCTTTGTTGTCCCTTGGTTTGCACATTCACTCCTTGTATGTGGGCAGCAACAACTGGTATTTGAGTTGGCCTAGGGGCTGTTCTTGGCTGCCCTTGTGCATTTGAAATTGGACTTTGCTTGCCAACCATTTGTGGAGCCATGGAAGGTTGTGGATTGGTTGGGGCTAATGGCTGTTCTTCACCCAAATTCCTCCTTTTTGACCTTGTGTTGGCTGCAACACCTTGAGAAACTGCCTGGTTCATGCCACAAAATCCTCTGCTTGCTAATTTACCAATGTGGTGTCATTTGGGGCTGATTGCTGTTGGAATGTTTCTTGTTGTTGACTATTTCCTTGATTGCTCTCACCCTCCACACCAGTAGTTGTCACCATTAGTGCTTGATTCAAAGCACCATTGAAGCACATGGATTGGTTATGAGGCTCATTGCATGGAAAACACCAATCATACTCCTAGGCAATGTTGTTTTGTGTTGGCACCAATGCCTTAGAGGTAGATATGGCATTTGGATTATAGGGCTGGAATGGTCTATTGGCAGGAGGCCTTGTTTGATTCATATTTGCAACTGGATTAGGTGGCCTTTGTGGTTGGTATGGCTGCCTATTAGGCTGAGCTTGGGGTTGATAAGAAGGTCTAAAACCTTGGGCCTGCTGCCTTTTGAGAGTAACTAGCTCATTGCCTAGGTTTTGCAATTGCTTCATGACTTCTTAAAGCTCATTTGGGGCACTTGGAGATGAAGTGGAAGCTTCATTTGAACTCTGATTTCTAGGAGTGGGAGAAGGAGCTAAATTAGGTGCTTGATTGGTGTTTGGGCTCTCTAAACTTGGAAACAGTGGCATGGGAGGTCTAGGGGCAAGTTTTCCAGCTTGGATCAAACAATTTTCAGCCCTAATGGCAATGCTATAAGCCATAGGGATAGTTATGCCTCCCATGGACTGAATCAACATAGAAATATCAGAATTTAAAGCTTTGAGATAGTAGAGAAAAGCACCTTCTGTTGTTGGCCTGACTGCCACTGGAATTCTCTCCCAAGTCTTTTGAAATCTGAAGTTGAAATCGGTCAGCTGCTCATTGGGAGCTCTCTTGATGGTTGTCAGCTGCTCCAAAAGAGACAAGTTGTCTCCCTTTTCTCCAAATTACTCATGAAGTGCTATACACAGCTGATTCCAATTTGTGATAGAACCAGCTCCAAGGCTTCTAAACCATTGCAATGCTTTACCCTTGAATGAAGATGCTAGTAACTTGACAGCCACTTACATTTCATTGATTTCATGGATTGCACAAAGGTTAGCAATATCTTTAACATGATCACCTGGAGTAGTCTGATTTTCTCCAGTGAAGTAGGGAATGTTCTTCAAGGCTGCAATAGGAATTGGATGTTGTGCATTGAGGGCAAGTGGGCTACTTCTGTGAAGTTGACATAGGGGTTGTTTTGTGCCATTCTAATTGGTCTTAAAACCCTTGTTGACTGAATGAAAGGCCTACCAGGTGGAGGAGTTGAGAGAGTTTTGTTTGGTGGAGATGGAGACCTTTGAGTCCTTCTTCCTCTTTACCTTCTTCTTGGAGATAATTGCAGGTATTCAAATAGCACTTCTTCTTCTCTAACTCTTGACCTTGTGGTGATTCTTCTCATGAGTTTTCAGGCCTGCACTGCTGAAACCAGTTGATTCTTCCCTTGGAGTCATCAGATATGCAAATAATAGCTCTTTTTAAGCAAGAAAATTGCAGCAGATGCACATCAACTTTGCTGCAATAAAAATGAGACCTCTAGTGTCCCATCCGGGTGTGTCAAAACTATTAGTGGCGAATCACAACACCCCTGGGACGCACATCGAGGCTTCTAGGTTGATCACTTTAGCATCCAGTGTGATTTCACAACATGGAAACTTCTCTCCAAGTGTGGGACTTGTGAAAGTGAGAGAGGAATCTCCAGATTAGAGGCTGGTTCCTCAAACTCCTCGATTAAATCTATATTTGCACAAATACAGAGGTTTAGATCTTAATCCTACTCTAAATTGCAAGAAGACAGGGATAGAAGTGCAAAAATTGAAACTAACTAAAGATGGTGATGCACCAAAAAGGAGTGGTGAATATTTTTGTCATGCAAATAGACACAAACCAAAGATTACAACATAAAACATACACAGGCTGATAAGATATAATTTAGGGTCTGAAATGAAGCAAATAATACAAACAAAGGACTGAAACCCATTCACAAAGCTTGCATTATCATTTCCAATGTCAAAACCATTGCATTACAACCTCAGAGAGGTAAAAAATGTTACAATATTTGAAGAGGTCTGATTCTTGCAAACAATCACTTGCTGGAGGTGAAAGAAGAAGTTTGCTATGCCAAAAATGTTCCACCTTTGAAAATGAGCCAAATCTGGCTTTTACATTGCATGGGTCGAGCCCAGGAGAGAGAAAATGTACAAAACGTGGGAGCCCATTCCTCATTGACTACAAATGCATTAAAATGGCATGGGGGACCTTACAAACCCATACCCTGTCATTTTTGACCGAATTGGAGGAGAATGCGACCCATTCTGCATTAAATTTGGTCGCTGAAATGTCATTTCTGGCCATGGACACACGTCAGAGCCATTTCTTAACTTTCTCTCTCAGACTAAACCAAAATTCAAGATTGACCCCTGGAATCATGTAGAGAATTTTATAAGCTTTCCAATGATATAAAGAACGTGCAAATCTAAGCTTTGGATCGAAAGATATGGCGATCTGAAGATTTAGGGCACAAAACAGGCAAAAATGGGTTTTGAAAATTTTTCCCACGCTCCGCCACCTGGACGACACGTGTCGGGTGCTGATTGGATGAGAAATTCTCTCTCCTTTCCTTACCCATGGGTTTTCCTTGAAAGTTTTGACTTTTTGTAATTTTGGAAAATTTCCCATTTTTTCCCCGCCCCGCCACTTGGGACACGTGGCATGATCTGGTTGGAGGACAGGGGCATGGGGTCATCCTTCACCTTTTAGTTTTTGGCCAAAACTTTTGCCAAATTCTCTAATTCCTCCCCGAGCTCCGCACTTCCCTTCTCCTTAGGACACATGTCCTCTTTTTATTGGCTCGGGCCAACGCTTCAAACCTTGCCCTTAGAAATTTTGGACACTTTCCCTTATGACACGTGACGTTATCTAATTCATCCTCGGGCCTACCAGCTTTTCGCGTCCACCACGTCCTTTTTTCCCAGATGTCCTAAATTTTTGGGACAAAAACTTCCAATCCACCCGATTCGGGCTTCTCTGTCCCTCTTTGGTGATGACACGTGGCGTTATTTGATTGGCTCTCGGCTCCTTCGACTATCCGCATCTTTCGTGTCCCTTTGTCCCAACTGTCCCGGATGAAAGTTCTCTCGCACATTTCGGGTAGATCCAAGTAGTTCACGTCCTTTGTGTCCTCGGGGCCCAAATGTCCTAGACTATTCCACTCACATTGATTAGTCGATTTTGCTTTTACCTTGCCGGTTTGCCTTTCGCGTCCCACGCATCCCCATGTCCCAACTTTCCCAGTGCTGCGTAGACCACCTGGAGGCTTTTCGGCTGGTTTGCGCCCCGACGTCCCAACTGTCCCAAGGGCCGCCTGGACCAGGACTTAGCCAATTTTCATGATTTTTTCTGGCCCAAGCTTGTTTTTTGTAACTTTTTCACCCTTTTTTGGAACTTGCTCTTTTCTCCTTGGACAGGAGAGTTAGAAAAATATGAGGGGACCCTAGAAACATGATTTTTTGCCTTGAATCAATCTATCTTGCTCGGGACCGAAGAATTTAATGCATGTTATCAATTTTACCCTTGGGGTGAAAATTGGATAACAACACCTTCTGATTGGTGTGGGCCTGAACTCTAAATTTCCTTTTGTGGACCCGCCTTAAGATTTTTTCCAGCCACATGGACACGTGGAAGCTTCTTATTGGCGCGGGCCATCACGGGTGGGATTTCATTCCATATTTTTCCCTATTTCGGTGAAAAGAAAAATTTCCCTCCACACCTTTGCCTCTCGATGCTCTAAGGACACATGGCCTTTTGTGATTTGTTGGCGGGCCTTCAGGTCAAGATATTCCTTTTGCGCCAACCTTGAAAATTTTTCTAGGCTCCTCCTATTGCTCCGATCTCTGATGACCTCGAGGACACGTGGCCTTCTCCTATTGGCTGGCGGGCCTTCGGGCCAAAAAATTTCTTTGTGTGCCCCACCAATACTTGGCAAAAATTTTAAATTTCCCTTGCCAATTTGTCATTCCACCACTGATGTGGTGCATTCTAATTCACTGGTGGACCTCCCATGGGAAAATTTCCCTCCAAACTCTGTTGAGCCATAACTTGAAAAATATAAGGAGTTAGAGGAAAAATTTTACCTTTCTGGAAAGCTGAGAAGATTCTCTATCCAATGAAACCATTTCCAGAAAATTTTGAGTTCCTAAAAGATAAAAATTTCTGACTGAGACACAAGGAAGGAAGGAATGAAGGGAGTTAGCCAAAAATAAGCAAGGGGCTTATTTTGGATAACAATTTTGGCGACTCAGAGGGGTCATCTGCCTGTTGGATGAAGATACCAATTTCTGAAGCAATCCATTGGGCATGGAGTCATCAAATTATCTACTTGGAGCTCTCAATTGATTAGAAAATTACAAGGAGGGAGATGAGAGAGTGGAACATCACTTGATCTGGAACATGGCCTAGCAAAACTGCATGTTTGGGACAACAAGCTTGTGCCAAAGCACTTAGGGAAAGAAAAAACTAAGCTACAAAAAAACAATGTGCATAAGCACTTAGAGGAATGAAAATATAAGCTAAAATGTACAAGGTAGAGAGTTTCCCTCTAGTAGCAATGCTTTAGATGGATTCCATTAACTGGAATCTGCAGTTCTTCACCATCCAATGTAGACAATTGGAAGGCATTGTTGTTCTTACACTTTGTGACCATGTAGGGGCCACTCCAAATGGCATCAAACTTTGAATGTCTTCCTGGCTTTTCTCGGTCTGCATCCCATTTCAACACTAGATCTCCAACTTGGAAGGTTCTAGCCTTAGCTTTCCTATCAAAAGTCTTCTTGATCAAGGCTTGATCCTTCTCCATTGCTTGGGCTGCATGCTCTCTAATCTCTTGGAGCTCCATTAATTCTGCATATCTAACCTCCATGGGTTCAAACTCTAACAATTCCAATTGTTTCATGAGTTCTAACATTGGCAACTCAAGTGACATGGGAAAAATTGCCTCTCTTCCATAAACAAGCTTGAATGGAGAGTTACCTGTGGACCTCTTGGGAGTTATCCTATCAGCCCACAAGGCTGATTTCAATTTGGTATGCCAAGTCCTCTGATTTTCATCAAGAGTCCTCTTGATGATCCTTAATAAGTTCTTATTTGTAGACTCAGCTTGGCCATTACCTTGAGGGTAATAATTTGATGAAGTGCTCAGATAAATCCCATTTTTGACAGCCCATTCAGTCACCTTTGATCCTATGAATGCAAAAGCATTATCTGATATTATAGTGGTAGGTATACCAAACCTTGTTACTATCCCTTCATAGAATTCTAGAATGTTAGATTCATTTTCTTCCTTAAGTGCCACTACCTCAGTCCATTTGGTGAAGTAATCTATGGCTGTTAGGATCCACTTGTGCCCTTGGCTTGAGTTTGGGTTAATGAATCCAATGAAGTCCAAACCCCATTGCATGAATGGCTGGTCAACTGAAATTGGGTGCAATGGAAGGGAAGCTAATCTCTCCTTGCCTGTGAAGAAAGCACAACTCTTGCACCTCTTGATCCATGCATAACAATCATTGAATACCTTGGGCCAATAATAGCCAACCTTCATGATCTTGAGGGTTGTCACTCTTGGTGAAAAATGACCCCAACTGTCCCACCATGGAACTCTTCCAATGTTCTATTAATCTGATTTGTCCCAATGCATCTCAGCAGCACTCCATTTGCATCCTTCTTGAACAAAACACCATCAACAAGTGCATATGGGATAGCCTGCAATCTGAAGTGCCTTCTCTTTATTTTTTCATCTCTAGAGGGCATAGGCCTATGTGTAGGAAGTGCATTATGTCTTGGGTCCAATAAGGAGTGAGGACATCATCATTCTCTTCTTGAAAATTTTCTTGTTCTTGGTTGTCTTGTAACGCCAAAACAACATCCTTCTCATTGCATGATTCCATTGATTTTCTTAAGACCAGATGCTTACATAATCCTTTTCCTTAGACCAACTTGGTGACTTTGATCTCAATTTCATACTCCATGAAATGAGTAATCCATCCCTACATTTTTCATTTAGATCTTTGTTGAGGAGGAAGTCCTTAACTCCCACGTGAGAAACTAGTAGTTGAACCTTGTTGTTTGAAATTAGATACTTAAAGTTCTTCAAGATCCTAATCACTTTGTAAGAACATGCTTCTCAATGAAAGAATATCTCACCTCATAGTCTTCCAGGCTTTGGCTAAAGAAAGCAATTAGCTGATCTACATTTTATTTGTTCTACTGTAGTAAAATTGCAGAGATTGTATCATCACCTCCAAATGCATAAAGGATAAAATCCTTAGAGAAATCTGGGTTAATGAGAGTTGGAGCTTGTGAGATAGCCTCCTTGATTACCTCAAAACTTGCCTTGCCTTCTAATTTCCATTTGAAATCCATGCTTTTCTTCAACATCATAGTTATTGGCTTGATAAGGGTTGCGAAATCGCACAAACCTCTGAACAAAATTGATCCTTCCCAAGAAACTTTGGAGGGCTTTCTTATGACTTGGTAATGGCAGTGCTTTTATTGCTTCAACCCTCTCTAGATCAATTGCCAATCCTCTTTTGGAAACAATGTGGCCAAGGAGCTTTCCTTCATGAGCTAGAAAAATACATTTTTTGGGATTCAAGGATACCCCAAATCTTCTACATCTTTGGAACACTTGTCTCAAATGAAAGAGATGATCTGCTATACTTTTAGAAAAAATAGTGATATCATCTAAGTATACCAACACTATCTTGTTGATCAATCCCTTGAACGCCATATCCATTTCCCTTTGGAAGGTAGCTCTAGCGTTGGACAGCCCAAATGGAATTTTTCTATATGCATAAGTCCCCCATTTGGTGGTGAAGGTTGTCTTGAACTGATCATCTTCTTTGACCATGATCTGATTGTACCCTGAATAACCATCTAACAATGAAAACCTCTCAGATCCAAAGCAACAACTTGCAAAATCTACTCCATAGAAGGAAGTGGGTAATGATCCTTGAGAGATGCTCTATTCAAATCTCTGAAGTCTACACATAATCTAATTTCTCCACTCTTCTTTCTAACTGGAACCAAGTTTGCAACCCAGCTAGAATGCTTGATAGGAAATATGATACTTGCCTCTATTAATTTATTCAATTCCTTCTTCATGAGAGGCTCCATGTGTGGATTGACTAGCCTTTGTTTTTGCCTGATGGGCTTAACACTTGGATCCAATTCAATTGTATGTTGAGCTAACTTGGGATTGAAACCTTTCAAATCTTCATAGCTCCAAGCAAATATATCAGGAACTCTTGACAAAGTTGCATAAACTCATACCTTTCTTGCTCGGTTTCCACTCTACCAACTTGAAGTGACTTGCCTTCTCCAACCAAGATGGGCATTGAATCTTCTTTCTTGACTCGAATATTTTCCTTCTCCTTCTTGAATTGATCATTAGGATTAAAAATGGATTCTAAAGTGACAAGTCCCTTTGGTAGTTTTTTGGTTCTCAGTTGTACCACCTGATCACCATACTTGTTGTTCTAATTTTTCCTAATTTTTGGTGAGAACTCAGCCTCTTCTTGCAAGAAATTGATGATTTGTTGATCATTTTCAAACACTTTCCAGCTTACGTTATTGTCTGGCACTGAATGCCTTACAATCACATGAATTCTTGGCTATACTTTATCTTTCTTGATGCTTTCAACAACATCAAAGGCTGCTCCAACTACTACAATCCTGTCAGCAGCTTGGTTTTCTTTCCTAGGGATGGAATTGATGTTAAAGCCCTCAAAATCTTCAATGAGGTCCCATACCCTATTCTTATAACACTTGAGCAGATCATTCTTGGTGGCATGCTGCCCTCTAACTTGATTGACAATCAGCTCACTGTCACCAAAGACTTGTAAGTTTTTTATACCCCTTTTGATTGACCAATGCAATCCTTGTATCAGAGCTTCATATTCAGTAGTGTTGTTAGAACATGCAAACTGAAATCTAAAAGCTGAATAATACTTAATGCCTTGAGGTGAAATAAGCATAGCTCCCCCTCCTACACCTTGTCTACTTCTTGATCCATCAAAGAACAGCTGCCATACCTCATTGTCATCTTTATGGTCTGGTTTGGTGATACTAGGAATAGGCTGATTTTCTTCATGTATGCAATAGACTCCTAGTTCAGATTCCTCTATTTATTGGTAGGGATCAAAAGCATGTACCTTACTTTCCCATTCATCAAGATTCAAATGCAATAGACTCCTAGTTCAGATTTCTCTATTTCTTGGTAGGGATCAAAAGTATGTAGCTTGCTTTCCCATTCATCAAGAGTCAAATCTGGGATGTTTCCAACCTTGGTGTCAGTTTCATTTGTGCTTGGATAATCCTTTTGATTAAATGTTGAATAGTTGGCATTGATTGGGCTTGGAGTATGAGGCTCAATGTGAAAGTTTGCAATAGGTTCAGACCTGATTGTGGCCTTAGTTCCATATCTTGTTCTAAACAACATGTGTGACTAGTCAACAGATAAGTAGCCCCCAATTCTAGGTGTGAAATCCCTTAACAAGCATAAGGCAAAGAGTGGTGGCAAATATATCACCTGAAACATCTTGTAAAATAGTAACATTGGGGCATGCATTCAAAGTAAGGCTCAAATATTTAATTATTCCCATTTGTTATTCGATGTCCCATCTATTTGCACCACCCCTTTATATATGACTTCATATTGTAGGCCTAGCTAATCAGCGATTTGCTTGGGCATTACATAACTACTTTCCCTAGAATAAATCATTCAGTTGTGTACTTGTTTATCTCCAATGATCAATGAAACATAGAATGGAGCCCCCCCCCCAATTCTAGCTGTGAAATCCCTTAACAAGCATAAGGCAAAGAGTGGTGGCAAATCTATCACTGACACATTTATGTAAAATAGTAACATTGGGGCATGCATGCAAAGTAAGGCTCAAATATTTAATTATTCCCACTGTTGTTACTGTTGTCCCATCTAATTGCACCACCCCTTTGGATATGACTTCATATTGTAGGCCTAGTTGATCAGCTATTTGCTTGGGCATTACAGAACTACTTTCCCCAGAATCAATCATGCAGTTGTGTACTAGTTTATCTCCAATGATCAATGAAACATAGAATGGAGGGGGATTCAAAATTTCACCTTGCTGTTGTCCATGATTACCTTCAGGATGAGTAGCATTTGTGAGTACCTTCTCTTGCATATGAACCTGCTGATTTGAAGTTGACCAATTCTTCATGGTAGCTTGTAGGAGGTCTCTTTGGCCTGGGATGGATAGTGATTCCCACATTGATATATTCACATTTGTGTTCTTCATATGATTAATGATGCTAAATGGGGATGAAACATCTCTTTTCTACCCCTTGGTCTACACATTCTTTTCTTTTACATGGGCAGCAACAACTGGCATTTGAGCTAGTCTAGAAGATGGCTTAGGCTTTCCTTGCATGTTTGGAACTGTGTTTTTCTTACCAACACCTTGTGGAGTGATGGAAGGTTGTGGATCACCTAGAGCCAATGACTTCCCTTCACCAATATTCCTCTTTTTTGACCTTGTATTGGCTGCTACACTCTAAGACATTGCTTGATTTATGCCACAAAAATCCTCATCCTGCCAATTCACTAGTGTAGTCTCATTTGGAGCTACATTTTGCTGGGATGTTCCTTGTTGTTGGTTTGTTTCTGGCTCACCTCACCCTCTATGCTAGTTTTTGTCACCATTAAGGCTTGGTTTAAGGAACCATTGAAGCACATAGATTGGTTGTGAGGTTAATTGCATGGAAAAAACCAATCATACTCTTGTACTACATTATTTTTCACTGGCACTAAGGCTTTAGAGGCAGATGTAACATTGGGGTTATAGGGCTGAAATGGTCTATTAGCAGGAGGCCTTGTTTGATTTTTATTTGTAGTTGGGTTAGGTGGCTTATTGGGCTGATATGGTTGCGTATTAGGCTGAGCTTGAGGTGGTAAGAAGGTCTAAAACTTTGGACCTGCTACCTCTTGAGTGTAACCAGCTCATTGCCTAGATTTTTTATTGTTTCATGACTTCTTGAAGCTCATTTGAGGCACTAGAGGATGGAGTAGAAGTTTCATTTGAACTCTGATTTCTAGGAGTGTGAATAGGAGCTATAGTAGGTGCCTGGCTAGTGCTTGGATTTTCTAAATTTTGATACAAGGGCATGGGAGGCCTACGAGCTAGCTTACCATCTTGAATTAAACAATTTTCAGCCCTAATGGCAATGCTATAAGTAGCAGGTATAGTTTACCTCCCATGGATTGAATTAACATAGCAATATCAGAGTTAAAAGCTTTAAGATATTATAAGAAAGCACCTTTAGCTGTTGGCCTTACTGCCACTAGAATTCTATCCCAATTCCTTTGAAATCTGAAGTTGAAGTCAATCAGCTACTCATTGGGAGCTCTCTTTATGGTTGTTGATTGTTTTAGTAGAGACAAATTATCTCCCTTTTCTCCAAACTACTTGTGGAGAGCTATGCATAACTGATTCCAATTTTGGATAGAACATACTGCAAGGATTCTAAACCATTGCAATGTTTTCCTTTGGAACTGGATTTTGTGCATTGAGAGCAAGTGGGCTATTTTGCTAGTAAAGTTGACATAAGGGTTGGGTTGTGCCATTCTGATTGGCTTGAGAACCCTTGTTGATTGAGTGAAAGGTCTAGAAGGTGGAGGAGTTGATAGAGTTCTATTTGGTGGAGATGGAGACCTTTGAATCCTCCTTCCTCTATGCCTTCTTCTAGGAGATAGCTGCAGATACTCAGACAACCCTTCTTCTCTAGCTTTTGATCTTGTGTTGATTCTTCTCATGAATCTTCAGACTATGACTACTGAAACCAGTTGATTTTCTCTTTAGAGTCGCCAGATGTGTAAATCAGGGCTCTTTTCAAGCAAGAAATTTGCAACAAATGCACATCAACTTTGTTGCAATGATATGAAGACATCTAAGGTCCCAGTGGGCATGCCAAAACTATTGGTGTAGATCAACAACACCCCCTGGATGTTTATTAGATTTCCAGTTTGACATTGAACATCCAATGTGATTGCATAACATTGAATCTTTTCCCCAAGTGTGGGACTTATAAAAAATGGGAAAAGAATCTCTAGGTTAGAGGTTGGTTCCTCAACTCCTCTGATTAGATGTATGCTTGTAAATTGTAGAGGTTTAAACTATAAATCCTATTCTAATTTCTAAGGGGACAGAGATGAAAGATGTAAAAGAAATAAACTAAGACTAATAAGGTGATACACTAAAGGAGTGGTGAAAATTTACTTCTGCAAATTGACACGAGATTATAATTGTAAAAAATATCATGCACAACCGATACAATGTAATAAAAGACCAGAAATGAAGAAAACAACACAAGAAGAGGACTGAAACTCATTCACAGAGCCTGCATTATCATTTCCAATGTCAAAATACATGCATTACAATAGCAAGAGAGGTAGAAAGCATGTTGACATTCTGAAAGAGGTCTGATATTCCACAAATCCACTTTCCAGGGTGAAGAAGGGAGTCTACAAAACATAAAAATGTCCAACCCTTTACAAATGAGCCAAATCGGCTTTTTATGGTGAAAATTCAAGTCTAGGAAGGAGAAAACATGGGAAAACATGAAAGGATGCTTCAACCACCGACCAAATGCCATTAAAATAGCATGGGCACCCTCAAAAGTTCATTCCCGATGTTTTTGACCATGCTAGGAGAGAATGCGAGCCATACTTCATTAAAAATGGTGGTTGAAATGTCAGTTCTATTCTCCTTCCCCTGCTAGAGGAGTTTTTGATTTTATCTCTCCAAACCTCACCAAAACATAAAATTGCACCCTGTATCATGCAGGGAATTTTACTCTTTCAAATGCCACCAAGAACGTGAAAATATGAGCTTTGGATCAAAATTTATGCCCTTCTGAAGATTTAGGGCGAAACTAGGGAAAATTTGAATTGGCGGGCTGAAAATTCAAAATTTTCCCTCTATTTTGACTTTGGGAAAATTTCCCCAAAAGGTTCCACCTCCCACCGGTCCGATGCCATGTGGCACCTTTTGATTGGTCCCGAGCCTTTCCTTGACCTTTTTACGCCTTTTTGGCCTTTGGAAAATTTTCGAAAATTCTCTCACCGAAGCTCGATGACACATGTCATGCTATGATTGGTTAGCGGACCATCACTTCCAAATTTTCCATCGCTACCAACCAATGCCCCAAATAGGACACATGGTGCCAAGCTTGAACTCTAAATTTCCTTCTACGGACCCACACGAAGATTTTTTTGGCCACATGGACACGTGGTAGCTTTTGATTGGCGTGGGCCATCACGGGTGGGCTTTCATTCCATATTTTCCCCTATTTTGGAAAAAAGAAGAATTTCCCTCTACACCTCCACCATCCGATGCTCCAAGGACATGTGGCCTTCTGTGATTCGTTGGCGGGCCTTGGCCGAGATATTCCTTTTGCACCAACCTTGGAAATTTTCCACCTCCTCCCACCGCTCCGATCTCCGACGACCCCGAGGACATGTGGCCTTCTCCTATTGGCTGGCGGGCCTTCGGGCCAAAAAATTTATTTGTGCGCCCCACCAATACTTGGAAAAAAATTTGAATTTCCTCGCCAATCCGTCATTTCACCGCTAATGTGGCGCATTTTGATTCGCTGACAGACCTCTCATGGGAAAATTTCCCTCCGAAACTTTGCCGAGCCATAACTTAAAAAATACAATTAGTTAGAGGCAAAATTTTACCTTTCTTGAAAGATGATAAGATTTTCTATCCAATGAAACCATTTCCAGAAAGTTTTGAGTGCCTAAAAGATAAAAAATTCTGACTGAGACACAAGGAAGGAAGGAATGAAGGGAGTTAGCCAAAAAATAAGCAAGGGGCTTATTTTGGATAACGAGTTCATTTCAATAGAATAACCTACCATAACATTGCTTGAGGTATCATTGGGGCATGAAAGTAGTATTTTGGAAAATTGAATAGTTTTGGGAGTAGAGGAATCCATATCCCAAGCTTTGATACAAAATGGAAAAGGGGAAGAAACTCATACCACCATGGTTTCATTTGGAGAAACAATAAAGGAGTTCCCTTTGAGTTTTGATACGAGATCAAGTTAAGGATGATCAACCCTGAAGTACCAAATCAGAAAAGGAAGCATCCAGAGGAATTATTTGTATAGAGTGAAATTGACTTAGGGACAATCAAGATAAGTGGTCAAGAAAAATAGAATTATTGGTGCAACAGAACAAGAGATGTCCAAGCAAATAGTAGTTATTCTGAGAAAACCCAACAAGGATCATAAGAAATAAAATTTGGAATAGGTTTGAAAAAGGGGTGGATCAATGAATTAATTTCAAATGAAGAAGTGGCCCTTCCTATACAAGTAATTGACCTTATTGTTTTATCATTTCCAAAAATGTGAGAGCCCCAAAAAGGGTCAAAACCATCACAATGAATCTTACTAATTCATCGGGGGCAAGAACCCTAGAGATAGAAACCCCTTTCGAGGGAAAGACAAGAAAGGACATAACCAATGATGATTACAACATTCAAATTATTCCCTTGGGAAAACCTTCAAAGGAACAACTAAAGAAGGGATTATCTGAAGCAGTGAATGGTCTTTTACAAAAGGTGGATGAAGATGGGATGACAAAGAAGCAACTTAAAGAAAAAATTAAGGCCTTAAGTTCATGTTTACAACAACTAACAGGAAAAACAAGTCATGAACAAGTATGTATGTATGTGAATACCCCTGAATGAATGGATAAATTAAATAGTGTTGTCAAGAAGGTCCAAGAGGTGGACGCTTGGGTGAACAACTAACTGAGAAGGGAAAGGAAGTTATCACAAAAGAAAGGACAAAATATGAGGACCTCAGAGGTCGATTAAATGAAATTGATGGAGTAATTGAAGACTATGACAATGAGATTTTATACTTGGAGGGAACTCTCCCCAAGCTTGACTAGATAACCCAACTTAGTAAGGATCTCATTGAGCAAGAAGGCTTCGTGCTAATAAGAAGCAAAGGGAGGCAATATGCCCTTGAAGAATCGACAAAAATCAAGTTAGATACCTTAAATGGAATCAAGAAGAAGCTTGAAGTCAGAAGGAAGCTGGGTTGATGATCTACTTAATTCCATTGATAGAAGATTATAGGACACGGTGGTAGAGAAGTCCAAAAAGAGCTATGGGGACTTAAGACTTGATTTGTTACTCAATTCCTTTGAAAGTAATATCCAGAAAGATGAATTCTCCCATGAAAGCGTTAAAATTATAATGAAGATTGAGAATAGGATTGAGGAATTGAAAGCAAGGCCACTAGAATATAAGAAGAAAATGGCTCAATTTCTAGACTTAATATCAAGACAAACATTGATTTTCCAGCATCACCTTGAACCGACGAGGATGAAGTAAATGAATTATTCTAGAGGTATGATGCCTATGTGGCCAGATTACCAGAAGAGAAATATGAAGAGGAAAAGGATGAAGAGGAGGAGGATGATGGAAAAAATATGATGAACATGTTTAAGCACTTTCTTCCTCTTTTTGTATTTTCTTTTCATACTCCATTGAACTGATATTTTGAAATTGATATTTTTGATACATTAAATGTAATTATCTCTCTAAAATTTTATTTTTCTTTGTTTCAATTACAAGTTAAAAATATGTAGTAGTTTATAATGGATTAGATTAAAATTTCATATACATTTGAAACATATATGTGAACTATTGACATCCTTGTATTACTTGCAATGTTGAACAAAGAAAAACAAGATAGGGTTCTATAGGGGCCCTTACCTATGAAAAAATGATAAGTACATATATCAGAAATCAAAACAACAAAAGGAGAATAACACCTAAGCATTCTTTAGTCCTACTTCATAATTTCCCCTTAGCAAGGGAATTTTATTCAAAAGTTTTTTCTTCCTCAATATGAACTCATCCAAGCCCTATGTTGTTTGTATGAAGACAATTGACCTGCTTAGGTCCCTAGACATCCCCATGTCCATCAAAGATTCCAACATCATCCTAGGGCAGCCCATAATCTCCTCAAGCTCAATTCTCTTTTGGTCAGATGATACCCAATCCAAGAGGTCTAGACCACCTGAAAAGAAGGCCGTTTTCCCCTTCCCCTTGTGAAGGGTTGACTTGCTAGGATTACTTTGAAGAGGGATGTTTGGAGTGACAAGGGGGATGTTTGGAATGATAGGAGGGGAAGATATTGCATGTTGGTGACTGGATGAAATGTGAGGCTTGGAACTAGTTCCTGCTTCCCATTTCTGGAGAAAGGTGGGTTTTCCTTGGGAGAAGGAATTGGCTGAGGTCCTTGAAATTATAACTCAAAACAAGGGGAAAAATGTATAAAATGTGTAGATAGATGAATTGGAAACCTTCCTCTATTTTCCCTAGCTGAAGAAAGTGATTCCCTTGAGTAGTGAGCAGAAATAGATTGGTCTTCTTCTCCATCCGAGATGATGACCAGAGACTAAGTTGGTGTTTCTCCCTTCCTCTTGCCCAAAGGAAGTGTTGCTATTAGACTTGATGGCAGAGGCACATTTTCTTCCTATTCATTTTCCAAGGAATGAATCCTCTTCTCCAAATCATTCACTTTGTGGAATATGGCAGGCACCATATCAATGGAGGTTTTGTCATACAATATTTATGATTATTTAGGGATTTATTTTGACAAAAATTCCTCATTGCATAAGAAGGGGCATTGAAAAATGGTTTTCCTAGAGACCTGATGCCTCCTCGCAACCCAGTATATTTTAAAATCCTCAGGTGTTTTCATATGCTCCCATCTAAAAAGATGGAAATACATGACTTGGAAAGATGTGAATATAGGATTGATTCTGATCAACCTGGTTAAAAGTGCTAAGAGGGATTGTTGATATGTTAGAGGTCCTCTTATGTCTCCTGTGCATTCTACTTCAAAAAATAACCTAACAAAGGCATCATCGCCTCGCTTAGATCAAATATCTGATTTAGATCTTCCGAAGAGATTTCTTTCAAGCTATGTGCCACAAGTGTCTTTTCCATTTTTCGTTAAAGATTCTCGCTATACCCAAAATTAGGAATGAGATGCATAATTGCAAGAGGGTAGGATTGAGATTTATAACCTGAAGGTGACACATATCTCTAGTCTGGAAAAATATTTCCCCTGAGATGAGAAGGATCTTTCTCAGTTCGCATAATGGAAAATTAAAAACTGAAGGAAAGTATAGATAAGCATAACTAGTAAATTATGGTGATTTGACAAACATTACGTATGATGTTTAAACTAGTAAGGTATGAAGTGAAGTTCACTGAGCACAAGGACTTCAAGGAATGAGCATAGGTGTGTGTCATGTCAACTAGCATATGGAGACACTCAGTGATCAATCTGAAATGATTGTTAATCAAAATCAGAAGGGAACATTTTAGATAACCTACCAAAAAGTGAAGACTAGATGTCCCAGTTAGATGCAGATGAAATACATTGAAAATACTCACGTTTCGTACACCTGGCCGTATGGGATGATGTTCATAAATATCACTTTCTAGAACATTTTTGTAATGAACAAAGTATTCCTTGGAATATTCTTGTTTTGGGGGAAAAAAGCTTTGAAGTAAAGCGAGTGATATAAAAGTATGAAAAGGCCATGCAAAAAAGGGGGGTTAATTTTTCTGAAATTTAGTCAGAGAGAAAAAAGGAGAGAAGAGTCGAGAGAAGCCATTTTTCTGGGAAAACTTTTGAGAAGCCAATTATTTCTTGTGTGCCTTTCAAAATTGATCATGTTAAGATGGTTGCAGATGTATAGCCATTGACAAAACTTTGAGATTGTAAACAAACTTTCCCTTGTTGATCAAATTTGAGAAACCTTGAATAATTTTTCTAAATCATGAACTATGTTATGTCTACTCTCATCTTACGATATTTTCATATAGTTATCTATGTGGCTATTGAAGTCTTACGTTAGGAATCTTTTTGAAATCACACAAACTCTCATCCTCATGATAAGTATTTTGGCATTTACAATTACATTATGAAGAGAGATTTCATTTCATGATGCAATAAGTGATTTAAATTCACTTTACTTTCATTTTAGGATACTGATTATTTGTCATCTTATGAGTGTATCATGAGCATGATATAATAGGGGTTTTCTAAAGTTTAATTGAGTCTTTAACACAAGTTATTATGTTAAAAACTTATAAAATGTGTGAAGCCGTGTGTCTTTGAGCCTTCATATATGCACAATTTTCTAGTTGAAGGTTTTTCTTTACTATTTGAAACTATTTGTCTTTTGGCATTATGGATCTGTTAACATTTGTTTAAAGTTCTCAGATATTTGGTATAATCAACTTTATCCTGCTTAACTTCCCAACCATAAAATACATATCCAGAGATGAACCATACATAAACTACCTTCGATTGTAATGTCTATTCATAAATGTTGAGGGAATTCATTGATTTACCCATCCCTTACCTCAATATGTAGGAGCAATCAGTTTTTACCATTGCCTTTAGTAACCTAGATTTTGTTTAGAAGGTTTCTTCGTCCTCTAAAGTGACAAATTGTGAGAGTTAGACTATGTTGTATTGACCATACCTTCTCAAGGTCTCCTCTTAATTTTTTGAAAGGAAAGAAAAATACTATAAATCTATAGATGTTATCCACCAATATGGGTCCTCTCACCCTGGTTGAAGGCACAACCTAAAGTAGTCAGGGTAGGTCAAACCCTGTACATGGTGTTATCCATTTCTTCCATGCTTGAGTGAATGAAGAGTCAAATAAATCCTTCCCCGGATACAAAATGACTCACACTCTGATTTATTTGTCTCCAAGCATCTTGTTCAAACTACAAAGACCTTTGCTTAGTCACAAGGGGAGAATCAATTTAGGTACCAACAAAAGGTGAAGTTTACTTTCCACCTTGTTTTGGGATGGTTCACATTACTTTCTGAGGACCCAGGCACCCGATTAGGTAAAGGTAGAAAGTTGGTATATGTTTATGATTTCTCTAGCACACATTTAAGAGGAAGAGGAACTTAGTCTTTCCCATATGAAGGAAGCTAGGAGTAATTGTGTTGTGAGTAGTAATTTATCTCTCTCAGTCTTGTGTAATTATTTGGAATGCTTGAGTGCAATAGTGAGTTTTGTATGGGAAGATTAGTTGTATGAGTTTTATTCACAGTGTAGTGTGGGTAAAAATTAAATATAAATGATATGTTTCGAGTGATTATAACGAGAAAAGATAAATACATATCATGCATTGATGAAGAAAATGGGTAGTTCAAAATGATGTATACTGTGAAAAAAATGGGTGTTTATTATAGGGACCCTACCCTTAAAGATACATACATACATACAAAAAATGGAAAGAATGCAAATGATTTCATTACAGACATGGAGGTCAATTTTTAGAAGTCATAATTTCACTCGGGAAGGTTCGTGTACACCTCAATAGATGGTCCTTGCATTGAATAAAATATTTTTGGGCCAGAGAACTAAAAAAATTAAATATCCCCCACTATTTCTTGTAAAATCCCCTTCTCTAGTAGCTCAGGAATCTCAACCCGCGGTTCATTAAGAATTTTGGTGAATTATCTCTTTTTCTCGAGTGAATTCACCCATTCAGAGAGAGGATGTACTCCTCTTATATAATATTTTGTCCTACGATTAGTGAAGCGTCAAGATGTGGGAGATGGAGTTTCTTCACTAGGTGTGTCATTTATGGTGATTCTCTGTTTCTTGGGGGAAGATCCGGATACTCATTATTTCTTGAAGCTCATCCAAGGTAGCTTCCAAGGCTAAAAGCTACTTTTCTATATCATTTGTATATAAAATAGAATGATTTCCTTTTTCTTCCAATGTGCTTGATGGGATTGTTATAGGGATCTATATAGTCAATAAGGTGGCATTGTAAGTAAGCAACAAGCTTTGTTCATATATCATTGGTTATTATGGGTGTATGGTCAATGGTGAATCTAGTGCTATTTTAGGTGTCTGTGCTTTGGTGGTATATCTTGGGTGGATTAAGTTAAAGTGAAGAGTCGAAAAAGAGTGAATGAAGCACATATCTCGACAATTGATTCAAGAAAGATTCAATTATAATATATGAGGAGGAATTTTCTAGACGACTAACCTTAGAATTTAGAAAAATGAAGATGTTCTGATAAATGCTTTGTTTGGGCCTGTTAATTGGAAAAATTTACCCAGATGGGTGAGTTCTTCATTGGTAGGATTTAGTCTTAGGGGTGTGAAATGGTAGAAAAATATGTTAATGGAAGAAATTTGTACATAGCTTGATGAAATTTAGGTGGTGAATTTATGGCCCATTGTCTATGCTTAAATAGGTATGGTTCCCATGATGATGTGTTCTAAAAAATCATGCCACTATAAACGTAATATCCAAACTTAGATCAGAAATCACGTATGGAAATTAGATCGGGATTGATTATAAATGTGAAGCATGTTACCAAAGATAGAGTAAATTTACCTACCACATCACATTATTCACATGTGAAAAGTTTGAGATTAAATTAATGTGATTTGGAAAGGATAATGACTTGTCATTATTAGTATGATGGTGAGAGGCTAGAAATGAGAAAATTAAGGGCTTGTGTGGAAAAATATCCCTTGATATTATTTTGAATCTTAGGGAGGTGGCCTATGCGTGAGTTAGTTACAATATGGAGGGATATTCTGTAAAACCCTAAAATGGATAAGAATATATACAAGGGTTTAAGGTTTTAGACAAAGAGAGTTATTTGGGGGAGAGAAGTTGACACTTTGGAGGGGTTCGGGATTTTTCGGGTACATGGATGACCATGGAAATTTATACTTTCATGATGTAGGCAATGTTGTGTTCCCCATTTTCCTAGATTTTATAAGTCATGTTAAGGTGATTTCTTATGTATAGTCATTAACAATCTCTGAGAGTGTATATATATGTTTCCTTGTTCATTCTAAGTTTTATGGGTTCATTCTAAATAACCTACTATAATTATTTTGGTTATGCTCTTCTTATGGAACGATTTTAGGGGTAAAATAATGTGTTTCTTTTCATTCAGATCTTGTGCATGTTATGGTTGTAATTTTATATGAAGACACCCTATTGTTGTTTAGGTTTTATTAGGGTGGTGTGGGAGGTTAATGTATTTTGGAGGTACTTTGGGATGTTATATGTTGGATCAGTAAAATTCCTTACTAACTAAACAATACTGGGTGTTGTGTTTATTTATCTTAGGGGTCCCTTGATTTAGAACACTCAACATAATTCACACATGGTGATTTAGTCTCGGGGTACTGAGCTAAATTATCAAGGATTGGGATTGTATGTTTTCCTGGAGGTTCCTCATAGCCAATTTATTGTGAAAAGCACATTTTATTTATCCCTATCTTCGTGAAATAACTAAGGTGTGGTGACAAAATGGTTGATATGTCTCTTGACCCTCCCAGTCACATTTGACATTTTATTTCCTTCTATTTGCAACCCTTTCTCTACTTCACAAATTTACACTAACTTATTCTAGTCCCATATGTTTTCATGTGGATCTTTCCTTATTTGCTTATTTTATACAAATCCACTTGTGAAAATACATTATCAATGCACATACATTAAGTGTTTTCACTCATCATTTAAAATCCTCGACATTAGCCCAAAATAATTCATGAAAACCCTTGGGGGTTAGTGTGTGGATCATGCAAAACTTTCCTTTAGTGGCCTATATCAGGGTTCTCGGGTGTTTGCATTGCTTCATGATGACTCTTTGAAGTGAGTGTTGCATTTCTTTGGCTACATCCGACTCCCCGATTGTTTATCCTGGCAGATTTAGGACATTATCTTGACTCCCTCCCCTATCTTGTACCCTGTGTCACATCTTGGGTCCTGTATGCACCCAAAATTACATGTGCTACATTGTCAAAAAATGGTTACAAAAGTCCCCAATGATGATTCAAGTCCTTTTAAGAAGGTGTTCGAGCTTCAAAGTCCATTCACAATATATATTTGTTGCCTAAACACCTTTACTAAACCTTCCCATGATTTTTCTAGCTTTCTACATCTTCGTGCATGTTTTGGACTTTAGTGCTAGGACTGCCACCTTGCATGGGTGGCGATTTTGAAACCGCCATCCAAAACTGGGTAGCGGTCCTAAAACCGCTGCCTGTGTGCGGTGGTGGTCCTAAAAACTTTTCTAGATTCTACCATGCATGTTCGACATGTGACGATTCACTTAACTTCACTTTTAGCATGAATCAATGGGCCAAATTGTCTAAAAATAGTTTTGATTGCTTGGTTATCTTTCCCTCTTCTATTTTTGCATGTGATTTAGTTAGTTGGAACTACTTCTTCTTGCCTTGTATATGAAGGCACATCCCATCCTCAATTCCTATATATTCCAAGCTTGTATTCAAGAAAAAGGACTAAGAATTATGTGCATCTTGCATTGTATTTCTGCCATAATCTTGCTAGGAATTTCATAGCCAAGCTCAGATCTCTTGTGCTATCTCTCTTCTACTTGGATTGCATCCAGACTGCTTTCAAGCTTCCATTACTCAAGTACCATCCTCATGTTGTTGTTCTTGCATTCCAAATCCCTTATAATCATATGAACACTCAGAGAAAGAAAGGAACATATTGAAGAGACAAATATAAATACAACTAGATTTACCAAAGCTCTTACTTGTCTAGGTTGGAATTGTGTGTTTGTTTGCTTTATTTATTAAATTGTCAATTTCAAATCACTAGTTTCAATTACATATCAAATAGAGTAGAAAATCATTCATTTCAATAGGTTAGGAAATCACAAGTAGATAAAATTATTACGAAGTTCTCTTTAACATTACTAGGGAAGTTGTGGGGAATAATAGCCCTTTGAGGGTCATGATTTGTTTTTCACCTTTAAGGTAGGGTTTGAAGGGTTTTTATTGGATTAAGTTATTTTTTAAGATTAGATTCACACATTCGCACAAGTAACCAAAACATCCGGTTGATTACTTGTCTTTAGTTTATTTATTAGATTAGAATGCATTATTTAAAAATTTGAAAAGATAAAAATGATTTCCTTTAATAGATTAGTTTATTTTATTGCTTTGATTTGATATATTGTGAAAAATCCAAAAACATAGATTAGATATCCTTCAATAATTAGTTTTCTTATCAAAATTACTTTATTTCATTCTATATGACCATCAATGGTCCACAACAAGAAAAGACATACAATTGTGATCTCTTGGTCCCATAACCCAATGGGATAGAATTGATAACTGATATTGATATCAGTTTACGTTTGTGATCTTACACACACGTGTAACTTTTAATGAGAAAATAGAACTAAATACACTGAACTTCGTTGCTAATAAAGTCAATAACTATTAGAATACTCCTAGAAACAAGGTCTTTTTATGTGCATGACCATACAAGGGCCATAGCCTCCACGAGTCTTTGGTTGTGATCCTCATATCCCACAACCCAACGGGCCTGTTAACCAGTTAGATATTGACACTAGTTTTTGTACATTAATATTCAGATATTCACCACTTCCACCAGACATTATTGCATGAATTTCCTTATCGAACATAATGATCGATTAGGTTCAAAGTTTTTGGACTAGACCAAAAAATCACACATAAATCCCTATGGCTCCACCATGTCTCTTGGTCTTACTTCCATGAACTTGTCTGGAAATCCATACGAGGTGCCCATAGGTCATTTTTTTGCGTGTTCAACAACCAAAAAATATAATTTTGGTAGAGATCAACATTGATTGGTGTCTCCGAGAAGCTATTATCTCAGACCGATCCATCACACCACTTCAAGTTAGGAGAGCATTCTTTGCCTTAGACTTGTAGATCCCAATATTGCATGTTGAAGATATAAGATTTCCTAATTAGCTTGATCCCTGTCACCACACTCACATTCACATTCATTCTACACTAGCTATCTCGGCATGACCTCAAGAGATTGGGTGTGAAGAAGGTCACGTGTTGATTTTCTATCATACAAATTGGTAAATCCAACATGAAGAGTTAGTCTTTAAACCTTTCGCTTTCTTCATCTATCCTTTATTCTGCAGGTATTCTTATACCCACGAGAATATGACAAGATACGACAAGTATGGTCGACCCATCCCAAGTTTTGACATATACAACAACCAAGCAAGTATACCACAACAATCACCTTCACTTTCAATGTGGGAAAACAACTACTTAGCTGCTCAAAACCCTCTACTTTAGTGAAGAAATGTTGGTTCCTCTGTACGTATTGAGGAACTTGACCAAATCACACAGACCTATCCTCACAAAAAATAAAGTTCAAACAACATGAATTTCACTAGCGAAGCAAGTTCATATCCCGTGTATTGTTTCGACAACCCATTATCATGTAATCGATCAAATCCCACATTTGGATGAGGAATAATTAGCATGATATGCTAGGAGTGAAAAAAACTTCTAGAACATGAACCAATATTTTGATAGGTTATAAGGATAAGGTGATGTTATACTCCAAAATAATAAAGCTACCCCTCTACCAACTAAAAATATTGTTAATGAGGGGTGGCAACATATTGAAAAATTCATGGCAGGATACAATACTCCTTAATAACCTCTGAGGGTTAAAAAAAAGCACCTAAGAAAATTACCACCCTGTCAATGAGTGATGTCATCTTGGCTTTGGTATACAAAGTCAAGGAGCTATATATTTCCCAAAATACTACGAATTCATATGAAGGGCAATCAAAAACTTCTCCTTATCCCTAAAATTACAGACAAATACCTACTACACAAAATCCTCCAGTTTATATGGGTAACCAAAACCCTAGAGATATGTTTATAGGGATGGGAACCTTGGGTATGCCCCCTCACACCACGTATGGATATTTACAACAGGAACTAGCCTTAAGTGTGTTCTCAAACACCATACCGAGATGGAAATGCAACATTCCTTGGCTTTGTGCCTTCGATTCCATATCAAGGTAATCAACCCCCTACACACACATGTATTCTAAATATCTACAGGGGGATATGTACACCTACCCAGGTCCATATGGAAAACCACATGGGATGTGATACACCCCAAAAAATGTCTATAAAGTCTCATTTCAACAACTGATGCAACCTCCACCTCCCCAACAAGGATCTTCAATGGTGGAAACATATGTAATGAGGACCTATCTCGAATATCTTCATGAGCCCCTAAACTTATCCATTCGAGAAAATCATGCTCCCGAGACCCTTGCCGATATTAGAAATTCAAAGTGGAGGGAAATCCTAATGCCCACATCAAAGCTTACACAATGGCCATTTGAGAGTTTATCCCATGGGATGCAGTTGTTGCGAAATTTTTCCCTAAGATGCTAGAAGGTATTGCTCTTGATTGGTACTCTAGGATACCGAAGGCTTCAATAAACTCATTCAAGTAACTCATATCAGCATTTATTAAATCTTTTGATATGAAAAAACTTTTGAGAACATGAATCAGGGAATTCCTTCATATCAAGCAAGAGCACAATGAGTCTGCAACCCACTTCATTCGAAGTGGTGAAAAGTTCTCTACTCATTTGCAAGCACTCAAAATATGTATCAAACAGAGCTTTGTGATTTTTTTCTCAACTCTCTCAACAGGAGAAAAAGGAAGAGGTTCAAAAGTTCCCGCTAAGGAGCTATGAAGAGGTGTTATAGGGTGCTTTTCAAATTGACCAAACAACCATTGAAAGTGGTCGTAAGACTTATAGAGCTAATGGAAGGTTAGTCACCCCTAATAAAAATAACCCCAATTATTTAAATAAAAAAATAGCAATCAAGAACCAAAAATACTTCATAAGAATCATCGAGTTATGATGGATGGAGTGACAGAGACCAACCTAAGAAACCTAGTGTTGTTAATATTCCCAATACAGGCACTTCAAACAACAACAATAACAATGACAATAATCAAAGAAACAATAACTTCTCGCCCTCAGTCAATTCTAACCATCAAAAAAACAACAACAACCTCAAGAATCAAGAAAATAAAACCCAAGGCCCTAACCAATACCCAAGCGGGTATCCAAACCAATTTCAAAACCAAGGGAAAGGGTTCCCGAATTTTAACCATAACAATTAATAGTTGAACAATAATTGTAATTTTAGGCCACAAAAAGGTGCAAACCAAAGGCCTTGAGATTATGATCCTAATTTATATTGTGGTTTCCATAGGGTTTGCGGGCATGATGCAAGAACATGTTGTGATTGTAACAAGTTTTTATAGCATTTGCTAGAGGATCAAAGACAATTATTTGTTGACATGTTTTTGGCAAACCCGACAACACCCACTCAAAATACCTACATGGGATTGATATCTCCACATAACACACCACTTGGAATATTTAACAATCCTCTCCCCACATGTCCAAAGGATGGTAGAATAGATCCCAATGGTTCAAATAAAGGTATTGTAATAGGGACCCATGATCATGAAGCCTCAACTTTGTCAAACCACAAGTGGTACCTCCTTTGGATGGTCACCAACAAATGAAAATTATGGGGTTGGTGGAGTTGGAAACTATACCCAAAATTAATGCTACCACTAGAACTAAGGATTATTCTTTGCATCCTATCCTGATCTACTTGACTACATTAGATGATATTTGTGATACACTAAGAAAGCTAGTAGGAGCTTATGATTTAATCAATGACTTAACTAAGACATTCTCACACATTTCCTTCTTGGATATGTTAAAGAATTCCCTTGCTCATAGGGCCACTCTACTAGAAGTGTTGGGTCTTGGTCATTTCACTAACATCACCCCTCCTCTAGAAGAAAAAACAAACCATGTGGAATTTTATGTTTATCCTCCAGGGTAGCCTAAAAGAGATGTTGGATTTGTATTCCACATCAGAAAGATGCCCACAAATTCTGAAATAGCTCATAGAGGTGATTCAAAGTAGTTTTTAGAAGTCTAGATTTATAACTATGTAAAGTGTGTGATGATTGATGACGGGAAATAGTCAACATAGTCCCCTTCTCTTTCCTTTAAAAGCTAGGGTACAGAGAGACCAATTTCTCTTCGATGTGAAATACACTGAGGGGCTACAACAACCTCAAAGCAACATCAATCAGAACTATAGTGTTTTCGGTCACCCTTGGACCTAAGATAGTAATAACCAAGTTTTATATTATAGATCGGAAACCAACTATAATATGATCCTTGGCCATCCTTGGATTCATCGCATGAAGGTGATTCCCTCCACTTTTTTCAAGAAGTTAGGTTCCTACATTTAGGGAAGGTCTTTGTGGTGTAGGGTGATCCAAAACCCTTTAAAATACATCTAGCTAACTTGAAAAAGAGGCCAGGGATCCACTCTAAGTTTGAGCTTCCTAAAATCATTTAAATAAACATGTAAGCTCATTGCACAGAGGAAAAGTGGTTCCTAAAATGGAATTAGAAGTCATGGGTTTGATCGAAGGTATTCCAAAAGTCAAAGATGAAACCATCATCATAGAGACAATATCGTTAGGAACTATGACAAATATTTTCAAGCTATTGGAGAAGGATTTAAACTTTCTTATTACTTTCAATTCTATGGGCATGGGACATACCCTAGAAATCGATTATCGCCAGAAAATGAGGTTTGTATGGTTGAAGTAATCGAAGTGAAGGAGAAAGGTTCAACAAATGATCCAACATCCATTTTCCAAGTAACTATTGGAATTTCCATTTTGATGGAGCCAAATTCCGTTTTGGCACTTTGGGAAGGTGTGATTTACCTCTCCCGAGGGAAGGATTCTATCTTTTTCCTTCAAATTAAACTTTGAGTGCACAAATAATGGGGCTGAATATGAATCCCTTCTACTTGGTCTCATCATAGCTGAAAGAATGGGTGCTCTTAATATTATGGTATTGGGTGATTCACAACTTGTTATAAATAAAGTATCTAAAATATATGAAACTAGAGATAAAAATTCACAACTCTACAAAAAACAAAGTGCTAAATTTAATAAAGAGGTTTGACTTCATATCAATTGAAGCAATTCCACAAGACCAGAATCTCCTTACAGACTTGATTGCAACTTCTGCTTCTCACTTTACTCCAAGCAAAGTGAGTTAGAAGATTCAAACTTCACGGTCTCGGTTTGTGTAGAACCTTTGGTTCGTAAGATGCCAGTAACTCCAATGTTGACATAAATAGAGACCGAGAGAAAGTATGTCATTATAGATAACATTGACATTGAAAAATCAACTCTAGAATATCTAAACATTTTCGTAGAGTTACATCTTACACATCACAAGGTTAATATTTCTCTAATTCCACACTCTTCTTCCTATTTTGGAAATCCCATGATAGAGTCTTCCTCGAGAGGGAACTCAAAATTTTTGAGGTAGGAGAAGAGGGGGATTTAGAGTTGCCTTCAGCCCCACCTGAGTTTGAGGAAGGCAACACCTCCTTAATCAAGGGAACAATCAATATAAATATCCGGACCAAGGAAGAACTAGATATTTTGAAGCTAGGGTCCTCTTTAACTCTTGAAGAGGTTGAAATAAATACCCACATTCTAAAGGAGCATCGAAAGCATTCACGTTTAACTACAAAGAAATTATGGGGATTGCATCACACATTTTGGTGTAAAATCTAATCACCAAACCTGGATGCAAAGCCAAATAAGTATAATTCAAGACCCATGAAGCTAAAGGTGGCCCTCATGGTGAAGGAAGAATTGATGAAACTCCTCTAGGTGGGGTTCATCAAGCCATTTGACTACACATAATGGATGTCTAACATAGTCCCCATTCTTAATAAAAATGAAAAGATCCGCATTTGCATATATTTTCGGGATATAAATAAGGATTTTCCCAAAGATGATTTCCCATTACCATCCATCAATGTTATCATTGATGCAACAAATAGTTTTGGGTTGTTGTCTCTTATGAATGGATTCTTTGGGTATAATCAGATTAGAATCTCTAAAGAATATCATGCCAAAACTACGTTTATAACTCCTTGGGGAACCTACTATTATGTTGTCATGTCATTTGGGCTTAAGAACTCTAGTGCTACATACCAACAAGAAATGAATTATATATTCCATGATCTTATACATAAGATTTTGGAATCCTATGTGGATGACCTGTTGGCTAAGGCTAGAAAGTGCTGCGATCACCTAGAGGTGCTTCATATCATCCTTTCTTTCTTAATCAAATACAACGTCACATTGAATCCGAGAAAAGTGTGTATTCGGTGTGATAGGAGGAAATATTTTGGGGTACATCATATCTTCATGAGGAATTGATGTAGACCTAGAAAAAATATGAGCTGTATTAGAAATGATTCCACCAACAGACAAGTTCTGGAATCAAATCTTTTCTTAGAAAACGTGGGGCAATCCAAAGATTTATCCCTAACTTGACCTTTGTTGTTCACCCAATTAATTTTTTTTGAAAACGATTACATCATTGATTAGATAGTTGAATGTGATGAGGCATTTGAGTCGGTTAAATGATTCTTATTATCCCCTCCCACGCTCATGCCCCTAGATCAGATCACCCTTTAATCTTGTATTCACGAGCTATAGATGGTTCTCTCTAGCTTGAATGTTGGCTCAAGAAGAGGATGATAAATGAGAGAATGCAATCTATTTTATTAGTCAAATGTTGCTTGATTATGAGACATGTTACACCCAGGAAAAAAATAATGCCTTTCCATAGTCTTTGTGACAAAATGCTTGAGACATTATATGTTAAATCAAGAAACAAGGGTTATTGTTAAGTTATATCACTTGCGGACATTCCTCACACAAGCATCCTTATCTAAGAAGGTCAGACACTTCATAACTCTAATGGGTGAATTTGAGCTAACATTTGTTAATCATAAATCTATCAAAGGAAAAATCATTATGGATTGGTTGGCTGATAATCCGTTAGATGGAGGTGATCTGGTAGATCTAGAATTCCTCGATGAGTGTGTATACTTTATTGAGATTATGCCCCCATTTATATGTGTCTATGGTATACTAACATCATTAATTTTATAGTGGACCATACGTATCCAGAAGGGGAAACATCGCAACAAAGAAGGAACCTATGCATCATTGCCACTAAGTATGTTATTTTAGAGCAAGTGCTCTATCGTAGAGCCTTTGACGGAATGTTGTTAAGATTTTTCGATACAAAAGAATCAAAAATATTCTTTATGAATCACATAGCAGAGTATGTGGAGGTCACTTCAGAGGCCACACCACTTCTCGAAAGATACATCGGATGGGCTATTTATAGCCCACTCTAGAGCATGATGTAGTATATTTTATGTGTAGATGCCACAAATGTTAAGAGTTCTCCCACGAGATCCACATACCGGCACAAGATTTGCAACCAATTACAACCCCATGGCCCTTTTCCATGTGGGGTTTAGATTTAATAGAGAAATTCTCTCCCTCATCAACATATGGTCATAACTTCATAATCATGGCCACATAGTACTTTACCAAGTGGGTAGAAGCCATGCCTCTTACAACCATACCCAGGTCTATGATCACTAAGTTCATCTTAAACTAGATCATTTGTAGGTACGGGGTCCCACAGGTCATTATCTTGGATAATGGCACATCCTTAAAAACAATGAGGTACGTGAATTGTGTGTAAAGTTCAAGATAAGTCATCATGACTTCTCTTTATTATCCTTAGGCCAATGGATAGGATAAGGCTACAAATAAGATGTTAAATTCCATCCTCCTTAATATTGTTAAGGAGAACAAATGAGATTGGCATTTAAAGCTTTTCCTGGCCTTGTGGGCCTATTGGACATCAATTAGAACACCAACAGGGGAAACCCCTTTTCTTTGGTATTTGGTGTGGAAGTGGTTTTACCGCTCGAGGTTGAAATACCGAGTCTTTGTATTTTGCTGCAAGGAATCTTGGGAGAAGAAGGCTATCAAGAAGCACAACTCTCTTAGTTAGAAAGTCTTGATGAGGTTAGACTCAACGCTGAACAACGGAACATCATTTAAACTAAGTGGATGAATCAAAAATACAATAATAAGGTTTCAGAATGTGAAATATATGAGGAAGATTTTGTCTTAAGACTTGACAGCCAAATAGACAAAAAGACCGGCGAGGGAAGAAAATTCAGACCTAGGTGGTTGGGTCCATATTGAGTAGTAGAAGACTAAAAAAATGGGGCATTTCACCTATGTACACTAGAGGGTGAGGATTTTAACGAATATGTGAACTCTCTTCACCTGAAGAGGTATTACGCATGATCCATTAGCATTTTCATATGTACATTACTACATCTGCATTTCACTTTCATCTTCCATTTCATTCTATAAAATTTGTGATCAAGGGAATTATTCTTTTAACAACTCCTAAAAACTTTTGAAAAACATTGGAAAAACATTCAAATCATATCTCTTAAAATTTTTATGGTATCACCAATTGTTTTTGAAGGAATTCATTAGTTCAAATAGGATAAGAAAAAGCTTTGACCATGACCATACCAAGGCCTACATACTTGGTTCTACTTATAGTCTCTTTCTAGATTAGATGTCTTTTCCTATAGTTTGTTCTAGAAGCTTCATGGTGTCGCATCTATCCCATAAAGATATATTTGGAAATTAGAACATACTAAACATTTTTCCTAGATGAGTAAGTTAAATGAAAATCCATAAAAAAATTATTTTACACATTTCTTTTCCCTACCAACCTTCGATGTTAATCATGCGTCTCTTACTAGTGATGTAGGGTTAGGAAAGGAGAGAAATTCCCTTACTCGCATATTCCTTATCCATGGTGATAAGTCCATGCTTCCTACTGGTAGCATGGGCCAAGGTGTAGGGGGTCTCTTTGATAAAATTGAAAGTTAGAAATAATTCATTCAAATGTTGTGAAATCACAAGTCAAAATCAAAGTGAGTTAGATGTCCAAAATTCCAAAAGAGTTTAAAACCTCAAAACCAGATTTTGTCAACCAAGTATCCATCTATGGATATAAGTCTAGATAAACTTGAAATTAAATCACATTCTAAACTATGAAGTAGCTTGATTAGGCTGAGGTTGTAGTGTCTCAATTTGGTCTGTCAAACCATTGTTTTTCCCTCATCATTATCATTCGATAAATTTTATTAACTTGTGCCCTTTCCAGATCTTAGTGTCGAGCCCTCGCACCCTATCAAGTTACATGGAGTTAGGAGTGGGGTAAGTACATTTACTTGTCATGTCATTTTATCACCACATTTTTCCAAGACAAATGTGAAGTATCAAATATTTCTTAAAAAAACTAAAGTTCAACATCACGTTATGTCCACATTATCATATATTAGCATTATAAAATTAAAAAAAAATCATTTTGTTATCATTTTGCATCCAATGCATGAATTCTCGAAAAAGCATAGAAAAACATAAATTCTAAAATTTCTAGAGTACACATGAGAAATAAACCAAAAGATATTCAACTCGATACAATGGATTACCGAACCAAAAATTAAATTTGGTATATATCATAGTGAGTCAAGTTTGTATACAATGTCATCACATCTCGGTTCTTCCCGAGGGAATCAAGAGGGTGTCCACGCACACTCGTCAAATAAGCTCGACCACTCCTGTGTAGTTGCTACAAGCAAGGAAAGAAGAAGAAATAAATAATTTAGAAAATCTGTAAAATTCAAATCAAAAGATAATACCAAAAATAATATTTCAGATTAAGAAATTCGAGAGAAGAGTATCAAACATACTTGGATCTCTAGGCATCTAGGTAGGGTTACTAAGTACTACTACTACGATGCTCTTTGGTGGCTATGGGGCCTCCTCAAATCTAGAGGCCAAATGTTTTCCAATCAAGGACTCATCATCCCCCTCCCTATCTAGAGGAAATGGCTCCTCTGAGACCAAGGTATCTCTCTCTACACTAACATCCTCGTGTGTGACTCTCAAAGATATCTTGAGTGTCATGCCACATAGGATAGCTATCCTCATTTTCCATACGGGTTGCCTCACTAGTCTCAAAGACTACCCCCTCATCTTCCTCCCGAGTATCCTCTTTGACTAACTCCTCCTTGGTCTCATCTCCTGTATGCTCCTCAAAATCGAGTCTACACAAATAGGCTCATCCTCCACTCCACTATGAGTAGGAGTGACTGCAATATGGAATAAAGACACTGAGGGGCACACCACTTTCCGTCAAGCACAAACCACATGCATAATTATAATAGCCACACATGGGGTAGCTATTTTTCATCCATGATCTCCTCTAGGGCCCTTTCGAGCCTCCTGAATGGTCTTATAGACCTATACCACTAGGGGAAGTATGTCAACATATGGTATGCCAAACTACCGAGGAACCCGATTAAACGAATGAATCTCGACTCTCTTGGTCATGTCAAATAACTAGAATTTGGTAGAATAAGCTACCACCATGGTCAGATCCTGTCCCAACAACCCTATCATGTCATGGTAGGGAGTGACAACCATGTCTATCATAGTCCAAGAGGCCACTAGCTGATGTGGTGTCCTAAGAACTGACATAGCTATCCGGCTCGCTTCCCGAGACATCCCCTAGGTCCAATACCTGTAATCCCCTTCCATAGGGGGTGATATGCTCATATACCCAAATCATAACAAGAGTGGGGTGTCTCGTGATCGCCCTATAATGAGACTACCCTATATAAGTCATGGTATGTATTCCCTAGGATGTCTCACATTGTGCATGCATACCTATGGCCATGTCCCTCAATTTGTGTGATAATAGGATCCCAGCAAGAGAGAGAAGGTGTCACCCCTTGTCCCCGATATATTTTGAGGACAAGATACTCATAATGGCTCTTCGAATGATCAGAATAAGAGCAATAGAAATGGACCATACTTTCATCCCCTTCTTCAAACTAGATGAGACAATGGCATCTACCATATATGTGGCCCTTTGTGTTGTCACGGCCCTGGATCTTGATGTATCCAAAGTTAACATCCTCCCAAGAATATGGAGTGAAAAGATGTTGTATACATCTTCCAGAGTAATGGTCCACTCACCCTTGACACCTAGAAACTGGAAAGTGTTATGATTTGCATCCCAATAGGAAAATAAGTCACACAATATGTGACTAGTAGGGGCAACATGGGGCACCGTGTAATCCTTTAGATACCTACCCTCTACAGAATGTCCCTCTCGGCTGGGTAGCTGATCCAGAATCCCAAAGAGCTAATCACACTCCCTCTCTCAAATCCAACAGATGTATTCCTCCTTCTACATTCACCAAAAAATGGAAAAAGAGCAAGTTAGTAACGTATACAAGAAGATAAGCTCACCAACAACATTATAAATAAAAAAATCAAGTTAGTGTACATTTTGGTCATTATGTTCGAATCGCCACCAAAGTGCAGGTAGCGATCCTTAGTTGATTTTCCAAACATGCCCTTAACCCTAAAAATGGTCAAAAGTGCAAAAAAATACCATTTCTAGAAAAATAAAATAATGACCTATGGGTGCCCCCTAGAGACTCATTTAAGACACAAAATTGAAAATAATCCCCCCTAGATGAACTTTTCAACATTTTTACATTTTAGGTATGAAAAGAAAAAAGTGAAAATAACCAACCTTAGACCACATTGGTCGATCTCCCGCACGTGGAGGCATGATCTATATCCCACAACAGTCATTTCAAGATGTACTCTCGTCAAAAAAAATACCACCGTGAATCCGAGTTCCAAATTCAAAAAATCAAGAATACACAAATGAATTGAAAAGTGAGTTCATTTCGATATATATATATATATATATATATATATATATATATATATATATATATTTTTAACCTCATTTTCAGTCTACGTTTTAATAGGGTTGGAGAATTGTCATAGGTATATCTCTATATCCCTGTACAAAGGGTAAGTCCTCTTGTTGTTTTGATTTAGTGTTTATTTTTCAATATTTTATTTATCTCGCACGTGATTCTTATTTTTATCTTGTAGGTAGTAGGAGTTTGGGCGGTGACAATTTGACACACGAGTGTGTCGGCTATAAGTTCTAACTACCCTTTTCAAGAATACCATACTCAAACTCTACATTTTATGCTTTTTCATGGCTAAGATGATTCTCCGAGGGGCAATATGTATGCACCCAAAATTACATATGCTACATTATCGAAAATGATTACCAAAGTCCCTAATGATGATTCAGTCCTTTTCGGAAGGTGTTGAGCTCCAAATCCCATTCACAGTGTATATTTCTTACCTAGACGTCTTTACATAGCCTTCCCATGCTTTTTCCAGCTTTCTACCTCTTTCTGCGAATGTTTTGGCCTTTAGTGCTAGGACCACTACCCTACCAAGCGATGGTTCTCAAACCGATGCCCAAAATAGGGCGGCGGTCCTAAAACTACTACCCGCACAAGGCGATGGTCTGAATGAATTTTCTAGATTTTGTTATGCGTGTTTTAACATGTGATGATTCACTTAAATTCACTTTTAGCATGCATTCGTGGGCCAAATTTTCTAAAAATAGCTTTGATTGCTTGGATCTCCTTCCCTCTTTTATTTTTACATGTGATTTAGTTAGTTGGAACTATTTATTCTTGCCTTGTGCATGAAGGCACATCCCATCCTCAATTCCTATATATTCCATGCTTGTATTACAAAAAAATGCCTGATAATTATGTGTATCTTGCATTTTATTTCTGCCACAATCTTGCTAGGAATTTCATAGCCAAGCTCAGATCTCTTGTGCTATCTCTATTCTACTTGGATTGTATCCAGATTGCCTTCAAACTTCCATTTTTCAAGCACAATCCTCATGTTGTTGTTCTTGCATACCTAATCCCTTGGACTCATATGAACACTCAGATAAAGAAAGGAACATATTGAGGGTACAAATACAAATACAACCAGATTTTCCAAAGCTCTTGCTTGTCCAAGTTGGAATTGTGTGTTTGCTATATTTTCTAAATTGTCAATTTCAAATCGCTAGTTTCAATTACATATCAAATAGAGTAGAAAATAATTCATTTCAATAGGTTAGGAAATCACAAGTAGATCAAATCATTAGGAAGTTTTCTCTTTAACATTACTAGGGAAGTTGTGGGGAACAATAGCCCTTTCAGGGTCATGATTTTTTCTTCACCTCTGAGGTAGGGTTTGAAGGGTTTTTATTGGATTAGGTTATTTGTTTTAGATTAGATTCACACATTCACATAAGTAACCAACTACATTGGGATAATTACTTGTCTTTAGTTTATTTATTAGATTATAACACATTACTTAAAAATTAGAAAAGATCAAAAAGATTTCCTTTGATATATTAGTTTGTTTTATTGCTTTGATTTGATATATTGTGAAAACTCTAATAACATAGATTAGATCTCCTTGATAATTAGTTTTCTTATTAAAATTACTTTATTTCATTCGTATGACCATCACGGTACACAAAAAGAAAAGACATATAATTTTGATCCCTTGGTCCCACAACCCAATGGGCCAAAATTGATAACTGACATTGATACCGGTTTACGTTTGATAGTCTTCCGAACACCTGCAACTTTTGATGAGAGAAAAGAAAAAATAAATACGCTAAACATCGCTGCTAATCAAGCATATAATTATTAGACTAATCCCGTCAGCGGTATTGATTTCACGCATGACCATACAAGGGAAACAACCTCCACGAGTATTTGGTTATGATCCTCAGTCTCATAACCCAAAGAGCTTGCTAACCAGTTAGACATTGACACTAGTTTTCATACATTAGTATTCAGATCTTCACCACTTCCACCTAACATTATTGCACAAATTTCCTTATTGAACATAGCAATCGATCAAAGCTAAAAATTTCTAGACTACACCAAAACATCTCCCATAAATCCTCGTGGCTACACCACATCTCTCATTCTTACTTCCATGACCTTGTCACGGGAAATCCATACAAGGCTCCCACAGTCATTTTCCATGTGTTCAAAAACCAAAAATAGAATCTTTGTAGATCTCGAATCAATTGGAGTCTCCGATCAGCTATTATTATATCAGACCGAGTAATCACACCACTTTAAGTTAGGAGAGCATTCTTTGCCTTAGACTCGTAGATACCAATATTACATGTCAAATATATAAGATTTCCCAATTGGCTTGATCCACATCACCATACTCACACTCACATTCATTCTACACCTTTGGTTGTCTCAAGATGACCTTGATAGGTTGGGTGTGAATAAGGTCATGTGTTGATTTTCTATCGTAAAAATTGGTGAACACAACAAATGAAAGCTAAAAGTTAAGTTAATTGAATCATCGCATGTCAAAACATGTATGATGAGAATCTAGAAAAGTCATTCAGATTGCCGCCCTATGCAGGGTAGCAATTTTAGGATCAATTTCCTTGTTTTGGGTGGTAGTTTAGAACTATCACCGGGAATGGTGGCAGTCCTGGCACTAAAGGCCAAAACATGCACTAAAAGAGGCATAAAGATATAAAAATCATGGGAAGGATAAGTAAAGATGTCTAGGCAACAAATATACACTACAAATGGGATTTAGAGCTCAAACACCTTCTTGAAAGGACCTGAATCATCATTGGGGACTTTGGTAACCATTTTCCAACAATGTAGCACATGTAATTTTGGGTGTATACATATTTCCCCCTCAGAGAAGTGTATTAGCCATGAAAAGGCGTAAAATGTAGAGTCCTAGTATGGCGTTCCTGAAAAGGGGAGTTAGAACTTATACCTGACACGCTCGTGTGTCAAAATTTCACCACCCAAACTCCTACTACCTGCAAGAGAAAAAGAAGACTCAAGTGCAGATAGATAAAATATTGAAAAATAAATACTAAATCAAAACTTCACGTTGGGTTCACCAATTTTTATGACAGAAAATCAACACATGACCTTCTTTACACCCTACCTCTTGAGGTCGTGCCGAGAAAATTGGTGTAGAATGAATGTGAATATGAGTGTAGTGATGGGGATCAATATAATTTTTAATTTTATATCTTCAACATGTAATATCAGGATCTGTGAGTCCAAGGTAAAGAACATTCTCCTAACTTGAAGTGGTGTGATGGCTTGGTCTTAGATAATAGCCACGGTCCTGAGCTGATTTTCCAAATGTACAATAACCCTAAAAAATGCTCAAAAGTGTAAAAAAGTTCATTTCTAGAAAAATAAAAGAATTCCCTATGGGTGCCCCTGTAGAGACTCATTTAAGACAATTTTTTTTGAAAATAATCCCCTTAGGTGAACTTTTCAACGTTTTTAAATTTTAGGTATGAAAAGAAAAAAGTGAAAATAACCAACCTTAGAATATGATGGTCAATCTCCCACACATGGAGGCATGATCGCTATCCTACAATGGTCATTTCGAATGTACTCTTTTGAAATGGTCACTATGAATCCAAAGCTCCAAATTCACCAAATCGAGAATGCACAAATGAATGGAAAAGTGAGTTCGTTTTGATATATATATATATATATATATATATATATATATATATATATATTAACCTCATTTTGAGTGTATGTTTTCACAAGGATGGAGCATTGGCACAGGTATATCTCTATATCCCCACACAAATGGTAAGTCCTCTTATCGTTTGATTTAGTGTTTATTTTTCAATATTTTATCTATATGCACTTGAGTCTTCTTTTTCTCTTACAGGTAATAAGAGTTTGGGTGATGACATTTCGACACACGGGTGTGTCAGGTATAAGTTATAACTCCCCTTTTGGGAATGCTATACTCGAGACTCTACATTTTACGCATTTTCATGGCTAAGATGCTTCTTCGAGGGGGAATATGTATGCACCCAAAATTACATGTGATACATTGTTGAAAAACGGTTACCAAAGTCCCCAATGATGATTCAGGTACTTTCAAGAGGGTGTTTGAGCTCCAAAGCCCATTCGCAGTGTATATTTATTTCCTAGATGTCTTTACTTAGACTTCCCATGATTTTTCAAACTTTTTTCCTCTTTTTGTGCATGTTTTGGCCTTTAATGCTAGGAACACCACCTTGCTCGGGTGGTAGTTATGAAACTACCACCCAAAATAAGGCGAAGGTCCTGAAACCGCTACCTTGTGTAGGGTGGAGGTCTTGAACGAATTTTCCAGATTCCTTCATGCATTTTTTGACATGCAACAATTCACTTAACTTCACTTTTAGCATGCATCCGTGGGCCAAATTATCTAAAACTAGTTTTGATTTCTTGGTTCTCCTTCCCTCTTCTATTTTTGCATGTGCTTTAGTTATTTGGAACTGATTCTTCTTAACTTATGCATAAAGGCACATCCCATCCTCAATTCCTATATATTCCATGCTTCTATTCAAGTAAAATTCCTAAGAAATTTTGTGTATCTTGCATTGTATTGCTATCACAATCTTGCTAGGAATTCCATAGCCAAGCTTAGAACTCTTATTTTATCTCTCTTCTACTTGCATTGCATCTGGACTTCCTTCAAGCTGCCATTTCTCAAGCACCATCATCATGCTACTGTTCTTGCATTCCCAATCCCTTGGACTCATATGAACACTCAGAGAAACAAAGAAACATACCGAGGGGACGGAGACTGAGATATAACCCGATTTTCCAAAGCTCTTGCTTATCAAGCTTAGAATTGTGTGTTTGGTTTCTTTATTTATTAAATTTTCAATTTCAAATCACTAGTTTCAATTACATATCGAATAGAGTAGAAAATTAATCATTTCACTAGGTTAGGCAATCAAAAGTAGATCAAATCATTACAAAGTTTGATCTTTAACATTACTGGGGAAGTTATGGGGAACAATATCCCTTTTAGGGTCATGATTTTTTCTTCACCTCTAAGGTAGGGTTTGAAGGGTTTTTGACTAGATTAGGTTATTTGTTTTAGATTAGATTCACACATTCGCACAAGTCAATAGAAACATCTAAGTGATTACTTTTATTTAGTTTATTTATTAGATTAGAATGCATTTCTTAAAAATTAGAAATGATAAAAAGATTTCCTTTGATAGATTAGTTTATTTTATTGCTTTGATATGATATATTGTGAAAACTCCAAAAACATAGATTAGATCTCCTTTAGTAATTAGTTTTCTTATCAAAATTAATTTATTTCAATCTGTATGACCATCAATGGTCCACAACAAGAAAAGACATACAATTTTCATCCCTTGGTCCCACAACCCAACATGCCAGAATTGATAACTGACATTGATACCACTTTACATTTGATAATCTTACTCACATCTGTAACTTTTTCTGAGAAAATAGAACAACTAAATACACTAAACATTGATGCTAATGAAGCCTACGATTATTGGACTACTCTTGGCAATAGGGTTTGATTACACACATGACCATACAAGGGCCACAACCTCCACAAATCTTTGGTTGTGATCCTTAGGTCCCATAACCCAACGGGCCTACTAACCAATTAGACATTGACACTAATTTGTGTACATTAGTATTCAGATCTTCACCACTTCCACTAGACATTATTTCAAAACTTTCCCTACTAAAAATAGTAGCCGATGAGGCTAAGACATTCTAGAGTAGACCAGAAAATTACCAATAAATCCCTATGGCTCCACCACGTCTCTCATTCTTACTTCCATGAACTTGTCTAGAAATCCATACGAGGCACCCATAGGTCATTTTCCACGTGTTCAACAACAAAAAAATAGAATATCAACATATCTTGACATTGATTGGAGTATCCGAGAAGATATTATCTCGAGCACAAGCCTTCACACCACTTCAAGCTAGGAGAGAATTATTTTCCTTAGAATCACAGATCCCGATATTACGTGTCAAAGATATAAGACTACCCAATTAGCTTGATCCCCATCACCAAACTCACATTCACATTCATTTTACACCGAGTGTCTTGGCATGACCTTGAGAGGTCGGGTGTGAAGAAGGTCATGTGTTGATTTTCTATTATACAGTCCTCTCACCATGACTTGGGTAGAGTCAAAAGTAACAGGGAAATTATCCACACCCTTTGTTAAGGTGCCTCCCCATCACTCCCTCCGAGAGAGTGAATGAGTGAGTGGAGGAATACCTTGTCCCTAGACAAATAATGATAATTCATATGGTTCCACCCATCTCGCTCCAAAGCCTCTATGCATCCTGACGACCCTCTTTCCCCCCGAGGTGTAAATATGGGAGATAACACCCGTCTAACACCTCTACTAGGGACCAAAACTAAAGTTATTTAATAACCTAGGTTTTCAGTTTTGATCTTCTTATCTTATTTTATGTAATCTTAAGAATCACATGTAGGAATAGTTTAACTTTAGGGCTTCATGTGATTTGTTTTTCTAGAGCCACGAATCTAGTAGCAAATCCATTATCCTTTTGGTTATAGTGGACAAGTATTCTTCATTTGATATCTGCAACTGATTTTTTTCCTTATATTTAAGTCTCGTGCTCAGTCATATCATTGTGTTCCTCACATTTTAAGGGGTAATTATTTATGTGTAAGAATAGATTTTCTGTGAACCTATCCATGGGTATCTGTGATGGTAGTATGGTGTTTTTTCCTCCTAAAGTCCCTTTCAGATCAAATCCTTTTAGGCCTATAGAATTTGGAGGGGTACTTGGATACCCACATCGATCCCCAGACAAAATCAGGATTAGGTTACCTATTTTTAGGGATATGATAGTACCTATGTGGGACAACATCTTAGTGTGTTTGATAAGGTGATGCATGAATATGAGGTAATATATGAGGAAATTTTCATGAATTTATTTTTGCATACACTAGAAGAGGATGCTAGAGAGTGGTTTAAATCATTACCTCAAGGTTCATTGCATTTGGGGAATAAAATGGTAGAAATGTTTAGAGATAAATTCATTGATGATATTCGTTTTTTCTTCATGAGCATGATATAAATACTATAAAATTTGTTGAAGAAAGGAAGATAAAGAGATTTAAGAATGAAGAAATTGGGATTACATAAATGGTATCGATTGTAGGGATGTTGATTGAGAGTAATAATGAGAAGAATGACCATGTTGGTTATACCAATTTATGGTGTGATAAATGCTTTATGATTCATGCTCCATGTGGTCTGGATGGTGTGCTTAATGTTGAAAAATTGGAGTTAGGAATTAAAAAATATTGTGTACTATATGGCCAGATAGACTATAGAGGTGGGATATCTTATACTGATTTTTTACGTGCCAAAAAAACAAATGAATTTTGGAATATCCTTGTAGAAGTGTGTTTCTCTCTTATGGAAGGAAATAATACAATGGTTGTGGACCTAGGTTGTGGTTCTCTTAGTCATGAATTTATTTAGTTAATAGATATACTAGTTACTAAATATGATGAGGGTGTTCCCTTAGTGGAGGATATATTTTGGTTGCTTGATGCAGTGGTGGAGTATGAGAAGAGGTTTAAATTATGGTGTAAGATGTCGATTAAATCCGTAATAATGCATTCATAGATAGATCAAACATATTCTGTCAACCTAAATTCATGTGATTCAATTACTTTACTTATTTATGAAATTGATATAATGGCCTTGGGTATTGAGGAGGTTTTCTATTGTGTCGGTTGTATTGAGATGGTTATACCATATGATGAAGGACAAGAGGATGGTGGTGTGGTTCTATTTACTCAAAATATGTGTACTAAATTTCCTATGGAACTAGGCTTGAATTTTTGTTCTCCCTTATTTTCTAATCATTTTTTTAACATCAGTTGTCACTTAGACCTCTAAGAATGGAACAAGTTGCTTTATATGTTGGTAGTGGTGTTCAGTCATAGATAGGTTCCTGTTCATTGATACATGGGACAAAAATGTGTTTGAAGGTTGATGTTTTCCCTTTGTTTGTTGAGCATGGTGTGCAAAGGATAAATGTCCTTCCCTCAAACATGGATATGGTAAATATAAGCAAAAATGAGTATATAGACTTTTGTCTTAGTGCCTACCTCAAATTTAAAAGGGATTGGTTAAATGGAAACTTTTCTAGAGTCGAGGATCAAGAACATATTAGTCATCCGGGGGTATAACTAAATTTCTAGGGGTGGTTTTATTCTAGGGTGTGTGGTCAATATGAAGATGTACATGATCATGTTCTATTGGGGGCACAAGATATAGTGGTTAATTTGAATGATGGTTTATTATCATTGATGCAGGTGCGTTGTGTGCTAGTAATGATAACAGTTGTTGATTTTTGTTTCAATTGAAGTGGCTAGGATCATTACCTATAGAGTTTGGCTTGTTAACTTGTGTCTCTTGATTAGACAAGAATGTATTGTGTGGGATCTAGGTGGTTTCTAGTTGAGTTTTTTTAGGTCCTCTGGGTCACAATGATTTGTTTGTACAATGTATAGTTTCTTTATTACCTCACTTGGTTATTTTTTTAGTTTATGTTGGTGTTTTTGTTGTGGTGTTGTTCACTCTTGTTTTGGTGGTCTACAATGGTGGTTACTATATAATGGAAAAGTGACGGTGAGCATGGGAATCTACAAGTGACTATTCCTTGCATCTTCCCTCCCGAGGTCATGCCGAGACAGCCGATGGGGATGGAATATAAGTGGGGTATGGGTACACTAGTTAGGCAATCTTATATCTTCAACACACACTAATGGAATCTGTGAATCTAAGGCAAAGAAGGCCTGCTAACCCGAATCGGCGTGATAAATTGGTTAGTGAGGATGACTTCTCAAAGGCTCTAATCAATATCGAGCTCTAGCGTAATTCAATCTATAGGTTGTGGGATACGGGGAAAATGACCTGGGATTGTTTCGTGTATATCTCCAGATAGGGTCATAGGATGGATGATGGATATAGTGGACTCTATGGGTGATTTTCGGTCTAGTCTAGAAATCCTTAGCTTCGCATTAGCTGCTATATCCAATAAGGATAACTGTGTGATGATGATAGGTGGAAGTGGAGTGGATCTGAATACTAATGTGCGTAAGCTAGTGTCAACGTCGGATTGACCTATAGACTTGTTGGGTTGTGGGATTTATGGATCATAACCGTAGATTCATGGTTATTATCGACCTGCTATGGTCATGTGTGGAATCAATCCCTAATCCCTAGTATCCAATAGTCGTATGCCTTTTTGGCCTCTATGTTTAGAGCTACAAGCTGTGTAATCTTCTCAGAGTACCTTACAGGTGTTCTAGCAACCTGAATTCTTAAGCTAGTGTCTATATCAGTGAGAATGTCTCTCCTGTGTCTGGCTGTGGGACCAAAGGATCACAACCGAATGTTTTCTCTCTTTCAAGCCCTTCTACAGTCATGCGGATGTTTATCTAGGGTAACCTGTAGTTTGGTTGGTTTGACCAAAATGTATGTGCTTGGTCATCTTCAATGTTTAACCCTCTTAACTATGAACCGATCTGTTGTAAGTCTGTTGTTGTTTTAAAGACTTGGATTCTAAGATTCTAGTCTATATCAGTTATTGCTGTGACAAGATTGGGTTGAGGCACGATAGGCTCGAATACATATTCTCTGGGCTCCCTAGGTCCCGTGATTGTCATGCAAAAGGAAATGATATAAAGCTAACTAATGACAGAATAAATCGACTACGCAAGATATATCTATGTATATTCCTAAATCTGATATTTTTGATAAACTATTGAACATAATTTAAAAGAGAAATTATCTAATATATCTAGAAATTGACAACTAAACTAATAACGAAATTAAAACAAACAAAGCAGCCGAGTATAGCTACTTGTCTATGCAGTTGTGAATCTATTCTAAGTAACCAAATAACTGATCTAATCTATTTGAAAGACTCTCGATCCTACCTCAGAAGTGAGGAGTGAATCATAGTTTCTTCAAAATATCAATCCCCACAGCTTCCCCGGAAATATCGAAAGTGAGATTAACTAAAATGAAATGATTGACTACTTTATTTGATATGTTTTTAACTAGAACTTTGAAAGCTTGAACCTAGATTTTACAAAATAGTGGCAAATCTTGGTTGTGTGTGGCTTTGTCCCCTCAGTGTGATCTCCTCATTCCTTCGTGCTCACATGGATCTAGAAAAGTGTGTAATGCTAGCATCAACAAAAGTAGATATTGGAACAATGGCAGCTTAGGATACAGACCAAATACAATGTGAGTAGGAGAGGGATAGCGCAAGAGAACAGAGCTTGGCTTATGCAATTCCTAGCGGGATCTATTGCGAGTCATGTAACACAAAACATCCAGAACCTAGAACTATTCTTTTTATGAACAAAACCTACAACTTTAATGGCTTCCTACTGAAAATCAAACTATCCTACTCCAATTGATTGGATGAAATAATAACAGCACTTGCACAAGGAGAATATGTGGCTTCCTAATAGCTAAACAATACTAACCATGCATACAACAAATGAAACTATGAATCCTAAACAAAATTGAAAGGCTAAACTATTGAAATGAGAAATTCAGAGGCAAATTTGAGGGGCCATTTGCTTGAGCACAAGCCGATTTTTATATAATCTCATTTACCCAAAGGTGAAAACCAATTTGATCTCTTAAACCATAAACAATGCCAAAACACTATTCTAGGGAACCAGAATCATAAATACAAGCAAAGGCGGTGAAAAAAGCTAGTAAACGTTGAAATTTTACACGAGTCGCGTTAAAAGAGAATTCTAGAAAATGCATGAAGGACCACCGCCCTAAGCAAGGTGGTAGTTATAGGACCACCGCCCTACCTGGGTGGCGGTCACGAGACCGCCGCCTAGGTAGAGGGCGCGGTTTTTTCACTGAAGACCGAAAAGCAAAGGAAAAGAGTGGGGAAGGAAAAAGAAAAGCATGTAAGGGCTAAGTAGGGCATGCGGGATGTTAACACATACTTGGAGAGATTTTCTAGATCCCGAACACCTTGTGAGGAGACCTGTATCATCATTGGGGCACGTGTAATGTTGTTCCAACGGTGCAATACCCTACAATTTTGGGTACGTACAGTTACCTTTTGGAATCTATTTCCCAATGGATAGGTGTATGGTCTTCTTCTCTTAGTGTTACTTTCGGTGTTCTTTGGACACCCACTGGGGGAGTCCATCCCCAAGTTGGACCTCGATGTTTGTGACCATAATTTTCATGATTTATTTTAGTTCCATATCAATGGATGTTGTTAACGAGGAGTTTTCATAAATTTTTGGATAAGCCACAAAGTTAAGGAAATAACTACGAAATAAAGGAAATACGAGGGATAAGGAATGAAGCCACATTAAACTATAGAAGCCACAATACACTAATCAAATCCAAAATACAAAAACAAAGCCATGGAAGACTAGACAAAGTGCCGAACATAGGAAAATCCTACATAAGCTGATATGAAGTCAGTAGAATAAAGAAAAAACATACCAATACAAGACTGAAGCCAATAAAGGCATGAGTTAAAAGAAGTGTCTTTTTAAGCCTATTGTATTTTTTATATTTATTGTAATTAGTGTATTTTATAACATCTAACTCACAAAAGACTTATGTGAGAGTTCCATTTTGAGATTTTGTAAGAGATATAAGAGATTTAGAATGAAATGAATATCTTTGTACTAGACTAATGTAATGCATTTTGATAAATGAATAAAGATTGGAGTTTTGGGAATGAATTATCTTTCATACTATTCTTTACTTTTCTTTTCTTAGAGTAGTAGTGGTGTATTTCCCGCATACATCCTTAACAAAAGATTGAATATTCCTAAGCCCTAAAATTATGTTGGGGTTCTTAGGTCAACATTTGGTGTCTAGTCCATATTTATTTCATTAAGAAGATGTCAGGAAAGATTTCACCACTAGGGTATTGGAAGCCCACGTTGTTAGAAATTGAAAATTGGTGGGAAAATTAGATCAATATATTTGTGAAAGGAGAATCAAAAAGGTGGAAAATCACTTATAAGGCGGAAAAAGAAGTATTTGGAGAATTTGGAGAAGAATTTTGGTCTTATTTTCCTCATTAGTTGTGGCCTTGTTTGTTAGCACATGAAAAAAGGACAGAATGGACGTAGATGTACTTAAGACAACCTTTTGAGTGGACTACAAAAAACTAACAATAATAAAATATCTTGACGAGTTATGGACCGAGAGATTGATTATTGGTATGAGACTACATTAGATTATTTCATAATCATGTGGGTAATTCAGGGTTGGATGAGCTTTGACAACAAGAAACATGAAGTTTTAACTAGAACATGTAGATGATTTCTTCAATTAGTCCCTTTCTTAATTAAAGTGTTAATGATTGAGAAAGGATTAATTAGAGAAGCATAAAAGTTCCTTTAGGGGACATGCACCGTGGGATGGCTAATGCAAAGGGGGTGATGTAGGAGTTATAAATGGTCTAAAGTAATGGGAAATTGGTTGGATTGGAAGAAATAGGATGATATGGAGAAAAGAAAAAAGAAAAATAAAAAGAATTAGATAGTTGGCTAAGAGGAGATTAGGAAAAATTAAGGAAAGTTAAGTTAAGAAGAGTAACTAAAATGAAGAGGATGGAGGAGAGAGAAAGGTTAGCCATGGAAAATAAGGTAGAGAAACAAAGGATGGAAAGAGAGGAGAGAGAAAAGAAAATGAAAGAGAGGAAGGAGAAATTGAATAAAGTCAAGAAAGTAGAAAATAAAGTAGAAAAGGTAGAAGATTTACCCACATCAAGTGGAGGCCAGAAATTGGCTTACCCAAAAATGGAGGCAGACACTTCAAGTCTCACTATAATACATGAGTCTTACAGAGACCAATTAGTTTTTTTACCCCACGGAATCCCGTGGTGCAATATACTATAGAAAGTCTAATTCAGCAATCAATGACGAGACAAGCAATATTAGTGAGATATCTACAAAAATTAGTAGGAAGTTTAGACCCAACATTCAAAAGGGTTTTAGAAGTAGAAATATGGAAAGAAGAGGAGATGAGAACCCCATTGATGATTATAGAGAGAGGAGAAGAAGAATAATAAGTTATTGTTATGAGGAACTTAATAGAGAATTTGGAGAGAAAGTAGAGATAGTCGGACGAAAAGAATAAAGAAAAAGAAAATATAGATAAACAAGAGGAGGAAAGGATAGAAGTGATAGAAGAGAAGATTGAAGAAAGAGATAGAGAGGAGGACCAGGAAAGGAAAGAAGAAAAACAGAATAAGAAGAGAAGAAGTGATGAAAGATTAGAGAAAAATCATAGATTAAGGAATATTAAAGATAGAAGAGTAGTTATTGACAATATTAGTTATGAAAAGAAACCAAATAAAGAGACACTCCCAATCAATGCAAAGGACCAAAGGAGATGTAACCCTCTGAGTGGATGCCATTCCATGTGCCACTTAACACACCGATTGGAAGTCTAGATAAAGAAAAAAATTTGGAGGAAAGATACAATGAATTGAGAGAAGAGAGTCAACAAAGACAAAAGATAGTAAGAGAGTTTCAATAATTATTAGGAGAACTTTAATTTGATATTGAATTGAGTAGAGATAAGGGAAGGAGGAATAGTTCAAAACTAATTCACAATCAAACAAAGAAAGTAAAACAAGTTAAAAAGCAACTTGTTCAGTCAAGAGAAAATACTCAATCAACAATGGCTCAAAAGATCAAAATGCCAATTTTTGACAAGGACTCTAATGATGCATTGGAACACTTATTCCTATTGGAAGCCTACTAGAAGAGAAATAACACCACATATGAGGCTGCTAAAATACAAGATTTTGCATGTTCATTAAGGGATGATGCACTTTGCATTGGTATATGAGGCTAAATTCTCAAGGAATGAAACCATGGGCTGATATTGAAAGAGAATTTAAAAAAAATTTCATTTCCTAGAAGCCCCATCAGAAGGAGTAAGAAAGATGAGAGATCTTATACAAAGAGAAGGAGAATCAGTGAAGGAATTTAGTCAGAGGTTTAATATTATTACTAGAAAATTGGAAGAGCCCCTGATAGATAAACAGAGAATTGAATGGTTCACCTCGGGGCTACTTCCTTATCTCAAAGAAGAACTAGATTCTCAATATTTTAAAGCATTATCAGAAGCAATAGAAATGGTGATCAAAATGTAAGCCCATCCTTGGAGAAAAAAGGGAAACTTCAATTAAGACTGAATTAGAGAGGGTGCTAGTTAGAGATAGAAAAATTGAAATTACAATAGGAGATTCAGAGGACTGAAGGATTAAGAAGTAGTTCCCACCGAAGAGTAATATGAGGCCAAAGATATGGTGTACATTCTATTGTGCTGAAGGCCATAGTAGAATTGAATTCCCATATGCTAAGAATGCAAAGAGAGTAGCCACGGAAAGAGTGCATTCATCACATAAAACATCCTCTAGCAACATACTACCTTCTAAAAAGAACATGGTGTGGAATATGTAGACTTTGGGATCAACATACTCAGGACACTTGTCCTTTATTATAATTTTCTCCTCCTATAAACCAACTGATGTATTGTACTACATGTGGTTCATATAATCATTATCATCATACTTTCCCCTTAGTGGATGCATTAGAAGACTTGAAGGATTATGCTTCTAGAAGGGATATGGCTGTAAGAGATAATACAATAACTAACCATACTCTTATGCAACTAAAAATGATCACAACACCTCCACCACCTACACAACCCTCACAAAAATGATAACTACACCATAGAACCCAAATCAACAAGGTGGGAAGGCATAGTTTAGAGGAGCATATCAGAGAAACAATTATAACCCTAACTATCAAGGTTACAATGATGGAGGTTACCATGGAGGGTACCACAACAGATTTAGAGGAGGTTTTAGAGGAGGATATAGAGGAGGGTATAGAGGAGGCTATGAAAATTATCAAGGAGGTAGAGGTTACTAAGGATATCAAGGATACAATGATGGTGGTTACCATAGGGGATATAATCAAGGAGGTGGTTACCAAGACAAAAGACCAATGAATTGCTATAAATGTGGGAAAGATGGGAACCTTGCTAGAAATTGCATAGAACCTGATCCATGCAGATTTTTTCATGAAAAGGGACATGATGCATTCAATTTTCTGAAATCCATGCAATTCTATAGAAGTGGATCAACAAGATCAAAGGCGTTAGTAGAAGATGCCCAGAGAAAAGTACAACATATTACTAGAATTCCTTGGGACAAAGAAACTATAGCCAAAGACAAAGCCGTGAGAGCTTCTACTTCAAGAACCACATAAGAAGAAAAGAAGGAAGAAGAAAAAGAAATTTATAGGAGGAGGAAAGCAAAAAGAAATGGAAAGAATAGTGAATAACCATGATATAGAGTTGTTGTCACAACTAGAAGTGCCACCAAGAATGAGGCGGTCCCTAAAAAGAAGAAAATAATAAGATTACCCCAAGAACAACATTCTTCTAATGATGAGGAGTGGAAACCTAAGGAAATTAGACTTGAATTACATTTCAAATAAGTTGAAAAGAGTAGGGCACTCATCCATGAAGCACAGGCTAGTGAAGAAAGGGAGAAAAATTGTTTCGTAGAAGAAGAGGTTAAAGCCTTAAAGGAGCTAGAAAAATTAACCATCAATAATGGGCTAATAGATAAACTAAAACAATTCAAAAAATATTGGAATAAATAAGAGAGAACACATCATGTCCATAGAATTGAGGGGGATACAACAAGAAGAAAAGGAACATATTCCAGACTCATGAACATGGAGGAAGTCGCCATCTACCTAGATGTAGAAATTTTTGATACTACCATCACTAAAGTACTATTGGATCTTGGTGCGGATGTCAATATGATGTCCAAAACCACATGGGAAATTCTTGGAAGACCTACTTTGGAACCCAAAGATACTTCATTGGATTAGCGGATGGATCATCAAGACAACCATTAGGGTACTAAAGAATGTAGTAGTGAACTTCATGGGGATCAAGAAGATGGTGAATTTTGAAGTAGTAGAAAATGTATATGAGAATCCCTCATATAATGCCATTTTAGCCTTGGAATGGTTTGTAGACTATAATGGGATGTTAAGCTCTAAAGAAGAAGAGGTGACCTTAAGTGCGGATGGCATATGTGTTCATGTACCTCTACATGCAGGAATGAGTGCCGCATGGGCTGAAGAAGTATGACATGACACAGAAGGAGAATAATTTGATGACATCCAAGGAGTCTATGCATTAAATAAATTTTCTAATATTGACAAAGAGTTTGAGCCAAATTCAGATGGGGAGATATCAGTTAAATCAGAAGATACTACTGAGAGCTCAGACAATGTGGTGGAAACATGGATACATGGGTTCCCGAATCAAGGACTCAAAAGTTACATTACGCAAGAAGGATACCACCAAGAATCATCACTTTAGAAGATAGTTATTATGTCACGGGTGACATTTTTGTACCCGCCAAAGAGACATTTGAAGAAGAAGAAGGATACTACTCAGCTCAAGAGGAAGAAGAACAAGAAATCTTTATGTTAGCTAGAGAAGAATTTTCTGAAGAATAAGAAGAAGTGAAACAACTTCCAATCAAGAGAGTATACAGATTGATCCTGGGGCATCTCATCAGACACTACCAAAATATTCAGGATTTGGAGATCTAGAAGGATATATCAAGATCATGGAGAGAATATTTCCTAATGAAAAGGAAAGGATGGAAGCATTGGATGATACTTTGACCATAAATGCCGCGAGTTGGTGGGTGGTGCACACAAAATATATCTCATTGGAAATCAGTAACTATACTATTAAAAGCTAGATTCTTGGAGAGTGAAGGCTATTATGCCACGATCCCTGAATACACTGGAGAAATTGATCCAGGAAACATATTCAAGCCTGTGAGAAGCATTAGAGGTTATGTGGGGAGACCTCTCCCTTGTTATGGAATCAGTTATTTGTATGGACCCTAGGGCCCATACCTGCGATCATGGTACACACACCAAGAGATTAGGTGGGAGACAAAAGAGTGGGATCAAATAGTGAAATATTTTGCCATACTTTCACCTTTTGGGATGTGGATTTAAAATTTTGAGGGCTCTATAAAAGATTAGAACATTCTTATTTATGACTCTAGAGGAAGCCACAAAATAATTTTCTGAGGAAAAATAGAAGACATAATGGGAGATCTTGAAGCCACAAGAAAGCCCAATAAAGATACATGAGAGATGGAAAGATGCTACAATGTGGAGAAACAAGAAAAGGAAGAAAAACCTGAAAACCTAAGGTACAAAGTTATAGAGGATGAGAGACAAATAGTAGAAAACAAATATGAAGGAGAAAAATACTACTATCAGCCATTGAAAATCAGGAATGAAAACATTGGGACAGAGGGAACTGAAAAAATGGCTAAAATTGGAGATTACTAGACAAAGGAAGAAGTAGCTAAAGTAGTGGAATTTTTACAAGAGTTCCAAGACATTTTCCAAAATATTTCAAAGAACTGAAAGGGGATAAAATAAGAAGTTGGAATGATGAAAATTCAGATCAAAGAGGGGTTCAAACCAATGAAGAAAAGGCCATACAAACTGAACCCAAATTTAAAGGTAAAGGTGAAATATGAAATAGATAAAATGTTGAGTGTTGGGATCATTAAACCAGTTGATGATGTAGAATGGATCAGTCCCATGGTGATCCAAAATAAAAATACTAGAGAGATCCATGTGTGTGTAGATTATCGGAGTTGAACAAAGCTTGCATACATGATCCCTTTCTAACCCCTTTACAGAATAAGTACTAGAGAATGTGGCTGGAAGAGAAGTGTATTCCTTCATAGATGGTTTCTCTAGGTACCACCAAGTCAAAATTGCTCAGAGGATCAACCAAAGACCACTTTTTCCACCGAATGGGGATCCTTCATGTATACAATTATGCCATTTGGACTGAAGAACACACCAACAATATTTAGTAGGATCATGATAAATGCCTTCAAATATTTCATTCATGATTTTCTAGAGTTTATCTTGATGATTGGACAATTTATGGCCTATTGAAAAATCATATACAAGTATTGAGATTGATGTTTCAGAGGTGTAGAGCTTTACAAATCTCTTTAAATTTGAAAAAATGTATCTTTTTGACTCCCTTTGGTACTCTATTGGGCACATAATATGTAAGGAAGGTTTGTTGATTGATCCTTTAAAAACTTCAGTGATTGTAAATTTACCACCACCCAAAACACAAAAGGAAGTGAGGAAACTCCTTGGCTACACTGGTTATCATAGGAAGTTCATCAAAAACTATGCAGAAATAAGTGCCCCTCTAGAAGAATTATTGAAGAAAAGAACAAATAAACAAATCCCTTGGTCTAAGGAATGTGCAGATGCTTTTGAGATTTAAAAGATAAAATTCTTCATGATCTGATTTTGATTTTTCCTGATTGGAAGATACCATTCCATGTCCATGTGGATGCATCTGGAATAGCAATTGGAGTTTTTGACACAACCTAGAGAGAAGATGGACCATCTAGTAGCATTTTCTAGTGAAGGAAGTTGGCCAAGGTGGAAAGAAACTATACTACAATAGAAAGGGAGGCCTTAAGTATGGTTTATGCTCTTATGAAATATATAAAATATTTACTAGCCACTTCATTCACATTTTACACTGACCATGAACCATTGAAGTACCTTATAAATAGACCAGTGTTACAAGGAATAATTTTAGGTGGCTTATGCTCTTTCAAGAATTTGATTTCATGGTAGCAGTCAAACTTGGGAAGTTAAATAATGGTCTAGATTACTTATCAAGGATTGAGAATGGAGAAGATGAAGGGCCTATAGATGATGATTTCCTTGGAGCACACTTATTTCAAATGAATCCATACCCAAGGAACTAGATGAAATTTCTCAACTACTACATACATGAGAATTCCCAAGTAATTACACCCAGCAGTAGAAGAAAAATTTGTTGAGTAGAGCATTCCCATTTACTTTGATTCAAGGGAAATTGTATAAGAAGGGACAAGATGATGTCCTGAGAAGAGTAGCATTGGAACATGAAAGGAAAGAATGTTTTGATTGAAGCACATGAAGGGATAGCTGGTGGACATAATGGAGGGGAAAACAAGGAAAGTGATGATGGCTAGACTATGGTGGCCTACACTATTTAGAGATGCTCATAAACATGCTAGATCATGTGATATTTGTCAAAGAGTGGGAAAACCTAATGCAAGAGATGAAATTCCACTTAGACTTATATTGGCGCTAGCCCCATTTGAGAAATGGGCTATTGATTTCATAAGACCAATTAAACCATCCGCAAACATTCTCAAGTGAGATTTATCATCACTGGAACAAAATATCTAACAAGGTGGGTGGAGGCGGTCCCCAAAAAAACTATACTGTAAAGACACAACTAAATTTTTGTATGAGAACATAATTACAAGATTTGGGTGCCCTCGAGTATTACCAGTGATCAAGGAAAGAACTTTGTGAATGAAACCATCCAATAACTATTGAGTGGGTTCATGATTAATCATAATAGAATCACTCCATACCACCCTCAGGAAAATGGAACCATAGAAGCATTTAACAAGGTATTGGAGAAGGTCTTAACAAATATTTTCTCATTACAAACTATTGATTGGGATTTGAAGATACCCTCACTTTATGGGCATACCGCACAACATACAAGAGGCTTACAAAGTATTCTCCATTCAGATTGGTATATGGGTTAGAAGTTGCGGTTCCCATAGAGTTTTTCTTCCTAGCTTGAGAATTTACAGTAGCATTCAGGATGATGACAGAAGATGATTCCCTTCATGAAATATTGATAGAAACTTGAGAAATTAGATGAGAAGAGATTCATATCCACATACAATCAATCAAACAAAGAGAAAAGAAGATAAAAGGCATGACACGACCACCACATCAAGAAGAAACAATTTGATATTGGAGACCAAGTACTCCTTTATGACAACAAATATAAATACCTAGGGAAGTTGAAGGTTAGATGGTTGGGACCATACATTATTAAAGAAATACTACCTTTGGAGTAGTAAAACTATAGACCTTGTAATTAAAAGAACTTCTTGGACATGTAAATGGAGCAAGGCTCAAGATATATGTAACTTAGAAAGAAATTAAAAAAAAAAAAAAAAATGACCTACTTGAAAATTGGAAATTTGGCGGGTAGGTCGAGGGGTAGGATGAAAACCTCAAGGGCATCTCTACCCTTAGAAAAATTAAGAAGAGGAAAAAGAAGAATCCATGGAGGAAGAATACCCGTAATAAAGAAAATATTGACCTATTTGAAAATTGGAAATTCAATGGATAGGTCGAGGGTAGGATGAAAACCCACAAGGGTGTCTCTACCCTTAAGAAGGAAAGTGAGAACAAAAATAATAATTCCATGGAGGTAGAATACCCATACAATAAAGAAAGAGAAAAAATATGTGAAATAAATGAAGATAGAAAACATCATCAAAACCGTGAAATGAATAAAAAATCATTCCGTGAAACAAAGAAATGAAAATCCGTGCAAATAAGAGAATAGATAAAGCCGCGTAAAGAGGAGAAGGATGAAACCATAGTATGAAGAAAGATCAAAAACTATGATAAAGAAGTAAAAGAAACCACCAAACAAAGGGAAAGAAAAACCATGAAATAAAGAAGATACTACAAAGTTGCACAAGTTGAAAGGTAAAATCCATGTAAAATCCATATTTAAACCATGCGTAAAGAAGAAATCATGAAAATGAAGTAAAAACGTGAAAAACAAATAAAGAAGCCGACTCTATGGAAACAATAAATATGGTAGGTGAAATAAAACTATATAAGGGAGGAATTTACAAAGAGCTAAGGCATTACAAATATATAAAGAGATTGTGCAAAATGAGCCACAAAGTGAGCTAGGGCAGAATTAGGGATGAAATGAAAGAAGAAGCTATGGATACTCCAATTGAAGTTACACAAGAGGAATTCACATGACCCAAATTTGAAAAGCATTCTATGAAAATCACAAACACGATCCAGAGGGCACATTTTCACACATTCCATTCAAAGGTCACACATACATGGGATTTATAAAAGTACATTCATTCACCCAGTGTTGAATATGATCATACCATAGACTTGAGGTAGACATGGCATTGTTACTAGTGACAAATATGACTACTCAACAAGAAGAGTACAAGAAAAACACAAAATTCATTTCAGAATTCAAAATAGATGTGTGGAGTAGAATTTTATAATTCATTAGGGAAAATAGGAAATTAAAATTATTATCACCATCTGCATAATCAAATGCTTTTCTGGATCAACCATATAAAATTACTCCTGAAGTAATGGCTAGGGTTACTTAGGTATGTGGACAAAGGATGATCTCGCATTGGAAAAAAGAAAAAACCCCGATGAAGGATACGATGAAGTTAAGGTGATGGGTGTCACAACATGCAAAAGAGGCATCAAAATTGTAAATATTCCAAACCCTACTTTGAGGTATGCCGCCAAATCCATTTGTTTAAAAATCTATCATACTAATAGGGAAGGATGGTCGCCCATGGGGTTAGTGCTCAATTAGCATTAGATATGGTGATGGCCCACTCTAAATACAACCTAGACAAATTATTAGCCACAAAATTCCATGAGAATGTGAAGAGAATTAAAGAAGGAAAACATAATTTTTATTATGGGTCGATATTAATATGTTTGGCAATGTACTTTACAAAAACACTTCCACAAAAGAAGAATTGGTTGATTGGAAATTAGATACCCTTGTAGCAGAACAAATTTGGGAACACATGAGAATAATGGATGCAATTACTCAAATAACATCACTCATTAAATGGGAAGATAGAATCAGGGGTAGTGGAAAATAAATCTAGGGTAACAGAACAGATAGTGGCAAAATATGAACATAAAGTTATGTTTATTGTGGACATTGACTATATATTTATCAAACCACTATTATGCAGACCAATCAAGTACCTCCATTACCCTATGAAGATTCAGATGAGGTAGTTGAAACATCCATACAAGCACTAAAAGCATACCTTGTGGATCCTAGGAAACTTTTTCTTCCTAGCTTTGATGATGTTATTATAGAAACCTTGAGGAATACAAGCATAAATTTACACCATCAAGAAAATTAGAAACAAGTGGAAGTGCAACCCAAACATATAAGAGGAAGAAATCCCCTGCCATTCAAAAACCAATTACCAAAAGACAGAAAGCCCTAAAATAAAAGAAAAAGTTAAAACAAGTTGCGATAAACAAAGAAAAAGAAGAAGAATAGTTTGAGGAAGTATAAGATATTTCAGATCAGAAGAAGAAGAAGAAGAAGAATATACTCCCTCACCACCACATCCACAACACCAAGAGATACCATAGATCTCAGAAGAACCTAAACCATGGATAGAAACTAATTTGATAAAAATAGCCTACAGTATACTATTAGAAATGCTTATCTCAGGTGATATCTCTTAGTTAGCACAAGAATATGAGTGAGCACATGTAGAGAACAAATGGAAGTTGAGGCAATAGTCTATTACTTAGAAAAATATGGATTTATACTAGAAGATATCATGAGATTACTTCCAGAAGAACTAATCAAGGAGATTCAAGACCAAATTGAAGCTGATGAAACAAGCCGCTTAAAGGATCTTCAACAGGAAAGATCACAACTTAAGGTTCTAAAGAAAAGGACTACAGAAGAGAAACAATGGTTTAAAGAGGTGGAAGAACTTATTGGATTTATGATCAAAACAAGAAAAGAAAGAGAGAATAGAGCATCAAAATCTACAGAGGTAGTAGGGGAAGAAGACAAAAATAAGAAAGAGGAGGTGGAAGTGGCTAAACAAGAAAAATCCCAAAAAGAGGAGGAAGAAAAATAGAAAGAAATAGAAGAATCCAAAAAGATAGCTGAGAAAGAAAAACAAAAAAGAGTTATAAACTTGCTGAAAACAAAAAGAAAGAAGAGAGAAAAGAAAAAGAAGGAACAAGAACAAAAGGAGAAGAAAGAAAAAGAAGAGGCAGAGAGAAAACAAAAAGAAGAGAAGGAGAAAAAGGAGCAAGAAGAAAAAGCAAAGATGATGGAAAACAGAAAAAGAAAGAAGAAGAAGAAAATAGAGAAGGAGAAGAAGGCCAAAGAGGAGGCCACCCTAAAACAAAAAAAAGAAGAAGACAACAAGAAAGCAAAAGAAGAAGTAGATAAGAAGAAAAAAAAAAAGGAAAAGAAGAGAAGGAGAAGTAAAAGAAGAAAAGAAATTGAAAGAAGAAGGAAGAAAAGGAGGAGGAATAGGAAAAACAAGCATTACAAATATCATCCTAAAAATAATGACAACACAAGCACCTTGAGACCCATTAATCAAAATCAAGCAAGCTCTACAAAAAGGAAACAAGAACAATCTTTCCAACTACAATAAGGAGTTGTTGAGAAAACCACGAGAGGGCTTTAAAGTCCATTTAGACAAATTAACACCACTACAAAAGTCTACTTGTAGTCAAGTATTAGAGCAGAGTGCCACCCAATATTGGATGCAAAGGTGCATTGAATTAGAGGAAGCAATGCAAAATATGCTCACTGCCATTCAAATAGATAAGCCATAGATCAAGGTTGATCCTACACTTTCTATTGAGGTGACTATAAAATACATGGTAGGAGAAATTTTAAAGGAACACCACATAAACTTGGAAGGAGAAAGAAAGAATACACAAAACTATAATTGAGGAACACAAGGTAGAAGTCATGAAACCTCATATAACAGAAAATCAGAAAATATGAAGTGAACTACAAACCACGGTGAAAAAAATAGAGACAGAGCTGAACAATGCCACCATATATTACACATATACTATTGGATGGCCAAGCATGACCGTGGAAGACAAGGAAAAGATGGAAAGACTTGAACAAGAAATACATAAAAGTTCTACAGAATATGATATTTTAAAAGACAAGGAAGACACAAAGAGGAAGAAATTGGCAAAACTCATGGAGAAATATCAAACCCTAAGCGGTGGGTGCGGAAAGAGAAGATATATGATATGCAAGAATGTACACTACATTAGACAAAACATTGGTGAGGATGCAAACAAGAAACTACACTTGCACAAGATCGATGGAATAAGATACATGCACATCCCACTCCATCAGAATTAGTCTTACTAGTTCAAGAGAATACATAGCTGCAAGAGTGGATAGATCAGGTAAATAATTATTTGAATTCTTAGTCTCACTATGAAAATAATATCATTCCTCAAATTAAAAAGTACATGCTGCAAAGTACATCGTAAGGGCTAAGAGGTCAAGGTGTCCCACAAACCTAGTTAGGTGAGTCGAGTGAAGGAACTCTTCCTTACACCAGATGTCTAAGTTTTGGGGAGGTTGATGCTTCTATAACTTGGCGTCCCATAAATCTAGTTGGGCGAGTCAAGCGAGGGAACCCTTCCTATGCTCAGACGTCTAAGTTCTAGTGGTTGATGCCTATATCATATTTTTGGCCAAATTTTTTGAAGGAATTCACATGAGTCTTCATCAATTGTTGTCTCGAGGATGAGACAAAGTTTAAGAGGGGATAATGTTGATAGGAGTCTTCATCAAATTTTTGGATAAGCCACGAAGTTAAGGAAATAACCACGGGATAAAGGATAGCCACAAGATAAGGAATGAATCCGTGTTAAACTATACAATTTGTGATATACTAAGGAAATACATAATACAAAGAGAAATATGTAGAAGTCTAGACAAATCCGCAAAACATTGAAAAAATCCACATAAGCTGACATGAAGCCGTGGAATAAAGACAAAACATACAAGTACAAGACAAAAGTGAGATAGAGGCATGAGTCAAAAGAAGTGTCTTTTGAAGCTTATTGTATTTTGTATATTTATTGTAATTAGTGTATTGTATAACGTGTGCCTCATGAAAGACTTATGTGAGAGTGCCATTTTGAGATTTTGTAAGAGAGATAAGAGAGTTAGAATGAAAGGAATGTATATGTACTGGACTGATGTAATGCATTTTGATAAATGAATAAATATTAGAGTTTTGGGAATGAATTATCTTGCATATTGTTCTTTACTTTTTGTTCTTAGAGTAGTAGTGGTGTTTTTCCTTGTACATCCTCAACATAAATCAAATATTCCTAAGCCCTAAAACTCTGTTTAGGGTTTTAGGTTAACATATGTGTCCTTATTTCTAGTTTTGATGTGCCTTTGGGTAACAAAATTTCAAATAGAAAATTTCTTTGAAATTTCTTCTTCTAAAGCGAAAGTTAAGTATTCACTTAGCTGCATACTTCTATTAAGGTCTTGGGGTTTTTACAGAACTTGAGGTATGGGGCAGTGGGTGATTTGATGTGTTATCATAACCTTTGGTGGTTTATGAAGATAGTGGACATTGCACACAAGGTGACATTTTTTCCCCAGTGCCCAAAACAGGGAAGCATTTTATTGACCGCAGGACAAACTTAGAAGAATGTTGTGCTTTTTCATAGTTCATTTGGGGTATGAGTGGGTTCTTGGTTGTATGTTATTTAAAAGGGGATAAAAGGATAAAGTTAATTCTTGGGGAAATATTTGGTGATGTCAAAGTTTGTTTTATCAATGAGAATTTGTAAAGTAGTAGATTGACCACGATGTACGAAAAGGTATGAATGTTCGACTTGCAATACAATTGGATTTTCGAGTCTAGGGATGGGTTTAATTTCGCCTTATTTTACAATGGTTCAAATTAATTGCTGAGGACTCGGGTGCCCGACTGGGTAAAGGTAGAAAGTTGGCATATGTTTATAATTTCTCTAGCATGCATTTAAGATGAAAAGGAAATTAGTATTTTTGTCTCGAAGGAAGCTAGGAGTAATTAGGTAGTGAGTAGTTGGTTATCTCTCTCGGGGTAGTTTGTAATTGTGTGGAATGCTTGAGTGTAGTAGTGAGTGTCGTATGGGAAGATTAGTTGTGTGATTTTTGTTCACAGTGCATTGTGGATGAATAACAAAGATAAATAATATGTTTTAGTGATTATAACAGAAGAGAGAAATACATATCATGCATTGATGAAGAAAATGGGTAGTTCAAAATGATATATTTGTGAAAAAAATGGGGGTTCTATTAAAGGGCCCATGCCCTTAAAGATAAATACATACATACACAAAATGGTAAGAATACAAATGACTTCATTACAGACATGGAGGTCAATTTTGAAGTCACAGTTTCACCCGGGAAGGTTGGCGCATGCCTCGAGAAGATGGTCCCCTGTGTTGAATAAAATATTCATGGTCCATGGCACTAGAAAAAAATTTAATGTACCCCACTAGATCCAATGACATACCCTTCTCCAACATCTCAGGAATATCCACCTGCGGTCCATTAAGAATTTGGGTGAACTTTCTCTTTTTCTCGAGTGAATTCACCCATTCAGAGAGAGGGTGTCCTCATCTTATATAAGCTTTTCTCCTACAAGAAGTGAAGTGTCAAGCTATGGGAGATGGAATTACCTCTCTAGGTATGTCATCTATGGTGATTCTCTATTTCTTGGGGGAATATCCTAGATACTCATTTTGGTATGAAGTTGACAAGGAAGCTTTGAGGTTGAAAGCCACTTTTCTCGTATCTTCGTATCTAAATCGAGAAGGGTTTCCTTTTCATTCCAATGTGATTTATGGGATTTTTATAGGGAGATTTGTAGTTAGTAAGGAGGGATTATATTAATATTTATTCATATGCCATTGGCTGTTATGGGTGTATGGGTAATGATGAAGCCGGTGTTGTTTTAGGTATCTTGTGCTTAGGTGGTATTCTGGGTGGATTAAGTAAAAGTGAAGAGTCTAGAAAAGAGGGAATGAAGCACATATCTTATAAAATCCATTAAGGAAAGATGATATTATAATATCTAGTGAGGAATTATCTCAAGGACTAACCTTGGCATTAGGCACACAAATACGTTCTTGATAAACGCTTTGTTTGGGAATTTTAATTTGAAAAATTTACCCATATGGGTGAATTATTCATCAGTAGGATTCAGATCTTAGGGGTGTAGAAGCCTTAGAAAAATGAGAAGTTAATGGAAGAAAGGTGCACACAACTCAATGAAATTTATGTGGTGAATTTATGTCCCATTATGCTACGTTTAAATAGGCATGGCTCCCATAATGATGTGTCTTGAACAATCATGCCACTATAAATGTAATATCCATTCGTGATTAGCAGACACATATGGGAGTTAGATTAGGATTGATTATAAATGTGAATCATGTCTCCAGAGATGGATTAAATGTATTTACATTTAAATAATGTCTTTTAATTTAAATTTGGTAGCCACGTCACATTTATTCACATGTGAAAAATATGAAATTAAATTAATGTGATGTTGAAAGGATAATTCCTCATCATTATTATTATGATGGTGACAAGCTGACGATGAGAAAAATAAAGGGATTTTGTGAAAAAATATCCCCGATGTCTTTCATAATATTCTAGAGGTGGCCTAAGTGTGAGTTAGAACATGGAGGGATAATCTATAAAACCCTAAAATGGATAAGGATATATACGAAGGTTTAAGTTTTAGAATAGAGAGATGGTTTCGTGGGGGAGAGAAGAAGACACTCTAGAGGGGTTTTGGGATTTTTCAGTGCATGGTTGACCATGGAAATTTGCACTTTCATGATGTAGGCATTGTTGTGTTTCCCATTCACCTAGAATTCATGTTAAGGTGATTGCTCATGTATAGTCATTAACAAGCTTTAAGAGCGTATATATATGGTTCCCTTGTTCTTTCCAAGTTTTATGGGTTCGATCTATAAAAATCTAATGTAATTATTTTGGTTATGCACTTCTTGTGGAATGAATTTAGGGGTAAAATAATGTGCATATTTTTATTCAGATATTCTACATGTTATGGTTGTAATTTTATATGAAGACACCTTGTTGTTGTTTAGGTTTTTTAGGGTGGTGTGGGAGGTTAATGTATTTTAGGGTACTTTGGGATGTTATCTTCTCGATCAGTAAAATTCCTTACTAACTAAATAATATTGGATAATGTATTTATTTATCTTGGGGTCCCTTGATTTAGAAAATTTAGCATAATTCAAAAAAGGTGTTAGTATTAGGGTTATTGAGCTAAATTATCAAGGATCGGTATTGTATCTTTGCTTGCGGAGTTCCTCAAAACCAATTCCTTGTAAAAATTCAATTTTATGTATCCCCTATCTTTGTGAAATAACAAGGGTGTGGTGATAAAGTGGTTGATATGTTTCTTTACCCTCCCGGTCCCCTTTGATGTTTTATTTCTTTCTATTTGCAACCCTATCTCCACTTCACAAATTTACACTGACTTCTTTGAGTCACATATGTGTTCATGCAGATCTTTCCTTACTTGTTTATTTTATACAAATCCACTCATGAAAATACATTGTCAATGCACATACATTAAGTTTTTCTCTCATCATCTAAAATCCTAAAGATTAGACAAAAATAATTAATGAAAACACTTGGGGTTAATGTGTGGATCATGCCAAACATGCCTTTAGTGACTGTATCAAGGTTATCGGGTGTTTGCAATGCATCGTGACCACTATTTTGAGTGAATTTTGCATTCGGTGGCTTCATCCGACTCCCAATCATTCATCCTGGTAGGCTCGGGACATCATCCCAATTCCCTCCCCTATCTTGTACCCTTTGGGTCACATCTCGGGTCATCTCACCCTAACTTGGAAAGATTCAAAATTAGTAGGAAAATCAACAACACCCTTTGTTAAGGTCCATCCTCATTACTCCCTCCGATAGAGTGATGAGAAAGTAGAGGAATAACCCATCCCCACTACATAACAATAATTTTTGTGGGTCCACCCCTCTTGCCCACGACCTCCATGCATTCATGCCACCATCTCCCCATGGGGTGTAAATCTAGAGCCAACAGATTCCATCCTAGAGGATGGGTTGATGATCACTCGAAGTCTCAATTTTACAATCGTAGAACAACAATAACAATGAGTTATATTAAATGTTTGAGATAATATAAATATACAAAATATTTCATATTAAAATAATAATAATGATTTAGTAGAATAAATATAATTAAAACTTAAAATATTCTTAAATTCCTCCAATTTCTTAAGAATGGTACTAACCACATAACAAGAAATAATTATGGAATTTTTAGTTAATGTGTGGATGAATGCATATAAGAGAGTATTTTGGTTAGAGGATGTTATTACAATTTCTAGACTTGTGTGTATGTAGAAAAGGAAAAAATGTGAAATGATCACAAGGGATGTCATTGGTTACACTAGGTTGAAATGATGTCATTTCCTTGTGAGGATATGTAGGTCCTTGGTTAGCAACCTAGCCTACATTAACTAGGATATTTGGGGCATGTTATGATATTATATTGAAGCATAGCCAGTAAGTGGGTTTTTGGTTGAAGTCATGAGGATTGCGGCTCACTGGAACTAGCATGGTTGCAAAGAATGCACATATGGGTTGTTTCAATGTGTGGAACCATGGATTTACTCCCAATGCTCCTTACATCTCCTTCAATATCTCATAACTTATCCTTTTTCTATGTTAGTTATGTAAAATCAATAGGATGTGAAAAAGAATGGGACAAAAGTGGATGAAAAATTTAGGACAACATCAAGACCTCCTTTCCTTAAAAGGATTATAAACGTATACAAAATGAGTTTTCTTAAATGCCTTAGAACCTTTTCAATATAATGCAATTTGAAAGGTATGAAACTAAATTACACACCATTTTCCAACATCCTCACCATATTTTCCAAAATGGAGTTTGGGAGTTTGCGTGGATATAAATTAAATAAATTGACATTTTTTTTCAGTTGTAGTTCTAATGGCGCACACATACTTGTTTGCAAAAATAAATGTCGGTTATTGTAACTATATGCTAGCATTATCCTAACATGTGCTACAATGGGAAATATCAAATAGGATATTCAAAACCATCATATCATAATAGAAATCAAAATTGGTTTGTCGGTGTGGCATTGTTGCTATGGCACACAAGAAATATTGTGGAGCCTTGCCAAGGCATGCAAAGTGTTTGAAAAAATGTATTGAGGAGATGAATGACTATTGTATTTTCATGCCACAGTTGTAAGATACAACCAAAAAATGGTTTTATTGAAAATACTTCATAATCTTTCAAAAAATGCAATTGGCATGTGTATGTACAAATTTCGTAGCCTTTGTTGGTGCTCTTTTTATGTATATCCCTATAGGTTTAACGATTGAGGGCTATTTATTGTTATTTATTAAATTTGGAAACATTATAAGGGATACAAAAATATTTGATGAAATTTTGAATAGTGAAATTTGGGTTCACTTTTAGTGGACTTTAGGTATTCAAAAATTGGGTGCCTTTAAATTTTTAGAGCATTCAATAAAATGCAATTGGAGAGCATGTGTACTTCTTAGAGCCTTACATACCTCATTTTTAAATTTCCAAGAATGGTTATATTACCTCTTTCTTCCATGTTATTAAATTTTTAGTTTTCCTATTTTTAATGGTGTTGAAAATCAAATCAAATAAGATTATCTTTTTGTGAATTAAATGAGACATAGCACCTAATAACAATTTTATCCCTTTTTATACACAACTTGATGAGATGTTAGGAAGAATATGATAATAGTAATGGATACTAAAGCCACATGATTGGTGAGATGAACTTGATTTTTAGTTTAAACCTACCATTTGAAGACCTTATCAAATGTTAATAAAACCTAATGATGTTTGAAAATGTCATTTGGAGGGTTACAAAAAACTTGAATGACTATGAATGTTCATTTGAATTTTGTCAATTATGGGAGACAAACACCTCTTCACATCATTGGGAAATGGCTGAAAGTTAAAAGTTTAGTTTGGTTTTCTTGTCATTTGGAGGGTTAGAGGAAAAAACCTTACGTTAAAATCAATAATAATCCTTATCATGACTATGAATGTTCATTTGAGAAAATTTATTTGCAAGATATTTTTACATTTTTGCCTCAATTTATTGGGTGATGAGTCATTTGGGTAAAATTGACCTCTTCACATCGTTAGGCACCAATTAAACCCAATTTTCCAATTTGAAAGTTAAAAGTTTAGTTTGGTATATTGGAGTATGTGAGAATTTAATCTTTATGTGGTCAAGTATCGAAGATTATTTTTGAATGCATGTTTTTCGGTTACAAATGTGGATACTTTTTGTAAACTTGTTAAAATGGGGAAACCTATCAATGCCCTTATCAGTTAAATATCTATACTTGTACATACCGGTCATAGACCGTATGAAACTTATTTTAATGCTTTTTTAGAACATTAATTGTGAGAAAAATGGTATTTTCTCTCTCCTCTCTCTATCTCTCTATTTATATTTGAAAATGAAATGAAATTGCATTTTGATTTTGACTTTGTTTTTTTAATAATGGCAAATAGTTTTTGAAAGGACTATACCCTTGAATACAAAAAAGGCCTTTAAGCTGGAATAAGAGTGAGAAACATTAGACTAACCAATTCCAGTAATACAATGAAATTCCACGTAGCCCAGGAAATAGCTACACAAGCGAGACTTAACAAAGAAAAACAAAAGCAAAAAAAGAACTGACAAATAATAAACAAGAAGAATAACAAAAGAGAGCAGTAGAAGCATGCGGGACTACTTCTTGTTGTTTAATCAACACCGATCTTGACTTTTTCCAAGCATGAAACATACCCAAAGCGGTCATGTGGGCATCATCCGTCTTATCGAGCTCCTCGATGGTTCTTTTGCTCTCTTTTTCATTGCCCCAAAGTGCAAAGGGACTCCGCCGAGGTTGGAAACACTTTTGGCATGCCCCACGATGAATTCCTCAATGGCCCTAAAGGCGGCAATGTTGTAATCATGCCTAGTCTTAGCCTTCCCAAGGCGGGAGTCCAAGGAGGTCAGCTTTTTGTATATGTCTTCAATCTGACTATTGTCAATGATCCCTTCCTCCATGCTTTTCTTAATTTTTTGCTTAGCTAGGTTTTTGACCTCATCCTTCAGCATTTTTAACTCAGCCTCTAAGGCCTCCAGTCTCTTGGAAGGGTTATCCATCTGTGCTTCCCGGGGACTGGCACTACTTATGTTTAGCAGGTCACGTGCAATGTCAAGATCAAGAGGCTCTTTTGCAAGAGTTTCAAGGTTGAGTCTCCTAGAAGCCCTGGTGAGTGGATGTTTAGAGGTAGAGGTGAGGTGGGTGGCAGGAGGTAGTAGGAGGAATAGAAGGAGAAACATGTGCAGCCGGCATGGGGGTAGCAACACCAGTGGTAGGGGCAGCAGCAAGGGCAGCAGGAGAAGCAGGAGGAAGCGTGGCGGGACCAGCGGAGCCCATCGGAGCCGGGCTAGGAGAGGAAGGAAGACCGGGGTACTTGAGAAGGCGATTTGTGAATTAGAAAAATAAGCTTGATGTTAAAGGGAACCACCCGGGTATGCTTCGGAACTCCAAAATGGAGCACTCAAGAGAGTTTAAAAGATAATGAGGGAAGCAAACCAATCTATTCCTACGGAAGTGGTTTACAATGATGAGATGCTTAAATGGGACAAGAATAAACCTACCTTCAAGGAGATGAAACGAATCATCATGCAAGTGACTTCATCAAATAAGGTGATGGAATTGAGCTTACAAGTAGTGTGCTAAAAATAAGCTTCTCATCTTCCTCCACAAATCTTCTTTTTGATTTCTTTGATAACCCTTTTAGAAGAAGCGGTACCCATGCTAAATTGTGAGAATGAGCTCTTCATTGACAAGAATTTTCGTCCCCATAGTCTCTCTCTCTTTCTCTAAAGCTCCGAAATACTTTGATCATTTGACAAATGAAGCCACCTATGAGAATGTTCCAAAGCTCGGTGTTTTCCTTCCAATCATTTTGATTGACAGGAGGTCCTCCCATCTTTTGGTTGTCACAACAAATTCTAGAATGTCATTGAGGCGTGAAAAGTGTTATTTTCTTGTTGAAGATCACATAAGACCGGGAATGAGCCATTGAAAATGAAAGCCGAGCTGCAGAAGTCGCGTGTGAAAACCCTTTTGTCAACAATCACTTTGTAATTATCATAGTTTTATGGAGTTTCGATCCGGATATCAACATCCATTCGTTGATTTTGACTTTGTTGAGATGTGTGTAAAGTGTTATTTTCATTATGAATGGAAAATTATGAAATTGTGAAATATGATAGATTATAGGAAGTTACCATGACAACATTATGTTAACCATGTTGTGATTATAAACCCAAACGAGAATAAATTGTATACGTTACTTGTGTTTTTATAATAACGTGTTATATTTAAAACACATGTAATTGTAAGTGGATAAATCAACAATATTGTTTTTTTAGATAAGGATAAAAAAATTAATAGGGGACCTACTTTGGTACAACTAAAATAAATAGTATTACCACCCACATATCATAATAAGATAATACAAAACATACATGAGACAAAATAAATCAACCGCCAAAACTAGTAGTAGAAACACATAACAACCACAACAAAACTATAACAAAAATATAGTGGAAATGCAACAAAAGTTTGTCAGACAACAATGCACACAAAAGGAATCCCCATAATGTTTTAAGAGGTGATTCTATTTATAAGATGAGAGAGTTCCTCCCTATACTACAAAATATTCTTTTCCTAACCGCCTTTGTGTCCACAACTCCTCCTTAGGGGTCTCTACATAAATCCCCCTTCAAACATAAAATTTAATATGATTTTTGAAGCACATACCTTCCCAAAAACTCAAAAAATTCATCCATTTATATTTTTATCCAAGTAAATAAGATTATAACCAAGAAATTGTTATTCTACCGCAATATCAAAATTATCCATAGAGCATTACTTCTTAGTATGATTATTCAACCCTAACTACTTTCCTAAAGCTGATTAGGTTTTTCACCATCCTCATCCTCATGCAACCGATGGAAGATAAAATTTTCCTCCTCCGAATCTAATTAGACCACATCAACCTAGTCCTTGTTACAAAAATATTCTGAAACATTATTAAATAAAATGTAATATTATTAATAATGAGTTTATAGAACTCATATTAATAATATAGTTATAATAGATTTATTATTAGTGAGTTTTGAGAACAACTCATGTAACTATTTTAGTGTGAGAGATATCTTAGGGATAAGTTTGAGAGATTGTAGGGATCGAGAGAGAGATATGAGAGATTTAAGATGAGTGTTGACTCCACCTTTGTAGGAGATCAAACACTATAAATTGTATTCTCCATCTATGTAATGAGATCCTGAATGGATTTAGTTTCTATATTATAATATTTGGTGTTTGTTTTTTATATTATAGTGCAGTGTTTAAAAGTGGTATCAGAGTTGGTTACATTAATGAGAGTCTCAAAATTCCTTTTTCACTTTGTGTTATACAATGTAACAAGATTTTATGGATCCATATGCATCGTGTTTGTGTATTTGTTTTTGTTCTGTCATTGATTGATAGTCAATCTACCAATATTCCCGTGCATCGATCTTGTGTTGGGTTCCTACATTTGTTTTGTAATGATCAATGAATTATTTGTAATGGGATTGGAATTATAGTCAACTATATATGCTTCATGCTATGCATGGTTTATTTTGGTTCAAGATATCAATGCATCTCTGATTTGGTAAATTCTTAGTGCGCAGTCCATTCTGATCTCTCAAAAATGGGAGAATACGTGAAGCTCGTGTTCAGGGATACATCTGTGAGAAAGAAGTGATTAGATCCTCATTTGACAAAATCTGGAACGCCTTGAAGCCAGACATAATCACCTTGAACAAAAGACTCAGGTGTTTCTCATTTCAACATCCCTGGGATCTGCAAGACATCTGTAGAAGAAATAACAACTCAGTGGATTTCTTACTACCTGAACGTAACATCATTACAATCTAGGTGGCACATATCACGAGCTTTTCACATGCAAGGATTTGAGACGTCATTGCAAAAGCTGAAGGAAACATTTTAATGAGAAAAGGATACAGTTTTCCAATACAAAGATAATTATCTATCTCAAGCTCGACTTCAGCGCATCAACCTGTTTAGGCATCATTCAAAGATCTTATCCTTAGTTTTTCAAAGTACATGCAGGCTGCAACAAAGGTAAAGAAGCACATAATATTTTTATGTGTTTGAGTTGATTGATGGTCCAATCATGATATAGCTTTGACTAAGGTGTTAAGATTGCAGTGGTCGACGTGTCTAATCAACACCTTCAAATATATAAAGGTTAAGGGTTCAAATCATTTTATTCAAAAAATAATGATTTCACCGTATATTAAGGAATATGTGGAATGGTGGGGAGACAAATTGGCAGAGGGGTGGTAACAATTTTATCATAGTCAACTTTGAAGTGTCATTTTTTTCATTGTTAATATATTGGTATTTTTATTTATGTAAAATTAATGTCTTTATTTGTCATTTTATTGTAAAAATTGCCTTACGAACGCATTTTCGGTGGAATCCGATGTTTGGGTAAGGTATGTAATTATTGAGTTTCATGATCATATTCGGATAAGTTAGCAACATATTCACATGGACGAAGGAGGAAACGGAGGTGGAGGTCAATCAATGACCTCTCGTCAGTCACCAACGATGGGGCCACATGAAGCTGTGGTGGTAGTTTGTGTGTATGTGTGTTTTCTTTTATTTCAAATTTGCAGTATGATTTCAGAGTTCCTATTTGAATAAGTGAAATGTTCACATTGAGGGGGCTGGAACATGGTATCAATGTTTAATTTTCCCTCTATTTAGTTTTGTATTCAGTAATCAATGTTTCTACATGATTCCTGAAGGAAAGACCTAGTAGGCAGAGATGAAAACACAAAGGAAAAGCAGCAACGTGATATTTGGGTTGTTGGTTGTCCTGTAAAACCATCCTTTGTTTTAGGTTGTTGGTTGTCCTATAAAACCATCCTTGTTGAGGTTGTTGGTTTTCCTACAAAACCATCTAGATCATGAGCACACATGGGTGGCAAGCTGCATAAGGAAGTGTGATTATTTTTTCTACCTTGTTAACATTAGGGGAGTGTATATTGGGAATTAATAATGTTATCAATAGGGGAGTTAATGTTACCAAAATATTATGTAACATTATTAAATAAAATGTAATATTATTAATAATGATTTTATATAACTCATATGAATAATATAGTTGTAATAGTTATATTATTAGTGAGTTGTGAGAACAACTCATGTAACTATTTTAGTGTGAGAGATATCTTAGGGATAAGTTTGAGAGATAATAAGGATTTGAGAGAGATATGAGGGTTTGAAGATGATTTTAAATCCAAATTTGTAGGAGATCAAACACTATAAAGTGTATGCTCCATCTATGTAATGATATCCCGAATGAATTTAGTTTCTATATTATAATATTCAATGTTTGTTTTTATATCATAGTGCAGTTTTTAACGGTCCTCTTCATTATGGTCTTCTTCCTCCACTACCTCTTCTTCTTCATTATTTTCCTCCTCTTCATTTGTTTGCAACCCCTAAACAGGGGCATCCTCCATCTTTTTTCTTCTTCTTCTTCTTCTTCTGCAATTACTATTTCTTCTATTTCTGAGACTTCCCTTCCTTCTCCATAAGATCCCCTTCTTCCCTAGCAATAATATCCAATTCATCTATCCCTAAATTTTCTCCTTCCTCCCAAATGAGTTCCCCTTATTTCCTTGCTTCACCCTCTTTTATCATGTCTTATATTCAAGGATCATCATTTTATTTCAAAACATATTTTATTCATCTAATCACTTCTCCGAGTGTGGATTTCCTCTAGATCTACCCTTATTTTCCTTATTCCTTACCGACTCCCTTTTATTGTTTGGACATATCCTAGAGGATTGGCCTAATTTGGAGAATGTATTACATTTAATCTTGGTATTTCATACACTACATATTGGGTCAAAGTATCAAGTTTTCAATAGAGAAAGATCAAGTTAGGTATGCTCTATCAACAAAGGCATTCCCAAGAAAACCTAGCATACATGAGTCTAGTTTGAGCTTTAGTGGAGGCATTAAAATTAATGAGTAATCCAAAATAATTTGAAATATCTATCAATATATTTGTATCATAAAACTCTGGAGGAAATCTAGGAAAATTGATCCATAAAGTTATAACCCTGATATTAATATTGTATGGATCAAAATATATAGTCCATTTCATAAGAAATGAAACTATCTTTCCCAAAAGTCAGGACTATCAACCAAAACATGCAAACAATATTCATTAATATTAAACTAGATTAAGGAAAAACCGTGTGTCATAAAAATATCTTCATGTACCCTTTTGGAATACATTTTCATGTTTCCCATCTTCGTATGATATCAATATTGGGTCTTGGACCAATGAAATTACCGATGAGTGCATGTTGAATTCATTAAGTGGATCTATCAACCAAAGCATTTGGAATAAAAAAATGGGTCCCCCTGCTTTCGTCCACATGATGTTTTAGATCCGTTTTTATAGGGGGTCTTAGGCCACAATCTTCTTGTTGCCATGCAATATTAATGCCCATGAGATACCTATAGAACTAGTGAGTATTCTTAATCTTAGTTCAGGTCCCCTCAGTCTCAATTACTTTATCCATTTAAGAAATTAATTCAAAATAAGTTCCCACTTAGATATCTCCATCCTTCTTCTCACAGCATTTTCACCTTGTGTTTTGTTTGTATTATAATTTTTCAGCCACTCTATGAATTTACTTGTTTTTAGATGATTTTAAAATTCCAAACATTGGAAAATGTATCCATTATAAAATATCTACAATTTTTTCACATTCTACAATTATATAATTTACCAAACACTATTGTTATAAACAATATATTTATTTATTTATTTATTTATTTATGTGATGAGAGTTAAATTGTTAGCATATTGGTATGTTGTAAAATGGGCCTTCATTTTTGGGATTGATTTTGAATATGGGTTTATATGTTGTTAATGGTGTAGATGTACCTATTAACTAGAAATGAAATGACCATTTTATAATGTGCTCCTATGTGAAAGTAATGAATATATATTCTTGTGTGCTTTACTAAATACTTGGGAACTCAAAAGAAAAGAACCAAATCAAAAGGATGACCTTAGAATAAACATATAGTGTGGGTTTCCCTTACATGTGATAAACTTTGTAACATAAACAATTTAAATTTAAATAATGAGTCTAATTATTTTTATACTTGTTGGAACCTCCTAGATTGGAGGAGATAAGATCATGAATTATGGTTACCGTTTGAACATATATGCTTATTCACAAAAATAAAATAAAATACCATATATAGGAATGGTTATGGATTAACCAATATTAGGATGTTACTTTAATATTTACTACAATGAACCTAATCTAATGATCCATGGCAATGTTACCCCTTGAGCAATGTGTTAGTCTTGTCTTTCACTTTACCGGGATTTAAGTGAAATATTGATCTAAGAATGGTTAAGCTTGGATGTTTCTTACCATTGGGGGAATTCATTGTTTAGTAACCAACATTCTTTTGTAGTCTTAGATATTTTAGTGGTATTATTAATGTAATCACGATTTTTCCCAAGAACCAAGTAGATGGTTTTCATGTATGTGGAAGTGTGTTAGATGCAATGGTTAAAGGTACAATGTCACTTTGTGACACAAATAATGCAATGCCTTAACATTTTTTTAAAATGGGTGTCTTAGAATATAAGATTCAATAGAAGGGATAATCAATGTAAGTGTTTGGGATCGTAAGGGAAATTATGAAATGTAATTTTTACATATTTGTGATGTGATAAACAAAACTTTGGTGAACCATAAAGTGTGGTGGTTCACTCACACTTTTACCTCAAGATAATCATGACTCAAATTAAATGAAAATTATATAATTCTTGTACATGAGTGTTTTGGAGGGTATATGGTGACACAAAAAGAGTTTTTATATGGAAAAATATCTTAAAAGGTCGATAATGAATTTAAATTGCTCCATGTGAGTTTAAGCATTTGAATGAACATGAATTCTTCTAGAAAATAAAACTTATGAAATGAGAATATTAATAATGGTTCTAATCAATTATAGATAATATAAGTTAATTCCTTGAGGAATAGATGGAGTGTACTCAAGTGAGTGAAATTTTAGATAAATAAGGAAGAATATAAATTTTCCTAATTTTTGACTTATATTAGCTCTAGATAATTTCCTTTATCATTTTTGTACTACTCCCTTTATGAATTCTAGACCATTTCTTTTATCAGCTCCGAACCATTTCTTATCTCAGCTCCATACCATTTCTTATGTCAGCTCTAGATCATTTTTTTATTTAGCTCTAGGATATTTATTATATTACCTCTGGACCATTTCTTTAATCAACTTTGGACCATTTATTATATCATCTCCAGACCATTTCTTTTAACAACTATGGACAATTTTTTAATCATCTCGACCATTTGTTATATCAAACCTAAACCATATCTTTTATCATCTCCAAACCATTTCTTTAATCAACTCTAGATCATTTCTTATATCATCTTTGTACCATTTCCTTTATTAGTTTTAGAACTTTTATTTATTCAGCTCTAGACCATTTCTTATATCAGCTCTAGATCATTTATTTTATCAACTTTGGACCATTTATTATGTCGTGCTAGACTATTTCTTTAATCAGCTCTAGAGCATTTCTTTAATCACCTACATAACATTTCTTATATAAGCTATGGACCATTTCCTTTATCAGTTCCATAGAATTGATTTTATCTAATCTAGACCATTTTCTTATGTTAGCTCTAGACCATTTTGTTTATCAGTTGTAGACCATTTTTAATATCATCTCTAGACATAGAGTGCATTCTTGATGTTTTAACATTGTAACGAAGATGGAAAATGAAATTTTTATAGCCTTAGGAATTATTTCCTTCCCTCTTGATTTCATGTTAGTTTTCCCTTATGTAATGGAAGTGAAATAGAATGTCAAGTAAATATGTTCTAAGGAGGAATGAATTTTGGCCTCGAGATCAAGAATTAGGGTCTCGTATGATTTTAAAATGTTCTAACCAACACCAGAGTTATACAAATAAATTTCAAAAAGAGAAAAATAAAATAAAAATGGAATCATTATAATTTAAATGTAATACGAAATAAAGAAAATGTAGTCTAAATAATGGGAATATATGCCTTTACATGATAAATTCTCTTTAAACCTATAAGGCTAAACAATGAGAACTTAATTGTAATAAATAGGTAAACCATGAAAATGATGTGTTGTGGAACATGCCTATCCCTGAGTTCATATTGTGGTTGGGTCATTTTTTTGGTATTCATCATTTGAGAAAGTAAGACATTGATGTGCATCTTGTGTTATCCTATTGTATAAGTGGGTTCATGTTTGTACAAGTGTCTCATGTGATGTGGAGTTTTTATGAGTAAGCCCATGTGTTGTCTTGTAACAAGTAATGAAAGACAAAAATATATCATGATTTATTTTGTCTTGTGTTTTGTTCCTTCTTGTGTGGTAGTTACACTTGGTATCGAAAAAAGATTCATATTCTTGAACCTCTAGGATATTTTTGTGTTGTGATGGTTATTCATGATGGTGGAGGAATTACAATAGTAATGTGATATTATGTTGTGATGTGAAAAAATTGTAGTCATTTTATCTACCTTCAATACTTTTTATAACCCCAAGAACATCGACTTATCACCCAAAGAGTCTTTGGGCACTCACCCAAGGCACGCATGAGCATCAAGCCCCTCCTTTATGTGAGAATTGTTTGAAGGTTTTTCCATTAGTGGAGGATGAATTGCACATTGAGAATTACATTAACTTAGTAAAAATAAAAGTTGAAGGGATAACTTACAGATCCACACATCAATGCATTACGAAACTTAATAACAATGTGATAAGCATAATAAACTAGATTTGAGCCATGGCATTTATTCAACATGAGGGTTTACACTCTTAAGAATGATATGCATAATGAACCCTTATATATATAAATTTATAATAGTTCTGATAGCCACATTACAATCAAAATAGGTCATCACAGACCATACATGTTAAATGAAAAAGACCCAACTCCTACAAATCTTCCCTTGTATGAGACCCTAGCTATACCATTCCATTTTAATCCATGTTATAGATTTTAATGCCATATAGAGGCTCATTACATCCCTCACAACCCTTAGCACTAAGTTACCTAAACCCTAGCATTACTACACACTATGTTACTCAGTATCTTACTCTCTATGCATTCTCTTATCTTCCTTGTCGATGTCTATCATGGTATATATTTTTCTAGTACGAGAATCTCTTTTTATAGGATCAACACCCACTACCATTCCTTCTCTTCTGAATGGGTTGTGTGCCAAGTGTCGATGTGGTTCTCCAATGGTGAATTATTATCCCTTTTCGGACCCTCCAATCTTTGTAATGATGTCTCGATAATATTTCTTGTGTGGAATATACTTTTCTTGACCTCTAAGGTTCCAGTGGCACCTTATCCACTCATCATGCCTAGTCAGGTCCTCATGTTTTTCCTCAAGTGTCTTTAGAATGCCAAATATGGCTAAGTCCTTTGAATCTTGTGTTACGCGCCTTTACGCACGCACCCGGTTTCACCTAAACCCGCTTAAAATTCTTTCCTTGCGCACTTTACCCTAAGCACCATTATTCTTGATCCTGTGCATGTGTTTCCTTTAGTACTTAGCCAATATTTCAAGGCCCAACATCACCCCAAACTAAGTGTGTTCCTCTTCCACAAAAATATCCTACCTCTTAAAAGAACTAAGAATAGAGGGTTAGAGACAATGAATAAAGAATGAAAGAATGGAAGAATGGAAGAATATACTACTACTGTTGTAGGAGTGGGAACTCCTTCCTCATTGTTGCCTCAATATTTTCCCAAGAATCCACCTCACCCTATGCCTATTGAAGTAGGTCACCCACTAGAGCACTCACCTCCTCAAAACTCAATTCATCACCCTTAACATTCAGTGTATCTATAATTCCCTCTAACTTCTTGCTAAGGTCATCCAACACATCCATTTTGTGAGTGATCTGGGGGTATAGCTTCCTAATCTAATTCTTAATCAAGCCCCATAAGAATTTGATTGATTTCATATTATTCTCAACCTTGGCAAGAATTTTATCCCACTCTACCTGTTTCCCTTTATTCTTTTCTTGAAACTCCTTTAGATCGCCTCATGCGTAACAATTAGTATGCTTGACACCCCGTCTCTATTAGCATAATTTTATACACAAACTCAAATATTTACATGGTGGTATTTATAGTGGAAAGGAGCTCGAGAATACTAAGTAATTGTTTCCCCGATCATTAGTCTTTCTTTCTCCTTTTGGCGTGCCAATGAATCTTCTGGCTTTGATTCCAATGTGAGAGGCCGCCTCTCCATGGTGAGGATGTGGGTCAAATCTTCCAAGAATTACATGGTTGACTCATATTTTTTCTCAGGTGGGGCCAAGTCTGGGTGCTTCAAGATTATGGAATCTATAATCATCTCTATTTTCTTATAAATCTCACACACCTTTTCCTTCTCTTCCCTTAATTCATGCCTTAATTGGGTGCTGATCAACTCCTCCTTCAACTCCTTGTTCTTCTCAATGATTTCTTCATTTTTATTTTCAAGTTCTTCTTCTAGGACCCTTACTCTGTCATTCCTCCCAAAGAGCCTCACCTCAACCTCCACCGATACCTTGTTGAGTTTGTTACACACTTTCTCATCTGATAGTTGTTGAGCATTCACTAGAGGGTTTACTCCCTTGGTATCTAGTATCTTCATTAGTGCCTCATGATTGAACTCAAACTCGGGCTCATCAACATGGGACTCAAAATCCCAAGACAACATCTTCCATGTGTGTGGGTATGCACCCTCTTCTTCAAATGAAGACCATGTAAGGATTTGGTTTGTAGGCATGGTGCTTTGGAAACATGTGTGCAATACCTTATTTGGATCATTAATATAGGTCATTCCTTACTCTTGTGCCGCTACCACATTCTTTCCTCTATGTGCGTGTTGCCTTTGCGAAGCTTACCACTAGGCTGGGATCTCCACCCATGCTTATATATTCCTTTTCTACACTCTCACTTCCCTCCATCTATTTGAGCACTTCTTTGACCTTTGAACTCCACCTCTTGTTCCACATAGTCTTTTATTATACCTACTACCTCCATATGTAGAATCTTCTATCTTCTCCTTGGTAGGTTTGGAGTCCTTCAATCCTTCATGTTGACTTCCTCACTTTCTCCCTTTCCATGAGTGCCTCCTTCATCCTCATCCTTCTCTTCATTTCCCTCCTCCTTTGAGTCATGTACATCGTACAAAGAATGGTCATGAGCCTCACATTTCTCTTTTTCATCCCCATTTCCCTTATTGGCCTCCATGCTCTCTATGTCTTTCGAGTCCACCTTTTCATTACCTTACTGCTTATTCCTAACTGGTGATTTTAGTATAGGAGATTCTTCTTTTTCTTCTTATCTAGGTGAATCTTTTCTTTCCAGAGACTCTTCTTTTACAGGGGGATCCTCTTGCTCTAGCATCTCTTTCTTTAGTGTATTTTCTTTCTCTTTCACGGGGGACTTCTTCCTCTGTGTATAAGTGCTTGGATTTTCACTCAACTCATGCATGCTTGCAGATTGCACTATCTACACACTTGCCTTTTCTCGAGATGTGTCCTCTCTCTCCCTTTAACTTGGCACAACCTTCTTCCTTAAGGTGGGGTCTTCTAGGATAGAGACATCATTCTCCACGTAAGCACCCTTTTCATACTTCATCCTTATGCATAGGTATACCCTTTCACGGTTCTCCCAAAGAATAGGAAATGTTACTGGCTTTACCATATGTACATCATGAGAGACATACTTCTCCACATAGGTGCGCTTATTTGGATATATCAAAGTCTTGCGTAGCTTGTGGTAATCTGGTCTACCATGTGAGGTCGAACCATAACTTATTTTCTTTGAATCTATTGAACCTGACCTAGAAGTATTGTGTTTTGAAGGAGAATGGTAATTTACACCAGGGACCCTTGGCACTATCTGCTACAATAAATCAGCCAATGGAAAAATGTTAGTACATAGCGATTTCAACTTCATCTTACACTAAAATATGTGACTACTAAGGTATTCTCCACTCTCCACCAAATGTATCATGCATTCATTTGTACCATTTTTCTAGGCGTGCCTTGTGGGAGGTCATCATGGTGTCACAAATATACTTCTCAAATCATTTGGTAGGGGAGGGGTTCTTATCTGGGTACTCCCATAAAAATTTTGTGGCCCATGGGGCACTCCAATTTCTGAAAAGATGATGCTAATAAGGACATTACCAAACATTATCTTCTCCCCTTTGTGCACGGCCTTGATGAATTCCTTTGTTATGAACATCGAGAGGTTAGAGATGGTCCCCTATGAGATCTTCCAACAAACATTTAACCACACCTTTTTGATCTGTGTCCATCTTTCCTTGCCATTTAGTTTTGTGACCAAGTGCATGGCCATCCTCATTATATTGTTTGAAATCACATAAATGTCAAAGTACAATGACCCCTTCTTGTAGTCATAGGCTTCAACAATTTTCTTGATGGCCTCCTTGTCTTCCAAGTCATCATAAAATGAATCTCCCTCACAGGTAAGACCAGTAAACTTAGAGATCATTTGGGGATTTATCCGCATTATACATCCCGAGAAGTAGAAATGATCTTTATGTAGGCGTGACATTAACCACTTTGGTATAACTACTAAGTTTTTCCACAATAGGGAAACTCATAGAGTTGTAAAAACTCAGCCTTCTCCATATTCACCTTCACTTCATCGTCGTAGATAGGCATTCCATCTGGTGTCTTTTTGTTTGTAGGGAGAACCGGCCCAATGCCATCACATTCTCTTTGGTGCTCATTCAAGGGTTGTAGTCACTTATGGCCATTTTTATTACGTGAGACACCCATTCCTTTCTAAGCAATATGCCATCTAGGTAGTGCATCTCCATGTACCATTCTTCATTGAAGCTGTTGGAAAAAACTTGTTTCCCTTTTCCCTTTCTCTTCTTTAGTGAAATAGTGGTTACTTTCCTTGGTTCCATTTCTTTTTTCAGGTTACTCAAATTCCTTTCTCCTGATCCTAGCTCTGCTTAGTTCTACGTGGCTCTACTCTTACATGAAAAATCCCTTCAATCCTATGCCCTAGTTATGGAACCCTAACCTAGAAAAACCCTTCCTTCTAAAATACAATGTATCCACTTGTGGGGTTTAAAATTTTTAACACCCTCTCCTTCATGCACGTGTATTGTATTTCCACCCTAGTTCACTAATCATACTAGATATGCCTCAGATCTTCACAACCCTCTTTTGCATAAATTTTATTAAGGATTCCCTAGTTCCTAAGAGTTCTTCGATATCACAAATGCAACGTAAAAATAATATACCCCGACCTTCTACTTATAGTATTTTCTTCGTTTCTACAATAAATGTAATGCCATCTACCATCATACCTTTTCAATAAACGAATATTTTTCTTCTTAAGCCAACCTTAAGCACTTTTACTCCCACGCCCAATCTTTCACGAAAAATCCTATAACCTTCTAGCGTGTAAAAATCCTTATGGATCGAAGATCCTTTTGTGCGCTCTTACAGCACCGAAGGCACTTCTTTTGTCCTTACCTTGATTTTTGACATTGCCTACCTCATGTTGTTCTGCACTTCTCATATTTGTATGTGGCCTTCCAAAGTCCTTATACAAAACTCCTTATGTCCACATTTCCTATGTGCACTCTTCCAAACTATGTGTTTTTGATCCTTCAATATGGGCCATCGAAACACAACTTCTATTACCATCTTCCATTATTTGTCGCATTACTCCACCCCACACAAAATAGATATGTAGTCCTCTCTGTGCATATCAAAATTTTCAAAATAATAATTGGCTACCAACACACAACACATACATAAAAACAAAAATAAAGGGAACAAACAATGAGAAGGGGAAACACAAAGAAAGGAAATGAATTAAAGGAAGTCCTAGGATAAATGACAATACTACCTTATTTTACATTACACAGAAGCCTTATTTATAGTAGGGCTTCAGCCTACTCCCATTGAAGTAACCTGGTAACCTCATCCCATCTAGTGTTCAGAATCGACATGCACCTGAATCAAGGATTTATGAGATTATATATGGCCCTAACCAATGGACTTTCAGATTCCTAGGATGGCACAAAAATTTAGAGTCATAAAGAAAGACCATATTCCCAACCTCAAATTTTTGTTTTTAATATGGTTATCATGCCATACTTTTTGTCACACCTTTTTAGTATTATGAATCCACCTAGCAAGTGATCTCCTTTCATCCAACTACATTAAATTCTCCATGTGATCCTGTAGTGATTTCTAATCGCTAATCCTCCCGCTCACACAATACATAGGGATGGTAGCATAAACTCTCTTGGTAGAACAAATTTCATGCCAAACACCAATTGGAATGGTGTGACCTTGTTCAATCTCTTGTAGGTATTCCTATATGCTCATGGTACTTTTGAGACTTTTTCTTCCCAATTCTGTCCTCCCGCATCACAAATGTTTATCACCGTGTGACTTGATATCTTGTTAAATGCTTCAGTATTTCCATTATATTAGGGGTGATACAAGGTGGTCTTGTGATGGGCCACCATGAAATCTACTAATAAAATCCTGACCATCTCATTCAAAAAGTGTGTACCTCTATCACTAGTCAAGCTTAAAAGGCACCCATACTTGCTGAGAATGTTTTCCTATAAGAACCTTGTTGTTGTTTCCATTGTGCAAGTGCTTTGTAGGCACCGCCCCGCCCATTTTTTAAATTATTCAGTGTAAGTGATGATATAGTGTGAACCAGTCCTTTGTGTGGTAGGTGAAATTGGTCCTACAAAATCAATGGCCCACTTCTCAAATGGTTATGCACTAGCTATCGGCCTTAAGGGAATCTCATCCCTTCTTACGGTTTGCTAAGGTACTAATTATTAGTGTATGTTATTATTTATCCTTTTATTTATTTATTAGGATAATTCTTACACTTGTGTTAGCCCTATACTTGTTGGGTTAGCTTGCTTAGGTGTACTAGTTGTGTGGAGTTAGCTTACTAGTTGTGTTGAGTTAGCTTCTCAATTATGTGGAGTTAGCTTACTAGTATTTTGGAGTTAACTTAACTACCAATATCAGTTAGTGGGAGTTCTTCACCACTAATTTAGGTAGTAGTTGCACTTCCCTCCTCCTATATGTACATCTTTCTTATTGAGTAATTCAAGTCATTGTATTGTAATGTATTGAGCATTATGGATTATGATGGATTTCCATATATGGTATTTTAGCTCTTATGTTTTACAAATCTAATGTGGTGTGATATTATCATCTGAGATCGTGGCTTGGAACAATCTTCTTATCATTCCTTTCACCGGAAATGGTCATGAGCCTTGAAAAACTTAATTCAATCCTGGTAGATGCTTTCTAACTAAAGCCATGCCAGTAGAATCTTTATGCGGTGGCATTCCCTACATAGTGTCCTCCCGCAATCCCACCGTGTGCTTCCTCCATGATTTTAATGTGCTCATGTTATAACACACTGTGACACAAAACATCATCATGGCCTAGCTTGTATAAGTCTCCACTAATTAACATGTATGGCATGACATGTATGGCTAACTGATTTCTTTTAGGAGTCTTCATTCCCTCCAGCACTACACCCATTTTGAGAAACACAACAATGTCTTCCAAATAGAGGGTTTGCACCATAACCTAAATAGTTACGCATTTGTCATTGTATCCTCAATACTCAACACGTCTTCCCCTAAGTCAATCCTTGATAAATGGTGGGGCCTTGAGTTACTCTTTCTTGGTTTCACAGCTGTAAATTCAAACTCTTGAAACAACAACTCCCACCGACATATGCGCCTTGTAAAACAAGCTTGCTCACTAAGTACTTCAATTCCATGTGGTCCGTATAGAATATGAATGGAGTTTCCAACATATATTTCCTAAAATTGTATAGCACATAGTGGCGTAGATCATGGATAATGTTTCATGCTCGGTATTAGTATAGTTCTTCTCTACATGTGTCAAATTCTCTGCTAGTAAAACACAAGGGGTGGTCAACAATCCCTTCTCTAGGTTGTGCTATGACTACCCCAATCTCCCTACCCGAAGCATCAATATGTACATGGAATGGCTTGATACAATGATAAGCCTATTCTTTAATGTATCAAATGCCATCTCTACTGCGCCTCTCCCCAATGAAATGCATGTTTGTGTTTTAGCAACTCTTCTAATGGAGCAGTAAATCTTGGCATGCCCCTTTATAAATTTTGGTAGTACCCCATATGCCCAATTAACTTGCACACTACGCTTTGGTTGGTAGGTTCCCTAATCCCACCATAATCAAAAATTGGGTGGAATCACCCAGAAAACCTTCCTTACATATGATATGCCCCAACAGGGTTCCAAATGAAGTAGCGAAGAGATATTTCTTGATGTTGAGGGATATGTGCAACTTCCAAAATCTCTCAAACATCAACCATAATTTTCATAATGGTATATCACTATTTCATACATTTTCTAGTCATTAAGGTAGACCTAAAGGAACTTATGGATACAATCCTAAAATTCATGGACCACTTTGTGTGAAAACACAACGGGTGCGTTCTTCACCCAAAAGGCACGACCGTGCCTAGGTGAAGCTTCCCCATTCGGTGGTGAGATTTTTATTTTCTAGGTCTTCCTTTGTAATTCTAACTTGATGATAACCAAAGAATCCATCCATAAAAGAATATATCTCATGCCTAGCTACTCCTTCCGAGGTTTTCTTCGGTGAAGGGGGTTGGAAAAGGATCAATTACACATAACATATTTAGGTCCCCGTAATCAACACACATTCTTATCCTCCCATCCTTCTCAATGCTTATGACCATGGGGCTTATCCATTATGATTCCTTTACATATTCAATAATTCATGATGTGACCATCTTGTCAATTTCCTCCTTGACTCGACGCACAAATTTGGATTCATTCGGTATGGTTTATTCCGAACTAGGTGCACACCTTCCTTTAACTTGATTTTCATCTCCCCAAGGAGAGGTGAATGCATTTAAGTTCATGGTATCCACGTGGAAATAGGTCTTGAAACTCATGCAACAGATAAATGATCTTCAAAACCTACTTTTTTGACCAATAGTCTCCATTAGTGGCCTCGTTAGGTTCAATTTCTGAGCCAATGTTAACCTTATTTGTTTTGAGGGGTTCATGGTAGGCATATGCTTTCTCATTAGCACTATCCCCAACTTTGTGCATACCTTTAGTATAGTTAACATCTAAATTTTCCACCTCTTTGCCACCTATCACATAGACCATATTTCCCTTCTCTTTCTCTAAACATGTGTGCTCAAGTTGTATCTCCTTTGATTCTTCCTCATCAAAACGTGCTTCCAAACTAGGCTCACCTAATAAATATAGTATTCTATCCTCTAGCATGAAACTATCTCCTAATGTTGGGCACTTAACAACCTGTAATACATTTTCCATTGATGGCTTGGTGCTCTGATATTCAAATCTTAAAGGAGGTCAACCGTTAACTCCTACCTATTTCCTATCTGATTACATGTCTCTAAGTGAATGTACCATGCGTGTGCACAACCTTGTAAAGTGGAGTACAACTTATGCACCCATAGAGAAGGTGGCAATGCTTCCATGCCTTCCATCTAGGCCTTCTCACATGCTTGGATGTGAAATGAGGCGGGTTCCTTCCCATGATAGTCTTGTATGATCAGTGGGTTCATTGCTCTGGGAAAACCTAATAGAGAACGTGATTATTACTTCATGCCACTCTAGAAGGATAGTGTGATGTGTCACCTACCAATGCACTACAGTCCCAAGCAAGTTATAGCTGAGCATCCTTCTTCTTTCGATCTCACTTTTCCACTGGGTCTCCATTTCTTGTAAGAAAACATCAAGGTTGGCTCCTCCAGAATAGCTTGGTAACTTCTTTCCTCCCAGGTGCTTGACTGAGCATGCCTTTATTACCCTTATAACAGAGCCTCTCAATTTCCACCCAATTAACTCATAAGTATCGTGCTCCCAATTGTCGCATGCTACACTAGTGGTGTCACTCATAGATTGATCATATTCAAATTGAATAACTCCTTCCATATGATTAATAACCTTAGGTTCCTTGGTAGAGAACACATAGATCCTATCAAGAATTTCTTCTCCCAAGGGCTTAGTATAGTGTCTTGACTTCCCATGGTCAAAGGGATAATTACTCGTTCTTTTTATTCTCAAGCTTATGTGCCCTTTATTGAACCATAGGTAAGCATTGTTCTTATAATAACAAGGGCATCAAAGTAATCTTTGGAAAGTTGTCTTCCTCAGCTAGCACCAAGACTTCAAAATCTCCATTGAATTTTTCCCCTTAGATAGTGATAGCAACATATTTTAAAACACCGATGAAAATTGTCTTTGTCTTGTTGGCCATATACAACACATTTGAATATGGTTGTAATGGGGGACTTCCCATTTGGTTCCAGGTGTCCAGGGTAAGAACATTGACCTCTGCACCTATGTTAATCAAGATATTACTTAGGAGCCACCCATCCACAACAGCATTTAAGGTAATCTCCTTATCATAGTCGAGGATGTGGGGAGGAAGGTTAGCATGTAGAAAATACCTCTCATGCTCTACCCTGACATGTGTTACTTTTTCCCGTAACCATTCTCCTAGAAAAGGAATGATATTATCTTACCTCATCATTTTACATACTTCCCTAACCTCATCTAAATCCTTCTGTGGAGCCTCGGCGCTCTTTCTTTGTTCCAACTTCCTTGACTACTCCTTCGAGCATGGATTTATCCTTGTAGGATTTGAAATAAATACATGGTCTCTTGATACACATCTAGTTGATGAGTAGGTTCCGGATACTTACCATACATCACCTATTCTCTTGTAATCATTAGTTTCTACCTTGGTGTCTCCACGGAACACGTAGCTTCAGCTCACATCATCACTAGTATAGGATCTAGTTCGACTCACGTGCTACCCTTAGAATCCATTTTGAGTTGGCCTTCTTTATGCTTACAATTCCGGTGCCTTTTTCCTTCTAATTTTCTAGTAGCTCATATGTTCAAATAGCTCTAGGAACTCCTCATACTTTTGATTATTTCCAAACCAATATCATTGTAATAGATCGGGTCATTCACGCTTATAGTGATCTCAGTAGATCCACAGTTGTAACAAGTTCCACATGGGAACTCACTTCTTCCTCCTCTAAAATTGCCTCGACCATGAAATCCTCCTTGGAAACATCTTCTATGCGCCCCTCCATCTGCATGCCCTTAATAGTTATGACCATCATCCTTGGAATTTTTTGTGAGGTTGGTTGGGCACACACCAATATCAATGTCATCATATATCTAGTCAATCAATCTATAATCCTTGGTGTCATCAGCAAGTAGAGGTGAAAAAATTACAATAAAAGATACATTCTTATGGATCACACGTTGCAGTAGTAGACACCTACTTGCATCATGATCTCCTTGGAAAACCTCACAGTCCACTATCATGGTACATACGGATCTCCAAGGGAAACTATCCTTTGTATGCCTCTCTACCTCACAATCTGTGCACCATAGGCCACTGTGAGTCTCATGCACTAAGTTTACAGATAGCTTCTCCAACTACTTTTCCATTGTAGAAATCAGATCTTCAATAAAAGGGATAACCTCGAGTATCACACTTCCAAACACCTCAACACATAGGGTAGCCTCCAAGGCCTCGTGCGGGTATCTAAAAGTTTTGTGTGAAAGTGTTGTCCTAAAAGGTGTTATCAACCCTCCAAAAAACCAATGGGCATGCTGAGAAGGATGGATATCATAAGAAAATTTTGATAAGAGAGTCTTACAATGTGCCTCACATTCCCACACACTCCTGCCATACCTCATTGAATATCCTTTAGTACACTAATGCTCTTATGTTTAAACTCAGGAATATTAAATTCAACTAAGAAGGTGTTCCACATCATGGTGTAATCTACCACTATCTAGTAAGGGTCATACTTACGGTACCAACTATACACACATCCCTACAATGTTGTTGTAAACTTACTTGCCTTCCATTCGATGTATTGATCCCCTTCGCATGCCATAACAACTCACACTTTTTACATGCTCTGTAACATCCTCGACACCTTTATAGTTTGGTAGATGCAAAGAAATTTCAAAAATACTTACCTTGAGGTGGTTAAGGCCCATGTACGCGCCTGATCTAGAAACTTGATTCCCTCGGTGTTACCTCCACCACTAGATCCACCAAAGACCTATCCCTCCCGATCCACCGGTTCCACCAAGTTCACTAGCTCTTATTCCAAAAGATCTACCTCTAGTTATTGGTAAATGTCCCAAGTGGTTGCACCTAGTGTCCCCACTTGTCATGCTTGAATGCGCACCAATAGTATATGATATTGTACCGCTACTAGATGTGTGTCTGTGCCACTTCTAGATGTGATACGCAATCTTTCTGTACCCATATTTTTATCAAATGCCACTCCAAAAATATACCTCTAAACATGGGAAATGATTGTGCGAGTCATAGATGTGCCAAATGAAAATTTATACCTCTTAGGTGTTGATCGGTTACTTTTACCATTACCGAATGGTTTATCAATGCTTATCTCTGGATTTGGAAAACTAAGTGCTAGGGATTTATCACTGGTGGATTCAGATGCACATCGATGACTCTCCTTTCTCCAGTGATGAGATCTCATCTTGAGGCTAAAGAGATCTCTCTCCCGTGCTTCCCAATATGTGGAAGCATAGGCTGCTTAGGATCCATGTCCTCTGTGTGAACCTTAATTCCTTCCCCCGCAATGTCTCGACTCCATAAATCCATCACTCCTACAAATTTTTTTGTCTAGATAACTCACTTTCACAAGCTTCATTATACTTGAGTCATCTCTCCTCCCTCTCTTTCTCATCCACAAGGTCCGCCATCTTCCTCCACCCTAGCTTCCTCACCTAGTGCTTAGAAGAAGCTTAGCCAGCCATAGGAAATGCTTCCAAACTCATTGTAATTATCAAGATCTTTATAGCTAAGGGGATAACACGTAAAAATGATCCTATAGGATCCATTAAGAGCTCAAACTTAAAATCTCCAGACATGAATACGTAGAAAAAGTATATTCTAGGGTATAAATGGTCAACACTCTTCTCTAACAATGATCAAAAACACGTGTCCAAGTTAGATCAACATCCTGCAGCCTATGATACTCATATTATGTCAAAATGTGAGATCTATAGTACCACTTGATGTAGATGTATACGTTTGAAAGCCATTCATACAACACCTTTGGAAAGCAACAAAATAAGGTCTCATATAGCTCATGGTATAGGTGCTCTTCTACCCATTTACGTGCATAAAAATTAGGTCAAGTAATAAATATCTGAAAAAACTCATCCTCCATGCTCTTAAACCATGCTTCAACACTATCTAATGTTAAGTTATTTTTCATCATGTACCATTCTCATATCAGCTTTGAAAAGATGTCCTTAAATGGAACCAAGATGTAGTTAGTTTATCTAGTTTCAATACTATTTTCTAAACCCAAGTGTGTTGACCTATCACCCAATGATCATTGGGCACTCACCTGAGGAATGCATGGGCATCAATCCCTCCTTTATGTGAGCACTATGAGAAGTTTTTTCCATTAACTTAGTTAAAAGAAAATTAGAAGGGACAACTTACAGATCCACACATCAATGCATTATATAAACTTAATAACAATGTGATAAGAATAATAAACCATATCGAGCCATGGTAGTTATCCAACAAGAGGTTTTACACTCTTAAGAATGATATACATAATGAACCCTTATATATATATATATATATTTATATATATATATATATATTTTTGAATAGCCACATTACAATCAAAAGAGGTCATCATAGACCATACATGTTAAATGACAAAGACCTAACTCCTATAGATCTTCCCTTGTATGAGACCCTAGCTATACCCTTCCATTTTAATCCATGTTATAGATCTTAGTGTCATACAGAGGATCATGACATCCCTCACAACCCTTAGCACTAAGTTCCCTAAACCCTAGCATTATTGCACACTTTTTTACTTAGTATATTACTCTCTGTGCATTCTTTTCTCTTCCTTGTCTCGATGTCTATCCTCGTATATCTTTTTACACTCTACGAAACTCTTTTTATAGAATTAACACCAAATACCATGCCTTCTATTCTGAATGGATCATGTTCTAAGTGTTGATGTGGTCTTCCAATGGTGAATGCTTATCCCTCTAAAAATCCTCCAATCTCTCGTAATGATGTCTCCTAAGAATATTCCCTGTGTGGAATATACTTTTCTTGACCTCCAAGGTTCTAGGATGGAACTTATCCACTCATCATGCCTAGTCAGGTCCTCACATTTTTCCTCAAGTTTCTTCAAAATGCAAAATATGGCCAAGTCTTTTGAACCTGTGTTCTTCCTTCCATGCCCACCCTGGTTTCACCTAAACCCTTCTTAAACCTCTTTTTCCTGTGCACTTTCCCTTGATTTCCCTTCTTCTTGATCATGCACACACATGCCCTTTAGTACTTAGCTAATATTTCAAGGCCCATAAAACATGGTACTTGTGATTATATTATTGTACATATTGTGCTTACCACTTAGTGTGGACTTGCTATGATGTTGATTTGTTTTTTGATGTTGGTATTCTCTCTCTCTATATGTAAATATCATGAATTCAACATGGATTTCATGTGTGTTACCACCTTTTTTAAGGAATTTTTTTGTGAACTATGAAATTTTGATAGTGTTTCATTATCCTACAATATTTCATATGTGTAGTAACGTGTTACATGAAAAAAATCTCTGTAGTGAAATATGTCATATCGTGTTAATTTCCATCATGTTGTGTTGTATTTGGTGTTATGTCACCATGTTGTGTCGTATTTGTATGTATTTGATGATGCTTATATCACTATTCTTGTTACATATATGTACTCATACGTTATGTGAAAAATTCAAATCATGAATTAGGGGCATATGGTGATTTATGACCCCTAATTTATTGTACTTGCACTCTTGATGTGTTTTGTGAGAACATGATGTGTGACAACTTGTGGAATTATCATTTTTCTTTACCAACTAATTATACCATGTGGATGATGTTATGGTTATTGTGCATATATATCATTGTGTTAGTAATGTAGTTATGTGTTATATTGTGTACCCTAAAATAACTAGCCCTAAGGGTAGGATTCAATAAACATGTATGTGTGGAGAGATAAAATTTGACCATTGAACATTTAACTCAAGTTGAGTACAACCCAGGAAGTATATTATAACATAGACTAAAAATTCAATTCTATAAGTTTGACATGCATGAAATTGATTTGTGGGTGTCATAAATATAGTCTTAAGAGGACACCTTAATTATAGTGAATGTAAAAATTTACCTCTTTCTCTCTCACTGTAACTAGTTGTCTTTTAGATGACTGTGTTGAGTCTTGTGGGATTTTTAGGTGATTATTCGGATAGAGAGTATGGTAGTTACTTTATTTGATCACCTATAATATTGTATTCCAAGTTGGACTCAATGAGATAGACCCCAATGGGAAACCTCTTTAGAGGTTACTATAGTACTTTGTGATGTGAATCATTTCACATGTGTTTTATTTGTAAACTTGGTTGTACTTGGAACCAATTTTTTTAATTTATTTTTTGCAATGATTCAAGGCTCGTTACTTATTTGTGATGTTTTTTTATTTGAATGCGGATACTTAGCCATTTTCCTTGATTTATTGAGTTTATATATATTTTTTTGTCAAAACTCAAATCTTTACCACTTAGCTATTGTTGTCTAGTGTGGACCTTCTTAAATGATTGAATGAGCTAGTTCTACCATGTTGTATGTGCTTATATGTTTTCCATCAACCTAATACAATCCATGTGTGGTATACAAAGTACTATGATTATTTTATTCAAGTGATGGGGCTCTATGGTGAGTGACTTGGCCTGGTTTTGGTACTATGATTATTTTCTCTATTAGGAGGCATATGGAGTTGTTTTGGGAGGCTTATGGATATTTGGGAGGCATATGGAGTTAGTATATATGATTCATGAGTTACTCATGTTAGTCTTGTTATGTATTGTGATGTTTGAGGCTTGGTGCTCCTCATTACAAACATGTGTTATCAGATCTTATCTTGACACTGTGTGGATACAATTCTGGTTTTGAGTCATGTGAAACCTATTTCATATGTATTACCATGATTCCTTATTGTATGTTAGGCACATGCATGTTTTTGATCTATGCATAGGGAATATGTGTTTATTTCTATGTTTTTTGGAATACATGTTTCTTCCCATAGTTAGGTTAGAGGTCTTGTTGTGATACATTCATAAACATGTGTGAAAAGGTGTAATGTGAATTTGGTCACATTATGTTAGTAACCTTATGTGATATGATGTCTTGTAATGTTGAGCACACTATGAAAATAATTAATAGTTAAAATTTGTAATAAGTGATAACATTTTGAGTATTAAACCAATGAACTATGCAATCAGTTAAACTAATAAATTATGAATAAAAATATGAGAAAATAACAGTTAACAAGTTTGGACAAGATTATAAAATTTGAATTAAATTCATTATGGTATACAGAACTAAAAATCTTCACAAAACATTAAAAAAGAGAAAATTATAAAATGTTTTAACCTTATGGTGGTTGCATCTTAAGTGATAGAGCCCTTTTCCCTAAATGAAGATTATTGTTGATAACTTCCCATTTTTACGCATCCCTCTTTCTACATTGGAGTTGTGTCACATCAAGGGTGATGCTTTTATAAGGGAGATATAATGCAGTTCCACCTCCGGTTTGTAGTAATTTTTATCTTCCTTGATCATGACTATTTTCTCATAATATTGAAATATGTTCATGTTTTTTATAAATCACCACATGCACATGGAGATAGGGATAACTATCTTAATTTTCAATTAAAGTTATTTAAAATATTTTTCTAATAATCTTGAGATGGTCATTAAATTTTGGACTCATTTTAGTTGTCGTGTTTGACCATGTTTGGGGTGATCATCAAACATTCACCAAAACTTAATTTCTCTATGGATGAAGATCCTTCCATTGTTTTCTTTATATATTACATCCTAGAGGATGGCTTAACAGTCACTTGAAATCTCAATTTTGTGATCATAAAATAATAATAACAATGAGTTATATTAAATGTTTGAGATAATAGAATGATATAAATCATTTGAGATTAAAATGATAATAAGAAGGTAAAATATATATTAATAAAATTTAAAATATTCTTAAATACCTATAACTTCTTGAAATGGTGCCAACCACATAATAAGAAATAATTATAGAATTTTTGGTTAATGTGTGGATGAATGCATACCATAGGGGATTTTTGTGAGAGAATATTATTCCAAATTTTAGTCTTACGTGTATGAAAAAAAGAAAAAAAGTGAAATGATCACCATCAACATCATTGGTTGCTTTGGGGTAAAACTATGCCATTTTATTATGAGGATGTGTCAATCCTCAACTAGTAGCCTATCTTGTGTTAGATGGGATATTTGGGGTAGGGCATGATCTTCCATAAAATAATAGTCATGAATGTGGATTGTTTAGATTAAGGCATAATGAATGAAGCCTCCTAGAACTAACATGGTTACAAGGTATACATATACGAGATGTTTTAGTGTGTGGAACCATGGCTATTCTCCTACCACTCATTCTAGATCCTTCAATGTATAGTAATTTATCCTTTTTTGTATTAGTGAGGGAATCTCAAAGGGAGGTGTGAACAAGAAAACAAAGAAAGTGGATAAACAATTAGGAAAACATTAGGAAATCCTTTCTGGAAAGGCTTCTAGACATATACAAAATAGGTTTGTTAAAATTCCTTGGCACCTTTTCAATATAATGTAATTTGAAAGGTCTTGTAATACCTACTTTTCAATACTTGAACTATGGTTTTTTTTTAATTTCCCAAACTAAATTTTTCCTTCAATGATTTAAATGTACACGATCAAATTTAAATCTAAGCAACTATATGATTACAATTATTTAGATAACAGATAAATAAATCATGTGCCTAACTATGGGTCAATTAGATCCACCCGATTCCCCATAGAATAATCTTTCGATTCAAGTATAAAAATTATGTAAGAGGTGTCCTTCTCGGCATTGATTTACAAGTGATGTCTTCTAAGTGTCAACCTAGAACTCATTCAATCAAATCCCATATGACATCTCACACTATTTTTTAGAACTTGGTGAACTTGACAATGTAATAACTTATAATACTTTGGAAAAAGTTTAAGAGTCATGTTTTCCATGCTCAGTTTCATGACAAAACATTTATCATCAGAAACATGTCCCATCACCATATCACTTGGTTCAGTTATCAGAATTGAATTAGTTAGTTAAGTTAAATTAGTTGTAAGCTATGCACAAGGTAAAAACCTGTTTAACCCCTACAAAGAATCAAATATGTGCCAACTTAGGTTCCTTATGGGAGATAAAATTCTTATGTAATGAATAGTGTCATTACCCATCCATTTCCTCCCCTAGCATAAGTTAGTACCGAGCTGACTTATTTGTGTAGGATAAAAATTTTTCATATCTTTGCCATATCACACATTCCTTCTAATTACAATAGTTGTAATTAGTGGACCTTGATAGGAAAACTTAGGGTATATGCTATATATCAATATTCACTTAATGACTTGTGTCATTAAATGGATATTGTGTTACAACAACCTCCCAAAGTTGGCTTGTCGAGTTCCATTATCTAGGAACGTTGTATCACTTAAATTATTTGATTATAAGAGAATTAGTTTTATGATAGGTTTCCCTTCATATCACAGTGATATATTTATCACATATGAACATGTTCCTAAGGTCCATAACTTAGTTTGATATAGATTGTAATCATTTCCATAAGTTATTTACTTACATACATTATGCATCTTAAATGTAATTTAAGATAGCTTGTTGTGTCATTATTGCAGTCCATAAATTGATTTTTATGACATTGTCATACTATTATGCAAGTACATATTTAATTGATCTTATCAAACAAAATATTTTACAAACATTCATAATTGTATTTGATCCATATATGTAACTATATCATGATTAATCCTTAATCATTTAATATGATAATTTATAACACATTAAATCCATATAACATTAATTCAACATATACCACATAATGCTGAATTCAATAAACATAACTTATAACGAATTTTGATTCACTTTATAAATAATAACTCTGTAATAAATACAAGTTTAATATTCCATTTCAGAATAGTACATTAGCATTTAAGGATAAATTTCCTTCAAAAAATAAGACAACGATGCTCTTGCTTGCTTATAAAATTATGCCTTTCAAATGAAGACAACTTAAAATCATAATCAAACATAATACATTCATGATATTTCACAACTCGAATAACATCAACAAATATGTCAAATCCTTATATCAGAACCAACCTTTATTTTTTTTTCCTTGTTCTTTAACCTGCATTCTAAAAATGTTGAAGTACAAAATTGTACATGGTTAGTTCCAACCGAACTAGCATGAAAAGGTTATCCACCTCATCCTTACAATTTATAGCACTAAAATATCTCAATGATCAAAATCTAGCTATCCAATCATTTTCCAAAATCAAATAAAAGAGAACATTTTACCATTTCCCTTTTTCTTTCTTTTTCCTATCTTTCATAATAACATTACAGAAAGGAAACACACACACACACACACACACACACACACACACACACACACACACACACACACACACACACACACACACACACACACACATTATGATTTCACAAAACATAAAATCATTTAGTGATCATGAATGGATACAAAAATAGACCATAAATATAAATCACTAGTTTCCACAAACATATTAACTATGTTTTCCACCCACCTTGGTTGTGCAAGAAACAATGAAGTAATCATTGAACTATTTTACTAGGCATTCCTTTACATTCTCAATCATCATAATGTAATATTTTTCTAAGTCAATAGAATTCAATATATTCTAAGCAATCCAAACAAACTTCATAAACAAGGACCATTCATTTTCCTTTCGAAGAAGAGTAGAATTACCCGAATCACTTAGTAATAATAACAATCATAACACTGTCCCAATAAAATAATTATTTGATAATTAATACCTTAAAATTATCAAACTTACCTTAACAAAACCGGACCACATCAAATTTTCCATGTAAACAATGTGGTATAATCATAGCAAAATCATTTTTGAGTGATTCGACTAAGCCAAACATTCAACCTTAGGGCATTTAATAACTTTAATCCTTCCCATTACATTATCACAATGGCTTCCAAGATAATCAAAGTTATATACCGGTTTGATAGAAAGAAGTAGCTCGTACCCTTCCTAGGCCATGATTACCTTCTTAAATCATCTATATATTTATATAAATATATTTATAGATACAAAATTTCAAACTCGAACAACTTCACTATAACAATAAAGCCATGTAACCAAAACAAAGGTTTGAATACAAAGAAATCCCAAATGGGTTTGAATCCGACTACCATTCTCAACCATCTATCAAGAATAAAAATGTTTGACCTTTCTATCACACTCATAAATCAATAGATATGAAGGCTAGAGAATTATCCTCTATATACAACTATTATATTTGTCTATACATGCCTAAACAAATACTCAAAAACATATGCCTTAAACCCATATGGTTTTATATTATTTTATTAAACCATATCAAATCTGAAATCTTTGTTTGTTTACCATAACATATCTAGGAAAGTAACAAATCTATTTGTAGATACAAAACCATGTTATTATGACAACACTTCATTTGTTTAGACTATATGATGAAGAATACATAAACCCAAATATACTCTATTAATACCAAACTGAAACTCTAACTGGGTATTTAACCCAACTTCACAGAGTAAATTCTTAAGTGCAAATAGTCAAAAAATAATACACATGACCATTTGCAGGTGTATCAAATGGCCATAGCCAAAATTTCACAATAAAACACAACCATATTCATTTTAGCAAGTATGATCAAACAAATATTATCTTAAGGAAATACCCATTTGTAAATCATTCTTTTTCCAAGTTATTAACACAAGAGAATGATTTGAAAAACCATAAGCCATTAAAATATTTGAATGCTATAAATAATAAATATGGGGAAGAATGATTTCATGCCTAAAATGTATTTCCCATAATCCCTTCAAGTTCCTTTCTAAGTTGACTGGTTGCAACAAGATCTCCTCCAAAAAATTTAATAGGTTCTCTTGAAAATTGAAGCAAGAACTAACTACAAGTCGAATAGGAAACCTCATTCTTATCTTAACAATCATCATAAATAGCCCATAAAATATCACAAACAGTTTATGCAGAGTTTTAAAACATGCATGAAGTGCATTTACAGTCAACACAAAAATAGCTCCATAATTTCTTGCATGCAAAGCTCGATAGATCCAAAAAATATAACTAAAAGAATGAAACCAAAAATACCAATAATCTCTTCGTTAGCTTCCTTGAGAAGCTTCTTACTTCTTTCAAGAAGAGTAAATTCTCATTGAATGCATGTTAGAACCATCGCTAGTTTCACTGCAAATTTTTTTCACCAAAACATCTGAATAAACTTAGCAACTAACTGATAACCATTACAATTTCCAAGGACCTTTTCGTTTGATGAAGAACATATAAGCTGGAAAGAGTAAAGGCATCGAACAGTCGAATACCATTTACTAAATAACAAAATTTTAGCATGGTCGGTCCAATGACCCATGAAATATCAATTCTCTACATTAAATCATAGCTTAGGTGGTCATATCAAATGCCAATAAATAAACTTATTATTATACCTATGCTCAAGTCGATGTTTGACCTTATCTTTCTTTTTAATACCAATTTGATAAATAATGCAAAGATCCTTAGCATGGTTGATTGACCATTTTAAAAAATTAAATAATATATAGTCCATAAGCCCATTCCACTTATAAATTCCACCTTGCAATTTATTATTGAATTCCCATAATAATTCGATAAGTCGATAACCAACCAATAATGTAATCCTACTTTATATGGTCGATGACCATCAATTTTATTTGCACAAGTATTATGATCTCTAGATCATAACAATACTATCACCTTTTATTATCATTCGGTCAAACTATACACAAAGGAATACTAATTTACCCTTACCATGGTTGTTCTTTCCACCTAATTATTAAGGCTTCATCCTTTTCCTGAACAACGGTAATTTTGTATACTTTATTAAAGAAACTTAAATCAACCGATGCTATTATCACAATTCCAATATATTTCAACCTTGAACTAGAGTATTATAATGTAGTAGTAAAAATATCAGCAGGTATATAAAATTTATATTCGACTACAAACAAACTTATTGTCAATAGGTTAGATTTATCACTTTATTTGCAATATCCAAAATTATAGCTGTGATTTTAGTTTAAACATAATGCAAAAGTACGATAATAAAACATATTATTATCTACAATGAGTAAGATATATACTTATAGGATATTCTAGATAGGTTTTGGTATCGGAAGCTTGTTGGACATAAAGGCAAGTGTTGATATCTTTGTGCAAGCCATGGTCGATATCTTGAACTAGTCTTCCTATCCTACGAGCTACCAAATATCAGATCTTTATCATCATCATCTAAAATGAAACTAGTGGGGTATAACAGGTCTAAAGCCAAATTTTGTACCATTTAATAACATCCTCATCATCGTGCCAAAAATGATCTTGGGATTATTTCATGCACATCTATTAAAGAAATCAAATTTTTTTATTAGTGTAGTTACAATGGACCTTACATATTTGTTTACAAAATGTGAAATTTCAGTTTTCACAACTATAGGCCAACATTCTCCTACCCTGCTGACATAATGGAAAATCTCAAACATGGCATGAGTAGGCATCATATCATAATAGAAATCAATTTTTTTTTTTCATACATGGCATTTTTATTATGCCCTTGGTAGGTGCATAAGTAAGATGTGGGAGCATTTCCAAGGCATGTGAACTATTTAACAAAATGCCTCAAGGAGATGGATGAATATTGTATTTTGATGCCATGGTTACATGATATGAACAAAAAATGGATCTGTTGAAAATACTTTATAAAATTTCAAGAGAATGAAATTGGTAGGTGTAAGACCCAATTTCCATAACCTTTGATGGTGATCTTTTTATGTATGTCCCCTGCAAGTTTATTGATTGAGAGATGTTAATTATTATTTGTTAAATTTGCAAACATTATCAAGGCTCAAGAACTATTTTATGAAATGTAAAATAGTGAAATGTGGGTTCATGTTTAGTGGACGTTGGGTATACACAAATTGGGTCTTGAAAAGGTTTTGGAGCACTCAATAAATTGTATTTGGAAAGCATAAGCATGACCTAGAGCCTCATCTACACACTTTAATTTATTTTAAGAAATGGTTATCTTACACCTTTTTGCATGATCTAGAATTTCTAGTTTTCATACTTGTAATGGTGTTAAAAATGAATGAGATTACATTTCAGTGAATTAAATGAGACATAGTACCTAATAGCAAATTTACTCCTTTTATACGCAACTTGAAAAGTTACTTTGAACATAAACCCAAATCCCAAATTACTTCTTGAGATATTTGGAAAAAGTATGATAATATTACTATATATTGAAGCCATATGGTTGGCAAGTTGAACTTGAATTTTAAGTTTAAACATAGTGTTGGATATCAAACTTGCACCCATCTCAGATCAAGTTGAACTAGTTCTTTGAGGCAGCAATGGGACTATCTCTAAGTTATGGGACCTCACACACTTGAGATAGAACTCCGAGAGAAGGGCAATTACTCTACCTACTTCTACTACTATTCCTACTCCTAATGTTTAAATGGAAATAATAAGCTACACATGTCAAGGAACTAGGGATAGAAGGATATGTGGAAAGGGAAATATAATCTATGGTAGAAGATAACACCAGTAAAGAAAGCGGGATGAACATGATCTATTTTGAGTGAAAATGAAGGAAAATGCATAGAGGAAGGATAGACACACGTAGCATAGAATAGAACAAAGTCACACAATCATTTTCATGAGGCAAAATTAGAAAAGGAGATGTAAGGGACTTGAGAAAGCACAACAAGCACACAACATAAAGGAAAGGCAAGGAGGAAGAATAAAACAAGTTAAGGTCAGAAGATAGCCAAAAAACAATGCTTTTATTACTTCTAGAAATACACAATCTATTACAATGGCATATGAGGCCAATATCCACATGCAAAGACCATATCCAAAGACCAACAACTCAAAATATAAAGAACTGCTGCAAACCCTTAACAATACTAGAGGATCCAATGTGTCCAACCCTTTATAATGAGCAATGCTCTTACATTTATAGAAGAATGAAGGAGAGAAGAGGAGGACCCTTTATAATGAGCAATGCACTTACATTTATAGAAGAATGAAGGAGAGAAGAGGAGGAGAAAGGAGGGAAAATAATATTTGAATATTCAACCACCGAAAACAAATAATGAATGCATGAAAATTTATCAAATGTGCTTTCCCATGACTATTTACATGTAGAAGGAAGGAGGTGAGATTTGAATCAAATCGAGTGGTTGGAGTGATCAAATCCTGCATTAATGGCATAAGGACACTTCCCTTATTTTCACCTAACAAATCCTACCAAAATCTTAATTTTAAAATTCTAATATGTATTCCATGTCAACATCTTTCCAACCTACCTAGCGCGCATGTGTCGAGAGACACGTAGACAAAGTTATGGTGATAAGGGTACAATGAAATTTGAACATGAAATAACATGTGGTGTGTGGTGATTGGCTGAATATTGGCCAAATGTTCATCTATTTTTTCATTTCTTCCACGTGTCACACATTGGTTGGTTCTGAGGATTTGACACCTTGTTGGCACTCTTTGATAGGTTATGCGTGATATATTCATTCGATAGGTTCTCACATAGCACAATAATTGGCACAAAAGAAGGCACAGAGGTGTGTGTAAAGGGAAGAAGTGTGGAAGAAGAAAGAAAAGAGAGGGCACACAAAATTAACATGTGTGGGAGGCACATGAACATACTTATAGGAGGTAAGTATGTAGACATGACACAAACATCTTTGAAGGTGATGCACGGTAGAAAGGAGAGGGGCACAAAAGAATTCCAAGGACTTGGAAAGTTATGAAAGGAAAGCCGAGGATGCGTGCAAAAGGTGCACAAACTACTAGGAATAAGGAGGATGCTCCGAGTGCACCTAAGGGAAATGGAAGAGATAGAGGAATGAGGGAGGAAAGTGGAAGGCATGCATGAAGAGTAATGTGCGTAAGCATGCGTGAGGAAAATGAAACCAAAATAATTGTTCTAAGGGAAAAATAAAGTGAGTACAACCTATAATACTTGAAACTCGGAGCCATAATGGGGATGTAAGTTGTCAAAATAACTAGGGGAGTTATTTTGGATAATATTTTGGTGAATTTTGGGGCCATCTGCCTACTAGATGAAGGATATCAATATCTGGAGCATCCATTGGGAATGGATTCAATCTGAAAAATATGAAATTATGATCTGTAACTTGAAGAACTATCCTCTAAAGTCACATTAAATTTTGTTATGAATTCTATCACGAATCCTACAAAATTGTTGAAAAGCTGCTAGAAGATAAGCGGCATCCTAGAAGCAATAATGAGCACACACAAGGAGTGCATGAGAAAAAATAACTATATAAAAACAAAATAATATGCATGTAACATACTTCGAGGAATTAAAACTACACTAATATATATAATGATGCAGAAGACTCAATGGAATGTTTTGAGATAAATCCCATTGACTAGGATTGATAGAGCACCTTCATCAAGGTGAGAAACCTCGAAAGAGTTAGCCCCCTTACATAAACCGATGATGTATGGGCCACTCCAAAGTGCATCAAAATTTTAATGGCACCCTATTTTTACTCTCTTAGCATCCCAATCAAATACTTTGTCACAAAATTTGAAAGCTTGAGGCATATCCTTTGTTTCAAACCATTTGTTTTTGACTATTGATGTGGTTCTAGTTTGATTATGGCAGAGTTTATTTATTCTTCAAGTTCAACCACCTCTATCATTCTAATTTCTATCTCGATTTCTTCCCTCAAACTCCAATTGTTGGACAAGATCTAATGAAGGTAACTCAAGAGATAAATGAATTTGAGATTCTTTTCCATAAGCAAGTTTATACATTGAACTACTATTACCCCAAAATGTGCCCCTTGCTCATTTTGTGGCTAACTCCTTTCATTCTTCCCTCTCTTGTGCCTTAGTCATAATATTTTACTTTTCAGCACTCAAAACCTTCTGGAAATGACACCATTGGATAGAGATCTTTCTCATCTTTCCAGAAAGGTAAAGTTTTCTCCTAACTCCATGTATTTTTGAAGTTATGGCTCGATGGAGTTTTTGTGGGAAATTTTCCCTTGAAGGGCCCTGACCCGATGAGATCTTGCCACGTGTCCAGGGAAGTGGCGAGAGGTTAGAGGAGAACTTGGTTTTTTACCAAGTATTTTGGTAAAGTTTTCAAGAGGAAATATTTTCCCCATCGGCCCGCCAATGAATCAGGCAATGCCATGTGTCACAGGTGAGAAATTTGAAAATTTTGGCTAAGTGTGGCGCATGGAAAATTTTGGAAGGAAAGACCGTGCCCAATAAAATGATGCCACGTGTCCTATGGAGCCAGAATAGTGGAAGGCAGAGGAGAAGTTGGATTTTTGGCAAAGTGCTTCACCAAAATTCAAAAGGTAAGTTTTGGCCCACTTCCCCCTCTGACGAACCAGTGAATGCCACGTGTCATCGGAGCACTGGAAAGGTGGGGTGCGAGAGGAAATTGTGATTTATTCCTAAGTGTTCGCGCAAAAGTAAAATGATATTGGAGGACCCGGAATGAATGAAATGGAGACACGTGTCTGGAAAGGTAGAGGGCATGGAAAGTTTGGGAAATTTTCCCAAAGGAAAAAACAAAGGAAATTTTACAGGGAAAATCTCAGCCCCCTAAATGCGGACCAATGGGACCTCGCCACGTGTCCAGGTGGCACCAAAAACTCGAGTCAAGCCTGCAGGGAATTTTGGAGGGCCAAACATGCGTCAATGGAATTTTGACACGTTTCTAGGTTGAAAATTTTCAAAGTGACCCGCGGAAAATTCAAGAAATATAGGCCCGCGTCCAATCAGTGCTTGCCACGTGTCCCAAACTTGCTAGCCCGACGGGGAATTTTGGGAATTTTTCCAAAGGTGAAAATAAAGGAAAATGGAGCTCAAAGGGCTCGCACCCAATAAAAATGTGCCACATGGCACTGGAATGGTGGGGCATAGGAAATTTTGGAAAATTTTCCAAATGACCAAAAAGGTAAAATTCAAAATTTTTGCCCACCAACCCGATTTGGCCCTATTTTGCCCTAAAACTTCAAATGGCCATATCTTTCGATCCAGAGCTTAGTTTTTCACGTTCTTTATATCAATGGAAAGCTGGTAAAATTCTCTACAAGATTCTAAGGTCATTTTTACATTTTGATGGAGTTTGGAGAGATAAAATCAAAAAACACCTCTGGCACATGGTCATGGATAGAAATGACGTTTCAACCACCGTTTTTAATGAAGAATGGCTTGCATTCTCTCCCAGCATGGTTAAAAATGTCAAGGAATGGGTCGTAAAGATGCCCATGCTATTTTGATGGCATTTTGGTCAATGGTTGAATCCCTTCCATGTTTTCCCACATTTCTCTCTCCGGGCTTGTCCTTGCAATGTAAAAGCCGATTTGGCTCATTTTCAAAGGGTGGAACATTTCTTTTGTATTGCAAGCTCTCTCTTTCACCTTGAAAGTGATTTGGTGGAGAAATCAAACCTTTTTTTTTTAGACTGCAACTTATTTTGCCTCTCGGGTGTTGTAATGCATGTGTTTTGTGTTGTTTGATCCATCTTGACCTTCCATTCTGAGTTTATCGGTTTGTGCATGAAGTTTTGTTGCATTTTATGAACTCGTGTCTATCTCGCAGAAGTGAGAAATGCTCACCACTCCTTTGTGCATCATCACTTATTAGCATTAGTTTTAGTTTTTTTTTTTTGCATTCTCTATCTCTTTCCCCTTTTGAAATTTAGAGTAGGAACTAGGAATTCAAACCTCTGCAACTTGTAAGTGATAAATCTGATTAGAGGAGTTGAGGAACCGGCTTCTAATATAGAGATTCCTTTCCCATTTTACAAGTCCCACACTTGGGGAAAGGATTCAATGTTGTGCAATCACACTAGATGCTTAGGATGATCAAACTAGAAATCTAATCAACATCTAGGGGTGCTGTTGATTTGCAACAATAGTTTTGGCACACTGTGGGACATAGAAGTCTTCATCTTCATTACAACAAAATTGATGTGCATTTGTTGCAAGTTTCTTACTTTAAAGAGCTATAAATTGCACATCTGGTGACTCCAAGGAAGAAGAATCAGTTGGTTTTAGCAGTCAAGCCTGAAAACTCATGAGAAGAATCACCACAAGGTCAAGAGTTGGAGAAGAAGAGGTGTTGTTTGAGTATCTATAGTTATCTCCAAGAAGAAGGCAAAGAGGGAGGAGGATTCAAAGGTCTCCATCTCCACCAAATAGAACTCTCTCAACTCCTCCACTTGGTAGGCCTTTCATTCAATCAAATAGGGTTCTAAGGCCCATCAGAATGCAACAAAACAACCCCTATGTCAATTTCATTGGCAGCAGCCCACTTTCTCTCAATGTACAAAATCCAATTCCTATTGCAACATTGAAAAACATTCCATACTTTACTGGAGAGAATCAGACTACTCCTGGTGATCATGTTAAGGATATTGCTAATATTTGTGTAATCCATGAGATCAATGAGATACAATTTCTTGTCAAACCACGGCATCTTCATTCAAAGGGAAAGCTTTGCAATGGTTCAGGAGTCTTGCCTCAGGTTCTATTCAAAATTGGAATTAGCTATGTATAGCCCTCCATGAGCAGTTTGGAGAAAAGGGAGACAACTTGTCCCTTTTAGAGCAGCTGACAACCATCAAGAGAGCTCCCAATGAGTAGCTGACTGATTTTAATTTCAGATTTCAAAGGACTTGGGAGAGAATTCCAGTGGAAGTCAGGCCAACAAAGCAGAAGGTGCCTTTCTTTATTACCTCAAAGCTTTAAATTCTGATATTTCTATGTTAATTCAGTCCATGGGAGGAACAACTATCCCCATTGCTTATAGCATTGCCATTAGAGATGAAAATTATTTGATCCAAGCTGGCAAGCTAGCTCCTAGGCCCCCAATGCCACTGTTTCCAAGTTTAGAGAGCCCAAACACTAATCAAACGCCTAATTTAGCTCCTATTCCCACTCCTAGAAATTAGAATTCAAGTGAATCTTCCACTTCATCTTCTAGCACCTCAAATGAACTTTAAGAAGTCATGAAGTAATTAAAAACTTAGGTAATGAGCTAGTTACACTCAAGAGGCATCAAGCCCAAGATTTTAGACCTCCCTTCCAGCCCCAAGCTCAGCCTAACAGGCAACCATATCAACCCCAAAGACCACCCAACCCAACTACAAATTTGAATCAAGCAAGGCCTCCTACCAATAGACCATTTCAGCCCTATAATCCCAATGCTACATCTACCTCTAAAGCATTAGTGCCAGTACAAAACAATATAGCTCAAGAGTATGATTGGTGTTTCCCATGCAATGAACCTCATAACCAATCCATGTGCTTCAATGGTGCCTTGAATCAAGCATTAATGGTGACAACAACTGGTGTGGAGGGTGAGGGAAATAACTAGCAACAAGAAACATTCCAGAGACCAGTCATCTCTAAATGATACCACACTTGTAAACTGGCAGGTAGAAGATTTTTGTGGCATGAATCAAATGGTTTCCCAAAGTGTTGCAGCCAACACAAGGTCAAAGAGGAGAAATTTGGGTGAAGAACAGCCATTAGCCCCAAGCAATCCTCAATCTTCTATCACTCCACAAACTATTGGAAAACAAAATTCAAATCCAAACACACAAGGACTGCCCAAAACAGCTCCTAAGCCAACTCAAATGCCAGTTGCTACTACCCATGTGCAAGGAATGAATGTGCAGGCCAAGGGAAAGCAAAGAGATACTTCATCTCCATTCAATATCATTGATAGATGAAGAAGACAAATGTGAACATATCAATGTGGGAATCACTATCTATCCCAGGTCAAAGAGATTTGTTACAAGCTGCTATGAAGGACTGGTCAACTTCAAATCAGCAAGTCCAAATGCAAGAGAAAGTGCTCACAAATGCTGCCCAGCCTGAGGGGAATCATGGAGGACAGCAAGGTAAAATGTTGAAGCCCCCTCCATTCTATGTTTCATTGATCATTGGAAATCAATTAGTACACAATTGCATGATTGATTCTGGGGCAAGTAGTTCAGTAATGCCCAAGAAAATAGCTGATCAGTTGGGAATTCAAGTATGAAGTCATATCCAAAGGGGTAGTGCAATTGGATGGGACAGTAGTAAAAATAGTTGGAGTGATAAAAAACTTGAGTCTTACCTTGCATGCCTGCCCCAATGTTGTTGTTTTGCAAGATGTCTCAGTAATAGACCTTCCACCACTCTTCGCCCTATGTTTGTCAAGGGATTTCACAGCCAAGATTGGAGGTTACTTATCTGCTGATTGGTCACACATGTTGTTTCAGAATAAGATATGGAACCAAGGCCACAATCAGATCTGAGCCTATTGCAAACTTTCACATTGAGCCTTACACTCCAAGTCAAATCAATACCAATTGTTCAACGTTTGATCAAGAAGATTATCCAAGCACTGATGAAGCTGACACCAAAGTTGGAAGTATCCCAGATCTAACTCTTGATGAATGGGAAAAAAGGTACATGCTTTTGATCCTTATCAAGAAATAGAAGAATCTGAGTTAGGAGTCTATTGCATGCATGAAGAAAATCAGCCTATTCCTAGCATCACCAAGCCAGACCACAAGGATGACAATGAGGTATGGCAGTTGTTTTTTGATGGATCAAGGAGTAAACAAGGTGTAGGAGGAGGAGCTATGCTTGTTTCACCACAAGGAGTTAAGTATTATTTAGCTTTTAGATTTCAGTTCGCATGCTTTAATAACAATGCTGAATATGAAGCTTTGGTACAATTTGCATTAGTCAATCAAGAGGGGATAAAGAACTTGCAAGTCTTTGGTGACAATGAGTTGATTGTCAACCAAATTAGGGGGCAGCATGCTATCAAGAATGATCTACTCAAATGCTACAAGAACAGGGTGTGGGACCTCATTGAAGATTTTGAGGGCTTTAGCATAAAATCCATCCCTAGAAAAGGGAACCAAGTGCTTGACAGCGGGCTTGTAGTAGTAGGGGCAGCCTTTGACATTGTTGAAAGCATTCAAAAAGACAAGGTATAGCCAAACATCCATGTAATTTGAGGCCTTTGATGCCGAGATAACAATGTAAGTTGGCAAGTGTTTGAAAATGATCAAGCAAATCATCCATTTCTTAAGAAGAGGTGAGTTTTTCAGCTAAAAATCAGGAAAAATTAGAGCAGCAGTATGGTGACCAAGTGGTATAGCTGAGAACCAACAAACTACCAAAGGGACTTATTACTTTGGAGTCCATTTTCAATCCTAATGATTAGTTTAGGAAGGAGAAAGCAAACATCCAAGTCAAGGGAGAAGATTCAGTGTCCATCTCGGTGGAAGGAGGCAAATCACTCCAAGTTGGCAAGATGGCAACCGAACAAGAAAGGTATGAGTTCATACAACTTTGTCAAGAATTCCCTGATGTGTTTTCCTGGAGATATGAAGATTTGAAAGGTTTCAATCCCAAGTTAGCTCAACACACCATTGAATTGGACCCAAATACTAAGCCCATCGGGAAAAACCAAAGGCCAGTCAACCCCCACATGGAGCCTCTCAAGAGAAAAGAATTGAATAAGCTGATAGAATCAAGAATCATATTCCCTATCAAGCATTCTAGTTGGGTGGCCAACTTGGTTCTAGTTAGAAAGAAGAGTGGGGAAATCAGAGTGTGTTGACTTCAGAGATTTGAATAGAGCATCTCTCAAGGACCATTATCCACTTCCTTCTATGGAGAAAATTTTGCAAGTTGTTGCTGGCTCCGAGAGGTTTTCATTACTTGATGGCTATTCGGGGTACAATCAGATTATGGTGAAGGAAGAAGATCAGTTCAAGACAGCCTTTACAACCAAATGGGGAACTTATGCATATAGGAAAATGCCATTTGGGATGTCAAACACTAAAGCTACCTTCCAAAGAGCAATGGATATGGCGTTCAAGGATATGATTAACAACATAGTGCTAATATATCTCGATGATATCACTATTTTTCAAAAAATGTGAGACCATCTCTTTCATTTGAGACAAGTGTTCCAAAGGTGTAGAAGATTTGGAGTCTCCTTGAATCCTAAATTTTTATTTTTCTAGCCCATGAAGGAAACCTCCTTGGCCACATTGTCTCTAAAGAAGGATTGGCAATTGATCCAAAGAGAGTTAAAGCCATAAGAGAACTACCATTGCCAAGCCACAAGAAGACCCTTCAAAGTTTTTTGGTGAGGATAAATTTTGTTCGGAGGTTTGTCCCAAATTTTGCAGCCCTTGTCAAGCCTATCACCAAGATGTTAAAGAAAATTATGGCTTTCAAATGGACAACAGAAGGCAAGGAGAGTTTTGAAGCAATCAAAGAAGCCATCTCTCAAGCACCAACTCTCATTAACCTGGATTTCTCCAAGGATTTCATCCTCTATGCATTTGGGGGTGATGATACTATTTCTATAATTTTGGTACAGCAGAACAGGGACAATGATGAGCAGCCAATTACTTTCTTCAGCCAAAGCCTAGAGGACTATGAGGTGAGATATTCTTTCATTGAGAAGAATTTTCTTGTAGTAATCAGAAGCTTGAAGAAATTCAAGCATTTAGTCTCAAACAACAAGGTCCAGTTGCTGGTTTCTCATGTGGGAGTTAAAGACTTCCTCCTCAACAAAGACTTAAATGAAAAAAGGGCAGGTTGGATTACTCGTGTCATGGAGTATGACATTGAGATCAAAGTCACCAAGCTAGTCAGAGGAAAAGGATTGTGTGAGCAGCTGATTTTGGGTAAACAAAAGGAAGCATGCAATAAGAAGGAGGTTGTTTTGGCGTTGCAAGACAGCCATGAGCAAGGAAGCACTCAAGAAGAAAATAACGGTTTCCCCACTCCTTGCTAGACCCAAGGTATAATGCACTTCCTAAGCATAGGCCTATGCCCTCTAGAGATGAACAAGACCAAAATAAGACACTTCAGATTGCAGGCTGTCCCATATGCCCTTGTTGATGGTGTTTTGTTCAAAAGAGATGTGAATGAAGTACTACTGATATGCATTGGTACAAATTAGATTCATAGGGTGTTGTAAGAGTTCCATGGTGGACCAGCTGGTGGTCATTTTGCACCAAGAGTGACATCTCTAAAGATCATGAGGGATGGCTATTATTGGCCCAAGATTTTCAATGATTGTTATGTATGGATCAAGAGGTGCAAGAATTGTGCATTCTTCATAGGTAAAGAGAGGCTAGCTGCCCTTCTATTGCATCCAATTTTAGTTGACCAGCCATTCATGCAATGGGGTTTAGACTTCATTGGAGTCATTAATCTCAATTCAAGCCAAGGGCACAAATGGATTCTAACAACAACAGATTATTTCACCAAGTGGACTGAAGCAGTAGCACTCAAGGAAGTAAATGAATCTAGCATCCTAGATTTCTATGAGGGAATAGCAACTAGATTCAGCATACCTGCTACAATAATATCAGATAATGCATTAGCACTCATTGGGTCCAAGGTGACTAAATGGGCTATCAAGAATGGGATCTATCTAAGTACTTCATCAAACTATTACCCCAGCCAGTAATGGCCAAGGTTGAGTCTACAAACAAGAACATGTTTAGGATCATTAGGACTCTTGATGAAAATCAGAGGTCTTGGCATACTAAATTGAAATCAGCCTTATGGGAAAATAGGATAACTCCCAAAAGATCTACGGGTAACTCTCCGTTCAAGCTTGCTTATGGAAGAGAGGCAATTTTGCCCATGTCACTTGAGTTGCCAACATTGGAACTCATGAAACAATTGGAGTTGTTGGATTTTGAGCCCATGGAAGTTAGATATGCAGAATTGATGGAGCTCCAAGAAATCAAAGATCGGGCATCCCAAGCAATGGAGAAAGATCGGGCTTTGATAAATAAGACATTTGATAGAAAGGCCAAAATAGATCTTTCCAAGTTGGAGATCTAGTGTTAAAATGGGATGCGAGATAGAGCAAAACCGGGAAGGAATTAAAAATTTGATGCCATTTGGAGTGGCCCATACATGGTAACAAAGTGTAAGAACAACAATGCTTTCCAATTGTCTTCATTAGGTGGCAAAGAAGCTGCAGATTCCAGTCAATGGAATCCATCTAAAGCATTGTTACTAAAGGGAAATTATCCACCTTGTATATATTAGTTTAGGTTTTTCATTCCTCAAAGTGCTTGTGCACATTGTTTTGCTTATAGGTTACTTTGTTTTTCCTAAGTGCTTTGGCACAAGCTTGTTGTTCCTGGGAATGTGTTTACAGGCCTTGCTCCATCGGGTGATATTCCATCTTCCTCCTTGCAGTGTTCTAGTCAGTTGGGGTACCAAACAGAGAATTTAATGACTCCATGCCCAATGGATTGCTTCAGGCAATCGGTAATTTCATCCAAAGGCGAAGATGACCCTCCGAGTTGCCAAAATTGTTACCCCAAAATGTGCCCCCTGCTCATTTTGTGGCTAACTCCTTTCATTCTTCCCTCTCTTGTGCCTCAGTTATAATATTTTTCTTTTAGGCACTCAAAACCTTCTAGAAATGACACCATTGGATAGAGATCTTTCTCATCTTTCCAGAAAGGTAAAGTTTTCCTCCTAACTCCATGTATTTTTGAAGTTATGGCTCGGTGGAGTTTTGTGGGAAATTTCCCTCAAGGCCCTGACCGATGAGATCTTGCCACGTGTCTAGGGAAGTGGCGAGGTTGGAGGAGAACTTGGTTTTTACCGAGTATTTTGGAAAAATTTTCAAGAGGAAATATTTTCCCCATTGGCCTGCCGATGAATCGAAAGCAATGCCACGTGTCACAGGTGATAAATTTGAAAATTTTGGCTAAGTGTTGCATGGAAAATTTTGGAAGGAAAGCCCGTGCCCAATAAAACGATGCCACGTGTCCTATGGATCCGGAATGGTGGAAGGTAGAGGAGAAGTTATATTTTTGGCAAAGTTCTTCACCAAAATTCAAAAGGTAAGTTTTGGCCCGCTTCCCGCTCCGACGAAACAACGAATGCCACGTGTCAACGAAGCACTGGAAAGGTGGGGTGCGAGAGGAAATTGTGAATTTTTCCTTAGTGTTCGCGTAAAAAGTAAAATGATTTCAGAGAACCCAAAATGAATGAAATGGAGACACATGTCCTGGAAAGGTGGAGGGCAGGGAAAGTTTGCGAAATTTTCCCAAAGGAAAAAACAAAGGAAATTTTATAGGGAAAAGCTCACCCCCTAAATGCGGACCAATGGGACCTCGCCACGTGTCCAGGTGGCACCAAAAAACTTAGGTCAATCCTACAGGGAATTTTGGAGGGCCAAACCCATGTCCAATGGAATTTCGACATGCTTCCAGATTGAAAATTTTCAAAGTGACCCGTGGAAAATTCAAGAAATACAAGCCCGCATCAATCGGTGTTTGCCACGTGTCCCACAAACTTACCCGGCCGGTGGGAATTTTTCCAAAGGAAAAAATAAAGAAAATGGAGCTGGAAGGGCATGCACCCAATCAAAATGTGCCATGTGGCACCTGGAATGGTGGGGCATGGGGAAATTTTTGAAAATTTTCCAAATGACCAAAAAGGTAAAATTCAAAATTTTTGCCCGCCAACCCGATTCGGCCCTATTTTGCCCTAAAACTTCAAATGGCCATATTTTTCGATCTAGAGCTCGATTTTTTGCATTCTTTATATCAATGGAAAGCTAGTAAAATTCTCTACAATATTCCAAGGTCCTTTTTGCATTTTGATGGATATTTGAGAGATAAAATCAAAAATTCCTTTGGCACGTGGTCATGGATAGAAATGATGTTTCAACCATCGTTTTAATGAAGAGTGGCTCACATTCTCTCCCAACATGGTTAAAAATGTCGTGGAATGGGTATGTAAGGATGCCCATGCTGTTTTGATGGAATTTTGGTCAATGGTTGAATCCCTTCCCATGTTTTCCCATGTTTCTCTCTCCAGGCTCGTCCCTTGACCTTTGTAAAAAGCGATTGGCTCATTTTCAAAGGGTGGAACATTTCTTTTGTATTGCAGGCTCTCTCTTTCACCTTGAAAGTGATTTGGTGGAGAAATCAAACCTTTTTTTTAGTCTACAACTTGTTTTACCTCTCAGGTGTTGTAATGCATGTGTTTTGGTTAATGGAAATGACAATACAGGCTTTGTGAATGAATTTTAATCCTTTGTTTGTGTTGTTTGATCCATCTCTGACCTTCCATTACATTTTATCAGTTTGTGCATGAAGTTTTGTTGCATTTTATGAACTGTGTCAATATGCAAAAGTGAGAAATGCTCACCACTCCTTTGGTGCATCACCTATTAGCATTAGTTTTTTTTTTTTTTTTTTTGCATTCTCTATCTCTTTCCCTTTTCAAATTTAGAGTAAGAACTAGGAATTCAAACCTCTGCAACTTGTAAGTGATAAATCTGATTAGAGGAGTTGAGGAACCAGCCTCTAATCTGGAGATTCCTTTCCCATTTTACAAGTCCCACACTTGGGGAAAGGATTCAATGTTGTGCAATCACACTGGATGCTTAGGATGATCAAACTAGAAATCTGATCAACATCCAGGGGTGCTGCTGATTTGCAACAACAACTACCTATTTCTTTCTTCATCATGATTCTATCTTACCATAGCACATGCAAGACATTTATGTGTCACTACCTTTGGTTGATATTCATTGTTTAATTAATGATTCTAATCAGGTTCTTATTATTCTAAAGCCATTACCTTGGGGTTAATATTTGGAATCTTTTTCAAGTAGATTCAAGGCTTAGCACCCAATCAGAAATTTTGTTACCAAGGAAGGATTTTACATTATCGAGATGACAGTCTAAGGAATTCAAAATTTGGTTACAATGTCCTCGAGAAAGTCAAGGATGGTTGATTTGATTGATTCCTTGAGCATGACAAATTCTATACATCTGGTAAAGTATTCTATAGCCGTCAACACCCACTTGTGCCTAGTGTTTGAAGGAGGATTGATCATGCATACAAATTCGAGACCCCATTATGAAAAAGGTTTATTTACATGGATTGTTCGAGAGGGAAGAGATTCCAATTTCTTCTTTTGTAATGTATTATTTTCATTTGGTGACCCATTTATACGCGTCTGCGAATAGGGTAGGAAAAAAATCCTTCCCTTCATTGACAGAGAAGTTTTCACCAAATAATCCATAGTGAAATTTTGATAACACTTTTTCAATTTGCATGCCATCAATACACCTTAGAAATACACCATCAATATATCTTTTGAAGATGGCGCCATCAATCGTGGATATGGAATAGATCATGCAACATCTACTTTTGCCTCTTTGATTTGTTTAAACTAGGAGGATAAGCACTAGTGGAAAGGAATGTGATCATTCCCTTCATTAAGTTGCACCCACCAAGATATTCAATTTTTTCAACTTCAACACATGATATTTCATCATTAATAAATAATGAAGTCTCAAGTTTAGATTGTACATCCTCAAAGCAAGTTCCTTGAAAATTGCACTACCTCAAATCAGCTTTGTAGCTTTTATAGTCACATCATAGTCCATAATTTTAGTCACCCATATTTATCTTTTTCAATGATTTATATCCCCATGATGAGGTCTCTCAAACCTTAGGGTGAAACTAGCACCTTAACATGATTTTTGGCGAGCATTATTTTTAATTTATCAAGCGCGTGCATGATGGCGTAGACATATTTCTCCAAGTGAATGTATTTCAATTTGTAATCCTTCAAAGGTGTCTAAATGAATAAAGCCAGTGGCTACTCAAGTCATTTTCCATTTTCTTTTATTGAGACAACAACAACACTCACATCAGCTCCATAGGCATAAAGGATGAAATCCTTGGGCTAATCTGGATTGATGAGTGTTGCACGCAAGAAATTTTTGCTTGATGTTGTTGAAGTTTTTTTTCCTTTTGTTGTCTATTTGAAGGTTGTGTCACTTTTGAGAATGAGGATGATGGGCCTTACTAGTCATAATGAGTTAGGAATGAAGCTCCTAACAAATTTTATCTTTCCTAGAAATGACTATAAGGATTTCTTGCGCGTTGGTAGGGAGAGAGAGAGGATGGATAAAACACACTCGGGATCAATAACAATTACATCCTTCAAGACCAAATGGCATAAAAGTTTCCCTGTGTCATAATAAAGTTCCACTTCTTGGGGTTAATGGATACCCTAATTTCTCTACATATCTCAAATACTTTCTCTAGATGTGTCATATGATCCGCACTTTGTTTTGAGAAGACAATTATGTCATCTAGGTAAACCAAGATGAACTCATTAATATAACCTTTGAAGGAAATGTCCATGATGCATTGAAATTTTGTGCCTATATTTGATGTGACCCAAGGGCATCTTATGATATGCATATGTCCCCCACTTGGTTGTAATTTTTTTTTGAATTGATCCACTTCCTTGACCATGATATGATTGAATCTAGAATACTCCAATATGGAAAATCTTTGTGCGCTAGCCACAGTCTAAACAATCTTCTCCATAGAATGAAAATTATAGTGATCCTTAAAAGATGCCTTATTCAAATCTTTGAAATCAATTTAGAGTCTTATTTCAATGTTCTTCCTGTGTAATGGAAAACATTTTGTGATCCAAGTAGAGTACTTGATGGGAATATTATCTTTTCTTCGATGATTTTAGAAAACTCTTTCATCATGAGGGCTCTATCCTTTGATAAAGCCACCGGCTACTCAAGTCCTTTTTCATTTTCTTTTGTTGAGACAACAACAACACTCACATCAGCTCCATAGGCATAAAGGATGAAATCCTTGGGCTAATCTGAATTGATGAGTGTTGGTATGCAAGAAATTTTTTCTTTATGTTGTTGAAGTTTTTTTTTTCCTTCGTTGTCTATTTGAAGGTTGTGTCACTTTTGAGCATGAGGATGATGGGCCTTACTAGTCATAATGAGTTAGGAATGAAGCTCCTAACAAATTTTATCTTTCCTAGAAATGACTACAAGGATTTCTTGCGCGTTGGTAGGGAGAGAGAGAGGATGGATAAAACACGCTTGGGATCAATAACAATTACATCCTTAAGACCACATGGCATAAAATCTTGCCCCATGCCATAATAAAGTTCCACTTCTTGGGGTTAATGGATACCCCAATTTCTCTACATATCTCAAATACTTTCTCTAGATGTGTCATATGATCTGCTCTATATTTTGAGAAGACAATTATGTCATCTAGGTAAACCAAGATGAACTCGTTAATATCACCTTTGAAGGAAATGTCCATGATGCATTGAAATTTTGTGCCTATATTTGAAAGACCCAAGGGCATCTTATGATATGCATATGTCCCCCACTTGGTTGTAATTTTTTTTTTGAATTGATCCACTTCCTTGACCATGATATGATTGAATCCAGAATACTCCAATATGGAAAATCTTTGTGCACTAGCCATAGTCGAAACAATCTTCTCCATAGAATGAAAATGATAGTGATCCTTAAAAATGCCTTATTCAAATCTTTGAAATCAATGTAGAGTCTTATTTCAATGTTCTTCCTGTGCACTGGAAAACATTTTGTGATCCAAGTAGAGTACTTGATGGGGAATATTATCTTTTCTTCGATGATTTTAGAAAACTCTTTCCTCATGAGGGGCTCTATCCTTTGATTAATTGGCCTCTAATTTTATCTGATGGGATTGATACTAGGATCAAGGTCAATGGAGTGTTGAGAAACACTTGGATCAAATCCTTTGAGGTATTCATATTCACATAAGAAGATATCACTGTATTTCTAACACGATAAATCAATGCCTTCTTTCCATAACACACATAATATTTACTCAATAAAGCAACTCCTTTTCGCATGCAATAGTCACTAGGGATTAGTCTTCTTGTGCCACACACATATACTTTTCTTCACCCTTGAATTCATCATTAGGGATAAACATTTTATCTATGGTGACCAACCCTTTAGGTAACTTATTTTTCTTAAGTTGAATCACTTGGTCATCATAGTTGTCATGCAAGTCAGCCTGCATGCTTAAAGAGAACTCAACTTCATTCGAATGAATCTGGATGATTTGTGTTTCACTGTCAAACACCTACCAACTAGTTATTTTGTCTGGAATAGATGGCTTGATCACCATTTTTACATGCTATGTGTTTCCTTTCACAAACTCCTAAGTATGAGAGAAATTCAAACCAAGCACAACCATCTAGTATGCTTCTTTGTTCATCTTCCTTCGCCTCACCTAAAAATTTGAGCATCAAAGCTCTCTAGGAGGTCCCAAACTCTATACTTGTAATATTTGAGAAGCTTATTCTTTATCACACACTTGTTTGTGACCTAATGGATGACCAGTTATTTGTCCCTAAAAATATGCAGTGCCTTAATCCATATTTTTTCAGCAATGAGAAGGCCATGCACTAGTGCTTCGTACTCTACTACATTGTTGGAGCATGCAAACTAAAAATTTGTGTGAGAAGAATAATTTCCCATCCTTGGGAGAAATGAGACAACACCTATTCCTATGTCATTTATTCTTCTAGAGCTATCAAAGTACAACTTCCACAGACCAAAATTTTCTTCATTTTTCTTGAGCACATGTGGCAATACATATTCTTCTTCATGTATGTAGTAAGTTCCAAGTCCAGTTTCAAGGGCTTCAAGATCCTCATCATATGGACAAAATTTGTGATTCATCTCTTCCTACTCATATAGCAATAAATCAGTACAAGAGGGGGAATAGATTATTCTTCAGAAACTGAAACTTGTTCTTAGCCTTCTTGGATTAGGAAATTAACTTGTTGAGGGGATGGTTTATATGACTCAACATTATGGTAAAGTATTGGTTCAGCTTGTATGGTAAACTAAGTACCATACCTTGTTCTTAGTAACATATGGGACCAATCAGAAGACAAGTAACCACCCACTTTAGTAGTGAAATATCTTGATAGACACAAGGAAAACAAGATCGATAAGTCAATGATTGACACATCTTGAGTTATGGAAAGGATTGGACATACATGGAGGGTTAACTAAAGATCCTTGATGAAAAATAGAGTTTTGACAGTTGAGCCATCAATTTTCAAGACTCCTTTAGACATGGGGCTATACTTTAGACCTAGGACATCATAAATGTTCTTAGGCATGATAAGATACTAACACCTAAGTCAATCTTAAAATTGTGCACAAGGTTTTTACATATGATTAAATACATATAGAAGGGTGGGGCTTTAAAACCTTAATCAATTTCTTTTCCTCCGCCTAACAAATATCGACAAAGCAACATGGATTTTTTATATAGCTAGATCAATGTGCACGAGTTGCACAGAGCTTTATACAACAGTCACGTAGTGATGGAATGGCTAGGCCATCCCACATCATGAAATTCAAATTTTTCTTCTTCATTTGGTCCATAATTTGGAATGGAGGACCCATTAATTTTTGAATTTGAGGCACAACAACATATTTTCTTGATTGTTCAGGTGTAGAGGTAGGTGCCTTAAGCGGCACAAAGGCTTGACCTACCAAAGGAGTAAAACATGTTTCTTGTGTTGGAGAATTACACTGAATATCATGTGCAGGATTTTACATGTCATGACTATTGGGTGGCTTACATGTATCTCTTTGATTTTGAGGATCAACTTGTGGTGTGGGAATTGAAGGTTGAATGCCATACTTGAGAATTATTTTCTTATACCTTATGTTATCAACAACTTGGGTGTGTGGTCTATTTTTGTCATCCGCTACTTGATTAATTATGTAGAAGTCTTCAATGCCAAATAACATAAGGTTGAATTCAAGAACTTATGGAATTTCTTTATTCTCAATCTCATTTGTTCTTATGGAAGGTTCACTATTAGAAGTGGCTTACATCATGTAAGCCTACACACACACAACATTGGCACAATGATTCTGACTATGAGGCATATTGCAAGGAAATCACCACTCTGAATCTTGCACCATATTGTTATAAAATGGAACTAGTTCTTGGCTTGTCTTGGATTCTAGAAGAGGTTGCGTAGGGGAAACTACTTGCAATGGGAGGTGTGCATTAGAATGTCATCTATCATTTTTTTCATTCTTCCCATATATTTGATTTGCATATTTATTTCTAAAGGGCTGATGGCTTTGGTTATATCCCTAATTAGAATTATTTCTAAAGGCTTACATTTGCTACTTCTCTAATGGTATAACTTTATTGGACAAGTTTATAATCAGGGATTTTATTTCTTCATCCTCCTTTTTTTGTGTGGGAGAATAGGATGTGGATGTATTAGGATTAGCACTCTACTTAGGAATAGGAGCAATAGAATGCTAGGGAACGTGACACATTTTTATGAATAAGGGCACGGGTAGTCTAGGGATAACTTTCCCACCTAGATTAGACTATTATATTACCTTATTGCAATATTGTAAGATGCAGGTAAAGTTCTACCTCTCGTGGACTAAATCATGATTGAGATATCAATATTCAAATCCCATAGATAATATAGGAAAGCATGTTGGGCTATAAGCCTTACCACTTGGGGGATTCTATCCCAAGTCTTTTGAAACCTAATATTAAAATTAGTCATCTACTCATTGGGTGATCTTTTAGTTGTCATCATTTGCTCCACCAAAGACATGTGATCTGATTTGTCTTCAAAATAGTTACAAAGAGTTGTTCTAAGTTCATCCCAGCTAGCAATAGATGCTAGTATTAGGATTCTATACCTCGAAGAACTTTTCCCTTGAGCGAGGTCGTAAACAGTCTAACTTCTACATCATCATGTATGACCAAATAGATAGAGCACATGCTAGCTATATATTGCATGTGCTTAACATGGGTGAATTGATTCTCACTAGTAAAGTATGGAATACTTCCGAGAACAACCCTTGGCATAACAAGTTGTGCATTGAAAAGAAGATAACCTCCACTAATAAAGTTAGTAAAGTTTTTTGGAGGTTACAAAGCTGCCATGAAAGGTTACACATGAGGTTTACCAAGATGAAGAGTGGAAAGTACACAATGCAATAGAGATGGAGATATGCACACGGTTGTTCTACTACATGTTATTCTCGAAGATCACTTGAGGTATTCAAAGGAATATTGAGTCATAACACTTTGTCTGGTATTTACTCTTCTCATGAAAGGTAAGTGGACTACTAGAAACAATAGATCTCGAGTATTGGGAGTCACGGATGTGTTTCAACAAGCCTCCAAAGGCTTAAAATCACTAAGTCACACACTAGAACTAGCAATGATGAAATTTAAGCTTATAATACTGGTCTCATCGGGTGTGCCAAAAATTATCTGAGCTCAAACTTGCACCCAACCCAGATCATGTTGAACTGGGTCTTTGGGGAAACAATGGGAATATCTCCAAGTTGTGGGACTTTGCACGCTTGAGAAAAACCTCCGGAGAAGTATGGTTCCTTACCTACTTCTACGACTACTGTTAGTCCTAATGCTAAAATGGAAATCCTAACCTAAACATGCCAAGGGACCAGATAGAAGGATATGTGGAAATGGAAAACTAATCTAAGGGAGGTGATAACACCAAAAAGAAAAGGGGATGAACACGATTTGTTTTGAGTGAAAATGAAGGAAAATGTGTAGAGGAAGGCTAGACATTCATAACACATACCACAATATAGTTACAAAATCACTTTCATGAGGCACAATAAGAAAATGAGATGCAAGGGACTAGATAAAGCGCAACATGAACACAATGTAAAGGAAAGGAAAGGAGGAAGAATAAAATAGGTTAAGGGAGAAGATAACCACAAAATAATGCTTTATTATCAGAGATCAAGAATTTCGTGCTTGTTACCTGTCCAAGTTAATGTACCAAACTAAACACAAAAACCTTGAAAAACTCAAATGAAATCGATACCTGAAAGACAAGATCTGAAGATGTAGATGGAAAAGAAAGCTGATGTAGACAAGACGGGCGCACACGAGTGATCCTGCAAAGTAGATCTAGGAAACCTATGAGACATAGATGCTTGACAGAAAAAGACCACGTTAAAATATATTTGGGTGGACTGCCCAAAAGCGGGTCAGAAGTGATAAGCTCCCTCGGCGGATGTCAGTCCACATTTTCAATTAAGGAAAGAAGCATACATGATAAAATATGTAAGTAAATGTCTATATTTTGATTAAAAATGACAGACAGAAAAGTAAACAGTAGACAGAAACCAATAACAAATAGGAAAGTGTGAAAACAATGTTGGATTTGTGTTCCCTGAATTATTTTACTGTCCCACAGGAAGATCGGTGCTGATTAAGAAAATCAACATTGACTGAGAAGAATCGGCATCGACTGAGATAGGTTAGCGTCAACTAGAGAGAATCGGCGTCGACTGGGTACAGTCGGCGTTGACTTGGGGAAAATTACAGGAAGATTGAGAAACAGACAGTGGAAGCTAGATCATCGATCTTCGTTGGATCTGCAAGAGCCGTAGGGATACTGACAAGGCTCCACCTATGCTGGATGCAGGAACAGAGTCACCAAGAGATTGATGAAGACTCACGATGTCGATGTGGTAGGAGTAGAGTAATGGTACTCCTCTTAGGGATTGGTTTGGACAGGATTCACTCTCACTTGATAGATAATGCTCAGACTTAATGCTCAAAACTCTCTCGTTCTTTCTGTCTCTCTCTCTCTGTCTCTTTGTCTAACCAGAACTAAATTTTGGCCTTCTATTTGTAATCGGCGCTGACCAAGATGAAATCGGTGCGCTCAAAAAAAATCGGGTGCCGATCAGGGAATAGTCTCCTGAAATGGCCAAAAGGGATGATTTTTGGGAAGATGAAGTGATCCTTCCACCTCAAATATGGGAAATATCCACAGCTTAGTTTGGGAGGATAAGAAATAGGGGGGATAGATGGATAGAATAGATACGGGAGGTTAGGAATTGATATGGGTTAGATAAGTGGTTAGGATATATGTAGAAAATATAATTAAATAATTAATATTTAATTAGCCATGGGTAAAACATAATGGGGTGACATAAACTTAGGATAGATGTTTAAATCAAATATTAAATAATACCCTAAGGGAGAAGTGGTGATGTAAACATGCCCCAGGTTACCCGAGTAGACAAATGTGCACGGGGGACACCAAATTGGATAACCAATTTTAGGTGTCTACATTTTGCCCCTTTTTGTCAAGTAACTTGCGATAAGCAAAGTTGCGAGACAAAAACAAGGAGTTCGAAGAAAGGAAGAAAAAGTGATGATGTGATCCCCTAAAACTAGGGATGGGATGGGTCATGAAAGAACAAACGATCCCAAGTTTGAAAAAGGTAGATGAAAAGGCAGGATGCCCCAGCTAGATGTCTAGAGTAGATCTGATCATTAATGACACACAAAAATAACATTAAGGCAGCTACCTAAGGAACTCACATTGGTATGGCAGTCTAGATGGTCTCCGCAGGAGATAACGTTAGTACCTACAGACTCGTGAGTGTAAGGAGGGCTGCAAAATAATCAGCACCTAAAAAGAGACACATTAGTAGGGACAACAAGGTGGTCTGCAAAGTAGGAGCGTGAGTTCCCTGAGACCCGTTGACTCTAATTTGCCAAAATGTGAGTGCCCCATATGTAGGGGACAGGCTCGAAATTGACAATAATATCGAAAGTATGTACAAAAGGAAACATTCGGGGCCCAATAATGACCATATTAATAAGCCAAGCATCAACACTATGGCAAGAAGATTAGGAGATGGAAGAAAAGAAAAGAAAGGAAGGTGAAGAAGCAAAAGTGCAACCAATCGGCAATAATAGGCTTAAATCGGCATCGATCCAGATTAATCGGCACCGACCATAACAATCGGCACCGACCAAACAAATCGGTGCCGACCGTACCAAGCGCATATAAATATGCGAAAGGAAAACGTGAACGATTTATTTAGACCATGACGATTGATTTAGAGAGAGTCAAAAATTGGATTTGAGCACCATGGAAGCCTCTGGGAGCAGTCAGAAGTGGAAGAGGACATGACCAGGGGTAAGTGAATCTACCCGAACTTCCTTATATACTTTTATCGTGAAATAGCATATTAGGATGCCAAATTTTAGAGAAAAAGGGAATAAGTGGGAAGTAAGAGTGTTTTTGACACTTGTCCTCCCAGTCGGCGTCGATTGGAAAAATCGACGCCGATTAGATGAAATCGGTGCCGATTATCTTAAATCGACGTCGACTATTTTGGATCAACGCCGATTTAAGTAAATCGACACCGATTTTACCGAATAGACTGATAAGATGATAGAATGTGTTTTTGATGTTATGATATGGATAAATGGGAAGCTAACATTTCTCTTAACATCGTGGATGTAGGCACGAGAGGTGTTACACATGCGGGATGCTATTCCTAAGCTTCTGGAGACCATTCTCCCGATGTGGTCGACGCTTGATTGGTACCACCTAGAGTTAGCTAGGCTCGGGGGCTTTCGGTACTATCGACGAGTGCCGCGAGATGTAGAGTTTCTGTAAGCACTAGTATGATGATGGGATAGCCGGACTTGCACTTTTTGGTTTAGGACGGGTGAGATGACCATCACCCACGAGGACATATACAGGATCCTGAGGCTACCGATCACTGGGGACCTGATAGAGATTACTCCACGAGAGTAGTAGCAGAGGGCCCTAGGACGATTGTATGGAGACAAGGTGGATGATTCAGATATAGTGTCCGGGGTGGTGAGGATAGCCTCTCAAGATCAGATAGGATGATGCCAGGAGTAGACAGATAGTGTTGATTCAGATGGCTATCTCCTATTTTTCTCTGCTAGATTCAAGAGGTGGGAGATTCCCATTACTATTACTAGATTGTATTTGTGACATCCTATAGTTCAGATAGGCTCAATTTTACCGATGCCTTGATAGCACAAATATATTATGAGCTATGGATGTACATGACCGGTAGGTGGACAGGATTGATGTTAGTTTTGTGCTCCATTGCTGGGCATATGAGCACATAGCAGTGATCAGGCCATCCGGGCTTCCATGGATGCCAGAATAAAGTGGGGGCCATTGATTATGGATTCCAGTGATGGCAGGCTAACATGGCCCCGGGAGATACAGGGAGATCTATAGATTGGTATGCCGAGTGCTTCAGGATGTTGACACCAGAGCAGGTCATCTAGAGACCATATCGGGTCTACCCGACATGGGCGGTCAGGAGGCTCACCTAGTGGGGTTGAGACGGAGTAGGGTGGTTAGGGGCTGCAGGCCTGATATGTGGGAGCATGTCCCATTTATACAGGTATTGAGATAGTTCAGCCTAGTGCAGACAGTGCCGACCACCTACAGGCCATACAGGCAAGACAAGCAGAGAGACTGATCTACCGATTTTGATCCCGAGCAGATCCATTGAGGGAGGCCCCACCTTCCGCAGACAGTGATGATGATGCCGGAGTGGATGATGGCTATGCGGCATGGTATTTGACAGAGCTACCATGACACCTACCAGCATCTATAGATGCCGATGAGGAGGATATAGCCACAAAGCACTAGAGAGGCTGGAGGGAGAGCATTTTACCCTGACACAGACACACCAGGTGGCCCTCAAGGAGATCAGAGCTCTAACAGAGGAGAGGGATGCCCTAATATTGGAGAGAGACATAGCTCACTAGGAGCAATATATAGCAATCCTAGCAGAGGGATCACTACCATCGGCATAGAGAGGCCCTCAGGGCCAAATATGGTGATACAGGTACCATGTCAGAGTCTGGGACATAGGGTACAACTATAGGAGGGCCACCACCAACTAGTAGCAACATTACGAGCACCTAGTACGGTGAGCCTGAGTACTTATCAGTCTCTCCTCGCTGAGGTGAGATACTATGAGGACACCCTAGCACAGCATGCCCCTGAGGTGCCTCGTTATGGTGTGAGGAGGAGATCACGACAGCCATAGCTAGTGGTGTGTCAGAGGGAGGGAGTACCGGGAGAGGGTGAGGTGGAGGTAGGCCCCTAGCAGTAGGTGCTTCTAGTTTGATAGGTGGTGGCCAAGAGAGACAGCCTGGTCCAGAGGAGGGTGGAGGAGATAGTGTCTTCCACTTATCATACTTTATGATATAGAGATCGGTGTATTTTGATATCGATATATTGATGTAGCCTCAATTGAAGGCATTTTTGATGTATGATATAGATGGCTTGATTGAAAGCCATCCATTATTTGTTGTACAGATACTCATGTATATATATAGATTCATCATTTTCTTTGTCATATGATTGTACTCATGCTTTTTAATTTCGATATACATGGATAGATGTAGCGTAATTGTGATGGATATAGACATATGCTGATAGATGATAAATAGATGTGATTGGATGGACATAGACATAGAGGATAGATAGACGTGATGTGATTTGATGTGATTGATATGTGGATTTAATTTTGATGAAAAATAGATATAGATAGATGTAGTGTAACTTGGATGTACACATTTTTAGATGTTTTGATGGATAGATGGATAGATGTGATTGATATATGGATTTAATTTTGATGAAAAATAGATATAGATAGATGTAGTGTAACTTGGATGTACAAGTTTTTAGATGGTTTGATGGATAGATGGATAAATGGGATTTGATATATTTGAGATGTTAATTAAATTTTGATGAAAATAGATAGGTAGATCCACATGTGTTGATAATACATGCTATGATATGTGTTTTGGAAAAAGTAGATAAGATGAAATTAGATAGATGATAGATTTTGATTAAATTAACATGTTAAATGTCAATTTAACTGGATGAATAAGAAATAATAATGGGAAATACTCTCTGCAAGAGCCAAGGATGTAATGAAATGACCTTGATTAGAAATAAAGGAAATACACCTAGATAAGAAAAATAATGATAAGCTAGGCCCCTAACCGACCATAAATAGAGACTTTGATAGGAAACCAAAAGACCATGCATACAAGGCCATATATGAGGTTAAAATAAACCTGACACTAGCTAGTCACAAACCAGATCTAGAAGGTAAATGGAAGGAGAAGTAAGTATTTATCTTGTCAAAATTTACGAAGGACAGAATATATGCTCCCTATTGGAAAAATAGAGTTCTCCATATGATCGACAAAAGGTCTTATGTCTCAACTTCATGATTTTTATTTTGACAGAAGAGCAAACTAATCAATGCGGGAAGTTTGCTAGATATAGAAAGACTGATCGATACGGGAAGTCTTTCAATGATGCTAAGAAGCAAACAAACAGCTGTCCTTCAAGGGATCGGTCTGTATTTCAAATGTAGCCATCCTTCAAGGGTATGGTCTATATCTTGAATGTAGCCATCCTTCAATGGTATGGTCTATATCTTTTGATTCATTTTGAAAATGCATAGATAGTTGTCCTTCGAGGGATCAGTCTATTTTTTTTTTTTTTTTTTTTGAGCTTTTGGAGCTTGTTTTAAAAGAAGCTGAGTGTAGACTAGATAGATTAGATAGAGGAAGAAAACACATAAAAACACATATTCATTCCCAAGTAGATTCGATTAAGATAGATACTTGGGACAGATGAAGAAGTGATTAAGGTGTCCCAACTAGGAGGAGGAACATATCCATAAGAAAAATGCTATGAGTAGAGCTGCGATACTCATATTTAAGGTGGAAAAGACATAACGTAGAGGACCACATAGTTCTAAATCACTATGAAAATATATGACTGGTTGTTAGATGGATGAAAGATCTGTTTTATGACTAAGATCGTGTAAGATAGATTTTAACAGTAGAAGGGTCTTAGATGCAAGGCATTAAGAGGTTCCATTTTAGGTACACCATTCATGGAGGATAAACGATAAGCCCTAGACCCATATTTATGAGTAACTACGTACAGAACCATCCAGTTAGGAGTAAACTTACCATGCTGACTCCGTTCTAGCATAGTGACATTTTGGTTTTCTTTAAGAACAAGATCACCAATTTTGAAGTCACGGTGTTGTAAGTGCTTGTTATAAGCACATTTGACACGCTCAAGATAGATTTGATGATGCTCAAGAGCATTGATATGCCACTCATCTAGCAACTCAAGCTGCGCTAGATGATTTTGACGATAGTCCTCATCAGAGACAAATTCTCTGAGAGAAACAAGAAGAGATGGGATCTGGACTTCCAAAGGAAGAACAACCCCTAACCCATAGACTAGAGAGAAGGGAGTAGTACCCGTAGGAGTATGAATGCTAGTCTGATAAGCCCAGAGAGAAAAAGGGATATGTAAATGCCAATCCCTACTAACTCAACTAGTTACCTCATGAGGATATTACGTAAAGTTTTATTGGATGCCTCGGCCTGGCCGTTAGCTTGGGGATAGTATGGAGAAGAAAGGCTAAGTTTGATATTGAAAGCGTCACGAGAGATTCGAAAATCAACATTTTGAAAGATTTACCATTACTGTGATGAGTTTGTGTGGAACACCAAAGCGACAAATGATGTGTTGATAGAAAAAATCAACAATCGGTTTAGCTTTGGTCGATGAAAGAGGAATAGCTTCCACCCACTTAGTAAAGTATTATGTGGTAGTAATGATAGAATGATGACGCTGTGAAGAGTGGGGATTGATAAGACCGATGAGATCAAGACCCCATTGTGAAAAAGGCCACAAATCTGTTGTAGGTTGCAAATCCTGACTAGGGATATGCGTAAGATTGGAATGTTGTTGACACTTGACACATTTCTTAGTGTATTCGCAACAATCTTGATTAAGAGAAGGCCAATAATAGCCTAAACGTAAGATGCATTTAGCTATGGCCAAGCCACTAAAATGTCCACCACAGATACCATCATGGACTTCCTGGATGGCTTTAGATGATTCAGGGGTTTTGAGGCACCGAAGCAAAATACCATCAAAACCACGTTTGTAAAGGATTCTGCCTAGATTAGTATAGCAATTAATGCATAGGATAAAAGATCTTCTACCATTGGAAGTCAAATCTAGAGGAAGCACTAAATGAGATAGATAATCAATGATCTATTGATACCACTCATCTTGAGTATTGGTTGTGATGACATTGATTGAAGTCAGTTGCCTGAGATGAGATGGTTGGTCTAATCGTTGCACAGCCACATAAAGTCATGAGTCTTCGGTAAAAGGTGGAATAAGCAAGGCTAAAGAAGCCATTGTATCTGTGAATCGATTTGCAGTGTGAGGAATAGCTTGGATAGTGAATTTATCAAAGGATTGAAGTTGAAAGAGAATGATATCGTGATATTTTTGAAGGATATCATTTTTGCATTGATAGACACCGTGACTTGATTAACGATGAGTTCAGAGTCACCAAAGATGTCGATATGGCAGTGCAAGATTAATAGAATTTTGAAGACCTAAAACAAGAGCTTCATATTCAGCCATATTATTGGTACACTCAAAGTTAAGTTTGTGTGTGACTGGGATAGGTGCACCCCAAGGAGGAATCATAACGAAACCTACACCTCCCCCTTGCTGGCATTTGGATCCATCAAAGAAGAGTTTTACTTTAAATGGAGAAAGACCGAAATCAATTTGTTGGATATACTCATCGGGGAATTGAGCAAGGGGGACTTGAGTTTCGGAAGAGGAGCATCAGCTAATTGATCTACAATGACCTGACCCTTGATATATTTTTGTGGAATAAACTCGAGATCAAATTTTGTCATTAGCATGAGCCAACAAGTGATACGATCATTGTGATAAGGCTTCGCATGCATTGTCTTGAGTGGATTGACACTTGTGACAATGTAAGTTTTGTGATTGAGGAGGTAGTGATGAAGCTTAGAAGTTGCAAAGAAGAGAGCACAACACAACTTTTCAGCTTCAGAATAACATGTTTCATACTCATGGAGAGTGTGACTGATGTAATATATGGCCTGTTCTTTACCGTTAGTGTCTCGATGCGAGATCATGGCTCCCAAAGCATGGTCAGTCACAAAAATATAAAGATAGAATGGTGCCCCCTCGCATGGAGGTGTAAGCATAGGTGGGGAAAGAAGATAAGCTTTGAGATCATCAAAGGACTTTTGGCAATGCTCATCCCATTCAAAATGAACATTCTTATGGAGGAGATGATGAAAAGGTTAACAACGGTCTGATAGTTGCGAAATAAAATGACTTATTCATTGAAGGCATATTTGAAGACCATGGAGTTGCTTTAAGTTAGAAGGGGAGGCATCTTAAGGATAGCTTTTATTTTTGTGGGATCAACTTTAATACCCCTAATAGAAATGATAAAGCCTAAGAGTTTACCAGTGAGAATGCCAAACACGAACTTAAATGGATTTAGGTGAAGAAAAAAGTGAATGATCCTCTCAAAGAGAGGTGCAAGAATGAAAATATGATCCTGATGGAATTTAGATTTATCGAGGAGATCATCGACATAATCCTCCACCATTTTGTGTAAAAGATCATGGAAGATGTAGGTCATGGCTCGTTGATAGGTTGCTCCCGTGTTCTTAAGACCGAAAGGCATGACATGATAACAAAAAGTCCCCCAAGGGGTTATGAAGGAAGTCTTATGCTGATCCTCTAGTGTGATAAGAATTTGATTATATCCAGAGAAACCATCCATAAGAGAAAGCATCTTGTGACCCGTAGTTAAATCCATGAGTTGATCGATATTAGGTAGAGGAAAATCATCTTTTGGACAAGCAAGATTAAGATCCCAGAATTCGGTACAAATTCAAATTTTCCTAGTAGCTTTGGTTACTGGTACTACATTCAAAACCCATTGTGGATAATCGATGGGTTGGATGAAGTTAACAGAAAGAAAATGTTGCAACTATTATTTAACAAGAAGGGCTACTCGAGGTGTATTTTATGCAAAAAATTTAACCGGTTTGATGTCAAGAAGAGTAATGATATTGTGGACCACGACATCGGGATCAAGTCCTGGCATATCCTCATATGACCAAGCAAAGGCTTGATGATGGTTGGAAAGAAAAGTGGTAAAGTCTCCTAACTCTTGTGGATTAAGAGATTGGCCGACCTTAATGATGCGAGGGTCTTTAGAAGTCCCTATATTAAGATCGACAGTGGCTTCGTTAAGAAGTGTAGATGTGTCAGAAGGAATGGTTTTAGGAAGATAGGAATCCTCTGCCCCTAGATAGGTGAGGACAGAATCATCATCTGCACAAAGTGGATAGTGTTGATAGTAGGAGAGTCGTCTCCAACTATTTCAGGGAAGACTAATGGTATGGACATGGATTTGTTATTATTTTTATAGGTCAGTGGCCCTAAGGAAATGGTATTGACTAAAAAAAAAGTTAGATGGGATGGAAATGGTGTCATCCACATCAAATGATGCTTCTGACCTAGCGAGAGAAGATGGTTCCTCAATAGGGAGAGGCTCATCGAGAATAGTGATGGTGGCTTTTGAAAGAGGTTTAAATCCTAAACCAAATTTTTGATGTGGTTTAAGAGTTTGAATGGACGTGAGGTCATGCACACCCTTTTCATAATTTCCTAGGCCAAAACCATTCCACGCGCACTGATATAAATAAGTTTTTGCAAACGTGGGATTTTGTAGACAATCAAACCCTGTTGAATAGGGTTTGGCCACGGGAGGAGAATCGGGTAATAGTAAGGTGTGTCAAGACCACCGTAAATGAATTTAGTCTATTGATTGGGTAGACCAATGGTGATGACATGACTAAGACTGGCTGATATTCAGGTTGTTTTTACGGTCTACCATACTCATTAGGTTTGAGATGGGCATCAAAAGAAAGAAGAGGAAGCTCTCCTAGTGAGAAACACTGCAATGTCTCTTCTAGATTTTGTAAATTTGGTAGTTTTGTTATAGGTATGCAAGAGGATGAAGCCTCATCAAGAGAACAAGCATTCTCCTTTAGAGGGGCAGACCCTGTGGTCATGTCGCATTGTGCAGAAGGAAAAGGATCTCCTGGATGAGTATAGATTATGCCCTCATACTAATATTTTAAGCATCGATGGAGGGTTGATGAGACACAATGCATTGCAAAAATCCAGGAGCATATAAGGATCATATTGTAGTGGAATTTCCCTTGATAATGTAAAAGAATTCGTGAAGCGACTTCTTACCTACTCGAATGGGCAGGACCACAGTTCCTAAAGTAACTGCCAGCTGATCGTTAAATGATCGAAGGGTGAAAGGTGGGGGTGACACTACGTTCTTTGGTAACTTAAGTTGCTCAAATGTGTGAGAGGAAATGACATTAAGTGCAACACCACTATCAATCATAGTGCATTTTAACATAGTGTTGTTGATTTGAACTATGATAAAGAGGGGAGCCTCTAAATCCTTGGAAGAAAGGGAAGGAATTTCTGAATCTTCAAAAGAAATAGCGATTGATGGTTTATTCAATCTAAAAATCATCTCGAAAGGTGGGGCTCATCTGAATTCACTGTGATACAGTGTAGATTATCAATTAGATCTTGGCGATCTTTGTGGAGATGATTGAATGAGGTCAAAAGAGACATTTTGACCGAGCATGAGTACGTTGTTTCATGACACTCTCCTCTCGATACGGGAATCGAGGCGAGGTGAAGCACGAATAGAGACCCTAGGTCTCGAGGTGGACGTGGAAAGAGGAATGCCCTCGGGGCTATAGAAATGACAACCCGTGGTGAGATGATGATAGATTATCATATTGTTGTGTTCTAGTGGTAATATGAATCATGTCGATTTAGGAAGGTGGAAGACTGTCCAACGTGGAATTAGTAGAACTAGAGGCCTGAGTAGATCATTGAGCCTTAGATGTGGTTGAGATGACAGGAGATACTTGTTCCTCCTCTTCTTCCAGCAGAAGATCACTTTCTTCCAAAATACTATTAATGATAGATTGAAGGACCTTACATCCCTTGGTGTCATGTCCTGGGGTGCGATGGTAAGCACAAATCAAATCAGAGATGAACCAGGAAGGTTTTACTCCTTTAGGATTATAGGGTTTGATTGGAGGAAGGGATATGGATGAAGACTGGATAAGTTAGTGAAGAATCTTGGTATAGAACCCGGTAGACAAAGATGAGGACAGAGATGACGGAGGTGACTCTCTTACCTCCATGGACTTCGAGGTAAAAGAACCTGCATATCTAGTTTGATAGTATTTTTAGGGATCATTTTACTTTTTCGGACATCGGAAGAAGTAGTCTTGGACACTTGAGATGGAAGCAAGTGAGGCATGATTGATTTTTGTGGAGGAGGAGCTCCTAAGATAAATTTTGAAGAAGATGAAGATGTGACAAGTGTTGTGGTCTTCAAAGATAAAGAAGGCTGCTTGATCGAAATAGATGACGATTTAGATAATGCCGATTTAGATGAGGGAGGAGCTCCCAAAGTAGGTCTGATCGGAGGAACAAAGGGTGCCCTGTCTTTTGGTGATGAAGATGATGGTCCTGATAAAAGAGGTGACACCTTTCTAATAGGTAAGTCCACTTTACGAGGCACTAGTGAAGAAGGTGTTGTAGAAGAAGATGATGGTTTTGATAGGTTTGTAGAAGAAGACACCTTCTCAGTAGAAAAATCCAATCTTTTATGAGGCGTAGAGAGATTTTTGAGGGAAAGCACCAAGAGTCTTGATGGTTGAAATATGGGTTTTCCTTTTTCAGGGATGGTGACAACTTCAACCGCATAAGGTGATTGTAGCCTTTTGGGGAAGGAGATGAGGAGGTGCTGATGATGTAACATTAGACTTTAGTTGTCTTGGTTTAAGTCCAGGAACCGAGAGTGTAGGTGCCGATGCTATTTCTTTAGATTTTCCCTTAATAGGAAAAATAGTATCGGTGATGGAAGAAGTGGATGATGAAGGAGTAGTTCCTTGCGAGGGAGGTACTTCTGGTATAGTAATTGTGGGTGTAACTACTGTGGGAAAGGAGACGGGAAGAGTCAAAATTGAAGATGCTTCCGTTGAAGTTGGTACAACTATAGGTATGTTTACCAATGGCATAGTCACAGCAAAAATGGGAGAAACAGAAGTAGATGTATTCGCGGTGGAAACTCGAAGAGATGTAATCACCTCGAGCATCAAAAGAATATCTGACGATGAGACAGATGAGGATGACACTGTCTTGGGTATAGACAAAAGATCAGATAAAGAGGCAGAGGGAGATGAATCCATATCTAACAATGTGGGAATATTCAAAGATAGGGTGTCTGAAGATGATGGAATCCCAACGATTAGCGAAGTGGCAGGAGGTTCTGATTCAGTCGATGTGTTCGTAGATGGCTTAATTTTAGAAGAATATTATTCATTAGAAATGAAGCTGATAGTATGAGTGTTTGGTTTTTGAGACTCTGAAGCATCATGGTTCGGGGAATGATTAGGAAAATGTTGTTTAAAAACATCAAGCGCCTGATTTGGGGGAGCATTTGGGTTATCCAAAATGAGCTCGCCTTTATCAATGAATTTCTAGACAAGATTTTTGAAGGTTTGACATCGCTCAATGTCATGACCTTTAGTTCTATGATAATGACAGAAGTCATTTTCCCTATACCAGAATGGACGTTCTTGGTTTTCATCAAAATTTCTAATAGGGGAAGTTTGATCATGTGAACTTCCAACATTTTTTCTAAGATAGAAGCATATGATTCCCCCAATGAAGTAAAAGATCAAGATGATGAGGGTCCTTTTCAAGAAGATGAGGAGTCTCTCCATGGTGTTTGATTAGAACTGCTATCGGCACATGGTGTTTTTAATATGATAGCGTTAGTGGATCCCTGATTTTTGTCTTTAGAAGTGGAAGGGTTTGATTTTGTAAACTAAGAAAAATCTGGTTTAGATTTAGAGCAAAGTTTTAACTTCCCTTGTTCAATGGCACGGGACTCAAGTTTACGTGCCATCGTAAAGGCTTCTTCAAATGTATGAAAAGTTTGGATCCTTAAAGTGGAAGAAATATGATTAGCACAAGATCGAGTAAACAACTTGATCTGTTGAGATTGAGGAAGGGAGAAAGACAATTGGTTTATTATCCCTCTCAATGAGTGACAAAGTCTGCAATAGACTCATCATCGAATTGACAAATGTTATAAATATCTGTAATCGATATATTATGTATGATGTTTATTGAAAAGTTTTCAACAAACATCTGGGCCAATTAAGAGAAAGAAAATAAGGAATGTTGAGGAATGTTATTGTACCAATCTAAAGCAGGCCCTGCTAGAGACATAGGAAAAGTACGGAGCATAAGCTCCTGATCCTGGACTATCAGGTAGCAAGCATGTTTGAATGCTCGCAGGTGTTATTGAGGATCCTCCCGACTATGAAATTTTGAGAACTTAGGAAGTTCCCATTGGGGGGATAAGGCTTAAAAGCCACTAATGGATGAATGGGTTCATTACACACTTCTTCAAAAGAGTATGAAGGATGAGCCCCTTTGGTGGAGGCTTCTAAGTCTACGATTTTCTTGAAAAGAATTTGGACCACGTCAGATTGAGGAGGAGGCATACTGGTATGTCCTACATAAGAAGTGAATGGTGGATTTTGTTGAGGCATCAATGGGGGATTCATCTGTTGATTAACGGGATGATAAGAGGAATAACTAGGTGTAGGTGATGCCTAGTGAGGTATTTGTGAAGGAGCCTTTGTATAGGTTGTGAGATTCTTTGAGAAAAGGTGGCCTTTGAATGAAAAAGCCTATGATTGTGGGATCCTACACTTGCGACCGAATCAAAATGGGTTAAGGAAAAGGTATTGATTTGGTTGGACATGGTGGGGAACAAGGTCCGAATGAGGCTTTTGACTTCGGATTTGTTTCTTAAGGGATCTAGAGGATGGGTGAAGGTCACTATCGCTAGAACATTAGAAGAAAGACCAACTAGAGGACGAGAATCGGAACCAATTGATCGTTGAAGGGGTTGACTCATAAAGACACCGACCTGGGGGGATGCAATGGATGACATAGAAGAAGAATGAGGCAATTTGTGGGTGCGCAGACGCACCCATTATAACTAGAGAAGAGGACTTTCGAAGTAGGTTAAGGAATAGCCGAGGTAATGCTTGACACTAGGAATAGGCAAGACTATTTGAGAACTAGTCAACTATGGTCGGTGGAAGAGAAAAAGGAGGCATAAAGCACCACCCTCTTCCATGGTTCGAGGTGAGAAAAAGGATGCTAGTTGTTCTACAAAAGGATGGTTCATGAGGATAATCATAAACTTGCTTAATTGGTGGTCCCCGATCCAATATTTGAATGGACTTATGTACTAGATATTCCATAAGGGCTACTGGATTGTGATCAAGGAGTGCTTGAAATTCAGGATCCCCGCGAGGAACATACTCTATATCGAAACGGATGACATTTATAAAGGACTTGGGGAAGATGGATGTGATGGGATTACTTTAGGATGATAGAAAGGATTACATGACCAAGGTGGGGAACTAACTAATAGTGGTCCCGAGGAAGACTTGAGGGGTGCCGAAACATCCACACTAGAGGTGATCTCAAAGGAAGAAGGGGCCAGTTGAGCCATTTTTCTAGATTATGGCGAGTGATGACCGTCATAAACAAGTAGAAATATAGAAAAAAAAAGATTGACCTAACTATTGCATAGATAATTCAAAAGCAGTGTAGGTGATTATCTCTTTTAAGTTTTCTTTGCTTTTAAAAAAGAAAATATTAGGGAAGGATTTTAGAACTGAAACTACTCGAGATAGCCAAACTAAGGATGGTTTTGGGAATGTTTTGGTGAGGAGTCCGAAGGCACTTGATAAAATACCAAAGACGTGGCTTGATATAGGGGCCTATCCTGCACTTCACACACCGCTGTGATAAGGGAGTCAGGTGCTTTTCCAATATATACCAGAACTTCCGTGAATTTATAGCGTGGCCCGAGTACCATGTAGGCTCTTCCTCTTGGATGTCACTTCCAAGTAGGCGAGGCCAGGGGAGGAATTTTTGTTTAAATGCTTTATACCTAGTGATTTTGGCTTTGTGTGCAAGGGTGAAAAATAAAAATCAAATAGTGTCACTACCAATTTTGATTAATTTTTCCAGCCTATTTAGAAAACTAGATGAATAGCATACAATAAAAATGACAAAGGAAAAGTTCTTTTTAAGCACTAAGAACGAAATGTTGGATTTTGATGAAGACAAGTCAAACAAATTCTTTCCCAGATGTGATTAAATTCTTTTTAAGCACCAAAATCGAAATGTTTGAATGTGATAGAAAACAAACAAACAAGTTTTTTTTTTTTTTTTTAAGTTCTTAAAAAGGAGAAAACACTATAAAGAGGAATACTGTAGATTTAGCTCTCAAGGTGTTTGGACTTCAAAAATTGTGTTGTTGAGCTCTTCCCCTCAAACAATCCCATGAACAAGAAATGTGCTCCGCAAGAAAAGGTTAAGCAAACACCCAACAAATCCAGAAAGATATATCCAGGATGATAGTAGAATGAAAATTTCTATTTAAAGAACTAGAAAACTTTCAATAAAATAACAATTTTGCAAAAAAAGATGGATCAAGAATGTAATTTTGAAATCAAATGAACGATTTATTGATCTTTGGAATAGGAATTGGAATTTATTTTTACAAGAAAAAAGAAACTTTAACTTATAAGTGAAAGAAGCAAGACCAAAATGAAAGAAGGAAATGCTACGGAGAACTGATAAAAAAAAATGAAGAAATAGAATAGAAGCTCAAAACTGGAAAAGAAATGAACTTACCAATAAGGGACTTTGGTTGGGTCCCACCAGGTGTGCTAGAATGTAGATCAAGAATTTCGCACTTGTTACCTATCCAAGTTAATGTACCAAACTAAACAAAAAAACCTTGAAAAACTCAAATGAAATCGATACCTGAAAGACAAGATCTGAAGATGTAGATGGAAAAGAAAGCTGATGTAGACAAGACGGGTGCACATGAGTGATCCTGCAAAGTAGATCCAAGAAACCTGTGAGACATAGATGCTTGATAGAAAAAGACCACGTTAAAAGATATTTGGGTGGATTGCCGAAAAGTGGGTCGGAAGCGATAAGCTTCCTCGGTGGATGTCAGTCCACGTTTTCAATTAAGGAAAGAAGCATACATGATAAACGATGTAATTAAATGTCTATATTTTTATTAAAAATGACAAATGAGAAAAGTACATGAGACAAAAACCAATAAAAATAGGAAAGTGTGAAAACAATCTTTGGATTTGTGTTCCCCTGAATTATTTTACATCGGCAGGAAAATTGGCACCGATTAAGAAAATTGACTTTGATCGAGAAGAATCAAAGCATCGAATGAGATAGGTCGGCGTCGACTAGAGAGAATCAGTGTCGACTGGGTACAGTCGGCGTCGACTTGGGGAAAATTGCAGGAAGATTGAGAAACAGACAGTGGAAGCTAGATCGTTGATCTCTGCTGGATCTGCAAGAGCCGTAGGGATACTGACAAGGCTCCACCTATGTTGGATGCAGGAACAAAGTCACCAAGAGATTGATGAAGACTCATGATGTCGATGTGGTAGGAGCAGAGTAATGGTACTCCTCTCAAGGATTGGTTTTGACAGGATTCGCTCTCACTTGATAGATAATGCTTAGAATTAATGCTCAAAACTCTCTCGTTCTTTCTCTCTCTCTCTCTCTCTCACTATCTAACTAGAACTGAATTCTAGCCTTCTATTTGTAATCGGCACCGACCGAGATGAAATCGGTGCCACTCCGAAAAATCGGCGTCGACCGAGTATCGGTCGGTGCCGATCAGGGAACAGTCTCCCAAAATGGCCAAAAGGGACGATTTTTGGGAAGATGAAGTGATCCTTCCACCTCAAATACGGGAAATATCCTATTGCTCAATTTGGGAGGAGAAGAAATAGGGGGGATAGATGGATAGAATAGATACAGGAGGTTAGGAATTGATATGGGGTAGATAAGTGGTTAGGATATATGTAGAAAATATAATTAAATAGTTAATATTTAATTATCCATGGGTAAAACATAATGGGGTGACATAAACTTAGGATAGATGTTTAAATCAAATATTAAATAATACCCTAAGGGAGAAGTGGTGATGTAAACATGCCCCAGGTTACCCGAGAAGACAAACGTGCATAGGGGGACACCAAATTGGATAACCAATTTTAGGTGTCTACAATTATTTCCAGAAATGAAAAATATATTACAATGATGTATGAGGCTGATATCCACATGCAAATACCAGATCTAAAGGCCTTCAACACAAAATTAAAAGAACTAGAATCCTTAGAAATACTAGAAGATACTTTGTGTCCAACCCTTTTTAATGAGCAATGATCTTACATTTATAGAAGAATGAAGGAGAGAAGAGGAGGATAAAGGAGGAAAAATCATATTTGAATCTTCAACCATAAAAACTAGTAATAAATGCTTGTAAATCCATCAAAAAGGATTATGCATGACTATTGGCATGTAGGAGAAGGAAGGAGGCATGATTTTAATCAAATTGGGTGGTTAGAGTGATCAGATTCTCCATTACTAACATGAGGTACATTTCCCTATTTTTTGCCTACCAAATCCCATGAAAATGTGATTTTGAAAATTCTAACATGTAGTCCACATCAGCAGCAAATTTCCAATTTTTTTAGACACAAGTGTGTCGAGACATGTAGAAAAATTTATTTCTTTGAAGGCTACGGTGAAATCTGAACATGAAATAACATGTGGCATGTGATGATTGGATGAAGATCAATCGATTATTCATCTATTTTATCATTTTTCCATGTGTCACACATTGGTTGGTTACAAATATTTGGTCTCTATTGGTATTATTTGATAGGTTTCGTGTGATACACTCATTTTGACATCTTGGCATGTGGCACAATACTTGATGCAAAATAAGGCATGAAGGATCACGCAGAGGGAAGAATCACAAAAGAAGAAAGAAAAGAGAGGGAACATAGAAGTAACACATGTGGGAGGAACAAGAACATACCTATAATAGGTAAGTATGTAGACATGGCATGAGCATGCAGAAGGTGATGAGTGGAAGAAAGGATAGGGATGCACAAGAATGTTAGCGACTTGGCCAATTTTGAAAGGCAAGCTAGGGATATGCGCAGAAGGTGCGTAAATTGCTTGGAATAAGGTGGATATGCCAGAGTGTGTGTAAGGGAAATGGAAGAGATAGATGAATGAGGGAGGAAATTTTAAGACATGTATGAAGAGAAAATCATGAAGGATAAGCGAGGAAACTACAACCCAGAGAATTGTGCCAAGGGGACAACCAAAGTGCACACAACCTACAATATTTGAAACTCAAAGCCAGAATGGGGATGTAAGTTGTCAAAATAACTAGGGGAGTTATTTTGGGAAACACATACCGATTGACAAACTTGCAAAATGTTAATAAAACCTATATTTTTTAATGATATGCAAACACCTCTCCAAACCTCAAAATGGGAGAGTCAAGCATTCTAACACACCATACTACTTAGTAATGCTTCAAAATGGGATTATTATTTTTAAAATATCCTTCCCATATTAAATTTATGCCTTCCATGATTTAAATACAAAACATTAAAATCTAGATTAAATTTTAATCCAATCCATCGATAACATCAATATAACCATGTGTAGTTGTAAGGGTCAACTAGATCCTCCCGATCCCCATACTACACTCTTTTAAGAGCATGTATACAAGTATACTAATGGGTGTCATTATTCCCTTCATTTAATCAACTTCTTGTTGATGTCATATCAAACCAGGGGTGTGTCTAAAGCTATATGCAACAAGAGTAATCCTATTGATCTAGTAGTTAACTGTAGTTGTTTTTGTATTTTCTTGGGGATCTTTTCAATGTCTTAAGGACTTCTTGGTAAAACCTTATTTAAATCATACTATGAAAACTTTTCTGAAAGGAAACACACTGAAAGATTTGCTGAAAGGAAACACACTTGCTTTTGGAAATAAACACACACAACTTAGAATGCTTGAAAAAAATTGCAAGAAAAATAAGAATCTATCTAGAAACTTGTAGAAACAAGTACACAACAAAGTTTAACTAGAATAATTAAAATCCATATAGAATCAACAAATCTAAACTATTTTCTTAGAAAATATAAATACCAATTAGATGAATATCTTGGTCCTTGGGGGAGTGGGCTCTTACTCCTCCTCGAATCAGGATTTAACAACTTAGAATTCTCTCAAACACGGGAATGGATATTTATTGATAAAACATTCGGTATTAAAAACATCTTTGGATCTAAGTACTTAGTCTATATCTTCTCTTTTCTATCTCTATATCATATTATTTCCTATCTATATATCTATTGCAGGCCTACTTTTATATACATTTACAATCGTAGTTGTCTCTACGATTCTGATGAAATCGAATTGTGCCTAGAATAGATCTTTGAGTTAGATTGTGGTGATTAAGCAGATGTAAGATAACTATCCCTAGATTTACGTTCAAAAATCTTCTCATCCTTTCCTGATTGAAAGGTTCATTGATTCAAAATATCTAGATGTGGTTAGAATAGATAAACTTCCATTGGTTTTAGAACTTCAGAGAAGTTCCAGAACCATAGGAAATTGTTAAGGATAAAAACTGTGAGAGTTCCGGAGCTATATCCAGGAGTTCGAACTAAGTCTGAAAATTCCGAAACTAAATATTGGAATTTTGGAACTAAGTCCGAAATTTTTGGAACTAGATGATGACTATGTAATGAAGTTCTAGAACTAGCTTGGAAGTTTCAAACTAAGCTATAGTGGAACAGATGCTACTGAAAACATACTGAATGTTGTATACTTCATTTCCTCGACTGATTAGACTTGCTTTATTACAAAACTGAATTTCAAACACAATTCATCAAGAATTTCAAAGCTTTTAAATTTTAGAATCACAATCAATCAAAAGATAGACAATTACATCCTAATTCATATCAGATCAAATAAAAGTCACAAAATGCAATCAAACTTAATAAAAAGAGAGTAAGATGAGATCATATATTATACATTAATCAAGCATATTTGGACTCATCATTTCCCCCAAACTTACTTATTTGTAAGTCCCTTTACAAACTTCATTCTTCAAAAGTGGGGTTATATGCTCTGTATTCTATTTGATTGTTCGAGATCAAATGGCTGAAACTAAATTTTCCAATTCTTAAACTTAGAGGCACTTGTACCAGTTCCTCCGCTTCTATTTTCCTCTCCCACTCTTCAAATTCAGTAGGATATTGAGGTTATTTGTTTTTCCAAGGATACATGGGGGTGAGAAGTATAGGGGGTCATGTTCACATTCCCATCCATATTTTCTGTAGGTCTCATTGATATGAAGAATTATTGTGCATAACACTTTTTCCCTTTCTAAAATCCAGTTAGAATTGTAGGGGATATTACTTCCCTTATTCTCAAGGAAATAGTAAGGAGTTCCCACCCCTTTGAGCATCCTTCATAAATATCTTCAAACTTCTCTTCCTCATAGGTGGTAAAGGTATCAATACTCTTTTGTAGAATGGAAAAACAATGTGTCTTGAATCACTCATCAAAGGCATGAGTTCTAAAATGTATGGGGAAGGTAGAAGGTTTACCATAGCAAGCTCTAATGCGGAGACCGGTTGAGCTATCCTTCAATAAAAACTCAGATTCCCTTTCCTTCCATGCAATTTGGTTTTGTAGAATAGAGACAAATGCATTGAGCTAGCTCTCCCCACATGCAAATTGATCATAAATCTTTGTGTTTTTCTCTCGGCATAAAATTACAAAGATAAAATTCACATAGAAGTTCACATACAATCCTTGATAGCTTCCATTAAATGAACTGCTCTTCTAAAAACACACTATATGTAGGAGAGGGCCTCCTACATGCAAGCAATTTTTCACTCATAATGCAAACCATATGAATTTTTGCAAGACATTTATATTTGTTTCCTTCCTCCTTATAAAACTTTTCTTCCCACTCTTTTCTTCTTCCATCTTGGTCTTAAAATATTCATTTGATGTTTTAGATTCTACGAGTTCCTACAGGTGTCATTCCATAGTTATTTGAGTGGAAAATAGGTTAAATCAGTCTGTGTAAAGACTGTGGACACAACATTCTATTTTCTATAAGTCTGAAATTCTTCCTCTTTTTCTATCAGTTGTTTCTTAATTACTGATATCTCCTTGTCCTAGCTACAAGATGAGTTGTTAGCTCTCCAATGAGAATTTCCCTTTGTTCTAATTTGAGTTTGAGGAAATCCAATTCCTCATCCTTTTCTCTGATAATGAGCTCTACTCTATATAAGAACAAATCCTATTTAACCTGATGTTTTTCTTCTTCCTCTGAAATCACTTGAGTTGAGCATTCTTCCTCTATCAAAGGAAATTTTCCTTTTCTTCTCCAGGATGCCAACTCTTCTTCTTCATGTGGCAATGTTGATGGTTCAACCAATTCTTGAAACTCCTGCTCTTCAAGTCTCTCATCTCTTTTTCCATCTCAGCTAGGCTTGGTTCAGGAGGAGTCATGGCCATGCTGCCCAAAATATCAGTAGTTCCTTTTTCCATCTTTTCTTGTTCACTCCTTCCCTTTGGGGTTTCCCTTTTCCTTTTATGAATTTTCCTTCTTTGGGGAATTTCAACATGCCCAATGGTGGATTTATTTCTAGAGCTTCTTCTTACTCTTGTGAGCTATCACCGTTAGAGATAGATATTAGCTCCCCTGAAGCTGCACGCAGAAGAAGGAATTTCCTTCAAAGGCACAGAAGGCTCTGCTATTTTGATCTTTCTCACAAACCTTCTTCTTTTTGGTATATTCTCTCTTTCCACTTCCTTTTGTTCTTCTATAGGGGCATCAATTTCTAAATTAGTTGAAGGAGAGAATGGAGCTAGTATTGTCCTTCTAATAATATTAGGGTTTTTCTTGAACTTGCCAAGAAACTTTTCCCAAATTTCTTCTCCATTTTTCTTTGACAGAAAATGGTGTTAGCATACTAAATGAATTAGCGTGATGCCTGATTGTCCTAACACCCCAAGAATACCTGCGGGTGGTGGTCGGATAGAATAAAAAAGAAACCCTAGAAGGTTTATTATGTACTCAAGTTTTATGGCTCCATACTTCAGATATATGAGCATTTTTAGGACTTCTTTTCCTACGGACCCAAATTGACCATCATAGGTTAAATATTTCACTATCCAAAATGCTACCTTGTCAAAGGGTTTGGGAAAACTGGCCCTTCTGACCCCTTTTATGATTTTCTTTGTATTGTAAATGTACTGGGGTTCAGTTTCTCCTTCTTGTAGTAATATTTCAACTAGTTCTTTCAATGTCCCTTTGGCAGGATGTGGGACATGCATAATTGGCACTCTAGACACATTACTTATTGTATTTACAGAAAAAGGAATAAAGATATTTCTCACCTTTGTCCTGGATTGCTCTAGGTTTATGATGAATTCTCTTACTAATTCGTCATTATACTTTGAAAAATTCTTCAAGAACTCTAGCCATCTTGCATGCTCAAAGATAGATGTCACTTCTTCATCTGCAAGCAGTTGGGAATCATCCTCTGGTTTTGATTTATTTTTAATCCCCATATCGGCTCAAGTTCTATTTCCTTTGATTTTGTGTAAATTGGTTGCAGGCCTTCTTGCTTAGCTGTGGAACTGACAATTTTATATGTGGAACCTCTATTCTTAGTTGTAGAATCCTCTGTTCTTTGTTGTGGAACACAAACTTAATTCACTGCTTCTCCCTCAAAATATCTCTACAACTTATTTTACTTGATTTTGCACTAAAGATTACCAATGATAACTATGCCACCACTTATTCCATCTAAATCATCTCATGATTACTCACTTGTAATCATAACGTATAAATAGATGACTCATCATACCAACTTTTAAATCAAGTCAAATCACATATGAAAGCTTTTAATTTAACCCAAAATAAGTTAAAAGATATAATTATTATCCTTAATGATGTAATACTTTTTCTATGATGACTCATCATTCCTACAAGTGGAAAAAGACATGGTTAGATAAGATAGTTGGAATTCAAAAGAATTACCTTTTATTTGAATTAGCCAAAAGAAGAGGTCAACCACCATTGCTGGTTTTCAATTGACCTTTTAGAGAATATATATATACACATTTGGGGAAGAAAATGTCATTTACTGGTTTTCATCATCTTCCCTTTGTTCTGGATCTATCATCTGGTTATTTGATCATTTTGGAAGAACTGGGTTCTTCCATATGATCAAATTATTTGTCTCGCTTCAATCTTCCTCAAGAATTCATCCTTAGTGGGAGGCTTCCTATAGAGTTTTATCCTATGTACATTAACCAAGAGTGTTATGATGCTACCATCAATGGGAAGTAATTTAATAGAACCATTGTCAAATATCTACTCAATCTAATAAGGTCCCAACCATTTGGTTCTCAATTTTCCCTTGAATTATTGGTACTTAGAATCAAACAAAAATTCCCAATCTCCTACTTTGAATTGCCTTCTCTTGATATGTGTGTCATGTCATTACTTCCTTTTCTCTTGAATTATCTCTGTCTACTTAAGTGCTTCCATCCTCAATTCATCCAATTCATTGAGTTGAAGTATTCTTTCTTTTTGAGCTACATCCAACTCAATACCCACCTTAACTATTGTCCTCAATGTTTGAAGTTCAAACTCAATAGGCAACAAGGGATTTTTCCCATAGACTAACTCATATGGTGAAAACCCTATCGTAGTTTTCCAATTTGTATTATAAGCCCAAACAACTTCAGGTAGTCTCTTTACCTAATCTTTTATCCTAGCTTCAATTATTTTGGTAAGGATGTTTTCCAATTCTCTGTTTGTTACTTCAACTTGTCCATATGACTATGGGTGGTAAGGATATGACTTCCTATGATTGATTTGGTAATAAATTATGAAATATTGGATCATATTAGACATAAATTTTGGTCCTTGATCTAAAAATATGCTCCTTGGTGCTCCAAAATTTACCATAATTTTGTTCTAAAGGAAATCAACAACTGCTTCTTCGGTGGCATTTGTCAATGCCTATACTTCTACCCATTTTGTCACATAGTTAATACACACAATAATATATTCCTTCCCTTGTGAAGAAGGATTAAAGGGGCCAACAAAATCCAATCCCCATCTCTCAAATGGTTCAATCACTACTTGAGGTTGAAGAGGCATTTCATTGGTGAAAGTTGGTTGTCCCATCCTTTGACAAGGATCACACTGCTTGATATATCTCTTCACATCCTTTTACAGAGATGGCCAATAATAACCAGTTCCAAGTATCTTATGAGCTATTATTTTCACTAAATAATGTCCTCCACTTGGTTCATCATGACATGCTTTGAGGATGTCAAAGATTTCATCTTCTCTTACACACCTGCACAAAACAAAATCAAGACCACATTTAAAGAGCATTCCATTTAACCATTTGAATTGTGCACTAGTTTTGATTAACTCCTTTATTAGTTTCTTAGTGAAAGAAGGAGGAAACTTCCATGTTATAAGATAATTTTCCATATCAGCAAACCATGGTGTACTTGCTGAAATAGCAAACAATTGCTCATCTGGAAAATTATCCTTGATGGATCTTGCTCCCATGTAGTGGTTAGTCTTGACAAAAGTTTAGCTACCACATTAGATTTACCTGGATTGTCCACAATGGTAATATCAAATTCTTGTAAAAGTAACAACCATCTAATTATTCTTCTTCCAACCATTGTTTTGTTCATTAAATATTTAATTACTGAATGATCTATGTGTACAAATATATTGTACCTATAATGTAATGTCTAAATTTATTGATTGCATAAATCACAACAAGAAATTCTTTGTCAGTGGTGGTGTAATTATTTTTAGTGGGAGTAAGATTCTTGCTAAGATAATAAATAGCATACATTTTTCTTTCTTCATCTTTATGTCCCAAAAATGCACCAATGGAATTATTTGAGGCATCTGTTTGGATATGAAATGGATTTTCCCAATTAGGTCCTCTCAATATTGGGGAAGTGATTAATTTTTCTTTAATTTCTTCAAAAGCATGCTGACACTTTTCATCCCAAAGAAATTCACAGTCCTTGGTTAGCAAATTAAACATGGGGGAATTTTTTTTACTGAAATATTTTATAAAGCACCTATAGTACCCAGAATGTCCTCGAAATGACTTGATATCTATGGGGGTTTGAGGAATACATAAATCTAAAATGATCCTAATTTTGTTTTGATCTACCTAAATTCCTCTTTTTGAAATATGGTGTCCTAATACAATCCCCTCATCAACCATCATTAAACACTTTTCATCACTAAGAGATAGATTGTGTTGTTCACATCTTGTTAACACTCTATCCATATTTCTCAAAGCATCATCAAATGTATCTCCATGTACAGTGAAGTCATCCATATATACCTCAACATAATCATTTGTTAGATCAGCAAAGATTGCAAGTACAACTCTTTGGAAAGTTACAAGAGCATTGCATAAGCCAAATGGTAACACCCTAGGCAAAGGCACCCCATGGACATGTAAATTTAGTTTTATCCTAATCTTCAACAAGAACTCGATCTCGATTGTATCCATTGAATCCATCTAATAAAGAAAAGTATTGTTTACCTAAATGGTTGTCTAGTACTTGATCTATGAATGGTAAGGGAAAATAATCTCTCTCATTGTGGCTTTGTTTAGTTCCCTATAATCAACACATATTCTCCATTTTCCATTCTTTTTGGGAACAATTACAAGAGAAGATAACCACTGAATATCTGAGATAGGGTAGATAAAACCTACTTGTAATAGTTTTTAATTTCTTGTTTGACTATATCCCTTAAGGCTGGGTTAATCCTTCTTTGAGGCTACCTAATTGGTTTAACATTTTCAGTATAGATGTGATGAGTGCAAATACTTGGGTGAATTCCCTTCATGTCTTTGTAATCCCAAAAAAATATTTAGTATGATTTTTTAGAACATAAAAAAATTAAGCTGTTTCATCATCCTTCAACCAGCTGTTAATGTTCAAAGTTTTACCCGATTGAATCTCAACATGCTTGGTTCCAATGTGTGATGAACTAATTTACTGGAAGGGTTTCATTAAAGTATTTAATGGACATGCATTTGGTAACAACATATGATATGTAGCAACATCTCCAAAAGTTCCTTGAGATAGAATATTGGAAAAAGGACAATAATGAGAATTATGATACTTATCTCTTTGTAGGTCAAACTCTTCGTCACTACTACTTTCCATAAATTATTCACCACTCCCTGATGTATTTGAAACTGAAGCTACTGATTCATCCTCTCCCCATGAGAAATATCATTCCTCTAGAGAAAAATTATTTCCAATCACAGAGAGAGTTACTATTGTCGTGATTCGGAACTAAATGTGGTGGTTCTAGAACTATAGTCGTAGGTTCCAAAACTAATTTTTCCAGTTTCAGAACTAAGTTTGTAGGTTCTAGAACTATATTCATAGGTTCTGGAACTATTTCTAATTACTTGAGGATAGTTGGTGCTCATCCAATGGTTGATTAATCATCTCTTCTACTTATCTTAAATGATCCTGTAATGTGATCATAGCCAAAGAAGATAAATTTTTCTTATTAGGTTCGGGAGAATCAACCCACAATTGTTCTTAATTGTCAATAAAAGGTCATGTCAAGGATATAAGAAAATTTGTTTAGAGTTCTTACCATCCGATATTTTCATATCACTTGACCTGAAATCAATTAAATAAGTAATTGTAGCTAACCATGGTCTACCCAAAATAATGGGATAACCCAATGTTTTGCCTTTTGGCTGCAGTATAAGGAAGTCAACTGGATATTCCCATGACTCCACCATAACCATCATGTCTTCAATAATTACTTCTAGTTTTGCTACAGAATGGTCTGCCATCTACAATATGGTATTTGTAGGTTGTATACCTATTAATGGTAATGTTTTCAAAGTATCCACTATCATTACATTGATAGCCACTCCTAAATCTACCAAAACATTATGTATATCCTTATTCCCTATAGAGACAAAAACAACATGACTTCTAGGATCTCCATATTTGGGAAGTAAAATTTTTCCTGCTAACAAATCAGTAAGTTTCCCATCTACTTTGATAGTCTTGGGGTACTGTTTCTTCCTTCCAGGATTTTTCAGACATAACATTTTGATTAATTTGTTCAATTCTGGAATGTCCTTAATTACTTGTAACAGTGGTATCTCAATATTCAATTTCCTTATTTCATGTACCAATTTAGACTCCTTGGTTTCTATAGCTTCTTTAAATCTCTCTGGAAATGGATTCTCAGTAGTGTCGCTTATCTCGGATCATTTTATTTTTGTTTATATCCTCTTTTGGAACAACAAGACTAGGGGTTTCATTTTCTTTTGTCATTTTAGTGATTATAACATGTGGATTGCTAATGATTTTCTCAAATCTAGTTTGAATATCCTTATAATGCATGGCTTTTAAATCAACTGATTTTTCTAGTTCTCTTCCATAAATAGGAGTTGTTTGTTGGTTTCTTGGGTTTTCTCTTTGGATGTGCTTTGGTATTTACATTTGGACTACATTCTCGTTTGTGAATTTCGTGCGGGGATTCCATGATGGCTTGTTGATTCTAATTTGGATATGTTCTTCCTTGAGCATAATTACTAGGGTTCCATCTAGGTTGTGACCAAGCATAAGGATTTCCTTGACCAGCCCATGGTTGTTGATGTACCTAAGCATACCAAGCTTTATTTTCCCAATCCTAAGGGTTCTATGTTGGTTCGGTACCAAGGTGGTTGTCCCCAATTTTATGGTACTTGACCGAGAAGCCCTTGGCATTGTCCAGGATTAAGAATTGATCTTGGCATAAACTATCCTTGGTGAGTTTTCCTTTAAACAAAATTCAATTCTTCTTTTGTGGATGATGTAATGGTTTGTTTAAGATGATTCTTAATAACTGAAAGTAGAGAAAAACATCAATATCACATTCTTTAGATTCATAGATAAGACACATTTCTATTTTATCCAAAGGACAGTCTCTTATTGCATGCTTCTTCCCGCATCTCAATACATAGCAAAGGGTTCAGTTTTGGCATTTGCTTTATCTTGTAATCCATCCATAGTAGAGGTTAATTGAACTAAAATGTCTGTTTTAAAGTTTTCTAACTCATCCATTAGTTTGTTCATATCTAGATTTAGACTTTTCACCAATCTCCCTTTTCTAGGTCTACCTCTCATTTTGGAATAGCTTCCACAAATCTCCTTAATTTCATTCATACTTAATCTGATCAATTTCTCCACCTCCTATCAAGTTAAGGGCTTCCCTAGATTTATCATCTAAAACCTTAAGAAAAAAGGTTTTACTTAACTCTTCTTGAAGTATAAATCCACAACTTTTGCTCACAAAGAGGAATCGTCTAAATATTCTTCTATATTTTTGTCTTCCTCCAGCTTGATTTTAAAGAATCCTTTCTTCATATTTCTCCCTCTATAATAATCCTGGTATTTATCTAGGAAGGCGTCTCCATTTGTGCCCAAATTGTAATAGATTTGATGGTAATCCCATGAACCACCTCATTGCTGCATCCTTCAAAGTGGATGGAAAAAAATTGAGTTTTTGATTATCTATTTTGTATTCATAGGTATGACATAGTACCTTAAACTCAAACAAAAATTGGTCAAGGTCTTAAGATGACATCTCTCTAAATGTGGGTAAATGTGTAGGTGAGATATTTTTCATTGATGTAACATCATCACCCAATTGGATTGGATTAATGTATCATTGATGTTTGTTGGCTTCTTGGGTTTGCATCTTTGGATGTGTTGGTATTTACATTTGGACTACATTCTCGGTTTATGAATTAGAATGCGGGGATTCCATGATGGCTTGTTGATTCTGATTTGGATATGTTCTTCCTTGAGAATAATTACTAGGGTTCCATCTAGGTTGTGACCAAGCATAAGGATTTCCTTGACCAGCCCATGGTTGTTGATGTACCTAAGCATACCAAGCTTTATTTTCCCAATCCTAAGGGTTCTATGTTGGTTCAGGTACCCAAGGTGGTTGTCCCCAATTTTATGGTAGACCGAGAAGCCCTTGGCATTGTCAGGGGATTAAGAATTGATCTTGGTATAAACTATCCTTGGTGAGTTTTCCTCTAAACAAAATTCAATTCTTACATTTGTGGATGATGTAATGGCTTGTTTAAGATGATTCTTATAAGCTGAAAGTAGAGAAAAAACATCAATATCACATTCTTTAGATTCATAGATAAGACACATTTCTATTTTATCCAAAGGATAGTCTCTTATTACATGCTTCTTCCTGCATCTCAATACATAGCCAAGGGTTCAGTTTTGGCATTTACTTTATCTTGTAATCCATCCATAGTAGAGGTTAATTGAACTAAAATGTCTGTTTTAAAGTTTTCTAACTCATCCATTAGTTTGTTCATATCTAGATTTAGACTTTTCACCAATCTCCCTTTTCTAGGTCTACCTCTCATTTTGGAATAGCTTCTACAAATCTCCTTAATTTCATTCATACTTAACTGATCAATTTCTCCACCTCCTATCAAGTTAAGGGCTTCCCTAGATTTATCATCTAAAACCTTAAGAAAAAAGGTTTTACTTAACTCTTCTTGAAGTATAAATCCACAACTTTTGCTCACAAAGAGGAATCTGTCTAAATAGTCTTCTATATTTTTGTCTTCCTCCAGCTTGATTTTAAAGAATCCTTTCTTAATATTTCTCCCTCTATAATAATCCTGGTATTTATCTAGGAAGGCGTAGTCTCCATTTGTGCCCAAATTGTAATAGATTTGGATGGTAATCCCATGAACCACCTCATTACTTTGCATCCTTCAAAGTGGATGGAAACAAATTGAGTTTTTGATTATCTATTTTGTATTCATAGGTATGACATAGTACCTTAAACTCAAACAAAAATTGGTCAAGGTCTTAAGATGACATCTCTCTAAATGTGGGTAAATGTGTAGGTGAGATATTTTTCATTGATGTATCATCATCACCCAATTGGATTGGATAGATAAAGGTCTATCGGGTACTCTTTCAGCTTCTCATGCCATTTTAAAAATATTTTCTCAATTTTACTCCCAATCAATGTTGTATGTGGTATGCCTTGGGAAGGTGAAAAATCGGAGGGAGGAGGTTGACTACTTAATTGAGAATCAAAACTCACCCTAAATGGATCTTGAGTAATAAGCCTTTTCTTAAAGTTCTACTTCCTTTAGGTGGTGATCTAAGAATTCCAAAGGTGGTAATTATGTTTCTTGTATGACAAGGGATGATGGTGCCTCAATTATTGATCAATTTCCTTATTTAGACTAGAGGATGTTATGAATTCTTGTGAAGATTTTTTTGGAGGAATCTACCTTGTAAGTCTCTTGGTCTACTCATATATTTTATGATATAGTAGGGAAAATCCTTCAACTACTAGATGTATGATTGTTGCTCTTGTTAACACTTTAATTAGAAAATTCCAACGAGTGTTTCCCCAGAAATGGTGCCAAAAATGATGGGTGTCGTTATTCCCTTCATTTAATCAACTTCTTATTCATGTCATATCAAACCAACCGGGGGTGTGTCTAAAGCTATATGCAACATGAGTAATCCTATTGATTTAGTAGTTGAATGTAGTTGTTTTCGTATTTTTCAGGGGATCTTTTCAATGTCTTAAGGAATTCTTGGTAAAACCTTATTTAAATCATACTATGAAAACTTTTATTAAAATAAACACTTTTGAAAAGAGTTGTTGAAAGGAAACACACTTTACTTTTGAGAATGGAAATAAACACAATTGATTTTGGAAATAAACACACACAACTTAGAATTCTTGAAAATGATTGCAAGAAAAATAAGAATCTATCTAGACACCACGGGAACAAGTACACAATAGAGTTTAACTAGAATAATTAAAAAGCGATACATCTGAATGAGATCTAAACTATTTTCTTAGAAAATATAAATACCAACTAGATGAATATAATGGTCCTTGGGGGAGCAGGCCCTTACTCCTCCTCAAATAAAGATTTAACAATTTAGAATTCTCTAAAAATGGAATGGCTATTTATTGATAAAACATTCGTATTAGAAAACGTAATGGATCGATTACTTAGTCTATATATATCTTCTTTGTTCTATCTCTATTTCATATTATTTCCTATCTATCTATCTCTTTGCAGGTCTACTTTTATATACATTTACAATCATAGTTTTCTCTATGATTATGATGAAATAAAATCATGCCCAGAATAGATGCTAAGTTGGATTATGGCTAATCAGATAGATGTAAGATAACTATCCCTAGATCTGTGTTTAGAAATCTTCTCATCCTTTCCTGATTGAAAGGGTCGTTGATGCAAAATCTCTAGATGTGGTTAGAATAGATAAACTTCCATTGGTTCCGAACTTTAGAGAAGTTCCAAAACCATAGGAAATCATTAAGGATCAAAACCGTGAGATTTCAGAGCTATACCCAGGAGTTCTAGAACTAAGTCTGAAAATTCTAGAACTAAATACTAGAGTTGGAACTAAGTCCAAAAGTTCTAGAACTAGATGATGACTATGTAATGGAGTTCTAGAACTAGCTTGGAAGTTCTGAAACTAAGCTATGTTAGAATAGATGCTACCGAAAACATATTGAATGCTACATACTTCATTTCCTTGACTGATTAGACCTACTTTATTACAAAATTGAATTTCAAACACACTTCATTAGGAATTTTAGAGCTTTTAAATGTTAGAATCACAATCAATCAAAAGATAGACAATTACATCCTAACTCATATCAGATCAAATAAAAGTCACAAAATGCAATCAAACTTAATAAAAAGGAGAGTAAGATGAGATCATATATTATACATTAATCGGGCATATTCTGGCCTCATCATGTACTATTGGATAAACCTGAAACATGATTTGATAATCAAGTGTAATTCCTACTGTCTACTAGGGATTGATCGGTTAAACATCGTTTATCATCCCACACTTCAATTAGGAACTTGGTGAGTCTTGACAATGTAATCAATAACTTACACTACTTTGGCCAAATTTATTTCGAGACATGCATTCTTGCTCGCCTCTCATGATGACACACACTCGTCAATTGAAACTTTTCCTCTCACCACTTCACTTTAATTTGTTATATGGATTTAAATCGAGTTAGTTATGTAATTAATTTATTAGTTTATGCACATGGTCAATGATCCATCCACATCCATTAAAATTCACTTTAGTACCACTTAATTGTAGTGGTATACCTTTAACTTAACAGTTCTAGGAGATAGTCTCCCAATAGTCTATGGAAATTATAACATGGAACCATTTAGTACCCATGGTTACTTAAATCATCATCTAAGTCAACTTTCAAAGTTTACTTACTATGTGGTCACCTATGACATATAATATGTTTCTTCCTTTCTCCTATTTCCATATACTAATTAAATGTTCTCACATTATTGTATGTATTATAGATGCATTTATCTCATTCTCCTTTCATGCTAGGGAGCCTGAACCTCATCTTATAGTGATTCAATGTTAAGAGAAATATTTTCTAACCAGTTTGATTAATAGCATAATATTATTGAGGAATTAACCATGTTAAACATTGTTGTGAAAGAGAATTTTGAGTATTGTTGATGGAGAATCGTAGCACCCCAGGACTCTACAACTCGATGGGTTGAGACTCTCGGTGCAATTGCATAACATGGAGCTTTTCCCAAGCATGGGACCTTGCGAAATCGGAAAATATCTCCGGATGAAGGCGGTTCCTATTCTCTATTCGGATGCACACGTAAAAAATGTAGAGGGTTTACTCAAAACCTAAACTAACTTGCCAAGGAGATAGGGTAAGAAGATGCATAAAAATAAACCTAAACTAACAAAGGTGATGTACCGAGGAATGAAAAAAAAGCATTACGCCAATAAAACAAGCCATTAAAATGCAATGTAAGATCATGCACAAATAACCAAATTTGTAGTGAAAGATCAGGAGGATGCAAATGAAAATAGAGAGGGTTGAGAATCATCCAAAGACATGCATTATTTTCTCTAAATATTGACACAATACACTACAAAGTGCCAAGAGGCAAAATTGCATTTTACGGTTTTAAAATGGGAGGTTTGATCTCCAAAATTCACACTACAAAGAGAAGAAGGGAGGGCAAAACAAGAATGTCCAACCTTTTGGAAAGAAGCCCCTTCTTACAATTTATATGAAGAAAGAGAGAGGGAAGAGAGAGGAAATCTAAAATCTACCCCAACCACTTCCAGAATGCACTTAACTCATCTCATAATGATGGTAGGTGAGAACCCAGTGAACCCAAAAGTGGTGAACTATATTTTGTATTTTTAAGAATTTTTTCTCACCTAATTAAAGATATCCATTCATAGTTGGATAGAGGACCTCGTAAGATTTCCAAAAAGTCCAACCTTGCATGAATCCAAGCTCCCAGTCAAAAGTTATGGCCATCTGAATATCTGCGCCAGGGTCTACTTCCTATCAGCGCTCAAAATGTTGCGCCTCCTGAAGGTGCACCTTGGCGCATCCATGTGTGTGTCAACATCCTCTTACATGTGCTAAGGCACAAATTTTACCATGTTAACACTCTATTTCATGTGCCATTTATGTATGCTAAGGTGTAACTTTTCTCGTGTCGACACTCTTTGTGTGTCATGCGCCACTTACGTGCGCCAAAGCACAAATTTTTCAGTATCGACACTCCGTGTCATACGCCACATAATGCACCAAAGCATAAATTTTTCTATGTCGACACTCCATGTCATGCGCCACTTCTATGCACCAAAGTGCAACTTTTTCTATGTCGACACTCTATGTCATGCGCCACTTCTGTGTGCCAAAGCGCAACTTTTTCTATGTCGACACTCTGTGTCATGCGCCACTTCTGTGTGCCAAAGCACAAATTTTTCTATGTCGATGCTCCATGTCATGCGCCTCTTACGTACACCAAAGCATAAATTTTTCTATGTTGACACTCCATGTCATGCGCCACTTACGTGCGCCAAAGCGTAACTTTTACGTGTCGACACTCTGTGTTTCTTTGATTTCAGATTCTTCGCTGCTTGTCTATATCTACCCAGGGGAAAGATATATACAAAAATTTGGTGACTCAACGGGATCACCTGCTTGCTAGGTAGAAGATGAGTGGCCTTTTAGCAATCCATTGGGCATGGAGTCATAAGCAATAACCCGAAACCAACTCGATATTTGATCTCGAGCCACGATCGCAACTCCTTCTCCGAGAGCACGCTGAACTGTAGAAAACCAACCTAGGAGCAACAAAACCTATGCCAAAGCACTTAGGGAAATAGAAACCTAACTACAACAAGACAATGTGCATACGCACTTAGAGGAATTGAAATCTAGGCTAATATTTACAAGGGTAAACCTTTTCCTTTTAGTAGCAATGTTTAAGATGGATTCCGTTAACTGGAATCAGGAATTATTCTCCATCCAATGTAGACAATTGGAAGGCATTACTACTTTTACATCCCGTGACCATGTAGGGGCCACTCCAAATGGCATCAAACTTGGAATGCCTTCCTGGCTTTGCCCGATCTACATCCCATTTCAGAACTAGGTCCCCTTCCTGGAAGGTCTTTGCTCTTGCCTTCTTATCAAACCATCTTTTTATCAAGGCCTGATCCTTCTCAATTGTTTGAACTGCATGCTCTCTGATTTCCTCCAATTCCATCAACTCTACATACCTGACCTCCATTGGTTTGAACTCAGACAACTCCAACTACTTCATGAGCTCCAATGTTGGCAATTCTAATGATATAGGCAATACTACCTCTTTCCCATAGACCAACTTGTAGGGAGAATTACTGTAGACCTCTTTGGTGTTATCTTGTCAGCCCATAATGCTGATTTTAGCTTCATATGCCATGTCCTTTGGTTTTCATCCAGAGTCCTTCTAATGATCCTTAGCAAATTCTTGTTTGTGGACTCTGCCTGTCCATTACCCTGCGGGTAATAATTTGAAGAGGTGCTCAAATAGATTCCATTCTTGATAGCCCATTCTGAAATCCTAGAACCTATGAATGCCAACGCATTATTTGATATGATAGTTTCCGACACACTAAACCTGGTCACTATTCCTTCATAAAAGTCTAGAATGTTAGACTCATTTGCTTCTTTGAGCACTACTTCGGTCCACTTGGTGAAATGGTGCATTCTTGTGAGAATCCACTTGTGGCCTTGGCTCGAGTTTGGGTTGATGACACGATGAAATCCAATACCCATTACATGAATGGTTGGTCAACCAAAATTGGGTGCAATGGGAGTCTTTGCTAATCTTTCTTTGTTTGTGAAGAGTGCACATTTCTTGCACTTTCTTATCCATGTATACAGCTTTCATCGAAGGCTGCCGGCCAATAATACCCGCCTTCATTATCTTGAGAGCTATTACTCGTGGGGAAAAATTTCCTCCGAATCTCCATCGTGAAAATCTCATAACACGCTCTCAATTTGACCTGTCCCAATGCACCTCAATAGAACTCCATTGATATCTTTCTTGAACAAAACATCATCAACAAGCACATACGGGATAGCCTGTAATCTAAAGTATCTCCTCTTTACTTTTCTCATTTTCGGAGGGCATAGGCCTAAGCTGTCAGGAAGTGTATCATACTCGAGTCCAACAAGGAGTAGGCATGTCATCATATTCTTGTTCTTGACCATCCTGCATTACTAAGGCAAAGTATCTTTTTCATCACCTACTTCAACTTTTTGACTCAAAGCTAGTTGTTCACATAGTCCTTTTCCATGGATTAGCTTAGTGACCTTAATTTCGATGTCATATTCCATGACACGAGTGATCCATCCTGCACGTTTCTAATTCAGATCCTTGTTTAGAAGGAAGTCCCCGACTCGCATGAGAGACTAACAACTTGATCTTGTTGTTTGAGACTAGGTGCTTGAATTTCTTTAAGCTCCGATTCACTGCAAGGACATGCTTTTTAATGAAAGAGTACCTAGTTTCATATTCCTCCAAGCCTTGATCAAGAAAGCAATTTGGTTGTTCTAATCCTTCTTTGTTTTGTTGTACGGATTGCAGAAATCATCTCCCCACCACCAAAGGCATATAGCACGAAGTCCTTAGAGAAGTTTGGATTAACGAGATTTGGAGCTTGAGATATAGCCTCTTTTATTGCCTCAAAACTTGCCTTGCCTTGAGATGTCCACTTAAATGCCATGCTCTTCTTCAACATCAGTGTTATTGGCTACGAATCTTCTCTTTTGACCTGTATGTTAGCATTTTCCTTACGGAACTGGTCATTAGGGTTGAAGATAGACTCCAACGTTACTAAACCCTTGGGAAGCTTGTTTGTCCACAGCTGCACTACTTGATCCCCATACTACTACTCTAGTCTGTCCTGATTTCTAGCTGAGAATTCAGCCTCTTCTTGTAAAAAATTGACGATCTATTGATCATTCTCAAACACCTGCCAGCTTGTGTTATTATCTGGAATTACTAGCCTCACAATCACATGGATATGTGGTTGTGTTTTTCCCTTTTGATGTTTTCAACCACATCGAACGTTGCTCCAACTACTGCGAGCCTATCTGTGGCTTCATTTTTCTTCCTGGGTATGGACATAATGTTGAAAGCTTTGAAATCTTCAATGAGGTCCTATACCCTATTCTTGTAGCTCTTCAGTAGGTTGTTTTTTGTAGCATGTTTTCCCCTGACTTGGTTGACGATTAGCTCACTATCCTCGAACACCTGCAAGTTCTTTATGCCCTTTTTCCTAGCCCAATGAAGTCCATGGATCAATGCCTCATATTCAGCCGTGTTGTTTGAATAGGAAAACTGGAAACGAAAAGCTGAAAAATATTTGATGTCTTGAGGTGAAATCAACATTGCACCACCTCCAAAGACCTGTATCGCTTCTCGAACCATCGAAAAATAATTTCCAAACTTTGCTTTCATCCTTTTTTTCAGGCTGAATGATGTCGGGAATGGGTGAATTTTCTTCATGTATACAATACATGCCCAATTCAGATTCTTCAATTTCCTTGTATGGGTCAAATTCATGACTCTTGTTTTCCCATTCATCCAAAGTTAAATCAGGAATTCCCTCAACCTTAGTACCTATTTCTAGATCATTTGAACACTCATCCTGATAAAAAGTTGAGAAATTTACATTGATAGGACTTGGTACATGAGGCTCAATATGGAAATTGGAAATTGGTTCTGACCTAATTGTTGCTTTGGCTCCATACCTTGTCCTAAAAATCATGTGTGACCAATCTACAGATAAATATCCACCGATTTTTACAGTGAAGTCTCTTGATAGACACAACGCGAAGAGTGGCGGAAGGTCAATCACGACAGACACATCTTGCATAATCTGTAACATTAGGACATGAATGTAGTATTAGGCTTAACCCTCGATGATTCCAACTATTCCCTTTGTCATTCCATCTATTTGTCTTACTCCTTTTAGCACTGGCTCATACTTCAAACCCAGTTAATCCGCTATTTTCTTTGGCATTACTGAACTACTTGCCCCTGAATCTATCATGCAGTTGTGTACCAAGTGGTTTCCAACAACCAATGACACATAGAATGGTGGAGGATTCAAATTCTTGCTTGTCTGGCACCCATCTGTTACACTGCATTAGTGAGAACTTTCTCATGTCCCTGATTTGATACATTTCGATGCGAGACCAATTAGCCATTGCAGCGTGCAATAAATCTCGTTGCCACCGGGATCGCAAGTGATTCCCACATGGAAATGTTCACATGTGTCTTCTTCATTTGATCGATGATGTTGAAAGGGGATGAATTGTCCTTTTGTTGCCCCTTGTTTGGAACAACCTTTTCTGGAGCTTGAACAGGTGTGTGTGTTACTACAACAGGTACCTTAGGCTGATTTTGCACATTTGGAGTTGTGTTTGGTCTACTGACCCCTTGTTGTGTGGAAGTGGGCTGATAAACAACTAGATTAGATGGTTGTCCCTCTTCTATGTTTCTCTTCTTTGACCGTGTGTTGGCCGCCATGCCTTGAAAAGGCTGTTGGTTAATTCCACAGAAGTCTTCCATTTGCCAATTGGCCAATGTGGTTTCTATTGGAGGTCCTTCTTGTTGCATTTCTTGCTGTTGATTCTCCTCCTGGCTTGGTTCTTGAGGGACACCAATGGTTTACACCATCAAGGCCTGATTTAGTGCACCATTGAAACACACTGACTGATTGTGAGGTAGATTGCAAGGGTAACACCAGTCGTACTCTTGTGCCATGTTATTTTGTGTTGGAACCAAGGCTCTTGAGGATGTCATTGCATTTGGATCATACGGTCGAAATGGCCTAGCAGCTTGAGGTTGTCCTTGGCTTTGATTTTGATTTGCAGCCTGAGGTGGTGGTCTATTTTGTTGGTATGAGGGCCTAGCTTAGTACTACGCTTGGGGCTGATACGGGCTAGCACTTTGGGCTTGCTGTCTTTTGATAGTCACTAGCTCATTTCCAAGGTTCTGCAGCTGTTTCATAACCTCCTGTAATTCCTTTGAAGTATTTGAAGAAGTCGATGCCTCATTATTGCTTTGATTTCTAGGAGTTGGAATGGGATTCAACTCTGGTGCTTGACTGGTTGTAGGGTTTCCCATATCTGGATAGAGAGGCATTGGTGGCCTTGGTGCAAGCTTGCTTGCCACTTGGATCAAGCAGTTCTCTACTCGATAGGCGTATGTGTCGTAGGCCCCTGGCAGCGTTGTTCCTCCCATTGATTGGATCATCATGGTTATGTTTGAATTTATAGCCTTTAATAAATAAAGGAATGCTCCTTCGGCGGTTGGCCTAACAGCTATTGGAATCCTGTCCCATGTCCGTTGGAATCTGAAGTTGAAATCTGTCATTTGTTCGTTAGGAGCCCTTTTGATTGTTGTCAATTATTCCAATAAGGACAAATTATCTCCCCTCTCCCGAGGCTGGTTATAAAGGGATGAACAAAGTTGGTTCCAATTTGTAATAGACCTGCTTTGTAAGGCTCTAAACCATTGTAAGGCCTTGCCTTTGAAAGATGAAGCCAACACTTGACCGCATGACATCCATTTCATTTATTTGTGGATTGCACATGCATTAGCAATATCACGGATGTGATCAATAGGAGTAGTATGATTTTCTCTGTGAAATATGGTATATTATTTAGTGCTTTGCAACCGGAATTTGATTCTAAGCATTTAGGTCAAGTGGACTACTACCCGTGAAAGGTGACAAAGGGATTCGGTGGTAGATGTGCCATTATGATTGGCCTAAGAACCCTAGTCGATGTGAGAAAAGGTCTACCAGGTGGAGGTGTAGAAAAGTCCTGTTAGGTGGAGATGGTGATCTTTGTGGTCTTCTTCCTCTCCTCCCTCTACCTGGTGATAGTTGCAAGTGGAAAAATAGCCCCTCTTCTCGAGTATTAGACCTGGTTCGAATTCTTCTCATGTTCCTGGGCAACTTGTGATGCTACACTGCTGAATTCTATCCCTTCGGAGTCGCCAGATGTGTTAGAGAACGAGCCTCAAAAGACTAGATTTTGCCAAGTTACACACCAAACTTGACAATAAAAACAAAACAAAACAAAATATCATTTAAACTTTGAAGGACCCAGAGGAGACAATATTCAATCCGAAATTCGAGTCCTTGTTGCGTAGCTACGGATCCCCTGAAAAGGTACAAGGCGGAACTCAGGTCATGCAATGCATCCCCAAAACCTAAAATGTTTATTGGGTCTTCTTTGATGTTCTCGGACCTCGAAAACCCAAAACATAAAAAATCATGAAATTTTGAAAATCAAAATCTCAAAAAACTAAAGATACCCTTTTGAAGATTACCCTCAGATCTACCAACTATTGAAATTTTGACTTGTTTTGAGTGAGTTAAGCCCTTGAAAATTGATTTCGGAGTTCAGCCTGGGAGGTGCAAAATCCAAAATTGTAAAAACTGCAATCTTTTAGTCCAAATTTCATGAAAACTCCTTCAAATCTTTATGGAATGACCTCTTGGTCCCACCGGGTGTGCCAAAACTATTGATGGTGAATCGCAGCACCCCTGGGACTCTGCAACTCGATGGGTTGAGACTCTCAGTGCGATTGCATAACATGGAGCTTTTCCCAAGTGTGGGACCTTGCGAAATTGGAAAAGCTCTCTGGATGAAGGCCAGTTCCTATTCCTCTGTTCAGATGCACATGTAAAAAATGTAGAGGGTTTACTCAAAACCTAAACTAACTTGCCAAGGAGACAGGGTAAGAAGATGCATTAAAATAAACCTAAACTAACAAAGGTGATGCACTAAGGAATGAAAAACAATTGTTCTGCCAATAAACACAAGCCATTAAAATGCAATGCAAGATCATGCACAAATAACCAAATTTATAGTGAAAGATCAGGAGGATGTAAATGAACATAGAGAGGGTTGAGAATCATCCACAGACATGCATTATTTTCTCTAAAGATTGACACGATACACTACAAAGTGCCAAGAGGCAAAATTGCATTTTACAGTTTTAAAATGGGAGGTTTGATCTCCACAAATTCACCTGCCAAAGAGAAGAAGGGAGGGGAAAAACAAGAATGTCCAACCTTTTGGAAAGAAGCCCCTCCTTACAATTTATATGAAGAAAGAGAGAGGGAAGAGAGAGGAAATCTAAAATCTACCCCAACCACTTCCAGAATGCACTTAACTCATCTCATAATGATGGTAGGTGAGAACCCCAATGAACCCAAAAGTGGCGAACTATATTTTGCATTTTTAAGAATTTTTCTCACCCAATTAAAGATATCCAGTCATAGTTGGATAGAGGACCTCGTAAGATTTCCAAAAAGTCCAACCTTGCATGAATCCAAGCTCCCAGTCAAAAGTTATGGCCATCTGAATATCTGCGCCAGGGTCTACTTCCTGTCAGCGCTCAAAATGTTGCGCCTCTTGAAGGTGCGCCTTGGCGCATCCATGTGTGTGTCAACATCCTCTTACATGTGCCAAGGTACAACTTTTACCATGTTGACACTCTGTGTCATGTGCCATTTATGTGTGCCAAGGTGTAACTTTTTCTATGTCGACACTCTGTGTCATGCGCCATTTCTGTGCGCCAAAGCACAAATTTTTTACGTGTCGACACTCCGTGTCATACGCCACTTCATTTGTGCGCCAAAGTGTAAATTTTTCTATGTCGACACTCCGTGTCATGCACCACTACGTGTGCCAAAGTGGAACTTTTTCTATGTCGACACTCTGTGTCATGCGCCACTTCTGTGCGCCAAAGCGCAACTTTTTCTATGTCGACACTCTATGTCATGTGCCACTTCTGTGCACCAAAGCAAAATTTTTCTATGTCGACACTCCGTGTCATGCGCCACTTCTGTGTGCCAAAGTGTAACTTTTTCTATGTCGACACTCTGTGTCATGCGCCACTTCTATGTGCAAAGCGTAACTTTTTCTATGTCGACACTCTGTGTCATGCGCCACTTTTGTGCGCCAAAGCGTAACTTTTTCTGTGTCGACACTCTGTGTTTCTTTGATTTCTGATTCTTCTACTTGTCTATATCTACCTACTGGGGAAAGATATATACAACAAGTATATTTTTAATTAATTATCAAACAAGGATGAGAAAGAACCCTCCTTTATAGGATCCCTAGGCACTAAACCAATTTAGATATCACCTAGAAGATGTAGAATGGGGACCACATGGGAAATTTGGTTATTAGAAAAATTCTAGAAATCACATAACCACGAAAGGAAAAGAGGGATCAAGAATAAAGCAAGGAAAGAGAAGTTCACATTATTCTCGGGAAATGATGATGACTTGCACTTGAAAATTCTCGACTCGATCTCTAAGGAATCCTTTTACATGCATATGGGCACCCTTATTGGTAAGTTCCTTGGTGCTCATCCTAACATTGATAAAATCAGACATTGGGCCCATCGTAAATGGGCTCTAAAGGAAAATGGAAATTTCTCTAATGACTAGAGGGTTTTTTCGATCAACTCATCTCTAAAATAATATTGGACAAATGTCTATCTAGGTAGACGCTAGCTTCTTAGAAACATGGGATTGTATCTTGAGAAATGGTCTCCTAGGGGTGACCTAGAGAATGAAAATATGAAAGATATGCTCATCGGGCTAGAATTCCCGATCTCCCCCTCAAATATTGGAATGAGGAAGTCCTTACTAGTATTGTAAATTAAATTGACACTCAGATTGGGTTTGATGACACAACAAAGGCTAGATCTAGGCTAAATGAAACTAGATTCTGCATCACTTTGTTAGTGATAACCGAGATCTCTTGAGCTATATAAATATGCATTATTTAGTTGGGATTAAGAAATAAAAGGTTTAATTTGAGGATTTTAAAATGAAATGTAAGGATTTCTCTAAGATAGGCCATACATATTACAAAAAATACAAAAGATGTGGAACATAAACACTATGTCAAGGGAAAAGATATGATGTCGATTATAGAGACTTGGCAAAAATGAAAGGAGAGGAAAAGAGGAATCTGTAAAAATTCCTTATATGGAATCCTAAAACCCCTCTTAAAAGGACAAGAAATTTAATTGACCAATCTATCAAAATATATTCTAGATAAGGCTCCTTAGAAAGTTGTAGAGTTGGTTCTTTATGGAGAAAAATAATGAGGATTGTCTACTCGAAGGAATCCTACCCAGTTGGTGATAAGATAAAACCACGATAAGGTAGGTTCCTTGGAAGGATCAAATAATCAACAGGCCATGCAATCATATTTAGATCTTCAGCAAAATGGACAAAAATCTTGGAGATTGAAATCCCTTCATACCTTTTGGAAGACAATAATGTCAACAAGACCCCCTGCCCGCTTTCTACAAAATATAAACAATCAAAAAGAGTCTAAAGTTAGACTTGAAGAATGGGAAATTTCTCAAGATGGAGAGGAAAGAAAAATCAAATTCTTACCCTCCGGGATTTGAGTAAAAGGGACTTAATCCTTCCCTAGAAAAGGCCCACAAATAAGGGGAGGAGATCCCAATAGTGATGCAAGGAAAGGATAATGTTGATCTAAATAAATAAGTTAGCTCTCCTAAACCTCTTTTCATAACTCCTAAGATTAATACTAATAAAGGAAAATAAAAATAGGATCCATGGGCTTCCTCCTCTCATGTCAAAACTCGTAGAGAAACTATAGATGTGGGAGATAACAAACAAAAAGGAAGAACCACACCTTTGGGAGAACAAAGAAAAAAAGCAACAAAAAAATATGTTGCTTAAGGGCTCAACTAAATTCGGATTCAAAGGGTCTAAAGAATATTATATTCAAATCTAAATGAATATGATCTCCTGGAATGCTAGAGGTCTGAATGGAACTCATAAGAAAAGAAATATAAATTTTTTTTTTAGAAAAACCAACAGGCCTCAGGTGTTAGCTATCTAAGAAACCAAGCTTCAATATGAATCAATGAACAAGGTCAAACATTATTTCTAGAAGCTGTCATATTTCCATTATATCAGTTCGAGATGGTTCCTCAAGAGGATTAACAACCTTTTGGGATAATAAAAACTTAAAGGGAATGGTCATCTATGAGTCCAAGAATAATTTGGCTCTCTTTTTATCTTTGGTAAGTAATCCTAATGATCTCTATATTTTTTTCAATAGTTATGGTACGAACTATATCAATGGAAAAAATAATATCTAGTCTAAGCTCAAAGAATTTATAAGTAATTTCTCTAATTACAAATGGCTTATCATGGACAATTTTAACACTCATTTATCACCCCATGAAAAGAAAGGTGGAAGGCAAGACTTTAACAATGGTATGGATGATCTTGCTGATATCCTATGAGATATTAATCTTATGGATATTAAATTGGGAGCATCCAAGTTCACTTGGAGCAACAGATGCATGGGGGCTGATTTGATTTAGGTCAAGCTAGATAGAGCTCTAATTACTACCGATTAGACTCTCACTCGGGACTTTAAACTCTCTACCATACCTAAAATCAGATCAGATCACAATCCCATTGTTCTTCACTTCCTAGAGAAAGATAAATATGGTCGTACCCATTTCACTTTGAGAAGATGCGGATGAACCATCAAAACCTTTTTAGATGATAAAAGAGTGGTGGAATATTCAGATTTTGGTTCTGCTATGTTTGTGATGGTTCAAAATCTTAGAAACATTAACAATCAAATTAAAATATGGAATAAGAACATTTTTGGAAACATCTTTGAGAGAAAAAAGAAAATTTAGGAGGATTTGGTCAATTTGGAAAAACAAATCACTGAAGAAGGGATAGATATCAATGAATATTACTTGGAAAAAATATGCTAGCTAAATACCATACTTTTATGGCACAAGAGGATATCCTCTAGAGACAAAAATCGAGAGCCTTATGGCTAAAATAATTTGATTGCAATACCAAGTATTTCCACTTAACTAATGTTCATCATAGAAATCATAGTATAATCATAGTATTTTCACTACTAGAGATGGGAATTCCAATAATGACTCTACTATAATTAAGGAAGAAGTTGTGATGTTTTACAAAAACTCCTTAATAGGGATCACATCCGGGAGGGGATACAAATTCAGATTCTTTCATCAATATAATCCCCAATAATCTTGTCGATTTCACCTCCTTAAAGAAACTTGCTGACAAAGTCACTATGGAGGGAGCTACAAAAGATATTTTTTTCCATAGAGGGAGACAAATCTCTCGGGATTGATGGATTTCCAACAATATTTTACCAAAAATACTAGTAAATATACAAATATGACCTTCTCAAAGTGAAAAATGAATTCTTTAGAACAGGAAGATTACTAAAAGAGATAAATAACACATTCATTTTCCTTTTTCCTAAGAAAAAGGAGCATATAACTTCAAAGAATTTAGCCAATCATCTTAGAAAATTTCCTCTACAAAGTCTTCACCAAAATTATCTCCGCTAGGATTTAGCCTCTTATTTTGAGGCTCATTTATCAATAAAAAGAAGGATTCATCCAAGGTAGAATTATTAATGATGGTATTATTCTTGTTCATGAAAAGCAGTTCACTCCATTGAGAAAGCAAAGATAGAAGACATGATAGTTAAGTTGGATATGAATAAATATTTTGACAGAGTCTCATGGTATTTCCTAAACAAGATTCTTGAAAATTTTGGCCTCCCCAATCATTTCTAGTTGGATATCCTCTCCTATGTTTTTGGTGATTTTCAATGGGTCTCCAATGGTTTCTTCAAGAATAGCATAGGGATTTGACAAGTAGATCCAATGTCTCCTCTTCTCTTTATCAATATGGATAAAATTCTGAGTAGGAGAGTGGCCAATCAAAACTTCACAGATGACACAATTTTCATTCTTATGGGATCGATGGTTGAAGCCAAAAAATTGAAATCTATCCTTTTGGAATATGAAGAAGTGTTGAGTGAGTTAATTAATTCTAACAAGATCTCTCTCTCTCTCTCTCTCTCTCTCTCTACTTCCTTCATACTCTTTTTACATGAAGAAGAAAATATCAGACATCCTTGGATCCAATATCAACCCTCTATCATTTACTTACCTCGGCATGCCTCTTTTTCATGGAAAAATATTATTGGCAGAGTTTCAAAGAAACTTATGTACTTGGAAAGGAGGTGTCCTCTCTCTCAGGCTAGAAAATTCATCCTTACCAACAAAACCTTCCAAAACCTACCCATATATTTAATTCCCCTTTTTAAATTCCCCAAAGAGGATATAGAAATAATTGAAAAAATTCAAAATTGTTTTCTTTGGAGCAGTCTTTGAAGAACAAAAGCAGATTTTATCTTGTTACATGTAATAAAGTATGTTAGCCCAAGAGACATGGGGGACTTGGTATAAACAATTTTTAGTATATGAATAAATCTATGGTAGCTGAAATGGGATGGATATTATTGAAATAATATATCCCATGGACAAGGCTTGTCGAGCAAAATATTTAGAAAATACTAGAAATAATGATTGGCTACACAAGGAGGATCAGCCGGTGGGGTCTCAATTTTGGAATGTTCTTATCAACTCCAAGAATTTTCTGATCATAGGTAGTAAGTGGAACTTGGTCAATGATAAGGACATATTTTTTTGGTAAGATAAATGGATTTCTAAGTCTTCACTTAAAAAAGAGAATAATGGTCTCATCTGGTCATTCCTTACTCCAATCTGATTAGAAAAAGGTTAATGACTATATTAGAACCAATTTTGATGGTATAAGTTGGATGCAACTTCCTATCTTAGATCATAATATAAATGAACCTACCAAGAACCTATAAATTTCCCTCAATGCTCATCATCTTGATTAGAAGATATTGTTGATGAACTTATGTGGGAGGACTCCATATATGGGTCCTATTTTGTCAAAATCAGTTATAACCTTCTTTCTGACATCATCCCATCCTCTATTGAGTGGAGAAAGGTCTGATTTAAATATTTGACTCCCAAAATCAACATTTTTCTTTGGCTTTGTATTCACAAAAAATCCTAACCATTTATAACTGGATAAAAAGAGGAAAACACATTCCTAATAGGTAAAATCTATGTAAAAACTATGAGGAATCATTCAATCATCCGAACCTCCATTACAACTATGTTGTTGATGTTTGGAATACTTTCTTCAATTTCATGGGGGTTAATTTGATCCTTCCAGATAATCTTCTCTTAGCCCAACAACAATGATATCCTCCTTCAAGTACATGATAGTTAAAAGGATCTGGTTGTTATCCTTCCCCCATATCATATGACTTATCTAGAAAGACATGAACAATAGTATTTTCAGCAATAAAAACCCCTCCATTTGTAGGTTGTTTAATCAGCTTCTTGAAGGAATCAAACAAGACATATCTAGATTCAAACCCAAGAAGAAATTTAATAATAATGAAAAGGAAGATGAAATTCTTAAGAAGTGGAACATATCGGAGTTATCGGTTTTATAGCCCCCCTCAAGATTGATAGATCTCTGGTTTCTTAGGTTCCTCCTCCTCTATATTTTTCAAACTTATTTTTGATGGTGCATGTAAGGGTAATCCTGTGAACTATGAGGGTGGAAGTTGTATCAAAGGTGAAGGAGGCCATTTTGTTGTTTCCTATGTAAGACCAATGGGAATTAATAAAAATAACTATTCAGAAGCCTTGGCATCTCTTTGAGGAATCAGAATGGCTTGTTCCCTCAAGTTGCAGAACATCATTATTGAGGGAGACTTAATGAAAATTATCAATTTTATCATAGGTTCAGCTCAATTAAGTTGGACCATTAAAAATTTCATTGATGAGGCCACTCATTTAGCTAACTCATTTTCTAGTTGTAGCTTGATTCATACTTATAGGGAGGGTAATCAACTAGCGCACTCCTTAGCCAACTTGGGTGTCCTCACTAATAATTTCAAAAACTATGACAAAAAGGAGGAAGAGGACAAATTCTTGGAAGGGGAAGAAGGTCTTGTTGAAGCCAAAAATGTATTTCTTAGGGAGTTTCTTCCAAAACCATATGACAATATTAGTTATGTGATCATGAAATATTTCACTTTGGATGGCCAATTTAAAGTCACCCCCTATTTTCACTTGGTTTTTCTAAACAATTATAGAAGAAACATGGAAGTTAATTTTCCTTACTTTCTTCTCCAATCCTTTTACCACTTGGTGAACATGGTGACCCAAGGAAATGAGCACAACCCTCCCACCATGCCCTTATTTTTCTCTTTTATAAGCACAACGATACGATAATTGTGGAACCCCATGTCACCTCTCCTCTTCATCCCCCTACTCCTCCAAAAATCCCCTTTTATCATGATCCCTCCCCCATCAGAATGCATCCTCCATAGTAAGAAATCAAAACTTTACCCCACCACAACTTCTACTCTTCCTTCTTCTCGTACTAGTTAATGGGTTACTTTCCTTGGTATTCTAGATATGGGAGACAAAAAAATTGTAGGCAAAGCTGAAAAATGGAGCATCGAAATGAAATTGACCTACACATTGACATGATAACATTGCTTAGGAAGGAGTGCAAAGTTTTGAAGGAAAAATTTAGAGGATGTAAGATATCCATTGAAAGTGGGAGAAAGGATGAGCAACTAATGGAGAATATGGATAAGATAATCAAAGCCATTGAAGATGAGCAATAAAAATTTAGAAATAGATAGTGTGACATCCTCTTTACTCTTAAGGGAAACATGGATATATTATCAACATCAGCACTTGTGTTATAAATAAACAAAGGGAAGGAAAAAGCCAAGTATGACACATTAGTCAAGGATATCAAGGACAAATTTGAGACCCTAAAAATAATTTATCAAAGGCCACCAAATAGTGGTTGGTTTTCTCAAGGTTGTTTTTATCTTATATGTTAGATCTCTATTTTTGTTATTTTGCTGTGGTTTTGGTATGGTTCTACTGGTGTTTAGTTGCTCTTTTTCTGTGGTGATGCAAGTTCCCCATGTTTCTCTTTCAAATAATCTCTCCTTTGTATTGATTTTTTTTGGTATGGTATGTATTTGATTATCTAAGCATATGCCTCATGTATCCTAGGTAGGATCTTAGTCAAAAAACCTTTTGTCTTTAATAAAAAAAGCATAGTATTATAACCGACATCTAGGTTTCAATCCATAACATTTTAATTCATTAAAAATCACATCATCTTTATTAATAATGATAATTCCATAGACACTATGGATTTCCAACAATAATACTTTCTTTACAATATGAATGATTGTTCGTTTTATCATCTTATATATGAAAGAAAAAAGATAACTTTCTTTATAAAATTCATAAATTTAAGTTCAATGAAATTCAACTTAAGCTTCAACAATGAGAACACTTAATGTAGTAAATTTTCTTTATTTCTCCACGGGAATGACTCATTTCATCATCTATGGAAGATAGAGAGAGGATAAAACATGGTCATTTTAGAACAAAGTGGCATGAACTTTCATTTTCATCATCCCTAGAATTTATCACATTATAAAATATAAACAAAATATACCCACAACAATAACATTTCCATCTTTCAAAACATCAAAATAATAGAAGGAGTAAGTTAGATAGAGGCATTATCCTCATTTTTATACCATTCATAATCTAGGAAACCATCGGACATCATAATACCCAAATTAAGAATAACTTATCTAATATATATGTGTATATATATATATGTATGTATATGTATATATATATATATGTATGTATGTATGTATAACATTCTATTATAGGACTAGTTCTCATAACAACATAATTCTAGATAAATCAATTTGTAATAGAAGACTCATTTCATTCAATATTTTCTGCTCCCAAATATTATAAGTATAAAATTAATGTATAAAACTACAACCTCTTGGTGAAATCCAGTCGAAAAGTAGAAAGATACGGCTAGTTGATAAAAAATAGGATGCAACTGGCCAAAACACAGTGAAATTCACTCATCAACTCCATCCCTCAATGCCACCACTTGATATCATCTTGTAATGCTACGAGTTAGTAGCATCCTTCGATGCTACAGGTTAGTAGCATCCCATGATGCTACCGGTCAATAGCATTCCTTATGCTACCATCCTGGTAACATCCCATGACACTACCAGTGGGTAACATCCCTTGATGCTACAAGTCAGTAGCATCCTATTATGCTACCATTGAAGTATACCTTGATGCTACCACCGGTAGTATCCCATGATGCTATCATTTGGTAGAATCCTTTGATGCTACCCCAAGCCACAAATTTCTAGTAATACAATTGATACGAGAAGGTAAAATTCAAAGATATTAATGGTTGTGAGACCATAAAATTCTCTTGGTTGACCCAAACATAGGGTTTCTCTAAAAACCCAGAATAGATAATTCCTCCATTACAAGCCATCAAACAATGATTCTTCTAGACTAACCAAGAAAGAATACAAAGTATAGGTCTAACTTCCATAATGAAATCTAGAGTCACCTAGAAAGGAACCCATAATGGTTTCTCTCAACAAGAGAGCCAAATCCACGAACCCTGTTCTCCTTAGACGGATCGAACAACTAAAAAGGTTAAAAGAGAATGAATAACTCAAACCCAAATAACCCTATTTCTAAACCACCCACATGGTCACGAAAAAATCACGTTTAGCAACAAGAACATTTAGCATATATAAATAAAGTAAAAATGAAAAGAGCGAGTTAAGGGGTTCATGCCTATAAAGAGGGATCTTAAACTTTCTTGCTACTTCTACCCAATTCTTCAGCACTCAACCAACCTTGCAAGCCCTTCTCACCATGTTTTTGCAACCAAACCCCCATATCAAGCAACGCATAATCCAAAATAACACTGTGGCATCAATATTAATGTAGGGATCAATTCCATCTCCTCGTCATTAAAATACTTCTACTACAATCAGCTAGCTCAAAACTTGCATGCACAACTCAAAGCAAGAATGGAGATTTCAAGCAAAAAGAAACTCCAAAACAAACACCAAACAAAAATAATGAAGATCCCCAATATGAATTGTTATCTTCTAAGGGAAGTTTTGGGATTCCTAAAATCATTAATGTCATTAATGTTTGACCAACCAAGTATGGATTTCAAGCTTTCCTCTATCGCCTCTTTCTTTCCTAGAAACTCGTGTCTACTTGGTTTAGCTATATGCATGGCATGTAAAATCTAATTAGTCAAGATTTCATGCTAGCAATAATCTTTAATTACCCATGCCCCACCACCAACATTAATATCCTGAATTATCATACCAACATAAACATTAAACTAGATGGTAGGATAAAACACCATCCACAACTATAATGAATTGGATGAAATATCATAGGAATTTATCAAAAACATTTCACGATTGTTGGTTACTGGAAGGGAACCTAATTTTTGTAAGGAAATTTATATTGTAAATATTTTTCAACTAGTTATTTCTCAATAGGATAATGTTAAGTTGATTAAAATTCATTATGATGAGGAGATAGGAATTGTTGTTTTTGATTTGGAAGGTGAAAAATCTCTTGGTCCAAATGGGTTTCCAGCTCTTTTTTCTAAGAGTTTTGGGAAATAGTTCATGAAGATGTTGAAGAAGCTATTCAAGATTTATTTATGCATGGGAAGCTTTTAAAGGAGGTGAATAGTACTTTTATAGCTCTTGTTCCTAAGGTGCTGGTGCTGAAAAAGTTGTAGATTTTAGACCAATAAGCCTATGTAATATGGTCTACAAGATAATAACTAAAATTATCTCTTTTAGAATCAAAGGCTTTTTGGAAAGTTTTATTTCTCCAAATCAGGGAGCTTTTGTGGAAGGTAGATAAATTCTTGATAGTTTCATTACTATTCATGAAGTTTTTCACTCTATGGATATCTCCAAAAGGGGGAAATGATGCTAAAAATTGATATGAATAAAGCTTATGATAGGGTGTCATGGAGATTTCTTAAAATTATTCTTGAAAAATTGGTTTTCATAATCATTTTATTGATATTATAATGGAGTGTATTTCTACTCGAAATACTCAATTCTTGTCAATGGGAAATCTGAAGGTTTTTTCTCGTTAGGGAGGGGATTAAGACAAGGGGATCCACTTTCACCTTTTCTTTATATCATTGTGGTAGAGACTTTAGGAAGACTTTGTGCTGATTGTAAGCAGAAAAAGAAGCTCAATGGGTTAGTTGTCTCTAATGGTTTGGATCCTATAGCTTTGCAACAATTTTTGGATGATACTTTTCTTTTGGGTAAGGTGACTCAAGTTGAAGTTGTGGTGTTTAAGGAGATCTTACAATATTTTGAGGAGGTTACATGACAACTCATTAATTTTAGGAAAATCTCTGTTTTCTTTTTAAATGTGGATGTTGAAATTCAAAACAAAATTACAGTGGTTTTGGAATGTCTAATTCAGGATTTTCCTTGCTCATATCTCGGTATGCCTTTGTTTAAGGGTAGGATGCATTTGGAAAGTTGGAATCCTTTGGTTATGAGATTCTAAAAAAAAATTAGCAACATGGAAAGGGACTTTATTATCACAGGAAGGTAAACTACAATTACTTCAAAGTTGCCTTCAGAGTTTGGTGGTGTATTTGATGTCAATTTTTAAAATGCCTACCAAAATTAGAAATATTATTACTCAGATTCAACATAGATTTTTATGGTTGGGAACTGAATCAAAAGATAGAATTCCTTTGGTGGCATGGGATAAAGTTACCCTTCCTAAGAATGTTGGTGGTCTTGGTTTGAAAGATATCAAAATCATGAATTTGGCCCTTATGGCTAAAGTAGGATGGCGATTGGAGCATGAAAATGGTTTATGGGTTAGAATTCTAAAAGATAAGTATTTATATTTTGATCAAGCCTCTTTTATTTCTAATGTTTCTCTTTCAGATGGGTCTTTCCTTTGGAATGGTTTATGTAAATGCAGGGATATTTTTTTGAAAGGTAGTAAGTGGATGATAGGGAATGGTACAAAAATTAGATTCTGGGAAGATTGGTGGTTAGCTGATGCTTCTCTAGTTAATCAAGAACAATGGAGAGATGTGGCTGTTCATTTTCAGTTGTCCATGGGAAGTTTTCTTAGAGATTATTGGAGTAGATTTGCTGGGGATGGGATTGGAAAATTCTAGAATGGGAAGGTGAGGATGAAGAAATGAAGGAAAGAATAAGAATATTAAATGCCAATCTAAGAGGATTACACATTCCTTTAATTTAAAAAGAGGATGAGATAATATGGTCTTTAACAAAGGATGGTGAGTATTCGGTGAGAACTGGTTATGGTATAGCAAGAAATCCTCCTCCCCAAATCCATTTTGGAAAAATTTATGGGATAAAAATCTTATTCCAAAGGTTAATTTATTTCTTTGGCATGTTGTCCAAAATAGAATTTTAACTGTTGATAACTTACAAGATAAAGGAATGATGATCCCTAATCAGTGTATTCTTTGTAAGGAATCTAATGAATCTATTCAACACCTTTTTCTTCAGTGTTCCTTTTCTCGAAGAGTTATAATTCATGTTATGAGAGTTTTCCAGATCTCTTGGGTTTTTCCAGAGACTTTTGTTAACTGGTATGTACAATGGATAAGTCCTTTTGAATCATTAAGCCTTTCAAAGGTTTGGAGCTTTGTGTTGCCTCATTTCTTATGGGGGATATGGCTTGAAAGAAATGGTATAATTTTTAAAGAAAAACATAAAATCTCTACTCGGGTGGGGAGTGGTATTTTAGGGGCTTTGGTAAATAATATTTCTATAGTGAAGATTAAAGAGAAAGGTGGTTATCCTAATCATGAGAAGGAGATTATTCAAGATTTAGGTATCACTAAGTGTGTACAACAAATTTCTCTGTGGAAAACTATGGCTAGGAAAAGTGCAAAATGGGTTAAACCTTCTGATGGGTGGATGAAACTGAATTTTGATGGAGCTGCAAAAGGTAGTTCTAGGTTAGCTGTTATTGGTGGTATTATTAGAGATGAGGTGGGTTCCCTTGTTATGGCTTATGTTGAGCCAATTGGCAATAAATCTAATAACTATGCTGAGGCTTATGCACTTTTAATTGGTTTACAATGGGTGAAGTCTTTGCAAATAAAAAATATTCAAGTGGAGGGAGATTCGTTATACATTGTTAATGTTATGAAGGGTCTATCAAAGCATCATATTAATATTGATTCAATTATTAGAGATGTTAAGACTATGTTGGTAAAATTTGATAATATTCAATTCAATCACGTTTTCCATGAAGCTAATACGTGTGCTGACATGTTAGAAAATATTGGTGTTCGGGTTCATAATAAAATGTGGTGGCGAGTGAGGTGGATTTACCTGATAGTACTAAAGTTGTGCTGAATGCAGAAAAGTAGATTCAAGCATGAGAAAAGGATACAAGCTATCCTTGATATAATATTCTAGTGTGTGAGATTTATTACGACTATCATTTTAGGGTATGCATTGGCATGGTTTATTAATTTAAAGGCTTGTTTTAGATTTTTATGTAGGATCATTGAAGACTAGTTCATCTTTCATTTTTGTGTCTTTGAGATGGGTGGAGCTAGGGTTAGGGTTGAGCCATCATCATCAGTGGGTTTGGAAAGAGATAATTTTCTTTGGGATCTTTTTAAGGAGGAATTACTCATTTTATGTAGATTTTATGAGGGTATGATGAAAATATTTGAAGGAATTTGTAATGGTTTGGGATAATGGGGTTGTCACTATGTGGGTGTTAGTTTTTTGTTTCTAAGGAGTTGATTAGAAGTGTTACTAATATGGATTGTAGTGGTTGTAAGGTGTTTAAGGATAGGACTCGGCTCTAGGAGGAAGTCCATATTTTTCTTGAAAATGATGAGAAAATATGTTTTATGGAGGATGGTATAGCCCGTAAATATTTTCCGAGGAGATGGTCTGAAGTCTGTTTCTACATAATGAAGTATATCACATTGGATGGTAAGTACCAAAACTACACTCTCAGCATTTTATGCTTCTTAATCATTTTTGTAGAGGAAGGAAGATGAGTATTCCTTTCTACTTGTTTAATTCTCTTCAAATTTCTGTTAAGATTTTTAAGGAGGAAAAAACAGAGGTTCTTCTTCACCAGGGGTTAATCCTTCTTCTTGTTAATATGGGTAAGCTCGATTCCGCAAACTAGGGGGATTGGCATTAGGTTTGGGGAAGACTAGGAAGATCACATTTCTTTAGCTGATAGGATTAGGCTTAATAAAATGAAAGAGAGAGCCAAGAAGGAGGTGGATGTTGCGACTTATTTACAAACTCTTTCTAGGAATAATGAAGAGGGTAATCCTAGTAATGGGTTGTTGGAAGGAAACATTGTGTTTAATTTTCTTGCAAGTAAAATTGAAGCTTTGGAGGATACTATTTTTCAAGTTAAAGCTCAGAATATAAATCTGTTGTGGGGGCTTCAGAGGTTGAATGCAGTGATCAAAGTTTTAGAAAATAGGGTTGATGTTCTCCAGGGGATGGTTGTAGTGGACAAAGGAAAGAAGAGGTAGCTCGACATAAGTAGTTATGATGAGGAGGATTTCCAAATGGATGGTGTTGGTCTGAGCTTGAGGACTAGGGAAAATTTTTATTAGGGATTTATTACTGAGACTTGTTCTTGATGTCTATTCGGATGGTTTTGTTGTAAACTATTTTTGCTATGGGTTTTTTGTATCTTTTTGGTTGGGCTCTGGTTGAGTCAATCTCTTTTGAATAGATCTTTTATCGAGTTTTTAATAGATACTTTTTTCTTTTGATGATATTTATTGTAATATCTATTATGTAAATGGTCCTTGGAGCCTTTTCCAAACATTATCTATCAAAAACATTTATCAATAAAAACACAGATTAATGTGAAATTTGGTGGGGTGTTACATATTTCCCTCCTTAAAGAAATCATTTTCCTAGTGATTAAATTCTAAAAGCCATTAATAGACAAGATAAAATAGATAAGCATCCTCATTCTTATATCAAGGTAATCACCAAATTAAATAAAAATTAATTTGTTCAAAATGTTGAAAAAATTCTACTAGAGTTCATTGGTCAGAACAACCCAAAATCTATAGAGTTTTAAATATTACATTTTCTTTCAATCAACTAAACAATAAAAGTATTAAGTATATCGTATCATAGATCAAAATAAAAAAATTATCACTGAAATAAGTGAGGAAAATTAGTTTTTATATATTCAAAATTTTCCCATGTGGCTATTTCTTTAGAAAATTGGTCCTATTGGACCTTGCATTGCATAATAACCCAATTTCTTAAGTGTTATTGTTGAGTATCTAGCACTTTTATCAGCTCAACCAAAATTATTCCAGGATCTTGAACTTGTAATGAGTTCTAGTTTAGAACTTAGATATATTAGATACATAATTTTTAAGCAAAGAAATATGAAAAACATCACGCATCTTGGACAATGTGGGAGGAAACACTAAATGGTATGCCATAGGGCTGATCACTTCTATCACTTCAAATGGTATGAAAAAATGAGGTGGTAGTTTGGCTGAATTTCCAAATGTTATTGATCTTTTCCTGGGATTAAAACTTAGGAATAACTTGCCCCCTTGTTCAAACCTTCTATCAACTCTCTTTAGATCTGCATAGCTCTTGTGCCTATTTGCAACTTCCTTTAACCGCTCACGAATGAGCTTAAATTGTTATTCAATTTCTGTCAAAATCTTGGGTCTTACTACTTCTATGTCCTCCATGATATCCCAAATGATAAGAGTCCTACACCTTATCCCATACAATGCCTCAAATGGAGCCATTTTCAATGATGAATGATAAGTTTTATTATATGTAAACTCAACCAATGGAAGATATTCTTCGACTTTTACTGATGATCCATGTAGTATATCTTGAGAATATCTTCCAAAATATGATTAAATATCTCGGTCTTCCCATCGGTTTGTGGATGGTAGGCATAATTGAAATTCATTTGTGTTCCCAAATATGAATTCAAGGTTCTCTACAAATGAGAATTCATCTTAGGATCCTGATTAGAAATTGTCAATTCAGGTACTTCGTGCAATCTAAAAATTTTGTACACAAACCTTTTTACAAGCGCTAGAGAATCATCCTTTAGATTCCATGGTATAAAGTGAGATATTTTGGTTAGTTTATCCACAAAAATAAGATGACATCATGCTTATTCTTTGACATTGACAACCCTTGCAAAAATTCCATCTTTGATTACTTGCCACTTCAATTGTGGAATTTTCTGAGGGTACAACAACCCTACTAGATGCATATGCTTATACTTGACTTTTTGACATTATAGACAATGTGAAACATAGTTTACTATATCTCTTTTCATCCCTTTCCAAAAATACTATTGTTTTACATCAACAAGCATTTTAGTCACTCTGGGATGTCCAGAATAAGGAGTGTCATGAAATTCCTTTATCACTTTCATACTTAATTCTTTTTATAAATGTAAATACACTTGGTCCTCAAAAATTAAGAATCGTTCTTTATCAAATCTGTAATCCCTTGTACCCATGATCATTTGGATAAAAAATAAGCATTGTTTTAACATAATGATAATAATAATCAGCTACCATTACCTTCTTAACCTCATCCATGAATTGGGTTTTTATAGTCACTAGAGAAGAGATGTGCTTCCTATGACTCAGTGCATATACCAACCTATTTTCCTTACATTTGATATAGTTGATATCAAATTCATACTAAGATAAGAACTATAACCATCTTCGTTGTCTCACATTGAGTTGGGGTTGTGTGAAGAATTACTTTAGCTCGAGATGATATGTTTTCAGCTAAAGGGATTTCCCAATAAGGTAATTCCTCCATACTTGTAAGGCATGTAAAATGACAAGAAGCTCCAAATCATGGGGAGGATAATTAATCTCATGTACATTCAATTTCCTACTTTCATATGTGATCACATGATCATTTTGCAGCAAGATACCTCCCGGACCTTCACCGGAGGAATCGTCACCATGGTGAAGTATCTAGTGGGATCCACAACATTTAGAACAAGTATTGAAGTCAAATTTTCCTTTAGAAAACCAAAATTAATTTCACATTTTTTCGATGAGATAAATTTCTTATTATTTTTCGGAAGGGAGGTAATTAGAGTAGCGACTTTAGAAAATTCCTTCGAAATTTCTATCAAGTATTCGGCCAACCCCATGAAGCTTCTTACTTCATGAAAATTTTTAGGTGGGGGCCACTTAGTTATTGTTGATATCCGTGACGAGATCCGCTGAAATTCCATATTTTTTATAATGTTTTAGATGTATTGTACCTCATTCTTGTAAAACAAGCACTTTGCTAGTTTACCATACAATTTCCTCTTCCTTATTACTCCCAAAATGGTTTTGAGATGCTCATTATGTTACTCCATATTCTTGGATTAAATCAGAATATCATCCAATAATACCATCCCAAACTTGTCCAAGTATTCTTGAAAGAAGTTATTTATCAAGTTCATAAACACTGCTAGAGCATTGGTAATTACAAATGACAACAAAATGAACTTATAGTGCTCGTACCTTGTCCTAAAGGAAGTATTATGGATATCCTCTTCTGTTATTCTGGCTGATGGTATCCGGATCACGAAGAAATATTGGAATAAACTGATGCACTATGCATCTAGTTGAGGAGGTCATGTATCCTTGGTAGAGGATATCTATTTTTGATAGTGGCCTTATTAAGCATTTGATAATTGATGCATAACCTCTAGGTTCAATCCTTTTGCTTGAAAAATATTATTGGTGCTCCTAAGGAGACAAACTAGGCTTGATAAATCCTTTAGATAACAATTCATGATTATGAGATTTTAGCTCGATCACTTCAGTTGTGGTCATTCTATATAGAGCCTTAGAAATTGGTTTGGTTCCTGTTTGATGTCAATAATGAAATCAAACTCCCTCTTATGTGGAAGACCTAGAAGATGTTCTATAAAAACATCATTATACTCACACAATAGTGGGTGTTCCTCCGCTAAGGTCTCATATTTTCCCTCAAAATATGAAATTTTTATAGCGAAAATCATGCGACCTTTATTCTTAGATTTATTGAGCTACATTGCTAAGATTTATCTTCCATTAAATTCCCTCCTTACCCCCTGAATTTTTGTTTCTCTCACCATATCATCTTGAAAAAAATTTCTTTTCAAAGAAATCTATGGTTGCTTGGTGTTTTAAAAACTATTTTATTCCTATGACCGTGTCATAAGAACCCAAGGAGCTACATAAAGATCTAGTTTAGTGGTGAAATTTGGCAGTTCCAATGTTGCTCCAAATAGAAATTGGTTCACCGTATGAATAGAGGTGTTCTTGTAATGAATAGTCCATGAGTTGTTCATGTGAGAAACTTACCGTTTTAATTTAGAAGCTAATTTATTGAAAATAAAACATTTTTTTGCTCCAATATCAAGTAAAAAAGTTACAGGTAGTTCAAATAACTTACCAAAGTGCCCTCAATGGGCATAGCTTGTTTCTTTACTTGCCTATCAGCCATGTCAACATGTATCTTGTGTTTCTAGTTGTTTTCCTTCCTTTTTGAACAATTAATTGCATAATGGTATAGAATACATATGACACATCATGCTATAGGTCCCTTCCTTTCACACTCGTCTCCAAATATTTTTGCATTGTTATGCCCATTATTTTTAAAATTTACAACAAGCCTTGCTGTTGCATATTTCTTTGCATTTCCAAGCTTATTACCATCCCTTTTCCATCCTATTTTCTTAGGTGTAAAGGGGGAGGGTGAATTTATTTATTTCTTTCTTTTTTTCTTCCCACCGAGTGGACATATCTTGCAACTTCTACTCTTGCCTTATAGAATTTTAAAAAACCACCTCCATAGTTGATGATCCATGAACATTAACTTTTTCGCCTATGATAGGGTTCATCACCATAATAAATTTACTTATGAGGAATTTTTAATCGCCTCATCGAGGAGATATTTCAGAAATTTCATAAAAGTTTCCCAATAATGAATTACCGTCATCTTACCCTAAGCTAGGGTATGAAATTTTGAAATCTTTTTGTTGTAGAATAGCTAGGGTGACCATCAATTTCTAAAATAGGCCTTGAATAATTCCCAACCTATGTTATCATTATAAACCCCTAGTTCAATCTTTCGGCTATCCCACCATGAGGAAGATTCATTGGAGAGCTGATAAGCACCCCAAATAGCTTTAGTATCTTCAAAAAAGTTCCTCATGGCAAAATAATTCTCCATCTCACTAAACCAATTCTCAGCCACATCACCTAAATTCATTCCATCAAGCTTAGGTGGATTGATCCTCTTAATATCATTGGATAACTTAGATTCTAATCATTCCATCTTATTCTCGGGTGGGTCTATAATATTCGCATTTAGATTCATAGCAATAGTCATCCCCTAAGGCCTCTTCATATTGTCACCTTCATTGTCATCATCATTACCCATCACCTATTATTTTAGATAATTCATGCGATTACACGTGTCTGAAGGACAATGAGTATTTCATCCAACTTTTGTGTTGTGGCTGCCTCACCACCCGTAGGTTGATGATTTACAATGACACCTCTTGTCCTAACCATATTACCCTGTTAAATAACAATTAAGTTCTAGTCAACGTGCGGACTCAATAAGTCCAAGAGTTGTAACCTTCATCTCTAATACCAAATGTAACACACCACACTACTTAAAAATGATTCAAAATGGGATTTAAAAAATATATATCCTTCTCATACTAAATGTTATCCAAATAATTCCCCTAGTTATTTGGACAACTTACATACATATTTTGTCTTTGAAATCTTCATTGCAAGTTGCACGCACCTCATTTCTCTCTTTAGCACATTCACTTGGTCATTTTTACTCACACGCCCTTGTGTTCTACCCATTTCCCCTTCTTCCCTTCCATTTTCCTTTTCCTATTTGTTCTATTCTTTCCTTACACGCACCTTCTATGCATTCTCCTTCTTCCTAGATGTTATTTCCTCTTACGCGTGTACGCCTTGCATGATTCATTAAGATAATTTCATGGCCCTCTCACCTACCCCACACATTACTTTTTAATAATTATGCCTTGTGAGTATTTTTACCACTCACCAATTTGTCCCATTTCCTCCACGCGCATTGTGATTATAAATGACTTTCTTCTATATTCATTCCATTCCTCTTTCTTCCACATGCATAATTTTGTTCTTCCTTCCTCTACGCCATTTTATGCCTCGGAATTATCTAACAAGCTTGAGTGTGTATCATGAAACCAATCAAAGTGCACTAGATGGGTGTCAAATCCTTACAATAAATCAATGAGAGACACGTGGTAGAAAAAGACAAAACATTTACACATTATGTCTTCCTTTCAGCTAAGCTGGTGTGTGGCACATTTTTGTGTGCCTAGGAAGCTCTGAAAATCTTCTCATAGCTATAGATTTTTCTATAGAGATCTGATAGGCACACACCTAGTCTCAATCAATAGCCACTGACGTAGGCTACAATACTAGACATTCAAATTCAAATTCTTGATGGATGTGGTAGGTGAGAAATGGGAAAATGTCTATATGGGAATTGATGAGTAGATTTGATTTCTCCAACAACCTAGATTTGATCCGATCTGCCTTCCTTCCTTCTCCAACACACCAAATAGACTTGAGGAAGTGCATTTGATAGATTTGCAGATATATTTGTAGAAATTTAATGCTTCTTGTTTGTGGTTATATTTCAAATTCAAGTTTTCCCTCCTCCTTCTCTTCTTCTTCCATCAATCCATCTATAAATGTAAGAGATGGGATCATTGTTAACATTGGATACGTTAAATCCTTACGCATTTTTGCTAAGGAATTCATATTTTTGTATTCGAGTCACATACCTCTAGATCTATCTTGAGCATGTGGATATTGACCTCTTTCTCCATTGTAATAGTTTTGTGCATTTTTGGAAATAATGGAAGCATAATTTTGTGACTATTCTCTATCCTAAGTGTGTTTTTGTTCTTTCTTCTTTCCTTTCTTTTACATTGTGTGCTTGTTGTATCATTCTACATCCTTGTAACTCCATTTTTAGTTGTGTTCTACGAAGATAATTTGGTAAATGCATTTTAGCTATATACACATGCCTAGCCTTATTTCATGCATTTTCTTTTCATTTTCACTCGAATGGATGTTGTTCATCCCTCTTTTCTAAGTGCTATCACCTTCCTTAGATTAGTTTTCAATTTTTATCCTTCTATCTGTTGGTATCAAAATTTGTTCTCCCTTTCAAGTTGAGCAGCAACACAGATTGGAAATGGAGCTTAGAGACAGATAAATCATAGTGTGTGTTGTTTTGTAGTGGGGAGGAGATCTAAGCGCCCTTTGTTACTTAGATTTGTGGAGAGATGGATATCACCTTTAAGATGATTTGACTGTCCCCACTACTTTAGCCCATGTCTCTTTGACCATGGTGAGAGGACACTTAGTGTAACCTCTGTTTGATGAAGGAGATGGAGATATCCTTATTTTTCACAAATTATATGAAGAGAACCTTGGGAAAATATGGTCAATACTCCATGATTTAACTCTTAAGAGTTGTCACTTCTAAACGATGGAGATACTTTCAACACAAGGCTAAGGTTACTGAAGACATTAAGAAATCTTGATTATTCTACATATTTTAGTAAGTAGATTTTGTTCCTTTGTTGATACACAGGGCAAACAGGGGAGTTCAGGGTGGATTCATGGTTTTTGAATAATTTTTGTGGGAGATGAAGTAGGATAAAGTTGATTATACCAAATCTTCAAAGGGACTTCACAAAAATGAATAAGTCGACAATAGAAAGCTTTAGAATAGTTAAGATGTTCCTTTAACAAGAAGGTGTGCTTCAATGGAGGCCCAGATCAGCATATTTTCACATAATATTTGAGACTCTAACATGAAGGCTCGAATTGAAAGACTCAATTAAACACCAAAGTCTCTGATCAATCATGCCTAAGGTACACCCAAAGACTTACAGACAATCTTTATAACCAAATGATAGTGAATTGATTTTAAAATTTTTTATCTCTTCAAGATGAAGGCTCTTATTGAAATGAAATTACAAATACCATTTAAATGTCATAGGGATGATATCCTTGTGATTTCACAAAAATTCAATGTAAGATTGCAATAGGAATGAAAGAAACTATTTGTAGACATTCTGAAACAAAGCGAAGACACAAATTGCTAGAGATTGGACACAAATTAATTTCAAAATTTCTTAGATTCATCAACAGGGGAAAGCTTCCAGAGCAATCTCAGTGCTCGTCAATGGCTATACATATGTAACCAACTTGACATGATAGAAAATCTAACACTAGAAGAAAATAATAGGTTATCTTGGCTTTGGTCTCTCATGAAGACAACTTTCTCAAATTTTCTCTTAGGAATTCAAACTCGACCATTTACAAGAGTATTCTCATTGCATTTATACATTTCACTCACTCATTTTTCCCCCAAAAGAGAAGAATATTTGAGGGACCTTTTCTTGTTACCAATTTGTTTCAGAAAGTGACATTTAACAAATTCAAATTGAAAGTTGTCGGAGTGGACCGGTTGTAAATCGATCATGTTTCTTGGGCCCTCAACTAATGATGAGGATGATAAGCCACAACTTTTTGGCAATCCTTCTAATCATTCTGATTCTTTCATGTGAGAAATCCCCTTTTTAATCATTTTCTAGAGACTCTGCACAACTGGACATGACAGGTAATCTTTTTCACTCTCGAGGCAACACCTTTTCCATCTTTTGTGCCTGCACTTTCATCATTTTATCCCTTTTCCCTCTCTTTCATCTTCGATTCTTCCCGCATCCCTATCCTCTAGTAATTCCCATTTTTACAAGTGCTTAAGCAACTACAACTTCAAAATATCAACCTTAAAAATCCTTAAGACTCATAATTTAAGTTTGAAATACATTCAAAGGCACATTACTGAGATAGAGATGACAAAGAATTTCATCAAAGAATGATGAAAAACAATGTGTATTCACGTCTCCAGGAGTCTTAGAGAAAAAATGGTGAAAAAATGGGTGAAATTCACAACAACCATTAATCCTACACCTTTTCCACTTTATATCTCAGTCATCCATGTTTCCTAAGTGCAAATGCAAAGGAGAAGCATAGAGGCAAGTCTCAAACAAGCGTGAGCCTTCCACGTACCCTAGGCCCAAGAAAAATGCCTTTTGGCCTTTGAAAAGTCTTGATGAAAAAAGGAGCTAGTGGAAGCCTCCACATGTCTCAATGGTGCATTTTGAGATGGTCCCCAAAATCAGAGACCCCAAACAAGCACGGGCTCAACACGTGTCTCATTCAGAGTCTGTTAAAAAAATCGAAGGTTAAGCAGAAGATGCCATGTGTCTAAGGTCTCGAGATAGTTTCCTTTGGCCGTTAAAAATTCCAAGCAAAGGGAAGAGTGAGTGGAAGCCTCCAAGTTTCCTCCTAGTGCTTCTTCAAAATAAAACTTAGGGGTCGGTCCCCAAATAGGTGCGGTCCCTCCACGTGTCCTAGGCCTTTAGAAAGTTTCTTGAAAATTCTAAGTATGGGAAGACCCAACGAGAAGCCTCCACGTGTCTTCATGGCACAAATTTGAGATGGTGCCTAAGAGTGGAGACCTTGAACAAGTGTGGGCTCACCACGTGTCCCAAGCCTTAGAAAATTTCTTTGAAAATTTTAAGTACAAAGCGAGAGCTAACGGAAGCCTCCACATGTCTCCCTGTCACAATTGTTAAGGTGGGACCCTGAGGTGGATCCTTAAATGAGTGCTAGCCCACCACATGTCCATGGTCTACCAAAATTGTACCGTTTGCATGAAATTTTTTTCTAAGTATGGGAAAAGCAATGGAAACCTCCACATGTCCCCGGAGCCGCAACTCTAAGGCCAAACCAAAACATGAATTTTCAAATGAATGCCGAACGTCCACGTGGACAACCTTTAAGTTTGAAGTGAGCCTTATAATTTTCAAAGTGCCCCACCGACCCACATCCAACCAAAAGGGCCACATTTCCACTAATGCTGAGAAGTAAATTTGACTGGGAAAAATACACCCGTCAAGCCATAAAATGTAGGAAAATCACCATTTGAGCTCAAAAATGAATCTTTCATCAAGGACAAAATTTGGAAATGTTATAAAGTTCAAATATGATCCTCCAAGTTACATCCAATCATGTTTCTAGAGGTATTTGGGACACAAATGACAGGGACAACAAAACGTGGCTGTGGAAAACAAAAGGAAAGGAAAAACCCAAGTTTTACACCCAAGTTATAGACTCTTTCAGATGGACAGAGGAACGAAAAAAAATCTATATTTTTAAGTGATCCTCGACCAAGGAAGGGACTGATCATGGAAACTAAATGGAGGATAGAGTCTTTAAGCATTAATACAGGGAGATAGAAAACGTGACAAAGGCCGCAAACTAAGGAATTTCAATGAAAAACGGGGCGAGACTAATTTGATCACCAACATCGGCTTCGACTCATGGATGGGCTCTCCCTGTGAGTGCCACAAGAACCAAATAATAGACCAAGTGCCAGAAATAGACCATTTGGAAATAGAGTAAAAGAATAAGCTTATAGAGCAAAACAACCATAACCATCCTCCAAAAACAAACCAAGAAACTAGCAAAACTAGGTCACCTAGGACCGGAATGAACAAAAACACAAAAGCAGATGAGAACAAAGAACTATAAACTATAAAAATGGAGTATTCCTTGATTCTAAGAAATCAATCAAGGAAATCCTTTAAGTGCCTTCCATTAATAGGAAATTCAAGTAGTTCCTCATCTAAGTCTTTTAGGAAGATAATATTTTCACCAATTCAAATACCAATGGAATAAGGGCCAATCCACAATGCATCAAATTTACCATGCTTTCCTTTATCTTCATGACTATTATCCCATAAAAGCACAAGATCCCCAATTTTGAAAGCTTTGGGAGTCACCTTTTTTCAAATAGATTCTTCAACTTTTCTTATAACTTCACATGCCACCGATGGGATAACCTTATTTCTTCATCCAACTCAATATTCGATTGATTCAAGCATCATATGGACTAACTTCTTGGCCTTCAATTTTTGAACAAACTGAAATGAAGACAATTACAAATGGAGGAGTAGTAGAGCTTGAGTTCTATATACCAATTCAAATGGGATTTTACCATTAGCTCTTTTGTGAGTGATTCACAGCCCAAATAACAAACTTCAGTTTCTCACCCCACATTTTTTTTTAGCTCCAAGGTTCTTCTAATGATCTTCACAAGTTTTTATTACTAGACTTAGCTTGTCCATTTCCTTGGGGATTGTAGTTAGAAGCATATGTCAAATTGATCCCATACTCTTTACACATTGCCACCAAAGGTTTGGCTTTGAAACTCATGGCATTATCAACAATAATTTTAACTAGCACTCCAAATCTGCATATGATTTGATTCAACATGAAGTCCATGATAACTTGGTGTGTTGCCTTCTTGGTGGGGATTGCTTCCACCCACTTAGTGAAATAATCAGTGGCTACAAGAATCCATTTATGACCAGCATTGGAAGGATCATAAATTTCCCCAATGAAATCCATTCCCCATTTTCTGAATGGGGCTTCAACTGACATAGGCTACAAAGGAAGGGAGCCTAAAGCTTTCATTCTTCTAGAAAAATGTTGGCAACTTTCACATTTCCTAACCAATAGAGTTGTATCCTTAAAGAGAGTTGGCCACCAATAACCAGCCCTCAAGATTTTATGTATTACAACTCTTCTAGTAAAATGTCCCCCACAAACTCCTCCATGGAGATCAACAATTATTTTGGGGGCCTCATCTTCAATAATGCATCTCAAGAGAACTCCCTCGGGGTTCTTCCAAGCTAACCCAAAATCAGTAATGACATAATTTTGAGAGGCTAAATTAAGAGCTCTTTTATGATTTTTACTCAAATATTCAGGCAGCATAGATGTTTGAGATAAAATATTATATCTTTGTACCATTTAGAACTTACCAAATTTTCAAGGACATACACCCTTTCTCCTTCTACTTCATTCACTTCAATATTTTGCAAGTTTCTCTCAGCCATAAACTTAGCTAGGCCCAAACCTCTCACCAATTTCATGGTTTGGATATCCATGTCATACTCTTGCAACTTGTTCACCCATCTACATATTTTTCTTGAGACATCCATCTCTGATAATATTTCTTTCACCATGGTGTGGGGAACATAAGAAATAAATTTAGAGCTCAAGATGTAGGGTCTAAAAACCTTTATTGATTTCACCAAGGAAAATTATTTCTTCTCCATGATGGTGTACTTAAAAAGCTCAGCTCCTGCAATGCTTTACTTGAAAAGGAAATCGGTCTCTCAACCCCTTCATCATCCTTCACGTAACAAAACAAATGCAATGTTTTTTTCGAAGAAAAATAAAAAATTGAAAAGGATTCTTGTAATTTGGGGCTGCCAAAATATGCGCATGCTTTAGTGATTCTTTGATCTCATTGAATTATTAAATGGAAACTTCTTCCCATTTTATAACTTGGTCCTTCTTCAACATGCTAGTAATGGGGATGGTCACTCAAAAAGTTAGACATAAATCTTCTGATAAAGTTTATTTGTCGAAAGAAGGATTGAATTCCCTTCTTGGTTCTTGGAATTGGAACCTTCTTTGATGGCTTCCACTCTCTCTGGATCTATCATGACCCCTTCTTTTGATACAATGTGACCAAGAAGATTTTCCTTTTACACTCCAAAGTGGCACTTCTTGGGATTCAATGATATGCCATACTCTCTACACCTTATCAAAATTCTCTCCAAGTGTTGTAAGTGATCATTTCTATTTCTGGAAAACACAGTTACATCATCCTGATAAACAACAATGAAATCATTGATATAACTAGAAAATGCTACATCCATTGCTCTTTGGAAAGTTTCTCCAGCATTCATTAATCCAAAAGGAATCCTGACATAGACATAAGTTCCCTAAGGATTAGTAAAGGCAGTCTTTATTCTTTTTGACTCCTTCATAATAACTTGATTATAGCTAGAGAAACCATCTAGAGTAGATAACAATTCAAAACTAGTTTCCAATTATAGCATATTCTCCATGTTTGGTAGAGGGTAATTATCTTTCAATGATGCTTTATTCATGTTCCTGAAGTCTACACATAGCCTTATGTCAGCAATTTTTTTCCTAACTGGAGCTAGGTTTGCAACCCAAGATGAATACCTTGTGGGCTGAATGATCCCTCCATCCCTCAACTTCTTCAGTTCTTCTTGCATCTTCAAAGAAAGAATCAAATTGATGGGCCTTTTTTTTTCCTGAAAGGCTTGGCATTAGACTCAAGAGGAATCTCATGTTGGAACAAATCTTCCCTGTATGCCTTCAACTCAGAGTAAGACCAAGCTAGGCAGTCTTGATATTTTTTAGCAATTGAACATAGGACTACTTCTCTTCCTTGCTGAGATTTCTTCCTAACTAGATTTTACGTGGTTTTTCCATTGTGCCCAAGTTGTGCTCTTCCACATCTCTTAAAACTGACATAATTCTCTTAATAATACAAACAACATTATCAAATTTTGATTCAAGAGACACAAAAGCTCTGGGAATCATGTTTCTCTTCAGCTGGATGATGTCTTTTCCAAATAAAGTGTCCCTTCCTTCAAGCAAAGAACACACATCATTGGTTCCCAATCTATATTTTAGTCGAAATATTGCCTTGGTTCTATAGAAACTACTTCACCTAGGCATCATCATCAAACACTTTCCAATTTTTAACATTATCGGGGACATATAGCCTTGTTATTATTTCAACATCATACTCACAAAATGGAGACACTATATAATTCTCAAATCTAGATCCTAGCATGCTAACTTGTCATCGTAAAAACATTAAAATTTCTATCATGGAGCACAATATTAAAAGAGTCAAACATATCAATCAAATCCTAGATTGTATGTTTGTATTGTTTCATTCTCGATTTTTAGTAGCATACAATTTTCTTATTTGCTTGACAATTAGTTATGAATTCCTTTGACAATGATATCTTTTATACCATATTTCCACACAATTTTCAATCCTAATAACAATGCTTCATATTCAGAAATGTTGTTAGTGCATTAAAAGTTGAGTTTGAAAGAAAAGGAAAACCCTTCTTAGCTTGGAGAAATCGAACAATACCAGCACCATTTCCAAACTTGGAACAAGCTCCATCAAATAAAAAGGTCCAGGGTAACCCCACTTGTTTAATACATTTACATTGATCAATCTTGTGCTCCTTTCCATTATCGAACCCCACAAAGTTATATGAATCTACATCAGCATATAACACTTCATAATAAGCATTATTTGGATCTTCAATGAGGTGCAACATTTTCTTCTCTCCATACAACTTTACAAGTATGCCTTCAATTGGAATGGTGGAAAAATAAATATCCATCTAAACACTTCCACCAACACTTTCAACCCAATTTCTTGGTAACAACATGCCCCATTTGGTAGGGCAATCAATAATGAAAACATCAAGTTTCAGCTTCTTACTCGGATAAGCTGCAAGTTATACCACCAAACCCTTCACACACCCTACAACTGGGACCTCTCTAGAATCCATTGTAGTACACTTTCCATAAGTTGCTATCACTTTAATGTTCAATTCATTCATGACTTCTAGAGGCATAACATTGCATGATGCTCTGGATTCAAACATACAATTATGTAGCAATTTGTCTTTAATAATCAGTGTTGTAAAAAATGGATCAACATTTAATTGAGACTCAACTAAAGATGTCCCCAAGTAAAATTTGGGTGGTTCACCTATCTCCTCTAATGTTGGTGGTTTTTATAGGTCTGCAATGGTTGAAGGAGGAATATTTACATTATTTATATTTCTACCTTGGGCACTCCTATCTTCTTCCAACCCCAAATACTCAAAGGCCCTCTTCTTGTGCTCAGGAATCCTAAGAAATTCAACAATTGGGATAGAAATATTGATCTGACTCAAGACTTGGGAAATTTCATAGGGAATGTATTTGGGAAAAACAACATTTGGAGAAAGGTTGACAAACTCATCAGATGGCACAAGGTTTTTAACATTTTGGGCATGGATGGGAACACCAGTTCTACTTGAGACAACAAGGCCTTTTCCAGATGCATCTTTCTTTGGAGCCTCTTTTGGGACATTGGTGAGAACTGGGGTCTTTGGTTTTTCTTGAGGCCCTGCCCCTTTAACAACTTTACTTCTTGTATTAAACTCATTTTCTTGGGCAACAAAAATATTCATTAATAGTTGTATTTCCTCCTCATAAGGGACTCCTCCATTGTATTTTTTAATCATTAGATCTCTTAGGTACTCAAAATCATTACTAGGTAGTTCAAATGCTTGTACAATATCTATTTATAAAGCATGAGAGGGAGGAAGAAGAGGTACCTGGTGAATGCAGTCCCAAAAACTTGTAGCAGTTCTTGCACTTATTACCTTAGTTGAAGTTACTCCTTGCTATGAGCTTGTAGAGCAGTCCACCATGCATGCATCATCATCAGTGTTATCATCATCATCAGATTCTTCAACTTGCTAATCTATTTCACATGGCGGGTGGGGTAAGAAGCATTTGTCACACCAATCCATTTGATTTGTCTCTTCAACAACAACAACTCTGGCATTTAGAGGATTAGGCACTACTCTATTCTCCCTAGCTTGGGGTTGTCTAGCTCCCATGGGTCCTTTACCTCTGTCATCAGACCTATGATCATTTCTAGGATGATTTGCAAGTCTGTCTTGTCCTTATTTCCTATGCTGACCCTGAGAACCTTGTCCAATTCCTTTCTCTACCTTGGCTAGCTTGTAAGAGATTTCTTTTGATAGCCCTGGCCAAATTCCTTACAACTTCCTCAAGATCCACAACCTTACTTGATTGAGGCTTCTCAGGGTTGATCAGTTTAACACCCTCCCTCTTAGGAGGTTTTCTAACTACTTGATGTTATTCTCAATTTGCAGAGCCATGGTAAAGGCTTTCCTCAAAGTCCCATGGTTCTTATCCCTCAAATAGTAAGAAAATTTCTTATCAAATGCATCTGAATAATTTATCAGACATGATTCATCACATGGCCTCAAATTAACAGGTAGTCTTCTCAATGTTTTGTTAAATCTAGTGTTGAAATAATGCACTGATTCATTAGGATTCTTTTTTTTATTTTCAAACTATGATAAAGAAACCTAGGGTCTATTTTATCACCGTATTGCATTCTAAAGGCATTCTTCATCTCTGTCCAGGATTCAATGGAATTATCTAGTAGAGATTTATACCAATCCCTTGCATCTTCTTCTAGAGTATGAATAAATAATTTAATGTATACATCCTCAAACTCTATTTCAAATTCCTCCATCATATTGACAAAGAGTTTTAAGTGTTGATCACCAGTTATTACATTATTTCCTTGAAACTTAGGCAATCTATTTCTTACATCCTGTGGCACAACATTTGGATAGCTAGCCATGCCTCTAAAACTGATGGGACCAAAAGTATTAATGAAAAATGGAGGTCTGGGTGGAGGCTGAGCCATATTATTCTAAGGAGGTGATCTTATAGGAGAAACAAAATGATGAGGAGTGAGGGGTCTGTGTGGTACAAGGATACAATTTTCAGAATGAATGCCCTCTAAAGGCTTTGTCTCTTGGAAAAATCTATTATATTTTGAAAATATAGGGGTAGATTGAGAAGAAAATGTTTCAAATATAGATGAAGGAACCTCTCTAGATGGAGAATTCAATTCAATAGAGAGACTACCTAATTTAGATTCACTTGAGGAAGTATTGCAATCTTAAATCACATGTTAATCAGTTTCACTAATGGAGATATCTTTTCTTGATGCTTGATCTCCAACAACCTTCCAAATTCTTCTTCCTTCTGAATTAGACTTTCCCAACTCTTGAAACAACTTTATACTAAGGTCCTTGGTGAAAAAATATCTTCTTCCTTCAGATTTTCAAATATTAGTGAAAAATATTACTTGATATATGTTAAGACACTGGTATTTATAAAGAATTTAAATAGCATGGAGTCACCACTAAGTATTTTCACCTTAGTTTGTGCAAATGAACTATGAAATACCTATCAAATGTCTGTTAATACCAGATTCATGCAAAGCTTACAAGATCTACTCCTCTTTTACCCAAATTTATCAATGATGATACAAATCTTAGTGTAATAACTATATAAGCTGGAAATATTGCACTCAGAACTCACAATTTTGAACAATTCTTACATATCTGAACAAATAATGATGTTTCAACAATGTATTAGCACTTTAAAATCATGAAAAGCATTACCAAGGTCTATATGTGTACACCTTTGTTCAAATATTTCAAAGATTCCCCAGAAATGACACCATGAGTGTTGTTGATGGGCAGATGGATATGAAGCGGCAAAAATCAATATATCTTTCTCAAAAATGCTAAATAAGGTCCCTAGAAATAGCACCATGAGTGTTGTTAATGAGCGAGATGGATATGAAGCTGGCAATAAATCAATAAATCTTTCCCGGTTGGAAAAAATCAATAAATATTTCCTAGAAACACTAAATAAGGTCCCCTGTAACAACTTCACAAGTGTTGTTGATAGGACAAATGGATATGAACTGGAAATAAATCAATTAATCTTTCCTGGCAATGCTAAATAAGGTCCCGGGAAATGGTGCCATGAGTGTTGTTGATGGGCCAGATGGATATGAAATGGTAACAAATCAATAAATATTTCCTAAAAATGCTAAATAAGGTCCCCAACAATGGTGCCACGAGTGTTGTTGACGGTCCAGATGGATATGAACTAGCAACAAATCAATAAATCTTTAAAAAATAAATCTTTCCCAAGAACACTAAATAAGGTCCATGGCGGTGACGCGCATGAGTTTTGTTGATGGGATAGATGGATATGAAGCGGCATCAAATCAATAAATATTTCTCGATAATGCTAAATAAGGTCCCGACAATGGTGCCATGAGTTTTGGTATCCAAATTTGTTCTCCCTTTCAAGCTGAGTAGCAACATGATTGGACATGGAGCTTAGAGACATATATATCATAGTGTGTGTCATTTTTTAGCCAGGAGGAGATCTAACTGGCCCTTTGTTACTCATATTTGTGGAGAGATGGATAGCACCTTTAAGAGGATTTGACCTGTCCTCACTACTTTAGGTCATGCCTCTTCGACTAGGGTGAGAGGACCCTTAGTGTAACCTCTGTTTGATGAAGGAGATGGATATATCCTTCTTTTACACAAATTATATAAAGAGAACCTTGGGAAAATATGGTCAATACTCCATGATTTAACTCATAAGAGTTGTCACTTCTAAAAAATGGAGATAATTTCAACACAAGGCTAAGGTTACTGAAGACATTAAGAAATCCTGATTATTCTGCATATTTTAGTAAGTAGATTTTGTTCCTTTGTTGATACACAGGGAAAATAGGGGTATTTTAAGGTGGATTCATGGTTTTTGAATAATTTTGGTGGGAGATGAAGCAGGATAAAGTTGATTATACCAGATCTTCAAAGGGACTTCACAACAATGAAAAAACTTCGATAATAGAAAGATTCATAATAGTTAAGACATTCCTTCAACCAGAAGGTGTGCTTCAATGAAGGCCTAGATTAGCACATTTTCACATAATCTTTGATACTCTAACACGAAGGCTCGAATTGAAAGAATCAATTAAACACCAAAGTCTCTGATCAATCATGCCTAAGGTACACCCAAAGACTTACAGACAATATTTATCAACAAATGACAGTGAATTGATTTTAAATTTGTTTATCTCATCCAAGATGAAGGCTCTTCTTGAAATGAAATTGTAAATACCATTAAACTATCACAGGGACAAGATCCTATGTGATTTCACAAAAATTTCAATGTAATATTGCAATAGGAATGAAAGAAACTATTTGTAGACATTCTGAAACAAAGCAAGACACAAATTGCTAGAGATTGGACAAAAATTAATTTCAAAATTGCTTAGATTCATCAACAGGGGAAAGATTCTAGAGAAATATCAATTCTTGTCAATGGCTATACATATGCAACCAACTTGACATGATAGAAAATCTAACACAGAAGAAAATAATAGGTTATCTTAGCTTTGGTCTCTCATAAAGATGGATTTCTCAAATTTTCTCTTAGGAATTCAAACTCTAACCATTTGCAAGAGTATTCTCATTGAATTTATACATTTTACTCACTCAATTTCCTCCCCCAAAAGAGAAGAATATTCGAGGGAAATTTTCTTATTACTAATTTGTTTTAGACAACAACGTTTAACAAATTCAGTTTTGAAAGCTTCTAGGTGGACGATTACAAACTAATTATGTTTCTTGGGCCCGTGACTAATGACTAAGATGTCATTCCACAATGTTATGGAAATGATTCTAATCATTTTGATTCATCATCATGCGAGAAATCCCCTTTTTAATCATTTTCAGAGACTCTGCATAGTTGGACATGATAGGTAATATTTATTCACTCTCGAGGAAACACCTTTTCCATATTTTGTACCTACACTTTCATCATTTTATTCCCTTTCCTCTCGTTCATCTATAATTATGCCCCGCATTCATCTCCTTTGGTAATTCCTATTTTTGCAAGTGCATGAGCAACTCCAACTTCAAAATATCGACCTTAACAATCCTTGGAATCACAATTTAAGTTTTAAATCCATTCAAAGGCACCTTACAGATAGAGACGACAAATAATTTCATTAAAGAACAATGAAAAATAGTGAGTATTCATGTCTCCATGAGTTTTAGAGAAAAAATGGCAAAAATAGGTGAAATTCACAACAATCGTTGATCCTACCCCTTTTCCACTTTATATCTCAACTATCCACATGTTTCCTTGGCGCAACTATAAAGGACAAACACAAAGGCAGGTCCCAAACAATTGCGAGCCTTCCATGTACCCTGGGCCCAAGAAAAAAATATTTGGCCTTTGAAAAGTCTTGGTGAAAAAAGGAGCCAGTGGAAGCCTCCACGTGTCTCAATGGAACATTTTGAGATGGTCCCTAAAAGTAGACCCCAAACAAGAATGGGCTCAACGTGTGTCTCATTCCGGTAGAGTCTGTTAAAAATTTAAAGGTTCAATAGAAGATGCCATGTGTCTAGGGTCCCTGAGAAAGTTTCCTTTGGCCATTGAAAAGTCCAAGCAAAGGCTAGAGTGAGTGGAAGCCTCCAAGTGTCCTCCTGGTGCTTCTTCAAAATAAAACTTAGGGCTGGTCTCCAAACAGGCGCGGTCCCTCCATGTGTCCTAGGCCTTTATAAAGTTGCTTGAAAATTCTAAGTATGGGAAGACCTAGCGGAAGCCTCCACATGTCTTCATGGTGCAACTTTGAGATGGTGCCCAAGAGTGGAGACCCTAAACAAGTGTGGGCTCACCATGTGTCCCAGGCCTTAGAAAATTTCTTTGAAAATTTTAAGTACAAAGCAGAGCTGGTGGAAGCCTCCACATGTATCCCAGTTGCAATTGTTAAGGTGGGACCTTGAGGCAAATCCTCAAATGAGAATCATCCCACCATGTGTCCATGGTTTGTGAAAAATGTACCAACTACATGATAATTTTTTCTAAGTCTAGGAAAAGTAGGGAAACCTCGACATGTCCCCAAAGCACAACTCTAAGGTCAAATCAAAAGGTGAATTTTTAAATGAGCGCCGGCCCTCCATGTGGACAAGCTATGATTCTGAAGCGAGCCTTAGAATTTTCAAAGCTCCCCACCAAGCCGCATCCAATCAAAAGGGCCACATTTTGAAAAAATATGAGAAGTAAATTTGACCAAGAAAAATACACCCATCAAACTGTAAAATGGAGGAAAATCACCATTTGATCTTGGAAATGAATCTTTCATCAAGGAAAAGAATTAGGAAATGTTATAAGGTTCAAATATGATCCTTCAAGTTACATCCAATCGTGTTTCCATAGGTATTTTGGACACAAATGACAAGGACAACAAAACGTGGCTTTGGAAAATGGAAGGAAAGTAAAAACTTGAGTTTAACACCCAAATTCTGAGACTCTTTCAGATGGATAGAGGAACGAAAAACAAATTCTGTGTTTGTAAGTGATCCTTGACTAAGGAAGGGACCTGATCATGGCAAATAAATGGAGGAAAAAGTCTTCAAGCATCAATACGAGGAGATATAAAACATGAAAAAGGTCACAAGCGAGGAATTTCAATGACAAACAAGGTGAGACTAATTTAAGCACCAACACTATCCAGGGTCCCTTGGAATTTTTAGCTTTGTTTTCCTTCAAGTATTAGTAATAGTAGTATGTGAGTAAAATATATAAAGGAACCGACCTTCTCTGGAGATTCATCTCAACTGCACAAGGTCCTAGTAGTGAAAGCTTAAATTTCATATTTCTAAGTTCTTGTGTGTGTACTTAGTATTTGAATCCTTTAGAGGCTTGTTTCAGCACATCTGTTGACTCTAAACTTTCAAATCTCTATTTTAGCAGCCCTAAGTGCCTTTTATGAGAAGAGTGCATACCAGAAAAGAGTGCTGCAGCTGAAGGATCCTTTGAATATCTCAATCTTTCACCAAGAAGCATACATAATAGATCTTACGTGTGCACATCCCCATATCCAACATGCCACACGACATGTGCACTCTACTCCTCAAAATAGACAAGTGTGCCCTACTATGGTGCTTTAACCTCCTCCTCCTCCAAGGAACATTTCTATATTCACTAACAAAATCCCACTCAATCTCAATACTTAGCATGACATTTTAGCAGCCACGCTCAAGAGTATTCCATACTTCATGGGAGAGAATCAAGTTACCCCTATTGAACACATTCAAGATGTGGCCAATGTGTGCTCTGTTTACCTGATCACTCATGATGATGTTCTTTGTCAGGATTTTTTCCACCTCTTTCAAAGTTAAAGCACTCCGGTAGTATCGAGGCTTGAGACCTACATTTATTGATACAGGATGAGCTTGGAATGACTCTTTGCAATTATTTTGAAGATAAATCAAATCATCTATCACTGGTAAAGTAGATGACTACAACAAAACACATGCCCAAAGAGAAGATTACTTATTTTAACATCAGATTCTAGAAAACTTGGGACAAAATTCCTCAAGTGGTAAGACCTACATCCCAACATGATTTCTTGTACTATCTATGGGCTTTGAATAGTGACATTTTAGTCCCAATTAAATCGATAGGAGGTAGAACCTTACCTACTGCATACAACATTGCAATAAGGGAAAAAATTCTCATTTAGGTTGGTAAGTTGGCTCCTATACCTCTCACACCTTTATTCCCAGTAAATGTCTCCATCACCCTAGCCTCTTATTTCCCTTGTTCTAGTGTAGAATGTGCAACCATTTTCTTTGACCTCCGACTCTCCAAAGACAACATAAATAAGATGAATAATTAAAGGCCTTGATTAGAAAATTGTCCAACAAGGTCATATCATTGGAGAAGTAGTAGGCGCAAGCCTACAAAGGTAATTATAATCAAGTGCAAATCCAAAGCAATCAACCTTGGTGCAATCAATATGGAAATCAGAGATACGGTCGAACCAATAGAATGATATATGGCATGCTAATGTGTACTTACCTTTGTAAGTTATACCTCTTGTAACACCTCTTCCAGTTCCCAACACAAGCCAATCACTTATTCTAGTTTGAGAAAAATGAAACATGAGTCTGAATGGTGTTTTCCTTACAACATGCCTCATATCCAATATCAATATGCCAATGATGCACATGTGTAGACCTACATGATCTATATTTCTTCTAACTATGAGCTTTCTATCTGCATAGGAAAGCATGAGAAGCAAGAAAATCTATAAGCTCATCCTGAAGCATACTTGATATTATTTGGTGTTGAGGACTTTTACACAATCAATCAAGTTACATATAATGCAAGTAGACCGTGTGCCTAGGTTATAGAAAACACATGGTATAATAAGAGAATGCTCAAATCTAACACACAAGTTTCAATTCTAGCAACAAAAGAAGATCCTCAAAAGAAAAATGAAGCAGTTAAGGCATTCAACGATAAAAATTACCAAATTCCTACACATGAAGCTCCATGTAAAGTTCCTCAAGTGATATGTACCCCTCCTTTGGTAGGTCAAGCCTCTACCCTAGCTAAGGCTCCTTCCTCTCGTACCTAAATAACTAATAAAGGATGATTTCATGCCTCAAATGCACAAGTCAATGGATCTTCCATTCAACATTGTGGATAAAATGAAAAATACAAACATAAATGTCACAATGTGGGATAACTTGACCATTCCTTCTCAAAGACAACTTGTTGCATGAAGCTCGGCTCAAATTATGCGCTTTGAATCAACTATACATAATCTACACACTTATGTCAATATCTACTAAGAAGAGGAGAAGAAAGTAAGTAATTTTTTAAAACCCCACCCTTCTATATGTCCTTAATCATAGATAAACATCTTGTCCATAATCGCATGTGACTCAAAGCTTAATAATTTTTTCATGCCTAATAAAATTGTTGATGTCTTAGGTCTTAAGTATATCCCCTTGACAAAAGGAGTCCTGCAACTTGATGGTTCAACTGTAGCTACCCTAGGAATCATCAAGGATCTTAAGTTAACCCTCTATGAATGTATGAGCCTTAAAATAAATCAAGATTTTTCAATCATTGACCTACCTCTTTTGTTTTCCTTATGTTTTTCAAGATAATTTACAACTAAGGTGGGTGGTTACTTATCTTCTTATTGGACCCATATGTTACTCAAGACAAGGTATGGTACCGATTTACCATACAGGCTAAGACAATATTTTCTTATCATGTAGAGTCATATGTCCCATCCCTTCTCCAAGCCAATTGTTTAATATAAGAAGAACAAGCTTCAGTTTTGAAGAGCATCCTCTTCCAGCTTTTATTCTTGATCTAATACTTGATGAGTGGGTAGAGAGGCACCATAAATTTAACCCATATGCTGAAAAATTGGAAGCTTATGAAATTGGGCTTAGTACTTACTGCATTCTTGAAGAAGAAGTTGTGCTTCCACGCATGCTCAAGGAAAGTGAAGAGAACCTTGGTCTGTGGAAATTATACTTTGATGGATCTAGAAGTAGAAAAAATGCGGGAGCATGAGTTATTCTCATTTCCCCTAAGGATGATAATTTATTATTTGCACAGATTATAGTTTGCATGCTCTGAAAATGTGGTAGAGTACGAATTGTTAGTGCATGGTTTGATTCTTGCTAAAAAGAAGAAGATTAAGTCACCTATGCAAATATTTGGGGACATGGAATTGGTTATGCATCAGGTCACCAACAAGTGCATGGAAACAAATAAGCTCCTCAAATCTTATAAGCATAGAGTTTGGGACCTCCTTGAGAGATTTGATGCTCTAAATGTATAGCGTGCCACGTAAAATGAACAAGAAAGCTGATCATATGGATGCACTTGGTTCGTAGTTCTTTCCTTCTCGGGACTTTGTTAAGGGAAACACTCAACACATCAATATGGTGATTATACTATCCATTCCAAAAAACAATATGAACTGGAAAGTATTTGATAGTGACACACATATCATCCAGTTCATCTAAAATGAAGTTGAGTTCTCATAAGGCATGCAAGATGATTTGCATGATAGTTATGGTGACCAAGTGATAAAACTGAAGACAAAGAAGTTTCCTAAAGCGATGGTCACCTTAGAACAATTGTTCAGCCATCAAAATGAGTTCAAGGGTGAAGAAAAGTACATACATGCCATGCAAGAAGACTACTCCCCAGTCACTATTTCATGTAGAAAGGAGGTGTTTCTCTATAAAGCTTGTGAGCATGGTGAAAATTAGGCCTTCATCTCTCTATGTAAAAAATACAGTGATATATTTTCATGGGAGTATGAAGACCTCAAAGGTTTCTATCCAAGTGTTTCTCAACAATCCATTGACCTTGATCTTGGTATCAATCTCATCAGATAAAATTTGTGGCCAGTCAATCCAAATAAAAATCCCATCACGAGGAAGGATTTATCCAAACTCATTAAGGAAAATATTATTTTCCACATCAAGTACTCTACTTGGGTTGCGAATCTAGTTCCAGGTGTGTAAGAAGAATGGTGAAATCAGACTTTGTTTTGATTTCAGAGATTTGAACAAGGCATCATTAAAGGATCATTATCCTTTGCCTTGTATGGAGTAGATATTGTAGACTATGGAAAACACACAAATATTCTCTATGCTAGATGAATATTTTAGCTTCAATAGATCTGGTCAAGGAAGAATATTGATTCAAAACAACATTTAAAACCAAGAGGGGAACATATGTATATCAAAAGATTCCCTTTGGTCTATCAAACACAGTGTAAATTTTTAATGTGCCATGGATATTGCATTCAAAGGATATATCAATGAGTTCATCTTGGTTTATCTTGATTATATTACGAGTCTTCTCATAGAAAAGTGTGGATCACGTGTTGCACTTGGAGATAGTATTTGAAAGATGTAGAAATTTTGGTGTCTCTTAACCCCAAGAAGTGTAATTTTTAAGTGGCGTAGGGCAAGCTTCTAGGCCATGTAGTTTCTCAAGATGACATCGCAATTGATCCGAGCTCATGTCAGCCATCCTGGACCTCTCTCCTGCCCAGTGCACAAGAAATCCTTGTAGTCCTTCCTTGGGAAAATAAACTTCGCTAGGTGCTTTATTCCTAACTTTACAAGACTGGTAAGGCCAATCACCCTCATGCTAAAAAAGGACGTAGCTTTCATATGGAAAACAAAAGGAAAAGAAATATGTGACAATATTAAGAAATAAATTGCTTGTGCACCAACACTCATCAACATGGATTACTCAAAGGATTTCATCCTTTACACTTATGGCATGCGATGCATGTTTTGTTTCTTTCCTAACACAAGAAAATGAATAGAGGCTAGAATAACCAATGTATTTCTTTATCTAGACACTGAAGGACTATGAATTAAGATACATTCACATGGAGAAATAGGTCTACGCCATCATGCACACACTCAAGAAATTCAAGAGCATGTTTTCCATTAACCACATCAAGGTGTTAGTCTCCCACTCTTTTGTTAGAGACTTCATCATGGGAGTAGAAATCAATGAGAAGAGAGCATGATGGGTGACCAAAATCATGAGTATGATGTGAATATTAAAGCCACTAATCTGCGGTAAGAGGTAGCATGCTTTGCAAGCAACTTGTTGAGGATGTACAAAATGAAATTGAGGCTTCATTGTTTTTACATGAGGATCTCTTGTGCGCAACACTTGAACAGAATATGGACCTGGCATGCACAATTGGATGAAGGACATGGTCACATTACTTTCTAAGGAACATACCCTCTGGTTTAAAAAATAAAAGAGAAGGAACCTAATATTTTAATCCATCCCTTATGTCTTGATTGATGGTATTATCTTCTAGAGAAACCTAAATGGCATGTTGTTAAGGTGTATTAGCAATGTGAATCTTGAAAAAGTGTTAGATGAATTTCATGATGGATTCTCTGGTGGACACGTTTTTGCCAAGACTACAACAATGAAGATCATAATGGAGGGTAACTTATTTTCTATCCTTTTTACGAGATGCACACGAGTGGGTTACCAAATCAAAATAATGTGTTTTCTTTGTAGGTAAGAATAAATTGGTAGTGCTTACCTAGACTAATCTAAACATATGAGCGTTTTGCGTAATGGGGTCTCGGCTTCATAGAAATGATCAATCCAACTTCAAGCATTGTACATAAGTGGGTGTTGATAGCTACAGATTACTTCACCAAATGGACAGAAGTTGTTTCCCTCAAGGAATCAACTAATTCAATCATCCTTAACTTCTCAAAGGTATCATGATGAGGTTTGACACTCCTCAAACCATCATCTTTGATAATGAAAAATCCTTCCTTGGCACTAAAATTGCGATTAGGATCTAAATATGGCAATATATCTGAAGTATTCTTCCAACTATTACCCTCAAGGAAATGGTTTAGTAGAGTCAACAAAAAGAACCTAATCAAGATCATGAAGCACACAATGAACATCAACCAAAGACAGTGGCATGCAAAGGTCTCAATTGTGCTCTAGGAAGATAGAATCATAATTAAAAAGGATATAAGAACTTCTCCTTACAAGCTTGTCTATGGAAATGAGCCTAATCTTCCTTTGATGCTTGAGTTGAACTCATTATCACTTTCCCAACAACTAGAATTTAAAGGCATGGACCAGAGAGAAATTAGAATGGAAGATCTGGTTAGTCTTGAAGAATCAAGGGATTCTTCCATGATCAAGCTAGAACAATATCAACCAGCTACAAAGAAAGGTTTGAAAAAAAAGGATATGCCTCAAGCTTTCAAAGTTTGGGAATTGGTCTTGAAATGGAATGTTGATAGAGCTAAAATAGGGAATCATTCAAAGTTGATGCACTTTGGAGTGGACCATACATCATCGATTCGAGCCTGCAAGGAAGCTAAATATTTTGAGTTAATTCATCTTGATGAGGGCATCTTTGCAAATCCCGAGTAAATGGGTTCTATCTCAAACCCTTCCATTGAGTTTGCTAAATCATTTTTATATATTAGAGTAGTTTCAATTCCCTCAAGTGTGTTGCATGCACATTGTCTGTTTGTACATAGTTGTTTCTTCTCACGTGATTTTTCCATGTGCTCTTCTATTTCTTTCAAGATTTCGGTCTTTTTCTATAATTTTCAGCGGTTTCCAAGATTCGGATCAAAGTTCGAAATGATCCTTCAAGTGACTTCAGGAGGTAATTCTTGATTTCTGATCATAATTTCATGATTACATAATAGAATCCATGCCCAATGGATGCTCAAGGGTACTTATCTCCTTCATCTAGCAGGGAGATGGCCTCGAACATCACCTAAAATGTTATCCAAATACCTCCCCTAGTTATTTGGACAACTTACATACATATTTTGGCTCGAATATTCATTATAAGTTGTGTGCACCATGCATTATCTATTGGCACACTCACTTAGTCATTGTTTCCTCACACACCCTTGCGCACTTTCCCTTTCCCCCTTTTTCCCTCCCATTTTCCTTTTCCTCTTTATTCCACTCTTCCATTATGTGCACCTTCTACGCATTCACCTTATTCCCAACACTTATTTCCTCCTGCACCCATGCCTTGTACTTGTTTCAATCACTTAAGTCCATGGCCCTCTCGCACACCCCGCACATTACTTTGTAATAATTGTGCCTTGACCATATGTTTCTTGCTCACCAATTTGCCCCATTTCCTCCACGTGTGTTACGATTACACGTGCCTTCCTTCTATCTTTCTCCTGCACCTAATTCTTCTACGTGCATACTTTTTCTACCTCCTCTATGCCATTTCATTACATTTCATCATCGACAAGATTGAGTGTGTAACATGTAACCAATCAAAGTGTGCTAGTTGGGTGCTGAATCCTTGCAACAAATCAATGAGTGACACATGGTAGAAAAAGAAAAACATTTTCACAGTTGTCTTTCCTTTCAGCTAATCGGTGTATGTCAAAGTGTTTTACATGCCCAGTGGCTATGGTAATATTATGATATCCATATATTTTTCTATAGAGCTTGATCGGCACATGCCTAGTATCGATTGATAACTGCGATGTGGGCTATAGTGCTAAAAATTAAAATTCAAATTCTTTACAGATCTTGTAGGTGAGAAATGGGAAAACATCTTTCTAGGCATTGATGAGAATATTTGATTTCTCCAACCACCTAGATTTGATCCGATATGCCTTCCTTCCTTCTCCAACATGCCAAACGAGTTACGGAAGTGCATTTGATAGATTTATAGGTGGATTTACAACCATTGAATGCTTCTTGTTGGTGGTTGTATTTAAATTTTGGGTTTTCCCTCCTTCTCTTCTTCTTCCATAAATCCATCTATAAATGTAAGAGCTAGGCTCATTGTTAACATTGAATAATTTAAATCCTTATGCATTTTTGCTAAGGACTTCATATTTATGTATTCTCGAATCGCATGCCTATAGATCTAGCTTGTACATGTGGATATCTGCCTCTTTCACCATTATGTGATTCTATGCATTTCTATATGTAATGGAAGCATCATTTTTGTGACTATTCTTTGTCCTAAGTATGTTTGTGTTCTTTCTTCTTTCCTTTATTTTACATTGCATGCTTTTATGTAACTTGACATCCCTTCTAACTCCATTTTTAGTTGTGTTCTATGAAACTAGTTTGGTAAATGTGTTTTAGCTATGCTACACGCATGCCTAGCCTTCTTTCATTCCTTTTCTTTTCATTTTCTCTCAAAATGGATGGTGTTCATCTCTCTTTTTCTTGTGTTATCTCCTTCCTTAGATTAGTTTTCCATTCTATTATCCTTTTATCCCTGGTCCCTTGGAAATTTTATCTTACTTTTCCCTTTTAGCATTAGGAGTAAAGCGAGTAGCGAGTAGAAATAGATAGAGGAAGCGACCTTCTCTGGATATACGTCTCAAGTATGTAAGGTCCCAAAACTTGGAGGAAGTTCCATTTTGTCTCAAACATCTCGGTTCTTTCGGATCTAAGACACGGGGAACGTTTGAATGACCAACACTAACTTTATGCCTTCCATGATTTAAATACACAAAATTTAAATTTAGCATTATTTATTGTTTAATCCATCTAATAACATCAATATAACCATGTGCAGCTATATGGGTCAACTAGATCTTCTTGATCCCCCATAGTACACTCTTTTAAGAGCGTGTATACAAGTATACTATTGGTTAAACCTAAAACAAGATTTGATAATCAAGTGCAGTTCCTAGTTTATACTAGGGATTTAGTTAGTCAAATTCCATTTGGAATCTCACACTTCAATTAGGAACTTGGTGAATCTCGAAAATTTAATTAAAAACTTACACTAATTTGGCCAAATTTATTTTGAGACATGCATGCATGCTCAGTCTTGTGATGACACACTCGTCAATCAAAACTTTTCCTCTCACCACTTCACTTTAATTTGTTATCTAGATTTGAATTAGTTAGTTTTGTAATTTAAATTACCATTTTATGCACAAGGTCCATAACTCATCCATGTGCATAAAAACTCACTTTAGTACCACTTAATTGCAGTAGCTTTATACCTTTAATTCATTTTATGACTTAATCAGTTCTTAGGAGATAGTCTCTCAATAGTCTATGGCAATTGTAACAAGCAATCATGTAGTGCCCATCTCTACTTAAATCGTCATCTAAGTTAACTTCTAAAGTTTACTTATTATATGGTCACCTATGACACATATAGTATGTTGTTCCCTTGAACCTATTGCATTATATACTAATTAAACATTCTCACATTATTTTATGTCTTTGTAAATGCATTTATCTCATTCTCCTTTCATACTAGGGAATATAAACCTCATCCTGTAATAGTTCATTGTTAAAATAAATATCTACTAACCAGTTTGATTAATAGCATAATATTATGACCAACATCCAAGTTGTCATCCATAACATTTCAATTCATTAACAATCATCTCATATTTATTAATAATGATAATTACATATACACTATGAATTTTCAACAATAATACTTTATTTACAATAGGCATGACTTCTAGTCTCCTCATCTTAAATATGACAGCAAAATATGATTTTATTTACAAAATTCATATATTTAAGTTCAATGAAATTCAACTTAAGCTTCAATAGCATAATGTTAAGCATAGTAAATTTCCTTTACTAGTCCATGAGGAATGGCTCAACTTCATCATCTATGGAAGATAGAGAGGATAAAACATGGTTAATTTAGAATGAATTGGCATGGACTGTCATTCTCATCATCCCTGTAGTTTATCACATTATAACATATATGCAAAATATCCTGAAATCACACCATTTCAATCTTCCAAAACATTAAGATAGTAGGATAAAGTCGGATAGAGGTATCCTCCTCATCTTTATACCATTCATAATCTAGGGAAACATCATACATCATAATACCCAGATTAAGTATAAATTCTCTAAAAATATATATATAACATTCTATTATAGGATCATTTCTCACAAAATCTTAATTCTAGATAAATCAATTTGTAATAGAAGAATCATTTCATTCAATATTTTTGCTCCCAAATATTATAAGTATAAAATTAATGCATAAAACTACAACCTCTTTGTGAAATCCAGTCAAAAAGTAGCAAGATGTGGCTATTCAATACAAAAAGAGGATGTAGCTGATCAACACTGGAAAAATTCTCCCATCTACTCCATCCCTCAATGCCATCGCTTAGTAGCATCTCACGATGCTACCGGTCAGTAGCATCCCACAATGCTAACGGTCGGTAGCATCCCGTAATGCTACTGATCAGTAGAATCCTTCGATACTATAGGTCAAGTAGCATCCCATGATGCTATCGGTCAAAGCATCCCTTTATGCTACCATCCTAGTAAGCATCCCATGATACTACAGTCGTTAGAATCCCTTTATGATTCCATCTCGGTTACATCCTATGATACTACAAATCGGTAGAATCCATTGATGCTACAAGATGATAGCATCCCATTATGCTATCGGTTGGTAGCATCCCTTGATGTTACCAGTTGGTAGTATTCCATGATGCTACCCGATCGATAACATCCTTCGATGCTACCCAAAGGCACCAGATTACTAGTAACACAATTTCTCTTTGGAAGGTAGTACCCAAAGATGCTACCTGGTCAACAACAATATAAAATTGTATCTTGGTTGACCCCAACACAAGGTTTTTCACAAAACCAAAAACAAATACTTCCTCTATTACAAGTCATCAAACAAGGATTATTTTGGACCAACCAAGAAAGAATACAAGGTATAGGGCTAAATTCCATAAGGAAATCTAGAGTCACCTAGAACGGGACCCAAAATAGTTTTCTCTCAACAAGAGACCCAAAACTAGGAACCTTGTTCTCTTTAGATGGATCGAACAACCAAAAAGGGTGAAAGAGATTTAATAACTCAGACCCAAATAATCCTAGTTGCAAACCACCCACAAGATCACACCAAAATCACATTTAACAACATGAACATTCACCATACATAAGATAAATAAAAAATGAGAGAGAGAGAGAGAGTTAACGAGTTCATACCTGTAAAGAGGCATCTCGAAACTATCTTGCTATTCTACCCAATTCTTAAGCATTTGAGAAACCCAGTAAGCCCTTCTCACCACATTTGTGTAACCAACCCCCGAGATCAAGAAATAAACAACCTGAAATAACATCAAAATTTAATAGAAACGTAGGGATCGATTACCTCTCCTCGTCATTAATAGTATCGCTACTACTTTAATCTGCTAGCTTGAAACTTGCATGCATAACCTAGAGCAAGAATGGAGCTTCCTAGAAAAAATAAACTCCAAAACAAACACCAAACATAAATAATGAATAACCCCTTATGCAAATTTTTAGCTTCCAAGGGAAGTTTCAGGATTCCCAAAATCATTAATGTCATTACTGTTTGTCCTACTAAGTACAGATTTCAAGATTTCCTCTACCAGATCTTTCTTTCCTAGAAACCAGTGTCTACTTGGCTTAGCTAGATGCATGGCGTGTAAAATCTGATTAGTCAATATTTCATGCTAGTAATAATATTTAATTACCCATGCCCAATTTCATCAACATTAGTATCCTGAATTAGCATACAAACATAGACATTAAATCGGATGGTAGGATAAAACACTATCCATAGAAATAATGAATTTATCAATAAGAAAATAAATTAATTTGAAATTTGGTAGGGTTTTATGACCATGTTCCTTACCATGTAGAGTGTTGCACCAACCATGGAGAACATTTGGCCTCTTCATAGTTTGGTACATGTGCTAAAAGTTAAAAGTCAAGATATTTTTGGCTTATCGTTTAGGCCCATGGTGGATGAATGGAATTTGGAGTTTTCTTACCTCTAGTATTTATCTATGAAAATAACTATCAATCTTTAGTTTTGAAAAAATCACTATGTAAACTAGTTTTACATGTGGGTTTTGTAGGCCTTGAGTCATTGGGAAATGAGGTCATTCGGTATGATTACAATTGGTAGCTTCTTTTGACCTTAAGCCTCAACTTGAGTGTAAGGATTAAGTAGTTTTCCCTTTCATTAAGGTTGTAATAGGAATTTGGTTTAGATTATAATGCAATACATAAAGAAATATATTAACAAAAATGGACATTAATAACTATACAAAACTTCTCTCTTTATTCATTCAATATAAATATTACATGTCTTTCACATATATCTCACACACTCTCATTACATCATTCCTTCTTTCTTCTAACTAATTTCTAGTTTCTCATACTTTTCAATGTTATGCATTCCCTCTCTCTCTTCACCTATCCATCTATCTATCTATCTATCTTTATTTCCTTATTTCATATTACTAGATGTAACATTCAATTACAATAAGTATCTTGTTATAATAATTATCCAAAAGTCACTTCTTTTAGTGGTGACTCTGTCTTCTTAGTATACACTCTATTTTTTTAATTTATGTGGTTTCTAGTAGGCTTCAAAATTATTTTCTAGTCTTATGTGGATTTTATAGTATTCCACCAATTTTATATTCTTTAGTGGATTTATTACTGTTGGAAATTGTGTGTTTGTATTTTCATTTATATCACCTTGATTTATGGAAAAGTGTGTCATGGTGTAGTATGACTATCCATGTGATGTTATTCAGGTGTCAAGTATGATGGTTTATTGGTAGTGTCAGGATTTGGTGAGTTGTCATGGTGTCCTAACATGGTTCTACCTTACATAGTCATGGTATTAGTCTTATTGAGTTGATTATTTGATGTCATGAGGTCAAAAATCATTGGTATGAGGTGTGTATGGGTTTGTATGAGGTTAGCATGGTTTTTTCAAGGGTTTTCAACATTGAGACGAGTCATTTTAGGCTTGTTTCTAGCCCTGGAGCATGTAGAATGAGATGGAGATGTAATATTTAGAACAAATCAGTCTTGTTGGAATATGGTAGTAGAATAGTGGAAGTGTACCTAAGGTGTATGGTGAGTTTTAGGTTAGTAATCAATGGTTTGGAGGTGTTTTCGGCTACTTGTGAAGTAAGTAGGTGAGAAATAGGTACTTTAGCATAGGTAAGTCATTGTGGCTGGAGTGTTTCAAACATATTTGAATCAAATGGTGTTTATGGAAAGTTATAATATGTTTTCATGATTCTTCATGACATGTTTCAAGTGATTTTACAATGGGAATTTCAAGATATCCTAGTTTTGAAAAAATTGGGTAAATTACGGTGTGTTTTTAAATTAAATATGGACCTTATGATGTTAGTTGTGACTTGTATTATTTGCAGGGAACATGATATATTTGGAATATCCTTTAAGGTTAGTTATTAAGGTTTCACAAAAATAATTATGTAGTTTTATCATCACATTTTTATGAATGATCGTTAAGAAGGTAAAGTGGTTTGAAACCCTAGCTAAACCCTAGCTAGGAGTGACTTGGAAAATATTGATTTTACAAGAGCAATTTTGATTGGTTTTGAAAAAATTATGATTGGATGTTATATAGGACTCCTCTAGATTACTGGAAATGTATAATATAGCATGTGGTGATATGTGCCCCCCTTAATTTGCTTGTTTCTTAAGAGTTATAATTTAAGGAGAATTTTTACATATAAGGAAATCATTAAATTGACATTTTTTTAGCCCCCAATTTTTTCTATATGCCCATTATAGTTTTTGGTCATATTTGTAGTGAAAAAGTGTAAAGTATACGCTATTTATGAAGACTAGTTTTGGGGGAAGTTTGTAGAATATTGTAGTAAAATTGACATTATAAAACATACCGAGGGTGTTAGGACTCCATTTTAGTTGTGTTTTGGAGCTGGTTCATAATGCATTGAAATGGTATATCAAAATTTTATTTTTGATAGGGTATGTAAAATTTATGAGCTATTCTTTGAGGGTCAAGTTTGAAGGATGCTTTTTCTAGTAGGGTGCCAAGTAGTTTGATGAGGTAAGATGATGATTTTGAGTTGTTTATGATTGTTGAAGGTTTATGAGTTATTAGAAAACATTTATAATTATTTTTCATGTTTTTTTATTTTGGAAGTCTGTTTTGGTATAATGGAGCATGTTGGGTTATTTGTCAGTTCTTGAGTCTATATAGGCATAAAAAATAGTTTGCAGAGATTGGATTGATGGAAGGCCTTCCACTTGGATTTGGAAAGATTTAAAATATTTTATGGAAAGGTGAATAAGATATATTTCAATTTGTATAATTTTTTTTTGTCTTGGTGAGTTTATTTAATGGATCTTCAAAGTTGATTTTTGAATAAGGTAGCTGCATTTTCATGATATTTTTTGTTCTTGTTGAAAGAATGAGTTGGTTGAAGCATGAGATGGATGATTTTATGATTTCAATCACATGTAACATGAATAGGGATGAATTTTTTCCTATTTATGTCCTTCAGAGGTCTTGAACGTGTGAGCAAGGGTGAAAAGTATCTGATTTTATAAAATTGGTTTTTGGGCAGCTTGTTTTGGTGAAGTGTAAAGTTATTGTGGTTTGAGTATATGGATGTTTCATGATGTATAACTTTCTTAGATGTGTTATAAAGGTTATTAGGTTTCCATATAGTGGTAACATTCCATATTTGAGATCATCTTAGGTGACCTTGAAGCCCAAAGACAAATTCAGGATGTTTATAGTAGTTGTTTGGTGATGGAAATGAGCTAGTGGGCCCATTAAATGAAATATTTGATTGGTTAAATTAAATGTGACATAATGTATGATTTTTTATGTTATATTAATAATTTTTGGTTAATTTGGAAGCTTTAACAAACATGGTTTTGGTATACATGTATTTTTCTCATCCTAATGACGAGGTGTTAAGGAATTTTTGTGCATGATGAGTGGTTTTGGGCGGAGTTGGACCTATATGTGTCATTTGTGACCATTGTAATAGATGTAATAGATTTTTTTTTTTTAATTTTATGGCTTGAATAATTAAATATGAGCAGACCTCCCTTTCGTTAGAGAGAAGGAAAAATATAAAAATAATGTTTTGGGTCCTTATCTACACTAGTTGAACTTAAAGAGAAAACGTGACCTTGATGAGAGTTTGAAGGTGGATAAAAGTCATGTTTTGAAGTCTTATCAGATGTTTTATATATTTAAGAGTTATTGATATCATTTTTTTGAGTTTTTAGATCCAAGACAACTCAAAGAAGAAGAATTTAGAGCTAGTTGAAGACATGAGGGTTTGAGAAAGGGTTTATGAGCTAAATTATAGATCTCCATCGGATGTGGCGAGAAAAAAATCAAATATTATCATCATAATGTGGCTGAGTTTCTTATTAGTCATATTTAGGGTTTTAGCCTCCTTTTGTAGTGGGTTCTTCACTAAATTAGGGGTTGGTGCTCCTTTTAGGGTTGGTGCTCCTTGTGAAGTTGGTGTTTCACTAAATCTCTTTGCTCTTTGTAATATAAGGAGAGTTTCGAGTTAGTTTTATTTACCATGAGGTTTTCCCACCTATATCTTATTTTTATGTGCCTCTTCTCATTTTTTATTATTGTTTGAATTTCTTGTTCACATTAAATAAGCAATGATTAATTGTATGTGAATGGATGAATGTTAATGGTTCTATGCAATTAATGGTTAATGAAATAAGAAATTATGCATGAAGGGATGAGTTCTTTATGGGATGAAGAGATTTGGCATGACACTAAAGGAGAATATTTTGACAATATACAAGGAGTATATGCTCTAAATAATTTTTCTAATATCGAGAAGGATTTTGAACCAAATTCAGATGGAGAAATATTAGTCAAAACTAAATCCACAACTGAAAGTTTAGATAATGTTGTTGAAGCATGGATACATGGTTTCCCAGAGTCAAGAATAAGAAAATTACATTACTCAAGAAGAATATCATCTCACATAATTACCTTAGATGATGATGACTTTGATACCACATATGACATTGTTTGGCCCACTCAAGACAAATTTGAGGAAGAATATGGATATTACTCCGTAAAATTATAAATAGAAGACATGCCAATAAAAATAGTTTACAAATTAAGCCATGGAGTGTCCCACTAGAATTTACCTAAGTAGTCAGGGTTTGGAGATTTGGAAGGTTATTTAGATCAAATTGAGGCATTTTTCCGAATGAGAAAGAAAGAATGGAAGAATCGGATGACACCACTGGTAATTAATGTCACATGATGGTGGGATACTCACAAACCTAACATCTCTCACTACAATTATTTAACTACATTACTCAAAACAAGATATTTGGAGAGTGAAGGTTATTACATGGCTATACCTGAGTACACCGGTGAAAGTGATCCACATAAACATATTCAAGTCTATGAGAGACATTAGAAAATATGTGGTGAAAATTATCCTTTGGTATGGACACAATTATTTATATATACTTTAGGACCCATTCCTCGATCATGGTACATGCACCAAGAGATAAGAAGAGAGACAAGAAGTTGGGACCAAATTGTCAAATTTTTAGACATGCATTCCATTTCTAGGATAGGATGAGACCTTAATATCCTTTGGGAATTATAGAATATCATTACCTTTATATTCCTAACCACAGAAGAGGCCATAGACCAAAAATTGTGAAGGACACCAGAAACTAAAGAACCTCAGTGAAAATAAAATCTAAACAAAATCCCAGAGATGGCATACTGCTTTGCAGTTGAGAAACAAGAGAGAGGAAAACTAGAAAATTTGAGATATAAGAAAATAGAAGGAGAATGAGAAGTAGTGGAGACAAAAACAAAGGAAGAAAAATACTACTACCAACCATGAAGATAAGGAATGAAAACATTGGCACCAATGGAGATGAAAAACTTGCTAAGATAGGAGACTACTGGATCGAAGAAGAAGTGGAAAAAGTAGTAGAACTTCTTCAGGAATTCCAAGATATATTTCCTAAATAATTTAAGGAGCTGAAAGGTATAAAATAAGAAGTTGGGACCATGAAAATTCAAATTAAGGAAGGGTTTAAACCATTGAAGAAGAGGTCGTATAGATTAAATCCCAACCTCAAGGTTAAATTCAAAACAAAGATAGACAAAATGTTGAACACAAAAATCATTAAACCAGTTAAATATTTAGATTGGATAAGTCCCATAGTCATACGAGAATAAGAAAAAATGATTAATATGAGTACTTTTGGACTATAGAGAGTTTAATAAAGCATGTGTACATGACCCATTCCCAATGCCATTTAGAGAATAAATGTTAGAGAATGTTGCAGGAAGAGAAGTTTACTCTTTCACTGATGGTTTCTCTCATTACCATCAGGTTATAATTTCCCTAGAAGACAAATTTGAAAGAGGGATTTGTGAGAACCGATGTCGAAAAGTGATGCACCATAAAAAATTTGCACTCCAATGGTAACGTCAAGCCAACACAATACGCAAGATTCGAAACAATGGAAAGAAGATTGCAAGTAAGAAGAATGGGTCTCGCTTTCATACATCAAAAAATAGGAAGTACAAATAGGGGTGTTGTGTAACCCCCATGCCTAAACATGGAAATAATCTTAATGATGCAACTGATGCATATGACATTGACTGACACATATGATGCCACTAGAAGAGGAGTTACAATTCCAAATAAGGAATGTAACTCCTATTACGCATTGATGTAAATGAAAATATCAGATTCTATGATAGAATCTGACACTTGTCATTTGACTTCCTAAGACCTATGACTCTTAGAAGGCGAGATGAATCACCTAGGTGATGTGGATAATGACTAGACATTCATACACAACAACACTCCCCCTTCATGAAGCCGAGGAAAAGGTCAAGGTAATCTAGAACAAGAAAAGAAGACTCCCTAGACAACTAAGAAAGATGTGTTAATGGGCCCTGGCAACTAAAGGCCTGATAAGGTGCCCATGTACAAACAACATCTTTCTAGAAAGAAGAAGAGGAGAGGAAAGAGGACTATATAGCTCGAAGAAGATGGAAGGTTGCAGCAGACCTCACCCTAAGAAGAGACTGCAAGTGAAGAAACTTCACCTCAGTGAAGGGCTTGGTGAAAATGTCTGCAACCTGATTAGCTGTCTAAACATACTGTATGTCGATGATGTTTTCATGTATCATCTCCCATATGAAGTGCATATGAATCTCAATGTGCTTCGTCCATTGATGTTGAACTAGATTTCTACAAATCGAGATAGTGCTCATGTTGTCATAGTAGATAATGGTAGGCCACCGAAAGTGGATGCCAAACTCTGTCAAGATACCCTGTAACCAAACAGCTTCTGTGGCAGCGTTAACTACTCCTCTGTATTTTACTTCTATCGATGATATGGCAATGGCATTTTGTTTCTTGCTGGACCAACTGACAGGACCTGAACCAAGAGTGAAATTGTAGCCTGAGGTAGACTTCGATGATCTAGATCACCAGCCCAATATGAGTCTGTAAATCCAACCAAGTCAATCTCAGTCCCTCCTAAGTAATGAATACCATCTGTGTGAGTGCCACGAACATAGTGAAGGATCCGTTTTGCTGCTTTTAAGTGCAGCTCATGAGGCTCCTGCATAAATCTAGACATGATCCCGATGGCATATGATAGATCTGGCCGAGTGTGAGTAAGGTAGATCAAGCTTCCCACCAACTATTGATAAAGGGTACCATCAACCAAGGGGGAAGAGCAATCAGAAACCAACTTAATCCTAGAAAGAAAAGGAGTAGGTGAGGACTTACAATCAGACATGTGAAACCGAGAAAGCAAATCAAGAGAGTAATTAGGCTGCGAGATCATAATTCCGAGTCAGATTGTGAAATCTAGATCCCAAGAAAGTAATGAAGCAATCCTAAGTCAAACATGGAGAACTTGTTGGTCAAGGATATCTTCACAGAATTAATGATAGAGGAAGAGCTACCATGATCAACAAGTCATCAACATAGAGAACAAGAATAAGCATAGAGTCATCTTGTCATAGAATATACAAATTTGGGTCAGAGTGACACCGAGTGAACCCTGATGCAAGTAAAAAGGAGTCCATCTTGGCATACCAATCCCAAGGGCTTGTTCAAGGCCGTAGAGAGACTTCTTTAATTTGCAAACGAGGGATGAATCATGGACATAACCCAGAGGTTGTTCCATATAGATTTCCTCCTCTAGGTCCCCATGAAGGAAGGCACTCTTAACGTCCATCTGGTCGACTTCCCATTTGTTAGCGGCAGCGATGGAAAGGGTCAGTTGAATGGAAGTCATCTTTGTAACCAGAGAAAAGGTTTCTGAGTAATCAACCCTAGCTACCTGGGAGAAACCCTTAGCTACAAGTCGTGCTTTATACTTCTCGACTTCTCCATTAGCTCCATACTTTGTTTGATATACCCATCTACAAGAAATGATTTTTCTTCCTTTCGGAAGAAGGGTAAGATCCCAAGTGTCATTATTTATGAGTGAGGAATACTCCTCATCCATGGTAGAATCCCACTCAAGAATCCCAGAAGCTTCCTGGAAAGATGGTGGATCAGAAGCAAAGGCAAAGGAGTGAGGTCTAGTGAAGTCTGAGTGAGTACGTCTCTCATCCAAAGGATCTCCAACTAAATCTCTAGCACTCTGTAAAGTTTTCCTGGCCCAAAGAGGTCCCGAAGGCTCAAGATCAGAGTCAGAAGATTCTTCACTTGAGTGAGAAGGTACATAGTCCTCATCATCACTCCGTCGAATCAAAAGACTCAAAAGTTTAAGGAGTGGGAGGAGAGTAGGGACTGGTGGAACTTGCTCAACATCATCATCATCTAAAGAGTCAGAATCTAAATCAGTGGGAAAAAGGACCTCAGTGGAAGTTGAAGTCAAGGATGACTCATCAAAATTCACACTCCTCTCAATATAAAGCTCACGGGTGGTAGGGTTCAACAATCGATATCCCTTCACGCCATCAGGATACCCGACAAAGATACAAGGTTTGGATTGTGGATCCAATGCCTTGCATTTCTTTTTGGGAATCGAGCCATAGCCTTAGATCCAAAGACTTGAAAGTGCTCGACATTAGGCTTGTGTTCAAACTAGGCTTCAAAGGGTGTCATCCCTCTTACTACCTTATGTGGAACATGGTTCTGAATATAACAAGCACAATTCACTACTTCAACCCAATACTATGGAGGAAGAGATTTCGAGTGAACCATACAAGTAGCCATCTCCTTTAAAGTTCGGTTCTTTCTTTCTGCAACTCCATTTTGGGAAGGGTTGTAAGCAATTGTACGCTACAAATCAATCCCCTTAGAAGTGCAGAAATCCTCAAACCTATTGCTCACATAATTTCATCCATTTTCTATTGAAGAACCTTGATAGACCATTCCGCTTGTTTCTTAGCAAGAGCCTTAAAGTTTTGAAAATGCTCAAAACTTCAAACTTAAGCTTAAGAAAATATACCCAAGTATAATGTGAAAAGTCATCAATGAAGGTTAGTATATATAGAGCTCTAGTAAAAGAAGGAGATGGAAAAGGGCCAAAAACGTCACTATGAACAAGATCCAAGGGATGAGTAGCTCTCCAAGATTTTCCCTTGTCAAAGCTTTTTTCAGGGTGCTTTCCAAGGGTACAACCCTCACAAAGACCCTTAGAAAACTTAACTCGGGGTAGCTTATTGACCATTTCGTTTTGGCTCAATTGTTCAAGGTAATGATAATTTAGATGCCCAAAATGCTCATTCCATAACTTGCTAACCTCATTTTCATGAGTAAGCAAGGAATTAGGCATCGAATCAAAAGAGAAGTGGGAGAAGGTATACAACCGTGAATGGTGATTTGCCTTTCCCTCAGCCACAGTGTAGTCAGAGTTAAGCTCATGAATAATCACTGAGTTAGGACCAAATTTCACTCACATTCCTTCACCAAGGTGGGTGATTTGGTAAACCAATAGGAGATTGGTAGAGAGATTGGGAACACTCAACACTTAGTTAAATGTTCCACCTTCTATCTCTACCGATCCACTACCGAAAACTAACACATGAGTGTCATCACCCAATGTGATTTGGGACATGCCACATGGTTCAATGCTATAGAATTCAACATCTAAAGAAGCCATGTGGTGCGAGGCATTGGAATTGATAATCCAATTTGATGATGGAGCTGATCTAGCTACGAGGGCCTTACCTTTCTTCTTTTCATTTTTAGTCTCCTTTGCATTAGAAGACCCGCCTTTTTCGAGCATTTTGTTTAACTTATTCAGGGGACACTTATTTTATTCTTCTCTTGTAAATGAGTTAAGTGATTAATTTGTTTCCGAAAACAATACTACTTGTCATGGCTAGAATTCTTACAATAGGAGCATTTATACTTTTCCTTCTTCACTTTAGGCTCGAAGTCGAAGTATGAGTGATGGGCTTAACAAGGGGTTGGTTGGTCTTGGTTTCTTTCTTAGGTTGGTCCTTAGCTTCTTTCTCTTCTTTTCATTTTTCTTGCCCTTATTTTCCACAAGGGCATGTGATTTGGATTTTGGAGTCCCCATTTGAATGATTTTATCCCTGTTCTCGAATGAGTTGGGACAAAAACTATTAAAGGAGGGCATAGTCCAAGCACTACCCAAGGCAGCTTTTGTGGCGTGGAAAGTTGAAATGAAAATAGAGTATTCAGGACCTAACTTAGAAATAATTGACAAGATCAATTGAGATTCTTTCTTATCCACTTTACATTCCATTAGAAGCATTCTAGTGCAGAAATTTTTTGAGAAGAAGGCCTGTAGGTTTTCAAATTCACTAGGATTTAACCCTAGTAGTTTGTTCTCTAACTCATGCACTCTCATGTCATCTTGCTTCCCAAACATATCATCGAGTGTTTTCCATGATTGATTGGGTGTTGAGGAAGTTTCAATGTGGAAGAGAAAGTCGGGAGAGACATACATACAAATAAGACCTAAGGCTTCATCACAACGGTTGAACCATTTAGATTTTTCGAGTTCATCATTAGGTTTGGTCTCTAACCCCATGGTAACTCGGTATAACCCTTTACTTTGCAAAACCAATATAATTTTAGATTTCCATTCAAAGAAATTAAAAGGTGTGAGCACTGGTACTTTAGAGATATCCATAATGAAGAGATAGAACCAAGGAATGTAGAAGGAAGGAGAGAGAAAAGAAACAACCACCCCAGAACAAAATTACACCCCCCGAGTTTGGCACTTTATAATTCAGTGCATTGATTACAACCAGATGTGACTATGTTCCGAGAACCAGTTTGTCACTCACCTTGTAATTAGTGTAATAACACGTAATGGTGGAGACAACAATCAAGGTTCATAGGGTGCAATAGATCGACACTACAAGCAAGCACAGAAAGAGAGAAGCAAGAGGGGGAAGAAAGATCTTTTTGAGAAACAGTGTCTCATGTCACATGAAATAATACCTTTGTCGTAAGACTATGGTGGACGTGCTCACAAGTCCACGAAAAAAAGGAATAAAACAAAGCTCAAGAAATAAATGCACTTGAATTAAGCAATACAAAGACATCCCCCCAGAATGCAGCACTTTATAAAATTAGTGCATTTACAAAGATAATGATCCCATCATCTAGAGTGCAAAAAAATGCAAATTTTACTAAAGAAATGCTCAAAACTGAGCAACGAGTCAAAAGTTATAGCAAAAACCAATTCCCACAACTGATGAGAAAAAGCCAATAAGCCTGCAAATAGATTTAAAAAGTTCCCTAAATGCATGCAAAAGGTGTCGTATGTATGCCCGTTGGAAATGACATGGAATTTGAGATAGGGTTTGTTTGTATTGCAAGGGGGATTAGCCACCTGCCAATCCGGACCTCACCCTTCATCTTCGGCACTCGACGGAAGGTTAATAATACAACAAGCCAAGAAACCAAATTTTACAATGCCAATAAAATGAAATGTTTTTACCTTATACCTTTTAAAAGTAATGAAACAAAATGTTTTTAAGAAAAGTGATAAGGTAAAATGAATGCAAACACGTTTTTTTTTTAAAGGTGAATAAAAAATGTATTTTTAGAAAGATATTACCTGGCAAAAAAACTGAATGGTCCACTTTGTAAAAAAACACTAAAGCATGAAAGAGAAAACACTCAGAATAGGAATGCCGTGTAGAAAAGGCCGGGTTTGTAGAGAAAACACCTGAGAAGAGGGGAAAATGCATAGAATAGTCCAAAAATAACGCCTGGAATAGTGTAAAAATGCCTAGAACAGAGGAGAAAACATAGTAGTTGTAGAGAAAAATGCCTGAGTTGACCATGTGTAGGTTCTAATGAAGAAAAATGGTGTGTAGACTAGGCACGACTGGAGGGAGCGAGCTGATGGTGGTGGTTTGGAAGCTACAACCAAACAGAGATCTCGAACAACAAACAAACCAGAGATTACAATGCCAACAGCAAAAAAAAACATTTAGATAAAACGAAGGCAAAAAAAATACGCTTTCCAAGGGGCACATGTAGGTTTGAATGTGACTGTACAACAGGTTTGAATGTGATGGTCCAGAGTTTAAACGACTGGTGAAATGACCAGAATGTGCATAAAACATGCATGCAAAGGTAATCTTGAGACAACAATGAACCACAACGATGAGGAAAAAGCTCGGAATAGTCTGAGTATACACCGGTGAAGAAAAAATGATTCCAACCAGTAATCATAGGTCCACGCCAAAAAAATGAGCTCTTCTTTTACCCTGCAGGCGCTGAATCTGAACACAACCAACAAGAAACACACAAACAACCTAGAAACAACAGCCACAAAGATCTAGAAATATCCAAATACGAACTCAGCTGATAAGAAAACCAACCAAATACCTTAACTTGCAACTGCTGAAACCTCAATACGAGGTGAGCAATAATTCCAAAATGATAATAAAAAAAAAACTTGCACATGAGGAAATGAGAAGAAACCAAAAGTAATAAACAACTGAGAACCAAAGAGTGCACGTTTACCGAAACCAACTCTGATACCATGAAAGAGGGATTCACGAGAACCGATGTCGAAAAGCGATGCACCACAACAAAGTTGCACTCCGATGGTAACGTCAAGCCAATGCAATACGCAAGATTCGAAACAATGGAAAGAAGATTGCAAGTAAGAAGAATGGGTCTGCTCATACTCATAGATCAAAAAATAGGAAGTACAAATAGGGGTGTTGTGTAACCCCCATGCCTAAACATGGAAAGAATCTCAATGACACCACTGATGCATATGATGTTGATTGATGCATATGACACCACTAGAAGAGGAGTTACAATTCCAAATAAGGAATGTAACTCCTATGATGCATGACATAAATGACAATGTCGATTCTATGACAAAATCGACACTTATCATTTGACTTCCTAAGACCTATGACTCTCGCAAGGTGAGATGACTCACCTAGGTGATGTGGACAATGATTGGATAGTCACACACACTAACAAAATTGAAGACCACTTTTTCTATGGAATGGGGTTCATTCATGTACATTTTTATGCCATTTGGGCAAAAGAATTGACCAACAATTCTTAGTAGAATAATGATTAATGCATTCAAAGAATTTATCCACAATTTATTGGAGGTATATCTTGAGGATTGAAAAGTATATGGACTACTCAAAAACCATATTCAAGTATTGAGACTAATGTTTTAGAAATTTAGAGCATTGCAAATATATCTCAATTTGAAGAAATGTATATTTCTAACCCCATTTGGTACACTATTGGGGCATATAATTTGCAAAGAGGGTTTATTAATTGATCCAATAAAGACTTCAGTGATTGTTAATTTATCCCCTCCAAAGACACAAAAGGATCAAAAAAAAAATTGGGTATATAGGTTATCATAGAAAATTCATAATAAATTATGTGGAGATTAGTGCACCTTTGGAAGAGCTGCTAAAGAAAAGAACAAATAAACAAATACAATGGACAAAACAATGCGCGGATGCTTTTGAAGTTTTGAAGGATAAAATTTTACATGCACATATCTTGATATTTCCTGATTATAAATTTCTATTTCATGTCCATATAGACGCATATGGTATTTCCATTGGGGTAGTATTGAAAAAAAAAAATGGAAACAATGGATCATCTAGTAGCATTTGCAAGTAGAAAACTAGCCAAACCTGAAAGGAATTATTCAAAAATAGAAAGAGAGGCATTGAACATGGTTTATGCCCTATAAAAATATAGACAATATCTCTTAGCTACATCATTTGTTTTCTACAAAAATCACGAACCATTGAATTATTTATTAAATAGGTCAGTTCTACAAGGTAGGATATGCCGTTGGTTAATGTTGTTCCAAGAATTTGATATTACCATTACAATCAAACTAGGGAAATTGAATAATGGACCACAATACTTGTAAAGAATAGAAATGGATGAAGATGAAGAACCAATTGATGATGATTTCCTTGTGGACACCTATTTATAATGTAGGATATTCCGGAAGAATTCGATTATATAGCATAGTTAATAACCACAAGAGAATTTCCCAACGAATATAAAAAATAGTAGAAGAGAAATTTACTAATCTAGGCCTTCCCTTTACCTTGATTCAAGGACAATTATATAAGAAAGGAAAAGATAATGTCATCATAAGGGTTACCTTAGAACATGAAATAAATAATATATTGACATAGGCTCATGAATTTATAGCTGGAGGACAAAATATAGGGGACAAACAACCAAAAAAGTGATGATGGATGGTTTTTGGTGGCCTATACTATTTAAAGATACTCATAAAGCCACAAAGTCTTGTGAAAGTTTTTAGTGGGTGGGAAAACTGAATGCCTGAGATGAAATGCATTTGTAACTAGTTTTAGCATTTTCCCCATTTGAAAAGTGGGCTATATACTTCATTGGACCAATTAAACTAGCCATAAGACACTCTCAGGAAAGATTCATCATCACAGGGACAAAGTATTTAACAAGATGGGTAGAGGTTATTCCAACTAAATATTGTACTGCTAATACATTGGCTAGATTCATCTATGAACATATAATTATGTATTTTAGATGTCCCTTAAGTTTTACCAGTGGTCAAAGAAAACATTTGTGAATGCTACTCTGAGGGAATTAATAATCAACTTCTTAATAAACCAAAACCGTGGTACACCTTACCATCCACAAGTGAATGAGACAAGCATTGTTTTTAGGAAGTTATTGGAGAAGGTACTTACCAAGATATTTTAATTACAATAAGAATATTAGGATTTGAAAATACCTTCATCTTTATGGGCATACTACACCACATACAAAAGGATAACAAAATACTCTCCATTTAGATTGGTTTATGGACTTGAAGCCGTGGTCCCTATAGAGTTTGTAATTCCAAGATTAAGAGTGGCAGTGACATTTAGGATGAATGAAGACTCTTCACTTCATGAGATATTGATTGAATTAGAGAAATTGGATGAGAAATGGTTCCTAGCAACATATAACCAAACACAAGAAAAGAGGAGACAGAAAGCTTGGCATGACCACCATATCAAAAGAAAAGAGTTTGACATTGGAGATCAGGTACTGATCTATGATAGTAAATGGAAACATCTAGGAAAACTTAAGGTGAGATGGCTAGGACCCTATATTATCAAATAAATATTACCTTAAGGAGAAACAAAGCTTCAAACAATGCAACTCAAGGAATTACCAAGCTATGTGAATGGAGCAAGATTAAAAATATAATACCTACAAAAATATTGAACCGGACTATCTAAAAATAGGATATTCGAGAGGATAGGATGAAAACCCGTAAGTGTGTCCTTCTTGTAATAAACATAAAAAATCATGAAAATAAAAGAAGAAGAAAAAAATTTCTGTGGAGGAAGCATACCCATGGAACAAAGGAACAAGAATCCATGGAGGTGGGCTAACCATAGAACAAAGAAAAATAAAGCCTCTAAACAAAGAAAAATAATCCGTGGAGGTGGGATACTCATGCCATGAAGTAAAAGAAGCCATGGAGGTGGGATACCTGCAAAATGAAGGAAAAATAAATCCATGGAGGTGATACCCATGCAATGAAGAAAAATTTACAGAGGAAGAATAACCATGGAACAAAGGAAAAGTAGAAGAAGGAGAATACCCATGAAAAAAGAAATTGTGGAAGGAGAAAAGATGCAAAATGAAGGAAGGAAAGGAAATAAAACTATAGAATGAATAAATAAAAGGAAAAACCCATGGAGTGAGGAGAAAAACCATGAAATGAAGGAATTGAAGCAAAAAACCTCAAAATGAAGGGATGGATGGAAAAATCCACAAAATAAAGGAAGAAAAAAACTATAAAATGTAGAGAATATCCACATGAAAACAACATAACAAATAAAATACACAAAATGAAGAAAAAGCCACAAAATAAATAAAAAGATAATCCACCAAAAAAACTATAAATGAGGTAGGTGTAACTTGGAGGACTATAAAAGAGATTGATCCATAGGGATTAAGGTACAAAAATATAAAGAAGTGATAGATAAATTCAAGAAAAATTGAAAAAACAAGAGTTAGGCCACACTAAAATTGAAAAGAAAAATTGATAATCTAATTGAGATCACACAATCGAGCTCCCGAAGCCAAAATTATAGAAGTGGACTCGAAAAAAAAAATCATGATCCAAAGGGTGTGTTCTTTCACATCCCTTTCAAATTCACCCACACACAAGATTTATAGAAATATATTCATTCACAAATCACTTGAATACGACCACACATGGCTCAAAGTAGATAAACAATTGTTGCTAGAAGAAAATATCGACACCAAAGAGCTGTAATAAAAAAGAATACCAAAGTGATCAATGAATTAGATATTAACATATGGAGTATAATTCCATATTTTTCTAGGGTAGATCATGTAATTTGAGTTCCCTTGATCTGGTTACACAATCAAATGTTGTATTTGGATCAATCGTACCCTATCAACACCGATGTCATGGATAGGGTTATGAGATTATGGGCACCAAGGTGATCTATGATTATAAATAAGAAAACAATGATGAAAGATACCACATGTGCCATGGGATTCATGAAGACAAAGAGAGGTATACACATCACAATATAGCCAATCATACACTCAGGTATGTCGTTAAAGCTATATGCTTGAAAATTTATCATACCAATCTGAGAATATGGTGCCCACAGGATTAGTGCACAAATTTCCCTTGATATGGTGAATTATAATTCAGATTATAATTTAACAGAATTATTAGCTTCAAAATTTCATGAAAATACTATAAAAATAAAGGAAGGGAAGCATACCTTTTTCTATGGGTCAATATTGATATGTTTAGCCATGTATTTCAAAAAAACCCTACCCCACAAATCAGAATTGGTTGAATGGTGGTCCGATACACCTATGACCAAACAAATTGGGAACATATGAACACCTTGGATGTAGTTACCCAAATTACATCTTTATTAGGATGGATAAATAGAATAAGACAGGTAATTTGAAACAGGGCCCGAGTGTCTGAACATATTATGGCATGGTATGAGAAAGAGATAATTTTTATTATCAACATTGATTATATCTTCCTTCTACCTACAACTCCACGCACATCCCATATACCCCCATTACTATATGAGGATTTTATGAATTAGTGGCTACCTCAGTTGAAGCAATCATAAATTTTCACATGGATCCTAGAAAACCAACACTTCCAAATTTTGATTAGGTTATTGAAGAAACATGGGAATAATATAAGAAAAAGTATCCAACACATTATAGAAGGGTAGAACCAAGTAAGGAAGGAAAAAACATATAAAATAAGGACAATAAAGGTTCCTAGTGTGGTATAAATCGATACTAAATGCAAAAAAAGAACTAGCATTAAAAGAAAAACTAAAAGAATCTCGGGTTAGTGAAGAAGAAGAAGAATTAGAAGATTCACAAGAGATAAAATAAATTTTTGAATATGCAAAGGGGAAAACACCTTCTTCCTCACCATCAACATCACTAGAAAAGCTAACACGTCAATTTTCGGGGAGGCAGAGCCATGGGTAGAAACACATTTGACCAAATTAGCCTATGGGTTCTATAAGAAATGTTTATCTCTAGGTGGTATTTCGAAGTAGCTCGGGAGTATAAAGCTATTTCAAGAAGAGAAAAAATGGATATAAAGGAATCCATAGTATATTATATGGATAAATTTACTTTGGTAATTGTAGATATTGTTCATTTAATTCCACCAAAATTGGCCAAGGAAATTCAGGATCGTGTATAGGTGGAAGAAACAAACCGCCTCTAATCCCTTCAATAAGAAAGAACAACATTGAAGCAAAAGAAGAAGGAGATTGCTACAAATCAGAACCATAAAATAAGTAGAGGAGATAATTGGGATGTTGATTAAAACAAGGAAAGAAAGAGAAGAAGAAGCCACAAAGGCCACAACTCAAAAATGAAGGCACAATTGTAGATTTAGAGGAGAAGAAAATAAAACTCCTAGAAGAAGAAGAACAGAAATTCATGGAAGTGGCTAGAAAAAAGAAGAGAAAAAGAAAGAACAAAAAGAGAAACAAAAGGAAATTGAGGAAGATAAAAATATGGTTGAAGAAGAACAAAAGAAAAAGGAGTTAGAGGATGTAAAGAAGATAAAGAAGAGGAGAAAAAGAAGCAAGAACTAGACAAATAGACAAAGGAAAAAGAGGAAGAATAGAGAAAACATAGAGAAGAAGCAAAATAAAAAGAGAAACAAAACAAAGAAAAAGAAGAAAATGAAAAACATAAGAAGGAAGAAGAAGAACGAAAAGATAAATAAAAAAGGAGAAATAATAGAAAGAAAAGGAGGAGAAGGAAGAGAAAGTAAAGAAGGAGAAGAAAGAACAAGAAAAGACTGAGAAGCATGAATAACAAAATAAGAAGAAGGAGAAGGAATAAAGAAAAAAAAAAGAAAGAAGAAGGAAGAAGAGAAACAAAATAAAAAGAAGAAGAGATGAGAGAGAAAGAAAATAAGGAAAAAGAAGAAAATCCAGAAAATAAGGAAAAAGAAGAAGAAGAAAATCATAGAAAAGAACATGAGAAGAAGACAAAAGAAGAAGAAGAGAAGAATAAAGATGAATAAATGAGAAAATAAGAAGAAAAAAATAAGACAAAGGAACAAAAGACAGTACCATCAGCATCATCCACAGATACTTCCACAAGTATGGTACCTATGCAAGCACCATGAGATTCACTAGCCAAAATCAAACAGGCACTGCAACAATAGAAAAAGGATCAATCTATCAAGATGAAAAAGGGGTGCTAGAATGGACAATGAAGGGTTCAAGGTACACTTCCAAAAACTTTCACCCCTATAAAAACAACTTGTATTAGAGTAGAGTACTAAACAAGATTGGATGCAAAAATGCATGGATATGGAAGAAACAATGCATAATATCCTATCATCCATCTAAATAGCTAAACCACACATCATTATAGACTCCAATATTCAAGTATAGGTTTTTATAAAGAAGGAAGTGAATGAAATATTAAAAGAAGATAAATTCAATTTACATGCAGAGAAAAATAAAATCGTGAGGAAGTTGTAGAAGAATATAAATAGCAAATTCTAAATCCATGAGACTTTGGAAAACCATAAAAGAAGGAAGGAAATGCAAGACACGGTGAATACTTTGGAGACATAAATAAATAATGTCATGGCCTATTATACATACACAATAAGATGGCCTAGTGTCAATTAGCATGAAAAATAAGAGACTAACAAATTAGAGAAATAGATATATGTGACATCAATGAGTATGACATTAATAAGGACAAGCATGGATCCCAAAGATGAAAATTTGGATAAATTGAAAAATATTTACCAAACCAATAAAATGGTATAGATTTAAAATATCATCGATATGCAAGAGTCTAGCACACCATTAGATAGAGATATAATTATAATGCAAAGCAAGAACTTTGACTTCCTAAGCAGTTGAATCAAGTTCAAGCCAAATTAGCACCATTTGAAATCCTTCAATTGATCCAGGAGAACTCACAATCTGCAAGAATGGAGAAATTAGATAGATACAAACTTATAATTATGTTAACATTTTGAGAAGGAAATCACACCACAAATCAAAAATACATCCCCCTAGTAGCACCATAGATAAAAAGTAAGTGTTCAGGGAACCATGGCATATTGTAAGTCTAGTTAGGCGAGTCGAGCGGGGAATCCTTCCTTATTCTAGATGTAATTTCCTGGGAGGTGATGCCTATGTTATATTAAGGTGGCATCTCCTAAGTCTATTAGGGTGATTCAAGTGAGGGAACTCTTCCTTATGCCAGACATCTAAGTTTCTAGGAGGTGATTCCCAATTTTGGTGAAGAACAAAGAAATAATTTTTTTGCTCAAATTTTGGAAGACAAGGTTCTTCACCGGGTTTTTGTCTTGAGGATGAGACAAGGTTTGAATTTGGGGGATGATGTTGATATGGTTATTCATCAAATTTTTAGTAAGCTTCGAGAGATCGGGAAGAAGCTGCCAAAGTCTAGAAAAGCTGCGAGAAATAGGACAAAGCCACTATAAAAGAGGAAATCTACAAGTACATTGACAAATCCATGATAGGAGAAGGAAAGTCATGATACACAAAACAAAGCCACAATATACTGAAGGAAGCAACATTAGCCAATACAAATCCACAGATCAAAGACAATCCAAGTCAGAATGAGACAGAAGCCGATAGAGGCGTGATTCAAAAGAAGTGACTCTTGGAATATTTTGTATGAAATGTATTTATTGTAATTAATCCATTGTATATGAGTGCATCATGAGAAATATATGAGTGAGTTCCATATGATAGAAATTCCTAAGGGGAAGATATATGAGAATAATTGCATATGTAAATGAGACTAATGTAATCAATGATGAGATATGAATAAAGATTGATGTTTGGGACTAAATTTGTTGTGTACTTTTACATTCTTTCTGGTCACAACTTAGATTAGTTTAATTTTCCCGTGTACCTCACTAACAAAAGGCTGAACTTCTTAAGCCCTAAAATATTGTTAGGGTTTAAGGTCAATAGGATCCAGACACTAGTGCCTAGCTAGGACGGGAGCACGTAGGCACCCATGTCCCATCTAGGCTCCCTTAACCCTTTTCCACCTTACTCACTTATTTTGGGCCTCTTTTATCTTTTAGGATTCTTTTCTACTTATGCGTTGGACTTCTAGTTATCAGTTACAAAATTCAAATAAGGGAATTTTATAAATAAATAGTTATATGACAAAAAAATTAAGGACCAAGATCTCTCGCATATTATATCGACACCTAAGATTTCATCCAAAGGCACCTAAAGGACTTTAACGCATCCATATAGTATCCATTCAAGGGAAAAGGGAGTGTATTTTCTATATACATAACATAGGAATGGGAAGTTTCTTTATTTCATCTACTCATCTATCTACATTGTTACATCGGATACAAACCGCTATCAAGTGCACTTGCATAAGGTAATCCTAGGGCACAATTCTTACTCACACTCACAAGAACTACAGATACCGATCGAGATGTAGTGCAATGCTCGATTGTAAGTTCACTCTCAAGCTGACCATCAAGGTCAATCGACACCACATATTGTATCTTTCCTTTTTGTATTTTATGTGGTATTGTGGGTTTTTCAGGTGAATCTTTGTTTTGCATGTCATAGGAACCTTGAAGATCATTTTTGACACATAGGTGACCAATCTTGAGTAATTGTGACATACTTGCGACACACTAGAGATAAAATAAATCTTCTACAATCACATACACCCCTGTAGAGGTCTTCAATTCCCATGTTCCCATTTCCATCTATGCATGCCCATGTGTGGATGTATTCATTTAGTGTATAATTTATACTGATCATTGATGATACTATTCACCTCCTATTTAGAAATTTTCTCAATCTAGATCACTCAGAGATCAAGCGTTAATTAGCTAGATCACTCTTCCTATAAATCTTTCTTAAGGTTTTTAATTTAATTTTTATTGCTTATGTCATATTGAATTTACCAGCTACATATCATATTGTACATTTTGTTACTCTACAATTTAGGGTTTAAACAAAAGTTACATTTTAAAAATCATTTGGTGAACCCGTCGCTTGAACCTAGCTTCTAGCCATATTATCATCTTCTTAAAATCGATGAAATTTATCCTCCCTTTTCTGATGAAGACCTTCATGATCTCAATGCTCATATTGTTGAACATCTACAATATTTAGATCTACTTTTATTCACTTCTCATGAAGAGGTCACCAATCTAGCTAAGCTTAACCTTCCTACTTCTAATGTATATTCTATTCCTATTACAACACAACCTCCTTCTTCAACCCTTCCACATACTACTTTTCCTATGTTTTTTCATACTCCTACTAACCCCTTCACTCTGCCTCTTATTTCTCACATTCAAAAATTCTCTTCTTCTAGTACACAAGAACTAGCTTCTTTGTATTAGGACCTACAAGTTGTAATCTTCCATTTGTAGCAAGCTACTTCACGCTCCTCTCCATCTCTTGACTCCTCTTTTATCCTCCACACTCCTTTTTCACCGACAATTTCTACTCATACACTTCCTGTAAACTTCATCACCCCTAATCTTCCCATTTTGAATGGCCATCGTGACCCTCGAAGGATCTCTCGATCTTTTCATGTGGCATGTCTAGATTATGCGAGATAATTGTACATATATTGCTAAGTTATTCCATAGGATTATTCAAGATTATGTTATGTGTTGGGTTTATGATATACCTAATCATTTGGTAACATTTTTCATGCATCTAGATGATGTTTTTCTTTCTCATTTTTCAATCAATATCGACACTAAAATATCTTATGCACATTTGACACGATTTAAGAAATGATCTAATAAACATCTAGATGACTATGAGTTATGCTATAAGAACAATCTAGCTAAGATGAAAAATATGCTTGTTGATTTAGAACTATAAGATTTATTTGTTCAAAGTATCTTACCACCACTACAAGAGAGTGTTATCTTTGAAACCTCTCCTTATTTTGATCAACTATGCCATATGCTTAAAATGCATGAAGTCAAACTACTATCTATGGGAAATATCAACTATCAAGATGCTTATTCATATCCTTTTAATAGGTTTCAATCTAAGTCAACATTCAAACCTTTCTCCTAAATCTACTAAAGCAAAGGCAATTGTCGATGTCATCCCTCCTAAAAAACTTCAATGGAAACCTCTAAAGTGTACATGCACTAAACTACCATATGTACCTCGATTTCTCTTGCCTCAACTTCTTGACATAAATTTAATCACTCTTCCACTTCCTCTCAATATTGATCCATCTTTCCCACGTGGCCACAATTATGAAGAAAATTCTAAATGTGATTATCATCAATGTATTGGATATTATATTGATCATTGTTTCAAACTTAGGCATCTTATACAAGATCTCATTCATAGTAATTTATTGGAGACCCCCTCCATATTCTTCTTCTCATAAACTGGTAAATGATAAAAAAAAATGCTCAAAATATTTAATGAACCTTTACCTAAGCATGATACACAAGCGTTTGACTCTTCGGCCAATCATACATATCATGTTGTGCTCCCTATTTCATCAACCCCCTTGATTTTCTTATCACTTATCTTTGACACATCACCTCCGGTTATTACAGCTTTCTAATCAAAATAATCATGTAACATTTTATTCTAATTCATTACACATCAATGATTCTATTAGTTCATACACTATTAATAATACCATGATTTATCCAAAGGATCCTATTTGTGTGTGCTCTATTACACTTCTTTTGGCTATCAAATGTCCAATTTCTATTATACCATATCCATATCCTAATTCTTTTGGATGCATTAGGATTCCCATTACAATTAAGCCTCTCACCATGATCATGTCATTCATTGTGGCATCTTTAATCAAAGGCTATGACATGTTCTTAAGACTCCATTGGCTCGTTTCACCCAAGCTACTACATCCATGAATCATATGTCTCAAATTCATACACAATTAAACGTTTGTCCCTATTAAAGGAATTCCACCATGCACACATTTACATTTACCGCATCTTGATGAAATTATTTTATCGATAGTATCTAGGCCTCTGGCGCCTCTCAAATCTATGGCACGTTCAATACCTATTTCTCCTATTTTCACACGTCTTACTTTATTATGTGCTCATCTTCATAGGTCCACTAGTCATTCACATAGGTGCTCATCACCTCCTTGACCTCATAAGTATCCTTCACATATCTTCTCATCACCTACTTCACCTCTTAGGTTTGTCAGACGAGGGGTGAAAATGTGTAATAACCAATGAAATTAATTAATGAATTATTATAAAGTAAAACATTATAACATACACAACATACACAACATAAATAAATTAAATTAAACACATAGAACACATAACACAACATGTAACATGGAAAACCCTTAAATGGGTAAAAACCATAGAATAAATCCACTATCAAGAAACTTTTACAATTACTACAGTCTAGTAACTCCCTCCTCACTTCTACTCCATATTTTTACTAGGATCAACCTTCATATTCCACATTAGAATATTATTACATGATTTTATAATCTCGTATCCTGAATTGATTCGATATGTGAATATATGATCTAGGGTCATATTTAAATAACCCAAAGGGTTATAACATTCTTAAGTGATGGGGCACACCTCCCTGATTTAATTATTTGATTAATTAAATTAACCTACCCCTAATATAAAGTTTATATTTAAATAATATGAATATATTTTATTCTATATTATTTAAAATAAACTATATATTATGATGCACTTAATATTATAGTTCTAAAACCCCCCCTTGATATTAAGTGGGTTCAATATGCCAACATTACTTGTTTGTACAATAGGATTTACAAATCCATAAACCCTAAAGGTTTAGGCTAGCACATGTATTTGTGAGACTAAATCTCATCGTTTCTCATGGAAATATTCTTATACCGCATCTCTAGGAGCCTTTTATAACACAAGGACATCCTTTACAAATAGATGCACATTGGACTATATTTTTCCCATAAACTCTATCAATTTACATGTAAACTCTATCAGTTTACTTTATATTATACAAGATATTTTTATAATGCTTTAAAACCAGAATAGAAACATAGAGGAGAAGGATTCAATCAACCAAGCCATTGTTAGGAGGTCACATTTCCATGCACACTCCCCTTAATGGAAACTCTTAAATGCCAAGTATTTCACATAACTTGTAGAACTTCACAACACACAATGGCTTCGTGAACAAGTCTACAACCTGATCTTCAGTTGGGAAGTACTAGAGATCTATATCTTTTTTGAGAACCTTCTTGTGAAAAAGTGCATATATATTTCGATATGATTCACTATTTTATGTTAAACTGGATTCTTAGAGAGAAAAATACAACTCTATTTATCACACAGAACAGATTACTTCCTTTAACTTCCATGTGCATCTCTTCCAACAACCTCTTTAACCACATGGCTTCTTTTGTTGCTTCCATTGCACTTCTATATTTTGCCTCAGTAGAAGAAATGGAAATTGTCAGTTTCTTTTTATTGCTCCAAGTAATGACACTGCACCAAACTTGAATATATATCTAGTTGTAGATTTATGATCTATCACATCACCAGCATGGTCAAAATCACAATATCCATATAAATATGCATTGTTAGATGAAATATAATGTAAACCATAATTAATTGTTCCCTTTACATAACAAAAATATTTTTGCTAACTTCCAATGATCCTGATAAGGTTCTTGCATAAACCTTGAAGCAATCCATACAAGTTGCATGTACAAAGTAGGATTAGATTTTTCACATGCAGGTTTAGGATCAAGTTTACATCCTACTTCTATAGGAATAAAAATTGGTTTACAATCAAGCATATTAAATATTTTAAGAAAATTAGTTGCATATTGTGATTGAGATACTACAATAGAATTTTTATCCTGAAATATAGCCATGCCTAAAAAATGATGTAATAATCCTAAATCTGTCATCTCAAAATATTGCATTAACTTTCCTTTAATTTTCATAATTAAAGTGTTAGAATTACTAGTGATAAGTAAATCATCAACATACAATACAATGAGAATAATAAAATTTTCTTTAATTTTAACAAATAAATCATTGTTAGATGAATAGTTAGAAAATTTAACTTCATTGAAAAAATTGTTAATTTTAGAATACCAAGCTCTAGGAGCTTGTTTCAAACGATCTACAATGAGTTTTTAAAATTTACAAACATAAATTTCTTTTCTGATTCTTCAAATCCTTTGGGTTGGGTCATATAAATTTATTCTTCTAAATCACCATTTAAACAAACATTTTTTTACATTGTTTTAATGGATTTCCCAACCATATTGAGTAGCTAAGGAAATCAAAATCCTTCTTTGTACTCATTTTTTAGTTGGTGAAAATATTTCTACGTAGTCAATACTAGGTTTTTGAGTAAACCCTCAAGCTACAAGTATGGCTTTGAATTTATCTACACTACCATCTACTTTATATTTAATCTTGTATAGCCATCTAGATCTGACTATACTTCATTTTTCAGGAGGAGGGACTTGTTGATGATTATCTTTGCGGATGAACCATCAAAGTCATTGGATACCTTAGGTTAGTGGGACATGCACCCTAAGGTAACCTCCATATTTTAAAGAAGTTGGCTCTTCTTTATGGTATGAGATGAGGGTCAAAGAAAAATCAAACCTAGCACAAAACTAACAAAAGCAATGTGCCAAGAAAAAGAGGAGAAATTAATCAAGAATCCAACTACTTGAAATGGGGAAAAGGTGAGAAATGAAAAGGGTGGATGAAATGCACCATAGGCCAGAGATAGATTCACATAGAACACCACTTCAAACCCATTAATCACAACTTCTAAAACATGTAGTGAACATTAGAAATATGCATAATATACCAACAACGAAATAAAGGCTATTAGAGACGATAAAAACATGCAAAGGATGGATGAAATGCATCACATGACATATTATATTGCTCCAAAATTGTGCACAATATAACAATCAATAGGTAAGAGGAAAAAAATCCATTACAATGCTTTAGGAAGAAGGCTTGGGCTCCCAACTCATCCCCTAGCAGGGAAGAAACATGAGCAGAGAAGAAACATGACTAACTCTCTGGAGATATATTTTATGAACCCGCAGATTACAATATATAGAACAAGAAGAAGAGAAGAGATAAATTTTGGAACTAGGATTTTCAATCACCTACCCCTTGTAATAAATGACATAAAGTGATAGAAATATAATGGCCAAATATTTCTCGCACTACCCCATGGTCTATCATTTTGAGTGAGATCCATACTCATTTATTACATTCTCAACTACTTTGCAACCACCTCCCTTGAAATGGGCTCACTTTTTAAGGAATAGGCCCTCAAAATTTCATTACATATCTAAATTTCTTGATTTATGCACATCGAGTTATGGGTCATAATTCCAATGACATTATACGCACCCAACATTGCATGTGCTATTTTGTTATAAAATGGTTATAAAATTCCCCAATGATGATTCAGTCCTTTCAAGAAGGTGTTTGAGCACCAATTTCCCTTCACAGTATATATTTTTCACCTAGACATCTTTACTGAGACTTCTCGTGCTTTTTCTAGCTTCCTGCCTCTTTCTACACATGTTTTGGAATTTAGTGCCAGGACCGCCGCCCTTCTGGGTGGTGGTTTTGAAACTACCACCCAAAACAGGGCGGCGGTGCTGAAACTGCTTCCCTATATAGGGTGGTGATCCTACCCACTTTTTCTAGATTCTTCACGCATGTTTTAACATGTGACGGTTCACTTAATTTCACTTTTTGCATGCATATGTGAGTCGAATTGTCTAAAATTAGCTTTGATTTTTGGTTTTCCTTCCTCCTTATATTTTTAAATAGATTTAATTGGTTAGAACTCCTTCTTCTTACCTTGTGCATGAAGGTACCCCCATCCTCCATTCCTATGTAGTCCATGATTTCATTCAAGAAAAGGTCCACGAGAATTTTGTGTATCTTGCATTGTATTGCTACCACAATCTTTCTAGGAATTACATAGCCAAGCTTTGATCTCTTGTGTTATCTCTCTTCTACTTGCATTGCATCCAAACTACCATCAAACTACCATTGCTCAAGTGCCATCCTCCTACCATTGTTCTTGCATTCCCAATCCCTTGGACTCATATGAACACTCAAAGAAAGAAAGGAACAAACTAAGGGGACAAATTACTACATAGCTAGATTTACCTCTATTATGTGAATTCCAGTTGGATTTGTTGTTTGATTTCCTTCATTATTACAATTTATCATTGTTACATCATATCAAATATAGTAGAAATCAATTTATTTTCATTTGTAAGTAGTTAGTTAATTTCCAAGAGGGTTTGAATCTTTCATAGTAACCCCCGGTGATGGATCCTCTTCTTCCCATCCCTATGGATCTGAAGGAGAGAATATCTATAGGAGGTTGTCTACATATCATAGATCATTTGGAAAAGTTATTGTTTTAAGCTAGTTTAGTTTCAATACACTCAACATAGGTGAATAACCACACCGGGTTATTTTACTTGTTTATTTTTAGTGTAGAGATATTTTAATTATTTAGAATATAAGTAAATTGTTGTTTGTGATTGTAATATTTCAATTTTTTTATTTGTTTATATTAGTTTCCTTTTAGAAGTAGGATAGATTGTTAGTTTCAGCGTAGTTAATTTTGACACTTCAAACTAGATCAACACTTAGATCCAAAATAGGCAAGCAAACCATAGGGAATTTATGCTACTCATTTATAGCCTCTAAATATCCCCTTTTCCAACTTAGCTACTAAGAGATCACAGTACCAGATCTTAGTCATTGATCCTCCTATAGTTAGCCACACACATTCAACATCGGTTTCTCCAGCATGACCTCGGGGGGTTGAGTGTGGTTAAAGGTTGCATGTTTATTTTCATCCGTATAAATTGATGAACCCAATGTGAAGGATTAATTCCTTCTTGTTTCCTTTTATTTCATTGCTATTACCTCACCTCTCCATTTATTCCCCTATTTTGGTAGGTATTTTATAATTTCTAAAATATGTCTGGAAGAGAGTTTTGTGGGCCATTTGGATTTGATAGATATTACACCAACGTGCAACCATAAAAATCCCCTTCTCTTTCGAGGTGGGGTGACAATTACACAAGAAATGTCCAAACCTCCCCTAGTTACACTTCAAACCCCATTAGCTATGTAAGGATGGAGGAGGTTGATCAACCGTTAGACATGCAATATAGTCAACCCAATGCAAACCATGTTGTTATCACAAATGGAATAGGTTTTTACCATAGGGTCTTGTCAAGACCTCACATTTCCATGCAATCAATAGAGGATGATCTATTTACATGAATAACTAATCCTCTTTGTCAGATAGATGAGTATTTGGATAGAATGAAGGTTTCAACCTCTAATATTTCAAATACCTATCCTAATATTCTTACTTCTGAGGAAGAAAAGAATTATAACACTAAACAATTCATGATAGGGTATCATGAGCCTGCTCAATCAAACCCTATGCCACAGGCACCCCAACAAGGGACTCAATCCTCTCCCAACGATCTCATTTCTACTTTAGTATGGAGGATTAGAGAACTAGAAAGTGCCCAGACTTCACAACCAACACATGTAGTAGGGAAGAACACATGGTATCCATTGACAACAAAGGATACATCCCTTCCAATGAGAAACCAATGCAATATCATGTACAACAAGGTTATCCAGCTCATTCAAATCCAAGTGATATTCTCACAGGGTTAGAAACACTAGGGATGGGTCCTCATCCTTCTCAAGCTTATCCTACACAAGGGATTACAGAAGTGTGTTCTTGAATTCCACCACAATAGGCAATGTGACGTTCCCTAGTTTTACCCGCTAGTCCATATCCTAGTACTATCCCACCTTACATGCATATGTATTCAAAACTCCCCAGATGGACCCATATACCATTCCTGCTCCCTATATACCATATCAAGGGACCCCATACGTTCTCATTAACACTTATAATGTAGCTTATCCAACTCCTCCTCCTCCACCTCCTCATCAAGGATCTTCAATGGTGGAATCTTATGTAATGGGTACATATGCTGAGTACTTAAAGGAGCCTCTTGACTTCACCATATGTGGTGTCATGCTTCTACACCCATTTCTGGATCTTCCAAAATTTAAGGGAGAAGGAGACCCGAACACTCATATTAAGGCCTACTCTACATATATTAGGGAATTGCTTCCTTCGGAAGCTATAGTGGCTAAGATCTTTCCAATGAATCTTGAGGGAATCACATTGGATTGGTACTATAGGATACCAAAAGCTTTAATACATTCCTTCAAACAAATTTTTTCTAAGTTCATCAAAGCATTTGACATGAACAAGTTGTTGCGTACATGGATTAGGGAGTTCCTACATATTAGATAGGAGAAAAATGAATCTACCACCCATTTCATCCAGATATGGCACCAAGTTCTCTATTCCTCTGCAAGTGTGCCCAACATGGACCAGATGGAACTTTGTGATCTTTTCCTTCACTCGCTCAATAGAGAGACTAAGGAAGAGGTCCAAAAGTTTCCTTTCCGTAGTTATGAGGAAGTATTGGAAGGAGCACTTCAGATTGACCAAGCCTCTATAGACAAGTGGGCATAAGACCTATGGTCCCAATGGGAAATTGGTATCCCCAAATCAAAATAATGCAAATTATCAAAACAATGGTGCCAATAACTAAGGACCTAAGGGTGTGAATTGCAATCATGGTGCTACCACGAATGGTGCTACTTGATCAAGCCAAGAACATTGGTTTTCCAAACAATGAAAACACTAACAATAACAACTTGGGAAATCAAAGAATCCCTAGCACTATGTCTTCTATCAACATGGTCAATGTAAATCATCCACTGAAAAAACAAAATCAAACCCAAGGCCCAAACCAAGTATAAAAACTCGCCAAGGGGTAACGAATCATGGTTATAACAATCAATTTCAAAACTACAACCAAGGTTATAATCAACAAAAAAAAGACACTTATCAAAGACCAAGATATTATGACCCTCACCTATATTGTGGTTTCCATAAGGTTCGAGGTCATGATGATAGGAATTATAGTGATTGCAAAAAAAATCTGCAAAGAATTCCCAAAAAATAAAGGCAACTCTTTGTAGACATGTTCCTAGAAAATCCTGAAACAAACTTGCAATCTTACTATACATGACCTGTAGCTCCACAGAATGCTAATGTGAATATTTTTTGAGATCTTCTCCCTACGCATCCTAAAAATTTCAAGGTGAATTCACAAACCACAAATTAAGGCATTCCTATAGGAAATAATAAACATGAAACTTCAACTTCCAATAACTCTCGGGTCAGTCCTAACATTGGTTTAAATGATGAAACAAAAATATTGGGATTAGTTGAGCTAGAGGTTGAGCATCAAATTAATGCAAAAACTTGGAAAAAGGAGTACATTTCACAACAAGACCTTTTCTCACATTTCATTCCTATATTTTCTTAAGAATTCACTTGTGCATTTTTCTGCATTGCTAAATGCACTAGGTCTTGGTCATCTAATCCATGTTACGCCACCTCCTAATGCTCAAATAAATCATATTGACTTTGATATACATCCTCCAGACAAAATGATAGGGATACTAGGTTTGTTTTTGATATAGACAAGATGCCATCTGACACTAAAATTTCCCAAAGAGGTGATCCTACCTTATTTTTACAAGTCTGGGTTTACAAAAATTACATTAAGAGAGCCATGATTGATGATGGGGCTGTTGTAAATGTGGTTCCCTTCTCTTTCTTGCAAAAGTTGGGATATGGAGAGACAAATTTCTCCTCTACAAGAAACACGTTACGGGGGTATGACAGTCTTAAAGCAACCTTGATTGGAACCATAGTTCTTCTAGTCACACTTGGTCCAAAAACCATCTTGATGGAGTTTTACATTATCGACAGGAAACAAGTTATAACATGATCCTCGGGAGACCCTAGATTCATCAAATGAAGGCTATCCCTTCTACCCTATTCCAGGAGATTAGATTCCTCCATTTTTGGAAGGTATTCATTTCTCAAGGGGATCCTAAGCCATGTGATATACACTTAGAAAACATCAAGAAGAAGAAAGGAGTCCATACAGACTATGAACTTCCTATGAATCAATTGAACAAACAACCTCCAAAAAAAGAGTTAGTCCCGGTCACCTCGGACATTCCAAAGGTTGAATTCATTGACCTAAAAACATTTGAGGTGGAAAAAATAGATAAGGGTAAATCAATATATGTGGAAACAGTGTCCACTAAAACCACAACGGGAATTATGAAACTCTTAGAGAGTGACAATCCGATCTTCCTCCTGTTTGAGCCACATGGAATGAGTAGTCTTCTTAGTTTAGCATCTCTTCCCTTTGACGACCTAGGTCTAGGTGTGAACATGATAGAATTGACAAACAAAGAAGGGAAATTTGAGATTGAAACGATTCCCATCAAAACCATCTCTGAGGGTTTTTCTATTCTAAACCCCGTTTCAACCCATGTGCATTTGAAACTAAGCTTGTCATATCCATGGGGCAAGGCCTCATCATTTAACAAGTGTCATAAATAAACACAACGCTCTACATAGGAAACAAGGTTGAGCAACATAGTCATGCTCACCCACACACCATGTCTCAAGAACGTGACAAAGAGGTGCATGAATGCCTCTTTCAGACAAATGATTTTAATGATTAGACATATACACTTTTAGGCAAGGGTTGTAAGTTTAAACCCATAATGGTAGGCCCTTGTCAAGAGAATGGAAATTTTGAGGATAATGGTTCTCTGTTGTGTACTCTTAGGGGTAAAGAATTTGATATTCATTAACTTTCTTCACCTTAGCTATCATGACATGTAGTTTCACCTGCATTTCCATATGTACATTACTACATCCGCATTGCATTTTCATCTTCTCATTCATTTCGTAAATTTTTGATCAAGGGACTTATTCTTATAGCAATTCCTAAAACTTCTGAAAACATTGGTAAAACATTCAAATCATATATCTTCAATTTTTCATGGTATCATCAATTTTTTTGAATCATTTCATTGATCCAAACAAGATAAGACAAAGTTTTGACCATGACCATACCAAGGCCTACATACTTAGTTCTACTTATAATCTCTTTCTAGGTTAGGTGTCTTTGCCTATAGTATGTTCTAGAAGCTTCATAGTGTCACATCTATCTCATAAAATCTCTTTGGAAATAATAACATACTAAAATTTTTACCTAGATAAGTGTCAAATGCAAATCCATAGAAATTTTTTATTTTACACATTTCTTTTCCCTACCAACCTTCATTGTTGAGCCTACATCTCTTTGGTGATGTAGGGTCGGGAAAGGAGATAAATGCCCTTGCTCACCTATTCCTTATATGTGGTGATGAGCCCGTGCTTCCTCTTAGTAGCATGGGGTAAGGAGTAGGGGGTCTCGTTGACAAACTTGAAAGTTAGAAGGACTTCATTTAAATGTTGTGAAATCATAAATCAAAACAAAGTGAGTTAGATGTCCAAAATTCCAAAAGATTTTAAAACCCCAAATCTAGATTTTTTTAACCAAGTGGCCATCTATGGATCCAAGTCTAGATAAAATGCAAATCAATTCACATTCTAAACTATGAAGTATCTTGAGTAGGATAAGGTTGTAGTGTCTCAATTTTATATGTCAAACCATTGTCTTTCCCGATCACTACCATTCAATGAAGTTTCATAACTTGTGCCCCTTCTGGTTCTCGGTGTTAAGCCCTTGTATCTTACTAGTTGCGTGGAGTTAGGGGTGGGACAAGAATATCTACTTAGCATATCATTTTATCACCATGTTTTTCCAAGAAAATATGTGGTATCAAAGGTTTCTTAAAAAACTATAATTCAAATATCACATTGTGTTCACATTATCATATATATGCATTATGAAATACCAAAAGAAATCATTCTGTTATCATTTCACATCTACTGCATACATTCTGAAAAGCATGGAAAATTGGAAATTATAAATAACTAGAGTACACATGATAGATAAACCAAAACAAATTAAACTCAGATATAATGGAATACCGAACCAAAAATAAGAGTCTGTATATATCATGGTGAATCAAGTTTATATATAATGTCACCATGCACTAGGCATGGTCAAAATGCTCATAATGAGCCTAAAATATACAAAAAAATCGTATGAATGCTTGAAATTTTTTCATAAAAGCAATAAAAATGGCCCCATGGCCTATCAGTCCCTATGGGATCCCTCATATACTTCCCCGACCATGTCTAGGGATTTTACTGCAGCTACTGACGACACCGAGAGTGAACCAAATGATGTGAGTGCTCATGGTGACATCCACTTCCCATGCCCTTGCTGTGAGAATGGATTTATCTCATCAAGTGCTTAGAAGTCACGTATCCGGCCACCTAGGTATGGAGGGAAGTCACTATCTCTACTATCCCCCACACAGGGGAAAACATGTCAGTGTGTCAGCCGGCGGCTAATGGCTGGCCCGAGTCAACAGTCAACTCAGCTCGGGTCTTCCCGAGGGGATCAATAGATTTTCCACACACACCGATGATGAGATCTTACCACTCTTGTGTCATCACTACAAGAAGAGAATAAGAAGTGATAAGTTAGAAAAACAAAAGAAAGAAAGAGATACAAGCCAACATTCCTAACTAACAAAGTCGAGAGAAAAGTATTAAACTTACTCGGGTCTCCAGGCATCTAGGTAGGATTGGTAGTTGCACGCTGATGATATCAGTGGGGCTCATGGGGCTTCCCAAAGCCATAAGTAAATCATTTTTCTATGATGGACTCGTCATCCCCATCTCCACCGTGAGGAAGTGTTGTCTTTGAGACTCGTGTCTCTCTCAAAGACTAACCTCCTCATATGCTTCTCTTAGCATATCTTGAGTATCATGCCACTCAAGGTCACTCTCCTCCTCCACATAGGCTGCCTCGCTAGTACCAACACCAAATCCCTCATCCTTTATGTCCTCTCCAACTGACTCCTCCTCTGTCTCATCCCCGTATCCTCCTTAGAGTCGGAGTCTAGATCAATGGGCTCATCCTTCTCCCCACTGTGAGAAGGAGTGGCCACAATCCAAAGTAGGGCGTTTGAGGGGCACCATCATCCCATCAAGCATAGATCACCCATCTAACCACAATGGGCACACCTGGAATGACCACTATCCAACTAGGATCCCCTCTAGGGCCCCTTTGAGCCTCCTAAATAGTCTTATAAACTAGTGTAACTGGAGGGAGCATATCAATGTATGGAAGGCCAAACTGCTAGGGGACCCGATCAAATGGGTGGACCTCAAGTCTCCCTACTCTATCAACCAGCTGACCTGTCAAAGAGAAATCTACCATCGTAGTCACCTCTAGTCCCCATATCCATGTCATGTCCTGGTAGGGTGTGGCAGTCATGTCTTTCATAGTCAGGGAAGCCACTGGATGATGTGGCATCCTAAGTACCGACATACCTGTCCATCTAGCTACCTGAATATCCCCTGGATCTGACACTAGTACTCCCCTGCCATAGGGGATGAAACACTCATAAACCCAACTCATAACAAGAGTGGGGTGGCTCAATGACTGCCCCTACAATCTGAATACCCTGTATAAATCATGGTAGGTAGTCCCCAAGATATCTTCTCTCTAGGCATATTTATAGCCATGCCCCTCAATCTACACAATGATGGAAGATTAGCAATATAAAAGGGTGTCATTTCCCGGTACCCAATCAATCAGAGGACAAGATGCCCATGATGGCTCTACGTATGATAGGAATGGGAGTAGTGGAAATGGACTGAACCCTCATCCCCTTCTTTGAACCAGATGAGACAATGACGTCTCCCATGTAAGTAGCCCATTTGCATCATCTTTTCCTGGACCCTGTTGTCTCCAAAGTCAGCCTCCTCCCAAGTATCAGAGCCCAAGAATGTGGTACACATCCTCTAGGGTGATGGTCCACTCACCCCAGACACCTGATAACTGGAAGGTGTTCTGGTCCACATCCTAATAGGAAAATAAGTCTCATAGAATATGACTGGAAGGAGAAACGTGGGGAACCCATGCAATCCTTAAAATACTAGCCCTCCGGAGAAGATCCATTTCATCTTGTGTTAGCTGATCCAGAATACCAGGGAGCCAATCACACTCTCTCTCCTGACTCCATCTAATGTACTCCTCCTTCTTCTACATTCACCAAAACATGGAAAAGAATAAGTTAGTAACATATAACAAATAATAAGCTCACCTACAACATTAAAAATGTCAAAAATCCAAAAAAAAGTCAAGTTAAAAACAATTTTTTGTCATACTATTTAGAACCGCTGCCTTGGAAGGGCAGCGGTCCCATGACTGCCGCCCTACTTTAGGTGGTGGTCCTAGAAAATTTTTCCAAACACATATTTTTCCCTAAAAATGCTCAAAAAGACAAAAAGGACTACTTTTGACCAAATAAAAGAATGCCTTATGGGACCCCCCTAGAGACTCATTTAAGACAATTATTTTTGAAAATGATCCCTCCTAGGTGAACTTTTCAAAGTTTTTACATTTTAGGTATTAAAAGACAAAAGTGAAAATAACCAACCTTAGACCACATTGGTTGATCTCCTGCTCATGGAGGCATGATCATAATCTCGTCATGGTCGTATTGGCTATACTCTCATCGAAAATGGTCACCGTGGGTCTAGAGCTCCAAATTCACCAAATCAAATAACACAAATGAATTGGAAAATGAGTTGTTTCGATATGTGTGTGTGTGTGTGTGTGTGTGTGTGTGTGTGTGTGTGTGTGTGTGTGTGTGTGTGTGTGTGTGTGTGTTATTTTAACCTCATTTTAAGTGTGTTTGTTCACAAGGATGGAGTGTTGGCACAAGTATATTTCTATATCCCCATGCAGATGGTAATTCCTCTTGTAGTTTTGATTTAGTGTTTATTTATCAATAGTTTATCTATCTACACTTGAGTCTTGTTTTTCTCTTGTAGGTAGCGAGATTTTGGACGGTGATATTTTGACACATGGGCATGTTAGGTATAGCTTCTAACTCCCCATTTCAGGAATTCCATACTCAAACTCTACGTTTTATGCCTTTTCATGGCTAAGATTCTTCTCCGAGGGGGTAATATGTACACACCAAAAATTACATGTGCTACATTACCGAAAAATAGTTTAAAAAGTCCCCAACGATGATTAAGGTCCTTTCAAGAAGGTTTTCAAGCTCCAATTTCCTTTTTTAGTATATATTTATCTCCTAGACGTCTTTACTTAGCCTTCCTACAATTTTTCTAGCTTCTTGCCTCTTTCTGTGCATGTTTTGGCCTTTAGTACAGGACCGAGGCCCTGCCTAGGTGGCGGTTTTGAAACCACCACCCAAAACAGGGTGGTGGTCCTAAAACCACCACCACGCATGTGAGTGGCATGCCTGCCCACTCTTTCTATATTCTTCACGTGTGTATTATCATGTGATGGTTCACTTAATTTCACTTTTTGCATGCATTTGTTAGCCGAATTGTCTAAAATTAGCTTTGATTGGTTGGTTCTCCTTTCTCCTTATATTTTTAAATAGATTTAATTGGTTGGAACTACCCATTATTACCTTGTGCATGAAGGTACCTCCCATCCTCCATTCTTATATATTCCATGCTTGTATTCAAGCAAAGGGCCTCGAGAATTGTGTGTATCTTGCATTGTATTGCTGATATAATCTTAATAGGAATTGCATATCCAAGATTTGATCTCTTGTGTTATCTTTGTTCTACTGCATTGCATCTAGACTTCCATCAAGTTGTCATTTCTCAAGCACCATCCTCTCGGCCATTGTTCTTGTATTCCCAATCCATTGGACTCATATGAACACTCAAAGAAAGAAAAGAACAAACTAAGGGGAAAAATTACTACACAACTGGATTTACATATGTTCTATGAATTCCGGGTTGGATTTTTTGTTTGATTTCCTTCATTTTTACAATTTATCATTGTTACATCATATCAAATAGAGTAGAAATCAATTTATTTTCATTTGCAAGTAGTTAGTTAATTTCCAAGAGGGTTTGAATCTTTCATAGCAACCCCCAGTGATGGATCCTCTTCTTCCCATCCTTGTGGATCTGAAGGAGATAATATCTATACGAGGTTGTCTATATATCATAGATCATTTGGAAAAGTTATTGTTTTAAGTTAGTTTAGTTTCAATACACTCAACACAGGTGAATAACCACACTAGGTTATTTTTCTTGTTTAGTTTTAGTGTAGATATATTTTAATTATTTAGAATAGAAGCAAATTGTTGTTTGTGATTGTAATATTTCAGTTTTGTGATTTTTTAGATTAGTTTCCTTTCAATAGTAACATAGATTATTAGTTTCAATTTAGTTAATTTGGAAACTTCAAAATGGATCAACACTTATATCCAAGTTAGGCAAGGAAACCATGGGGAATTTATGCTACCCTTTTATAGCCTCTAAATCTCCCCTTTGCCAAATCAGCTACTAGGAGATCACACTACCAGATCTTAGTCACTGATCCTCCTATAGTTAGCCACACACATTCAAAATTGATTGCTTTGTCATGACCTTGGGGTTTGATCATGCGGTTGAAGGTTGCATGTCAATTTTCATATGTATAGGCACCTATTTTTGTTTTATTCTATATAGAAATGGCCTCCTGAGTGTAGGTGAAATTTTTGAGTTTTTACGGGTTAGCTTTATTTACACAAAGCGTGCATTAACTCTTCCATTGAAGTGACAAGTTAATAACTTATTATCCCTCTCCTTTTGAGAGATTCAAACATTTAAAAGTTCTATATGAGCTCCATTACTTCCCGTACATGGCATTAACCTACTATTATTATTTGTAACCTACTTTAGGTTTGGGGCCCATTCATGCGAGATTTTTTTAGAGGCTAGGCACATCTCTAGGGTCCCTATTTTCCTCGTGTATTTTGAAATTGCACTAGGTTGACACGTGGTAATTTTTGTGTTTCTTCTACTTTATTGATTTTTGGGTTCCTTATTATTGATTCCATGTGGAATTCCCAAGGGTTTTGGGATTTGCTTTCTCCCTTTCGAGTTTTGAAATTGTGTCGGGGGTGACACATGGTTCTTTCTGTACTCTTCTACTTTCTTGAGTTTCCAGGTTTTGGATAAGTCTTATCTTATATTGCTAAAGGATTGACTCTTTTGAAATTTTCTCCAATATTCTCAGAATGATCTTAATTTAATCAGCAAGAATTTACTTCTTATCTAATTTCAGTGGGCGATGGAGGAAATTTGATAACGATTCGACAACTCACAGGGGAATTAGCATGCTAACTAGGATGAACCCACTATCTATATTTTAGCATGTTAACTATAAAGTCCATATTATGAGCTGATCTCGAACATGATACCAGAGATTATGAAATTTCACTACTTGCTTCTCGCATTTCTGCTAGCTGATCCTTTACGCCTTTCAACTCTCATTAGAAGACTCTAAATTTTGTTTTTTATGAGAGTAGAAAATGTGTTTGATATGGAGCATTACCCATTATCGTATTATGAGCTTCGAGACTCGAAGGATGGAGCGAGACTATATTTGGGGATGCCGGTTGATCCTGTATAGGTGTAGAGTATTTTTCGCAATTATTTCGGAGAGAGTTGACAATATTTCCTCCTTAACTGATTTTATTTTTCTGCATTTGTTTTGAAGTTTGTAACTATCATAGGCAACTGAGGATTTCCTTACTAAAAATATTGAGGGGGTGTATTGTAACACAAAAAAAGCTACATACAAATATTAAATCATACATGCCTCAAGTAAGACATGCAAAGTGTGCAAAAGCACTTTTCTACTGAAAAAAAATCTACTCCTACTCCTACACTAACCAGGATAGAAAATCTAAACAAAACCTAAAATAGGAAGAGAGAAATAGCTTCCCTTCCTTATAAAGCATGTCCATGTGATTAATTTAGCAATAGATATGGCTGTGATAAGAGTGAAAAATTACCTCCCACTCTTCTACCCATGGTATCAACAAACAAAATGAATACCTCCCAAGATGCTTATCATTTGGTTAGAGGTGTTGCGGCTGACCCTTGGGGCTTGAAGATTATCCTCATGCTCTAAAGTAAGCATGATTGGTGTTGGATTCTCCTTTGGCTCTGATGAGGACAAAATATTGATGGGGTGGGGTTTTGATATTTGTTTTTCTATGCCATCATTTTGTATTTCAACTTGGGGGATGAGGCATTTCTATAGAATTTCTTGGATGGAAATGTTTGCATATTGACTTGGAATTTCTTGTGCTTCTACAAATAGTTGATCTTTTATCTTGATGACTGGTATAGGAGTGGTGTCATCCTTGTCTTCCTTTTCCTCCTCTACCTTAATATCTTCGTTAATGAATCCAAACTCTTTTATTGAAAAAAAGCCTTCAATGATTTTATCTTCATTAAGAGCTTCTGAATTCAATTCAGGGGGACTTGTCATGAGTAGTAGGCTCTTGTTGTTGGATAATTAATGATGAATCCAAAAATGTTGTGATTCCTATGGGCTCCTCTTCATTAAGACATTCCTCCAAGTCAGATAAGCAATCAAGCTCATCTTCATCCTGTTGTGCCAAGGTTTCTCCCTTTTGCATGATGGTCTTTGAGTCTACAAATTTTTCATCATGTATAGCTTCATTTTCAAACATGAAGCTTGTGAGATCAAAATCTTCCAAAAAATAATATTTCTGGAGAGAATGGATAGGGGAGATATCTGCAATCTCTTACACATCTGACTCATGATTCGAATCCTCTGAATTTATTTTAATCATCCCCATGTGCTCCTCTTCTTTTGGATTTGGAGTCTCTTCTTGTTTGTATGGAGGGGATGATTGTTTGGAAGGAAAAGGGATAGAAGAAATGAGGTGGGATGGAAGGCTAGGAGATGGAGAAAGGAACTCAACACTTGGAGTGGTATGACATGGTAGAGCTTGGGAAAGGGGGAAAGATGCACAAAGAGTTGGTGATTGACTTACCCATTGACAAGGTTGTCTCACACTTCACTCATATGTTTCAATAACCTTGATCCATTGCACAAGTGGGGGAAAAACTTCTTCTAAGAAGTCAAGCTTCTCTTGCGAGCTATAATGTCTAGGAATAGGGCCTTCCCATGGACAAGGTGCCCTGCATCCTATCGCAAATGCCTTCATTTTTACTTCAACTTGAGATTGGACCATGTATACCTCCATTATTTAGATCTTCTCTAGTATATCAGCATCCTCAAGTTGATTGTAGTCATCGTATGCATACCCGTATCCTTGATAGGTCTCATAGCCAAAATGATCTTGGCTTTGTTCATATGGGTAAGCATAGAGGATTTGATCCTGGTTATACTACTGCTGTAGAGAAGTCGTGAAGCTCTTTAGAGGCTAATGATACTACTGCAAGTGTGAATTCCATTGTGGTGATGAAGTCATGATTGCACAACTTCATATAGTGAAATAAAATGAGAGACGTGGAAATAAAGATGAATGGAAATAAATGGAAGAAAGGTCTACAACATTTCGAGAACAAGTCATTTGGACCTGTGAAGTTAGCATATGTGCTTTGTGTGTGCCTCCAAAGGATTAATCTCACCAAGAACACACCAAATTGATGAAGTGGAATGATAGGATGCTTCGAGTCCCACCGGGCATGCTAGGAAAATTATTGATGATTATCCTTGTAGACGAACCATCAGATTCATTGGATACCTTAGGTTAGTGGGACACATGCCCTAAGGTAACCTCCATATTTTAAAGAAGTTAGATCTTCTAGAACAAAACTAACAAAAGCGATGCACAAAAAAAAAGTCAATCAAGAATCCAACTACCTAAAATGGGGAAAATGTGAGAAATGAAAAGGGTGGACGAAATGCACCAAGGGCCAAAGATAGATTCACACAAAATGCCACTTCAAACCCATCAAGCAAAAATTCTAAAACCCATAGTGAACATTACAAATATGCACAATATACCAACAATGAAATAAATTCTATTAGAGATGATAAAAACATGCAAAGGATGGACGAAATGCATCACATGACATATTATATTGCTCCAAAATTGTGTGTAGTATAAAAATAAATAGATAAGATGAAAAAATGCCATTACAACGCTTCAAGAAGAAGGCTTGGGCTCCCATTTCATACCCCTAGCAGGGAATAAATAGGATCAGTGAAGAAACATGAATAACTCTCTAGAGATATCTTTTATGAACCCTGCAAATTACAATATATAGAATGAGAAGAAGAGAAGAGATAAATTATGGAACTAGGATTTTCAATCACCGCCCTTGTAATAAATGAGATGAAGTGACATAAATAGATTGGAAAAATATTTCTCACACTGCCCCATGATCTATCATTTAAGGAATGAGATCCATACTCATTTATCACATTCTCAACTACTTTGAAACTGCCTCCCTTGAAATGGGCTCACTTTTTAAGGAATAGGACCTCAAATTTTCATTACATATATGAATTTCTTGATTTCCATGCATCGGGTTCTAGGTCATGATTTTGACGGCACCTATTTTTGTGTTATTCTATTTAGAAATGGCCTCCTGAGTGCAGGTGAACCTTTTGAGTTTCTACGGGTTAGCTTCCTTTACACGGAACTATGCATTAACTCTTCCGTTGAAGTGACAAGTTAATAACTTCTTCACCCTCCACTTTTGAGAGATCCAACATTTAAAAGTTCTAGATGAGTTCCATTACTGCCCATACATGGCATTAACCTGTCGCCATTCTTTGCAACCTACTTCGGGTTTGGGGCCCATTCATGCTAAGATTTTGTAGAGGCTAAACGCATCTCCAGGGTCCCTATTTTCCTTGCATATTTTGAAATTACGTTGGGCCAACACGTGGCTCTTTCCATGGATCTTCTAATTTTTGGAGTTTCTAGGTTCCTTATTATTGACTCCACGTGGAAGTCTTGAGGGTTTTGGGATTTGCTTCCTCCCTTTCGGTTTTTGAAATTGCACCGAGTCAACATGTGGTGCTTTCCATGGATCTTCTACTTTCTTGAGTTTTTGGTTTTGGCTAAGTCTTCTCTTATATTGCTAAAGGCTTGACTCTTTTTACATTTTCTCCGAGATTCTCAGAACTATCTTAATTTAATCAACAAGAATTTGCTTGTTATCTAATTTTAGTGGGCGGTGGAGGAAATTTTCTAACATGAATAATTCCATGTTTTTTTAATCAAAGTAGTATATTCAAATTTCATAGCATCTAACCATATTTCATTAGAAGAAGATTCTTCGAAAGATTGGGGTTCAAGTTCATAAAAAGTCATCAAAACATGATATGTATGATGAATCTTGGTCATTTTATAAAGTTTTTTAGGATTAGAGTCTTGAATAATAGACTCAACCCATCTAGGTCTTTTAGTTATAGAGGAACTAAGAACAATCTCATTTTCAACTATAGGTTCAACACTAGTTTCTTCATCACATACATTATTTTCACAATTTTCAAATTCAAATTATTTTGAAACATCATAAATAATAGAAGATGAAGAAGAATAAGAACAAAAAGATTTTTCTAAGATTTTAACATTCTTATTTTCTATAACTTCTCTTTTTGACGGATCAAAGATCCTAAGACCTTTAGTTTTTATACCGTATCCTACAAAGATACAAGGAAAAGAGGTTTGATCAAGCTTCTTCTATTTTTATTTCAAAATGAAGAGGGAAGCTAGGATACCAAAGATTCTCAAATGAGATACACTTGGTTTTTGGTTTGACCACTTTTCCAAAGGATTTGAATTTACTAAGGCTTTAGTGGGAACTCTGTGTTGGACACTAAATATTGGCTAAGTATGAAGAGGCATGTACACAAGATCAGTAAATAGAATGGTGCTCAAGGAATAACACACATGAAAAAGGGTTTAAGAAGGGTTTAAGTGAGACCATGGCATGTGCGGGAGGCTCAACAAGGGTTTAAAGTATTTAGCCATATTTGGCATCATGGATTCACTTGACAAAAATGTGAGGACTCGACTAGGTGTGATAAGTGGATAAGGTGTTCCAGAGACACCCAAAATTACACACTTAATTGATTAAATTGATTAATTCATACACATTGTACCCTTTGGATTAATTAAATTAATCTCATGTACCCTTAGTACCCCTTTAGCTAAGTTAATTACCATTTATTAATTAAATGATTAATTAATTAAGTGTGTGCACATCCTAGTCAACTGCCACTTGGTCAACATCCACTTAGACTCCACTTGGACTCCTATCCTCATCCTAGTTAACTGCACTTCTAGAATCCTAGAAAGGTGGGGAAATTGAATTGCACGTACAACCACCTTCCCGGATGCAACTTCTGCAATTAATTCATTTATTACCCCTAAATGCCTCAACACTACTGTAACTTCCTCCAATGTTATTTTTAGCATGCATTCAATTATGTGTAACTAATTTCCAACTACTTCTGCCTCTATAAATTATAGGCTTACTCTCTTACAAATCCTCTTGGATTTAAGTACAATAACTCTACTAAATTTCCAAGCCAAAGTATTGTGTTTCTATAGCATTTGCACTCACATTTGGAGAACATTCAAGAGCACCCACATCCATTTACAAGGTTCACACAAAGTTTCTATAACCTTACTGAGGTTTTGCATGAAGGATTATAGGAGGTTTGCATTGTATTTTGTTTGTCTTCCATTCTCAGGTAATTTTTCATTGTTTACATTTTGGCATGCCTGGTGGGACTCACACCCCCTTTTTCTTTCATTTTTTTGGTTTCATTTCTTATTCCTGTGTTTTATTTGTTTCACAATAAACTTCTTGTTTGTGTGCAAACTTTCACAAGGTGAATTGGGAAGTTACCATTGCTTTTAGGTGTTTTGTATTTGCAGGAAGTTGTTTAGTTTACATTTTTGTTTTCTTCTCAATCTCTGCATTTTTTTCTTTCTTCAAGTTTATCAATTTTTTTACTTTACTTAGTTTGCAAGTTTTGTATCAAAAAAAAAATCATCTTTACAATTTTTGGTTTTTTTTTTTTCATTTTACATCGTTAAAATCTTGCAAAATCAAAAAAATAGTTAGATTTTATTCATACAAAATTAGATTTCTTTTTAAAAAAAAAAACAATCAAAAAAAAAATCCTCTCATTCTACATTGTTAAAAATCCTAAAAATCAAAAAAAAAAAAAAATTAATTATATTTTATTCATACACAATTAGATTGTATTGTTAAAAAAAAAAAAAAAAAAAACAAAATTTATCAAAATCTACAACACTAAACCCTATACCTACCCCTCACCCCCACTCCCCCCCCCAGCTTGACCATCTAGTCGAGTTGTCCCTCCCATTCCCTACCCCCATTCCATTCCCTACCTGTTCTACCCACCTAACCTCCTTCCTCACTCGTTGGCTCACCCCCCAACCCAATCCACTCCCATCATACTCTACCCATGAGCCATCCCCTCTCCTCCCCCTAGCCACTCCCCTCATCCTTCATTCCCCTTCCCTCCCCTGTCCCCATCCTAACTACCCACGAGCCTGAGCCCCATGCTCCCCAACCTACTGACCCAACTCCCATTCACCCTGGTCCCAGACCCTACCCCACCCACTTGATCCATACTCTTCACAGATCTCTCTCACACTCCCTACCCGACCCCCCCCACCCTACCTCTACCCCACATCTCCACACGAACCAACAAACCTACACACACACTAACACACTCCACACAAATACATCATTTTATTAAGATTTTTAGTTTTAGGTCATTAGGTATATTAGGTTTAGGTTTAATTAGATTTTATTTCATTTCTTTCTTTTTATATTTAATTTAGATTTTAGTTTGTGTTATTTTTTTATTTTATCTCATTATTATTCTTGTGTAATAGTCTTACTTTAGTTTAACTAATTACAATGTTATTTACACCATTAAGTTAGGATTTAATTCCTTATAATCTAATTTTTTCATTTAATTAGTTTCTTTAAATTAGTTTTTTTTTCAATTAACCTTAGGACCTTTTTCTTAATCATTTTCATCATTTTATTACCATAGACTAATCCTCTAACTTCATTTTACAGGTTTATTAGGCATTTTGGTTCCTTTTATCTTCTCTCCTTAATTCCATTTTATCACCATTTAATCGATTAAGACACTTTTTCATTGTTATTTTTATCCTTTTTTTCGCCATCATGACTAATCGTGAAGTTGTTGTAATTTAGCGTTATTGGACATTTGGTCCAAATTTTTCACATTCACATTTTAGCCACTTTTTCACATGTTTAATCATTTTTCTATTCACTAGCATTTTCTAAAGTGTTGTTTTTTTTCATGCTTCTCATTTGTCATTTTTTTTTTTTTTGTGAGACTAATCATGACACAACCACATGTATGCTCTTCCCTCATGCTTTCTAAAGTGATCTTGGGAATCAAAAATGTGGTTTTTTTTTTTTTTTGGGGAATTAACATTTCACTTAATCAAATCTTGTTCACACGTATGCTCTTTCCTTGCTTTTAAGTGATCTGGGAAATCAAAAATGAACTTGCTTTTTTTTTTTTTTTACCTCCTTCCGGAAAACTTTCTAATATTTTCTTGTAGGACCCACTCTCAAAAGGTGGATTAAACACTTAAAAACTACTAACTGTAGGTTTCCAAATGGTGTACAACTAAACCACATTAAGCTCAAAAGATAAGAAAATACACCACATTCAAAACATTGTATTTGTAGGTTCGGTTAAGAGCTACGGCTCAACCACTTAACTAGAACATAACCCCTTGGCATAAGCCTTAAGCTACAACAAAGGGGGTGGTTCTAGGAACCCCAAAGTAGTCCACACCTTGAGGGAACTGGTGGATGAAATGGGAACCTTTTTATCCTACTTGACTAGTAAAGCCTTGTGAGTTAGAGTCATGGATATCCTTAGTGGCGACCCTAGTGTGATTCATTCTGAGAAAGATCTTTGCTAGGGTTTTAAAGGGGGTAAAGTAAAGTTTCATGTACTAGAAATAACATCACACTCACTCAGATATACTATACTATGACACCTAGTTGAGAGAGCCACCTAGGAAGCCAAACATTGTCCAAGCCAATTTAAGGTAGAGGCCACAAACAAATAATTAAAAAAAAAAAACTCTTATTTTCTATTTTCTTCTTTTGTTTTTTTTTTTTTTTTGTAGTAGTGTTCCACACTCATTTTTTTCCCAAACACTCCTTGTTTGGGATCCATCTTTCATGTTCATATTTTTCGTCATTTTCCAAACACTCCTTGTTTGGATTCTACTTTCATTCTCGTTTCATCTCCAAGTACACTTTACTTGGATTATTTTTTTTTCCTTTTCATCCCAAATACTCCTTATTTGGGTTCATCTTCTATTATGTTCATTGTCTCCAAATTTATCCTTATTTTCATTTTACTTTTTTTTGATCTTTCCTTTCATCCTTTTTCACTATCTTTCATTTTACTCTTGAAATTCCCCTTTTCAAAACTTTCATCTTTTTCATTATTTCAATATTTTCATCCTTCTCCATTTGATCTTCTTTCATTCATTTGGAGTTCTCATTCACTTATTTGAGTCTTCCTCTTTTTGGTCATCAAATTCTTCTATCTTTCGTACTCACCTCATTTTGAGTTTATCTCCCATTTCATTGACACTTAAACATTTGGATTACATTTCCCAAAGTTTAAGTTTCCATCTCTTTTTGACATCAAGTCTTGAGTTGTGGATATCCATGTCCTCGCTCAAGCACTTTCATCTTACGACTCACATCTTAACAAAGTGTTGTGTTCCACTTTGTCACAACTCAATTTCATCACATCTTATCTTCATTCTCTTCTTGCATCCTTTAGTTTGACATCATCATTGTTAAACTATATACGTTTTCTTTCTTCACGTCTCTAACTTGACAAAATATTTGTTGTGTTTTAGACACTTCATCATATCTTCTTTTCCCAACATTTACGTTATCAATATTTGAGTCTTATCCTTTCATTAGCCTCTTCCTTCTTAACTAATTCTTGTTAAGGGTTGAGCACATCACATATGATTTGACTCCTTTTTCATACCCTCTTCCCATCTAGCATTCATTTTGCTAAGTGGTAGAGTGCATTTGCAATCAATCTATCCTCGCTCCTCCACTCTAGCATTCACATTGTTAGAGGTTGAGCACATTTGGAATTTTTTCACTATAACTCTCCTCCATTCTAGCATTCACTTTGTTAGAGGATGAGAACCTTCACCACATTGAACCACTCTTCCATCTTGGCATTCACTTTGTCAAGGGTTGAGTTTATCAAACACTTTCACATGCTTCCATCTTGACATTCACTTTGTTAAGGGTTGCATGTCATTCATATCTTCCAAACTTCTTTCCCATCTTAGCATTCACTTTGTTAAGGGACAAGTTATTACCAAACTTAATCACACACCTCTCTTCCATCATCACATTCACTTTGCTATGGGTTGAGTTATCTTTCGCATCTCTCTTTTTCTCCCTCCCTCTTTTAAAAATGGTGGGAACATGACACAAAGATTATAGTCCTTTTGGAAGGAATGAATGACATCAAAATCCTTTTGGAAATTTTGATAGTGATAATGACCAAAACTTTGAGGATGATCAGAATGACATCTCACTCAAAGAACAATCAATCCCATGTGAAAATATCTTACGTATGAATAAAGACCAATTTTTTCTTCATCTCCTTGAGATGGGAGAAAAATTACCCTCTGATTTTGATGAGGATAGTCTACAAACATTACTTGGAAAACCACCACCTAACAAGGGTGAACCTTTCATTTCAAAAAACAATGATGATGAGGTAGGCCCTAGTCACATGAACAATGATGATCAAAACAAGTCCACCTCAAACAACACCAAAGGTGATGAATCAAACAAAGACAAAAATGAAAGGGAACAAAGGAAAATCAACTGATTCGGCCACCGATCCCACTCAAGCCCTCATGAATCAAATTAATGACATGGCTAAGAAACTTGCTATCTTAAATTCCAAAGTCACCAATGAATCCCATAACAATGAGGCACCAAAGAAAAAACTAGTGATGCTTCATTTAAAAGTCATACCACACACACCAAAGATAAAAACAACTCTACGAGTGATGGTTCCTTATCTTTCTTGTAGAACAACTCACCATTTTCCCAAGAATGGAAAATGATGAAGGACACCATCTCAGGTATGCAACATCAATGCAAACAATTCAACTTTGAAGAATTGTGTCCTTACCCCTTCGATAAGGACATTTTGCATGTCCCCTTTCCCAAATATTTTGAGATGCCCAAATTTGACAAATACAAGGGAAAGAATGATCCTAGAGAGCATATCAAGGAGTTTTATATGGCTTTCAAGAGGTGGCCTATAGTGATGTCTTCTTAATGCATCTCTTTCCATGAAGTCTAGGTGGACAAGCCTTGGACTGGTTTCTACACCTCCCCAAGGGCTCTATACAAAATTTTCATGGACCTCTCAGAGAATTTCGTTAAACATTTCTCATTCAACCTAGACTCTGAAATTACAATGATGGATTTGTGTAATGCCAAACAATGAACAAATGAAACCTTTACACAATTCCTACAAAGATGGCATGGGATTGCTAGTCATTTCCCATGCTCCATGCCTGAGAAACAACTTGAGCATATTTTTGTACCTAACCTCAATAGTGAGCTATCCTTTCACATGCAAATGCATTGCCTTAATACTTTTGAAGAAGTTATTGAGAAAGGATCGCAGATTGAAAAATCCCTTGTCACAAAAGGTTTGATTAAACCTCATTCAAAAGATAATGGGAAACATAGTAACCATCCTAATAGCTCTCACCAAGACAAATCTAAACATGTTAACCACAATCATAATATGGTCAATGATGGTGTTACATAGACAACCACAATGTCCACAACATCCAAAACACTCAGACTAGACCAAACAAAGGTAAACAACCTCTTGTTGTTTCTAGCAAAGAGGTTTCCTCTCTCTCGATTCTAAGTGACGATCATTTCACTCCTTTGGGAGAACCTCTATCAAGTTTCCTCAACAACTCATTAATGCAAACATGGTTACCTATCCCATCACCAGACCTTGGGTTGAGGGAGAACCCAAGCCTACTTGGTATAAAGTTGATACTTATTGTGATTTTCATCGCATTGATGGTCACCCAACTGATCGATGCTTTCACTTACGTCACTTTTTCCAAGACCTCATTGATAGTGGAGATATCACTTGTTGAAGAACCATCACCAAATAAAACACCCAATGAAAATCTCAAGGTGTTCTCAAACCCATTTCCCAAACATGGTGGTGACAATAAAAATGTTGACAAAGGTCCCTCTGCAAATAATGTTGATTTTAGTTCAATTATCTCATTTATTGAGGAAGTACCATCTACAATGGTGACCATTAAATTCAAACCTTGAGTAATGTTGTGACCACATGCCAAAGGAAGATATGGGTTCCCATGGAAAACCAACCTTCTACATCTTCTGCAGAACCTCAAACATCCAAACCAACAACTCCTTCAAATCAAAAGTCAAACTCTAATGCCAAATCTCCCACTCCTGGTTAGTATGACTTCATCAAACAATTAGCAACCATGCCAATGCATATCTCTCTAATGGAACTATTAAAAGAGTCACCTAGCTTTTAGGATATTCTCACTCGTGCTCTAAATGAATCATGTGTTCCTCATACTCTCAATGTTCAACAGTTTTAGGCTATGATCGCAAACCTTACCTGAAACTCCTATCCTATCTTTTGGCCCTCAAGATATGTTGAACCCAAATCTGATTAACAATAACTCCTTGTACATGAAGCCTACATTACAGACCATAAGGTCAAGAGATTTCTTATCAACAATGGAGTGGCTCTTAACATCTTCTCTATAAAAATGCTTCATTTCCTTGGTCATACAATAGATGACTTAGATGTTAATATCATTACCATTCATGGTTATGATAATACCAAAGTGCCATCTTGTGGTACCATCACTCTTCCCATACAAGTAGGCCCACACTCCTCGACATTGTATGTCATGTAGTTGATGTAAAAATGTCATATAACCTTCTTTAGGTAGACCTTGGATACATGTGATGCACACAATACCTTCCACCTTCCATCAATGCATAAAGTTTCCACATAACGATAGAGAGTTCACCTTGTGTGGTGATACTGACCCCTTTGAATATATTGTAATTTTTTTGAAGAAAGGTACAAAAAAAAATTATTGTCCATCTGTTGATAACACAACTGGATCTAGCACAACTCCTATTGTTACCAACCGTATTGACCTTGACATAATATTGCACCCTCATGCTTCGCATCTTCTTCTGAAGAATCTACATCTAAAGCATCACCTGAGGATATTCCTCATGCCTGCACCTTCCTCTGAAGCATCTACATCTAAGGTGTCACCTGAAGTTACATTCTCCCATAAAGGCTTAGGTGAGTACACACTTGACAATGCATTTCTTGTTGGAAAACTCCCATTATCACCTCACATAGCTATGGGCATCCTAACACTCCTCATCTATGAGAACCTCCAACTTACTATCTCAAAAACACTCTTTGGAGATGATATGGATATCTAGAAGATGAACATATTCCAATCTCTGATGACTCTTGGCTATATGAAGACAAGATGGCAGAATGCTATGAATCCACTGATTACACCAAGGGCCATAGAATGATGAAAAACATGAACTGGAAAGGAAGAGGCCTTGGCCCACAAGGACATGGTGTTCTTGAACCTATGAATATCAAGTCTAATCTTTACACATATGGTCTAGGATATGAGACATATGAGAAGAGGCCTATAGTATTTGATGTATTACCTAGTGATGAGGACTCAGATTCCAAAGTTGAGACCGGTTCCACACATAGCCTCTTTGAAGACCTAGCTGAAACTACACTTTTCCTCGAATACTTATCCATTCAAACCCTTGATGTTTTTATCCTTCCCTCATTGATCAAGACCAACAATGTCATATTTCCATGGACCTCTTTCAAAATGATGAGGCCATCCAGAGTTTCCGGGGCTCGAGACCCTTTTCCCTTGTCGGATCACAAGAAGGGTTTGATATAAACCTTGATGCTACCACCTACTACTTTTGAAGAACTTACAATCTCTAGTCCTAAAGAAAAATAAATTAAACACAAAAAAAGAAAATTATATCTCACATAGTGAAAACCTTTCTGAGGCATTATACGAGAAGCAAAAAATGAAAAAGAAAAAGAAAGAAAAGGATGCATCTCCTAGTGAAAACCTTTCAGAGGCACTAGAGAGAGGAGATTGGATCCAAAAATATCAAAAAATCTACACAAGCCTACAACATCATTTCAAGATAATGACACTTCTAAGTTGTTGGTAGAAGAGATGACAACCATTAACATTGGAACTGAAGACCAACCAAAATTATTACAACTAGGTGTGTTTATTAGAAACTAAAATCAAAGCCTTCACAACACTTCTAATCAAGTTTCAAGATGTATTTTCTTGGTCTTACAAAGATATATCCTAGGCCTTGATCCTTCTCTTGTGGTTCATCACCTTGTGGTGCACCCAGATGCTAAACTTGTAAAGAAAAAACTACGTAAAATGCATCCCAAGGTTGCATTGCTTGTTAAGGATGAACTACAAAAATTATTGGATGCAAGGCTTCATATGGTGCATTGACTACTCAGAGTGGATATATAATATGGTACTAGTTGTGAAGAAGACCCCCAAAATCCATATTTGTATAGATTTCATGACATTAACAAGGCATGTCCCAAGGATGATTTCCTTTGCCTAATATTGACATGATTTTCGATTCTACTATGGGCCATGAGATGTTATCCCTTATGGATGGATTTTTGGGTATAACCAAATTCAAATTGCTGAAGAAGACCAACATAAAAAAACTTTTACAACCCCATGGGGGACATTTTGTTACAAGGTCATGCCTTTTGGCCTTAAAAATGTTGGTGCAACTTATCAACGTGTCATGACTATTATTTTCCATGACCTTCTTCATGACATAATGGAGGATTATGTCGATGATATTCTTGCTAAATCAAAGACTAGAGTGGATCATCCAATAATTCTTAGGTGTATATTTGAGTCGGTTAAGGGAGTACAAGGTTCACCTTAATCCAAAAAAATGTGTCTTTGGTGTCACTTCAGGGAAAATTTTGGGATTCATTGTCTCACGAAGAGGAATTGAAGTGGACCCTACCAAGGTCAAAGCTATAATAGATATGCCACCTCCTCATAACCTTCAACAACTAAGGGGCCTACAAGGAAAAATATAGTCTATTCATCGCTTCATCTCAATTGGCAGATAAGTGCCATCACTTCAACCAACTACTTAAGAAGGATGTCCAATTCAAATGGACACAAGACTGTCAAGATGCCTTTGCAAAATTGAAAGAATACCTGACATCTCTGCAGTACTCATGCCGCCTATACAAGATAAGCCTATGTTGTTGTATACATCTATAACAGAACATGCCATTGGGGCATTATTGGTGCAACACAATGATAAGGGTCAGGAACAAGTTGTGTATTACTTGAGAAGAACTCTTCTTGAACATGAGACCAAGTATTCATAGGTTGAAAAGGCTTGTTTAGTGGTTGCTTATACTTTTGGAAAGTTGCGACACTATCTCCTAAATCATACCACCAAGCTAATTTCAAGGGTTGATCCTCTTAAGTACCTACTTTTGAGACCAGTCATCATAACATGATGAATGTCTAGTTGGATTACACTACTCAATGAATTTGACATTGAAATTGTCAATCAAAAAGCTATCAAAGGTCAAGCACTGCAGATCAATTGGCCACAACACCATTTCCAAGTTCACAACCATTAAATTTTGAATTTCCAGATGAAGACCTTTTTATACATAGAAGCAACACCCTTATGGACATTATTCTTTGATGGATCTTGCAACATCCATGGTTTTAGAGTAGGAATCATCTTGTGTACACCAGATGGAGACCTCATACCTAAATCTTATCATATCATCTTCCCTTGCACAAATAACATAGTAGAGTATGAAGCATTGATAATAAAGGCTTAGGTTTTCTATCTCATGGTGCCTGTAAGAATTGATAGTTTGGTGATTCTCTTCTCATCATTAATCAAGTTAATGGAGAGTATCAAGTAAAAGATGAAAATATCTTACCCTATAAAAGAATGGTTGATAGCCTTAGAGGGTATTTCTGGATTATCAATTTTGAACAAGTTCCTCACATACAAAACAAAGCAAATGGATGCCATGGAAACTATCACCTCCCTTCTTTCATTCGACACTAATCAAACTCACAATGAGTTCCTCGTTGAACATATTTTGGTGCCACATATGAATTTTAGAGTCCACCATGGTTTGTGAGATTGTTGGTCCTGATCATCCCTGGTACCATGATATATATACCTTCATTCAAACCAAATCCTATCCTCCTAATTTTAATTCAGCTAATAAAAGAGCCTTAGCACAATGTGCTTCATGCTACACCCTTCTTGCTGACACCTTGTATCGAAGAGGCTATGATGGGACTCTCTTAAGATGTCTCAATCAGGATGAAGCTAATCAGATGCTAGTTGAAGTACATTTGGGTATTTTGTGGTGCCCATACCAAAGTGGAATGGTCCTTGAAGAAGATCTTGCGCATTGGATACTACTAGCCCACAATGGAGGAAGATGCATGCAACTTTGTGAAGAAATGTTAGGCTTTCCAAAAACATGGTAATCTCATTCATGCACCATCCCAAGCCTTGCACCCATTACTTCACCTTGGCCTTTTTCAAAATGGGGACTCGATTTAATTGGAAAAATAAAGCCCACATCTTCTATGATGGCCACACATTTATTATAACTTACCACTGAGTATTTCACCAAGTGGGTTGAGGCTATGCCTCTTACCAATGTTATTGGGTGTAATATTTCTAAATTCATTTTCAACCATATTATTTGTCATTTTGGCATCCCCACTACTATTGTCACTGATAATGGTGGTTCTTTCAAAAATAAGGATCTCAAGGCCCTAGCTAAAAATATAATATCCACCTAAAATGGGCTACACCCTACTATCCACAATGTAATGGCCAATCCAAAGCATCAAACAAGACTATCAAATCCATTCTAGAAAAAACAAGTCAATAAACATGGATGTAATTGGCATACACAAGTTATATCCCACCCTCTGGGCCTACCGCACTTCCTTTCGTACTCCTACAAGAGCTACTCCATTTTCCCTAGTATATGGCTCTGAAAGCCATATTACCTATCAAAGTTGAACTTCCTTCACTTGTGTCTCCCTCCAACACCTCATTCATGAAGAGGATTACCATGTTGCATGCCTTGCAGAGCTGGAATTATTGGATGAGAGATGACTTTGCACCTTAGACCATATGTAGGTATATCAGAATAGACTGCATGTCGTAATTATAATCACAAGATCAAACCTTGACAAGTTTGAAATTGGTGATTTGGTCCTAAAGGAAAATCAGAAGAACACAACTAAACCATGAGAAAAATAGGAAAATTTGAGCCTAATTGGTTGGGTCCTTATGTTATAACTACTAAATTTGGATCTGGTGCATACAAACTATCTACCGAGGATGGAAAAGAGTTGAAGGAGCCTATGAATCCATTCATATGAAGAATTTCTACTCCTAAGTCTCTCGAAGAGTAACCCTTGTGTTGGGGCATATCAGTGCATCCACTTGTTTCATCATTTCACTTTGTTTCCCACTTGTAACTTTTTTCACCTCACCGTGTGTCACATGTTCTCCTTGTTAGGTTGTCATGCCCATTGTCTACCACTATTTTTCACCTTCCATTATGCTTTTGTTCACTTCCTTCATGTGTAGCATGTTGGTTTTGACTTGGGAATTTCCTTTCCCTCTTCTTTGGTGTGTGGTTCAAAATTCCAAAAAGACCAAAAACATTCAAAAAATGTTTCACAAAACTTCAAAAACAATATAAAATTGTTCAAAATCCCAAAAAATAATATAAAATTGTTCAGAAAATACAAAAAAAAAAACATACAAAATGTTTTGAAAATGCTTTCAAAAAAAAAAAAACTTGTGACTATGTAATTTTGTTCGCCATTTTCTTCATCTGATTGTTCCCAATCATCTTTTCCAATCAATCAAGCCACTCTTTGCAATGTAACTTTTCTTAGGGACATCACTTGGCTTTGGCTTTCTCTTGGGGGAAACTTGACATCTATTATATTTATTCATTTATGGAAAACACTAGAAAAAGTTTGGACATTATTGTTGTGAGTTGTGTTATATTATAGATTACTTGTTAGTATTTAACATTGGTGTGTTTTGTTCACTAGCTTGTTTGTTGTATTTTCTTGTTTAAAGTTTGTACATATGGAATGTTGTCTTGTATATTCTTAGCTTAGTCTCTTATGTTTGTTAGTTAGAATAACCAAGTACTCTGTGTATCTAGAATGCACTTATGGACCAATTGTAGGAAATTTATTTACATCTTAGTTCACATATAACTTTGGTGTGGATCCTTCTTGTTCATATTGGGTTTGTTTCTATTGCTTGTTTTGTATCTTTTTGTCATTTGCATGTGTTGTGTTTTTCTCCTGGTTTATTTAAGCCATGGAGCATTTTCCTTTTTTTGTTATGTATTCATGTTTTCTTGCATTTTATTTGCATTTGTCTTTTCAATTCCTTCCAAAATTCACAAAATCAAAAAAAAATCAAATATTTCAAAAAAAAAAAATAAAAAAAAAAAAAAAAAAAAAAATTACAAAATTTTTGAACAAACATTCACTTATCATAGAAATCCTACAATTGGAAAACCCTTAAAGTGAATCATTCAACATCTCAATACAATCTTGATAAACATCATACCTTTATCTATTACCCTAGTGATCGTGCCAATCTTACAACTATCACTTTCTTCCCTTTGCATGATATGCTAACTCTGCTTGGGGAAAGTCACAAAATTGTTTTTCCTTCATGATATAACTTCACCTGGGGAAATTTAACTTTGATCATTTGCACAATGGATCAACAAGAGTGTCATAAGGAGTCACTTTAACTCCGCTCTTCCAGTCTGATCCTATTCCCACTTGGGAGCATTTGTATCTACTTAATCATCATTGTGGCACATTAGGGGCATAGTTGATTGTCTTTTTTTGAACTTTGTGTTGCATTGTTGATGTTTACTTTTTTGGACCACTTACAAGTAGTGTGATTACATCTTGGTTCCTTTATAACCCTGATGTCGACACCTACTTTGTATATTGGGTTTGTTTTCCTTTTTTATTTTTTTTTGTTGTGTGTGTTTACATGCATCTGGGTTAACCATCTTGATTCTTTTATAATCATGGTGACAACTCTATTGTGCAACAACAAAAATAAGGTTGTTCTAAAATTATTCTCCAAATGAAGCTCATGCTACTATGAGCACAGTCCTTTTCCCATCCTTGTTCCAATCCCTTTTTTTCCTTCCTATCAAGTGGTTTTCCACCACCTTTGCATCATCCACCCACTTGAGGGGGAATTCCTCTACCATTCTACTTGTTGGGGCATCCTAATGCTTCACTTCATTTCTTGGGGCATCCCAATGCTTCACTTCTTCTACTTTTGGGGCATCCTAATGCTTCACAATTTTCTACTCGTTGATCTGCATGTGTCTACTATCTTTAAAGCACTATTACTTTGCAATAACACTTTAAAGAGGGAAAAATGTAGACACCCCAAAATTACACACTTGTTTCCACTTGTTCCCTAGTTTATCCTAATACACCATGTTATTCACCCATTTGTGATTAATTGATTAAATTGATTAATTCATACACATTGTACCCTTTGGATTAATTAAATTAATCCCATGTACCCCTTTAGTACCCTTTAGCTAAGTTAATTATCATTTATTAATTAAATGATTAATTAATTAAGTGTGTGCACATCCTAGTCAACTGCCACTTGGTCAACATCCACTAGACTGACTCCACTTGGACTCCATATCCTTCATCCTAGTTAACTGCACTTCTAGAATCCTAGAAAGGTGGGGAAATTGAATTACATGTACAACCACCTTCCGGATGCAACTTTTACAATTAATTCATTTATTGCCCCTAAATGCCCCAACACTACTATAACTTCCTCCAATGTTATTTTTAGCATATGCATTCAACCATGTTGTAACTAATTTCTAACTACTTCTACCTCTATAAATTGTAGGCTTACTCTCTTACAAATCCTCTTGATTTAAGTACAATAACTCTGCTAAATTTCCAAGCCAAAGTATCTATTTGTAGCATTTGCACTCACATTTGGAGAACATTCAAGAGCACCCACATCCATTTACAATTTAAATAAGTGTTTGGGAAAATAATAAAAGGAATATAAGGGATAAGGTAGTGCAAAGGGCACTAGAAGGTACGAGAGTGCTAAGAAAAGGAGGGTAATGAGGAACTGCAGAAATGTTAGGAAATTCTAAGGGTTTGGAGCTCATAATGCTAGGGTTTATATTTCTTGGTGCTAGAGGGTTGTAATAGATACCATTAAGCATATGTATGGGTATTGAGGTCTATAACAAGGGTTATAATTGCAAAATAATAGTTAGGATATTTGATCAGATTATTTTGAAGGGGTTGGATCTCTGGTAGTTGATGTATATGGTATGAGATGACCCTTTTGAATGTAGTATGGCTACCAAAAACTCTTTTAAATCAATATACATGGATCTATTCTATACATCTTGTTTATGGGTGTAAACCCTCATGTTATTTGTCTTGTCATGACTTAGATCTAGTTTCTTATGCTTCATACAATGTTTATTTAGATTTTTTGATGCATTGATGTATAGATCTATTAGTTATATCTTTTACCTTTTAAGTAGAATCATGTACTTCTGTTTCTGCAAAGAATCCTCCATTAATGGTGGAACTCTCTTACAAATATCACATAAAGGAGGGGTTCGACATCCACGTACACCTCAGGTGAGTGCCCAACGTAAGATGGGTGAAAGGCCAACACACTTGGGGTTAGAAATAGGTATTGAGGGTAAAATAATGACTACATCTTGGTTCCATTGTCGGGACCTATTTTGAAGCTATTGTGAGAGAAATGTGTAATGACAGAGTGCTTGACCTTGGATAGTGTCAAAGTGTGGCTCAAAAACATAGAGGATGAGTTTTATCAAATATTTAACACTGGACCTAAGTTTGATGCATGTAAATGGGTAGAGGATCACTGTATCATGAGTTATATGAGACCTTTTTTTGTTGTTTCCTAGAGAGTTGTATGAATGGCTATCAACATATGCATCAAGGTTAAGTTGGTACTATAGACCTTGTGTTTAGACCTATGTAAAAATGAGAAAGGATTCTCCAGAGAAGGCCTGGTTCCTATTCCTCTGCTCGCATGCACACGAAATATGCAGAGGGTTTTCTCAAACCTAATCTAATCGCCAAGGAGACAAGGTAAGAAGATGCATAAAATAAATCTAAGCTAATAGAGGTGATGCACCGAGGAATGAAGAACACCTATTTTGCCAAAGGAACACAGCACTCATTTGAATGTGATATAAGATCATGCATGATGACAAAACTCGCAAAGTGAAAGACCAGAGGATGCAAAATGAACACAGAGAGGGCCGAGAATCATCCACGTACATGCATTACTTGCTCCAAAGATTGATACAATACACTATGTAATGCCATGAGGGTAGAATAGTATTACAGCTTCAAATGAGAGGTTCGAACTCCACAAATTCACCCGAGGAGAAGAAGGGAGAGGCAAACAAAAAAATGTTCGACCCTTGAAAAGAAGCTCCTCTTTACAATATATAGAAAGAATGAGAGAGGAAAGAGAGAGGGGGAAGCCAAATCTACTCCAACCACCTCCTGTGTTGCATTCAATTCATCTCATTATGGCAGTAAGTGGCGGATCCTCGGCAAAACGGCGGGCTGTCCAATGGTTTGCGAACTGTCTCGCCGCATTAAAGTTGTTTGTTCAAGCATTAGCATTACTTCGCTTGTTATTTCGCACGCAGAGGTGTTTCTTGATTTTTCTCTCCAAACTGAACCAAAATGCAAGATTGACCTCGGAATCATGTAGAGAATCTCACAAGCTTTCCGTTGATATAAAGAACGTGCAAATCCGAGCTCTGGATCGAAAGATATGTCGATCTGAAGATTTAGGGCACAAAACAGGTGAAAACGGATTTTTAAATTTCTTCCCGCGCTCTGCCACCTGGATGACACGTGGCAGGTTCTGATTCACTGAGCAACTCTCTCTCCTCCACCTCTCGGCGGGCTCTCTTTGAAATTTCCTCAGGCCCTAGCTGGGACACGTGGCACTATCCCATTGTCTGGCCGATCCTTCAAAACTCGCCTTTGACTTTTTGCCATTTCCCTTGTGACACGTGTCATGATTTGGTTGGTTCTCGGCCCTTTCGGCTCCTTCGCATCCACCGCATCCATTTGTCCTAGATGTCCCAGTGCTGCTTGGGACAAAATCCTCCGGTTCGCCCGATTCGGCCGGTTCGCCCATTTGTCCCACTTGTCCCTGTGCTTCGCGGGACAAATTCTTCCGGTTCGCCCGATCCGGCCGATTCGCGTCCTCACGGCCCAGATGTCCCATTTGTCTCCGGACTGTTTGTTCTCATTTCGGCCGAACCGGCCGGTTCGCGTATCTTTGTCCCAGATGTCCCAAAGTAGTTAGTGCGAAAGTTCTCCTTTTCGGCCGATCCGGGCTTTCCGCGTCCGCCGCGTCCATTTGTCCCACTTGTCCCAGTTTTCCTTGTGCTGAAGTTTCTTGTTTCGGCCGAACCGGCCGGTTCGCGTCCTTCGCGCACTCTTGTCCCACTTGTCCCTTTGCTGTTTGGGCCGCCTGTAGGCTTTTCGGCCGATCCGCGCCTTGACGTCCCAAATGTCCCGACTGTCCCGGGGACTAGGACTTAGCCGATTTTCACATTTTTTTCTGGCCCAAGCTTATCTTCTGCAACTTCTTCGCATCTTCTCAGAGCTTGCTCTTTTCAACCTGGACGGGAGAGTTAGAAAAATTTCTGAAGGGACCCTAGAAACATGACTTTTTGCCCTGAATCAATTTATCTACCTGGAACTTGAGAATTCTGATGCATGTTATCAAATTAACCCGGGGGTGAATTTTGGATAACAATTTGGCGACTCAGCGGGGTCACCTGCCTGCTAGGTAGAAGATCAGTGGCCTTTAGCGATCTATTGGGCATGGAGTCATAAGCAATAACCTGAAACGAGCCTGATATCTAATCCCGAGCCTGATACTGCAACTTCTTCTCCAACAACACTCTGAACTGTAGAAAACAACCTGAGAGCAGAAAAACCTGTGCCGAAGCACTTAGGAAAATTGAAACCTAACTACAACAGGACAATGTGCACAAGCACTTGGAGGAATGAAAATCTAATTAATATTTACAAGGTAGTGAACTTCCCTCTAGAGGCAACGCTTGAGATAGATTCCATTGACTGGAATCTGCAGTTCTTCACCATCCAATGAGGCCAATTGGAAAGCATTGCTGCTCTTGCGCTTCGTGACCATGTATGGGCCACTCCAAATGGCATCAAATTTGAAATGCCTTCCGGTTTTGCCCGATCCGCATCCCATTTCAACACTAGATCTCCAACTTGAAAAGATCTATCCTGGCTTTCACAAAGGTCTTCTTGATCAAAGCTTGATCCTTTTCCATCGCTTGGGATGCCCGATTTCGATCTCGCAGCTCCATCAGCCTCCGCATATCTCACCTCCATAGGCTCAAATTCAAGCAACTCCAGCCTGCTTCATGAGTTCCAATGTTGGCAACTCAAGTGACATGGGCAAGATTCCTCTCTTCCATGACAAGCTTAAATGGAGAATTACCCGTGGATCTTTTGGGAGTGATCCTATCAGCCCATAAGGCTGATTTCAGCTTGGTATGCCAAGCCCTCTCGGTTCTCATCAAGAGTCCTCCTAATGATCCTCAAAGCAAGTTCTTGTTTGTAGACTCGCCCGCCATTACCTCGAGGGTAATAGTTTGATGAAGTGCTTAGGTAGATCCCGCTCTTGACAGCCCACTCTACCACCTTAGATCCAATGAATGCCAATGCGTTATCGTGAGATTATGAAGCAGGTACGCCAAATCTAGTAGTTATCCCTCGTAAAGTCCAAGATGCTAGACTCATTCACCTCTTTGAGTGCTACTGCTTCTGTCCATCTGGTGAAGTAGTCCGTGGCTGTCAAAATCCATTTGTGTCCTTGGCTTGAATTGGGGTTGATGGCTCCAATGAAGTCTAAACCCCATTGCATGAATGGCTGGTCAACTGAGATTGGATGTAATGGAAGGGCAGCGAGTCTCTCTTTTCCTGTGAAGAATGCACAATTCTTACATCTCTTGATCCATGCATAGCAATCACTAAAGATTTTAGGCCAATAATAACCAGCCTTCATGATTTTTAGAGCTGTCACTCTTGGTGCAAAATGGCCACCAGCTGGTCCATCATGAAACTCTTTAATACCCTTTGATCTGACTCTGTTAATGCATCTCAAAGACTCCATTCACATCCTTCTTGAACAAAACTCCATCAATGATGGTATATGGAACAGCCTGCAACCTGAAGTATCTCCTCTTCGCTTTGCTCATTTCTGGAGGGCATAGGCCTGTTTGTAGGAAGTGCATAATGCCTTGGGTCCAGCAAGGAGTCGGGGCAGCATTGTCTTCTTCTTGTCTGCCACTCAGCTCATGGCTGTCTTGAACTGTCAAAACAGCCTCTTCTTCGTTGCATACTTCCTTTTGCTTCCCCAAAACCAGCTGCTCACACAATCCTTTCCCTCTTACCAGCTTGGTGATCTTGATCTCAATGTCATACTCCATGACACGGGTGATCCAACCTGCCCTTTTCTCATTCAAATCCTTGTTGAGGAGGAAGTCCTTAACCCCAACATGTGAGACCAGCAATTGGACCTTGTTGTTTGAGACTAAATGCTTGAATTTCTTCAAGCTTCGACATCGCAAGCACATGCTTTTCAATAAAAGAGTACCTCACTTCGCAGCTCATCTAGGCTCGGGTCAAGAAGGCAATCTACTGTTCATCATTATCTTTGTTCTCACTGTACTGCACGGGTAGAAATAGTGTCATCACCTCCAAATGCATAGAGGATGAAATCCTTGGAAAAGTCTCTGGGTGATGAGAGTGGGTGCTTGGGAGATGGCTTCTTTGATTGCTTCAAAACTCTCCTTGCCTTCTGCCGTCCACTTGAAAGCCATGCTTTTCCTTAACATTTTGGTGATGGGCTTGACAAGGGCTGCAAAATCTGGGACAAACCTCCGAACAAAGTTTATCCTTCCCAGGAAACTCTGAAGGGCTTTCTTGTGGCTTGGCAATGGTAGAGCTCTTATGGCTTCAACCCTCTCTGGATCAATTGCTAATCCTTCCCTGGAGACAATATGGCCAAGGAGCTTCCCTTCATGTGCAAGAAAGATGCACTTCTTAGGATTTAAGGACACTCCGAACTTTCTACACCTCTGAAACACTTGCCTGAGGTGAAAGAAATGGTCTGCTGCATTCTTTGAGAAGACAGTAATATCATCTAGGTATACCAGCACTATCTTGTTGATCAAGCCTTTGAATGCCATATCCATAGCTCGCTGGAATGTTGCTCCGGCATTCGATAGTCCAAATGGCATCTTCTTGTAAGCATATGTGCCCCATTTGGTTGTGAAGGCTGTCTTGAACTGGTCTTCCTCCTTTACCATAATCTGATTGAAGCCTGAGTAACCATCAAGTAGTGAAAACCTTTCTGAACCAGCTACAACCTGCAATATTTGCTCCATGGAAGGGAGTGGATAATGGTCCTTGAGAGAGGCTCTATTCAAATCTCTGAAGTCAACACACAACCTGATCTCTCCACTCTTCTTCCTGACTGGAACTAAGTTGGCAACCCAACTAGAATGCTTGATTGGGAATATGATTCTTGACTCAATCAGCTTGTCCAATTCTTTCCTCATGAGAGGCTCCATGTGTGGATTGACTGTCTCTCGTTTCGCCCGACAGCTTAGTATTTGGATCCAACCCGATGGTATGCCGAGCTAAGTTGGGATCAAACCTTTCAAGTCTTCATAGCTCCAAGCAAACACGTCAGGAACTCTTGACATAGCCGTATGAACTCACATCTTTCTTGCTCAGCTTGTCATCTTTCCAATTTGCAATGGCTTGTTCTCTTCTACCAAGATGGATACCGAATCTTCTCTCTTGACCGAATGTTTGCTTTCTCCTTTCTAAACCGATCATGGGGTTAAAAATGGACTCCAAAGTGATAAGTCCCTTGGGCAGCTTGTCGGGCTCACCAGTATCACTTGGTCACCATATTGCTGTTCCAACTTTTTTGATTCTTAGCCGAGAACTCAGCTTCTTCTCGCAAGAAATGGATGATTTGCTGGTCATTCTCAAATACTTGCCAACCGACATCGTTATCCGCATCAAGGCCTCACAATCACGTGGATGTTTGGCTGTACCTTGTCTTGTTGAATGTTTTCTACAATGTCAAAGGCTGCCCTATCGCCGCAAGCCTCGTCGCCAGCCTTGATTCTCTTTCCTAGAATGGCTTTGATGCCGAAACCCTCAAAATCTTCCATGAGGTCCCACACCCTGCTTCAGTAGCACCCGAGTAGATCATTTTTGGCAAAGCATGTTGTCCCTTGACCTGATTTACAATCAATTCACTGTCCCCAAAACTTGCAAGTTCTTTATTTTTTTCTTGATTTCCCTAATGAATCCCTTGCCCCAGGCCTCATATTCCGCAGGTGTTATTGGAGCATGCAAATTGAAATCTAAAAGCTGAATAGTACTTTACTCCTTGAGGTGAAACAAGCACGGCTCCACCTCCTGCACCTTGTCTACTCCTTGATCCATCAAAAAACAGCTGCCATACCTCATTGTCATCCTTGTGGTTTGGCTTGGTGATGCTAGGAATAGGTTGACTTTCTTCGTGTATACAATAGACTCCTAGCTCAGATTCTTCTATTCCTTGATAAGGATCAAAAGCATGCACCTTGCTTGCCCATTCATCAAGAGTTAGATCCGGGATGTTTCCAACTTTAGTGTCAGTTTCATCCGTGCTTGGGTGATCTTCTTGATCAAATGCCGAGCAATTGGCATTAATCTGACTTGGAGTGTAGGGCTCAATATGGAAGTTTGCAATAGGTTCAGACCTGATTGTGGTCTTAGTTCCATATCTTGTCCTGAATAGCATGTGAGACCAATCAGCGGACAAATATCCCCCAATCTTGGCAGTGAAGTCCCTTGACAAACATAGGGCAAAGAGTGGTGGAAGGTCTATGACTGACACATCTTGTAAAACAACAACATTTGGACATGCGTGCAAGGTAAGACTCAAATTTCTAATCACTCCAACTGTTGCTATTGCTGTCCCATCCAACTGCACTACTCCCTTAGATGTTATTTCATACTGAAGCCCTAGCTGATCAGCTATTTGTTTGGGCATGACAGAGCTACTTGCTCCAGAATCAATCATGCAATTATGCACTAGCTGATTTCCAATGATTAATGAAACATAGAAAGGAGGGGGTTTCAACATCTTACCTTGTTGTCCTCCATGATTTCCTTCAGATTGGGCAGCATTTGTAAGCACTTTGTCTTGCATCTGCTGATTCGAAGTTGGCCAGTCCTTCATGGCAGCTTGCAGCAGATCTCTTTGGCCTGGGATGGATAGGGATTCCCACATAGATATATTGACGTTTGTCTTCTTCATCTGATCAATGATACTGAATGGTGATGAAGGATCTCTCTGCTGTCCCTTGGTTTGCACATTTACTCCTTGTATGTGGGCAGCAACAGCTGGCATTTGAGTTGGCCTAGGGGCTGTTCTTGGCTGCCCTTGTGCATTTGAAACGGGACTTTGCTTGCCAATCATTTGTGGAGCCATGGAAGGTTGTGGATTGGCTGGGGCTAATGGCTGCTCTTCACCCAAATTTCTCCTTTTTGACCTTGTGTTTGCTGCAACACCTTGAGAAACTGCCTGGTTCATGCCACAAAAATCCTCTGCTTGCCAATTTACCAATGTGGTGTCATTTGGGGCTGATTGTTGTTGGAATGTTTCTTGTTGTTGGCTGTTTTTTCGATCGTTCTCACCCTCCACACCAAAGAGTTGTTACCATTAAAGCTTGAGTCAAAGCACATCAAGCACATGGATTGATTATGAGGCTCATTACATGGAAAACACCAATCATACTCCTGGGCAATGTTGTTTTGTGCTGGTACTAATGCCCTAGAGGCAGATATGGCATTTGGATTATAGGGCTGGAATGGTCTATTGCAGGAGGCCTTGTTTGATTCATATTTGCAGCCTGGATTAGGTGGCCTTTGAGGCTGATATGGCTGCCTATTAGGTTGAGCTTGAGGCTGATATGAAGGTCTAAAACCTTGAGCTTTGCTCTTTTGAGAGTGACCAGCTCATTACCTAGATTTTGCAATTGCTTCATGACCTCTCAAGCTCATTTGGGGCACTTGGAGATGAAGTGGAAGCTTCATTTGAACTCGATTTCTAGGAGTGGGAATAGGAGCTAAGACAGTGCTCGACTAGCACTGGGCTCTCTAAACTTGGATATAATGGCATGGAGGCCAGGAGCCAATTTACCACTTGATAAGACAATTTTCAGCTCTAATGGCAATGCTATAAGCAAAGCAGGTAAGGTCAGTGCCTCCCATAGATTGAATTAACATAGAAATATCAGAATTCAAAGCTTTAAGATAGTATAGAAAAGCACCTTTCTCATTGTTGGCCCGATCGCCACGGAATCCTATCCCAAGACCTTTGAAATCTGAAGTTGAAATCACCACCGCTCATGGGAGCTCTCTCGATAGTTGTTAATTGTTCCAAAGAGAGACAAATTGTCTCCTTTTCTCCAAATCGCTCATGAAGTGCAATACACATAACTGATTCCAATTTGTGATAGAACCACTGTAAGGCTCCTAAACCATCGCAATGCTTTCCCTTGAATGAAGATGCCAAGAATTTGACAAGCCTACATCCATTTCATCATTTATCTCATGGATTGCACAAGATGTTAGCAATGTCTTTGACATGATCACCGTGAGTGGTATGATTTTCTCCAAGTGAAAATGGAATGTTCTTCAATGCTGCAATTGGAACCGGATTCTGTGCATTGAGGGCAAGGGGTGGGCCGCCAAATGAAATTGACAAAGGGATTTAGTGGTTGTGCCATTCTCGATTGGTCAAGGACTCTTGAATACTGAATGAAAGGCCGAAGCAGGTGGAGGAGTTGAGAGAGTTCTATTTGGTGGAGATGGAGACCTTTGAATCCTTCTTCCTCTTTGCCTTCTTCTTGGAGATAATTGCAGGTATTCAAACAACACTTCTTCTTCTCCAACTCTTGACCTTGTGATTCTTCTCATAAGCTCTCAGGCCTGCACTGCTGAAACCAGTTGATCTTCCTTTGGAGTCGCCAGATATGTGAATAATAGCTCTTTTCAAGCAAGAAAATTGCAGCAGATGCATATCAACTTTGCTGCAATAAAAATGAGACCTCTAGGTCCCACCGGGCGTGCCAAAACTGTTAGTGCAAAATCACAGCACCCCTGGATGCAGATCAGGTTTCTAGGTTGATCACTTTGGCATCCAAAGCAGATTGCATAACATCAATCCTTTCTCCAAGTGTGGGACTTGTAAAAATGAGAAAGGATTCTCCAGAGAAGGCTGGTTCCTATTCCTCTGTTCAGATGCACACGAAATATGCAGAGGGTTTTCTCAAAACCTAATCTAATCTGCCAAGGAGACAAGGTAAGAAGATGCATAAAATAAATCTAAGCTAATAGAGGTGATGCACCGAGGAATGAAGAACACCTATTTTTCCAAAGGAACACACTCATTTGAATGTGATATAAGATCATGCATGATGACAAAACCTCGCAAAGTGAAAGACCAGAGGATGCAAAAATGAACACAGAGAGGGCCGAGAATCATCCACGTACATGCATTACTTGCTCCAAAGATTGATACAATACACTACATGTAATGCCATGAGGGAGAATAGTATTACAGCTCAAATGAGAGGTTCGAACTCCACAAATTCACCCGAGGAGAAGAAGGGAGAGGCAAAAAAAAAAATGTTCGACCTTGAAAAGAAGCTCCTCTTTACAATATATAGAAAGAATGAGAGAGGAAAGAGAGAGGGGGAAGCCAAATCTACTCCAACCACCTGTGTCGTGCATTGGTTCATCTCATTATGGCAAGTAATGGCGGATCCTCGGCAAAACGGCGGTCGTCCCAATGTGGCGAACCTGTCTCGCCGCATTAAAGTTGTTTGTCAAGCATTACTTGTTATTTCACGCCGAGGTGTTTCTTGATTTTCTCTCTCCAAACTGAACCAAAATGCAAGATTGACCCTGGAATCATGTAGAGAATCTCACAAGCTTTCCGTTGATATAAAGAACGTGCAAATCCGAGCTCTGGATCGAAAGATATGTCGATCTGAAGATTTAGGGCACAAAACAGGTGAAAACGGATTTTTAAATTTCTTCCCGCGCTCTGCCACCTGGATGACACGTGGCAGGTTCTGATTCACTGAGCAACTCTCTCTCCTCCACCTCTCGGTGGGCTCTCCTTTGAAATTTCCTTGTGGGCCCTAGCTGGGACACGTGGCACTATCCCATTGGTTCTGGCCGATCCTTCAAAACTCGCCTTTGAATTTTTGCCATTTCCTTTGTGACACGTGTCATGATTTGGTTGGTTCTCGGCCCTTTCAGCTCCTTCGCGTCCACCGCATCCATTTGTCCCGGATGTCCCAGTGCTGCTTGGGACAAAATCCTCCGGTTCGCCCGATTCGGCCGGTTCACGTCCATTTGTCCCACTTGTCCCTGTGCTTCGCGGGACAAATTCTTCCGGTTCACCCGATCCGGCCGATTCGCGTCCTCACGGCCCAGATGTCCCATTTTTCTCCTGGACTGTTTGTTCTCATTTCGGCCGAACCGGCCGGTTCACGTATCTTTGTCCCAGATGTCCCAAAGCAGTTAGTGCGAAAGTTCTCCTTTTCGGCCGATCCGGGCTTTCCGCGTCCGCCGCGTCCATTTGTCCCACTTGTCCTGGGCTTTTCCTTCAGGCCAAGTTTCTTGTTTCGGCCGAACCGGCCGGTTCGCCCTTCGCGCACTCTTGTCCCACTTGTCCCTTTGCTGTTTGGGCCGCCTGTAGGCTTTTCGGCCGATCCGCGCCTTGACGTCCCAAATGTCCCGACTGTCCTGGGACTAGGACTTAGCCGATTTTCACATTTTTTTCTGGCCCAAGCTTATCTTCTGCAACTTCTTCGCATCTTCTCAGAGCTTGCTCTTTTCAACCTGGACGGGAGAGTTAGAAAAAATTGCTGAAGGGACCCTAAAACATGCGTGGGAAACACATATGTGACTAGTTCTGGTATCACATTGATCATTGGTGCATATTTTAGCACAACAAGAGGATCACATGGCACAACTAGGTTAGCCCCTTACCTACAATAGGAGGAGGATCTGGTGGATCTGGAGGAGTTGGCACTAGTGGATCTAGTGGTTCTAGTGGTTGAGGTAACATCTAAGGTAATCAAGGTCTTCAATCTAACGGAGAATTTGCAAAACACTATCAATAAGTGTTATATGAGATTTCACTCAGCTTACCGATTATAAGGCCATTGAGGATGTCACAAATCATGTACACAAGTGTGAGTTACTATGGAATGCAAAGGGAATAAATTCCCAGAGCGGAAGGCAAGTCAGTTTGATACCATGTTGTAAGGACGTGCATATAGCTAGTACATGAAGTATGAACCACACCAAACAGTGGTGGATTACAATGCATTGTGTAATGCCTTTTGACGGAGTTCCATAGACTTGAGTTTAAATAGAAAAACATCAATGCGTTAAACGAAATCTAGAAAGGAATGGTGGAGAGTGTGTGGGAGTATGATGCGTGTTTCAAGACTCTCTTATCCAAGTTATCTTATGGCATTCATCCTTCACAACATTCTCATTGGTTCATCAGAGGACTAATCACACCGTTTAGGAGGGAACTTTCACAAAATACTTTCATAGATCTTGGTGAGACCTTGGAGGCTACCTTGCGTGATGAGATAATAGGAAGTGTTGATACATGAGTTAGTACATTCCTACAAGCCCAAATTTCTGTAATGGAAAAACATCTAGAGAAATTTTCTGTCAGCTCATAAGACTCGCATTGGATTATGGTGTACAAATTATGAGGTAGAAGGGAATACAAAGGATGCTTTTCCTTAGAGATTGGTACACACGATGATGGTAAACTGTGATATTTATCATGGAGATCATGATGCAAGTAGGTTTCCACTACTACAGTGTGCCATTCATAAGAATGTGTCTTGTTATTGCAAAATTTACACCTCTACTAATCATGACAACAAGGATTGTAGATTTATTGACCAAATATATGATGTCATTGATACTAGTGTGCACCAGACCAGTGTTGCAAAAAAATCCAAGGATGATATTCACCATTATAAAGGGAATGGAGATGGAGGAGGTCGAGGTAGAGGCTTTCAAGGAGGATTTAGAGTCCGTGGGGTAGAAGGAGTGAATTCCCTTATGGAACTGTTATAACTATGGATCTACTGAGAATACTACAAGTGAGAGTGTCCACGATTTGTTATAGTGTTCTTAGTGTGGGTAAAAATCATAAGTATAATGAATGCCTAAAATTGTTTGAACACATGATCGGAAGAAACACAAGCATAAGGGTGTTGTGATGGTGAGTGTAAAACATGTTGATCAACAATGGATGCCAAGGGTGGCGCGTGAGTCGATTTAGAACATGTACTAGTGGCAATGTGATTTGAGGTGTATGTGCCGGGGAGATATCAAAGCAAAGACGCTGATTACAAGAGAAGAAGTGGTACATGGGAAGTATCTAGAACCTACCCATTAGAAGGAAGTCCGAAAAGAAACCATGGAAGTGATCGAAGTCTTCAAGGTGAAATTCAATATCTAAAAGAGAAATCCATGAAGTTAAAGAAGAAGAAAAGCACTGAGGTCCCTCAGGAAGATATATATGATGTCAGAGAGGTGTGTAATATGTTACGCCAAGAGAATATCATCCCTCTATTAGGATAATGGTTGAGAGATAAAGTACCAAGCACTTTGGAGGAGAGTGTAAGAAGTAGGTTTTACATGCTAATCTATCTCCCCATAGCCTTGATTATGATAAGGAGATTACCTTGAATGCATTTGTTGATGGATGGATCCTAAGTAATATTTTGATTGACATGAGCATGGAAGTTAATGTTCTCACTCTGGATGCATTGAATCAAATGGGAAGGCCCTCATTGCATCCATCTTCAAATGTGTTATATATGACTAAAAACAAATGTAATTCCCATTGGTGTTTTAAAGGATGTTTTTATCACTATCGAAGGGGAAAAATTCACTGGAGACTTTGAAGTCCTAGCGCTTATTGAGGAAGAAAAATTTCTAGTATTACTTGGGAACCTCTCAGTGCTATAAAAACAATGTTGACTTACATTTCAATAAGGGGTATATAAGTTTTGAGAACAAGGATGAGTGTGTTATCATTCCTTTGATAGATAGGAATTTAACACCCTATATTGAGCCCTTGGGAGAAGAAGACCTAGATAGAATCTATGTGTGCACTATTAGGTACCTTGAGATTGTGTAACAAACAAAAGAAGGAATTATTCAGTGGGAAGATGCTCAATCTATTAGTGATAAAACTATTGTGGCATGTGAAAATTGGGTGCACATGATGTATGAATTACTTGGAAGGAAGTTAAGAATCTCTATGATGAGATTAACAAAGGTGCGCTCGGCCAAAGGCACACAGGAGGAAAACATTTACCAATTTACACTTGGGGAGCCAACCCTGATGTTTTCCTGTGAGCAATGGAGACCCATCATGATAACCTTTTAGAGTGGCACAAGGTGAGAATCATGTCCTCTGTTAAGTTTCTCTCAAGCAATTCACCTCTTTGCTATATAATATTATCATGGGAAGGAACCCACCTCATTTCAAATCCAAACATGTGAGAAGGCATGGAAGCATTACATCCATATTTATGGATGCATAAGCTTTACTTAACCTTACAAGGTTGTGCGCACGTATGGTACATTCAATCGGATCTCGTGATGTCACACAAGAAACTTGTAGGAATTGATGGTTAATATCCTTTAATATTTTGAGGATCAAAGTACTAAACCATCGATGAGTGAGGCACTATAGGTTGTTAAGCATCTGATTATGGGAGATATTTCCATGGTGTAGGATAGGGTACTAGATTTTTGGGTGAACCTAGATTGGAAGCACACTTCAATGAGGAAGAATCAAAGGAGGTGTAGCTTGAGAGCGCATGCATGGAAAAAAGAGAAAGGAAAGTTGGTCTACATATTATATGGTGAAAAGGTGGAAAACATAGATGTTAACCATAGTGTCGGTACATGTGAGGCTATGGATAGTGTTGATGAGAAAGTGCATGCCTACCTTGAACCCCGAAAACTAAGAAGGTTAACATTGGTTTGGAGGTAGAACCTAAGAAAGCTACTATTGGATATTACTTAGTAGAAAGGGTGGTTTTTAAGATTATTGATTTGTTTCCTAAATTTCAAGATTTATTTCCGTGTGGGTACCATGAGCTTACAGGATTTCACCACTCCTTAGGAGAAATGAATATCAAGTTAAAGGAAACTATGCATCCAATTTGAAAATACCTTATCAAATGAATGAAACTACTTGTCAAAGTCAAGGAGGAGATTGACAACATGATCACATCAGGTTTCATTAAGGTTGTCAAGGAATCAGAGTGGATAAGTTTGATGTTCATCAAAGCATTAAGAAGGATGGGAGGATAATTATTTGCATTGATTACAAGGATTTGAATGTGATGTGTGTCATTGATCCTTTTCTAACCCCTTCACCAAAGAGATCCATGGAAGGAGTAGCCGGGTGCAAAATCTATTCTTTCATAGATGGATTCTCAGGATATCATTAGGTTATAATTGCAAAGGAGGACCAAGAAAAGACAACCTTCGCCATTGAATGGGGAATTTTTTCCTATACAGTCATGCCTTTTGGACTGAAGAACACACCGCCTTTGTGTTTTTCATGTATTGTGGTTCAAGCATTTCAGGACTTCATCCATAAATTTCTACAAGTCTACCTAGATGACTGGACAAAGTATATGGATTAGTGAGGGACCATTGTGACAATCTAAGGCTGATGTTTGAGAGATGCCGACAGTTGAGTATATCCCTTAACATTAAGAAATATGTTTTTTCTACTCCATTTGGCACCCTGTTGGGACATATCATATATAAAGAAGGATTGTTAGTGGATCCTACCAAATTTGTCATTATTGTGGGATTGGGGGAGCCTACCATCCAGAGTGCGGTGCATGGATTCCTTGGGCATATGGGGTATTACTAGAAATTTATTAAGGGGTATTCCAAGATCACTATACCATTGGAAGGGTTGGTGAAAAAAAAGTACATTTCATTGGGGAGAGGCACAACAGATGGCATTTAACACATTAAAGAATAGGCTTATCATTGTGCCCATATTACAATTTCCCTCTTAGGATAAGCCATTCCATGTACATGTTGATGCTTCAGGATGGTGATTGGAGAAATATTAGCACAACCTAGAGAGGGAATTGTTTACCATACCTTGTGCTTTGTTAGTAGTAAGCTAACCTCAGTAGAACATAGTTATACTACCATGGAGCGTGAGGAATTATCGATGATCTATGCACTGCAAAAATTTAGGTAGTATTTTCTAGCGATGCCTTTTATCTTTTACACAGACCACATGGCATTAAATTACTTGGTAAATAAGCTCGTCTTACAAGGGTGCATATGTATGTGGTTCCTTTTGTTCCAATAGTTTGAGTTTATGGTTGTAAAATTGGGTAAGAGTAATTTAGGGCTTGATCATTTATCAAGGATTGAATCGGAGATGACACACAGAGCATCAAGGATACAATGCCGATGCATGAGTATTCAGATTGCAACAAGTGCCCTTGAATTGGAAGATAATTTTGTGTTTCTCAAAATAGGCATGGTGCTAGAGGGAATGAAGACTTTAGAAAGGAATTAGTTAGCCATATGTGTCATGCCCTACATGTTAATTAGTGGAGACTTATACAAGCTAGGACGTGATGTGGTTTTGCATCAGTGTGTGCTTGAGCATGAGTGCATTGTAGTCATGGAAGAGGCTCATGGTGGAATTACAGGGGGACACTATGCAGGGAATGAAATTGTGCTCAAGATCCTTTTGGTAAGATTTTGGTGGATAATGGTTTATAAATATTGTATCAATTATTTCAAGGCCTCGTGAAAACCTGTCGAGCCTTGACAAACCATGGAAAAGAGATGAAATGTAATTAAGGCTAATTTCGAGTGTAGAGTCATTCGAGATATGGGAAATTGACTTCGTTGGCCATATTTCACTATCCACATGAAGGAAAGGTTCATGTTATATCATTACATGAATAAATTACCTTACAAGGTGGGAAGAAGTGGTTCCTACAATGGATTACATAGAGAAAAAAATGGCCATGTTCTTGTGGGAAAATATAATCGGTAGGTATGGATGCCTACTGAGCTTAACAAGTTATAGGGTACTCATTTCTTAAATGAGACAGTTATAATATTATTGGTAGAATTCATCATGGCCCATCATAAGACTACCCCTTATTACCCAAAACTAATGGGACTCTTGAGGCGTTTAAAAACTTTTGAAACACATGTTGACCAATATTTGTAATGTGGGAAAAAAGATTGGGATGAAAAAGTTTCTATTGTGTTTTGGTCATATCGGACTATTTATAAAAGATTGAACAAGGACACACCTTTTCAATCAATGTTTGGCATAGAATGTGTGTTACATTTTTAATTTCATGTTACCTTTATTGCGTATAGCACATGGAAGAGGGTTAGATGATGAAAACACACTTAAAGAGAGGATTGAAAAGTTGATGCAATTGGATGAGATATGAGCTATTTCTCGCTGGAGTCAAAAAATAGAGAAATCTAGATAGAAGGCATGGCATGATAGACACATCAAGCACAACCATTTTGACATTGGGCATATGGTTTTCTTATATGGTTCCAATTTTTTGTGCCATCCTAGGAAAATCAAATTCCATTGGTTGGGCCCCTACATTATATCCTATATATTTGATTCAGGTGCTTGTCGATTACAAGTGTTGGATAGAACATGGTTTCTAGGCCATTTCAATGGGAGTAGGCTGATGAATCCCTACTATAAATAAGTCTTCTTTGTGTTTGTAAATAAGGCAGTATTTCTAGTTAGCCTAGGATTTACTTTGTGTAGTTTCCTTTCTTTGTGTTTCCATTTCTTGTTACTCTATTTTGTGTGTGTTTTTGCGCTAGTATCCACTTATTTCAAAAGTTTTCTTTGTGTAGAGGATTGTGCATCTATTTTTGTCTAGGGTGGAGTGATGTGACAAGTCTGAAAGCTATGGTTGTTGATGGATGAGGTTGAAAAATAAAAAACACGTGGATTGGAAGATCATGTGTAGAAGAGGTGAACATGAGGGAAGGATGGTGTCAAAAGTATTTATAGAAACCACATACAAGAATGAAAATCACAAGAAAAACATGAGGTAGGTGATGTCAAGAACTAGGCTTAGGACACAGAGGAAGAATCCCTTTGGTGTTGTATTCACATGAGTAAGGATTTGTGGTCGTAAGGGGTTTTTACTTGCCTGAACATTGCTGATATTTTTTGCATAGGATTGAGCATGGAGGAAAAGTGTTAAAGGTGTCTTAGGAAAAATACATCTTTATTACAAAATTACATTAGTAGGTGGCATGGAATTTATTGCGGAGAAAAGAAAAAGTTATAAATAGAAGATCGGGGGTGTGTTATTCTTTACCTTACATTTTAAGTTATCAAAGAGTTGTCACGAACTATGGAATCCTTACAAAGAAGATCGATAAAATTTGTGAAGATTTACATGCACATCTAGTTTGATTAGCAAACCAGAGTGGAAGGATTACATGGGTGTAAGAATAGAAGGTTGTGTGGAATGATTTCATTGGTGTTACGCCATCTTTTGGAAAAATGGTTTTCCAGGTTAGGGTTGCATAGCTAGGGCATGGGGTTTGGAGGAACTTTTGCAAAGAAGTGGATCCACGAAGTTGAGAAAAGCTAGGACTAGGAGAGAGGAAGAATTTTTAAGGACCCGATGAATTAATGACACCAATGAAAGTAGAAAATATTTCATGGAATAAGGGAAAGGGAAATCAAGCCATTTCTACCAGTTTCAATGAAGAATGGTACATGGAAATGCGACTGGATGATGTATTACTTATTAAGGAATGGGTGTCTCACATCAAAAAGATGACCATAAATGATTACAACCATCGAATGAGCACCAAAAATATGATATGACACTAGAACTAGTTCTCCCTACAGAGAAGAGGACACCAACTAGAATTACTATCTATGATGATGAAGTGAAGGTGAAAATGGAGAAGGTTGGGTTGTTGTAACTCTATGAGTTTCCCTATTTCAGCAAGCCTGAGAAACTATACCAATGGTTGATGTCACACGTGCATGAAGACTAATTCTATTTCATAGGTTGGAGGATATGCATAAACCCCCAGCTGATTTCTAAGTTCACCGGCCTTATCTATGAAGGAGAATCATTAGATGATGATTTGGGAGACAAAGAAGCCATTAAGAAGATTGTTGAAGCTTATGACTACAAGAAGGGTTCATGCTACTTCAACATTTCTACAATCACCAACCCTGTGATGAGGATGGCCATGTGCTTGGTCAAAAATCTGAATGGGCAAGAGAGATGGAAACATATCAACAAGGCATGCTTTAATGTATGTCGCAAGATCTCAGAGGGGACCATCTATAACCTCTCAAATTTTACCATAGAGGATATTATAAATGCCGTGCATGATGGAGAGAAGATCATGCTTGGTAATTTCCTCCTCACCATTATCTTTTTAGAGATTGGAGTGCCCAATGGGTTGGATAATTTTGTTTAGGAACACCCGGATGATACCCCTTCCCATGCCAAGAGGTTTGAATAGTATACCTATGATACCATGACAGCTACTCATAAGGCACACCTAGTAAAGTGGTATAATTTGATACATGATGCATATAGGGCTGAATGAATAATACTAGAGTATTTTCCTTCATTAGTAGAAGGAGAGGTTGAGTTCACCATATACCAAAATTTTTGTATCAAAAAATTTACTTTGATAGATGGCACCAAGAGTCCTTGGAGTAAGTTGCCTTTCTCCTTCACGGTGCAAGTACTTCTAAGCCGTGGTCAATTGATTCAAAGAGGTAAAGAAACTTAGGTTTGAATGAATAATACTAGAGTATTTTCCTTCATTAGTATAAGGAGAGGCTGAGTTCTCCATATACCAACATTTTTGTATCAAAATATTTACTTTGATAGATGGAACCAAGAGTCCTTGGAATAAGTTGTCTTTCTCCTTCACGGTGCAGTACTTCTAGGCCAGGGTCAATTGATTCAAAGAGGTAAAGAAACTTAGGCTTGATATAATTGTAGTAGATCAAGATTACCATGAGCTGCGCATGAAGTTTATATACCCCAAGAAGTACACCTATGTGGAGAAGTATGTCTCCCATGACGTACACATGTTGAAACTAGTAACCTTGCCTATTGCAAGGAGGACAACAATGAGGGTGTATTTACACCTAAGGCCTAAGAATGAAAAAGGAGCTTATGTTGAAGATGATTTATTCATTCTTGAGGACCCCACCACAAGGAAAAGGTTGTATTAAATAAAATAGAAAGAGGGAGTCTCCGAGAAAAAGTTACATCTGAGCATACAGATAGTACGGATAGTAGGGCACATGAGTCGGGTGTAGGCACAAGTACTTACACCTGGAAGATGTATCCCATTAGAAAAGTTTTAGCATATAAGGAAGAGTCTCCTGAGAGAGAATAAAAAGATAAGTCTCCTGAATTGGAGTCACCGGTAAGGAAGAAGAAAAAGGTGACAAAAGGATCAGAATCAAGAGAAACAAAAAGCATAGAGGCCAAAAAGGGTGATGAAGATGATGAAGAGTGTGGTAAGGCTCAGAATCACCCTGTGTATGATGTACATGAGTTAGATGAAGAAGGAAATTAAGAGAAGGATGAGAAATATTTATGTGCTCATGACAAAGGGGGAGTGAGGAAGTAAACATGAAAGATTAGAAGGCCCTACCCCGATCGAGGAGTAGATGGATAACACTATAGAGAGGGAGGTGGAAGGTATTATCCAAAAGTTTATGGAGCATGAAGTAGAGTGAAGCACTGAAGAAGTAATGAAGGAAACTAAGGAGAGCACAAATGTAGGAAAGGAGTATGGGAGCATGGGTGAAGACCCTAGCTTAGTAGTAAGCTTCCCAACAACAACGTGCATAGGTGGAAAGAACACAAGTAGTGGTGCAGAACATGATATGACTTATATTAATGATCTAAGTAAGTTACTATGCATGCGCTTCCAAAGTACAATGCCCACAAAATAACTGCTTGCTTGGTCTTCTTTTAATGAAGAGGGTCTATACCTACACATGAGGAAAATGCTATCCTGGGATTTCAAGTCCCACTTTGATGAACCCAAATTCGAGGTAACTCATGATGCATTAATGAAGATACCAGATGCCAAGGAGTAATCCCTATTGTAAATTCCCAACAACTATCGATGAATAATTTTTTAATATGTTGAACAAAGTATGGGTGGAGGTGGAAGAAATAATCTTTGGCAGAAATGAAAGAATAAGGGTCTTGGAGGAAGAACTTGAGAAAAAGAATGAGGAGATCATTGAGTGAGACAAGGAGATAAAACAAAATATATTTATCAATGTGTAGTTAAGGCATGGATTGAGGGATGAAAAGGTGAAGGTGCATGAATTCCACAAGAAGATAGAGGCCATTTCAGATGCCATTATCTTGAAACACCAAGACTTGGCCCCGCTTGAGTAGAAATACAAGTTAACCATGCACTTCTTGGAATACTTGACCCACATCCTAACCATGGATAGGTGGCCACTCACAATAGATTTGGCAGAAGAGGTGATGAAACACTAGAAGAATAAAGAAAAAATAAATACTGGGGAGAAAATGACTCAGTACTCCAAGCTCCTTACTGCAGTAAAGACTTCCACACAAATGGTCAAGTCGTGTATAACAACTATTCTTGCAAAGATAAGGTAAAAAGCATATTGGTTGCTTCACATGAGGTGGATCTAAAAGAATTTAAGGAAAATAAAAAAACAATAGGGTGGAGCATGATAAGATCATCATCAAGGTTGAGAATAAGTTGGAAAAATCAAAACCTTGTGGGGTTTGGTTAAGAATATGCCAATGGAACTATACCCCAAAGTCACTTGCAAGATATATGTACTAGGAGATCTTAGTAAGAAGATGGAAAGCATTGTAGATACACTAAAAGCTAAGAGCGATGAACTAATTTTTGATGAAGTAAGCACATTGGTGGGTGACCTACTTAAGCAGGTACATGGAGAAATGGATTCTAGGAGAAGATTAAGTCATCCGTAAAGAAGAAGTTCCCACTCCTCATGCCGCAATAGCATATTTTTCCATTCTTCCATTCTTTATTTAGATTATTTCAATTTCACTATTCTTTATTCTTTGAAGGATCAGAATGTTTCCAAGGAAAGAGAAACATGCATAGCGTTGGGTGATGTTGGACTCTAAATATTGGCTTAGTAGAGGCATGCATGCAAGATCAAGTAAATAGAAGGGCACTTAGGGAAAAGTGCATAGAAAAAGGTTTAAGAAGGGTTTTAAGTGAAACCATGGTGTGTGTAGAAGGAAGAAGAAGGGTTTAAAGGACTTAGCCATATTTTGCAATATGGATTCACTTGAGAAAAAATTGTGAGGACCCAAATAGGCGTGATAAGTGGATAAGGTGATAGCCTGGAACCTTAGAGGCCAATAAAAGGATATTCCACATAGGGAATATTCCCAGAGGCATCATTACAATTATTGGAAGGTTTTGTAAAGAGGATAGGCATTCGCCAATGGAGGAAAAAAGTGACACTTATAAGATCTTCTCATGAGAGAATTCATGGTGGTGGACGTTGATCCTATTTAAAGAAGTTCTTGGTTTATAACAAAAAGGAGAGCAGGGGAGAAGGTAGTGCAATAGGTGCTAGAAAGTATGATTGTTCTAAGAAAAGGTGGGTGATGAGGTGTTGCATAAATGTTAGGAAATGCTAAGGGTTTGGAGCTCATGATGCTAGGTTTTAGATTTCTTGGTGCTAGAGGGTTTTAAGAGATACCATTAAGCATATGTATGGGTACTAGGGTCTATATCAAGGGTTATAATGGGGAAAGCATAGTTAGGATCTCTCGATTAGATTAGTTCGAGGGGTTGTATCTTTTTCACTTGATGTATATGGTCTAAGATGACCCCTTTTCAAGTAGTATGGCTACCAAAAATGCTTTTAAATCAATATACATGAATCTTTTCTATACATCTTGTTTATGGGTGTAAACCCTTATGTTATTTGGCTTATCATGACTCATATTTGGTTTCTTTTGCTTCATATAATGTTTATTTAGATTTTTTGATGCATTGATGTGTAGATTTGTTAGTTATATCTTCTACATTTTAAGTATATGCATGTACTTTTTTTATTCAAATTATCCTCCATTAATGGTGGAACTCTCTCGCAAAGCTCACATAAAGGAGGACTCGGTGCCGCGCACATCTTGAGTGAGTGCCAAACATAATATGGTTGATAGGTCGACATGCTTGGGGTTAGAAAGAGGTATTAAGGGTAAAATAATGACTACACTTTGTTCAAGATATGAACAACAATTTTCATAGCTTCTTCCCAAAGTGGAACTTGGGAACTTGAGCGAGAATTCATCATGGTCATAGCCATTTCGAATAGTGTAGTTTTCCTTTACGTAATCCCATTCTAATGAGGGGAATAAGGATTAGTTAGTTCATTTTTAATTCCACATTCAACACAAAATGAGTCAAAATCTTGACTCACATATTCTCCCACATTGTCAATTCTAAGCCTCTTAATTTTATACTTAGAAGAGTTTTCAACTAAAGCTTTAAATTCTTTAAATTTTGAAAAGACATCGATTTATTTTTAATGAAATACGACCAAATCATATGAGATAAATCATCAATGAAAGTGACAGCATACAGAGAACCATTAAGAGAAGGAACTTCTAGGGGTCCTCTAACATCACTATGGAAAATCTCTAAAGGTTCAGAAGAGTTATCATCATGATGACTGTGAAAAGGATTAGTAGATTGCTTACCACATAAGCATCCTTCACAAGTTTCATGATTTTGGGAAATAGGTGGTAGACTAATTACTAGGTTAAGTCAAGACATGTCATACATGCTCTTGAAGTTGACATGACCTAGCCTCTCATGCCATAATTACATGTCACTTCTTTGAGTTGTCAAACAAGAAGTAGAAGGAAAACCAGAAAACACATACAATCCATCTCTTTGAATGCCTTCAACTATAGTAACATTATGTTCATTTTTAATAAACCATTTATCCTTTAACAATGTTACACTATAGTTATTTTGAGTTAATTGAGAACAAGAAAGAAAATTCATTTTAAGTTTAGGAACTAACAACACATTGTTAATAAAACCATTTGCAACTTTTGCTTTTCCCTAACCCTGAACATCGAGAATGGAATGATCACCCAAGTATATCTGATCATTACATTCACTAAGTTTAGATAGGATATCAGATCTAAAAGTCATGTGCCTAGAGGCACCACTATCTAATATCCATTCATTTTCTTTTTGTAGTGACAAAAGCGGCATACAAAGCAATTACATTTGATTTTTGGCTATTTTTCTTATTCTTGTTTTGATTTTGATTTTGATTTTGGTCTTGAACAAATTTGTTACCCTTTTGAAATTTAGGATTTGTTTTTTTATTTTTAAATTTGTAATCCTCTTTCTTGTGTCCAAATTTACCACAATAATGGAATTTTCCATCAAATATAACTCTTAGATTTCTAGGTTTCTTATCCTTGCTAGGAGGTTTAAAAGTTTTCTTTTTGTTTTTGTTGAATCTAGAGGTTTTACCTTTTGATTTCTGAGCGAGAAGTGCCTATGTGGAATTCTCCTTAGAATCAAAATTTGACATTACTTGTTCTTCTTATATAAGAAGAGAACTAAGGGTTTGTAAATCTAGAATGTCTTGTTTTGTTTGATATTTAGAATTCAAAATTGAAATGAAATTTCTAAAAAAATTATGAATATTCAATTGAATAATAAAATAAAGCAATTTATCTTGAATCAAATTACTACCACATCCATCTAACTGTGACTTAATATTTTTTATTTTTGCTAAATAATTTATCACTTTTTCATCTCCCTTCATGGGAGTTTTCATAAGCTCTAAAATCAATTTAATAATTTTTGATAAATGTGTACCTTCGTGCATTGACTCCAATTGATCCCAATCCTCACTAGGACTCTCTTGATTTCTGATATGAAGCAGAAAATCATCTTGTACACTTCGCAAGATAATGGACATCGCCTCTTGTACTTTCTGTTGATACGTGGTGACATTATTAGTAATTGTATGTCTTCTGGTAGGAGCTCTCTTTGTTCCATTTACAACTTCCCATAATTTGTGAGCCATGAATTCTACTTTTAATCAAATATTCCAAATTTTGTAGTTGTTTCCATTCAACATATGAGATTTATCAATTGAAAATTGATTAGACCCCATTTTTGCATAAAATATAGATAAAAATGATTAACAAACAAGGATTAAAATAAGAGTTTTATAGAAATTCCCCTTGTCGTATTTTAATCCTCGTAATTGATCATGATCAATTTATGAAAAAAAGAGGTCATGTTAATTAAATAGTCTATACATGAATACGTTAGAACGATATCAAAAAATTAAATTGAAATGTAAGTGAATTTTTTTTAGTTTTGTAACAAAATAATGACGAAAAATCTTATCGTCAGTATGAGAATATATCATTAAAAAATGATAATTTTACTATTTTTACAAAAATGTTTTATAATTTATTTATAGTTTTTGAAAAAATAAATAAACAAATTATTTAAACATAATTTCTAAACAAAACATTTATTTTAAAAAATTGGAGCTCTTTCTCCTTTAGTTATGTTTTCTTATCAACTCAACGAGCCATATTATATCAGCATGAATGCCAATACTTATTATTAATCAAAACCATATTACCATAGCAAACTAAATGTTCAATTACAATAACAACTGTATTAAACCAAGCCACATTACAAGTTAAATATGTAAGAAACCCACAACTAATCCACATTAGACAACCCACTCACCGTGCTGTGAAGGACTATGAAAAAAAAAGGGGTGGTGTGGCCTAAGTCACACCATCGTATCGTTATGGGGAGGATTTTAAATCCTTCCCCATCTCTGCACCATCCCTATATGGGACTATGACAAAAGGAGGTGGATTGCCTTATGGGGTCACAAGAGGTAGAGGGGCTCATAGGAAACGTGTGTGGCGGCACGAGGGGGCTCATGAAGTGAGCGAGAGAGTTCCAAGTGGCACATACAAAGGAGATGGATGTTATGGAGGGGGCCAACCCCATTTTAATATATGGTGATATACATACATACATACATACATACATACATATATATATATATATACATACATACATACATACATATATATATATATATATATATATATATACATATATATATATATATATATATATATTGTTTATAATATGGTTTTTAGTATGAATAAAAAATTTGTGTGGTAGATAGATTTAGGTTTGGTTTAGGTTTAGATAATTGGGTTTACATTTATATAAACCATATAAATTTTTTATATATAGATTTATATATGTGTATAAAAATTATACACATACATATTTATATTGTATTTTTATAAAATACAAAGATTTTATAAAAAAATTATACAACTATTATAGTTTGTATTAAACTATAGGAAAAAAATTCTAGGGGCCCTATTCGAGACATGAATAAGGATTTAACAAAAAATTCATAGTAAAAAAAGTAAATATAAATGTATTACCATGGGACAAGGAATTTTTCTTGACCAATGAAAAAAATTAAAAACCTATTTTCTCGAGTGTTGTCTCCCCTTGTAAACTCAAATTTTACTTTGAATTTTTACTTCCCCTTTTGATTTTCTTAAATCCCTGCAAACTATATAAAACTATATAAAATATTTCAAATATTTACAACCCTTACCTTATTTTCTAGAGCTTGGGTATTCCTAAAGTTGAATTCTTTTCACGTAGTTGAAAATTCCAAAATTCCTTTTCACCTGTGCAATATTCATCCAACCAACCAACTATGTGGAACAGGAAGGGGGTTAAATAATATTTCAAATAGTTTAACTACCTTCCCAACTGTTATAACCTTAGGTTACATTAGGATTAAATTTAATTTATTAATCCCGCTCTGGTACCATGTCAGGACGAGGGGTGAAAAGGTGTAATAACCAACTAAATTAATTAATTAATTATTATAAAGTAAAAATTATAACATACACAACATAAATAAATTAAATAAAACACAATGAACACATAACACAACATGTAACATGGAAAACCCCTAAATGGGTAAAAACCATGAAATAAATCCACTATCAAGAAAATTTTACAATTACCAATCCAAGTAACTCCCTCCTCACTTCTACTCCATGTTTTTACCAAGATCAACCTTCATATTCCACATTGGAATATTATTACATGATTTTGTATCTCATATCCTAAATTGATTCAATATGTGAATATATGACCTAGGCTCATATTTAAATAACCCGAAGTGTCATAACCTTATTAAGTGGTGGGACACATCTCCCAAATTTAGTTAGTTGATTAATTAAATTAACCAACCCCTAATATAAATTTTATATTTAAATATAAACTATATATTATAATGCACTTAATATTATAGTTCTAACAGGGTATTATCCACATAGGTTCTCATCATCTTTCCACCTCACCAGTCTACTTCTCATTGGTGTTCACCACCTCTTTCACCTCATAGGTTTCCTTCACATATACATCATTATTCATATACACCACCGGTCTTATAGCATTATCACATGCCTTTAGCTCCTCGTACATTAGGTTGGGGACCCTTTCCCTTCAATCTCATTAGATATAATAATTTTCATCACACACTTGGGGGAATAAGAGTTTATCCCCTTTAGTCATTGTTATTTATTTCTAGTATCTACACACACACATTACACTCCCTAATTTTCATCTAGTCTCTCCTACGTAAATTGATGCACAAATTCTACCTTCACTACCCTATGATGCACTCTAATTTTATGGTTCATAATCAAGTGTTGAGGGTCTAAATCTGAAATGAGCCTTGTTGCATTCACTTTTCAAGATCTATTCTTCATGATCTATCATTATAGCACAAATTCTCAAACCATTTCATGATGGCACACTCTTATTCTATGGTTCATTATTGATTGTTTAAGGGTCTTATATAAATGAAACTCATCTCATACTCATACACATACACTATGGGGAAAGTTTCTCCTATTACATTCACATTTCATAACATTACATTATACTCATACATTATATATTACATATCTTGTTTGCACTTATTGTTTCTTGTTGATACTTGCATGATGCACGTTATCTACTATGTTATTCAGATACTTGGTATGTCATTATCTTTATCATATACACATGCACATTCACTTGGTATTTTTAATTGAATGTATACCTCTTAAAGGTTCTTATACCGCAATGTTGTTTGACACTCTACCTTTTACTAGGGCTACTCTGAGTCTCCTGGGGGTATCTAATTTATCACACATTACATGTGTTATTGTTTAATTATGTACTACCTCTATTGTCTAACACATCATTTCCATTAATACATACATGATTTGACATAATTTATATCTTTATAACATGATAATGGGTGCTTCATGTGAAATATTTTCCTTCCGGGATTATATGCCACCATGGTTATCTGTTACATTTTGTTTTCTATTCTTTGAGATTGTATGCCATTATTTGCGGGCTATTCCCTATGTATTTATTGATCACAATTCACTTACTTTTGGACACTTTGGACATGATTGTCTTATGAAATTATTAGTGATGTCCCATGTTTGAAACTTGATATTTGTGGTCTATCTTGTATGCACACTTACTTGTTACATTGTTTTTCTATGACATGTTTAATAATTAGTTTTACTACACACACACACATATATCCACTTTGTTTGCATGTGCCTTAGTTTCTACCATAACCATCCCCTACCCCCTATAGGTATCAGCTAAAATTCATCATCAAGTCCTCTCTTTGGTCCTTATACTCCTAGAGACATCACATGTACCCCAAATAAGGGGGGCATATATTGGGTGAAACAATCACCCCATATAGTAGTTCAGAGATAGAGTTCGATCTAACACATTACTGAGAATGCAAAAAAAGCACATAGTTATAGAACAACCCAAAATCTAAATTGGATCCTCAACACAACACAAAAACTAGTGCCTAAGCACTTGTGTCCTCCTCTGGGAGCTAATGTCCTTGGGGAAAATACAATCAGTTTCTTAAATCAACACAATTCAAATTAGTTTATATAGTATTCTTCATAGTACATGAAAAATCCTCCAACACAAAGAATTCATTCTATATCCATTTTCAATAGGAAAAAACATTACATTTGAATCTAATTCAAGACAGTAGGAACACACCATATGTAGTGGTGTATATCGAGTAGAGTCATAGAAGGAGAGTAACACTAGACCTCTCTCCCCAACACTTTCTCTTTTTCATGAGATCACTCAAAAAACTTGCACTTGGAATGAGAATGTTTAAAAACTCTCTTTTGATGTGATATCACCCAAAAACTCACACTTGACTTGATATCTCCAAAAACTAGATCTTCACAAAAATTTATTGTTTAGGACATTTTTCTATCCTTTTACACTCTTCTACATTAGGTGCACACTTTTCATTTATAAAATTTTACATACTTATGTACACTTTTCTCTTATTTATCATATACAATACTTTGACTACATTATTTTTCTTCCTTTTGAAAGTCCATCCTTACAATAAGAAAAAAAAAAACACAACATGTACAACATGGTACAATGCATACAATTCACCGCTAGGGTAACTTTTTCTTCCTAGTCTCCAAACTTCATTTTGCATTCATTCCACACTTCACTTGTCTCTTCGAAACACTATCACCATCACGCTCTACAAGAAAAAAGGTGTGAATTTCTTATATACTTTATGTTACTTATTATTCACTCAACAATATAGAGTGGGCACAAATGTATACACAAAATAATGCACTCAGTAATTGCATTAGTGCAAAATCACAGCACCCCTGGATGTTGATCAGATTTCTAGGTTGATCATACTAATATCCAGTGTGATTGCATAACATTGAATCCTTTCTCCAAGTGTGGGACTTGAAGAGTGAGAAAGGAATCTCCAGAGAAAGGCTGGTTCCTATTCCTCTGTTCAGGTGCACACGAAATATGCAGAGGGTTTTCTCAAAATCTAATCTAATCTGCCAAGGAGACAAGGTAAGAAGATGCATAAAATAAATCTAAGCTAATAGAGGTGATGCACCGAGGAATGAAGAACATATGCTTTGCCAAATTAAACACAGACCATGTAGATATAACACAACACCATGCACAGATAGCAAAAATGCAATGAAAGATCAAGAATGACAGTAATAAATATGTAAGAGGGTTTAGAAGCAACCACAGACACATATATATTGCTCAAGGATCGATTCAATACATTGCAATGGCCAAAAGGAAAAAAAAACGGTGTTACAGTCTATATGGGAGGTTTGAAAACTCCACAAATCTTCTTATGAACAGGAGAGAAGGGAGGGTGCAAAGCAGAAATGTCCAACTCTAGAAAGAAACCCCTCCTTACAATTTATAGGAAGAATGGGAGAGAAAAGAGAGAGGAATTCAAAATCTGCCCCAACCACCTCTAGGTTGCATTTAATTTGTCCATCATGGCGAAGCGGTGGATTACGGCAAAGCTATGCGGCGGTTTGCCTAATGAGAAGCGGCGGGTTTTCTGCTGCATTAAAGTGGTTGTTGAAGCATTACCTCTACTTGTTATTTTGTGCCAGAGGTGTTTCTCAATTTTATCCCTCCAGAATACACCAAAATGCAAGATTGACCCTGGAAATGTGTAGAGAATTTCAGCAGCTTTCCGTTGATATCAAGAATGTGCAAATCCGAGCTCTGGATCGAAAGATATGTCGATCCGAAGATTTAGGACACTAACAGCAAAACGGATTTTGAAATATTTTCCGCCGATCGCCACTGATGCCACGTGGCATGCTCTGATTCACTGAATAATTCTCTCTCCTCTACTTTTCGGCGGGCTGTCTCTTGAATTTTGACTTTTGGTGCTCTTGGAATATTTTCCACATTTTTCCCACGCCCCGCCACTAGGGATACGTGGCATGCATTGGTTGGTTCACGAACCTGTCGGGTCTTCCTTCACTTTTACCCCTTTTGGCTTAGATTTGGCCAAACTTTCCAACTCCTCCCCGAGCTCCGCACTTCTATGCTCCATTGGACACGTGTCCAATTTCTATTGGCTCGGGCCAGCGCTTCAAACCTTGCCTTTTGACCTTTTGGCTTCTCCTTGATGACACGTGGCAATTTCTCAATGGTTCTCGGGCCTGCCGGGTCTTCCGCGTACTTCGCGTCCATTCGTCCCGGACGTCCCATTTTGATTTTGGACCTTTTGGGACAATTTCGGCCGGTTCGGCCGGTTCGGGTATTTCTGGCCCGCTTGTCCCACTTTGTTTCGGACTGACTTGACTCTTTTCGGCCGGTTCGGGTCCTTTTGTCCCGCGCGTCCCGAACTGCCCCTCTCAGCAGTTAGTCGATTTTCTCTCTCGGTCGAACCGGCATTTCGCGCCGCCGCGTACTTTCATCCCACTTGTCCCAAATGCTTAGTGGGCCGCCTGGACTCATTTCGGCCGGTTCGGGTGGTTCGCGTACCTTTGTCCCATTTGTCCCACCTTGTGCTGGACTAGGACTTAGCCGATTTTCACAATTTTTCCTGGCCCAAACTACTTGCTTTTCGCAACCTCTCTCGCACTTTCTCAAAGCTTGCTCCTTCCTTCTTCACTGGGGAGTTTAGAAAGATTCCTGAAGGGACCCTAGAAACCTGATTTTGCTCTGAATCAGTCATTTTTCTTGGAATTTGGACATCCTGATGCATGTTATCAAATTTACCCTGGGGGGGTGAATTTTGGATAACAATTTGGCGACTCAGCGGGATCATCTGCCTGCTAGATGAAAAGGCCAGTTGCCTGAAGCCATCCATTGGGCATGGAGTCATCAAATATTCTGTTAGAATCCAAACTGACTCAGAATGTGCGAGGAGGAAGATGGAAAGAGACTTGATTTTAGCAAAGACATGCATCATCTCCATGGACAGCAAGCTGTGCCAAGGCACTTAGGGAAAACAAAACTAATCTACAGCAAAACAATGTGCACAAGCACTTGGAGGAAAGAAAATCTAATCTAGTATTTACAGATGTAGTGAACCTCCCTCTAGAAGCAACGCTTGAGATAGATTCCATTTACTGGAATCTGCAGTTCTTCACCATCCAATGAGGCCAATTGGAAAGCATTGTTGTTCTTGCACTTTGTGACCATGTATGGGCCACTCCAAATGGCATCAAATTTTGAATGCCTTCCTAGTTTTGCTCTGTCCACATCCCATTTCAATACTAGATCTCCTACTTGAAAAGATCTATCTTTGGCCTTCCTATCAAAGGTCTTCTTGATCAAAGCCTGATCCTTTTCCATTGCTTGGAATGCCTGATCTCTGATTTCTTGCAGCTCCATCAATTCTACATATCTCACCTCCATGGGCCCAAACTCTAGCAACTCCAGCTGTTTCATGAGTTCCAACGTTGGCAGCTCAAGTGACATGGGCAAGACTGCCTCTCTTCCGTAGACAAGCCTAAATGGAGAGTTACCTGTGGATCTTTTGGGAGTTATCCTATCAGCCCATAAGGTTGATTTCAGTTTGGTATGCCAAGCCTTCTGATTCTCATCAAGAGTCCTCCTAATGATCCTCAGCAAGTTTTTGTTTGTAGACTCTACCTCGGCCATTACCTTGAGGCTAATAGTTTGATGAAGTGCTCAGTGTAAATCCTCCGTTCTTGACAGCCCACTCAGTAACTTTAGATCCAATGAATGCCAATGCATTATCAGAGACTATTGTAGCAGGTACACCAAATCTGGTAGTTATCCCCTCGTAAAAGTCCAAGATGCTAGACTCATTCGCCTCTTTGAGTGCTACTGCTTCTGTCCATCTGGTGAAGTAGTCTGTGGCTGTCAAAATCCATTTGTGCCCTTGGCTCGAATTGGGATTGATGATTCCAATGAAGTCCAAACCCCATTGCATGAATGGCTGGTCAACTGAGATTGGATGTAATGGGAGGGCTGCAAGTCTCTCTTTTCCTGTGAAGAATGCACAATTCTTACATTTCTTGATCCATGCATAGCAATCACTAAATATTTTAGGCCAATAATAACCAGCCTTCATGATTTTCGAGTCACTACTTGGTGCAAAATGGCCGTAGCTGGTCCATCATGAAACTCCTTTAATACCCTTTGAATCTAACCTATGTTAATGCATCTCAAAGAAGACTCCATTCATGTCCTTCTTGAACAAAACTCCATCAATGATGGTATATGGAATAGCCCTGCAACCTGAAGTGTCTTCTTCTTGCTTTTCTCATTTCTAGAGGGCACATGCCCGTCTCAGAGGAAATGTATCATATTCGAGTCCAACAGGAGTGGACACATCATCATTTTCTGTTTTTGATCATCTTGTAATAACAGGGACAACGTCTTCTTTATCTTCTGGGTTGTTTAGTTGTTTGGAAATGAGCTGCTCACACAAACCTTTGCCTCTTACCAGCTTGGTGATCTTGATCTCAATGTCATACTCCATGACACGGGTGATCCATCCTGCCCTTTTCTCATTCAAATCCTTGTTGAGGAGGAAGTCCTTAACCCCAGCATGTGAGACCAGCAACTGGACCTTGTTGTTTGAGACCAAATGCTTGAATTTCTTCAAGCTCCTGATTACTGCAAGCACATGTTTTTCAATAAAAGAGTACCTCAATTCGCAGTCATTTAGGCTTTGGCTGAAGAAGGCAATCGGCTGTTCATCATTATCTTTGTTCTGCTGTACCAGAATGGTAGAAATAGTGTCATCACCTCCAAATGCATAGAGGATGAAATCCTTGGAAAAGTCTGGGTTGATGAGAGTGGGTGCCTGGGAGATGGCTTCTTTGATTGCTTCAAAACTCTCCTTGCTTCTTGTCATCCATTTGAAAGCCATGATTTTTCTTAACATTTTGGTGATGGGCTTGACAAAGGCTGCAAAATTTGGGACAAACCTCTCGAACAAAGTTTATCCTTCCCAGGAAACTTTGAAGAGCCTTTTTGTGACTTGGCAATGGCAGAGCTCTTATGGCTTCAACCCTCTCTGGATCAATTGCTAATCCTTCCTTGGAGACAATATGGCCAAGGAGTTTCCCTTCATGTGCAAGAAAGATGCACTTCTTAGGATTTAAAGACACTCCAAACTTTCTACATCTCTGAAACACTTGCCTGAGGTGAAAGAGATGGTCTGCAGCATTCTTTGAGAAGATAGTAATATCATCTAAGTATATCAGTACTATCTTGTTGATCAAGCCTCTGAATGCCATATCCATAGCTCGCTGGAATGTTGCTCCGGCGTTCGACAGTCCAAATGGCATCTTCTTGTAAGCATATGTGCCCCATTTGGTTGTGAAGGCTGTCTTGAACTGGTCTTCCTCCTTCACCATAATTTGATTGAAGCCTGAGTATCCATCAAGTAGTGAAAATCTTTCTAAACTAGCTACGACCTGTAATATTTGCTCCATGGAAGGGAGTGGATAATGGTCCCTGAGAGAGGATCTATTCAAATCTCTCAAGTCAACACATAGCCCGATCTCTCCACTTTTCTTTCTGACCGGAACCAAGTTCGCAACCCAGCGTGAGTGCTTGATAGGGAATATAATTGCTGACTCAATCAGCTTGTCCAGCTCCTTCCTCATGAGAGGCTCCATGTGTGGATTGATTGGTCTCTGTTTCTGCCTGACAGGCTTAGTATTTGGATCTAACTCGATTGTATGCTGAGCTAAGTTGGGATTGAACCCTTTCAAGTCTTCATAGCTCCAAGCAAACACGTCTGGAATTCTTGACATATTTGTATGAACTCATACCTTTCCCTGCTCAGATTGTCATCTTTCTAATTTGCAAGTGGCTTGTTCTCTTCTACCAAGATGGATGCCGAATCTTCCCTCTTGACCTGAATATTTGCTTTCTCCTTTCTAAACTGATCATTGGGGTTAAAAATTGACTCCAAGGTGACAAGTCCCTTGGGCAGCTTGTCAGTTCTCAGCTGTATCACCTAGTCACCATATTGCTGTTCCAACTTCTCTTGATTCTTAGCTGAGAACTCAGCTTCTTCCTGCAAGAAGTGGATGATTTGCTGGTCATTCTCAAATACTTGCCAATTGACATCATTATCTGGCACTGAAGGCCTCACAATCACGTGGATGTTTGGCTGTACCTTGTCTTGTTGAATGTTTTCTACAATGTCAAAGGCTGCCCCTACTGCTGCAAGCCTGTCAGCAGCTTGATTCTCTTTCCTGGGAATGGCCTTGATGCCGAAACCCTCAAAATCTTCCATGAGGTCCCACACCTATTCTTGTAGCATCTCGAGTAGATCATTTTTGGCAAGATGTCGTCCCTTGACCTAATTTACAATCAGCTCACCGTCCCAAAAACTTGCAAGTTATTTATTTTTTCTTTATTGCCCAATGCATCCCTTGCACCAAGGCTTCATATTCAACAAAGTGTTATTGGAGCATGCAAATTGAAATCTAAAAGATGAATAATACTTTACTCCTTGAGGTGAAATAAGCACGGCTCCACCTCTTGCACCTTGTCTACTCCTTGATCCATCAAAAACAGCTTCCATACCTCGTTGTCATCCTTTTGGTTTGGCTTGGTGATGCTAGGAATAGGTTGACTTTCTTCGTGTATACAATAGACCCCTAGCTCCAATTCTTCTACTTCTTGATAAGGATCAAAAGCATGCACCTTGCTTTCCCATTCATCAAGAGTCAAATCTGGGATACTTCCAACCTTAGTGTCGGCTTCATCAGTGCCAAGGTGATCTTCTTGATCAAATGCTGAGCAATTGGTATTAATATGACTTGGAGTATAGGGCTCAATGTGGAAATCTGCAATAGGTTCTGACCTAATTGTAGCTTTAGTTCCATACCTCATTCTGAACAGCATGTGTGACCAATCAGCGGACAAATATCCCCCAATCTTGGCAAAAAGAAAGTCCCTTGACAAACAGAGGGCAAAGAGTGGTGGAAGGTCTATGACTGATATATCTTGTAATACAACAACATTTGGACATGCATGCAAGGTAAGACTCAAATTTCTAATCACTCCAACTGCATTGTTATGCTGTCCCATCCAAATGCACTACTCTCCCTTAGATGTTATTTCATACTGGAGCCCTAACTGATCAGCTATCTGTTTAGGCATTACTGAGCTACTTGCCCCGGAGTCTATCATGCAATTATGCACTAGCTGATTTCCAATGATTAACGAAACATAAAAAGGGGGGGGCTTCAACATTTTACCTTGTTGTGCTCCATGATTTCCTTCAGGCTGGGCAGCATTTGTAAGCACTTTGTCTTGCCTCTGAACCTGCTGATTCGAAGTTGGCCAGTCCTTCATAGCAGCTTGCAGCAGATCTCTTTGGCCTGGGATGGATAGGGATTCCCACATAGATATATTGACGTTTGTTTTCTTCATCTGATCAATGATACTGAATGGTGATGAAGGATCTCTCTGCTGTCCCTTGATTTGCACATTTGCTCCTTGAATATGGGCAGCAACAGCTGGCATTTGATTTGGCCAAGGGGCTGTTCTTGGCTGCCCTCGTGCATTTGAAACTGGGTTTTGCTTGCCAATCATTTGTGGAGCTGTGGAAGGTTGTGGATTGGCTGGGGCTAATGGCTATTCTTCACCCAAATTTCTCCTTTTAACCTTGTGTTGGCGGTGACACCTTGAGAAAGCGCCTCGATTCATGCCACAGTAAATCCTCTCGCTTGCCAATTTACCAATGTGGTGTCATTTGAAACCGGGTTTTATTGTTGGAATGTTTCTTGTTGTTGGCTGTTTTCTTGACTACTCTCACCCTCCACACCAGCACTTGTTACCATTAAAGCTTGGGTTAAAGCACCATTATAGCACATGGATTGATTATGGGGTTCATTACATGGAAAACACCATTCATACTCCTGGGCAATGTTGTTTTGTGCTGGTACTAATGCCTTAGAGGCAGATATGGCATTTGGATTATAGGGCTGGAATGGTCTATTGGCAGGAGGCCTTGTTTGATTCATATTTGTAGCTGGATTAGGTGGCCTTTGAGGCTGATATGGCTGCCTATTAGGTTGAGCTTGAGGCTGATACGAAGGTCTAAAACCTTGAGCTTGCTGTCTTTTGAGAGTAACCAGCTCATTGCCTAGATTTTGCAATTGCTTCATGACTTCTTGAAGCTCATTTGGGGCGCTTGGAGATGAAGTGGAAGCTTCATTTGAACTCTGATTTCTAGGAGTGGGAGAAGGAGCTAAGACAGGTGCTTGACTAGTACTTGGGCTCTCTAAACTTGGATATAATGGCATTGGAGGCCTAGGAGCTAGCTTGCCAGCTTGAATCAGACAATTTTCAGCTCTAATGGCAATACTATAAGCAGCAGGGATAGTTGTGCCTCCCATGGATTGAATCAACATAGAAATATCAGAATTTAAAGCTTTAAGGTAGTATAGAAAAGCACCTTCTGCTGTTGGTCTGACTGCTACTGGAATTCTATCCCAAGATCTTTGAAATCTGAAGTTGAAGTCAGTTAGCTGCTCATTGGAAGCTCTCTTGATGGTTGTCAGCTGCTCCAAAAGAGACAAGTTGTCTCCCTTCTCTCCAAATTGATTATGAAGTGCAATACACAGCTGATTCCAGTTTGTGATAGAAGCAGCTTCAAGGCTCCTAAACCATTGCAATGCTTTCCCCTTGAATGAAGATGCCAGCAATTTGACAGCTACTTGCATCTCATTAATCTCATGGATTGCACAAATATTAGCAATGTCCTTGACATGATCACCAGGAGTGGTCTGATTTTCTCCAGTAAAATATGGAATGTTCTTCAATGCTGCAACTGGGATTGGATTTTGTGCATTGAGAGCAAGTGGGTCCTCGTGAAGTTGACATAGGGTTTCTTGGTTGCGCCATCTCGAGTGGTCTTAAAACCTCTTGTATATTGAAAGAAAGGCCTCGCTGTGTGGAGGAGTTGAGAGAGTTCTGCTTGGTGGAGATGGAGACCTTTGAATCCTTCTTCCTCTTTGCCTTCTTCTTGGAGATAGTTGCAGGTATTCAAACAGCACTTCCTCTTCTCCAGCTCTTGACCTTGTGATTCTTCTCATAAGCTTTTAGGCCTGACTGCTGAAACTAGTTGATTCTTCCCCTTGGAGTCGCCAGATATGCAAATAATAGCTCTTTTCAGCAAGAAAATTGCAGCAGATGCACATCAACCTTGCGCAATAAAAATGAGACCTCCGGTCCCACCGGGCGTGCCAAAACTGTTAGTGCAAAATCACAGCACCCCTGGATGTTGATCAGATTTCTAGGTTGATCATACTAATATCCAGTGTGATTGCATAACATTGAATCCTTTCTCCAAGTGTGGGACTTGAAGAGTGAGAAAGGAATCTCCAGAGAAAGGCTGGTTCCTATTCCTCTGTTCAGGTGCACACGAAATATGCAGAGGGTTTTCTCAAAATCTAATCTAATCTGCCAAGGAGACAAGGTAAGAAGATGCATAAAATAAATCTAAGCTAATAGAGGTGATGCACCGAGGAATGAAGAACATATGCTTTGCCAAATTAAACACATGGTACTCATGTAGATATAACACAACACCATGCACAGATAGCAAAAATGCAATGAAAGATCAAGAATGACAGTAATAAATATGTAAGAGGGTTTAGAAGCAACCACAGACACATATATATTGCTCAAGGATCGATTCAATACATTGCAATGGCCAAAAGGCAAAAAACGGTGTTACAGTCTATATGGGAGGTTTGAAAACTCCACAAATCTTCTTATGAACAGGAGAGAAGGGAGGGTGCAAAGCGAAATGTCCAACTCAAAGAAACCCCTCCTTACAATTTATAGGAAGAATGGGAGAGAAAAGAGAGAGGAATTCGAAATCTGCCCCAACCACCTCTAGGTTGCATTTAATTCATCCATCATGGCAGAAGCGGCGGGTTCTGGCAAAGCGGCGGTTTGCCTAACAGAAGCGGCGGGTTGTCTGCTGCATTAAAGTGGTTGTTGAAGCATTACCTCTGCTTGTTATTTCGTGCCAGAGGTGTTTCTCAATTTTCTCCCTCCAGACTACACCAAAATGCAAGATTGACCCTGGAAACGTGTAGAGAATTTCAGCAGCTTTCCGTTGATATCAAGAATGTGCAAATCCGAGCTCTGGATCGAAAGATATGTCGATCTGAAGATTTAGGACACGGAACAGGCGAAAACGGATTTTGAAATATTTTCCCGCGCACTGCCACTTGGACGCCACGTGGCATGCTCTGATTCACTGAATAATTCTCTCTCCTCTACTTTTCGGCGGGCTGTCTCTTGAATTTTGACTTTTGGTGCTCTTGGAATATTTTCCACATTTTTCCCACGCCCCGCCACTAGGGATACGTGGCATGCATTGGTTGGTTCACGAACCTGTCGGGTCTTCCTTCACTTTTACCCCTTTTGGCTTAGATTTGGCCAAACTTTCCAACTCCTCCCCAAGCTCCACACTTCTATGCTCCATTGGACACGTGTCCAATTTCTATTGGCTCGGGCCAGTGCTTCAAACCTTGCCTTTTGACCTTTTGGCTTCTCCTTGATGACACGTGGCAATTTCTCAATGGTTCTCGGGCCTGCCGGGTCTTCCGCGTACTTCGCGTCCATTCGTCCCGGACGTCCCATTTTGATTTTGGACCTTTTGGGACAATTTCGGCCGGTTCGGCCGGTTCGGCCGGTTCAGTATTCTCGGCCCGCTTGTCCCACTTTGATTTGGACTGACTTGACTCTTTTCGGCCGGTTCGGGTCCTTTTGTCCCGCGCGTCCCGAACTGCCCCTCTCAGCAGTTAGTCGATTTTCTCTCTCGGTCGAACCGGCATTTCGCGCCCGCCGCGTACTTTCGTCCCACTTGTCCCAAATGCTTAGTGGGCCGCCTGGACTCATTTCGGCCGGTTCGGGCGGTTCGCGTACCTTTGTCCCATTTGTCCCACCTTGTGCTGGACTAGGACTTAGCCGATTTTCACAATTTTTTCTGGCCCAAACTACTTGCTTTCTGCAACCTTCTCCGCACTTTCTCAAAGCTTGCTCCTTCCTTCTTCGGCCTGGGGAGTTTAGAAAGATTCCTGAAGGGACCCTAGAAACCTGATTTTGCTCTGAATCAGTCATTTTTCTTGGAATTTGGACATCCTGATGCATGTTATCAAATTTACCCTGGGGGGGTGAATTTTGGATAACAGTACATTTCTTAGTCCTAAATACATACTATCATTCATATGATTCCTAAGAAATAAAACTAGTAATTAACAATTATCGTTGACCTCTTGTCTTTTCTTATTTCTTTTTATTTGGTATTTCATACTCCACAACCCATTCGGTATTTTACTTATTTATCTTTTATGGCTCTAGAAACAGCCTAGCTAGGACAGGAGCTCCCAGGAACCCCTGTCCCCTTTGGGTGTCTTTGACCCTTTTCTACCTTACTCACTTCGTTTGGGTCTCTTTTATCTTTTGGGAATATTTTCTACTTATGGGTTAGATTTCTAGTTGTCAATTACAAAATTCAAATAAGGGAATCATATAAATGCATAGTTATGTGACAAAAATCAAGTATAAACCTCTATGAATATAGTATCATCACCTAAGCTTCCATTCAAAGGAGATTAAAGCACTTCAAGGCATCCATCTAACATTCATTCAAGGGACAAGGGACTAAATTTTCTTCATACAAAACATATGAAGGGGAAGTTTATTTATTCCATCCACACATCTATCTACATTGTTACATTTAGCTACAACCTCGCTATTAAGTGCACTTGCACAAGGGAATCCTAGGGCACAATTCTTACACATACTTACAAGAAATACATGGATCCTAAGATGTAGTGTAATACACGGTCCTAAGTTAACTCTTGCGGTGATCTCTCGAGGTCAGTCTGAATCCCCATATTACATCTTTACATTTTTTGTTTTGATTTTTTATTATGAGTTTTACAGTGAATATTTCTTTTGTAGGTCATAGGTACCTCGAAATCATATTACAACACATAGGTGACCAACACAGAGTAATTATGACATACTTGTAAAACACCAGAGATCAAATCCAAATTTTTGCTTAGTCACAGTTCCTAGTAGAGGTCTTCAGCATACATAAGTGCCCATTTCCACCCATGGGCACCAATGTCCAAATGTATTCATGTAGTCCATAGTTTATCCTAGGGATTGATGAGAATCTTGAAGATTTCCTAGTCCAGAGAACTCCCAAATTAAGTATTAATCATCCAAGCCACTATTCATATACCTATTTCTTAGATTTTTGTATTTTACTTGTTTATGTCTTTTGTTATCTCGAATTTACTAGCTACATATAGTATTGTACATTATATTAATTTTCAATTTAGGGTTTAAAAAAGTAATTTTTGTTAAATCAAAACCCAATGATGAGCCTAAAATTCTAACCGGTTAAACTAATGTGTTAAAGCCTTAGCCCTTATTTGTGTGTCCATTTCTCTTGAATTTCTCTTCCACATTGAGTCTTCTAAAACACTTGATGAAGCATGGAAAAATTTAGATTGTATATTTAGAAAATGAAATGACATGAGAGCACATGAATTGGAAAAAACATCCAAGATTAACTCCTAGGAAATTTCATGACCTACAAGCCTTCTTCTCAAAGTTTGTCAACACTAGATTTCTCTTAAAGGAGTGTAAAGTTGAGAAAATGGATGCCCAATTAATCTTTTTGATTATTTCTAAGCTTGTACCTGAATACTCCATCTTCATTTTTACTTTCCATGCCACGAAGGAAGCTATAGGAGTTCTTAGAAGAATACATCATTTAACAAATTTTCATTCCAACTCATTCAAGAATATGATAAGATAATTCTAATGGGAGAATCCATATCCAATTCAAATGCCCTTATAGTAAGTAAAATTAAGGGAAAGGAAAAGAAACATGAAAATAAGAAAGAGAAAAATTACCAACCTAAGAAGGAAACCAAGACCAACCAAACCAAAACCAAATCTAATATGAACACTTCTACTTCTCATCCTAAAGCGAAGAAGAAAAAGTTTAAGTTTTCTTATTTCAATAATAATGGTAATGAAGAGAATCAATATATGAGAAAATAAATAGATCACCTACCTCATTTACTTGAGAAAATAATATATGTGTTCTTGATTCAATTAAACAAAATGCTCTGAAGTCTGATTCTTCCAAAGAAAAAGAGTCCAAATATGAGAAGAATAAAGGAAATTCCTTTATAGATATATTTTCTTCTTGATCAACATGGATCATTGATTTCGTGCCTCGCATTACATGGTATCATAACATGTTGATTTTTCATACATTGAGCTATGTGGCATGTCCCAAATAAATTTGGGTAATGATAATTTTTTGTCAATTTCTGGTAGTGGATTAATAGAAGTAGAAGGTAGAACATTTAACCATGTCTTGAGTGTTCTCAATCTCTCTACCAATATCCCATTGGTTCACCAAATCACTCATTTTGGTGAAGGAATATGAGTGGAATTTAATCCTAAATTGGTGATTATTCATGAACTTCATAGTGAGTCTACCTTAGCTAAGGTAAACATGGATCATTGGTCACAATTGTACACCTTCTCCTACTTTACTTCTTATTCAAAACCCACTACCTTGATTATTCATGCATATGAGGTTAGTAAGCTATAATATGAGCATTTTGGTTATCTTAATTATCCTTACCTTGAAAAATTGATCCAAAATGAGATGGTCAAGATGTTAACCCGAGTCAAGTTTTATGAGGATTGTGCCCTCAAGAAGTACTCGAGCAAATTTTTTTCATAGGAAAATCTTGGAGACCTTCTCATCAATTGGATCTTGTTTATAGTGACATTTATAGCTCATTCCCATCTCCTTCATTTACTAGATCTCTCTACATTCTTACCTTCATTGATGATTTTTGCATTACACTTGGGTGTATTTTATTAAATAGAATTTTGAATTTTTTGATCACTTTCAACACTTCAAGGGTCTTACTGAGAAAAAATATGAAAAACTTCTTAAGATTCTTCAAACCAATAATGGAGGTAAATATATGAGTAATGGGCACAATGATTTATGTACCTCCATAGGGATTGTTTCGCAACTTACGCTTTCTTATATCCCTTTGAAAAATGGAGTGTGAAAAGAAGGAACCGAATGATTAAGAAGATGTCCCCTTGTATGGTTCACTCTAAATCCCTTCCTCCATAGTATTGGGATGAAGTAATGAACTATGCTTGTTATATTCAAAATTTTGTTCCATAGAACATCGTAAAAGGGATGACACCCTTTGAATATTTTTTTTTACATAAATATGATGCGAAGAAATTTTTTATCTTCGGATCAACTCTTATGGATTAGATTCCCAAAAAGAGAAATGAAGCCTAGAACTACAAGACAGACCTTATATCTTGTAGGTTATCTTAATGATGCAAAGGGCTATAGATTTTGAACCTTACTACTTAGTGTCTTTATATTGAGAGAAGTGTGAAATTTCATAAGTCATATTCTACTTCCACTTCTCCATCTATTTATGTACTTATACCTCTATTTTATTTTGATTCTAATTCTTCTAATGATGATCTTGTTGAGCCTCCTCCTCCTCCTAATCCTTCTTCTCCTCATGATTCATAATATTTTGATTTTGATAGTAGTGATGATGAGGACTTCTTCCTTATCACTTGAGTGAATAATATACAAACTCGATCTTGAATCTCTTTCTAGTCCTTTGTGCTAAGAATACCTTGTAGAGGGTTCAATATTAGATAGGTAATCCTTTGGATGAGAGATGGACTCATTCAAAGTTTTCTAGTTCCAACACATTCTTTATCTTCACTTCTAGACCTCATTATTTATGGGAGGCTTCTATGATTATTTAGTGGAATACTTTGTCATGAATGAGGAGTATTCCTCACTCTTAAAGAATGATACTTGGGATCTCACCCCTCTTCGTAAAGGAATAAAAGTTATTTAGTATAAGTAGGTGTACCAAAAAAATTTTGGTGCCAATGAGAACATCAAGATGTATAAAACATGAATTTTAGATAAGGGTTTCTTGTAGGTATTTGAGGTTGATTATTATATACCTTTTCTCCCATTACAAAGATGACTTTCATCCAAATTAACCTCTTCATCATGCTGCTTAAAAAAACGGAAGTCCATCAAATTTATGTTAAAATTTACTTCCTTCATGGGGATCTAGAGGAAGAGATCTATATGGAATAACCTTTTAAATTTCCAAGTTCCCTTGTTAGAGTGATTTTGAAAATATTCATACAATTTTTTACCTTTTATCAAGTGTTTTTTTCAAGTTTTTTTAGGAAATTACCTTTGCACTAAAGTTTCCTTATGAACTTTGGATTTTGGATTTTGAGATTCAAGTTGCAGTTTGCGTGCGAACTACCTCCCGAAACCCAAAATGCCTTGGCTATATCCAATTGGACTCCTTGCATGGATTTTGAGCAATTTTCACATTTTCTCTTCAACCCACTTGATAATTAGAATTTTTTTAAATTTTTAATCATTCTTGCAAGGTTTTCAATCTTTCTTTCTAGGTTTTTCTTGTCTTTCTTTTGCTAGCATTATGGATTCCCTTTATATCTTCATTTTTGTGTCATTTTTTTGGGATTTTATTCATTTGTTTTGGGATTAAATTTTCCATGTCTCCCCCTCCTTCACTAATTTTTTGTTGTTGAAGATTAGGCTTCAAGGTATTGTTTTCTTAAAAAATGAAGGAATATTTATCATTAAAAATTCATTTCGTAGGTTTTGAGCTAGGGAACGGGTCTCCTTCCCACTACAAATCAAGTGATAATTTTAAGAATTCAAACTAGGCTTTAACTTCGCCATCAGAAATTGGGGGTTTATAAACACCTCACACCTTGGGGTCAAAGCATGTGAATCTAGGGTTGAATCCCAAAGTGGAAGTGTAGGGTGGAAATGTAGATCAAAAATGCAAGGTGGAAGTGCAATCCAAAAGTGCGAGATAAGAAGTGCAGATTGAAACTACGGGGCTACATTACAGTGGATAAATTTCTTCCTTTAAATTTCATATAAAAATTTAGAGTTTCTTCTAGGTTGAATATACAAATCATTTTCTAAAGGGAAAAATAAAATTAAGTCTAGTTTCAAATGGTGGCTCCTCCTTCCAAAGTATTACGTCGGATAATGATAATATTAGGGATACCAACCTAGGACACATTGACATGCCATATTTTTGGAGTAGAAATAGAGCTCCATATAAGAACGATTGGAAGAAGAGTGTCTATGATAGTATAATTTCTCTAACTGTCACATTTTTGCCAATAATTTAATGTCTGGAATTTGTGCTCAAAATTGTAGCACATTATAATAAGAACTCTAGAATGGTTAGAGATGATGATGGAACAATTGTGATCAAATTGGATGTTGATTATTTTGAAGATTTGTTAAAGCTTCCTAATGTCAAGTAGTATACCTCAATTTCTCCTAGCTCTATTCTTAACTACTAGGAAATAAATAATAAGACTTGTACTAAGGTTCTTGATAAAGGTTACCTTGGAAAACCTAAGCCTTCAGTTTCTAGAGTTCCAAATACTATTCCTTGCTCAAATTTCATTCAAGAAGTGAATGATATTATCACATGATTGAGAATTTTACATGGCTCCCATCCTCCAAATATTTGTAAGAATGGATGTACTTATATATTGCCACTATTTGTAAAAGATGTGATCTTATTCGATGGGAAGAACATATCAATGATCCCATACACATTTAAATGTTAGATGTCCTAACTTTAGTATATTTTTATATCACTTACTATATTGTGTATGTAGCCATAGGGATGATGAACTATCCATGTTTGTTTCGAGAGGGAATGAAAAATTCATTACACATTTATGACTTTTATGCTCAACTCACAATGAAGGATTAAGACATTTCACAAGGATTAGTGATTATTTCTTTGTTGTTATCCTATGTGTCTTTGACAAGGACATCTGTAATTGAAGGACATAAGATAATTCTTCGAATGTGTTCAAGACTCGGGGAGGTATTTTATTAAAATTCCTAATGTTCACATATCTCAAGGTGGGAGGATTCTTGGGTGATCCTTATAAACTACCAAGGTATCCTATAGAAAAGTGGGTTTTGAGGGAATTACTTTCACAACTGCTACATCTTCATAAAATACACCATTATAGGAATAATTCAGAGATACAATTCCAATTATTTTTGGGGAAATATACTTGTGCATCCATTTACAAAGAAAATAATGTTGAAGGTGAAATGAAATAAATTACATTAAAAACCTATCACCATTGGGTTGGTTTTGATTATTGGGGCATGGTCGGTGGACTTGATCCAACCTGGTATTCACACACCAAAGATAGAGGATATTTGGATTAATTGTAGAGGTCAAATTAGAGTGCATGAGAGGTAATTTGAAAGGTTGACTCTCAAGGAAGTGGAAAAATAAAGAGTTTCAAATGTTTCTGAAGGCCTTCAAGATGATGCAAAATTCTTCCCACATTGTCCATTCCCATGCCAATCCTTTCTACTCCTTCCTCATTGGTCACCATCTCATTACAACTCATTCTTACTGTAACAAGTTACCTTCTATAACCTATTTAAATTACTACCAAGATGACATTTCCCATGTCATCCTTTGAACATTTGTGTTCTTATTGTACTACTACATGGTTGAACATGAAAAATCCCAAACAGAAGAATAAAATTCCTATTGGAGATGACATTGATATTATCATCTTACATCCAACTCCTGGTGACATGAGAACATGCCAAGGGTTATTTCTCATCTTTCAGTCAAACAAATAGGGGAAATATTAATTGAGATAGTAACTCTATGTACCAAAAATCAAAAGAGAATATCACTACAATGACTACTAGATTGTAATGTTTTCTCGGGGTAAGGCCAAACATGAAGGTGTGAAACATGATGTCTAGGTTTCCCTAAAAATATTCTAAATTTTTTTATAAGGACAATATTAATAAGGATGAGATAAAGGGAAAGGTAGAATAGTTAATTAATATCCTCCATAAGATCACACAACCTACTCATACTACTACTCTTTCCTTATCTACAATATTTGATTTCTCTTCTTTCTCTCCAATTTAGAACATTGGAAAAAGGTCAGAAGTCATGGCTTTGATTGAAAGTGATATTCGTGAAGGATAACAAGTGATAAAATATGTCATCACTCTTTACAATGATCTCAGCTCATAGAAATATACATTTAGTAAAATGTATGGTATTCTCAAAGAAGAATGTGATAATTTATAACTCACACCGAAGGCTTCAAAGGAGGTTTAAAGCATCATATATGAATAACATATCATTGAAGATGCCTTAAATTTATTTAAATATAATGAAGCCATGGAATTCCAAACCTAGATGTTGTAGGAGGCTATAGAGAAATTGAATGAGGGAATAATCAAGGAAATTGATAGTCTTAATGATATCACAGATGAATTCGACATCATTTGCTACATGTTTTTTAATGAAAATATTGATGCAATTATAGAGGATTAGATCATTTCCAAATTACAGAGTCTAGTTAATGAATATATTGAGGTAAAAAATTATTTTGGTCTTGAGTTTATTTAGAAGTTAGTGTTATACTAGAATTTCTTGAGCCAACTCAAGAAACTCAAAAATCGACAAAGAAGTTACCTAGAAAATTTAATAGAATAGTTGAATTTGTGGATGTCTTAAACCACGGTGTGTGAACCTGATGATAAAGATGTACAAGAAATCATCAAACGATTTCTTAACTATAGGAACAAGTTAGCTAGAGAAGAAGAAGAAAGCGACATGATTAAGCAAAGGGTGGCACAAACCCTACTTGATCTTGGAAGAAATTTTCACACAGTCTCCAAGCCATAGTCACCATTTGATTTGTACATTTGATCAAGAAAAATTACACAACCACTTGGCTATTTTTGTGGGAGACTATTTCTCAAATGTAAATTCATCCTATTTTTAGTATGTATTGATTAATAAGAGTAGATATAATTTCTCAACCTTTTTAATCAATAAATAGAAGGATGTATTACATTGTAATGGAATTTTTATAATTTTTGTAAGGAAGCTCGCCTTTTTGAGTACTCATATACAATCTTTAGCTTTAATATTATATACAAGATTAATATTTTCCTTCACCTAATTTGATGTGTTGTGTACTTCAATAGTCATTTTATACTTTTGAATGTTATTTTCCTGATATGTGGTGATCTATTTTACCTTCACATTAAGTTACCTTTTCCTCATCAAATTTGAAAATTGTAATTGATTCGAGACTTATTATTTCAGTGTGGAATAGAAAAATCCCTTATGTTATTAATAAATCTTACCTTCATAAGGATTCTTTGTTGGAGAAAAGAAATAGAAAGTTATTCATGTTATCTATTATTCTATGCTTGCGAAGATGGTCTTCTTGCTCATTAATTTTTTGGTGCATCACCATTTTAAGTATTTTCAATTATTCCTGCCCTTTTTCTATAAGATCAAACAATATAGTTTTTATTATGATATTACATTTTTTGCAGTATGATCTTATATTAGATGTACATAGTTTAAAAGGGAGACGAACTTCTCTAGAGGTTCATACCAAGGATCCAAGGTCCCACACCTTAGGGATGTTCCCATGTTGCATTGGATCATCTAACGATTCGGTGGAGTGTGATCCAAATGAAAAAACTTTTGGCATGACCGGTGGGATAGATGGTAGGATTTGGTACTTATCTTAGCATTTGCATTAATTAATGGTACCTAACAACTCCATATCTCTAAGTTTCTAGATCTAGTGCATGAATTTATGTTAAGGATTCAGACAAAATCTTATTAAAATAAAGGAAACCAATAGAATATTGAACTATCTTTGTCTCCTCCAAGAAGAAGAAAAGGTGAAGCTTCATCATCTTCTTGTAGAGAACATTCAACACCTCCATTCGAGAAGATTCCCTCCACCAAGGAGAGATCAACAACTCATTTTCATGGCACTAAGGAATCATGAATTACCACCTTCAATGATGGTAACCCCTTGGTTCTCACTCTGAAACATGATAATATATATATATATATATATAAACTTTGAAAATTTTACCATATTTCATTAGTGAAACCAATAGAAATCCCATAGAATACATCAAGGATGTTGTTAACATATTATCAATCCAAAATATCATAGAAGATAATGTGGCAGCTAGGATTTAGACCATTTATCTTAAAAGAAAGTAACTTTAGTGGTTTTGTCGTTTAGAACCCAAAACTATTCACAATCGGGATGAGTTGGGAGAAAATCTCTGTAACCAATTTGAAAACAAGAGTGATCACCCATCTCTCATGTATAAATTGATTATTATTAAGAGATCTCCTATGAATTTTATGGAGATTTAAATTTGCTTTTCTAAAACACATGGAATAAAATCCCACCATTGATCAATCCTTCCCTAGAAAAACATGTTTTTACTATTTGTGACCCTTGAATAGTGATGTTACAGTTATGATACATTCAATGGGTAGAATAACACTTCCTACTACCTATGATATTGCCATATGAGATGAAAATTTCTTAATCTAGGCTGAGAAGATAGCTTCGAGGCCACCAATTCCTCTATTTCTTGAATTTTTCACTAACTAGCCAACCATTTTCCCTCTCCTTCTAGTGTCAAACCAACTAGCTCAACGTGTGCCTTACCATTTAAATGATCTCTATTAGGTTAAATCACTACTTTCAAGTTTTAGGTATGAGTTATTTTACCTTAAAAGACAAAAATATCAATATAATTGTCCCTACTAACCTCCAAATATATAATATCAACCCAACATGCAGCCTTTCTAGAGTAATTCCCAAATTCAAAATAAAATTTCTAATGTCATGACTTTGAATACCAAAAATTCCCTTGTTGCTAGCTCTTCCAGAGCCATTGTTCCAGTACAAAATAACCTTGTACAGGATTACAAATGGTGTTACCCATGCTCTCGGAACACAATCAAATGATGTGTCCTAATGGAGTTCTTAGTGAAGCACTTATGGTTGATCATATCCATATCCATGAAGAAACAAGTAGAAGCTATTCCATAAGAAGATTCAAGGAACCACAAATGTGAGGGGAGGCAACCTTGTTGAATTAGCAAGAAGTTGATTTTTGTGGATTTAATGTGGAATTTATAGTAGTAGCTTCTAATAATCATTCAAAAAGAGGTAAATAGAAGTCCAACTACTAAATTTTGATCAAACATATACTTATCAACCTCCTTTGTAGGTAGTTACAAGAAAATCTACACAAGGTAAATCATTATGGACATAGGTTATTCAATTTTGAAAGGAAATAAAATAAACCCAACATTACAATGCTGAATGCCCATCTTCTAAAGGAGGATGTAGTGACACTAAGGAATCCGTCTAAGGTAAGGAGTATTCCCTTCAACATTTTTAGGAAATGAAGAATACAAAATTTAATGTCACTATAAGGGAGGCACTTTCTATCCCTTCACATAGGAATTTGTTGCGAGTGGCTTTGAAAAGTTTCAGTACACCGAGTGAATCGGTAAAGTGTGGGCCTTCTACTTCTACCAAAATTTTCCAACCTGAAGGGATAAATGTTGTTAAATATGGTAAAACACCTGCCTTCTATATCTTTCTAATCATTGGTAAGCATCTGGTACATAACTATATGATCAACTCTTGTGCAAAGCAACTCGTGATACCTAAAAAAATTCATGATATATAGGGTATTCAATATACACCAAGTAATAGGGGGTTTGTTCAATTTGATGGTACTATTGTTCAAACCATTAGAATAATTAAGGATATGTATCTTATATTAAATGTTTTCCCAAGTTTATCAATCATGTAGGACATATCGGTTATTGATCTTCCACCCTTCTTTTCCATATGCCTCTCTAGGGATTTCATCACCAAGATGGGTGGGTATTATCCACCGACTTGTCACACATGCTTATCGAACCAGATATGGGACTAAGGTGACTATAAGAGAAAATAAAATCTGCAAGAATTATGTCTAGCCTTATACTCCTAACATCATCAACATGAATTGCATAATACATGATCAAGAGGAAGATTAGGAAATATCCTTTCCATGATTTTAATATACCCTTCTAGATCCCCAAATCTTGAATAATTTGGCAAGGTTTGGTGGGATGCCCCACAATTCAACTCGTATACACTCTTTTGATCTGAATCTCTTTTACTTCTTCTTCCTCTGCGGAAAATCTATCTTGAGTTGGCATAAATATATCATGTTCATCTTCTTCTTGTGCAGACCAATATACATCCTCTTATTCAAATATGTCTTGGGTGGGCACAAAAATGTCACCGATGGTATTATAGATGTATTATAATGTGATAACCGTGGGTGGATTTATTCTTGCGTAGTGTAATTTTCAAGTTCGGACTCGGACACCCATGTATCTAAACTTCCACCACATTATCCGAACTTTCGGTGGTCTCTTATGAATTAATTGAAATCACACCATCTAAGTTTGGTTTGAATTATTTTTCAATGTTAGATAATTTGTTCAATGCATACACCCCTTATATTTCATCAAAATCTTCACCTTTTATGTCATGTAATACTCGCTTGCCCATGCAACACTCATTCCTACATGTAAGGGTACATGAATATATATACCATATGTGTTTAATGTCACTTCTTCTTAAGAATTCAGTATTCCATTACAGTCTATGAACAATTTAAGGGATAGAATGAAATTGTATGAAGGATTATTTGCCACATTTTCCACTAATTCAAAGTTTACCATCTTATTTATTCCCATAAAGTTTACTACTACATTCTTCAGTACTCCTAGTGGTTGTATTGCTAATCCATCCACTAACATGATAAAATATCTCACGGGTTCTAATGTATGCCTCAAAAACATCTCCCACATAGTTTTAGACATCATATTGATGTCTCGCACAAATATCAAGTAGTACTATGGTAATGGTGGTATTAAATATATCCATGTCTAAGTAAATGATGGACTTGCACCATGTTCATTGAGTACAAAATATGTTTGTTTTCTTCTTCTTTGTGTCCCTCTTCAATTTTGTTAACGTGAAAATTCATTTCTTCTTTGTTCCAATACTTTCTAAATTGTTTCAACTTGTCTACAAACCCATGATTGATTGTTAATTTAGCTAGTTCCTTTAAGGAAAGGATCTCTTCTTCTAAAAAATAGTTTTTCTCTCTTTCTTTCATGGCATGTGCTTCCTTTACAATTGCCCTACTCTTTTCAACTTCCTGAAGTGAAGTGCAAAAATTATTTATCATTCCAATCCTCTTCATCATAATAATGTTTTTCTTGTGGTAGCCTTATTATTTTTTTCTTTTTAGGTACCACCTCATTCTTGGTGGAACTTCTGGTTGTAATAACTACTCTATATCAAGGTTCTTCAGTACTTTTTCCTACTTTTTTCACTTTCCTTCTCATATAAATTTCTTTTGCTTCTTCTTTCTTGTCTTCTTCTTTAGGTATATTTCCTAAAGTGTAGACCCTCATGGATTTATCTTTTTCTATGGTCTCTTCATCCTAAGGGATTCTGGTAATGTGTTACACCTTTCTCTAAGTATTTGCTCCCAAATATTCTAACTTCTTTGCTCCACTTCTATAGAACTGGTGGGATTTAGGACAATTAAATGCATCATGTCCTTTCTCATGGATAAAGCTACAAGGATCAATTTCGTATAGTTTATTTTAAGATACCCATCTTGTCTACATTTATAATAATTCATGGGTCTTCTCGTGCTTTGATATCTTCCTCCTTAGTAATATATATAACCGATGTGGTAACCACCATTGTTGTAACCTTAATATCCTCTACTGCCATAGTAGTTATCATAAATTCCTCTATATTCAACTTGCTATCTACCTCTAAAATCTCCTCTATATTTTCCTTCATACCCTCCATGGTATCCTCCGTCATTATAACCTTGGTAGTTAAGTTATAGTTACCTCTTTGATATGCACCTCAAACCGAGGTTAGCCACCTTGTTTATTTGAATATTATGGTGTAGTTATTTCTGGTTGTGAAGGTGGTGTGTTTATTGTAAGAATCGTGGTCGAGTAGGGGGTTTGATGCTGCATTATGTCTAATAGCCATTGCACTCCTAGTAGCATAGTATTTTAGGTTTTCCAATGCATTGAATGAGGGGAAAGTATGATGATAATGATTATAGGAAACACATGTAGTACAATAAATCAATTTATTCATAGGAGGTTCTACTTCTAGTAAATGAAATGTGTCATGTGTATGTTGGTCATAAAGTTTTCAAATACTACACCATAACCTTTCTGATGGTATTATATGGCTATAGGATGGTTTTTGTGATGAATGCATTCTTCTTGTGGTTACTCTTTTACATGATCAAAATATTGGAATTCGATTCTACTATGAACTTTGTCACAATAGACGGTGTACCATATATTTGGCCTCATATTGCTCTTTGGTAGTGAACTATTTCTTAGTCCTTTAGTTCTCTGAATATCCTGTTGTAATTTAAACTTTGCTAGTTCTAATTACACCCTTTCTAGCTTAGTATTTAATGAAGTTTCACCCTCTCTTCTCCATGGTTGGGCTTCTAGTTTAATTTCCATCTCAATTGCATCTAATAATTCTTTCAATTTTTATGAATCTAATGTTTCTCTAAGGTAGGAAGTATCCCCAAGGTGAACCATTCAATCCTCTACTTATTTGTCAGGGGATCTTCCAATTTTCTAGTAACATTCTTGAATCTCTGACTAAATTATTTCACCGATTCCCCCTCTTTCTGTACAAGATCTCTCATCTTTCTTACTCCTTCTTTGGTGCTTATGGAAAATGGAATTCTGTTTTAAACTCTCTTTCAATGTCAGCCCATGGTTTTTTTCCTTGATAAATCATCTTCATGTACCAATGCATTTCATTATCTCTTAATGTGTATATGAAATCTTGTAGCTTAGTAGCTTCATATGTGGTATTATTTTTTTCCATTAAGCTTCCAATAGAAACAAATGTTCCAGGCATCGCGGAGTCCTTGTCAAAAATTGGCAATTTGATTTTTTGAGCCATTGATCTAGTTGATTGGGTATTCTCCTTCTTTGTCTAGTTATGAACTGTTTTTGAATTATTATTTCTTCCCTTATCTCTACTCAATTCAATATCAAAGTAAAGTTCACCTAGTAGTTCTCAAAATTCTCTCATTATCTCTTTTCTTTTCTGACTCTCTTCTCGCAATGTTTGATACATTTCCTCCAAACTTATTCCTTTTTCTATATTTTCAAACAATGTAGTAAGAAGCATATGGAATGGCATCCTATCCTGGGGGTCATCTCCTTTAGGCTTGTGTGTTGGTTGGGGGCACATCTTTACTTGGTGACTTTTCATAACTAATATTTTCCACAACTACCTTCCTATATTTATTATTCCTTAATCTATGTCTTTCTTCTAATCCCTCATCACTCCTTCTCTTCTTATTTTTTTTTTTCCTTTCTTCCTTGGTTTTCTCTCTATCTCTTTCCTCATTTTTCTCTTTTATTGTCTCTATATTTTCTTCTTCTTGTTTATCTATGTTCTCTTCTTTATTCTCCTCATCTACTATTTTTATTTTCTCTCTGAATTCCTCAATTAATTCCTTCATTCCAGTGACTTATTCTTCTTCACCTCTTTCCTTAATCATTAATGGGGTTCTTAACTCTTCTTCATTCCATCCTTCTACTTCTAATACTCTTTTAAATGTTGGTTCTAAACCTCCTACTAACTGTTGTAGATCCCTCATTAGGATTTCTTGTCTCGTTATTGCTTGTTGAACTAGACTTTCTATAGTGTATTTAACTAGGGATTTCTTGGAGTAACAAAACCTTGTTTGTCTCTCGCATGAAGTAGGTATTATAGCTAGACTTGATGTATCTACCTCCATTTCTAGGTAAGCCAATTGCTGGCCTCCACTTGATGTGGGTGAATCTTCTTTCTCTATTTTCTTCTCTACTTTCTTAACTTTATTCAATTTTTCCTTCCTCTCATTCATTTTCTTAGCTCTTTCTTCTCGTGTTATCCTTTGTTTTTCCAAATTTTTCTCTACTTATTTATTTTCCATGGATATCCTTTCTCTTTCTTCCATCCTCCTCATTTTAGTTACTCTTTTAATTTAACTTCCTTAATTTTCTTAATCTCCTCTTTGTCAACTATCTAATTTTGTCTTTTTATTTTTCCCCATGTCATCCTATTTCTTCCACCCCAACCAACACCCCATTAATTATGATAAGTTATGTCTCTTGGATCACCCCTTCACATATGCCATCTCGCGGTTCCTATCTCGATAAAGGAACTTTGTCACATCTCTAATTAATCTATTTTCTATCATTAACACTTTAATTAAGAATGGAACTAACTGAAGAAATCAACCGCGGACTCCACTTAGAACTTCCTTTTTCTTGTTATCAAAATTGGTCAACTATGAATTTCCCACATGATTATGTAGGAATCTAGAGTATTTTTGTACCAGTAATTGATAGCTCTATTCCACAGGTTTATCAATATATTTTACTATGGTTAATTTGGCTATAGTCCACTCAAAAGGTTGTCATAAATACATCTGCAACCATTCTATTCTCTTTGCATTTGCTAATAAATAGGGCCATAAATTATGTGGAAATAGCACCCAAAATCCTTCTCCATACTCTCAAAACACTTCTGCTTCTATTTCCTTATAAGTTATGTTATGCCTTTTTATTCTCCTTTTACGAATATTTTGATCTTCTTCTCCCACCAATTTTCAATTTCTAGCAATGTGGTTTTCCAATAACCTTTGGTGGTGAAATATTTCCTGACATCTACTTAACAAAAGGAACCTAGGCTCAGACACCAAATTTTGACCTAAAACCCCAACAGGATTATGAGGCTTAGGAAATTCGACCTTAGTTAAGGATGTACATGAGAAATACACCACATCTACTTTAAGAATAGAAACATAAAGGAAATCATATAATATATTTCATCCCAAACTCCAGTCTTTATTTATTTATCAATAATGATTACATCATTCTTAATTACATGTATATTCTTCTCATTCTATCTTATTTATCTCAACTCTCATACAAAATCACTCGTAATGACACTCACCGATACATTTCTTATGATGCAACCTCACACAAAAGGTTAATTACAATAAATATACAAAAATCAATACATTTCAAAAGTCACTTCCTTTGACTCATGCCTCTTTTTGCTTCTTCGTCTCGTACTAGTTTGGTTTATCTTCAATCCGCAACTTGATATCAGATTACACATCTCTTTCAAGTGTAATGCAATTTTTTTCTCTTATATCACAATGTTCGAGGCTTTTGTGGCTTCCTCTAGTGTATCATGGATTTTTCTGGTTTACCATGGCTTCTCCCTTTTCATGCATATTTTTATTTATCTTGCAGCTTTCCTCTATCCTTTTTGGTTACTTATTGGCTTTGACATCATCATTATTATGTTTGATGATTATTCAAAATTTGATGAAGAACCCTGTCAACACTTTATATACATGCCATGCCATAATAATCCTCATTTGTAAAATCAACATGAATATCAAACTCACCGAGTCATTCAAAAAGATAACTCACCATGATAATGTAAATTCAGACTTCAAGAACACATACACGTATACTTAAAAGATAACAAGATTTTGAGCTTGACAATCACATTATGATCAACCATATAGAACCATAAGAACATGTCTAATGAGTTAAATTGGAATAACTTGACACCATGGAGGATTCACACACATACCTAGAAATCTTCCCCTCACTCTAATTCTTCATATGAATTGTTATACCTCTAAGAAGAATAGTAGAGGCATATAAACACCATGATCACCTAAAAGAAGGTCTTGAAGAGGTCTAAAGCCCTCTTAGACACCTAAAAAAATCCTTATTTATATTTTTTTATGATATGATCTTTAATTCATACCTTTCCTTGTGCCAAAACTTGCATTTGATGAGACACCATGATCTCTTCTAGGATCCCAAGTCCTTCTTAGACTGTTATCATGCATTCTTGACCCCTGAAAGCTACTTCCTTACACTCTACAACCTTGAAATTTCTTATTTTTCCTTGAGGAACCATTGTTACATTCCCTTTCCATATGAACAATGCCATTTCATGTGAAATACACCACTAGATTATTTCTTTTGTAAGCGTCAACATGACTAGATGAATCATACAAACAAAACTGAGAAATATGACCTACCTCATTACACTTGTAGCATACCACATTCTTAGCTTGCTCACTCCTATTATCTCTCCATGGATGGGAATATTTAAAATATCTTATACACTCTTTTATCCTATGATTAAATTCATTACAAGTATAACAATATACATTGAAAATCCTTTCATAACTTGAAGCATTTGGTTGCCTAATAGGCTTAGTCTTCTCATTTTCCTTGATGATTACCTTCTTTTCTTCCTTAATGTTGGGTTCACCTACTTACTTACTTTGAATCATTTTTTCTTGCTTCATTTCCTTTCCTTTGGATCCCTCTTTGAAACCCAAACCATATTTATCACTTGTTGGTCTTTGTTTGCCAAGTAGATCATCTAGATCATTTGCACTTTTCTCAAACTTTTAAGGGACATATTATTCATGCCAACATCTAGTATCTCAGACCTTAGGAACTCTATATATTCTTCAAATTTTGAGCACACACTTTCTTTATCCTACAAAATTAAGACAAGATACTTTACCTTCTCTTCTAACAATCTGATTGACTCATTTTTCTTTCTTGATTTAGACTTGTACTTTTCTTCTAGATTATGAATCTTGTTTTCATACTCTTTGACCTAAAGACTTAGCTTATTTTTCTCTTTCTCAACATTATTTAATTATCTTTGGATTCCCTCAAGATCATATTTGACATCCTCTTCATCCTCATTAGAGTAACTACAATAACCTGATATAAAATCACCTAATAAATAAGATCCATCACTAGAAGACCTTATTGCATCATTGGTCATGAAAAATACCTCATTTCCTACATCTTCATGATCTGATTCAGATTCAAAATATGAAACACCACTACTAGCATCAGATAATTCATCATCTTCCTTTGAATAAAATATTCTTTTTCCCTTCTTCTTATAGTCAAATTTCTTAAAGTTATTTTTACCTTTATTGAACTTATGATTATTCTTATTATGATCATCCTCATGATTTTCATCTCCTTATTTTTCATGCCTATGAGGACACTTAGCAAAGAAAAATGACCTACTTCACCACAATTGAAACACTTGAATGGAATTTTACCTCTATACTTACTAGATCCAACATTCAATCTTCTAGCCATCATTGCAAAGAGTTATTCATCATCAATTTTAGGAGCAACATTCTATTTTTCCTTCTTGCACTTGGTCTTCATTTCATATTTGAAAGAAAAATCTCTCTTTGTTGGTTTGGAATCACCTATCCTCATTTAATATGCACTCAAAATTCCATGTAACTAATCCATATTTAAATTAGTCAAATATTTTTCCTCTTCAACAACGGATACTTTAGAATCAAACTTTGAAGTTAGGGATCTAAAAACATTTTGAACAAAAACTTCTTATTTCACATCTTCACCTAACCCTTTCATGCTATTGACCACCTTATAAACTCTAAGAATATATGCAGCAATATACTCACCATCATTCATTTTAAGACTTTTAAATTGATTTCTAAAAGTTTGAATCTTAACAATTTTTACCTTTGAGTGACCTTTATAGAAAACTTAAAGTTTATCTCATGCTTTTTTAATAATTTTCAATGCATTACCTTTTCCATCTCTTATTCTCCGAGACCACATATGATAGCGTTAAAGGAATTCAAATTTTCATCACATGCACTTTTATCTCTAGTATTAGTAGGAGTGCCAAGAGTAGTATATCTATTTTTAATAGCTTTCCAAACATAAAACCCTAGAGACATGATATGATTATTCATCCTCAAACTCTAAAAAGAATAGTTTGTTCCATCAAATAGTGGTGCCTTGGGGTAGAGAAACCACTTTGATGACTTTCCATGTTTGTGCTTCAAGAATCATCTTTCAAGTGATTAAAATTCTCTAAAAGGACATGCTCTAATACCAATTTTTGGAAGCACAATGTAATGAGAGGGGGTGAATCATTCCTTACAAAATTAAACCATATTTCAGATTACTTACTTAAATCACAAAACTACTTATCCAACCATTAATGTGTTCATAACGTGTATATGAATTAGTTAACAATGCAAAGGAAGTCAAAGATAACACCTAATAGCTTCAATACAATGCTAACTAGATCAATATACCATCACGATTAGAGCTTAAGAAAATATAATCTATTAACATATTTGCATTAGAACATGAAATGAAGATTTAAACTAACATGCTAAAAAATTAACATCTATCTCTTATTGAGTGCTAATGAAATGAAATTATTTATATCCTTAGCCATCAAAAGAGTTGATTGTATGCTTGAATCCCAAGGTTTTAAGAATGGAGTTTGGAAATCCATGGATACAAGACCATTTGAAATATCTCCATATGACTTCAAAACTTGGATGGATGAATGCAAGAAATGAAGATAGCTAGCTCCTCTAATGGAAGAATTCTCTAAGATGATAAAATGACTATATTATAGGCTCTATGCTCATTTAGGTGTAAGTAGAAAGGTTGGAGGAGGGTTCCTTTTATAACCCAATGGTTTGAAGAAGCTTTACATCCTATTGTATGTGGGATAATAGAAAATCTAGGTTAGTTATGGATAAACATGGTTGAGAACTAGTTGAGTTACTTTTTGAGAGTTTTATTTTTCCTCTAGTGACTCATAGGTATTGAGGGGGTTTATTAATTAACCAAAGTGATTAATTAATAGGTGTGCAATCATATAAAATATTTTTAGAGGAATAGTTAGTATGATTTATGTTATGGGAGGATTTTGATAAAAAAATGATGATTTGTTTATTAAATAGAAGAGATATTTGATTAATTAAGAATAATTAATTAATCTAGATAGAAAGAGGAGTTGATTATGAAGGTCGATAATTAGCATCATTTTTGATAGAAGAGTTAATTAACTAACCTAACGTAATTAATTAATGATGATAACAAAGATAATGTGTGATATTAATGATATGTCATCAATTTTCAAGAAAGGGTATAATTAACACAATTTAAGTATTTAAATTCTCGAGATAAATTATAGGTTTCTACATTTTCCCCTCTTTGGGGTGGCGTAAGTGACACCACTTCAAAGATAGTAGATAGATAAAATTTTTAAGGGTAGAATAACATTTAGTAGAAGTGAGAGATGCCCCCTCAAGTGTCGATGGGCTGATGAAAGAAGGTGATCGATGATCGAAAAAGGTGAGAGAAATGGATAGAAGGATGGGTAGGGGCAAGATTACCTAGGTGAACCAAAAGGATAGTGTTGATAGGAGAATGATGTAGAAGAGGAATGAAGATGGAAAGAAAATAGTAATATTTCATCAATTGTATTGAAACAACTTTAGTGTCATCATATTACCAAAGATCTATGTCATCGGTCCTTATTAAAAATATAAGCATACGAAAAAAGTAGAATGACATGAAAATCCATACTACAAATAATTGTCCATTTCTAAAAACACCAACTCAATGCAACATACAAAAAGCAATTCAATATGAGAAGGAAACAAGATCATTTAATAGGGAAACAAGTATAAACACACATACTCAAACCAACAATGGTCAAGACAGTTGTAAAAATGTTTTGTTATCAAGTTGAAGATCCCCAAATGTTCATGATTGACAAAAAGGGTGAAAAATTATGCCCCTAACAAGGATACATGTAAGGGAAAATGATAAAGGACACTTGGTCTAATGATAAAGCATTATGCACAACGAAATAGAATCAGACAACTAGATGTACCCTAAAGTACCGATGAAGCAAGTAGGCTAGCTTTGTAAATGTTTGTGAATCGATGATCCAAAAGTCGTTAAATTAGTGAACACATGAAAATTCTAAAATATATGGAGTGAATACCATGTACAAGACACGAGTTTCAGATGATATGGGTTATTTACCTATTTTTTTAAATTTTACAATTTTTGGGATTTTTGAGAAATTTTGAAATTTTACGTGTTTGTATTTTTCTATGTTTTTGAAATTTTGTTGATTTTTGTAATGTTTAGGGATTTTTTAGAAGTGAGAAAATAGGAGATTTCATGAAAAAAGAAAATTTCCCTATGGAGAAGAAGTAGATGCCAGTAGCAAAAACACACCCGACATGGAAAAATGAGTTAAAATGATTATTTAATAAAATAAATCATTACGGTGGACAGAAGAAGTGTTAGAGTGATCATGAAGGTCACAACATGCCCCAGGGCATCACAACAGTTAAAAATCCAAATATACCCCTCCCGAGGGGGGTAAATCATTGTGATCGAGTAAATTTTCTACAAAACCCTACCAAATTTTTACCATGAGTTACCACGAGCAATGAGTGAGATGGATAGGGTGTAAAATTGCCATAGATGCACCGATACCATTAAAGAGTATGTCTAGTGTTGGGCCCCTAATTTAGCTTCCAAATCTTAAGGGTGTGTAGGCGCGCATGATTGAAGGAAGCGCATAGGTGTAGGCATGTAAGGAAAATTTCAAAAGGCTTCTCGAAGAACCCAGGATGTGTGTGCCGTGTGAAGAAAAATTCAAAACTTAGCCATTTTTAGCCTTTAAGACATAAACACATGAAGAACATGTTCCATTTGGATAAGGTTCCAACCTGGCGACAAGGTGTCCTAGAAGGAATATACCTTGCGATAGAAAGATCTAAAAAGTTAATCATGACATGGAGAGGCATGCTGCGGGTGACCCACACCTTGACACTTGGGGCTAGATCTGAGGCTATAGAGGAGTTTGTTAGAGCTCAGAGGCCTATTTATATGAGCACCTTTGGCAAAGAAGGGGAGACAAAAAGTGAGGTAGTGCAGCTCAAGAATTACTCGTGAGAACTATGGGATAAACATGGGTACAGAATTCCAGAAGGATGTAATGGGAAAATGGGGAATGAAATTTTTGTCTTGTGAGAGTACATGTATGGATCCACATATAGCACATGAATACGGTTTGGCTTCGTAATACTTTATAAGTAAACACTATGAATGAATGTGATAAGGTTGCCATGACAAATGTATTAAGACTCTTTCTCTGTATTATTTACATATTACTATTACACTTTTGTTCTTAGATAATCATGAATCTTGCTTAAATGGTTAAGTATAGTAGTAGATGTACAACTCTTAGTTCTATTATTTTTGTTGTGTGCTTTGGTTCTATTATGACTGAAGGGGTGTAGAAGCCATCTTGAGCTCTATAGCCCTTCATGTCTGTTAAATCACTAAGTCAGAATCACGAGCTATGCCTTCCACTAGACTCACATAAAAGAGAGACTCGGCTCCCTCTCGTGTGCCTCGGGTGAGCACCCAGCACCCGTTGGGTGATAGGCTAGCATGCATGAGGTTCCCTTGTTCTTAGTGGGTGCAAAAGTGACTACATCTTGGTTCCATTTCTAGGACCTCTTTTTGAAGTTGTAGGGAACATGGCATATATCATGATCTCTGTAAAAAGTGATGGTAGAGCACTTAACACTTGAAGGTGTTGAAGATTGGTTTAAAAGCATGGAGGATAAATTCACTCAGAGATTTAGTACCGGATCTGGGTTTGATACGCAAAGATGGGTGGAAGACACTCTTTATCATGAGTTGTATGAAACCTTCTTTTGCTATTTCCCAGTAGAGTTATTCGAATGGCTCTCGGCTTATACATCTAGATCAGGGTGGTGTTATAGATCATACCCTTGGACCCAAGAAACATATCAAAACCTGCAAGATGCTGATCTAAAGTGGACCCATGCTATAGATCATTGGTGGAAGGGAGTATTGACTAGCTACACTCTAGAATATGCCATTTCCACGTATTCCTATCCGAAGTTGCTGAGTTTGAGTTCTTGTGAGAGCCTAGGGGATCATTTCTACATGTTATTCCCCTTGCGATCAAAATCTTGATGGTAACCATGGGTTTAGAGGCATTCCCTATGGCCGGCTAAACCACCTTGAGTACTAGGCGAGGAAGCCAGGTTGGGGAAGGATGGCTGATCTGACGATTGAACAGGAAAGGGAGGAGAGACGGCTCAAGTATAATGAAGTGTGTGAAAAGGAGATCGATAGAAAACATAGGATTACAAGTGGGTTATGGAGCCAGACATGGTGGAAAGGAGTTGAGGTTCACATGGAGGATGTCAAACCTAAACAGTCTATGGTACCCCATCTTGGTAAGTGTGGAAGAGAAAACCTTATGGCTTTTGATGAGAGTCCATCGTGTAGAGAGAAGAGTCGTTAACACACATCTAACCCCACCTAGTGACCTGGACCTTGGCACTTGGCTTGTTCAAATGATGGAAGAGTACAGTTTATCCATTTTATATCGGTGGAAGAAACTGATCTACGTCAGAACATAAAATTTCTTGTTTGGGAATTTTATGGCTTCACACACCTTGGTATTTGGTGGAATGTTTGGACAAGGCACGTATACGGCTGGTTTTGGAAGCACGTTGGGAAGTGGTGGAGGAACTACGATTAGGAGTGGTACTAGTTCACAAGCTGTCAAAGTGCATAATTTTGTGGGAGGACGGGAGAACTTGACATGAAAAAAACATGCCTTGTACCTAACACAAGAGGATTCGGAGGTGGGAGTGGTGGAGTTGGTGGCTTAGGTTATAGTGGATCTAGTGGAGGAGGAAACACGAGAGGAAACCAAGGGCCTCAACCACCACCTCAAGTATTTTTGAGATGTCTCTACATTGCGATTATAGTGGAATAGAATATGTTGTAGAGCATGTGCATAAGTGCAAGCTAATATGGCGCGTGAAGGGAATCACGACCCAAGATCGAAAGGCTAGTCAATTTGTGATTAACTTGTAAGGGCATGTGCATAGTTGGTGTAGAAATTATGACCCTCATCAGACTGTTTTGGATTATACCACATTGAGAAATGCTTTCTTGGTGGAATTCCACATACCTAAGTTTGAGCAGAAGAGCATTAGCTCTCTCAAAGAAATCTAGCAGTGAATGGCAGAGAGCATATGAGAATATGATGCATGCTTTAAAACTCTTTTGTCTAAGTTGTCTTATGATATCCACCCTTCACAACATGCTCAATGGTTTGTCATAGGATTGATCACACCCTTTAGGAGGGCCTTATCTCATAAAATTTTCACAGAACCACACAAAGCATTGGAAGCTTCTTTATGCACTAAAGTAGTTGGTAGTGTTGAAACTAGTGTTAGCCCATTTCTGGAGGCTCAAATTGCTGCCATGGCTAAGCAATTGGAGAAATTGTCTGCCAACACAGTTCCAGAGATTCGCAGAGGAATGTGGTGCATGGATTGTAATGTGGAAGGACACACAAAGGATAATGGTGGGATATGTACTCGGAAGGTGGTACGCGCCATGGCAGTAAATTGTGAGATATGTCATGAGGACCATGATGCAAGTAGGTGCCCCTTGTTGCAGCGTGTGATCCATAAAAACGTATCTTGTTATTACAAAATATGTACCTCAACCACTCATGACACCAAGGATTATAGATTGATTAACCAGATTCATGAGGCAATTGATCTTGGTGTGCGCCAGACTAGCATTGCCAGCAGTTCCAAAGGAGATGAACATTGGTATGAGGAGTGCAGAGATGGAGATGCACGTGGAAGAGGGTTTCGCGGGGATTTCATGGTCATGGTAACCGTGGAGGAAGAAGTGAGTTCCCACGTGGGACATGTTTTAATTGTGGAGCCACAGACCATTATAAGCATGAATGTCTAGATCTTCTACAATGCTCCTGGTGTGGAAAGAAACATAAGTATGAAGAATGCCTAGAGTTGTATGAACATATGAGTCAGCAGTACCGAGGAAGGATAAGGGCACTACCATGGTGAGTATTAAGAAGGCTAACGTATAGTGGCTTCCATGAGTAATACGTGAATCAAAACTAGAGCCTGTTATGGTAACAACGAGGGTGGAATCTGGCATGCAAGGGAAGCGCCTAGGAAAAGACCTCTAGTTTTGAGAGAAGAAGTAGTACATGGGAAGTATCCAAACCTGGCTCACCAGAAAGAAGTTTACCAGGAAACCATGGATGTAATTCAAAGTTTACAAGGGGAGATCCAATGCTTAAAAGAGTAAACTAGAAAATATGAGCAAAGGAGACTAGTAGAAGCACCAAGGGATGACTTGGATGAGGTTAAGGAGGTGTGTAAACTACTAAGGTAGGAGAATATTATTCCCCTGCTAGGGGCATGGTTGAGAGAAAAGGTGCCACATGCCGGGAAGAACACAAAAGGTAGATCCTACATGCAAACCTCCCACCTCACAGCCTTGATTATGACAAAGATATTACCTTGAATGCAGTAGTGGATGGATGGTTTCTTAGCAACATCCTCATTGAAACAGGCGCGAAGGTTAATGTTCTCACTCTGGATTCCTGGCATCAAATGGGAAGACCTACATTATAACCATCTTCAAATGTGTTGTATATGGAAAATAAGACAAAGGTGATGCCCATAGGTGTCTTAAAGGATGTAACCATTACAATTCAAGGGACTAGGTTCACTGGGGATTTTGAAGTCTTGGTGCTTGCCGAGGTAGATAATTTCCCAACTCTACTTGGGTGCCCATGGTGTTATAAGAATAATGTAGATCTCTAGTTTAACAAGGGGTACATAAGCTTTGAAAACAAGGAAGAGTAGGTAGTTATACCACTAGTTGATGGGAATTCCACCCCTATATTGAACCCCTTGGGGAGGAAGTCCTAGACAGAATATATGTGCGCTCCATAAGAGATCTAGAGACCATCCACCCTATAGAAGGAGTCATCCAGTTTGATGATGCTCAATCTGTCAGTGATACTACCAGTATAGCATGTGATAATTGGGCATGTGGGACTTATGAATTGATTGGGTGACATCTGAAAGGATCAGTAACCAAGGTAACAATGACACATATAGTTTGGTACCTAGGAGGGAAGACAATAACAAAGTATTCTAGGGATGCATACCCTGAGGTCTTTTTGAGAGAGATGGAAGCTCAGCTGGAGGGAGGACAAGTGATGAAGTATGCTAGGTTATGTGTTGATAGGCACAACAACAAGGTGGTGGGCCATGCATAGTGAGAACTTGTTGGAATGGCATGAAGTTTGAATTGCACTCACTATCTGATTCTTGAAAAGTAACGTACCCACCGCTATTAAGGATTACAATGGCAATGGACCCACCTCTTCCCACATCCAGGCATGTGAGAGGGTCTAGGGAGAAGGCGCAGAAGCTTTACCACCCTCTCTTTGGGTGCATAAGTTATATTCAACACTACAAGGTTGTGTGCATGCATGGTATATCCATTCTGAAACATGTTGCCAAACAGAAGTTGGCAGGAATTAACGACTGACTTGGTCCACACATTCGAGTACCGAAGTACCAAGCAACCAGTTGATGAGGCATTGCAAACTATCAAGCACCTCACTCTGGGGGATTATGCCATGGTAGAAGATAGGTTAGTAAACTTACTCAGTGGACCTAGCTTAGAAGCATGGTTTGAAGAGGAGGAACCAGAAGACATACAATTGAAGCATGTGTTTGCTGAAAAGGAAAAAGGGAATATGGTATACCTTGTTGATGGCTAGGAGATGGAGAGCCTGAATGTTGACCATTCGGTTGGGGTGTGTGAAGTAGTTGATAGTGCAGATGTATGTGCATGCACATATCATGAACCACTCAAAACAAAGAAATTTAACATCGGCTCAGAAGAGGAACCCAAGGAGGCTATCATTGGGGACTATTGGTTGGACAAGGAGGTATCAAATATCATTGATATCTTACGTGAATTTGAGGATTTATTCCCATGTGGATATCATGAGTTGAAAGGCATCCACCATTCATTAGGGGAAATGAGGATAAGGTTGAAAGATGGTGTGTGCTTGGTCAGGAAAAGGCCTTACAGGATGAATCCCAACATGCGCGTAAGGGTTAAAGAAGAACTAGACAAGATGATAGCATCCGGTATCATTGAGGCTGTGGAGGAATCATAATGGATAAGTCTAATGGTGATTAGTATAAAGAAGGATGGGTGGATTAGGATATGTGTGGATTACAGGGAATTAAACATTGTTTGTATCATAGATCCTTTTCCCACCCCCTTTATTGAAGAGATTTTGGAAGGAGTTGCTGGGCGTGAGGTCTATTCCTTTACGGATGGATTCTTAGGATATCACCAAGTAAGGATTGCCAAGGAAGACCAAGATAAGACAACTTTCACCACCGAGTGGGGAAGCTTTGCATATACAGTCATGCCCTTTGGGCTGAAGAATGTGCCCGCTGTATTTTTACGCATAGTGGTACAAGCATTTAAGGACTTCATCCACAAGTTCCTTCAGGTATATTTGGATGATTGGATAGTGTATGGATTAGTAAAGGACCATTGTGACAACTTAAGGTTGATGTTTGAGAGGTGTCGATAGTTGAGGATCTCCCTCAACATCAAGAAATGCATCTTTGTAACTCCTTTTGGGACGTTGTTGGGGCATATCATATATAAAGAGGGCTTACTTGTAGATCCCGCAAAGATTACAGTTATTGTGGGATTAGGGGATCCTACCATCAAAAGCGTTGTGTGGATTTCTTGGACACACCTGGGTACTATAAAAAGTTCATTAAAGGATATGCCAAGATCACCGCCCCTTTGGAGATATTGCTCAGACACAAGAGTGCCTTTTAGTGGGGAGAGGCATAGTAGAGGGAATTTAGTACTCTAAAAGAAAGGCTTATCACCGCACCTATTCTACGATTCCCATCTAGGATAAACCTTTCCGTGTCCACATGGATGCCTCTGGTACAACAATGGGAGCCATTATTGCTCAACCAGAGAGGGGATTGTTGATCATCCTATGTGTTTTGCAAGTAGAAAGTTTACGCCAAGAAAATGAATTATATAACAACCAAGTGTGAGGCATTGTCAATGATCTACGTGCTCCACAAATTTAGGCAATATCTACTGGCAACTCCTTTCATATTTTACACTGACCATATGGCCTTGAAATATATTATAAACAAAGCAGTATTACAAGGGTGCATATGCCGTTGGGTTCTTCTATTTTAGGAGTTTGAATTCAAAGTGGTGGTAAAACCAGAAAGAACAATTGTGGGCCAGATCATTTATCAAGGATTGATTTGGGAAAGGATGCACAGAGTATCGAGGAAACCATGCCAGATGCACAACTATTTAAATTGCGGTGCATGCCCTTAGAACTAGAAGACATTGCTATCTTTCTTAAGGAAGGTGTGGTGCCTGAAGGGATGAATGCTCAAAAGGAAAAGGTTAGCCATGTTGGTGCAAATTATGAGTTTACACACTTTGCCTTAATTCTCTACATCCATTTCACTCAAAAACATATTTTGGCTTGAGTGGTGATCTCGCAACTCATTTTATTCAAATTGAATGGTTTTAACCACCCTCAATGTTGTTATTCTACCCCATATTGAAACAAAATCCATGTTTCCCCCTTTGTGTGCCCCAAATTTTTCATTTTATATGGGTGTGTCATTTTTCTCATTACCAAGTCGTGAAAACTCAAAGTAAATCAAATCCGAGTTATCTGTTGCTAAAATCCTAGTCCCCAGGCCTAAATCATTGTTAAATCATGTTTCATTGGATTCAAAACCAAAAAATCTTTGCCCTCCTTGTTAATTTTTTTGATTTCTAGGGCATATTCTACATTTTTGGCATATTGACGGTCATACGGGTGTATTCTACCCATCAGTTTCATCATAACATCATTATGCTAGCATGGCAGGCTTTTATTGGCCTCGAGGATGTGCAGGAAAATGTTATAACTTGTCTTTTTTGACTTTTAGCAAAAGGAAAATTTTCTCCGCAGCCCCGCATTTGCCTAGTATGCCTACGTGGCATAATTTGATTGGTCAGATGGACCGATGGGTGGCGGGGTCACTTAAAATTTTTCTTCAATTTTTGAAAATTTCTCAATGTCAATTTTGCTCCGAGGGCCCGCATCTAATGGGAGAGTGACACGTGGCTTTGGAGGATCAAGCGGGCAAAAGTGGAGTTAAATTTTTTTCAAAATTTTGGCTCAAAATGTAAAAGGAAAATATTTTCCTGGGGTCCATGTCCAATGGGAAGTGGACACGTGTCCAGGGGAGTAAAGGAGAAGTGGAGTGGTGCGTGTTTTTGGATTTTTTGCCTTTGGAGGTAAAATTTCAAAGTAAAAATTTGAGCCAGATCTCTGCGCGAATCACAAAGTGACACGTATGTAGAGATGAGATGGAGGGGTGGAGGCTTGTAGGAATTTGAAGTTTTTAACTTCAAACAATAAAAAGGAATATTTCGGCTCAAGGTCCCGCCACCAATGAACAATAGACATGTTTCCAACCTTTGATGGAAATTCAAAGCACGAGAGGAAAGATGGAAAATTTTCAAAACTTTGGCAAAAAATCTCAAGGTAAAAAATGAACCCGTGGAAAATTTGAAGTTGTCTCCCCACAGCCAATCAGGGGGATACACGTGGCATTATTAAAAAGGAAAGAGGGATATCCGAGGCCCGCTAGGGTTTTTGTGCTCACGGAGGAATGAAGGAAAATTTGATGAGTCAGCTCTGCATCCAATGGGAGAGTGACATGTGGCGGAGGGAGCAGCGGGTGTTCGGGGGCATGGAGCATTTTGAGAAAAATTTCCTTTTCTCAAAAACGGAGCAAAAGTGATCATTTTGGACCACGGTTTTCAGTAGTGCCCACAGGAGGACACATGGCGCGTCTAGGGGGCAAGCGTGGAAAAATTTCACAATTTTTCCAAAGTTTAAAAAGGTTACAATTACAAATTTTAAAGGGAAGGGTCATGCGCCAATGGTTTTGGACACGTGTCCCACCTTATTGAAAGGAAAAATGGTAATTTTAGTGTTTTTAAGGGGATTTGAATATGACACGTGGAGGAAAAGATTTAAAGTTGGTTTTAATCGATGGCAGGCAAATTGTGCATTTTTGTTTTTGGGCGCCATGAAAGCACCAAAGAACTTGGAATCGTCATTTCTACACCAAATCAGATGAAATTTTATATGAAATCATGTCCCCTCAGCCTTCTAAAAATAATGGCATCATTCATTTGAGATACTTCGGTGCCCTATTGTGTTTTTCATGAAATATTTTCTCAGTCTGTGTAAAAAATGTGAAAAGTGAAAATTAAAGTTGCAGAGTTAAAAATGGTGAGGGAAAAAGGTAGAAAATGATTGCAAATGCATGCTAGCATGTCTAAATGCCAAAAACGTGACCCTGGGATGGATAAGGATCTGAGTTCATGTAATATTTTAAAATATTTGTGCATCCCTGGCAATATGTGAGCTATTTTATAGTTTGATGTCATTTTCATGAAATGGATAAGAGTTGTGTAACAAATATGATCCCTTTGGCATATTATTTGCTTGGGATGCAAGGATCCATGCTTTGGCAAGGGGTATATGATGTATTTTGGGGCATTTTGAAAGTTCGTTGAGAATTTTGGAGAAAGAGAGAAGAATTTTAAGGAGAAAAATCTAAAGTGTTCCATTTCTTTTGGAGAAACTGTTTGAGAGCCATTTTTGATTCTGTTTGAATCAAAATGTTCATCATGTTGAGTTGGTTTCAACAATAAAGCCATCAAAAAGCTTTGATATTATCTAAATAACATTCCCTTGTTGATATATTTGATCAAATTCTTGGATGAACTAGTTTTATCTCTTGGAAAATATTGCATACACTTATATTTCAGTATGTTTTCAATTTGCATTTCATGCTCATGTTGCAATATTGTGTTTAGGATCTCTCTAATCATACAGGGTATCATTTCTAGTTGATGGTTTAATGGAATTTTCAATCTTGTATTCAGAAGAGCTTTCATCTAATAAAAGATAAACAAATTTAAAATCCTCTTATTGTCCTTGGTAATGAGACTGTCTATAAACCTTTGGGTGCACCTTAGGTCATGATTAAATAGGGATTCCTAGATGCTTCATTGATATTTTTCTTCAAGCCTTTGTGGTAGGTTATCAAAGTTTGTATGGAATAGTGTAGATTTGGGCATCCATATGTGCACACATCCTGGTTGAAAGAGCACTTCAAATTCATTGAAACATCTTTGTTGTTTAGGTGTTGTAATTTATTTGCAAAGGTTTCCCAAAGAAGGTGATGACTTCTAACTACTCTTGTCCCAACATCTCTCATCAGAATATCATTTTAAACTAACTCATCCTACCTACAATACCTGCATCTACATTGTGTGTCCATAAAAGAATTCAATCCTTTCACTAAAATACACAAAGTTGATCAGGGTTTTATCATGTCTTTAGTAGCTCTAGATTTTTTTGAAAACATTTCCATCATTTAGTAGTGACAACTCCTTTGATTTTGGATAATGGATACTTGATCATGTTTTCACAAGGCCTCTTCTATGTCATATGCAAAACATAAGGATATCTCCATCTCCTTACCATATAAGGGTTGTAATATAGGTTCTCTTGCCTTGGTTGATAGGCACAACCTAAAATAGTGAGGGTTAGATCAAAACCCTTATGAAGGTGCTATCCACTCCCTCATTTCTTGAATGCAAACAAGCATATAGGTGCATCCCCGGCTACAAATGACATACAAGTCATCTATCTATCCTTGAGTGTCTTGTGCAAGTTCTTGATGTTGTTCAAGTTATGAAGGAGATTAAATCTAGATACCAACCCCTGAGTGGCACTTCTACCGGGGACTTCTTGCAATTTCTTGGTGGTTTTGAAGTATTTGAGAGGTTTGAGAATTTGTGTGATTAATTATTTGAGTTGTTACATTCTTGAGATATCATTTCATACTTCAGATCTGCATGTTTTGGGTAAAAATATTTCAAGCTCAGCCTCTTCTCATTTACTAGTAGTTTATATGATTTGGATGCACTATTTTTGGTTGAATTAAGAAGAAGATCTGAATTGTAAACCCTTGCAAATTTTTCATTCATAGCATACATTTGACAGAATATTTTAGTGCTTTCTTGCACAACTAAGGTGGAAATCCTTAGTGGTGACTCCATGCTGTTGGGATCTTGAAATACCAGTTGTCTAACACATTTTTTCATTTGAAATTTGTTGTTTAAATCTGTCAAGCTGGAGGGAAGGAGATCCCTCTTCATCAAGGAATCTTCTAAGAAGTTTCTCACCAAATCAAGAAGCTCTGAACTAGAAGGAAGAAGAGTGTGGAAAGTGGTTGGTGATTTGGTTACAAGAAAAGAAATCCCCATAGTTGAATTTAAAGGAGAGTAGCCTGTTATTGAAGATTATAATTCTTCTTCAAGTAGATCTGATTCAGGAAATCTTCTTGTTGATTCTCATTCTCCATCAGGTGAGGGACCTTCTTGTGTATTTAAAAAACTTACTCCTAGATCTGCTCCTGTGGTTTCTAAGTTTTCTAAAGCTTATTAAGAGGGAGAGCCTTTAGGGGTTATCATTTTAAAGATCATTCATATATTCCAATAAGACCCATTACTACTCCTCATCAGCTTGTTTCACCTCCAAGATCACCCCCACCAAACAATATGGCTCAGCCTAGACCTCCATTTGTTGTTAACACCTTTGGTCCTATAAATTTTGGAGGAATGGATGGTTATCCAAATGCTGTCCCACAAGATGTGAGAAATAGGTTACCAAAATTCCAAGGTAACAATGCCATAATCGAAGATCAGCATCTCAAACTCTTTGTTAACTTGATGGAAGATTTTGAGATATAATTTAAGGATGTGTATATTAAGTTTTTATCCATACACTTGAGTAAGATGCAAGAGATGGTACAAATCTCTACCGATAACTCTATTGATTCATGGACTGAGATGAGTAATGCATTCAGATTACAATATGGAGACAAAATAGATCCAAGGTTCCTTCTATCCGAGTTAGAGAACATCGAGAAGAACCCTAATGAGACTGCTCATGATTTTAATACAAGATTTAATAACACATTGAGAAGGTTTCCTGTCATTTTGAGGCCTTGTGATGAATCTTGCTTGATCAAATATGCATATGCATTTGATAAAAAGGTAGCCTATTACTTGAGAGACAAAAATCCTACAAACTTGAGACAAGCTTTCACCATGGCACTTAAAATTGAAAATAATATCAAGGTTGTTAGTAAACCACTTAAGAGGGATGGTGTGAAGCTGATAAACCCTAAGAAGCCTCAAGCTAGCAAGGGTGCTGATTTAGAAGATGTTGTCAAGACTTTGGTAGGGGTTGTTAAAGAAATTTCTTACAAGTTAGCCCAGGCTGAGAAAGGAATTGGGCAAAGTTCACAAGGACAGCAAAGGACTCAAAACCATGATAGATTTGACAATCACCCTAGTGGTGATCAAAGACAAAATGATAGAGGTAAAGGGCCTGTTGGATCTGTAAATAGACAACCCCAAGCACGTGAAAATAGAGTGGTGCCTGACCCTCTGACTGCAAGAGTTGTTGCTGTTCAAGAAATTACTGATATGGATTGGTGTGATAGATGTTTTCTTCCTCATCCTCCATGTGAAGTGGACCAGCAAGTTATTGATGATGATAATGAGAATGAAATGTATGATGACATCTGTATGATGGGCAGCTCTTCAAGCTCACAACAAGCAGCAACATCAACAAATGTGATGAGTGCAAGGATTGTTGTAACCTTTGGGATTGCATAAAGAGGGTACCATTTATTTCTCTTCCTCAAGCTCATGATGTAGATGTAGTTCAGGCCTTTGAAATTCTTAATAATGACTTTGAATATCTAAGGGTTTTAATGATCAAGAAGTATGACGGTGGTATTCCTTCGGAGGAAGATAGACAATTGTTAATGAATGTTGTGGTTGGTCAAGAAAAAGAGTACAATACTAGAAGTAAAGTTGTTAGAGGAGCTGGTCCTCAAGTCAAACCAAAGACACCCTTGCTCACAAGCATTCCCAAAGATAATCCTAGAAAAGAAACAATTGCCAAGAACCCTACTATCCCATGCAAGAATATCAGTCCTCTTCATTCCCGGACTACCAAGAACACTTCTCCATCCGATGAACCTTCTTTTTTCTCTTCTAATGTTGTATTACCAAAGAATGTTCCATATGATATAGCCCAAGTTTTGAGCCAAATTAAAGTGAGTGTTCCAATTATTAAATTTCTTAGAATTCCTAAACATAAGAAGAGAGCATTTGATTACTTGGGATTGTAAGAAGAAAAGGTTATCCCAAGTAGAAATATAAATGTTGTTGAGAATCCTCTTCAAAGCATTGCTGACCTCAAACACCACCACCAATGGAAGATCTTGGAGGGGCACCTGAAGTGTATTTGGGGACATCCTTGGTTGATTCCCAATTTAATGTTGATCCATTTTTCACAACTTTGCTCATAAAAGGTAGGTTTATTCATAATTGCATCTTTGATTTCGGGTGCATCATGTAATGTCATGCCTGTAGAAGTCATGAATGAGTTGGATATCAAAGTGACAATAGCATATGAGAAGTGTACAACCATGGATTCAAGGGAAGTGCTAGTTGTTGGTTGTGTGAAAGGTTTAGTAGTGCAACTTGCAGCCTATCCGGGTAAGAATTTAAAACTTGATGTTGTAATTGTTGATTTCCCTACCAAATGGGGTATGCTTTTGTCAAGAAAATGGGCTGCAAGTGTTGGTGGTAGTGTTCAAATGGACATGTCTTTCGCTACCATTCCCATTAAGGGCAGCCTTGTCAAACTCTATGGTGAAAAGAAGATGTTACACTTGATTGAAGATCCCAACAATGCTTCTTATGAAGTATTGTTTATTGATGTAGATGTTGATAAATTCATTGGTTTTGCTGATGGAAAGGAGAATAAGATGGACAAATCAAAGTTCCTTGGTATGGTAGGTTCTCCATGGACATTACTATTTGATGGATCTTGCTCCAAAGTTGGAAATGGTGCTGGTATAGTGTTGGTCTCTCCTAGTTTGGAAGAGTTTCCTTTCTCCTTCAAGCTCAATTTTGAGTGCACTAACAACATTGCTGAGTATGAGGCATTATTATTGGGATTAAGGATTGCATGGAAATATGGAGTGAAGGATATTGTTGCTAAAGGAGATTCAGAGCTAGTTGTCAAGCAAGTAAGAAAGTTGTATGCTACAAAAAAATTAGCGTATGAAACAATATAAGCATGCAATTTGGGACTTGATTGAAATGTTTGATTCCTTTAACATTGTTTACCATGATAGAAGTCTTAATGTTACTCGCTGATAAGCTAGCTGTTTTGGGTTCTAGATTTGATGATTGCACCATTTCACCTTTTTGTGAATATGATATTTAAGTGCTAACAAGGCCAATTGTCCAGATAATGTGAAAATTGGCATATTTTTGATGATGATGCACAAGTGTTGAGATTCTTACAATGCCAAGGTGAGTTTTTGGTTAGAATATTGATTGGGAACCATTGGTATGCATGAATGAAGGTAGAGAAACTTTGTTTGACAAGGAAATTATATAATTGAAGACAAATACCATTCCTAAAGGTCTTGTTGCACTTGAATCCAATTTTAGCAATGCTGATTGCATCATAAATAGAAACTTGTTTGCTTCAAGGGATGTGGAAGAGCACAACTTGGGAAATAAAGACAAACTAAGAAAGATTTGGTTGGGCAGCAATCTTAGCAAAGAAGAAAAATAGTCATATGCCCAACTTTTAAAGAAATATCAAGACTGCCTTGCTTGGTCTTATTTAGAGCTAAAGGCATATAGAGAAGATTTATTTTAGCATGAGATTCCTCTTGAGGCCAGGACTAAGCCATTTAGAAAAAAACAAAGGCCCATTAATCCACTTCTATCTACAAAAATGCAAGAAGAGTTGAAGAAATTGAGAGATGGTGGCATCATTCAACCTACTAGATACTCTTCTTGGGTGGCAAACCTTGTGCCAGTTAGAAAGAAGAATGGGGATATCAGACTTTGTGTGGATTTTAGGAATCTAAAAAAAGCATCTATGAAGGAAAACTATCCTTTGCCAAACATGGAGGATATGTTGTAGCTTGTAATAACGTCAAAAATGCTTTCTACTTTGGATGGTTTCTCCGGATACAATAAAGTAATTGCTAAAGAATCGAAAGACTTAAGACAACCTTCACTACTCCTTGGGGGCCTTATGTTTTTATAAGGATGCCTTTTGGATTGATGAATAATGGTGATACTTTTCAAAGGGTGATGGATGTTTCCTTTCTGGTTATATCAATGAATTTATTACAGTTTACCAAGATGATGTGACTATTTTTTCAAGGCAAAGTGAGCGAGACCATTTGTAACACCTAGAGAAGATGCTAATCAGATGTAGAGAGTATGGTATTTCACTTAATCCAAAGAAATGTCATTTTAGTGTGCAAAAGGCCAAGTTGTTGGGACATATTATATCTAAAGAAGGTGTTATATAGACCGAGAGAGTGGAAGCAATCAGCAGCAAAGTGCCCATTCCAAGAACGAAGAAAGGTATTCAATCTTTTTTGGCCAAATCAATTTCATTAGGAGGTTTTTATCTAATTTTGCTGAGCTAACTCTCCCAATCACAAGCATGCTAAGAAAGGACCAAGTTATTAAGTGGGAAGAGGCTATCATCCAAGATTTTGAAGGAATAAAGGATGCACTTAAGCATGCACCTATTTTGGCAGCTCCAAACTACAAGAGACCTTTCCAAATCTTCTCTTTTGCATCCGAATTTACTATTGCTTCAGTTTTGTTACAAAAGGATGAGAATGGAGCTGAGAGGCCTATTGCTTTTTCTTTAGCAAGGCTTTATAAGCATCCTGAACTAAAGTACACAATTATGGAGAAACAAGAATTTGCTTTGGTAAAGGCAATAAAGATTTTTAGGCCTTACATTTTGAGTTCAAAGTTGTTGCCTATGTTCCTCATACAATGGTTACATAAATCTTATCGGAGACATGGAGATATCAAGCAAGAGATGTAGATGGGTAAAAAAATTACAAGAATATGACATGGACATTCAAACTACAAAGCTGGTAAGAGGTGTGGGGCTTGCCAAGCTCATGGCTTTAGAATAATTTGCAAAATGTAGAAGTGAATCGACAGAGGAAGAAAGGGCAGATCTACTTGAAAAATTGATGAATTCGAATGGTACAAGGATGTGGTCTTCTACCTAAAGCACCTATGCTGTCATAGTCACTTGAATAAAAATCAGAAAAGATCCCTTAAGCTCGCTTCACAAAAGTATATCATAAATGCACTTGGGTGGCTTGGAAGAACCTCGAAGGTGTCCTCTTGAAATGAATAACTAAAGATGAAGCTCCCAAGTTTATTGTTGATTTCCATGGGGGAGTTTCGGAGGAAATTTTTCCTGGTAGAGTGATAACACATAATATTTGAGAGCTGGTTATGGTGGCTAACTCTTTTTAAAGATACAAACAAGCTAGTTAGAAGATGTGATAGTTACCAACGCTTCTCGGAAGATTGAGAGCTTCAAGATCCCTTCCTTTGCAGCCTGTATCAATTGAAGATCCTTTCAAACAATGGGGAATGGATTTCATTGGTGAGATTTTAGATCCTTCTAGTGCTGGTTATAAATGGATCCTCACAGTAATGATTATTTCATGAAGTGGGTTGAGGCCATTCCATCTAGAAAGGAAACACACCAAGTGGTGATGGATTTCGCTGAATCATATCATATGTAGGTTTGGAGTTCAGTTAAGATTGTATCTCGATAATGCTATGTGTTTTAGAGCCATGCCTTTGATGGTAATGTGTAATGAATATGGGATAAATCGACTTATTCTTTAAATTACAATCCATAAGGGAATGGGAAAGTGAATAAAGTAACAAGCACTTGCTCAAGATTATTATAAGAACCTTGGAAATCAACAAGAAGAAGTGGGGAGAATAGTTGAAATTTGCACTGTGGGCTGATAGAATGACTCCAAAAAGAGCAACCTGGTAGAAGTCCATTTGAATTGGTGTATGGAACTCAAGATTTTCTTGCATTACACCTGCAATTATCAACTTTTTAGTTTTCCCAACAGTTGGAAGATCAAGAACATGGCCCATATGAATCAAGAACCAATCATATCATTGATTTGGATGAAGAAAGGAGAGTTTCTCATCAAAGGCATGTCAGATTTAGGAGAAATTGAAGAAGTTGTTTGATAAGAAAGTCACCCCTAGAGCTTTCAAAGTGTTGGAGATTTGGTTTTCTTGTGGGATAGTAGGTATGAATACAAGGGAAATCATGGCAAGTTTGATGCTCTATGGATGGGCCCTTATGCCATTGATATCGTGGATTGGAGAAAATATAGTTTTTCTCAAGGATTTGGATGGGGATTTGCTTTGGAGCTACCTATTAATGGCGTAAACTTAAAATATTTCTTGGATTAAATCCCAATGTGAGGTATGCACAAGTTGTACATTTTATATAGCCATTTTTTTTGTTTTGTCTTTGCCTTGTTCTTGCTGTTGTGGCTCGTGGTTTTCCCTTTTCGTCCTGGAAACCATTTTTGGTCCGGGTTTCTTTTTGGTGAAAGTTCTAGTTTTTGGGCTAAAAATGTGTTTCGACTCCGCCAATGGATTTTGGCACTTGGTCTACGTTGTGATCTTGTTGCACTTGGCCGGGAGTGCCCATCCCCAAGCAGGAGCCAATGTTGGTGCAAATTCTGAGTTTGCACACTTTTCCTTAATTCTCTACATCTGTTTTGCTCAAAAACATCTTTTGGCTCGAGCTGGTGATCTGCAACTCATTTTATTCAGTTGAATGCTTTCAACCACCCTCAATGTTGTTATTCTACCCCATATTGAAACAAAATCCATGTTTCCCCCTTTGTGTGCCCCAAATTTTTCATTTTATATGGGCTGTGCCATTTTTCTCATTGACAAGTCATGAAAAACTCAAAGTAAATCGAATCCAAGTTATCTATTTGCTAAAATCCTAATCCCTAGGCCTAAATCATTGTTAAATCATGTTTCATTGGATTCAAAACCAAAAAATCTGCCCTCCTCGTTAAAATTTTTCAATTTCTAGGGCATATTCTACATTTTTGGCATATTGATGGTCATACGGGTGTATTCTACCCATCAATTTCATCATCACATCATTATGCTAGCGTGGCAGGCTCCTATTGGCCCGAGGATGTGCAGGAAAATGTTATAACTTGTCTTTTTGACTTTTAGCAAAAGGAAAAAATTCTCTGCGGCCCCGCATTTGCCTAGTATGCCTACGTGGCATAATTTGATTGGTTTGATGGACCAACAGGTGGTGGGGGTCACTTAAAATTTTTCTTCAATTTTTGAAAATTTCTCAATGTCAATTTTTGCTCTAAGGGCCCACATCCAATGGGAGAGTGACACGTGGCACGGGAGGATCAAGCGGGCGGCGGTGGAGTTGAAATTTTTTCAAAATTTTGGCTCAAAATGCAAAAGGAAAATATTTTCCCAGGGGTCCGTGTCCAATGGGAAGTGGACACGTGTCTAAGGGAGTAAAGGAGAAATGAAGTGGTGCATGTGTTTTGGATTTTTTCCTTTGGAGGAAAAATTTCAAAGTAAAAATTTGAGCTAGATCTCCGCGCGAATCACAAAGTGACACGTATGCAGAGATGAAATGGAGGGGTGGAGGCTTGTAGGAATTTGAAGTTTTTTAACTTCAAAATTAAAAAGGAATATTTCAGCTGAGGTCCCACCACCAATGAACAATGGACACGTGTCCAACCTTTGATGGAAATTGAGAGCGTGAGGAAAGATGGAAAATTTTCCAAACTTTGGTGAAAAATTTCAAGGTAAAAATGAACCCGTGGAAAATTGAAGAAGTGTCACTACTAGCCAATAGGGGAGACACGTGGCATTATTAAAAAGGCAAGAGGGAGAGCTTGGGCCCGCTAAGGTTTTTGTGCTCGTGGAGGAATGAAGGCAAATTTGATGAGTCGGCTCTCCGCATCCAATGGGAGAGCGACACGTGGCGGAGGGAGCAGCGGGTGTTCGGGGGCATGGAGCATTTTGAGAAAATTTTCCTTTTCTCAAAAAAGGAGCAAAAGTCATCATTTTGGCCCGCGGTTTTTAGTAGGGCCCATAGGAGGACACGTGGTGCATCTAGGGGCAAGTGGGGAAAATTTTCACAATTTTCCCGAAGTCCAAAAAGGTTACAAATGCAAATTTTAAAGGGAAGGGTCACGCGCCAATGGTTTTGGACATGTGTCCCACCTTATTCAAAGGAAAAAGGTAATTTCAGTAGTTTTTGAAGGGGATTTGAATCGACACGTGGAGGGTTAGAGATTTAAAGTTGGTTTTAATCTACGAAGATGTGTATTTTCGTTTTTGGGTGCCATGAAAGCTCCAAAGAACTTGGAATCATCATTTCTACACCAAATCAGATGAAATTTTATATGAAATTGTGTCCCCTCGGCCTTCTAAACACAATGGCATCATTCATTTGAGCTAATTTGGTGCCCTATTGTGTTTTTCATGAAATATTTTCTCAGCCTGTGTAAAAAACGTGAAAAGTGAAAATTAAAGTTGCAGAGTTAAAAATGGTGAGGGAAAAAGGTAGAAAATGATTACAAATGCATGCTGGCATGTCTAAATGCCAAAAACGTGACCCTAGGATGGATAAGGATCCAAGTTCATGCAATATTTTAAAATATTTGTGCATCCCTGGCAATATGCGAGTTGTTTTACAGTTTGATGTCATTTTCATGAAATGGATAAGAGTTGTGTAACAAATTTGATCCCTTTGGCATATTCTTTGCTTGGGATGAAAGGATCCAAGCTGACAGGGGGTATATGATGTATTTTCGGGGAATTTTAAAAGGTCTGTTGAGAATTTTAGAGAAAGAGAGAAGAATTTTAAGGAGAAAAATCTAAAGTGTTCCATTTCTTTTGGAGAAACTACCTGAGAGCCATTTTTTATTCTTGTTTGCATCAAATGTTCATCATGTTGAGTTGGTTTCAGCTATAAAGCCATCAAAAAGCTTTGAGATTGTCTAAATAACATTCCCTTTCTGATATATTTGATCAAATTCTTGGATCAATTGGTTTTATCTCTTGGAAAATCTTGCATACACTTATATTTCAGTATGTTTTCAATTTGTGTTTCATGCTCATGTTGCAATCTTGTGTTTAGGATCTCTCTGATCATACAGGGTCTCATTTCTAGTTGATGGTTTAATGGCATTTTCAATCTTGTATTTAGAAGAGCTTTCATCTGATAAAAGATAAACATATTTAAAATCCTCTTACTAGCCTTGGTTAATGAGACTGTCTGTAAACCTTTGGGTGCACCTTAGGTCATGATTAAATAGGGATTCCTGGATGCTTCATTGATATTTTTCTTCAAGCCTTTGTGGTAGGTTATCAAATTTTGTATGGAATAGTGCAAATTTGGGCATCCATATGTGCACACATCCTGGTTGAAAGAGCACTTCAAATTCATTGAAACATCTTTGTTGTTTAGGTGTTGTAATTTATTTGCAAAGGTTTCCCAAAGAAGGTGATGACTTATAAATACTCTTGTCCTAACATCTCTCATCAAAATATAATTTTAAACTAACTCATCCTACCTACAATACCCCCGCATCTACATTGTGTGTCCATAAAAGAATTCAATCCTTTCACTAAAATGCACAAAGTTGATAAGGGTTTTATCATGTCTTTAGCAGCTCTAGCTTTGTTTTGAAAACATTTCCATCATTTAGTAGTGACAACTCCTTTGAGTTTGGATAATGGATACTTGATCATGTTTTCACAAGGCCTCTTCTATGTCATATGTAAACATAAGGATATCTCCATCTCCTTATCATATAAGGGCTGCAATATAGGTTCTCTTGCCTTGGTTGATAGGCACAACCTAAAATAGTGAGGGTTAGATCAAAACCCTCTTGAAGGTGCTATCCATTCCCTCAATTTTTGAATGCAAACAAGTAGATAGGTGCATCCCGCTACAAATGACATACAATTCATCTATCTATCCTTGAGTGTCTTGTGCAAGTTCTTGATGCTATTCAAGTTATGAAGGAGATTAAATCTAGATACCAACAAGCCATACACGCAACGCCCTTCATATTGATCAATGGGGATTTGTATAAAATGGGCCACGATGAGGTTTTGCACTGGTGTGTACTAGAACATGAACACATAGCAATAATAGAAGAGGCCCATGGTGGGTTTCTTTGGAGGACATTACGTAGGGAATGTAAGCGTGTGTAAGATCCTAGTCACTAGACTATGGTGGGAGATGATTCGCCAGGATTGTATTGAGTTTTGCAAGGCTTATGACCACTTCCAGTGCCTTAGAAAACCTTGAAAAAGGTACAAGATGCCCCTGTGCCCCATCACCAGTGTGGAACCTTTTGAAAAGTGGGAAATAGATTTTGTCGGACCAATCTCACCAGCTACGCAAAGGACTAACTCGCAGTATATTATTACCTGTACTGATTATCTGACAAGGTGGGCAGAGGCTGCACCTACTAAGGATTGCACCACAACCATGGCTACTAGATTTTTGTGGGAGAACATTATCAGTAGGTATGGGTGCCCATTAATTTTAACAAGTGATAGGGGCACTCACTTCTTAAATGAAACAATCAGGATCCTATTGGCAGAATTCATGGTAGCCCATCACAAGACTACCCCTTATCACCCTCAGGAAAACAGGACTACAGAGGCATTCAACAAAATCCTTAGTCACACATTGACTAAGATATGTGACATAGGAAGGCAGGATTGGGATGACAAGGTGTCAGCAGTCCTTTGGGCATACAGAACAACGTATAAAAGGTTGAACAAGGCCACACCATTTCAACTGGTGTTTGGCGCGGAGGCTGTTTTGTCGGTTGAATTTATGCTACCATCGTTGCATATAGTGTGCGTAGGAGGGTTGGATGATGAACAAGCACTGGAAGAGAGAATTGATGAGTTAATAAAGTTGGATGAAAGGTGCTCACTAGCAAGATGGAGCCAAACAACTAAAAAAGATAAACAAAAGGCATGGCATGACCGCCACATTAAAAACAAATAGTTTGAGGTTGGCCAGATGGTATTGTTATATGATTCTAAATTTCTATGCCATCCTAGAAAGTTGAAGGTGCATTGGTTGGGTCCTTATGTAATTTCATACATCCTTGATTTGGGTGCGTGCCAGCTACAAGCACTGGATGGAACAAAATTACCTGGACACTTCAATGGGAGTAGGTTGAAGCCCTACTATAAATAATGCTTCTTGGTGTTTGTAAATAAGGTAGCTCTGCCAATTAGTTTAGATTTTCCTTTTATTCTTTCCTTTCGTGTTTTTCCCTTTCGCATTGTTGTCTTGTTTTGTGCCTTGGGCACTGGTAACCTTATTACTTTTTAAACTTATGATTGTGCATAGAGGACCATGCATCGATTTAGTGTGGGGTGAGGTGATTAACAAAGAAGCATGAAGTTATTCTGTAGAAAGATTGAGTTGGTAGGCCATTCAAACTGGCCCTGTTGAAAAGATGCATTAGGAAGGTAGATGGATGACAAAATAGAGTTCCATTAGAAATCCATGTACAAAGGAGAAAAAGCGTAAAAACACGAGGTAGGTGAAAGCAAGAATCATGAGGATGGAAGAGGTGCCTTTGGTGCTGGTAACATGCATGTAAAAGTATTCTGTCAAGATGGATTGTCTGCGCACCAGAAGGTTGGAAAATTTTTCATGCAAGGATTGGGCATGGGTGAAAAACGTTTCGCGCAAGGATTGGGTGTGCGAGGAAAAGCACTGAAGTCAGGTTTGTTTGAAAATGCAACATTAAATATTGTCGTATGGTGGTAGGTATCCTAGCCTTTAATGCATAAAAGTGAGAAAGATATAAATACAAGGATGGTAAGTTCATTATTTTACTTTACGAAAACAAGGAGAATAATTTTCTTTCAAGAGCTAGGGTTCGAGAGCTAACTCGTGTGAAGGAGAATCTCAAAACTTACGCACAATTAGTCTGGTTGATCTACAAACTAGAGTAGAAGTGATTTACGGGTGTGAGGAAAGTTGTGAAAGAATGCCATGATCGAAAGAGGGAAATCAGAAATTAGGGTTTGTACCCTAGGGCATGGGGTGTAAAGAAAACTCTCAGACAACTCAAAGGCAACCAAGGAATGAAAGAAAAGGGTAAAATGATAGCCACGAAACCAATTGATAAGCCCATAGTACAATCCAAAAAGGGAAAGGGGAAGGGAAAAGGAAAGAAGAAAGAAGATGAAATCCCCTTGGATACCAATGAGGAATGGTACTCAGAGATGTAATACCCAGATGGGGTTTTTCTAGGGCAAGAGTGGGAGTCCCACATTAGACAGATGACCGTAATCGATTATAATCATTGGTCGAGTATAATTGTGAAGGAAATGGAACTCAAGTTGGTTCTCTGCACAAAAAACAAACACCTGATGGGATGTCGATTTACAGTGATGTAGTCAAGGTGAAAATGGAGAAGGTAGGGCTTCTCCAGATTTATGAGTTGCCCTACTTCAAGAAGCCTGAGCGCTGTACCAATGGTTAATGATGCATGTGCATGAAGATTTCTTCTACTTCACAGGGCACAAGATGTGCATAACCCCACAATTAATCTCACACTTTACAGCCTAAGCTATAAAGCAGACGCGATCCTAGACAACCTCCAAGATGAGGAGGTAATTAAGGAAACCATTGCATCCTAGGATTATAAGAAGGGATCAAGGTACTATGACATCACGGATATCAATGATCTAGTGATGAAAATGGCCATGCACCTTGTTTCCAAGCTAAATGGACAAGAGAGGTGGACCCAGTGAGCAAGCCCTGGTTGAATGATTACAGAAAGGTCGCAGAAGGTACCATGTATAATATATCCTAGTACATAGTAGATGAGATTATAAAACATACAAGGACAGGGGAAAGATATTTTTGGGAACATTCTACTAACCATTGTGTTCTCAAAAATTGGGGTGTCAGATGCATCTGATAAGTTCGTATGGGAGTACCCCGATGAAGACCCTTCACCACGTGGATAGGTTCTAGAAGTATACTTGTGAGTCAATGATGGGGTACACAAGGCACGCTTGGATAAATGGTATACACACCTTAGGAATGCATTCAGGGTAGAATGGAAGATCCCAGAGCAACTCCCCGCAAAGGATTGAAGGAGAAGCAAAGTTCGTGGTGTACCAGCACTTCTACATTGGCAGATTTATCTTGGTGGACAGCAGTTGGAGTCCCTAGTGTAAACTCCCCTTCTCATTTACTACCCAATTCTTCCAAGCAGGGGTAAATAGATATAAGGAGTTGAAGAAGTTAAGACTCGACCTATCCACCCTCGACAGTGAACACAGAGAGATGAGGAAGAAGCTGGTCTACCTAGGGAAGCATGTGTACATTAAAAGATATGTGTTACAGATGTGCACATCGTAAGGCCGATGACCTTACCGATTGCTAAAAGCGTTGCTGCCAGAATCTACCTATGCATAAGGCCAAAGTTCGAGAAGGGCACGTACGTAGAGAATGAAATATCCATCCCAGATGACCCCATGGGAAGGAAGAAGCCAGCACTAAAGTGCAAGGAGAAAGAAGAAGAAGAGGAAGAACAAGGGGTGGTGGAGAGGCAGGATGTAGGTACCACGGGGCCGAGTACCTATGTCTGGAAGAAGAGAAGAATGGTGGTCAAGGAAAAGACCCTGAGCTTTCGAAGCCACCATCCCCTGAATTGAGGGAGGATACCCGCGAACAAGGAAAATGCTATCTTGGGCATTCGACTCCCACCTCGATGAGCCTGAATTCGAGATTAACCAAGGAGTGGTATTGAAGCTATCCAAAGGAAAGGGGGAAAACCCCATTGTAAACACGTAGTAACTATCAGACGAGTAAGTGTGTAATGCGCTAAACAAAGTCTCAGTGGAAATCGAGGCTAGGCTCTTTGGTAGAAATGACAGGGTTAGAGTCTTAGAGGACCAGTTGGAGAAGAGGAAGGAAGAAGTGGTGAAGCTGATGAAGGATCTCATCCTGGAGAAATTAATCAGCACTCAACTATAGAGGGAGCTTCAGGAGGAAAAGGCTAGGGTATGCGAAGTTTCCAAGAAGGTGGAGCTCATCTCCCAATCGATTATCACAAAGCACCCAGGACCTTAACCCTCCTACGCAAAAGTATAGATCCTCCTGGAGTGCCTAGAGGACTTGACTTAGATCCTCACCATGGAGAGGCAGCCCTTGGCTTTAGAGTCGGCAGAAGAGGTAGCGGCGCACTTGGAGAAAGAAGACAAGTTGAAGGTCATCGCGCTCTGTCTGATTACAACAAGGTGCTCATCGACGTAAGAACAACTACACAAATTACGGGGGTTGCTTACGACCACTGCATAGATCAAGACGAGGTGACAAGCATATTGCTTGCCAGTGAGGAGGTAGAGTTGAAGGAATTCAGAGAGAAGAATAAGTGTAATAGATCCGAGCGGAAAGGATCATGGCGAGGTAGAAAATAAATTTGAAGCCATTGAGAACCAACAAGTCTCAATCAAAACCCGGCTAAAAGAGCTCTACAAGGTCATCACAAGGAAGATGGATGCCCTAGAAGACCACACTAAAGAACTGGAGACTATGGTGGAAACCATTACCACATAGGGGAGGGGCTAACTTACGATGAGGTGAGCACCTTGGTTGGTAACATCTACACTAAAGCACGAGAAGGAAGTCAGCGCTTGGAGTACACTGGAGGCTGACCTCCAACAAAAATTTCCCCTCCTCCTTCTTTAGGAAATTTTCCCCCTATTCTTTCTCTTCCCCTTTCTTTATTCTTTCCCCCATTCTTTTCCAAGGCAAGGCCTTGCATTCTTTTGTACTGCATTCTTTGAGAAGGTTCCTGAGGGTGGAGAATAGGTGAAGTGTGGGGTAATGTTGGGCCCCTAATTTATCTTCCAAATCTTAAGGGCACGTAGGCGTGCATGACCGAAGGAAGCACACAGTGTAGGTGCGCAAGGCAAAGTTCAAAAGGCTTCTTGAAGAACCCAGGATGCATGCACCACGTGAAGAACAAATTCAGACTTAGCCATTTTTGGCCTTTGGGATAGAACACATGAAGAACATGTTCCATTTGGATAAGGTTCCATCCTAGCGACAGGGTGTCTTGGAAGGAATATACCTTACAATAGAAAGATCCAAAAAGTTAATCATGACATGGAGAGGCATGTGCCTGGGGTGACCCACACCTTGACACTTGGGGCTAGATATGAAGCTACAGAGGAGTTTGTTAGAGCTCAGAGGCCTATTTATATGCATGCCCTTGGCAAAGAAGGGGAGACAAAAAGTGAGGTAGCGAAGCTCTGCAAAATTATTGTGAGAACTATGGGTACAAAATTCCAGTAAGGATGTAATGGGAAAATGGGGAATGAATTTTTTGTCTTGTGAGAGTAAATGTATGGATCCACATATGGCGCACGACTACGGTCTACCTTCTGTAATATTTTATAAGTAAACACTATGAATGAATGTGATAGGGTTGCCATGACAAATGTATCAAGACTCTTTCTTTGTATTATCTACATATTACTATTGCACTTTTGTTCTTATATAATCATGAATCTTGCTTAAATGGTTAAGTATAGTAGTAGATGTACAACTCTTAGTTCTATTATTTCTATTGCGTGCTTTGGTTCTATTATGACTAAAGGGGTGTAGAATCCATCCTGAGCTCTATATCCCTTTATGTTTGTTAAATCACTAAGTTATAATCACGAGCTATGCCTTCCACTAGACTCACATAAAAGAGAGACTTGGCTCCCTCTCGCGCACCTCGGGTGAGCGCCAACACCGTTGGGTGATAGGCTAGTGCGCATGAGGTTCCCTTGTTCTTAGTGGGTGCAAAAGTGACTACATCTAGAATGATGAAGATGGACCATTCATGATTACCGCAACCCTTCGTGGTTTTTTTACGAATTTACTTTTGTATTGACTAGGATTGATTAATGTTTAGACATGCCAAATATTTATATTATTTATGATAGATCCATAGATGATATCAATTGTATTTATATGTGATGTTTTAGATTAGTGGACGGGATGATATGATGATATTGGTGCGGGGGATAGATTTTGATATTTTGATCCCTCTTGCCCTTATTTGATGATAAGATATGTGATGATTAGCTTAGCATACATGTATGATGTACACGTAGCATTTTATTATATATGATGTATAGATGATGTTAGATGTAGATGATATAAATGGAGATATGATGATGTGATAACAAAACTATGTACATGACAAGCAAAACACAATCAAATGTTAACAAACCTATCAAATATACATTTTTAAACAACATGAATTAAATACAACTATGTACAATTATTTACAAGCATGCAAAAACACACTTCATATGTATTAGAAAGAATGAATCTAATATAAGAAAGAAAATATGAATCTAACAAAGTAATTTTAAGTGATAAACTATACAAATGTACAATCAAGAAGAAACTATACAACCAATCAATGTACACAAACTAACGAACAAAGAAAGAAACAAGATAAATCAAGTAAACTAAAGCTATGTTTTTGTAAGATTGTTTTTAGTGTGTTTTGCATTTGTGGGAATTTTGTGAAAAAATTTCTATTGTTTTTGTGTTTTGTGTTTTTCTATTATTTGTGTGTTTTTTGTTTTAATATTGTCTATGGTTTTTGAAGTCTTTTAAGACTTTTTTATTTTATTTTTGAACATATTTGAATGTTTTTTTATTTTCTAAGATTTTCCAAAGCTATGTATAGGAAACCGAGAAACGTGGATGCCCCTAGCATTAGATGTGAATATACAAGGGCAGGTGCCACATGTTATATATAGGAAGCTGAAACTATGAAGGTGCTCCCAACATTTAGAGGGGTAAAATAAAAGGCAATCCCTTCACCGATTTACAAGAGGAGAAATAGTCGGATCAAGGTTTGAGAAGATGGGATCACAAGGAATCTTGGACATAGGTGTGGAACTATCCCTAGAGCTAAGTAAAAGTACCCCTAGATGAAAGATGCTTGTGAACAACAAATACTCCCAAGGCAGAAGTTGGTTTTCACCAAGGGATCTATCCAAAGTGCCATAATTGTGTGGTTTTCACACATGGATGAACTGTTTTCTCTTTTTTTTTTTTTCTCTTTTTCTCTCTTTTTTTTGATTGTTTTTTACTTTTTTGTTTGTTTTTTTTAATTTTCCACCATGTTTAAGCATAAAACCGCTTAAGGTGCATGAAATTCATAGGCTCACAGATTTTGTCTCTATTGGGACAAGAATGTTTGTATGTCTCCTTTTCCATATTTGGCCACAATGGCATAAGGTCCTAACCATTGTGGTTTGAACTTGCCTTCTTATCTCTTTATGCCCTTATGTTGACCTGATTATCTTTCATGAAAAAAACTTCGACATTAAATTGATGAGGTACGATCCTTTTGTTATAGTTTTAGGAGAATCTATTTTTATATACCTTGAGAAGGTTGAGGGTGTAGATGAACTTTTGATCCAGGAGTTCTAATTCTGCCAACATGGCCACTATGTAATCATCATCTTTGTCTAGGTAATCCCTAAGATATATCCTTAGGGAAGGAAGCTCTATTTCCAATGGGATGATAGATTCTATTCCAAGCACTAGGGAGTAGGGTGTCACACTAGTAGGAGTGTGAATGGAGGTCCTATAATCCTAGAGGGATGGGTGAATTTTAAATTCCATTTGTGACCTATCTTACTCACCATATTTTCTATGATCTTAACCAATGTTTCATTAATGGCTTCAGCTTTCCCATTACCTTCATGGTAATATGATGTAGACCACTTTAATCTTATTTGAAATCGATGACAAAGAGATTTCACCTTCTTGTTCTTGAATGATTTTCGTTATCAGTAAAAATGGTAGTAAGGATGGCATACCGACAAATGAGGTGATTCATGATAAACTTTGATATCTGAGCACATGTAACATAGGTTAATGGAATAACCTCCACCCACTTAGTGAAATATTTTGTGGTTGTGATGATGTGGGTATGACCATCATATGAGGTAGGGGTGAGCTTCCCTATTAAATCTAGTCCCCATTTGGAAAATGTCCATGGTGTTGTAATTGGGTGCAAAGGTTGTGATGACACATGGATAAAATTTCCATACTTCTGACATAGATTAGATTTCTGACATGGCTGCAAAAATATGTCTCCATAGTAGGTTAGTAGTAGCCCACCCATAACAACTTCTTTGTTAGGACCAATCCATTCATATGGGTGTCAGACACCCCTTCATGTAATTCCTTGATCACTTGGACTGAATCTGCTACATCTAGACATTACAACAGATTCTCATCATAGCCATGATGATAGAGCATACCTCTAGGAGGGTGTAATGGGCTATTTGGTGGATAAGGATTTGTTTGTGGGATCAGGAAATGTTAGTAGGGAAGGTACCACTTTTAAGGTATTCATAGATAGTGTATTCCAAGGGAAGTAGGGACCAACAACGTCACATGCCAGACATGATTCTCATATATCATACGTAGGTTGACGTATATTTTCCACAAAAAATGGCATATCATTGTTTTCTGGTAGAATCTGCAACATAGAACCCACTGTTGCCATTGCATCTTAGATGGTTTTGTGCCCTTGGAATTTGTTCAAAGGTAATATGCAAAAATTATTCTTTCAGAGTTTCCACCAATGTCTTGTATAATAAGCTTTTCATCCTTGACCTTGTACTCATCATTGACTAGTTTGATAATCAATTGTGAGTCACCAATGACCTTGAAATGGTGGATATTCCACTTGATCACCAACTTCAACCCAGTGATGAGTGCCTCATATTCTGCAATGTTATTTGTGCAAGGAAAACTAAGATAGAAAGCTCTCAGTATGTGCTCTCCTAAAGGAGTGATTAATACTACTCCTACCCTTGAACCATGGAAAGTAAAAGATCCATCAAAGTGGATCTGCCACATGAAAAATTCTTCAATATACATTAGTGATGAATCTTGCAACTCCATACTTATAGGCTCTATTCGAGGTATAGGTGCTTCTTCTAATTGGTGGGAAGACTTGTCCTTTAACTTATTTCTGGTGTATGTATTTAATGTTAAATTCACTGAGAAGAATTATCCAATTAACCATTGTACATGTAAGGGTGGGTTTTGACAATAGGTATTACAATGGGTCAACTTTAGATATAAGTTTGGTTTTTTTGTTTAATAGGTAATGGTGGATTTTTTGAAAATAAAAAACAACAAACAGACAAATTTTTTAATTTGGGGATAGTTGAACTCACAAGAAATTAGGGTACGGGTAAGGTAGTACACAAATTTTTATTTTTGGGTTAGGTCATATTATGCAAGAAAAGCACCACTAGCAAATTGTGTAGTAGATATGTATAGCAAAAGTGGCTCAGTTGGGGTTGGAGGCATGAGGACAGGAGGATTGGCCAGGTATTGTTTAAGAAAGGAAAAGGCCTAAATTTTCTCTGGTCCCTAAACAAAATCAACATCTTTTTAAGTAGATGAGTAAAGGAATGAAATTATCAACAAGCTACGAAAGGAAGTGGCGAATTGCTTGTATTTTTCCTTATAGGCTATGTTATCCAAAATTCACCCCTCGAGGTAATTTTGGATAATGGCAGTGACATTTTTCTGGGCTTGTCTATGAGTAGAATTAGTCTAAAGACAAAATCAAGTTTTATGGGGTCCCTTTGGCATCTCTCTAACTTTCCCATCCAAGGTAAAAAACCAAGAATTTGAAAAAATTGCAAAAAATCCAAAAATTCACCCATACTAGAGAAATGTGGAAAAATCGTGTTTTTTGGACCGCTAGGTTTATATCTACATAGGACCCAAAACATGATTTTCCCAAAATGGCCAAAAAATAGTTCAAATCATGAAATATTGGGTAATTTGTCCCCATTGGTCCAGGACACCAAATTTTTGAGCCGAGAGGGCATCACCAAAATCACCATAGTTAGAATGTTCCCAAGGGGTTGTCAAAGTTGTTTTTACCCAAGATCTTCTTCTGAGGGATATCACGGGACCCGTATAGCTGAGAAATCCATAGTTAATGGAGATTAGAAAAATCAAATATTTTTTTCCCATGCACGAATCATGGGACATTGGGACACAAGTTCCACATGGGGAAATTGCCACACCAAGAAAATCGGAAAATCGGGTCGAAGTGTCATGCCCCAGTTGATGTACCGCATAGGATAGGTGGGATGTTGGGATGTGCAGGATCTAAAATGATGACTTTCTTGATTTACAAATTTAGTTGAGAGACATGCAAAGGAAGCGGAGTTCTATAACCCTCAAGCTAAGTCAAAATCTGGGACATCAGACATGAGACCCGAAATAGCAAGAAACACCCATGCATAATGAAAATAGTGCAAATCAGACCCCGAACTTCAAATGGCCATATATAAAATAAAAGAAACATATTCATCTCTAGTAAAGTAAATGCTGTAGAATCGTGTTAAATTGATTAAATGATCTTCAAGAACCAAAATAGAGTTCATTAAAAGTCCATATCTTTTACATTTCACAATGAAAATGCACAAAATTGGTACCATTGGAATCATGGTTATGAGGTTGACACACAAAAATTGAGAAATCTAGAATTTGATGAAGAATTGATGGTGATTTTGTAGAAAAGCATACCCAGGTTCAGAATAATGTTTAATTTGGTGTTGGGATGCATTCAATGGAGCATGGGTTGACATTCCTCACTTCAACAAGTTAGGGGACATTATAGGGAGCCTTTTGCATGGATAAAACATCATGTCACTCCATTTATTACCCTTTTCAAGTGGTTTAAGGATATATTTTAGGATCTTCATTCTCTCTCTCTCTCTCTCTCTTAGCTTCTCTCTCTCTCTCTCTCTTCTAAGATTTCTATAAATTGGAGTGTTGGGCTCATGTAAAGAGATAGTTTTGAGTAGAAAAAATATATAAAAAATATTTTTTGAAGTCTAGTGTGCTACAAGGCCCTTATAGTGGACTCTTACATGGTGATTAAGCCCTTATCTTGTTAATAGGGGAAAATAGTCATTAACTTATGAAGCAATAGATGCAAGTTTCTAGATGTATCTTCCCCTGTTGTGTTTTTTTTCATTCCTCTTGTCCCTTCAATTTCATTGCATATATATTTTGTCTATCTTATGATCTTGAATAGGGATTCATTATTATTGTGTGTGTATGACAAGTTATTGAAGAAGGTAATTTGCTAGATTGTGGAGAATTAGTTATCACCCCTTTAAGTATGTAGTTTACTTCTACTTTCACACATTGGAAGACTATTTTCATTCCCTCCATTTCTTGTGTATCACCGCTTTAGTGTAGGCTTTTCTTTTATTCACCCTCTCTCCCTAGTCCCTTGTAAAGTTAGATTAGGAAAGATAGTTTTTCCAGCATTAGAGTAGATTATGGTAGGTAGTTTAGGAGTAAGAACCAACTTTCTCTGGAGGTCTATCTCAAGTAGCAAGTATGACAACTTGGAGATAGTACCCATGTTATCTAATCACACTGTGAGCTTAAGCACACACACTTGTGTGAACCATAGGGTGTTGTGATTCGGTGATAACATGATACAAAACTGTTTGATATTCTTGGGAGGAGGAATTTCAATAATGGTGGTGACTTTGGTTGGGCCTACGTCAATCCATCTCCTTGATACAATGAAACCTAGAAAATTCCATGATAATAATCCAAACACACATTTCTTTGGATTCAACCTAACTTTATATTCCAGTAGACGTTCAAAGATATGTCAAAAAACTCTAGGGTGGTCTTCTTTTGTCTTGGAATTTTTGAGGATATCATCTACATAGTCCTCCATGATTTCATGCAACATATCATGAAATATTACTCTCATGGCCTGTTGATAGGTCACACCGGCATTTTTGAGGCCGAAGGGCATTCCCTGATAATAGAATGTTCCCCAATGGGTTGTAAAGGCTATGTTATACTGATATTATTCTACTATCTTGATTTGGTTGTATCTTGAAAAGCCATCATAAGAGATATCATTTCATAGCCTATAGTTGAATCAACAATCATGTCGATATTAGGAAAAGGAAAATCATCTTTCAGACAAGCCTTGTTGATGTCCAAAAATTTTGTGTAAATTATGATGCCAATAAGTTTATTTTATACTAAAACTACGTTTGATATCCACTCAGAGTAGTCAATGGGTCTGATGAACCCTACTGCTAACAATATCTCTAACTCCTCTTTAACTAGAAGGCCACTCATGGATGCATTTTCCTTAACTTCTATTTAATAGGCTTTTGCATTTGGATGCACTACTAAGTTTGCACCACCAAAGTTGGATCTAAGCCTGACATATCTTTATAAGACCATGCGAATAAGTCCACAAATTCTCTGAGAAGTAAGGTGAATGTCTTCTGTTCTTTTTCTCAAAATGAAGCTCCCGACTTGACTATATTTGGGTCTTCTTTGTTCCAATATTTATGTCAAAGGTTTCTTCTACCAACATTTTTGACATATCCTCCATATACGCATAGGAGGAGGAAGGTTGAGATCTTCTTCTAAGGGAATCTCTATGAGATTTTCACCCTTAGCCTGGTCACTTCTTTTGTCCATTAATTTTTTTACTTATTTGTGAACCATCGCCTAAAAATGATTTTCAATGTGTGACTTGGAATTTTGTTTTTTTCGAGGCTTTTCGTTGGAACTTTTTCCCTCATTTTTTCTTAATTTTTGATGACCACAAATCTCATCTTCCTCTCTAAAATAGGTGCATGTATCTAAGTCAATGTAGAAACTTTTCTTATGGTCCCCAATTGGAATTGTATGTCTCGTATGCCCATAAACTCTATAATGGCATCACCATCCTCAAAAAGGTCTAATGACACATGACGTTGTTGGTCCCAATCGACCAGGGAAGGGTAGACAAGGTCAATTTTATACTTAGTGGGGGTTAAGGTAAGGAAAACAATATCAATTAAAAGGTTCGTTGAGGCAAGATCCTCATATTGGTTACAGTGGGAATATGAGTTGTTGAAATAATCGAGTTATCCTCATGCTCAGAATATGTAGCATCTTGTTCATTGAGGTAAGATCTATAGGGTTGAATTATGATACCATATATTTCTATTTTGAAATGTGGAAGTTGAACTGGTTCTCTTGGTCCTTTCTCATTCTTTCCACATCATAGGCCCTTGTATCCCATAGAATGCATCATTTGCTATACTTTTCATACTCAGGGATTTGGTAGTAGGTTGGCTAAGTTTCCTCATGGATCCTTGTTGTAGGTGGGTCCAAAATTTCTCTTTAGAAAGTAATCCCCTAGGTAAGAATCTCCTAATAGTTCATTCATCTCTAGGCCATTTGAAATGATAGTTGGGTTGGCCTCTTATTTTAGGTGACAAAGATAGGTTTGAAACTAGGAGAGCTTGTTGCACATTTTATTCTCCACAACCATACTCCAAAACTTTCATCTCCCATGAATCAAAAGGATAAGTAGATGTAGAATATTCTTGAGTGCAAGTGGTGCGGGATATTAAATCAAATCATGATTCCATAACTTTTGATTGAATGGGAACAACTATATCAGTAGAAGGACATGCATATATACCCTTTCAAGCAAATTTATTGAGAGATGTGTACTAGAGAAAAAGGTTCTGGATCTCCTTGTATTGTAACAGTGTGTCCCTCATGTTTTAACTTGATGCACTGATGGAATGTTGATGGTATGTCCTACATGGAATGAATCCATGGGTGGTTAAGAAGCATAATATATGGAAGTTCCAAGTCTAAGACGTGAAACTTTGTATTGTGACACATGTTGGTGCTACCTCCATCGTCAATGTGATTATTCATGATGACTCCCACTCATGTTGTTGTAAGTGGTTATGGAAATAATGTAGGACTCTAGATCTTTGTTTGTTTGTCCCAGCTATTTAATTAGTTTCAATGTGCATATATTTAATCCCAACCCCATTTTCCACAAGCACCCATTTGATCTTCTAGCGGGTAAAAATACCTCTATATATAGGGGAATATTATGTGTGTGATCTTCATTGGGGATTTCCTTTTGGTTAAAGGAGATATGTTTTCAGCTAGTGATGCAATATTTTCCACCGCAGCTTGTAAATGTGAAGGGTCTACTTCCATTGGCACTCCTGAACCCCTCAAGTGTTTTGTATAAGATTTCCTTATGTACATTTGATATCTTAAGAAGATATAAGATTGAAATATTGGCATATGTCTTCTCAAGTTGTTCTAAGAGGTTGTACTGACCATCCTGAGGGGTTGACAGAGAGGGTTTTGGGATCATGAGATGGCATGCCTTGTTATCACAACACAATCCTTTCCTTGATCCTAATGGTATTCACATGTTCATTAGAAGAGTGGACACATCCAATGAGTGAGTCATAATGATTATTCTCATTTTTGGTGTATAGATAGTTTGCAACTTTGTAGCTTTGGGGTGACTCTCCTTGATCGAACTTTTCTCATCTGATTTTCCATGTTTAGGGAATGGTTCTTTGAATATCCCCATATTTTCTTTTGGTGTTTGATTTATCTCTGGGGTGTCAACTTCTATCTCTCCATTTTCAATGAGATCTTGGATGTAGTGGTGAAGTCTTACACACTTTTCTGTCTTTTGTCCTTTTACATGATGAAAATCAAAATATTCATGCTCTTTATACCATGATGGTTTAGGAGCATTTTCATCAAAAGGTTGTGTTGTAGGATAATTCACCATGTGGACTGCATCTAATTGATTCAATATTGTAGAACAAATACTCATTAAGATGAGTGAACGTCCTATGCTTAGGTGGTGATTGAAAGTCCTTTGGTTAGTTTAAAAGGTTGACCAACTTGAACTATTTGCACTCATTTAGAATCTGTGATTCCATCTCCCACCACGTTCTTGTTTTTGTTAAAGATATTTGGCTTTTTTGTTGGTTTGGCATTTTGATTATCATTAGAAGGTGATTTGATTGTTCCTTTTGTAATGAGGGGTTTTTTATATTTTTATGCCCTTTTTAATGATCTCTTCAAAGGTACAAACATAATGCATTTGTAAATGAAAAGTGATGTCCGAGTTTAGATTAGGCATGAATATTCTCACAAGCTATTTTTTGACAAATGTGTAAGGGAAGCAACTGGCTATCCCTCACCATATTTGTAAGAAGTTTGTGAATTCATTAGGGAGTTATTTAGTACTACACAAGTATTCATAGTTATGTCACTTTCTATATTTTATGAGAAATGTCAAACAAATATTTATGCTAGTTAGGCTATGTGAAGATAGACCCACGAGGTAAGCGAGTGAACCATTCCAAGGCTTGTCCCCCTAGACTCTTTGGAAAGAGTCGTATGAGGTAATTGTCACTATATGCCACTTCTTGGCATGCCATCTAAAAATATTTCACATGATCTCTCATGTGTCTCCTTTCCCTCTGTATTTTTCAAATTTGGCATGTGAAACTTCTTAGGAAAGGGTTGAAGTATCATAGCTTTATCAAATGGATGGGGGCATAACTCTTCATATTGGTACTTTTTGCTATGCCCAACATTACTTTCTTGAAGGCTTGTAAGCATTGATTTCATGGATTTCATTTCTTGTGTAAGTAATTTCTCTTTAGTAGGAGAAGCAAGAATATATACGTGATTGTATTCCATATTTTCTCCTTCTTGGTTTTCCATGTGAAGTTCACTAGTTTTGACCTTAGGCTTCGCCTTATGCACATTTTTGTTTGTTTCCTTCTGTACATGAGATGTTAGTAAAGCTAATTTTTGACTAAGGTTTTGGATTTTTTTTGAATAGTGACTTCTTCCTCAAGAGGTTCTTCTTCTTCTTTTTTTGTGGAGGTTGTTCTACATTTTCATGTTCTAATCTAACTCTACGTGGCATCTTGATGAAGGGAATTTTATAACCCACCATATTATCATTTCCTAAATTAGATGTGGAAGTGTTCCCATGTGTTAGGATATCTTCCATGTTAATGAGAGTTTTTTCCTCTTCATTAGCCTCATTCGTGGGTGGGATTGTCTCATGTTTTGTAGGCATTCTAGCTCCTAATTCCACCACTCTTGCTAGCACCCTGATCTTTGTTTCTAAAAAGGAATTCATCTAATAAGGTGGGGTAAAAATAAAATTCTACGTGTGGTGACCCTAACTCATCACCACTATGATCTACCATCTCCTCCACTTCTTTCTCTATGGAAAATAAAGGCCCGAGATCATGGCCAATAAAGGGATTTGACCCTTGTTTGTTTGAAGTTTCCCAAGTTTGTGCTTGTTTCATTTCAAATACTTTTTTTACTCCCAATCTTGTTTTAGGGGCCATGATGTATGAGATTTTCACTAAGGTGTTTTGAATTTTTTCAAAAGGTATTGATTAAGCCTAAGTGAAACATAAAAATAATGTCAATATCAAGAGCTATAATGAATGTCAAAGGATAAATATTCCCAAGTGATTGTTCTAAATGAGTAAATCAAAAGGTGAAAAATAAGATATAATCACACAATGCTTAGTTCTAAAAGCAATCAACCAAATTATATACTTCTTAAGTCTGTTTCCAAAATGGTAGTTGGTGTTTTAAGATGATTAACAAAATGTCACTACTTATGTCAAGTTCAAAGAAATGAACAAGGCGTAAGTAATAACAAGGAGTTAACATGATCCCCAAAAAAAGTATACTAAAAGAAAGCTGAATCCAATCAAGACCTATATTCCAAAAAGTGGCAGTTATGATTGTGAGCGACACAACAATTCCACCAAGATATGTTAACCAAACTTTGTGAGAAAGTAAGGTATTAATATCAAGATGATATTGATATAACGCACACAAGTGGTAACACTCAACACTTTTCAAAATTGAGGTAGTAATTGAAATAAAACTAAATCTAGAGTATACCTAGGAATTGTTAAAGTGTATATAGTGTAACATCACAATATAGATATTTAGGTCAAGTTTACAAGAAACAAGATGTAAATACAAAAATTGTAGCGACACGATATAAACAAGATAACAGTTCAAAGGAGATTCAAGGTGATGAATCCAGCCTAACTACGATGACGATCTTGACTTTGGTATTAAGATAAAAAGGCTACCAATGATATAAAAATTTCTCCACACACTTTAGGCATTTAACAACTCAAGAAAACATGGATGAGTGTAAATGGACACAAAAGTGGTGAATAAAATCAATTAGCAACATAAGGGTAGTCACTCTTCTTTAATAATCAAGTTTCAAAATAAAGTGAACGAATTAGATCAATTGGGTGTGAAAAATTTTGGCCTCACTTTGGCATAGTTTCCCATCGCCTTAGGGTGAGTGAAAAACTAATAAAAAGTAATGCTTCACTCATTTCATGATGAATAATGGATCTCAACTCAAATTAGTTTTGAAATGGTCATAGTTGGCTCCTGGTCAAAGATATATTCCTAGGTGGTTTAATCAACTAGGTGTCAAAATTTATCTAAGAGTGAGCCCAGTTTTCCAAGGTTTCCCAAGGATTATCCCATATTTACTTTACCCCCTTCAATAAAAGTGGGAAATAAATGAGTCCATCGTGTAATCTCATTGAGGTTGTGATATAGATAACTTTGACACTAAATCTCATGTGTATAATATTCAAGTAGGTGTGTGGAGAACTTCCTATTTCAACCACAAGGTTCCCTCTTACATGGACTACTTTAGGGTTCCTATGACCACCCCCATTGTTGTAGCTTAAGGCTTATGCCAAAGAGGTTATGTCCTAGTTTTAAGTGGATGGGACGTACCCTTATCCAAACTTGAAAATCAAGTGTTTTGAATGTGGTGTGTTTTTTTATCTTTTATACTTAATTTGGTTTATTCATTTGCCATTTGGAAACCTGCAACACACATGTAGTTAGAAAATTTTGTTTCAAACTCCTTTCTTTGACAAGCGTTTTTAGGTCCTGCACTCAAGCATTAGTAGTTCTCCAAGAAAATAATATTATTTAAAAGAGGATTAAGAGTTGATTTTGATTCTCAAAATCATCCAAGGATACAAGATAAGAGCATACACAATAAATAATTCAACTAAAAGTAAAGGAAAACTTTGAAATTAATGAACCATATAAAAATCTTGATAAATGTTCATTCCTTAAACCAATAATGAAAGATGAAGTTTCTAATTAACCAAATGTTAGAAAATGAAGACTAAATTTTCTTTTGATTCTCAATATCACCCTAATGTGCAAGAGAAGATCATACAAAAAATTATCCCAACTATATATAAATGGAAAACTTCAAATCAAAGGACCATAAAAAATTGCTTTGTAAGAGGTTCATTCTCTTAAGCAAAATGAATAATCAAATTTGCAAGTTAATCCAAAAGTTAAAAAAATAGAGATAAAAGTTGTTTTTTATTCTCAAGATCATCAAAATTTGCAAGAGAAGATCATACACAAACTTTGGTCTAAATCAAGTAAAGCATGGAAATACAACATTCATCGAACATTAGACATATTAGAAAATGAATATTTTTATAATAAAGGAAAAACCTAAAATTTATGTAAATATAAATCCCAAATTTATGTTTTTGTTGCATATTTTACTTTAATACCTTTCCAACGCAAAATAAAAGGAGTCATTTTGAGTTGGGAGAAAATTTATGGCCTTTAGAAGATGGGTTACACATATGCTCTTATGCTCATGGGTATGCACTTAACATGTACTCAAAAATGTGAAAAAACATCCCTTAATATGCAAAAAGATAAATTATTTCAACCAAGATTCAATTTTACAACAACCCATCACATTAGTATATGAGTAGAAGACTCACCACTATCAAACATTAACATTCACGATCAAAAACTTAACATTTTCAAGAAATTGACAAAACTAACATGTAGAATGATGAAAAAGTAAGCTCTAAAAATGAAAACATGGAGAAATATTGAAATTTTATCACCAAGATTCAATTTTGACAGAAACCCACCACATTAATAAGTAAATAAAAGACTCTTCACTATCAAACACTAACTTACATGCTCAAGAATTTAATATTTTCAAGAAATTGACAAAACTAGCATGTAGAATGTTGAAAAATGAAGCTCTAAACATGAAAGCATGGAGGAATATTGAAAATTTCCCATAAATATCCAATTTTTAGAGTACTTATCTTCCTTTATACCTTCAAGGAAGACTCAGCACATACAAAATCAATAAAACAATTTAAGAAAAACAAGTTAGATCAACATGTGCAAAAGAGGGTTAGTAACCAAAATTGAAACATAACTACAAAAACTTGAAATTAAGTGCAAAGGACAATGGAGTAAGTCCCACCAGGTGTGCCAAATTTGCATATGAATTAGTTAAAAATTCAAAGGAATTTAAATATAACACCTAATAGCTTCAATACAATGCTAACTAGATCAATATACTATCATGCTTAGAGCTTAAGCAAAGCTAATATATTAACATATTTGCATTAGAACATGAAATGAATATTCAAACTAACATGCTAAACAAATTAACCTCTATCTCTAATTGAATTCTAATGAAATGAACCTATTTAGATCCTTATCAATCAAAAGGTTTTATTTTATGCTTGAATCCCAAGGTTTTCAAGAATTGAGTCTTGTCAATCCATGGATACAAGACCATTTGACATATCTCCATATGACTTCAAAACTTGGATGGAGGAATGCAAGAAATGAAGATAGCTAGCTCCTATAATATAAAAATTCTCTAAGATAATAAAATGACTATAGTATAGGATCTATGCTCATTTAGGTGTAAGTATAAAGGTTAAATGAGGGTTCATTTTGTAATCCAATGGTTTGAATAATATTTGCATCCTATTTTATGTGGAATAATAGCAAAGCTAGGTTAGTTATGGATAAGCATAGTTTAGAAGTGGTTGAGTTTACTTTAGGAGAGTTTATTTTTTCCTCTAGTGACCCATGGGGATTAGGGGGTTTATTAATTAACCAAAGTGATTAATTAATAGGTGTGCAAGCTTAGAGAAAATGTTTAGAGGAATAGTTAGCATGATTCATGTTATGAGAGGATTTTAATCAAATAAATGAATTTTTTTATTAAATAGAAGAGAGAATTAATTAATTAAGAATAATTAATTACTCTAGATAGAAAGGGGAGCTTAATTAATTAAAAATAATTAATTAATGTACATAGAAAGGGAGCTGATTAATAGAAGGTCATTAATTGGTGTCATTTTGAATATAAGAGTTAATTAACTAACCTAATGTAATTAATTAATGATGATAGAAAATAAAATGTGTGATATTGATGATATGTCGTCAATTTTGGGGAATGGGTATAATTAGCACAATTTAAGCATTTAAATTACTCAAGCTAAATTATAGGTGTCTACACACAATATCAAATACCATACATGTAATCAACTATGAAAAAGAGAATCAACAAAATAACACAAGATATAAGAAGGAAACCATCATGGGGAAGAAAACCCATTGAAAAATATTCCTTATATTGATATGTTTCAAATTTAGCGAGACACCAACCCAAAAAGGAGCATCAACACCTAATTTAGTAGAGCACCAACCCTACAAGGAGTACCAAACCCCTAGTTTTGTGAAGCACTAAATATAAAAGGAGGATACAACCCCCTAAGATGATCAAGAACCCACTCAAACACCTTACGATGAAGATCTATGATGTTTTTCTACCACAACTGATGGAGATCACAAATTTAGCTCACACACACCTTCAAACACCAGGTCTTCAAACTTGCACACACTTGCACTATCTTCACTTATTTACACATAAAACCATTAAAACAATTTTTTATGTCATTCTTCAACCTATTAAATACTTTTTCAAATCTAAAAACATTCCTTCAAACCTGAAAAATCTCACACCTAGGTCACACTTTTCATACACACACAACTAGTTGCAAATTGCACCCAAAACATCACTTTTATAAGATCTCCTTGATTCAAATTCAAAAGAGGTTAGTTTTCATCCTTTATATCAACCGTACACGAACTTAAAAATATTCCCATATGAATCATCAAAACTTTCACATTCGCCCCATATAGGTCACCATGCCAAAAGCCTCTCACCTTGTATCAAAATCCTCAAAATCTTATCATTAGAATGAAAAAAATCCACAAAACAAAAAAACATGCTTATTAAAGATTCCATATTCATCAAACATACATAAATTATCATAACAACATCATACATGGTAACAATTTTACATTATCCAATAAAATTATTTCATTTAATGGGCCCACTTGCTCATTTCCTTCACAAAACAACTGCTTCTCGACATCCTAATTTCACCTTTGGGACTCGAAACCACCCAAGATGATATTAAATATGTAATTTTACCACTATATGGAAACATAATAACTTTTATAACAAATATAAGTAAGTTAGACACCATGAAACATCCATATAATCAAACCACAACAATGTTACACTTCACTAAAATAGGCTTCCCAAAAATATTTTTGTAAACCGAGCTATTTTTCAACCTTTATGACACTTTACAAACCTAAAAATTACTTAAATAGTAAAACATTCATACATCTTCACTTTCAAGGTGGTATAAGTCATCAATGCAATCATCTCATTTTCCAACCAACACAATCATTCAAATAAAGTAATCTTGTCTTGAAAATAAGAAACCTTTATCTCTACAAACTAACTGGAAGCCACATAAAATAAACTCATCATTATACCAAACTTATACCAATGTAAATACATATAATTAATATTTTTATAACATATTTCAACTCCTTCCAGCTCCAAGTGGAATACCTTCAACCAAGATCATGTCGTAAACCGCCAAGCTACCCCAAAATTGCCCTTTGACTAGTCAACACAAATGAAGCATAATTGACCATTTAAATTCATCACCATGAATTAAAACCATCATGGAAATAAATATAAACTCACATTATCCACGTAATGTTCATTTAGTTTTCAACTCCTTTGGAAAACCTTGTCCCTAACTTAACATCTTCATAAATAAGCCTATTTGAGTGGGGTTTACTCATCACCACAACCACTACCATACCTTTCTAGAAAATTGGAGTATTCCTATATAACATCCAATCATCATCCATGAGCTATCAATAAATTCTGGCCACTTAGAATAATTTTTCTCCTACCTCTTTTGAGATAAGGTTTCAAACACATAAAGAGTTATTTACCTTCCTAACATTTGTTCATAAAAATTTGAAGGTAAAATGACCTAATTATTATTTTAAAACCATATATAATAAATTTATAAACATCCATGAACTCACCAAGATCCCATGTAAATAAAAAAAATTAGGGTGATCATCAAAAGATTCAATTTGAGCTAGAAATGTCCTTCTTCTAGATCCTATTTCACCAAAACTGTCATAACTTGCAAACTACACATCATGGAAACCTGAAATTTTTCCATATAATCATGAAAAATCCTAAAAAAATCTCCATTCATCACCATTTCACAAATATCTCTCAATATATCCATCCACTTTGAGACTTGCATAGTTATCCCTTAGGTTTTTTCACTGTAAAGGCTAGGTTCAACTGAAACAACATCATAACTCATCATAAAACTCTCTAAAATGCCCTAAAATCCCTGATACATAATGAATAAACTACCTACATACATCCATGAGATCACATGGCTCCATAACTCATCCTCATGCCTTCTAACAACCATACCTAGTCCAAATGAGTAATTAAATCTTTGGCATGCACATGTATCGCACCACGCATCTCATGTGAGTTCCCAAAAACTCTATAATCATGATATACATGATTAAACATGATTATAAAGATACAAAGGAGATCATACCATCACCTAAGAAAGCTAGGTCACCTAAATAGGCTTGTGATAACAAACAATTATCACTTGAATAAATATAAGAAACCAAGAACATACTTGAATATACATGACAACATCACTCTCAAAGCATCATGTACCTCTACTCCATCATCCAATCTTTCATTAATTATGTTTTACATCAATAAAAAAATCTAAACCACAACATTCCAATAATAAGATCAAAACTAAACAACAACAAAACTACTACACAACCCAGCCACAAAAAAAAGCATAACCCCAAGCAAACCACAAAAAAGCACAACCGATACTAGAAAAATCATATCAAATAATTAACTCCATCGAGACTATTTCATGACTTACCTGGAAGGTCCTATTGATCCCTTCCAAAATACTCTTTATGTCTTTGAATCGATTGTCTTTTTCTTCTTTCTTTTCCTTTGGTCTCCTCCATCTGGTGGGTAATGAGTGTGAGGAGATCAATATTGCTTTTGAGAATGTTTAGTCTATCAAACTTATTTTTGCTTATAATTTCTTGATATTTTTCAATTTTGAAGGCCCTATTGATAATTTCCTCCAATAAATTGTCTTCCTATTTTCCATTATCAATAAAAATATTGCAAATTCTAATTTTGTCTTGGAATTCTCTACTCTCCCTCCAAAGCCAATTATTCATGTCATTGTGTAACTCCACTTAAATCCTTAGGTTCACCTGTAGAATTTTTGGAGCTTCAAAATTATTCTTACCAATAGAAAGAAGGCTCAAACTTTCTTCTGCTTCACCCCGGGAGGTGGAAAAGAGGGGAAATAACTTCTAGTACTAACCTTAGCATTTTTTCTATGAAGGGTACGATCTAAGATAGAGTAATATAACCTCTTAAAGGAAGGGGGAATAGAGGGTGTAGGAGGGATATGAGAAGAGGAGGAAGGGAGCCTAAATTTGGTGTTGGGGTCTTTAGGATCATGGGAGGGTTGAGAATGGATGATAAGATGTTCAAAATACTTGTAAATAATATAGATAAAAAAATGGTGAAGAGGTTGGACTCTCTTACCCTGAGTAACAAGATTGATAGAGTGTTCCAAAGAGTTCAAAATTTAAAAAGGGAAACTAAAATAATTACCTCTATGAAATGGCTAAGGAACACAAGGTGGAAATAGGAGTTACCTTAAAATGGCCATCAATGGTGATGAAATTCAACAACATAATCACTTGGTCAAAGGGGGATGGAAGAGATTATCTCAGAAATATTCTCTTAGCATGAATCAATATTTCCCCTGGTTTAAATTTTTTTCTTTCTTCTACATCTTGATCATACTTTTTATTATAAAATTTAGTCCCTTTCATATGGAGGCTAGTGATGATAGCTATTAGCTCCTCAGTTATTTAAAATTATATATCCTTATATTTTACTTTCCTATCATTCAAATTTTTAATAAACTCTTAGGATAGATACCATTCATTCCTACGAACTTGCTCAATAAAGTTATTAAAGCCACATTTATTTAGGATCTCCATAGACCAGAATACTTTTCAATTACTCATTATTCACAAGATGAACTCTAAAAACTTCACCAACCACACCGCTAGCTGACTAAACCCCGTGAATCTTTTCCTTGTTGATAATCTAATGAATAAATTTACTTTTATAGTTGGATTCTAATCTCCTTAAAAAGGATAGCCCATCATCAATCTTTCATACGTGTGTAATCTCATACATGAGTAAGAATTTATATCCTCCGATAATTGATCATTATGTTTAGCATAGTAGGGGGAATTTGTTCCCCTTGTAGCCAACATTTATATTATCTAGCTAATACACCTATATTAGCCATAATGTCTATAATTTTATTTCCTTTTCTATATGTGTGAAGAATAGAGAAACTAGGGAAGGAATTAGATAATTTGATGGCCTCATCAATTATCATGCTAATAGTCCAGATCACTTGAGAGGTTCTTTTAAGACAATTGAAAAAATTCATGGAGTCACCTTTAATGACTAAATTTTGAGTGAATTTATGATTTTGATTCCCCACATGGAGGCTAAAACCTCTGAATAATGGTTAGAATTCACCCACATAGGACCAAAATTCATAACAATAACTTGCCCCTTATCATTGTTAATGTAACCACCCCCTCAAGATTTACTGAGTTTCTCTTAGATGTACCATCAAAATTAAGCTTAAAACACTTAGAGGGAGGGGGTTCCATGTTATTTGGATTCTATCAATGCATTTATTAGGAATGAATTTAATGAGAAAGGGTACTTTCCATTTGATCAATATTTTGGATTCTTCCACACCTTTGTGATGGATATTTTTCCGAGGTTTGAAGCTAAGAATGTTCTTCCTAACAAATTAAAATAATTGTTTAAAAATCCTAGTTAGAGAAGGATTATTATCATCAAATATGCCATAATTACCTACATTGTATATACTCTAGAGAATGTGAGGGAAGGAGAGAGACCAATTTTGTTTATGACCAGATTTTTGAAGGGAGGAATCCGTTGCTCTCGGGGATGGAAAGAAATTATAGAAATATATATTTGACTCCCATGAGATTTAATAGTTCCTTCCAAATAGATGAGGTAAAAGAGGAATGAATAAATAGGTTATTAACCGCATCTTCTAAGTTTTAATAGAGAATACACTTGCTAGGGAAGAAATTTACTCTTTTAACCCAATTATCAATAGTCAAGACTTTATTTTGGATGACCAACTAGAAGAACGAATTGATCTCGGGAGTTAATTCTTCCATCCAAATCCTATTCCATCCAAAGGCTCATTTGGGTTAAATCCTCAATGGATACTATCAAGTTTAAATAAATTATTTAGATCAATTATTTTTATGAAAAAATATTTGAAAGTTTTAAGGAATTTTCCTTTTTCATTGGTTACTTCTTTTGATTTTACCCTAGATATTGATCTTTGTGTCCACTCTTTATAACTAGTTCATGTAGATATACCTACTCTTAATACATCTTTCTTTTTTGTTATTTGGAGTTATTTTTCACTTCCCATGCATCCAATGACATTACATTCCTCCTTTATTTGCAATAAATTTCTAAGAACCTTGGACCTATTGATGTTATGATTGAGTATATGTTTTTTTATTATTGAGTATGGTTTCTTGGATTTATATTTTCCAATTGGAAATGTGGTCTATTAAATGCCATTAGATCAATTTATATTTCCTACCTACCCTTCACTTATTTTTCACTTATTTATAACTTTTTAGATTAGGACTAAATCTTATAATCATTTTTATTGATAACTATTTAATGATTGTAGGTGGTACTCATTACATGCAATACTTCACACTCACACTTTCCTATGTGCGTAACTGTGAATTACTCACTAGCCTCTCTCATACTCCCACTTATTATTTTGAGGTAGCTTCCCATTATTTTACCATTTCACAATATCACATAGGGTCCTACTAGAACATATGAGGAAACCACCAAACACCCCGATATAAATCATAAATCATCACTAGCCCAACTTAGAGTTATTCCCAACAAAAATTTTGACTACAAAGATCTAGTGTGTGAGAGAAAATTGAATAAGGACTTATTACAACCACACTAAACTACCTATTTTGAATTCTCATGTGTTCATTTCTCCTTCTTTTCATCATAGGTGTATCATTTCCCATTTGTATTAAACTCTATCTAGGTTTCTATGCTTGTGAATACCCTAACCACCTTCAAAATACAACATTCCTTAACACTATAAAGGGAATAAGATTATAGCACTCATGACTATTAATACGTCCTTTAACCATTTATTAATTTCACATATAAAGGTTACAAACAGTGTTGTGGCTACGAATGAAGTAACCTTCCTAGCATGTAGCTATATGTATACGATACACATGTAAACAAAACATCTATGGAAAATATCATTGATAAGCCTATCAAAATACAAAATATTGATCCCAATTATATAATATTCTTACAACTCCAAACCCTACCATATATAAAATGAAAAGTCTAAATATTAATATTTATTTCCATAATATAAATAGCCTTATCATATGTGAAAACTGAATAAAGATCTAAGGAAACATTTATCTAAAAAATGAAGCCTACTTCATCCTATAGAAGTTCCTATATTTTTGCCATTCTACGGGGTCCAAAAAAATATAGAGGATGGGGCTCCAAAAATTTCCAACATTTTCAAGAGTGTCTTGTTATCTATTAGTTATGTAAATGACTTGTTGAGAAGCGATGGAGTGGAAACATGTGGCCAACATACGATCTCCATGCAAGATCTAATTAAATTTCCAATTAGGTGTTTTTCGTTTGATTATAGAACTGATTATAATCATGAAATAACCTTCTACCAATATATACGTGTATCCTTCTTTCTTATCAACCCACATTCCTTTCAATAGTCATGTAACTCTTTCTTCATTATTCATAGCTTGTGGGATGAAAAAGGAACATTCCCATAAAATTTTATCATTATCGTTACGTAGAATGTAGCTTGCACCCATAGTTCCAATATTACCTTTGGATGATCTATCAAAATTTAGCTTCACCTTCCCTTTTTTGGTGGTTTACTTATATTTCCCTTGTTGGTGCCCATTTTGAAATTTCAAGTAAACCTTAATCTCCCAGTATATTCTTAGTGTCCTTGATTGATTTAGTGTGCTACCTTGCATTGTTGAATAGTCCTTAAAACTATTCCACATGGCCCCAAGTTCTATATATAAATAAAATTGAGTCATATCCAAGTTTTTCATGTCATTTTTAGATAACATATTAACATTTTATGTGTTTTATGGTGTATTCATGATTTAGAGGTTTATGAGGACACGTGTGAGCTCTCCAAGTTCCCATTTCTATGTTTGAAACTTCATATAAATGTGTATATCCTTAAAAAAATCCTTATGTGTATTTACAGGTTTGTAATTTGTGCACATTTGTAAATTCAAATCCATCCCATGACAAGGACAAAAACATATTTTGGGTATCTCCATACATGCAGGCATCATGAACATATTCATAATTTATACATAGTTGTAATATATGTTAAAAACCTAAATCCTAGAATAGGAAATATTTATTAGAATATTTTAAATGATGGGTGGTTGTACTTTGCATCCTTGTACTTTTTAAGTTTGTATATGATGTGAAAGTGTAAGATGCACCTAGAAGACCCAAAAATAAAAGGGGACACATGTCATTTCATCAACACATTTGGCATTAGGAATCCCATACATACATACAATTTGTATTTACGTAGTTAATGAAAAAATGTAATGTTTTTCCTAAAGTCTTGGGCCTGATGGTGGACACATGGCATCTCATCAATGTAGTTTGATATTGATAATATCACAGTGCTTTGTACTTTTAATTTTCATAGTTACTGTGAAGATTCAAAGTGCTTCTTTATATCCATTCCCCTCCAGATCCATACACATGGATGGACCATGTTTAAATATTAATTATAGACCAATGGTCATTATTGTGATTGAGAAATCAAGGCTTTTAGCACTAATGAAATTTTTGTGAGTGGCTATATGATCAAAAATTGGCTAAGTCCTTTACACTTCTATTAAATATCAAAGTGATTGAGATTTTTGGAGTCCTAAAGAGAAAATCAAATATATCAAAATGGAAATGAGTTATAGATATTTTTATTGAGAAGGAATTGGAGTCTTTGTGTCTTCATGTGGTTTGTAATTGAATGTTTTAGTTGTGCATGCATCGATAAGTTCAAGGCACGACACTTATGTGTTTTCATCATTCCAAGGGTTTTGGGTAATTTGAGCACATGTTTTATCTCCTTTTCATTTATTTTTGTCATCTTTATACATATGTTGTATTTTTCACTCGGCATTATAAGATGAAGAGCTAGTTATCCTGTATTCATGTTAATTCCCACATCATGAGAAATTTAGATGAAGTGATGGACAAAATTTTTGGGAATGCAAACCTATCTAATTTTATTGAGATACTTCATTCCCCCAACATAATTTAATTGATGACATCTATTTATGTAAGTGGAATTAATTTGGTATCTACTTTTCCTCCTTCCATTCAATGCCCTTAATCGGTATGGGTGTGTGTAGAAAATCACAACTCTGAAACCATAGAATTTTTGTATGGAAACGGTGCAAAGATTTATTCATTAAAACCTAAAAGATTCCAAGAAATGTTGGTATTACCTAAGATAAAATATTTGATTGACATCACGATTGAGTTTTCTAGAATTTTATGGACCACCCACCATTCTCCTTACTCCATGATCATGAACAATATTTTTTTGTAAAAGGTTAAGAGTTATTGTACAAGGATTCCTAAGAAAATAATGACATAATATTTCATTGAGGAGGCTAAGGAACTCATAACCTTAGTGATAAGATACATCCAAATTGTCCTCTTTTTAAAAATTAAAATTTGTTGGGTTAAACTCATCAGCAAATCTATTTGTGACCAAATTTTTAAGATGTTGGTGCAAATTCAAGAACATCCACACTAAGGTACAAATTTTACATAAATTCCTACCCTATATACAACATAACATGCCAAAAATCTCTTCTATATTTCCAAGAATCAAATAATTTCCATAGTTCATAGTATATGATGTTTACCCTCGATTAAAATTACAAAATCGGAGGGATGATTTCGAGACATCACATAATGATTTCTTGTCACCAATTAGTTTATTTTTCAAACCAGAATGAGAAAAATTTAGAATATTTACAAGTACAAGAAAGGTAATTAGTGAATTTGGTTGTTACTTCATATAATTCATATTTTTCACATACATAAGAGTGAGTAGCTTCCAAGCCACCCCATATATTTTCCAGATACTTGGATGATAAGTGGGCACTTCTTGAATTGTCTAGGAAACTAGATGAAGTGCATATATTGATTACAGGGAAGCATAAAACAATATTAAGTTCCCAATTTATATTGGGAGGTATACATGCTCCACTTTTTTCAAAAAGGATCTTGGATGAAGATATGAATAGGTTGGTAATAGAGAAATTTTATCACAGGCCTGATTATGGTTTAGGTGGGTGATGAAAACACTCCTTGGGAACTAATATGAACATGAATATCACTATGAGGACTATTGGATAAATTAAAAATATGAAAAGGAGGTAAGACTTAGAAATTTCTCTAGGATGAAATTGCAGCAAATCATTTATTTCAAGGTGGAATTCATTCCTCAAGGAGTTAAAGATGATGACCAAGTGATGATCAAATATTATGTAGGCTTGAACTTAACAGGACAACATATGGAAATACTTTAATAGAGTAAGGTTGACCACCTACAATTACATGTCAATATTGTAGTTGTTATGAGGATAACCCGACCTAGATGATGCGGAAAGGAATATATTTATCGGTTCAAAAATTGTAGTGTTAAAGGAGTAGATGAATTCATGGTTTCTCAAGGAATATATTCCTCCTTTTAAGGATGGTGCAGCTAGCTTAAACCTTTGAATGGAAAGGAACATCAAGTCCCCTCCAAAAGATCTACTTCTAGAATAGTGGAAGAGTGGACTCACATCTGCAAGTAGAATAGATACTTATGTATCCCATATAATCCAAAAGGAAGAAGAGATGCTAATGAAAACCATGAGGGAGGTACTAACCAATTAGGAAATTTCATTTCATTATAAGCTCCCACATGCATCAAAACCCATGAAAACTACTGGAGATGATCAAGTACCTTCATGCAAAATGAAACAAATGAGGGGATCTCTCCCACAAGAATATTATAGGCTTGGATCAACAATGTAATCCATGCAAGAGAAATAAGGTGAGGAAGATATTGGTCTTAATAATTTTACAAGAACTAGGAAGGCCGAGTTGAAACCTCTACAGTAGGAGGAATTACAAGTGCATATTTCATTGGTAACATTTCAACTCTTGAACCACATGAAAAGGAAGTAGAGATACTAGAGGTTATTGATATTAATCAACCAATTGAAAACTAAGGAAATTTTGTTGTAGCATTGGCTCAGGATAAATCAATTGCGAAGGTTGAAGTGGAATATGTTTAAGATCAATAGGAAGCCCATACTTAGACCTTTGCTAATTTATTATAAGGCATTACAAAAAGTATAATATGATGTCCTTCCACTTGGAAACCAAAATTTGGAAGTCCCATACGTACATTTTGGTGGGTATACTACATTTTATATGGTAACTCCATAGTCTATAATTGTGGTTCCTATAGTTGAAGTGTATCCAATTGAAAAAAAGTTGGAATATATAATGCCAAATGATGCAATTCTATATGAGAAATATCACCCTCAAGTTGAAGTAATAATTACCATCTATGAAGCAAAAAAAACTCTAGATGTATCTATTGATAAGGCATTGGAAATGGTTGAGAAGGCATTGATAACTCATGAATTTAGCAAGTATCAAAAACAAAAAAATTCAAGAAAATATTCAGGAACTAGTCCAGGAAGTAGCTCTACCTAAGGAGCCTAAAACCAATGATGATACAAGTATGTCACAACCTTAACCTTAAAAAGTAGAGAAATAGGTAGAGGTTTCACAATCACATATCCATATTCTTGAAATCACCCCTTCTACCTCAAAAGATATTATGGTTGTCCCTAAAACCTATCAATAGATGCCATAGATCTAGAAAGAAGGAAATACTCCAACAAAATGGTGGTTGGGAGATTCCCTCTCAAAGGGAGAAAAGGTGAAGATATAATTAGATTTTGTTAACATAGAGAGTTTTATATCATCTAGGCATCCTAGAGCCCCAAAGAAAGTAAGGGTGTTATCAAAACATATTTAATATCCCTTAGGGTAGAGGTCCTTAGATATAGCAACTCCAAGGGAGACACATTGATGAATGGGGAGATGACTAATGATTACAAGATCACTCACATGCCTTTGGGAAAGCACACTACTGAAATATTGAATCATGAATATTCAATAGACATAGGAGGCATCCTTAATAAAATTTATAAAGACAAGGAGAAAAAAATTGACGAAAAAGGTTGATATTTTATCAACCTATGTACAAAAAATGGCTCTGACCCCCTCCTAAGAGTAATGAAATTTCTAGTGTTATAAATCTATAGAAATTAATAACCTAAGAATTTTAAAATTATAGGGTAGTTACACTCAATAAATGGGTAGATGAACTAATAAGGGCATAAAATCCATCAAAATCACTATGGAGTGCTATGAACAAGTGTTAGAATGAATGGAGGCTACCAAAGAACAAGTTGAAAAGTGCCACAATGAAGTAGAGTATTGGGATGGGTTGTTTCCTAAACTTGAGGCAATAACTAATATTGATGATAAATTAGTTAAGGATGAGGGAATTTTTCCCCCATATTGTAGAGGGAACCAATATATGTATGCAAAGGCTATAAAATTGAGGATGACATATGTTAGATTTTGTATCAATGTGGATATAGAAAGAGAAACTCTTGATAAAATTATTCTTCATTCCAAATTGGGTATCTAGCAAAAACCACCGGAATATGAAACAATTATTATGAGGTGTAAGAAATGTAATAAACTTGGACATAGTATAAAATCTTGCCCAAAAAAATTGGTAATGGAAGCACAAAGGAGAATAAAAACAGAATGGAATGGAAGGAAAAACCGAAAAATCAAGAAATAGATCAAGAGAGTGAAGATACAAAAGGAAGTGAAACCTCTCAAGAAATTCCATCCATGGAAAAAAATAAGATTAAGAAATAGAGGGTGGAAAAAGTACCTAAAAGGAGAAATAATAGCATAAAATCAGCTAGAAGAGATTTCAATGCCCTTCATAGATCTATAAGTGAAAGAGAATGAAATGGAAGAGATTCAAGAAGAAATAAATACCCTGTCGAGTAGGACCATGAGGAAAGGGTAGTGTTGATGGTGAATCACAGCACCCATGAATGTCTGCAACTCGATGGGTTGAGACTCTCAGTGCGATTGCATAACATGGAGCTTTTCCCAAGTGTGGGACCTTGCGAAATCGAGAAAAGCTCTCCGGATGAAGGCCAGTTCCTATTCCTCTATTTAGATGCACACATAAAAATGCATAGGGTTTACTAAAAACCTAAACTAACTTTCCAAGGAGATAGGGTAAGAAGATGCATAAAATAAAACCTAAACTACAAAGGTGATGCACCGAGGAATGATGAACACTTGTCTTGCCAATAAACACAAACCATTAAAATGCAATGCAAGATCATGCACAGATAACCAAATTTGTAGTGAAAGATTAGGAGGATGTAAATGAACACAGAGAGGGTTGAGAATCATCCACATACATGCATTATTTTCTCCAAAGATTGATACAATACACTACAAAATGCCAAGAGGCAAAGTTGCATTACAGTTTTAAATGGGAGGTTTGAACTCCACAAATTCACCTGCCAAAGAGAAGAAGGGAGGGGAAAAACAAGAATGTCCAACCTTTTGAAAGAAGCCCCTCCTTAAAATTTATAGGGAGAAAAGAGAGGGAGAAGAGAGGAATTTGAAATCTACCCCAACCACCTCCAGACTGCACTTAATTCATCTCATTATGGCAGTAGGTGAGAACCCTAACAAACCCAAAAATGGAGAACTGTATTTTACATTTTTGAAGAACTTTTTCTCACCCAATTAAAGATATCTAGTTGTAGTTGGATAGAGGACCTCGTAAGCTTTCCAAAAATTCCAACCTTGCGTGAATCCGAGCTCCCTGTGAAAAGTTATGGTGGTGTCGAATATCTGCGCTTGTGGTCGCTTCTTGTCGGGTTCGGGGTTCTTTTTCGCATATGCATCGGGTTTGGAGGATGCCTCAACATGTGTTTGATGCTTGTGTTTTCCCAAAACCTACTTCCGTTGCTCTTGCTGAGATTTCCTTTGTTTTAGGTTCAGAAATTGGACTTGCATATGCATCGGGTTTGGAAGGTGGCTCGACATGTTTTCGCCCCATGCTTTCCCGACTCCAAAACCCGATTTTCCTAGGTAGTGTTTCGGGTTTTCAGAACTCCCAAGCATCAGGACATGCCTTGCAATTTTCATGCTTCATGTCTCATGTTTCCGAAACCCGGAAACCTGAAATTCCTTATGTCGGGTTTTGAACTTCTCCGGCATATTTTCCTTATGTCGGGTTTTTGAACTTCTCTGGCATATTTTCCTATATGTCGTTGTCTATATTTACCAGGGTAGATATATACAATAGGTAGGTATAGATTTAATTTTAAAAGAAAATGAATTAGACTTGGGAAAAGACTCGGGAGAAATTCAAGAAATGGAATCAAATATAGAAGAAAAATAAAACCAGAAGGAACAACTCAAAATTATGGTGACTCCAATAAAAGGAAAAAGTAAATTCCAAGAAGCATCCTCTTCAATAAATTTAAAGAACACTTTAAGAGTGGACGTAGGAGGAAGCACAACTAGAGGGAAAATAACAACAAAGGAGGAGAAAAAAATAAGTTATAGAAAGGAGATAACATAAGGAAAGCAATCTACCTTAGACTAAAAGGTAACAAAAAATTCCCAAGATTTAAATGAATATTGTAACTTGGAATATTAGGGGACTTAATAGTGTAAATAAGCAAATAATCTTGAAATATTTTATTCAAAATCATAAATTCACCATTCGGGTAGACTTGTAAGAGACTAAAATGGATGCTAAAATTTTCAAAGATTTGAGCAACAAGGTTTGGAGAAATGTTGAGATCAGTTGTGTGAGCTCTAATGGAGCTTCAGGGGACATTGTTGTCACGTGGGATGAATATATGGTTAAAGGAGGGACTATTCTTGAGAATTATAATCATCTATAAGCTCTCTTCACTTATTTTAATAAAAATAAAACTTGGATCCAATAAAATATATTCCCTACTTGTTCAATTGGTAGAAGAAATCTTTGGTCAAAGGTAAGAATTTTCATAAATAATTTTTTAAATTTTGACTGGTTTGTTTTAAGGGAATTTAACACCCCATCTCATTGGTGAGAAAAAGGGGGTAATCAGAACTTCACTCTAAGCATGGATAATTTTGATTACTTACTTTCACATAATAATCTCTTTAATATTGAGCCAAGAGGATTTAACTATACATGGACCAATAGGATACTTGGAGAAAACCTTATAATGGTTAACTAGACAGAGCTTTAGATTATCATATGAATGGTTTCTCACCTAATATTTTTTCTATTCACTATTCCTAGAATTGTGTTTAACCCTAATCCTATGGTGCTTAGTATTGATAGTAAAGTTAAACATGAAATTACTCATTCCTATTTAAGAAAATGTGGACTAAACATAAGGACTTCCATAAGAGGGTGCAATATTGGTGGAAGATAGAAAATATGGAATTTGTCATGTACATTTGGGTTCAAAACTTAAAAATGTTAAAATTAATGATAAATATGGAATAAATTAGCGTTTGGAAATATTTTTAGAACAAAAAAGTAAAGGGATGAGCTTGTTGAGATGGAATATAAAGTGTATAATTTGGGAATGGATATTAAGGATTTTTATAAGGAAAAATATTTTCTCAATAAAATGCACAATATCAGCATTTGTCAGAAATACATTGGAGATAAAATCCCTAGGTAGTATGTCTTAAGAAAGGAGATAAAAACAACAAAAACTTCCACTTGACTACTCTCAAGCAAAGAAGCCCTAACAAGATCTCTTTTATAATTAGTATGATGGTCAAGAAATCATGGACAAAGATGTCATCAAAAAGAGGTTGTTAAGTTCGTAAAAAGACTCGTTAAAAAGAGGAAAAGAAAATGATAATTTCATAAATATTTTGTTGAATTATATTTCTTTGTGTTTAGAAATTCAAGATGAGATGAATAAAATTTTGGAAACTGTGGATTTAGAGGAACTTTTTAAGATCGTCTTTTCTTTTGAATGTGAAAAGTCCCCTGGACTGTGCGGTTTTCTAGATTTATTCTTTTGAATATAGTAGGAAATTTGTAAGAGTTATTTGTTTAAAGCTATAAATGAATTATTCCATAGTGGTATCCTTATGAAAGAATTAAACAACTCCTTCATTGTGTTTGTGCCTAATAAAGCGGGCTAAGGAGTTCAAATATTTTCATTTTGTCGATCGTTCTAACACTATCTACAATTTTTTACAAAAACTATAGATGTTGGCCATTGTGTGTTTGCATTTTCATTGATGTCAACTCCATTGATGTAAAATGGTTTCATGTTGTGGTATGTGTCTCCATGAGCTGTTAGTCAATGGTCAAAGGTGAAGGTTGATTGGTAGTGTCCAAGTTTAGTGAGTCCTATGTGATCTTAGTGTATGGTCTAGTGTGTTGAGTCACTATATGGGTATTCCAAAGTTATGTGAATGTCATCTTAAGGTCACTCATGATTCATAAGGTGTGTAATTGGTGTCTATGGGTCTACATGAGGTCACCATGGCCATTTCATGGTTGAGTCAGGTCATTCCAAGCCTATTTTTATCCCTAGAGCATGCATAATGGTATGGAGGTGTGATTTTTGGAGCTGATCAATCTTGTTGGAACATGAAAGAAGCATGGTGATAGTGTACATGAGGTGTATGGTGAGTTTCAAGCTAGTTATCATAGATTTGATGGTGTTTCATGGTCCTTAGGAAGAAAGTAGGTGAGAAACAAACATGTTCACATATGTAAGTCATAATTGATAGAGAGTTTCAAAGGTATTTGGACAAGATGGTGAGTATGGAAAGTTATAGGATGTTTTCTGAAAATTTTCAAGTCATTCTAAAGAATATTTTGCAAGATATTCAAGTTTTGGTAAAACCAGGTAAGTCACTGATGTGTTTTTAAATAAAAATGGACATTACGATGCTCATTCGAATTGCATGATTTGTATGGGTACCTGAGCTCTTTGGAATATATTTTTAGGTTAATTATGAAGGTTTCAAAAAAATAATGAGGTGGTTTTATCGTCACATTTTTATGAAAAATTATTAACAAGGTAAGTTGGTTTGAAACCCTACCTAAAACCTAACTAAGAGTGACTTAGAGAAGATTAAGTATACCAACCCAGTTTTAATTGGTTTTTAAATTTTATGATTGGGTTTTGTATAGTAATCTCCTAGATATCTAGAAGGTGAATTACATCATGTGAAAAATGTGGGCCCCACCTGAAAAGGCTTGTTTATGAAGAAGTCCAGTTTAAGAAGTTTCCCAAAGAAGGTATGAAATAAATTGACATTGTTTTTATCCCAAGAGATTTCATAGATGTAAATTATAGCTTCAAGTAATGGTTGAATTAAAAAAGGGTAAAGTTTTCCCAATTTATTAAGAATGGGTTTTTGGGTAGTTTGGAGCAGCCTTCAAGTAAAAGTGGAATTACAAGATCTACATGAGGAGTCAGAATTAATTCAAGTTTTTTTGAGAGAATGGTATATCAATTTTTTTATATGGTATTCAAAGGTGTAGTAATTTTTATACCCTTAGACCAATAGTCTAATCCCATGCATGTTGGTCTATCACCCGGGTGTTGGGTGCTCACCGAGGCACGCGCAGCATCGAGTCTCTCCTTTATGTGAGTCTTGTGAGAATGCATAATCTTATGACATATATTCAAATGGAAATGAATAGAAAATAACCATGCATCATTCTAAGAACCTAGGACAAGTTTTCATTTCAATGCATCCAGAAAAGAGAAATAACAAACAACATGTATAACTAATTCATTCATAAAGGAAATGCATAAGGATTGTACTTATGAACACATATATGATTTAGAATAGAGCCTTATATTCATATTAATATGTTCAATAACCACATTACATCCCTCAAATTCATAACAAACCTTCATATAACAATGCAAAGCCAATTCATGCATCAAAACTACACTATGTTCATCACATTACAAAAATGAATACATACCCATCCCTTTAAATGTGCCATGATTCCTATATTTTCCTAATCCCAACCCATAGAATCCTCCATGGTATTTATAGAGCTTCACCTCTCTCCCCATACCTCTACTCTCCTAGGATGACTCTATATCTCTTTATGTTCTCCTCTCTATCTCTATCTATCCCCTTTTTTCTATCCACACACCTCAATATATAGCTTTCCTACCTTCACCGCCATGCCTTCTAAGGTAGCGAGATCAGTCACCAAGTGTCAAAGTGGTACTTGAATGGAGTATATCTCCTTTGATATGAGATCTCCACTCTTTGCGATGATGTTATTTTGTATCCTTCCATCACATGCATGGAATATTCCCTTTTGATCCCATAGTCACTAGGCCGACACCTTATCCATTTCGCATCTTTGGAGGGTCATGCTTTTCTCATGTGTTACCTAGGACACCGAATATGGCTAAGTACAAATCCTATCTTGCCTTACTTGCGTGTGTCGTGTGTTTTGTAAAACCCTACTAGAACCCTTCCATGTGCCCCTTCAACCTCTTGTACCCTTCTTTAACCAGGTCCCATGCACCCACGTTCCTTCTTGTGTTTGGCCAATATTTTGGGGCCCAACATCACCCCACACTACACCTATTCTTCATCCTTAGAAAAACTTTCTTCAATGAACAAAGAATGAATGGGCTCTAAAAATTTGAATAAATAATGGAGTGAAGAATTGGGGAAAAGAATGAAAGAATGGGGAAATCACGATCATTGTTGAAGGAGGAGAGGGAAATCCTTCCTCAAATTTTCCTCTAACTTATCCCAGGCATCAACCTCATTTTGTGCTTATTGACAGAGGTCACCTACTAGGGAACTTACCTCCTCAAAGCTTAGCCCTTCTCCCTTGGCATTCATTATCTCCACGATCCCCTCCATTTGTTTTCCCAAATCTTGAGCACATCCATCCTCCGAGTGATTTGGGGTTACAATTATTTCAGCAGGTTCTTGATTGAGCCCCACGAGGTCTTAATGGCCTCTGATTTATTTTCCACTTTGGCTAAGATTTTTTCTCACTCAGCCCGGTTCCCATCATTCTTTTCTTGGAACTCCTTGAGTTCCATTTCATGGGTGGAAACCAAGATACTTGCCACTCTATCCCTATCCATGCAATTATCATAGGAATCCTCAATAAATTACATGACATCTTTTACATCAGCTAGGATCTTGTTGTCGAGAAATAATTTCTATAACCTTCATCTTGTTTTCTTTTTCCTTGTGTGAATGCACCTCTTATGTGGATTTTAAGGCAATTGGAAGCCTCTCCATAGTGAGTATGCGAGTCACGTCCTCTAGGAACTATAAGGTTGATCCATATTTTTATGTGGGAGGTGTTAAGTCTGGATGCTTCACAATAATGGCATCCGTGATCATCTCTATTTTATTGTATACCTCGCATACCCTTGCCTTATCGTATTTTAACTCACACCTTAAGCGAGTGCTGATTAGCTCCTCTGCTTGAGGCCCTTGATTTTCTTAAGGAGCTTCTCCCCCTTTTTATCCAACTCTACCTTTAAGAACATCACCCTATAATTTCTCCCAAAGAGTAAACTGACCTCAACCGAAAATTTGTTGAGCACATTAAAAGATTTTCTCAACTGAAAATTGTTGAGCATTCACTAAGGAGTTTATACCTTTTGTTTACGGCACCTTCATTAATTAACCTTGGCTCATTTCAAATTCAAGCTCATCAATGTGGGACTCAAATGCCCATGATATCATTTTCCTCATTTGAGGGTATACACCTTCCTCATCAAATGAAGCCATGGCCAAGAGTTCTTCTATTAGTATGGTTCTCGAAAGTGTGTGTGTAACACATTGTTTAGGTCATCAATGTATCCCATTCCTTGACCTTGTGCTACTTTTTGCTCTTCCTCCTTATGCGTGTGGCCCTTGGAAAGCTTACAACCCAACCGGGATCTCCCCTCATGCTACCTTATTATTTTCCTACACTTTCCTCCTCAACTTCCTTCAACATAAGGCATGGCATGGCATGATTGTCATATCAAGAACAAGAATTTTAGGTTGGTCATATGGTGTTGTTGTATGATTCCAAGTACTCGCACCACCCCAGGAAGTTGAAATTTCATTGGTTGGGACCTTACATCATCTCGTACATTCTTGATTTTGGTGCTTATCGATTTACAAGCACTTGATGGGACAAGATTATTAGGTCATTTCAATGGGAGTAGATTGAATTCATGTTATCATTGCTGCATATAACATGCATGAAGGGTTAGATGATGAGAAAGCACCTTTGGAAGAAAGGATTGATATGTTGATGTAGTTAGACAAAAGGTGATCACTTAATAAATGGAGTCATAAGATAGAAAAAAAGAAAGACAAAAGGCATGGCATGATTTTCATATCAAGAACAAGAATTTTTTGGCTGGCGTAGATGGTGTTGTTGTATGATTCCAAGTATCTGTGCCACCCTGGGAAGTTGAAAGTTCATTGGTTGGGACATTACATCATCTCGTACATTCTTGATTTTGGTGATTTTCAGTTACAAGCACTTGATGGGACAAGATTATTAGGTCATTTCAATGGGAGTAGGTTGAAGCCCTACTATAAATAAGTATTCTTGGTGTTTGTAATAAGGCAGTGTTGCCAATTAGTCTAGAATTTCCCTTTATACTTTTTCTTCTAGTGTTTCCCTTTCTTGTTTCTTGTTCCTTTATTTTTGTTTCATTTTGTGCCTTGTGTGCTAGTAACCACATTATTTTTCCAAGGTTGTGTATGTGCAGAGGACTGTGCATCTGTTTTAGTGTGGGGTGGAGTAATGCAAAGGAAATTATGGGCCTATAATACAAGTTAAGTGGCCTAGTAGAAGGAAGCTCGTAAGGTGGAGAAAGCGCGTGAGGAAATGGTGGATAATGAATTATGGTTTTCGAGGTAATAAAGACCACATATAAATTATGAAGAGCATAGGAACAACATGAGGTAGGTGAGGGAAAAATAGGGTAAAGGAAAGAATAAGTTCCTTGATCTTTGTACACACGTACGTAAGAGTCTTCGATCAAATTTTATTTTTACACGCCAGAAGGTTGTAAAGGATTTTTCGCATAGGATGTGGAATGTGGGTATGGGTGTTAAAAGTCATCTTAGTGGAAAAAGAAGAATTTAATGTTAATATACATTGGTAGGTGGTATATAATTTAATGCTAGAAAGAAGGAAAATATATAAATATGAAGTTGGGGACATCATTATTTTACCTTGCGATTACGAAGTGAAAGAAGCTCTCATGAACTAGGGCATTCAGAAATATTTGTGTAAAGAAGAATCAGAGAGATCTAAAGTGTGTGACTAGAACAGATCTACAAACCAAAGTGGAAGGAGTACATAGGCATGGGGAAATTTGGTTAAGGAGCACCATCTTGTGGAAGGATTTCCCAGTTAGGGTTTGGTAGCTAGGGCATGAAGGAAAAAGGATTTCTTCGCAAGAGTGAGCTTTGGGATTGAACGAGTAGTAGAGAAGAGCAAGAGGAAGGAGTTTTAACTTCAGCCCGACTAGAAGAATGACACCAAATAAGGCAACCATCTAACCTATGAAATATAAGGGAAAGGGTAAAGGAAAGCAAATAGTTTTTGTCACGAGCTCCAATGAAGAATGGTATGCAGAAATGTAGTACCCATATGGGGTATTGCTAGGAAAAGAGTGGGAGTCACACTTGTGAAAGATGGCCATGAGTGATTATAACCATCACATGAGCACAAATGAGAAGGAAATGGCATTAGAGTTAGTCCATCTAGCTAACAAAAGGATGCCAGATGGGATTCCTATTTATAGCAACAAGGTGAAGGTAAAATTGGAGAAGGCTGGATTATTGCAACTATATGAGTTGCCTTACTTTGGCAAGCCTAAGCACCTTTATCAATGGTTGATGTCACGTGTGCATGAGGATCACTTTTATTTTGTGGGGCACAAGATGCACATAACACCACAACTGATATCTAAGTTCACATGCCTCATTTGTGAAGGAGATAGCATAGATGATGATTTGAGTGATAAGGAGGCTATCAAGGAGACTGTAGCTACGTATGACTACAAGAAGGGGTCACGATACTTTGACATCACCAAGATTCTAGACCCTGTTATGAGGATGTCTGTGTGCTTGGTGACCAAGATCAATGATCAGGAATGATGGACACAAGTGAACAAGGCATGGATAAATATATGTCATAAGATATCAAAAGGAATAATCTATAACTTGTCCACTTTCATCATGGATGAGATCATAAATAGCGCATACAAGGAGATAAGATACTCTTTGGTAACATCCTCCTCACCATTGTCTTCTTGGATATTGGATTACTTGATGGGCCATAAAATTTTGTTTGGTAGTATCCAGAAGAGGATCCCTCACCGCGAGAAAAAAATGTTCGTAAATTACACTTGTGAAACCATTACGGCCACTCACAAGGCGTGCTTATAAAATAGGTAAAAGTGAATGAGAGATGCATTCAAAATAGAATGGAGAATCCCAAATTAGTTACCAACACTCATGGATGGAGAAGAAGAATTTTCAGTGTACCAAAACTTTTACATTAGCATATTTACATTGATAGATGGGACTATGAGTCCATGGTACAAGCTACCCTTTTCTTTTTCAATACTTCTAAGCTGAAGTCAATTGGTTCAAGTAGGCCAAGAGACTAAGGTTTGACCTTATTTAGGTATATCTAGACCACCATGAGATGCTGTGAAGCTCATCTACCCAAATAAGCATGCATACATGGAGAAATATGTCTCCCAATATGTACAAATGATGAAGCCTTTAACACTTTGCCAATTGCAAGGAAAACCGCAGCAAGGGTGTATCTACGCATAAGGACAAAGTTTGAAAAGGGAACTTACTTGGAGAATGATGTCTCCATTCCTAAAGACCCTATAGGAAGGAATAATGCCACACCAAGGAAGAGAGAAAGAGAAGAGGTGCAGGAGAAGAAGGCACCAAGTGTTCAAACCGCATAATCGGTGGGCACCGGAAGCAAGCGCTAAGCCTAGTAATTATGCATGGAGAAAGAAGTATCCTATCAAGGTAAAGACCCCAAAAGAAGAGGCACCGGAGAACAAAGAGAACCTCACCCATGAGGAATCACCAATGAATAGATCACTTGTAAAGGAGAAATAAAAAGAAGAATCTCATGTACTGGAATCCCCAGAGAGAGAAGTAGAAGGTGACAGATGAGGCAGACTCAAAAGAGATAGAGAGTATAGATGCCTACATCAATGACAAGGATGATGATGATGAGCCTGAAGGAGGTGAAGACCATCCAATCTATGAGGTACATGATTCTAAGGAAGAAGGAGATGAGGAGTATAACAAAGAGGATGAGGAGAAGAATGACAAAGAAGAAGCTAAGGCTCAAGGAAAGGGGGTGAGCAGAGAAGTAAATACAAAGGATCAAAGGACCCCAAGCCTCATGAAGGAATAGGTAGAAGAGGCCACAAAGAGAGAAGTGGTAGGAATTATTAAGGACTTGGTGGAACAAGAGGTAGAATGCAGCACATGTGAGGTGTTGAAGGAAGTTGAGGAGGAAAGTGTAGGAAAAGAATATGGTAGCATGGGGGAGATCCCAATTTGGCTGTAAGCTTTCCAAGGGCCACACGCATAGGGAGGAAGAGCACAGAAGTAACACAAGGTCAAGGAATGGGATACATTGATGATCTAAACAATGTGTTACACACACACTTTTAGAGAACCATACCAATAGAATAACTCTTGGCCATGGCTTCATATCAAGAACAAGGCATGGCATGGCATGATTTTCATATCAAGAACAAGAATTTTGAGGTTGGGAAAATGGTGTTGTTGTATGATTCCAAGTATCTGTGCCACCCTAAGAAGTTGAAAGTTCATTGGTTGGGACCTTACATCATCTCATACATTCTTGATTTTGTGCTTGTCGATTCTGAAGCACTTGATGGGACAAGATTATTAGGTCATTTCAATGGGAGTAGGTTGAAGCCCTACTATAACATGGCATGATCTAAAGAGCACATGGATTTCATTTTGTCTAACTACATCAACATATCAATCCTTTCTTCTAGTGCTTTCTCATCATCTAACCCTTCTGTGCGTGTTATACGCAGCGATGATAACATGAATTCAACTAGCAAAATAGCCTCCACGTAAAACACCAATTAAAATGGTGTGGCCTTGTTCAACCTTTTGTAGGTTGTCCTATATACCCATAGAATGGCTGATACATTTTCATCCCAATCTTGTCTTCCAATGTCACAAATATTAGTCCATGTGTGACTTAGTATTTTATTAAATGCCTCAACAATTCCATTTGCTTGAGGGTGAGAAGGGGTAGTCTTATGATGGGCCACCATAAATTATGCTAACAAAATCTCCTGACTATTTCATTGAGAAAGTGTGTACCTCTATCACTTGTTAAACTTAAAGGATAACCATACATGCTGATTATGTTCTCCCATAAAAATCTAGCAGTTGTCGCTGCGGTGCAATCCTTCATAGGCATTGCCTCTACCCACTATGTCAAGTAATCAGTTCAAGTGATGATATACCGGGAACTAGTCCTTCATGCAGCTAGAGAAATTGTCCCTAAAAATTCTATTGCCCATTTTTCAAATGGTTCAGCATTGGCTATTGGTTGCAAGGGAATTTCATCCCTCTTTCCATGTTTTCCAAGGCACTGACAATGGTCATAGGCCTTGCAAAAATCAATACAATCCTAGTAGATGGTTTCCCACCAAATCCCTACTAATAAAATCTTCCATGTGGTAGCATTTCTTGCATAGTGTCCTCCTATAATCTCACCATGTGCTTCTTCCAAAATTTCCATGTTCTCATGTTCCAATACGTATCAACGCAGAACCTCATCATGACATAACTTATCTTGGTCTTCATTAATCAACATGTAGGGTGTGACACTTATTGCTAACTACTTTCTCTCCAGATCCTTCATTCCTTTCGGTGTCACACCTTTTTTAAGAACACCACGATATATTCCAAGTCTGAGGGTACACACCACAACCTAAATAGTTGTGTTTCTAGCATGGTATCCTAAATGCTTTGTGTGTCTTCCCCGAGGTAATCCTTGATAAGTGGCCGGGTACTAAATTTCTTTCCTAGTTTTATGACCATTGTGAACTCAAACTCTTGAAATAACAGGACCCAACGACATATGTGCCCTTGCAGAATGGGATTGTTAACTAAGTACTTTAATGCCATGTGGTTCATGTAGAATATAAATGGTGTTGCCAATAGATACTTCCTAAACTTTTGTAGCATGTAGATCATAGACAATGCTTCACGCTTAGTAGTTTTGTAATTTTGTTCTGCTGGTGTTGACTTCATACTTACAAAGCACAATGGGTGATCAAAAATTCCCTCACCAAAGTTGTGTTAGTATAACTCCCATAGCTTTCCCTAAGGAGTCAACATGCACATGGAAAGGCTTATCCCAAGAAGGAAAACATAGTATGGTCACCGTGACAAGCCTATCCTTCAAAGTGTCAAATTCCTTGTTACATCTCTCCCCGGTGAAAGGCACTCTTGTGTTTTAACAATTCCTCTAAGGGTGCGATGATCTTGGTATACCCCTTGATGATTTTTTTTTAATATCCCATATGCCTAAGGAATCCATACACTGCGCACTTTGACTAGTAGACACCCCTAATCCCACAATAACTACAACTTTGGTAGGATCCACTAGTAGGCCTTATTTTCATATAATATGTCCTAACATGGTTCCAAATGGAGTAGCAAAGACAAATTTCTTAATGTTGAGGGATATCCTTAACTACTGACATCTCTCAAAAATCAATCTTAAATTGTCACAATGGTCTTTCACTAATGCATACATAGTCCAGTCATCTAGGAAAACTTGAATAAATTTATGGATGAAGTACTAAAATTCTTGTACCACGATGCGTGAGAACACAACATGTGCATTAGTTAACCCAAAAGGCATAACAATGTAGGAAAAATTCCCCAATCATTGGTGAAAGTTATCTTTCTCTAGTCTTCCTTTGCAATCCCGACTTGTTGATACCCTAAGAACTCATCCGTGAAAGAGTAGAATTCCCACCGGCTACTCCTCTAAAATTTCTTCAGTAAAGGGGGTTGGAAAAGGATCGATGACACATACTGCATTAAAATCCATGTAGTCAACACATATTCTTATCCTACCACCCTTCTTGATATTAATGACCATTGGGACTTATCCATTCTGATTCTTCCACTGCCTTAATGATACCAAATGTTATCATCTTGTCTATTTCTTCCTTGACCCATATGCACAAATTTGGATTCATCCGATAAGGCCTCTTACAAATTGGGTGCACACCTTCCTTCAACTTGATATTCATCCCCCATAAGGAATGGTGAATTCCTTTGAGTTCATGATACCCATAAGGGAACAAATCTTAGAACTCGTGCAACAGATCAATGATCTTTGAAACTTCTTTTTCTGACCAATAGTCCCCAATGATAGCTTCCTTAGGTTCCGCCTCCATCCCAATGTTAACCTTATTTATTTTTAAGGGCTCATGGCAGGCACTTGATTTCTCATTAGCACTATCTATGACTTCTTGCATACCTTGAGAATGGCCGACATCCAAATATTCCATTTCTTCTCCTTCTACTACATAGACCATCTTTCCTTTTTCTTTTTCCATGCACGTGCACTCAAGTTTTACTTCCTCTGATTATTCTTCATTGAGGTGCATCTCCGAATAAGTTTCACCTAGTAACTCTAATAGCCTATCTTTTACCATAGAACTCTCTCCCATAATAAGGTTCTTGATCACTTTGCAACGCCCTATCTATTGATGGCTTGGTACTCCTATACACAAAGACTTGAATGAGATCAGTTGCCAACTTCACGCAATTACCCATTTGATGATGCATCTCTAAATGAATATACCATACATGTGCATAGCCTTGTAAGGTGGAATAAAATTATGCACCCATAACGAAGGTGGTAATGCTTTTGCACTCCCAATCCAGGCCTTCTCACATGCTTAGATATGAAATGAGGCGAGTCTCCTTACCATGGTAATCTTGTATAACTTTGGGCATGTTTCTCCTAGAGAACCTTACAGAGAATGAAATTCTTACCTCGTTCCATTCCAGGAGGCTCTCTTGATGTGTAGCCCACTAGTGTACTACAGTTCTGAGTAGGTTGTAACTAAGCATTCCTCTTCTCTTGACCTCATTATTTTAATGAGCCTCCATTTTCAGCAAGAAAATTTCAAGGTATGCTCCTCTAGAGTAACTTGACAACTTATTTCCTCCTAAGTGCTTGGTAGAGTGTGCCTTTTTCACCCTTGTTATAGATCCTCTCAACTATCTCGTAATCAACTCATAATTCCCATACGCCAAATTTTCGTGTGCCATACTAGTGGTATCACTCAAGGATTGAACATCTTCAAAATAGATGACTCCCTCCATGGGATGAATTATCTCAGGATCTTTGATGGAGTGCACATAGATTCTATTAAGGAATTATTCTCCTAAGGACTCAGTATAGGGTGCTTACTTCCCATCCATTAAGGGGATAATCACCCTTTCTTCCTTGTTCTCGAAGCTCATATACCCTTTTTTAAACCAAAAGTCGGCATTGTTCTTGTAACACCATGGGTGCCCAAGTAATGCTGGAAATTTGTCTGCCTCGACAAGTGCCAAGACTTTGAAGTCTCCAGTGAACTTGGCCCCTTGAATGGTGATAATTACATCCTTCAGGACTCCAATGGGCATTGCCTTAGTCTTGTTTTCCATATACAACACATTCGAAGATGGCTATAATGTGGGCCTTCCCATTTGATTCTAGGCATCTAAGGTAAGAACATTAACCTCTACTCCTGTGTCAATGAGGATATTACTCAAAAGCCATCCATCAAAACCACATTTAAAGTAATCTCCTTATCATAGTCAAGGTTGTGAGGAGGAAGGTTTGCATGCAAAACATGCCTTTCATGCTCTGCTCTGGCGTGTGGTACCTTCTCTCTCAGCCATTCTCCTAATAAGGGAATAATATTCTCTTGCCTTAACATCCTACATACTTCCTTGACCTCATCCAAGTCATCCTTTGGAGCCCGGCATTATTCCTTTACTCTAATTGTTTTGATTTCTCCTTTAGACATTGGATATCCCTTGCAAACTCCAAATCACATCCATAGTTTCTTGATACACCTCCTTTTGATGATTAGGTCTGGATACTTTCTTGTACCACTTCCTCTCTTAAAACCAATGTCCTTTGTCTTGGCATTTACCCGGTGCACGTAACCTCTACTTGCATTTTCACCAATACAAGTTCTATCCACGACTCAAACACTACTCTTGGCATCCATTTTGAATCATCCTTCTTGATGCTCACCATCCCAATGCATTTTTCCTTCCGGTGTTGTTGGTTCATATGCTCATAAATCTCTACACATTCTTCATACTTATGTTTCTTTCCACACCATGAGCATTAATGCATCGAACACTCACATTTATAATGCTCTATAGATCCATAGTTATAATAGGTTCCTCATGGGAACTCACTTTGTCCTCCACCATGGTTACTACTACCATGAAAACCTCTTCCACACACTCATCCATCTATGCACCCTTCATAACGAAGATCATCCTCCTTAGAACTATTTGAAAGGCTAGTCGGCACACACCTAGATTAATAACATCATGAATCTAATCAATCTATCTGCAATCCTTGGTATCATGGGTCATAGAGGTACATATATTGTAATAACAATAAACATTCTTACATATTATGTGTTTTGGTAGAGGGAATCTACTTGCATTATGATCCCCATGGAATATCTCACAGTCTACCGCTATATCATGTACCAACTTCCGAGGGAAACTATCCTTTAGATTCCCTTGCACTTCACATTCTGTGCACCAAATCCCACTATAAACCTCATGTGCTGAGTTTGCAGAAAAATTCTCTAACTACTTGGCCATTGCAGAAATTTGAGCCTCTAGAAAAGGACTAACACCAGTATCAATGTTCCCAACATCTTTGGTGTGCAGGGATGCTTCTAATGCCTCGCGCGGGTCTGTCAAATTCTTTTGTGGTAGATCCCTTCTTAATGGTGTTATCAATCATCCAAAAAACCATTGAGCATGTTGAGAAGGATGAATGTCATAGGATAGCTTTGACAAGAGAGTCTTGAAATGTGCGTCATACTCCTGCACACTTTCTACCATTCCCTTCGGATCTCCTTTAGAGCATTGATGCTCTTTTTCTCAAACTTGGGGATATCGAGCTCTACTATGAAGGTGTTCTTCAATGCGGTGTAGTCTACCACCATCTAATGGGGGTCATACTTCTTATACCAACTATGTGTGTGCTCTTGCAACACTTTTACAAATTTACTTTCCTTTTTTTCTTTGGGGTAGTTATTCCTTCCATGTGCCATAGTAATTCAAACTTATGCACATGCTCTATAGAATCTTCAATTTTTCTATACTCCGGTAAGTACAAAAAAATATCAAAGAATACTTGTGGATGTGGTGGATACCCTTGTCCTCCTAATCCAAAACATTGGTTCCCTTCGGTGTTTCCTCCTCCACCAGATCCACTGGATCCACCAAGTTGTGTTCCTCCTGACCCACCATATCCACCTCATATAGTCAGTAAAGGACCTGAAGTGGTGGCACCTAGTGTTCCCAGTGTCCCACTGAAATGCACATTGATGGTTTGTGATATTGTCCCACTACCAGTTGTATGTTCTGCACCACTCCCGTGTGTGATACCCAAAGCTTGCATACTTGCAATTTGTCTAAATATTCCTCTAAATACATAAATGGATTGTGCAACCATGGATGTTCCAAATGAGAAATTATATCTCCTCAATGTAGATTGCTTTCTCCCACTAATACCAATTGGGTTAACAATAATTATCCCTTGATATGGAAAACCAAGCACCGAGGGTTGGTTGACATGTGGGTTTAGATGTGCATTGATGGATCTTCTTTCTGGAAGTGACAAACTCTCATCGAAGCTAAATGGGATTCTCTCTGCACTTGCCAAGATGGGGTAGCACAGATTGCTTAGGTTCCATGTCCTCTATGTGAACCTCAAATACATCCCGCAACATCTTCCTCTATAAATCCATCACACTTACAACCTCACATTGTCTAGTCATCTCCCTTTCACAAGATTCACTATACTTGAGTCATCTTTCCTCCCTTTCCTTCTCATCTAAAATTTATTCCATCTTTCTCCACCCTAGCTTCCTCTCTCAATGCTCAGGAGAAGCTTATAAAGCCATGGGAAATGCCTATAAACTCAAGGTAAAGACCAAGATCTTGATAGTCAAAGGAATAGCACACAAAACCGATCCTCGAGGCTCCTTTATAAAATCAAACTCAACAACCGGGAAAGAATATGTAGAAATGGCATATTCTAGGGTATAATTGGTTTGCACTCTCTTCCACCAATGGACAAAAACATGTGTCCAAGTCAGATCTGCATCATGTAGCCTCTAATAGTCATCTTGGGTCTACACGCATGGTATGTAATACCACTTGATTTGGATGCATATGCTGAAAACCATTCATATAGTTATAATAGGAAAAAATAGAAGAATGTATCATAAAACTTATGGTACGGGTTCTCTTCTACCCATCTACGAATGGAACTTATATCCAATGTTGAATATTTGAGAAAAATCATCCTTCATGCTTTTGAACCATCCTTCAACACTTTCCAAGGTTAGACATTTTTTCATTACACATCACAAGGATAATGATGCATGTCATTTCTCACAACAAATTTGAAAAGAGGTCATAACAATAGAACCAAGAAGTAGTCATTTTATACCCTTCGACCAATAGTCTAATCCCATGTGCATTAGCCTATCACCTTGTGAGCTGGGCACTCACTTAAGGCATGCATGGGCACCAGAGTCTCTCCTTTATGTGAGTCTTGTGAGAATGCATAATATTATGACATATATTAAAATGGAAATGAACAGAAAATAACTATGCATCATTCTGAGGACCTAGGACAAGTTGTCATTTCAATGCATCCAAAAAGAGAAATAATAAACAATATGTATAACTGATTCATTCATAAAGGAAATGCATAAGGATTTTACTTATGAACACATATATGATTCAAAACAGATCCTCATATTCATATTCATATTAATATGTTCAATAACCACATTACATCCCTCAAAGTCATATGAGAACTTCATACAACAATGCATAGCTAAGTCATGCATCGAACTACACTATGTTCATGACATTACAAAAATGAAAAAGACCCATCCCTTTAAATGTGCCATTATTCCTATATTTTACTAATTCCAACCCATAGAATCCTCCATGGTACTTTTCGAGCTTCGCCTCTCTCCCCATACCTCCGCTCTCTAGGAAGACTCTATATCTCTTTATGCTCTCCTCTATCTCTTTCTATCCCCTTTTCTACTATCCATGCACCTCAATATATAGCTTTCCTATCTTTACCATCATGCCTTCTGAGGTAGTAGATCGGTTTCCAAGTGTCCAAGTGGTCCTCCTATGGAGCTTTCCTCCTTTGATCCGAGCTCTCCACTATGTCCAAAGATGTTCTTTTGTATCCTACCATTACATGCATAGAATATCCTTTTTGATCCCATAATCACTAGGCTAGCAACTTATCCATTCCGCATGCTAGAGGGTCATGATTTTCTCATGTGTTTTTGGGACACCGAATATGGCTAAGTCCAAACCTCATCTTCTCTTACAAGCATGCGCCATGTGTTATGAAAAATCCTACTAGAACCCTTCCTGTGCCCCTTTAACCCCATATGCCATTCTTCAACAAGGTTCCGTGTGCCCACATTCCTTCTTGTTCTTGGACACTATTATAGGGGGGCCCAACAAAAGGTTATGATTTGTTCATTGAGGGTAAATTTTGAAGGATTCTTTTTCTAGAAGGGTGCTAAGTGGCTACATGAGGTAAGGTAATTTTTATGAGTTATTCAATATTTTTGAAGGTTTTTGAGTTCTTAGGAATAATATATAATTATTTTCCATCATTTTTTTGAGATTGGAAGTGATTATTTAAGTGATTGAGCATGTTGGGCTAATGGTCGATCTTGAGTCCATAAAATCATAAAAATAAGTTTATAGAGATTATCTTGGTGAAATACTCTCACTTGGACTTGGATGGATTTATAATATGTTTTGGAAATATGATTCATATATATTTTCATTGGTATATATCTAATGTCTTAGTGATTCACTTTTATGTATCCTTCATGTTAATGTTTGAACAAGAAGGTGTCTTTGGATTTCAGGACACACTTGCTATGTCTAAAATATTGAATTGGTTGAGGCATGAAATGGATTGGTTGATGATTTATATTACTTGGATAGTGAATAAGGATATATTTTTTCTTATTTAACGCATTTTGAGGTATTGAAAGTTTCATCAAGTGTGCAAAGTAGTTTATTTTCCAAAATGGGTTTTGATAAACTTAGTTTGGTGAATATGAAAGTTGTTATCATTTGGTAATATGGATGTTTCATGAGGTCTAACATGCATTGTTTTTTTCTAAATATCTTGAGGTTTCCATAAAGTTGGTACATGACATAGTTGAGTTGTTTTTAGTGTGCTTGATGCCCAAAGGTAAACACAAGGTGTTGTAAATAGTTGGTTAGTGAAGGATATGAGCATGCAGGCCCATATTATGATTTATGTGTTTTGTTAAAGTAAAATTCAGACCATGAATGATTTTTAAATGTTATATTACACATTTTTTATTTTTAGAGATTTAATAATCATAGTTTTGGTGTTAGTGTATTTTACTCATCCTTGTGATGGGGTTTTGGGCCTTTTTAGTGCAACATGGATGGTTGTAGGCATGGCCCACATAAATGGGTCATATGTGACCATTTTTATGAATGTAATTGGATTTAATTAAGTTTTATTGGTTGTGAAATTTTTTTAGGACTGACCTCTCTTATGTTTGAAGGAAGAGAAGCTTATAAAAGCAATGTTTTGGGTTCAATTTTGAACTAGTGCTCTTAGAGGGAAAAGTGTGACCCAAGTAGAAGTGTTTTAAAAGTATGAAGGCATGAATTGAAGGTTGATATAGTGTGCTACATGTTGAGTAATTTTATATGTCATATGATAAATGGTTTGGAGCTAAGACAAGTTGAAACAGAAGAGAAAGCTAGAGAAATGAGGGTTTGAAGAAAGAGTTATGAGTTGAATTAGAGATCTCCATCAGATTTAGTAGAAAAAAATTAGATATCATCATATTTAAGTGGATTATTTGGTTCTTGGTCATCTTAGGGGTTGTAGCCTATTCTAAATTTTCTTCACTAAATTAGGGTTTAGTGATCCTTGTAGGGTTGGTGCTTTACTAAACTAGGGGTTGGTTCTCCTTGTGAAGTTGGTGCTTCACTAAATATATTTTCTTTATGTAATATAATCATATTTTTAGTGGTTTTTCTTTCGCTAGGAGGGTTTCCTACTTACATATGGTGTTATGTGTTGTGAATGTTTATTTTTGTTGATGTGTTTGGATGTTGAATATCTTAATAAGAACATATGGTTTTGAATGTTGTATGGAAAAATTAATGGATGAATGTATGGTTTGGTAAATGAAATAAAAATTATTGTAGGACTGATCAACCCTTTCTCAGTCCTTTTACTTCCAACAGTTGGTATCGAGAAAAGGTCTTTATGCAACAATTTTAACTTCTTGAAGGAGATCCTTGAAGTAGAAATGGGTAAGTTAGCTGATCTTTAGAGGAAACAATATGAGATTTCCAAGTATTTAGTATTTGGATTAAAAGATAAAATGAGTGATATGGTGAAATATCATTATCAAGCCATCAAGGGTTAAAAATCTCAAGTGGAGTGTGTGACTAAACCCCTAAGGCTTAAAGAAGAATCTTTTTCTAGGTATGAGTAAAAATTGAAAAACCTAGAATCAGATTTGGAGATTACATCTAGTAGGTGTAGGATGTATGAGAGGCTTGAAAATAGATATATATCTATGGATGGGATTTTAGAAGGTAAAAGAGCTAAAAATGATAAGACAAGCCTAGGTTTAAAGGGAAAGAAAAAGAAGAATGATGATAAATCTGGTCCAAATTTTAAACTAGATGAGAAGGTGAAAAAAGGTTACTTTGAGAAGGTATTACTCAAGTAGACAACCTAATGCTATTAGGTATGTTACTTCTTTCAATGGATATTTCTTTGTTTTTCATGATTTTTGTCACAGAGATAGAGATTGTAAAAGGAGGTCTATTAGGAATGGTGAAGCTCTTTTTAAAGGTGAATGTTTTTATTTTGTGAGTATCATCATAGGGTCAAGGATTTTCTATGGAATCTTAGTTTTTATGAGTCAAGAAGAAATAAGGACATTTTTTCTTCAATTGTCAAAAATCAAGTCATATAGCAAGATTTTGTCAAAGAAAGAAGAGGTTCATCGTAAGGTTTTCTCCTATGGTCAAGAAGAAGGTTACTCAAGATAAATTTGTCAAGGAATCTGGTTTCAAAGTATGAAATGTACATCATGAAGCATAATCCGATGAGGTTTGTAAAAGAAGCATTTAAATCATATCAAGGAGGTATTTTTCCTTAGTTGAAGGGCTAAGAAGTCAAGAATATCATATGTGTCCCAATGCCTTAGTGTATGAGAAGTTGGGAAGATTTGGAGTATGGGATACCTCAAAAGCTATAATGTATGTCATTTTATCCATCTAAAATTCTTTGAGTCATTGTTGTTGATAGGTTTCTGAGTTTATTGGCCCATCGACATTTTGTCTTCTAATGTGAATGTTATGTATGCTCATGGTTGTCTTTGGTCAAATTATTTGTCTTCTTAATGTCAAGGGTTTAAGGGAAAGTTAATTTCATGTTTAAGGAACTAGTTGTGTCATTGTATGTTACCTTTATGCTTCATGGAATTCCATCATGTGATTTTCAAATGCAATGAACTATGTAACTATTAGTCAAAGGGATCGAGATATGAGTCATGTCTTGAAATTGTGTGAGGGTCTTCATCATGGTTTGAAGATGATCAAATTAAAAGTGTGTTATGACATTATTACAATATTGTTATGAAGTTAATAATGAATCTTATGAGTGAGTTGGTCAAATTATAAAGGTTTTTTTTGAACACTTGTCAAATTCACTAGAAACATGAGTCCATGGTATGTGTCAAAAGTATGAGATAAAGTGTCAAGTGCTATAATTTTTTTCTCAAATTGTCTATCAAGTGAATGTGAGGTTTCAATTTTCACAAAGTGGTATTAAATGAATTCTATAGGGAATGTTTGTATGATATCCTACAAGTTAAGTTGTAGTCAAAATGTGAAGTAAAACCCAATTTATATGATTTTCATCTAATGTTAAAGTGTGTTGTATCAAGTAGTCAAGATATTTTTGAATGTAAGAGAAGGAGATTCAGTTATGTGCCTCTATGTACGTGTCATCATATGTTGTAAGAGTATTTTCTCTGCAAAAAATTAATGTTAAAGTCTTTGATCTGTTTAAGGTCCCTTAGTTTATGCATGGTCTTAAAAACATGAAAATATGTCTCAAGTGTTCTCGGTGTCCACATTTTGGGTTGAAATCAATGTTTCTTCAAAAATTAAGGTATAAGTGCTGTATGTTTTGGTACCAATAAGACTACACAAGTATATAGTCATGTTGTGCACAAATGTGAAAGGAATTTCATATGAAGATGAAAGAGGGTTGAAGCAAGAATCACGGTAATGAAGGGTTAATATATCACTAACATGAGTCTATGAATGAAAATTAAATTTCCTAGCCATGCAAAGGGGTAGAGGTGAACATCATGTTGTCAAAGTTGAAGGCTACAAGATGACGAACCATGACTAAGAGACTTGTGATCCATAAACAAGGAAAACATTATAAACTAGCCTCAGACCCCTATAGGAACTTGTAAATGACTCCAAAAATATTATCAATTTTAATAAAAATGCAATGTAAATAAAGAACATACACTACAAAGGAAATTAATCACGGAGTTTAGAAAATTCCTATCTCTAGGTTCAAATGTTGAACTGATTCATTGAACTTATGATTTGTAAACAAGTAAAACATACAACAAAGTGATGAACCAATAGAGGATACCAATGAAAGTATTTGAATTGATAACCAAAATGATAGTTTTATAGGGATTCTACCCAACTGATCACATACCTATCCAATAACCAATAAATTTTAACTAGATAAAGAAAGGTGATCAAATATCCATTTGGTTCAATAAGAATCCAAACTAGAACAACTAAATAAAATATCTCCTCCAAGTCAACTGAGTAGCAACAACCCTCTTATAGTGATCTTTACAAAAGTATGATTCTTTAAAAAGTCTTCCTTTGGTGAGAGGCATGCTTAACGAAGGCTCCAAATAAAATCCAAGCACTAATATGAGTTTCGTAAGGTGTAATGGTGTAAAAAACCCTCCAAATTATGAAAAAGGCACCACCATTAAGAGTGTGTAGAAATTATTTGCATATATCCTTTTTACACCAAAGGCCAATTCTAAGCCTAAGTGCTCCAAAATTGGTGATTTATTGAAACTACCCCTTATAGTCCTTAGACTGTCACACAACTTCTTGTATTCAAATAATATCAAACTCCCTTTATACTTAGCAAGTTGTTATGGTAGAGCAGTGAGGTATTTATTTTGGAAATGTTTGGTCAAGGGTTTGATCCCCCTTAAACACCACTTTACATTATAATCCACATAACCATGGATATGATTTTGTATGGTGGGTTTACAAATAACAATTGGTAATTACCTTAACCGCCCCACTTTACATGTGGCCTAATCCATCCGGTGGTCATTGACCAGTTTTATTTAGCAATACCACCATCTTTCACTTTGATATATCCTCTTTAGTGCTTAGGTACATGGGAGTAATATTCCCACATACGTGGGTTTATAAATGTCTTAAGCCTTTAAAATGCATCTACTACCATAAGTTATATGTGGCATGGGCCACACCAACCACCATTTATTTTTCGCCCACATGTATATCCCTTGAGTTAGCATAGGCCACATCGATCTAAGATGTAATACCTAAGTTTAAGGGTCGGCAATGGTATTTGTGTGTATTATCACATATTGTCTTATTGTGAATATATTTCTTGAACTATTTAGCTCACTGAGATACTTGATGAAATATCCCAATGATAATAACATCTTGTTGAGTTGGCTTGAAATTTAACTCATCAAGTTAGATGTGTATAAACCATGTAATATATCTCCCTCCATGTGTGAACTCACCTTTCCATGCACTTTTGATATGGTCAATGACCCAAACAAGTTAGCTCATTCTATTGCATTGTCATTATATTGGCAGGACACATTGTGGTATGAGGACCCACCACATGGTAAAATAACGATGTGGTAGAAAAGGAACCCCTCCATGAAAAGAGTGTTCCAAACATGTCCGAGGGCACCCTACAAAAAAATCGGGGTCCACCCATATGAATATGAGTGTCAAATCCCGGCATCACAAAACCATAATTTTATTTTTAAATACACTCTTCTTTCATTTCATGTCACTACCAAATTGGTTAGTTACCCTAGTTGGGTCTTGTTGTTGACCAAACTTTGACCAACCATATGTTAAGCATACAGAGTCCGTTTTCCACATTTCAAGTACCAAAAAATATTATTGAATTTTATACCACTCTATCATGGTTTAGGGAGATTTAGAGAACTCGACATCAAAACTTTCCTCTAGATCACACCTCCTTAGTGATAAGTATTTATTTCTACAAAAATCTATGTGAACCATGAACCTAGTGTTCTTTAAGAAGATATCTACGCAATACACTTCTACTCCACAATTAGACATATGATGGCTCAATCCTATGACATATGGAATTTGTGCCACACTCCTAAAATATCCTTATAATCTTCATCGTGCTACATAGACTATGACTCTACGCGAGAATGAAATTACGAGTTGATGTCAAAAGATCAATAATGTGCATGATACTCATCCAATTTACTAAAGATATGCACACTTTCTTACAAAATAAATTTTGATACTCACAACATTATGTGTTAGTGCGAGTTTTCCCTATGATGGGTTCTTATATTTATAAGCATCATAATTACAAATAGTTCCAAAAAATGGGTCTTAATAATTGCATGTTATTCAACAATCAAGAGCTATGCAATATATAGTTGAATTTTTTTATCAATCCATTTTAATAGAATTTCATTTTCATGTATTACCCGATCGAGGTTGAATTTTAAACAAGTGTTGGAGTGATAAATTCCTCTACCTTTTCCATAGGTTTGTATTCCTACTTCTTACCATTACTCGATGGTGAGATGGATGAAGTTTCCAAAAAATGTCCACCCGATTCCCATTCACATGATAATGAGCACAAAATTTCCTCATTACCTTCTTTTGAGATGAGGAAATATTCTTTCCATTTCTCACCTCTCGAATGATGAGATGAAGGTTTATGATTTGCCTTGTTCCTAATGAATGAAAACTTCTTCAAAAAATTCCTTCTCTTCCAACATATAGCAAAAGAATGGTTATGCATCCCACAAAAAGTACAATAAAACACATACCACATTTTCTTAATATTCAAGCCAAACTTCTCAAACTGAAAGATTAGATGAGAATTTTTACAAAATTCACTATGATTATGATTATGGTAAGAAAGTGGAGGTGGAATATCAATACCTCTACGATGATTTTTTTACTAACTCCATCATGTGATGAAGAATCACCTAATTTTCGAATCAAATCCTCCTACGGGACTAGTGAGGTATTTACTTGGCCTTTAGAAGCTTGTCTCCCATTAGAATTCTTGGAACATTCTCTAATATCCATTCTCACACTAGTAAAACCTAATCCTGCAAAAGAAGGAATATCGATGAACTATATTGGGTTACTTATATGATAGAAAATCAACACGTGACCTTCTTCACACCCAACCTCTTGAGGTCGTTCCGGATAGCCGGTGCATAATGAATGTGAATGTGAGTGTGGTGATGTAGATCAAGATAATTGGGAAATATTATATCTTTGACATGTAATTTCAAGATCTGTGAGTCTAAGGAAAAGAATGTTCTCCTAACTTAAAGTGGTGTGATGGCTCGGTCTAAGATAATAGCCTCTCGGAGACTCCAATCAATGTCAAGATTTTCCAAGATTTTGTTCGTTGGTTGTTGAACATGCGGAAAATGACCTATGGGTGCCTCATATAGATTTCTAGAAAAGGTCATGGAAGTAAGAACGAGAGGCATGATGGAGCCACAGGTATTTATGGGTGATTTTCTAATCTGGTCCAGAAATTCTTAGCCTAATCTGCTATGTTCAGTAAGGAAAGTTGTGCAATAATATATGGTGGAAGTGGTGAAGATTTAAATACTAATGTACAAAAAAATAGTGTCGATGTATAATTGATTAGTAGGCCATTGGGTTTTGGGACTTGAGGATCACAACCAAAGACCGGTGGAGGTTGTGGCCCATGAATGGTCACATAATCAAACCCTATTTCTAGGGGTAATCCAATAGTTGTAGGCTTGATTAGTAATGATGTTATCGTATTGAGTTGTTCTATTTTCTAAGCAAAAGTTACGGGTGTGCATAAGACTATCAAATGTAAATTGGTATCAATGTCGTTATTAATTCGCCCATTGAGTTGTGAGACCAAGGGATCAAAACTATATGTATTTTCTGTTAAGGACCATTGATGGTCATACGAGTAATGAAATAAAATGATTTTTGATAATCAAACTAATTACTGAAGGAAATATAATTTATGTTTTTGGTGTTTTCACAATATTTCAGATCAAATCAATAAAAGAAAACTAATCTACCAAAGGAAATATTTCTATTCTTTTCTAATTTTTAAGCAATGTGTTCTAATCTAATAAATAAACTAAAGAAAAGTAATCAATCGGGTGTATTTGGTTATTTATGTGAATGTATGAATCTAATCTAAAACAAATAACCTAATCCAATCAAAACCCATCAAAACCTACCTTAGAGGTGAAGAACAAATCATGACCCTGAAAGGGGCTATTGTTCCCCACAACTTCCTTGGTAATGTTAAAGAGGCAAGCTTACTAATGATTTGATCTACTTTTGATTGAATAATTTATTGAAATGAATGATTTTCTACTCTATTTGATATGTGATTGAAACTAGTGATTTGAAATTAACAATTCAATAAACAAGGAAAACAAACACACAATTCTAACCTGGACAAGTAAGAGCTTTGGAAAATATGGTTGTGTTTGTATTTGTCCCCTCAGTATGTTCCTTTCTTTCTTTGAGTGTTCATGTGATTCCAAGGTATTGGGAATGCAAGAACAATAGTAGGAGGATGGCACTTGAGAAATTGGTAGCTTGATGGTAGTCTAGATTTAATGCAAGTAGAAGAGAGGTATCACAAGAGATCAGAGCTTGGCTATGCAATTCCTAGTAATATCATAACAGCAATACAATGTAAGATAAGTATGGATTATATAGGAATGGAGGATGGGAGGGGGCCTTCAATATCAAGGCAAGAAGGTGTAGTTATAACTAATTAAATCTATTTAAAAACAGGAGGAAGGAGAACCAAGTAATCAAAGCTAATTTTAGATAATTTGGCTCATGGATGCATGGAAAAATAAAAATTAAGTGAACCTTCATATGTTAAAACATGCATGAGGGATTCTGGAAAAAAAAAAAGATCGTTTCCCTCCACAGGAGGAGGTTTTGGGATCGCTGCCTATTTTGGGTGGTGGTTTTATAACTTCCGCCTAAACAGGGCGGTGGTCCTAACACTAAAGGCCAAAACATGCACAGAAAGAGGCATGAAGCTATAAAAAACATGGGAAGGATAAGTAAAGATGTCTAGGTGAAAAAAATACATTGTGAATGGAAATTGGAGCTCAACACCTTCTTAAAAGGACATGAATCATCATTGGGGACTTTTGTAACCATTTTTTTATAGTGTAGCACATGTAATTTTGGGTGTGTACATATTGCCCCCTCAGAGAAGTAACTTAGCCATGAAAAAAAGTAAAATGTAAAGACCGAGTATGGTGTTCTTGAAAAGGGTAATTAGAAGTTATACCTAACATGCCCATGTGTCAAAATGTCATCACCCAAACTACCACTACCTGTAAGAGAAAAAAAAGACTAAAGTGTAGATAGATAAAATATTGAAAAATAAAAACTAAATCAAAATGAAAAGAGGACTTACCATTTGTGCGGGGATATAGAAATATACTTACGCTAACACTCCAGCCCTATGAACACTTACACTCAAAATGAGGTTTAAAATAATATATATATATATATATATATATATATATCAAAACAAACTCACTTTTCAATTCATTTGTGCATTGTTGATTTAGTGAATTTGGAGCTCTGGATTCACGGTGACCATTTCTAACGAGAGTACAATTAAAGTGATTGTTGCGGAATAATGATAATGCCTCCATGTGCAAGAGATCAACTAGTGCAATCAAAGGTTTCACTTTTGTCTTTTTATACCCTAAATGTAAAAAATGTTGAAAAGTTCACCTAGAGGGGATTATTTTAATTTTTTTTTCTTAAATGAGTCTCTAGGGGCGCCCATAGGGCATGCTTTTATTTTGTCGAAAATGGTTTTTTTTTCACTTTTGAATGTTTTTAGGGTTAAGGGAATGTTTGGAAAATTAGTTCAAGATCGTCACCCAAAGCAGGTGGCGATCATGGGATGGCCACCCCGCTTGGTCGGTAGTCTTGGAACTCACGCCTTATACTTGGGTGGCGGTTTCAATGCAGAATGACCAAAATGTTCACTAACTTGATTTTTTTGGATTTTTCATGTTTTATCATGTTTTTGATGAGCTTGTCTTCTTTTATATGTTACTAACTTTCTCTTTTCTCATGTTTTGGTGAATGCAGAAGGAGGAATACATCTCGTTTGAGTAGAGAGAGTGTGTGTGTGTTTGTGTGTGATTGGCTCCCTGAAATTTTGGATCGACTGACTTAGGCTAAGAGGGACATTCTGCAGAGGGAATGTATCTAGAGGATTACATGAGTACCCCACATTGCCCCCACCAGTCACATATTGTGTGACTTTTTCTCCTACTAGGATGCTAGATCGGAACACCTTCCAGTTTCTAGGTGTTAGGGGTGAGTGGACCATTACTCTGGAGGATGTATACCGCATCCTTAGGCTCCTAATTCTTGGGAGGAGACTAACTTTAGAGATAGCAAGATCTAAGGCCATGATGAAATAGTGGGCCACATATATGGGAGATGTCATTGTCTCATCTAGTTCGAAGAAGAGGATGAAGGTCCAGTTGATTGTTACTACTCATATTATGATTATTCAGAGAGCCATTATTGGTATCCTATCCTCGCAATTGATCGGGGAGAAGGGAGGTGACACTCTTCTCTATTGTTGGGTTCCCATTATCACATAGATTGAGGGACATGGCTATAGGTACACATGGGGAGTGGACATCCTAGGGACTACCTACCATGACCTATACAGGGTAGTCTGATTACAGGGGCAGTCACTAATCCACCCCACTCTTGTCATGAGCTAGGTATATGAGCATATCACCCCTTATGGAAGGGGAGTATAAGAATTTTACCTAGTAGCCATCCAGCAAAGTGAGGTGGAAAACTATGTCCGTTCTTAGGACACAACACTAGCCATTGGCCTCTCTTACCCACAATGACATGGTTGCTACTCCCTACAAGGACATGGCAAGGTTATGGGGACAGGAGGTGACCACGGTGGTAGCTTGGTCTACTACAGGCCAGCTAGTTGACAAGGCTAGGAGAGTCAAGATTCACCTGTTTGATCAGTTTCCTCAATAGTTTGACCTACCATATGTTGACATACTTCCAAATAGTAGTATCGTGTATACAAGACCATTTAGGAGGCCCGGAGGGTCCCTAGAGGATATCCAATCTGGACAGTAGTTACTCAAGGTGTACTTATTACAATTATGTGTGTGGTTTGTGCTTGATGGAAATTTGGTGCCCCTCGAGTGCCTTTACTCTAGATTCAATCGCTCCTACCCACAAAAGAGCAGAGAGGATGATGAGCCCATTAGTGTAGACTCCAATTCTAAGGAGCACATATGGGAAAATACGAAGGAGGAGTCATTGAGAGAGGATACTAAGGAGGAAAAGGGGGATACCGAGACTAGCAAGGTAGCCCGTACGGTAGAGGAGGAGAGTGATCCTGAGTGGCATGACACTTAGGAGTTATTGAGAGCCGCATATAAGGAGGCCAGTGCAGAGAGACCTTAGTCTCAGAGGAGCCATTTCCTCTAGGTGGGGAGGGGAATGATGAGTCCGTGATCGAAAAACTTGGTTTCTATATTTATAGAGGCTCCACAGGCACCAATAGCATCAGTATTAGGAGTCACCGAACCTACCTAGATGCCCTGGAGATCGACTATGTTTGACACTCTTCTCTCACCTTTGTTAATTTGAAACCTTAGTTTTGATATTCTCTTTTGATTTGCATTTTACATTTTTATAACTTATCTAATTATTATCTTTCCCTTCTTGTAGGAATACATAGGATTGAGAGAGCTCATCATTGATGGGTGTGCGTGGACACTCTGCTAATCCCCTCGGGGAAGACTCGAGAAGTTGAGCCGATCGATGATTCGGGACATCCACTAGCTACCGATAGACACACTAACATGTTTTATCCTATTTGGAGGATAGCATAGGTGGTGACCTCCCTTTGTACTATGGTGGCCGGATATGAGGTTGCCAAGCATCTGATGAGGTGGATCCATTCCCGTAGTGAGACCATAGCAAGCAACTACCATCATGAGCAATCACACCATTTGGTTCACTCCCAGCGTTGTCACACCCACAACAAGATCCCTGGACTTAGCCGTGCACCATCCGAGGGATCCCATAGGGATTGATAGGCCACTGGGCCATTTATTTCTTTGTTTCCATTTTTTTAGGCACTATACAATTTTTTTGTATATTTCAGGCTCATTATGAGCATTTTGATCACACCTTAGTGCGTGATGACATTGTACAAAAACTTGACCTACTATGATATATACAAACTCTTATTTTTGGTTCAGTAATCCATTATATTTGAGTTGAATCTCTTTTGGTTTATTTCTCATGTGTACTCTAAATTTTTAGAATTTCCACTTTTCTATGATTTTTCAGAATGTATGCAATGGATGTGAAATGATAACAGAGTGATTTTTTTGTATTTTATAATGCCGATATATGATAATGTGAACAAATGTGATGTTTGAACTTTAGTTTCTTTAATAAATCTTTGATACTTCATATTGTCTTAGAAAAATGTGGTGAAATAGGGATATGATAAGAAGATGTACTTGCCCCACTCCTGACCCCATGTAACCAGTAGGATGCGAGGTCTTAACACCAAGAGCCAGAAAGGGCACAAGTTACAGAAATTTGTTGAATGGTAATGATGAGGGAAAGACAATGGGTTGACAGGAACAAATTGAGACACTACAACCTCACCCTACTCAAGCTACCTCATAGCTTAGAATGTGATTTACTTTCTAGTAAATATCTAGACTTAGATCCATAGATTGCTACTTGGTGACAAAATCTGGTTTTGAGGTTTTAAACTCTTTTGGATTTTTGGACATCTAACTAACTTTGCTTTTGAATTATGATTTCACAAAATTTGAATGAATTATATATAAATTTTAAGTTTATCAAAGGGATCTCCTACACCTTACCCCATGATACTAGTAGGAAGCATGGGCTTATCACCATGGACAAGCAATAGGTGAGTAAGGGCATTTCTCTCCTTTCCCAACCCTACATCACCAAGAAGAGATGCGGGATCAACACCGAAGGTTGGTATGGAAAAGAAATGTGTAAAATAAAAATTTTCTTTGGATTTGAAATTGAGTTATTCATCTAGGTAAAATTTTTAGTATGTTCTTGTTTCCAAAGAGATTTTTATGGGAGAGATATGACACCTTAAAACTTATAGAATAGACTATAGGTAAAGACACCTAATCTAGAAAGAGACTATAAGTAGAACCAAGTATGTAGGCCTTGGTATGATCATGGTCAAAACCTTGTCTTATCCTTATCAAACTGATGAAATGAGTTGAAAACAATTGATGATACCATGAAAATTTGGAGCGACATGATTTAAATTTTTTTCCAATGTTTTTCAGAAGTTTTTAGGAGTTGCTATAAGAATAAATCCCTTAATCACAAATTTTACAAAATGAGATGGAAAATGAAAGTGTGATGCAGATGTAGTGAAGTAAATATGAAAATGCTAATGGATCATGTGTAGTACCTATTTAGGTGAAGAGAGTTCACAGATTTGTTAAAATCCTCACCCTCTAGTGTACACAAGTGAAATGCCCCATTTTGTAGTCTTCTACTACTCGATATGGACCCAACCACCTAGGTCTAAATTTCTTTCCCTCACCATTTTTTGTCTATCAAGCTATAAAGTCTTAAGAAAAAATATCCCTCATAAATTTCATGCTTGTAAACCTTCTTATTATATTGCCGAGCCATCCTCAGCGTAAATGATGTTCCGTTGTTCATCATTGAGTCTAACCTCATCAAGACTTTCTAACTAAGAGAGTCGTGCTTCTCGATAGCTTTCTTCTCCCAAGATTCATGCGGTGAAATACAAAGAGTTGGTATTTCAACCTCGTGTGGTAAAATTTCTTTTGCACCAAATATCAAAGAAAATGGGGTTACCCCTATTGGTGTTCTAACTAACGTCTGATAGGCCCACAAGGTAAATTCCAATCTTGTTTTTCTCCTTAATGAGTCTTAAGGAGGATGGAATTTAATGTTTTATTCGTAGCCTCATCCTATCCATTGGCTCTGAGGATAATAAAGAGAAGTCGTGTGATGACTTATCTTGAACTTTGCACATAATTCACGCACCTCATCATTTTTGAAAGACATGCCATTATATGAGATAATGACTTGTGGGACACCATACCTACAAATGATCTGGTTTAAGATGAACTTAGCGATCATAGACTTGGGTACAAGTGGTAAGAGGCATGGCTTCTACCCACTTGGTAAAGTACTATGTGGCTGTGATTATGAAGTTATGGCCATTTGTTGACAAGGGAGAGAATTTCCCTATTAAATCCAGGCCCCACATGGAAAAGGGCCATGGGGTTGTGATTGGTTGCAAATCTTATGTTGGTATGTGGATCTCATGGGAGAACTCTTGGCATTTGTGGCATCTATGCACAAACTCTACTGTGTCATGTTCTAGAGTGGGCTAGAAATAGCCCATCTCGATGTATCTTCCGAGTAGTGGTGTGGCTGCTGAAGTGACCCCCACATACTTCACTATGTGAATCATAAAGAATATTTTTGGATTCTTTGGTGTCAACACATCTTAACAACATTCCATTGAAGGCCCTACGATAGAGAACCTACTCTACAATAAAATACTTAGCGGAAATGACACATAACTACCTTATTTGTTGAGATGTTTCCCCTTCTGGATACATATGGTCTACTATAAAATTAATGATGTCAATATACCATGGACATGTAGAAATGGGGGTCATAGTATTAATGAAGTACACATAGTCATCGGGGAAGTCTAGATCTAGTAGATCACCTCCATCGAATGGGTTATCAACTAACCAATCCAAAATGATTTTTCCTTTGATGGATTTCTAATTAACAAACGTTAACTCAAATTCACCCATAGAGTTATGAAGTGCCCAACCTTCTTAGATAAGGATCCTTGCATGAGGAATGTGCGTAAGTGATCTGACTTAACAATAACCCTTGTTTCTTGATTCAACATATAATGTCTTAAGCATTTTGTTACAAAGACTATGTCAAGGCATTATTTCTTTGCCTCATTCTAACATGTCTCATAATCAAGAAATGTCTGAATAATAAAATAGACTGCACGCTCTCATTTATCATCATCCTCTTGAGCCAACATGCAAGCTAGCAAAACATCCATAGCTTTTGAATACAAGATCAAAGGGAGATCTGATCTAGGCGGGATTAGTGTGGAAGGGGACAATAAGAATTGTTTAACTTCCTTGAAGGCCTCATTGCATTCTTCCATCCAATCAATGCTATAATCCTTTTCAAAAAATTGTTGATTAAGTGAACAAAAAAGGTCAAGTCAGGGATAAATATTCGGATTGCCCCAAGTTTTCCAAGAAAAGATCTAATGCCAAACTCATCTGTTGGTGGAATCATTTCCAATACAACTCAAATTTTGGTTGGGTCTACATCAAGTCCTTGTAAATATATGATGTACCCCAAAATATTGCCTCATGTTATGCCGAATAAACATTTTTTCAGATTCAATGTGACATCATATTCTATTAAGCACAAAAGGATTATACAAAGCACCTTTCGGTGATCGCAATGCTTTCTAGCCTTAACTAGCAGGTCATCCACATAGGATTCCACAATCTTATATATAAGATCATGGAATATATAATTCATCACTCATTGGTACGTGGATCCAACATTCTTAAGCCTAAATGGCATGATCACATAACAAAGTAAGTTCCCAAGGAGTTATAAACGTCATTTTGGCCTGATCCTCTTCAGATATTTTGATCTGATTATATCCAGAGAATCCATCCATAAGAGACAACAACTCAAAACTAGATTTTGCCTCAATTATAACATCAATGGATGGTAATGGCAAATCATCCTTAGGATAAGCCTTATTTATATCCGAAAATCTATACATATGTGGATATTTCCATTTTTCTTGAGAATGGGGACTATGTTAGATACCCATTGAGAGTAATCAGTGGCTTGATGAATCCCACCGGAGGAGTTTCATCACTTCTTCTTCAACCATGAGGGCCACTTTTGGCTTCATGGGCCTATAATTTTTCTTAATCGGCTTTACATCTGGTTTGGTGACGAGGTTGTGTACCAAAATGTGTGATGCAATCCCCATCATTTCCTTCTAATTAAATGAAAATAATTTATGATGCTCCTTGAGAATGTGGGTATGTATTTCAACCTCCTGAGAAGTTAAAGAGGACCCTAGCTTCAAAATATTTGATTCTTCCTCAGTCCCGATATTTATATCAATTGTTCCTCGACAGGAGGCATTGCCTTCCTCAAACTCAGGCATGGCTAGAGGTAACTCTTAATCCCCTTCTTCTCCTACCTCCCAAATTTTGAGTTCCCTCCCATAAGAGGATTCCATCATGGGATTTCCAAAATAGGAAGAAGAGTGTGGAATTAGAGAAATATTAACCTCGTAATGTGTAAGATGTAGCTCTACAAGAGTGTTTAGATATTATTAAGTTACTTTGTCAATGAAAATGTGATTTGTAATGATAAAATCACTCTCAATCTCTACATATGTCAACATTAGACTTACCAGTGTCTTACAAACCAAAGTTTCTTCATGAACTGAGACTATGAATCTTGAATCTTCCAACTCACCACTTGGAGTAAAGAAAGAATTAGATGTTGTGATTGATTCTGCAAGGGAATTCTAGTATCATGGAATTTCCTCGATCGATATAAAGTCAAGCCTCTTCGTTAAGTTCAGAACTGTTGTTTTATAAAGCTACAAATGGTCAACTCTAGTCTCATATACTTTGGATACCTAATTTGTAAGTAGTTGTGAATCACCCAACACCATGATATTAAGAGCATCCATTCTTTCAACTACGATGAGACCAAGTAGAAGGGATTTGTATTCAGCCCCATTATTTGTGCACTCAAAGCTTGATTTGAAGGCAAAAGGTAGAATCCATCCCTCATGAGAGGTAAGAATCACACCTTCCCCAATGCCAAAATGACACTTGGCTACATTAAAATGCAGAGTCCATAAATTACTTGGAAGAATGGACGCTGGATCATATTTTGAATATTTGTCCTTTATTTTAATTACCTCAACCATAAAAACCTCATTTTCTGGTAGAGAACCGAGTCCTAGGGTATGTCCCATGCCCATATAATTTAAAGGAAGGAGAATGGGTAAATATTTTTCCAATAGCTTGACAATGTTTGTCGTAGTTCCTAACAATATTGTCTCTAGTATGACGATTTCATCTCGACTATTAGAATGCCCTCAATAAAACCCATAACCTGTAATTCCATTGTAGGAACCAACTTTTCCTTTGGTACTAAGATTTTAGGTTTATTTAAATGATTTGTAGGAAGCTCAAACTCAAATTAGAGCCCTGGCCCCTTTTTTAAATTGGCTAGGTGTATGTCAAAGGGTTTTGGATCACCCTGCACCACAAAAACCTTCCCTAAATGTAGGAACCTAACCTCCTGAAATAGAGTGGAGGGAATCACCTTCATGTGATGAGTACAAGGATGACCAATGATCATATTATAGTTACTTTACCGATCTATAATATAAAATTTGGTTATAACCATCTTATGTCCAAGAGTGACCAACAACACTATAGTTCTGATTGACGTTTCCTTGAGGATGTCGTAGCCTCTTAGCGTATTTCATGTTGAAGAGTAATTGGTCTCTCTGTAACCTATTTTTCAAAGGAAAGATAAAAGGACTATGTTTATTGATTCCTCATCATCAATCATTGCATACTTTACATAGTTTTTGTAAATCCAGACTTGTAAAAACAACATCGGATCACCTCTACATGAACTATTTCAGCGTATGTGGGCATCTTGTTGATGTCAAATAAAAATCCAACATCTCTTTTAGGATGCCCTAAAGGATAAACATCAAAGTCCACATGGTTTATTTGTGCTTCTAGAGGAGGGGTGACATTAGCCAAATGACCAAGACCTAATACTTCTAGTAGAGTGGCCCTATGAGCAAGGGAATTCTTTAACATATCTAAGAAGGAAATGTGAGAGAATGTCTTAGTTAAGTCGTTGATCAATCATAAGATCCTACTAGATTTCTTAGTGTATCATGAATGTCATTTGATATGGTCGGGTAGATCGGTATAGGCTATGAATAATAATCCCTAGTTCTAGTGGCAATGTTAATTTTTGGTTCAATATCCAACTCTACCAACCCTACAATTTTCATTTGTTGGATACCATCCAAAGGAGGTGCCACTTGTGGATTTCATGAAGTCGAGGTTTTGCGATCATGGGTCCCTATTAAAATACCTTTGTTCAAACTTTTGGGATCTAATCTACCATATTTTGGATGTGTGGGGAGAGGATCATTAAATATTCCCAATGGTGTGTTCTATGGAGATACTGGTCCCATGTAGGTGTTTTGACTAGGAGCCGTTGGGTTTGCCAAAAACATGTCAACAAATAACTGTCTTAGATCCTCTAGAAAATGCTTTAAAAACTTGTTACAATCATGACATGTTCTTGTGTCATTCCCGTGAACCCCATGGAAACTGTAATATAAATCAAGATTGTATTATTGAGGCCTTTAGTTTACACCCTGTTATGGTCTATAATTACGATTATTGTTCAACTGTTGATTGTTATTATTAAAATTTGGGAACCCTTTCCCTTGATTTTGAAATTGGTTTGGATACCCACCTAGGTATTGGTTAGGGCCTTGGGTCTATGTTTGTCTTGCTTGTTGAGGTTGTTGTTATTGATAGTTAAAATCTACAACATTGACTAAGGGAAAGAATTTTTGTTTCTTTGATTGTTGTCATTGTTATTGTGGTTGTTGAAAGAGGAATTATTGGGAGCATTGACAATGTTAGGCTTCTTAGGTTGGTCTATCACTCCATCGGCATAAATCCACAATTCTTATTAAGGATTTTTGGTCCTTGATTGCTATTTGTGTTGTTGGTGTAACTGGGGTTATTTTGATTAAGGGTGACTAACCTTCCATTAGCTCCATAAGTCTTACAACCATTGTCAATGGCTATTTTTTTAATTCTAAGAGAACCCTCTAATAACTCTTCATATTTCCTTAGTGGGAACTTTTAAACCTCTTCCTTTATCTCCCTATTGAGAGAGTTGAGGAACAAATAAAAATCTCCCTTTTATATATATTTTAAGCGCTTGCAAAGGAATACAGAGCTTGTCACAACCTTTGAATAAAGTGGGCTTCAAACTCATTGTGCTCTTTCTTGATATGAAGGAATTCTTTAATTCTTGTTCTCAAAAGCTTGTTCATATCAAAAGCTTTAATAAATTATTATATGAGTTGCTTGAATGAGTGTATTGAAGCCTCCGGTATCTTGTAGTACCAGTCGAGAGCAATACCTTCTAGCATCTCAGGGAAAATTTACATGATGATTTGTGTCCTATGGGAACAGCTCTCTAATGTCCATTGCATAAACCTTGATGTGGGCATTAGGATTGCCCTCCCATTTGAATTTTGGAAGTTCAAGAAAGGGTCTCAGGATCATGACTATCTGAATGGAGAAGTCTAGGGGATCCTTGAGATAATTATAATAGGTCCCCATTTCGTATGTTTCCATCATTGAAGATCCTTTTTGAGGAGGTGGGAGCTACATTGGTTGCTGAAATGGGATAGCGTAGACATTTGTTAGGGCGTATGGCATCCCCCTGCGTAGTTGTCAATATGGACTGGGTAGGTGTACATGTCCCCCTGCAGAGATTTAGAATACATGTGTACATAGGGGGTTGATTACCTTGATATGGAATCAAAGGCACAAAGCCAGGGAACATTGCATTTCACTGGTATGGCATTTGAGAATGCACATTTGGCTAGTGCCTATTGAAGATATCCATACATGGCTTGGGGAGGAATTCCTAAGGTTCTCATCCCTGTAAGAATATCTCCAAGGTTTTGAGTATTAATATAAACTGGAGGATTCTATGTAGTAGGTATTTGTTCATAATTTTGTGGGTAGGGAGAAGTTTATGCTTGCCCTACGTATGAATTCTGAGTATTTTGGGAAAGCTCTAGCTCCTTGAATTTGTCTACCAAAGTTGAGATGACATCACCCATTAATAGGGTAGTGATTTTCTTAGGTGATTTTTATTGAACCCTCAGAGGTTGTTGAGGAGTATGGTATCTTGCTATGAATTGTTCACTATGTTGCCACCCCTCATTGGCAATATTTTCAGTTGGTGGAGGGGTAGCGTTATTTTTTGGAGCAGAACATCACCTTGTCCTTACAACCTATCGAAAGCTTAGTTCATGTTCGGAAGTGTTTTTCACTCACGGCATATTGTGCTAAATATTCCTCATCTAGATGTAGGAGTTGATCCGATTGCATGGTAATGGGCTATCGAAATGATACCCAAGGAGATGAAATTACTTCACCAGTGAAAGTCATGTTGTTTGAACTTGATTGTTTCGAGGATAGGTCTACATGACCTATTCAAATTCCTCAATACATACAGAGGAAATAACATTGGTTCCTTGAGGTAGAGGGTTTTGAGCCGATGAATGGTTGTCCACCCACATTTAAAGTGAAGGTGATTTTTGTGGTATACTTGATTTGTAGTTATACATGTCAAAACCTAGAATGGGTCGACTATACTCATCGTATCTTGACATATTCAAGGGGTATGAGAATACCCACAGAATAAAGGATGGACGAAGTAAGGGGAAACATTTAGAGACTTGCTCCTCATTACCTTCTTCTAAGATGAGGAAATATACTTGTCATTTCTCACCTCCGAATGATGAGATGAAAGTTTCGATTTGACTTGTTCCTAATGAAAAACAACTTCGCAAAAATTCCTTCTCTTCCATCATCTAGTAAAAAAATGGTTATACATCCCACAAAAATTACAAGAAAACACATACCAAATTTTCTTAATCTCAAATCAAAACTTCTCAAACCAAAAGATTAGATCGAAGTTTTATAAAATTCATGTGCTTATGATTATGGTAAGAAAGTGGAGGTGGAATCTCAATACCTCTATGCTGAATTTTCTTACCAACTCCATCCCGTGATGAAGAATCACCGATTCTTGAATCAAATCTACAGTAGGACTAGTGGGGTATTTACTTTGCCTTCATAAGCTTGTATCCCATTAGCGTTCTTGGAGCATTCTCTAATATCCATTCCCACACTAGTAAAACCCAATCCTGAAAAATGAGGAATATCATTGAACTATATTGGGTAATGTATGATAGAAAATCAACACGTGACCTTATTCACACCTATCCTCTCGAGGTCATGTCGAGACAGCCGGTGTAGAATGAATGTGAATGTGAGTGTGGTGATGGAGATACAACTAATTGGGCAATCTTATATCTTCAACACATAATTTTGGGATATGTGAGTCTAAGGCGAAGAATGCTCTCCTAACTTGAAGTGTTGTGATGGCTCGGTCTGAGATAATAGCCAATCGAGATGCAAATCAATAGAGATCTCGGTTGAGATTCTATTTTTTGGTTATTGAACATGCGGAAAATGACCTGCGAGCACCTCGTATAGATTTCCAAATAAGGTCCTGGAAGTAAGAACGAGAGGCATGATGGAGCCATAGGTATTTATGGGTAGTTTTCTAGTCTAGTCTAGAAAGTCTTAGCTTGATTGGCTGCTATGTTCAGTAAGGAAAGTTGTGAAATAATATTTGGTGGAAGTGGTGAAGATCTAAATACTAATATACGTGAACTAGCGTCAATATCTAACTAACTAGCATGCTCGTTGGGTTATGGGACCTGAGGATCACAACCAAAGACTCATGGAGGATGTGGCCCTTGAATGGTCATGCATGTAATCAAACCCTATTTCCAGGAGCAGTCCAATAGTTGTAGGATTGATTAACAGTAATGTTTAGTGTATTGAGTTGTTCTATTTTCTCAACAAAATTTGTAGATGTGTGTAAGACTTTCAAACGTAAACTGGTATCAATGTCGTAATCAATTATAGCTCGTAGGGTTGTGGGACTAAGGGATCATAAGCGTACATCTTTTCTTGTTGTGGACCATTGATGGTCATACAAAATGAAATAAAATGATTTTTGATAAGAAAACTAATTACTGAAGGAAATCTAATCTATTTTTTTAGTGTTTTCACAATATTTCGATTCAAAACAATAAAAGAAAACTAATCTACCAAAGGAAATCTTTTTTTTTCTAATTTTTAAGCAATGCATTCTAAACTAATAAATAAACTAAAGACAAACAATTATCTAGATGTATCTAGTTACTTGTGTGAATGTATGAATATAATTTAAAACAAATAGCCTAATCTAATAAAAACCCTTCCAACCCTACCTCAGAGGTGAAGAACAAATCATGATCCTAAAAGGGGCTATTGTTCCTCATAACTTCCTTAGTAATGTTAAAGAGGAAAGCTTACTAATGATTTTATCTATTAGTGATTGACTAATTTATTTAAATGAATGATTTTATACTCTATTTAATATGTGATTGCAACTAGTGATTTGAAATCAACAATTTGATAAACAAGGAAAACAAACACACAATTCTAACCTGGACAAGCAAGAGCTTTGGCAAATCTGGTTGTGTCTATATATGTCCCCTCAATATGTTCCTTTCTTTCTTTGAGTGTTCATGTGATTCCAAGGGATTGGGAATGCAAGAACAACAGTAGGAGGATGGCACTTGAGAAATGGTAACTTGATGGTAGTCTGGATGTAATGCAAGTAGAAGAGAGATATCACAAGAGATCAGAGATTGGCTATGCAATTCCTAGCAAGATCATAGCAGTAATACAATGCAAGATAACAAAAATTCTTAGGCCTTTTTCTTGAACACAAACGTGGAATATATAGAATGGAGGATGGGAGGTGCCTTAAAGCTCAAGGAAAGAAGGAGAATTTCCAAGTAATTAAATCTATTTAAAAATAGGAGGAAAGAGAACCAAGCAATAAAAGCTAATTTTAGAAAAATTGGCTCATGAATGCATGCAAAAAGTGAAATTAAGTGAGCCATCACATGTTAAAACATGCGTGTGGGATTCTGGAAAAAAGCAAGCAAGACCACCGCCCTAATTTAGGTGGCGATCCCGACACTAAAGACCAAAAAAAGTGCAAAAAAAGGCAGAAGCTGGAAAAAGTGTGGGAAGCCTAATTAAAGACATTTAGGAAAAAAAATACACTGCAAATGGAAATTGGAGCTTAACACCTTCTTGAAGGGACCTTAATCATCATTAGGGACTTTTGTAACTATTTTATCGATAATGTAGCACATGTAATTTTTGGTGCATACGATTACCAATGCCTTGGCTATATTTGCCAAGACCTCTTCCATCATAACCCATCTTAAATAAAAATTTGGATCTATTGCCTCTAGTATTGTTTTCAAATGAACTAAAGACATTATTACCTAAATTTGAAACAAAATGGGAGGAATAAAAATATTCCTATGGTGAGAAACTTATAGTTCACTCTGTCATGGTCTCTACATCTGAAGTAGAAGACAAATCCTTCTTCTGATCACCACACTCCAAACTAATCAAGAGATTATCCTTTAATATTAGCTCCATTTTCAGGTGATCAACTTTATCTTTAAGGGAATATAGATTTCATCACGAGAATGCATTTTCTTCATGAATTTGTATATTGATGCTCTCAAGATCTTCCATTGTTTCCCCCTTTAGTGTTTTCCCCATGATTACCTGCCAACCAACTATTTCCCACAATACCAAAATACTTCCAAGTGAGAAGATCAAGTAAAATATTCTACACTAATGGGATTAGAAAATCACAAACTAGTAGCCAAATGCAACTGAAATAGTCATGGACTCAACCACATTTGATATCAACTTGATCCATAAACAAGAAAAAAATTAAACTAGCCTCAAACCATTATAGGAAATTGTAAATGAATCCATGGATATTATCAATTTTAATGAAAAATTCAATGTAAATAAAGCACACACACTAGAAAGAAAATTGATAATGGATTTCAAAAAATTCCTATCTTTAGGTTTAGGTGTTGAACCAATTCATTACAATATTGATTTGTAAAAAAGTAAAAACATACAACAAAGTGATAAACGAATAGAGGATACTAGTGAACGCATTCGAACCGATAACCAAAATGATAGTTTTATAGGGATTCCACCTAAGTGATCACATACCTATCTTATTACCAATGAATATGAGCCAGATAAAGAAAGGTGATCAAAGATCTAGTTGGTTCAATATGAATCCAAACCGGAATAGGTGATGATAATATCTCTTCCAATTCCATCAAGTAGAAATAACACAGATTATAGTGATTGTTACAGAAGTATGAGTCTTGAAAAATTCTTCATTTAATGAGAGGCACGCTTGAGGAAGGCCATTTATGAACTCCAAGAACTGATATGAATTTCATAAGGTAAAATGACATCACAACTCCTCCAAATTAGAAACACAATACCAAAATTATGAGCATGTGGAAATTTTATATATATCTCCTTTTACACCGAAGGCCAATTCCAAGCCTAAGTGCTCCAAAGTCGGTGATTTATCAAAACTTCCCCTTATAGTCCATAGGCTTGCACAAAGCGCATGTCTTCAAATATTGTTGAGCTCCCTTTTATACTTGGAAAGCTATTATGGAAGAGCAGTGAGGAATTTATTATTGTAATGGTGTGTCAAAGGTTTGATCCCATTTGACCACAAATTTACATTATAATCCATATAACCATGTATATGATATTGTATGATAGGTTTACAAATAACATTTGGTAATTACCTTAACCACCCCCACTTTACATGTGGCCTATTCCATCTAATGTCCATTGACCAGTTTTATTTAGCACCATCATCATTTTCTGCATGGATATCCTCCTTAGTGCTTAAGTAGGTGGGAGTAATAGTCCCACATACATGGGTTTATAAATGGATTAATTCTTTAAAAGGCCTATACCACCATAAGTTATATGTGGCATGGCCCACACCAACCACCATTTCTTTTTTACCCATGTATATAATGCTTTATTTATCATGGGCCACATCAAGCTAAGATGTAACACCCGATTTTAAGGGCCGATGGTGGTGTTTTTGTGTATTTCCATGTAGTTTCCTTCTCTAAATAGACCACTTGATTTATGTATCTCACCAAGAAACTTGATGAGCTCACCCAATGTAAATAATAACTCACCGAGTCAACAATAAATAAACCATGCAATATAATATCTCACCCTCCATGTGTGAACTCTCCCTTCCATGCACTTCAAAGATGGTCCATGAACCGATTGAGTTGGCTCAATCCACTACACCTGTCATCATGGTGGCAAACTACGTGGTGGCCTAAAGACCCACCATGTGGAGAAATAAATGTGATGGAAAAGGCACCCCTTCATGAAAATAGTGTGCCGAACTTGGGCCGAGGGCCCCCACCTTCAAAAATTAGTGTCCACATGTCTAATACAAGTGTCAAAGTATAGCATCACAAAACCACAATTTTATTTTTCTCCTCCGAATGCACTTTGCTTCTACCATGTGTCACTGCTACATTTTTTAGTTGCCCCTGCTAGGTCTTATTATTGACCAAACTTTTATTAGCCATATATTGAGCATACAGAGTCTATTTTCTACATTTTAGGTATCGATGGAAATCTTGTTGAATGATCTACCATTCCAACATAGTTTAGGGAGATTTAGGAGCTCCTAAAATCCAAAAAAATTCCTCTAGATCAACTTGATAGATATTAATATTACTCTAAGACCTAGATGGAAAAATCCCGAGAAACAAACATGACAAGAGTATCAATTCTAATGCAATAAAAGGTGATAATAAATTAAAGGAGGCCATGAAAACATAAAAAGGATGACAAGGATATGAGTTTACTATGAAAAATCATCAAAGTCGGGATATTATCTTAGAAGAAGATAGGGCTATGTAGTTGTCTATTTTGCACCCCTTGTAAAAATAGAACAACTTGGAGTGTAATGAAATTAGAATAAATACTACAGAGAAGTTTGAGTATGCCATGGAGATAAGTCAAGAATTGTGGGAAAAATAATGAATTCCGCGGAGTCAAGGGAAAATATTAGAAAGTAAAGGCTAAGGAGATTAAGTGCCAAATTTAGGAAATATTTATGGAAGAATTGGAGCATGTTGCGGAAGTCGGGAAGCCACGATTGAATAAAAATGGTTTGTGGATGTTCTAACAAGATGTGATACACTGAAGAAAAAAATTGGGTGAAATCAAATCAAGAAGACCACATATTGAAGGAAAAAGATCCGCGGATGTCAACATGAGGCCATGCTACATGAAGGCCACTGAGACTAAAGTAGAGAGGTAGGAAAATCTGCAGCACACAAGGAGGCACCGTGGAAGTCAAAATCTACATAAAACTGAAAAGAGAAAGCCATGTGTCAAAGGAAAATGACAGGTTTCCATGGGAGACTAAAATCACCATATATTTTGATCTCGATGATCCGATCTTTGAAAAATGGATATCAATGGACAGGTCTCAACATCCTCTATGTAATGAAAATTGTATTTCTTAATTTAAGTGAGGATAGATATGTGTAAATTTGGAATACTTCTCCAACATGAAAAAGATATTTTTCTAGGCATTGCAACTACCAGCATTTAATGGAGTATGGGCAACCATATTTTATCCAATAAGGAAAAAGGCATGTGGTAGTGGATAACTAGAGGAACCTAGATTCTTTTAGGGAATTTATTGACTTTTGTTGGTGGTTGGAAATTTGAGTTCAAGTTTCCCTCTCTTTCTCCTCTTCTTCTCTCCTTATTTTTCTATAAATGTAAGAGATCTTCTCATTAAAATGGATCCCTCTTTGTTGTAATGACACCATGCCAAAATGGTGGCCAAATTCCCATGAGTTTTAGACCTTGATCTGGTCTCTACAATGTATTTTCACCTTCTTCCATGAATGTAGACAATTGTGCATCCCTTAAGCAATAAAATTGGATTTTGTGGCTATCTCTCTTCCCTGGTCTCACGTTTTATTTCTCCTTTCCTCTCTGTTTGCATTTCTTGGCATGTTATGTGTTTTCCTACTTATAGGATCTAATTCATGTGTTTTTTCCATGTAGGAATGCATGGTCTCTCGTGGTTCTTTATTATGGCGTATTCATCCACCCTTTCTCCCATGTTTTCCTTCCTTCTTTCACATTCGTGGAGAGTGAATGACCTTTTTCCCTGGTGCTATCACCACCCCTCTTAGCTTAGGATTTCCATTTTCTACATCTCCTTCTATCCCTGGTCCCTTGGCACGTTTAGGTTAGGATTTTCTTTTAGTATTAGGAGTAGTGTTAGTATTAGGATAGGTAGAGGAATTTGGCCTTCTCTAGAGGTTTGTATCAGTTCACAAGTCCCACAACTGAGAGATAGTCCCATGTTTCTCTCAAGAATGATCATTTCACAAAAAAATAATGTTATTGTATTATTCACTACTGTAAATACATAGCAAAATTTATAGGCCAATATAGATCCTAAAATGTAGGAGGAAAGTATAACAATATACACAAGTTATTCTAACAACTCATAACAATATACTAACAACTAAAAATATGAGATATATTGTTATAATAACATATATATATATATATATATATATATATATATTTAAAACTAATTTACCCAATGTAAATACTAAATCCTACCATTCCCACCTTTAGTGCTTACATTGAGAGAAAGCACATCGCAAATATTGGAAACAGAATTGTATGCCTCTGCATACTTTTAGGTCTGCATACTACCTGCTTGGATCTTGCTGTCTAGATCTTGCTACACATGACCAATCCACTTCACCACAGTGAATCCCATACTAGATGATCACACTTCCACCGATTCACCTACATATGTAAACTCAATAGTTCCCACTTTCACTTCCAATGAATGCTATATTTCACCATCCGATCAATGTTAGAAGTATGATAATCAAAGAATATCTGCAATCAAAGGATCACTCCATTTTATCTATCGTCCTATATAACTATTCTCGACATCGAAAATGCACATCCTCCTCTTTTCAATATTTATCAAGGGAAATAATACCATGTTTTATTTCTTCACATGCCACTCAAAGCAAACAACTGAAAATATTATATAAAAAGGTTTCACCAAGCTATATGTGACCCCGTTGTCGGTGGATGAAGAGAGATGTTGATTGCATTACATTTTCCGTTGCCTCGACCTCCAATAGGTGAACTATTTACCATAAGAATTTCTCGACACTTTGGGACAAGAAATTTCTTCATCTTTAGAATATTCATCCCAATTAGTTTCTTCTTTAACCAAAATGACTTTTTGATCTATTTTGTCATCAAGTAGATATTTTCCCCCCTTTTTACAATTCAAAATTACATGTCTTAATTCTTGACGGTAAAAAAATTTAACCTTTCCTCGTGAAGGAGCATGCTTTGAAGTATACTTGCCCTTTTTTGACGATGTACTAGCTTTATTGTGCACATATAAAACCTCCTCTTCTGGCTCAGAAGGTTCATTATGATCAAGAAGAGTAGAAATTACTCCTTCTAAACCAATGTTAAGCTTTCTCAGAGTAAAAACCATATGATTTTTGTTTTTAGGAAAACTATTCAAAAGAATTTCTTTGGCATCATCATCATTTACCTTTTCATTAATGCATGTGAGCTGATTAAGAAGAGAGCAAAATTTTCTTATATGATCTGTCATTTTTTCACCTTCGTCCATCTTTAATCCATATAATTTTTCTTCAGAGTCATCTTGGCACTTTCTGCTTCAGATCCAAAAAGCTTGTTTAAAGTCTCCCAAATCTCCTTTGCAGACTTTGTGAAGTCCACATGGTGTAGGTAAGCTTTAGATAGACCAAGACCAATGGTTCCCAAGGCCTTTTGATCCTTGACAATCCACTTTGCGAGATCCATTGCATTTGTTGGTATTGTAGTATTAGGTTTAACAACATCCCACAAATCCTTCTCAATCAAATTCAACTGCATCTGGATTCTCCATGTATGAAAATATCATCCTTTGAACTTCTCAACAAGACTTAACTTCTCCATTTTTGTAAGAATTGACACACAGAAAAAAAAGGACGTTGGACAAATAAAAGTAGCCCAGAATCACTTTGTTTTATGGGGAAAAAAATAATTGCATGGACTGATAACATTTTACAGTGATGATCATACAGAAATCACATTACTGATTCATTGGCACAAATTTTAGAATGAATTGTTGAATTTTATGAAGCAAAGAGTCAAACAAAACTTCAACGGAATATATGGAAAGTATATTCTGCAGGTCTTTCGATAATTATGAAAGAGATATAATTTACTACGCATAAATAAATAAACACAACTTATTATATTCTTCTTGTGGAGTTGAGAAAAGGATTCCAAGAAGAATAGTCTGATACAGGTGGTGTGGAGCCAAGTCAGAAAAACTCCTCTTAACACCCGCTTTACCGCATCCTTATAATTTATTGAAATATAAAACACTAATTTTGATCCGTCGAAGCTAATTACAAATTAAATTAGTCAAAATAATAAATATGTTCTATAAACTGAGAACTCCTGAATACTCCTCAAAATCTTGCAATGCCGAGCTAAAAAACACAACATTATGAAGATCCCAAAGTCGGCATGAAAATTTGATGAAAACAAGTGATTTAATGAACTAAAATCATAGTCTCCTCAGATCTTGCAACCCTCACATAAATATGGGCCTATCCAAATACAAAACTCTAGATCTAAATACAAATGCGAGGATGATAAATGAATGCCAATACTAAAGCTAGTTGACATAAGCTTAATACATCATTTAGAGAAAATAGAATAAATATATTTCCCCCTAATACTTTTATTCAAACTTCCATCACATGAGCATGATCACAAAAATATGATACCAAATCTCAGGTATGAGCCTTTCATAGTAAAATAATGTTCATTTTTTATTCCACTACTACAAATACATAGCCAAATTTGTAGGCCAGTATAGCTGCTAAAATGTAGGAGGAAAGTATAACAATATACATGACTTGTTCAAACAAATTTTAACAATATACTAGAAGCTAACAATACGAGACATATTTTTATAATAACAATATCTATTTAAAACTAATTTAGTCAATGTAAATACTAAATCATAATAGTTTACTCAAAATCCCGAGTTGTCTATGACTTGAGACAGTGCAATTTTGAGCGCCAATAATATGTGTGGAGATCATGAGTAGGGTATGTACACCTATTAAGGTGGCTTATGGTTTCATGTTCCATGAATCAAAATTGATATGAAGTTTCTCAAAGGGTCTAAGACATGAGGGTCTCGGTCAAAAGTCTGTACTTGGTATTAAGGTACTTTAAGGTTGAGAATTACAAAAATATATTTCTATTATTTACATCAAGAAGGGATCTGTGAAAATTTAGTGCTTGTTTACAATCAAATTTTGTGGTTTACATAAGAAAGGAGACATGTGTTTCTAGTTTATGACATGGTTTGATGATGAATCCACACTGAAGGAGGCCTTTAAAATGTAAAATGTGAAGTTTTTAAGTCAAGAACATGGTAGATGAATCTTATTAGATATGTTATGTATTGATTGTGTGGAAACATTATATGTTAAGTCATGAGTTACATCATAGGAACTATTTGGTGACATGAAACCCTATCATGAAAATTAAAATATCTAATCATGTTCCCTCATTTTTCATACTGATCCTACAGTTTATGATTGTCTCATATGATGAAGAAATATAGTATTAATGGTTATGTAAGGTCTACAACGTGTTTAATAATGGTTGTATTTTTCATTTGTGGTTTTCTTAAACAATTCAAATGGGATGAAGGTCATATGGATGGATAGGAAAAAATTTAATATGGAAACCCTACAAGGATGCATAAGGATGTCGAGCTTACAAACATGTTCAAATTTATGTATGAGTTTTCTCCTAAAATAATGAATACATCCTCTACATGTCTCAATTTTGAGATGAAAGACAATGTTAGAGGTAAGTGCTTATTATTTCCACTAATTCAGGAAGGATGGAATTTGGAATGTTAGCATGCTTAGTTGTGAATTAGGAATTAATCAATTCTTTGAGTTATCTATGGGTCTATGATCATAAAGCTATCTAAGACATCTATGTTTGGATTTGTGATTCCAAAGGAAGTCAATCATAATGTTGAACTAACTTGTATTAATTGCTCTATGAGTATATTTATTGATTAGTGTTTGTAGTCAAAAGTAGATGATGCTAAATATGCAAAGTGAGATCAATAACATTATATGAGTATCTATAGGTGTGAAGATATTCAAAGGGATCATAAATCATAATCACATTTCCTAAAAAGGTTGAGAGTCTAAAACATAACTCTTGTGGTATGAGAAGACTATTCAAATGTATTCATGTAAGAAAAGTGAGGGTTAAATGAACAAATAAAAATATTTGTAGTTGTGTGTGCATGCATTCTAGTGCCTTGAATTCATGTGAACAAGCTCAATGGTGTTTTAGTTGAGCTAAGTTTCAAGGTAAGTGTTACGAGAGGTCTATTTATGCACTCTTTCCATGGAAAAATGGATTATTTGTATAATAACAAGATACAATATACTATGATGAGAGGGTTATGAAGATTGTCCATAAGCTATGAGGCTTAACTTAATCATTTAATAATGTACATAGTATCATGGTCTACCATGTTGAAAAGGTATTGTTGCAAGATCACATGGTCCTATTATAACCCATCAAGGTAGGGGAGCAATGTTTGTTTCTCAATAAGGTAAGTAAGGTCTCTAGAATAATTATATGGAAAATTGGATATTGGTGTGCTAATTACTTCAAGGAAAAGTAGGTTGTTAACTCGAAAAAGTATGTAACATGAAAATAAGGTGTAAATGAATAGGAAAGTCTTTCAGGACTGAGATGAAGTGTTTGGTGTCTCTACATGGCATGGAATCAAGGTAAGATGCAAAAAAAAATTGTTTTCCACTAGAGATAGGTAGTATAAACCCACAAGGATCCATAAGGTGTTGTGGCATGCTATTTATGAGATTTTAGAGCTTGGAAAAATTTGTCTAAAATGTACTGAAGTTGGTGTTTAGGGACAAGTAGTCCTAAAATTATTCATGTTAGATTTGGAGGAAAAATTGTACTTTTGGCTTGATCTAGATCTAGAAGAGTGTAGGTTGAAAAAGATGAAAACAAATTGAAGGAGTATCAGCTTAGGGAAGCTTTATGAGTGTTCTTATCAGGTCCATAGATATTCATAAGAGTAAAAAGGGATAGATTTCACTCCCATGAGATCTTTTGAGCTAAGTTATGTTTTTCATTCTTATCATTTTGTGTTGTCATTATCCGCCCATTAGTGTCATTATATCCTTTCTCATAAATGTCAAAGGGGAGAGAAACATCAAAAACATAGGAAAGTTTCAAGTAGGTCTTGTTGGTTGTCATCAATGAAAAAGGGGGATATTTTTGGCCATTGTGTGCTTCAAAGGGTGTCATGGTGTGGTATGTGTCTCCATGAGGTGTTAGTCAATGGTCAAACATGAAGGTTGATGTGTAGTGTCCAAGTTTGATGATTCCTATCAGGTCTTAGTGCATGGTCTAGTGAGTTGAGTCACTATATGAGTCCTCCCAAGTTGTGTTATGGTTTTATTAAGTTCACTTATGGTCCTTGAGGTGTTTAATAGGTGTCTATGGTTTCGCATGAGGTCAACATGGTCAATTCATGGTTGAGTCGGGTCATTTAATGCCTATTCCTAGCCTTGGAGCATGCAAAACGGTATGGAGGTATGATTTTGGAGATGACCAGTCTTGTTTGAGAATAGTAGTATGGTGATAGTGTACATGAGGTGTATGGATATTTTTATGTCAATTTTTAGATGTTTGGTGGTGTTTTATGGTCCTATGGAAGTAAGCGGTGAGAAACATGCATGTTGACATAGGTAAGTCTTAATGGCTAGAGATTTTTAGAGCTATTTAGACCATATGGTTAGTATGGAAATTTATATGATGTTTTCATTATTATTCTTAACAAATTTTAGGTAATTCGAAGAATATTCTACTAGATATACAAGGTTTGGAAAAACCTTGTAAGTTATAGTGTGGTATAAAGTGAAAGTGGACTTTCTAATGCTCATTGTGAATTGCATGCTTTACATGCAAACCAGATATCTTTGTAATAGATTATTAGGTCATTTATGAAGGTTTAAGAAAAATAATGATGTGGTTTTACGGTCACGGTTTTATGAATGATCATTAACAAGGTAAGTTGGTTTGAAACCTAGTTAAACCCTAGATAAGAATGACTTGGACAAGATTGTGTATAACAGACCAATATTGATTGATTTTGAAAAATTGATGATTTTATGTTGTATATGACTATCCCCAATTTCTAGAAAGGTGAATTACAACATGTGACAGTATGTGGGCCCCACCTAAAAAGGCTTGTTTTAGAAGAAGTCATGATTAAGGATAAGTTTCCCAAAGAAGGTATGAAATAAATTGAAATTATTTTTATCCCTATAGTTTTTATATATTTATATGATATTTAAAGGTCATGGTTGATGTGAAAAAGTTCAAAGTATGCCATATTTATGAATACTAATTTTTGGGGCAGTTTGGAGTAGTCTTCAGTAAAATTGGAATTGTAGGATCTAAAAGAGGAGTTAGGACTTCATTAAAGTTGTGTTGTGATCATTTTTCAGAGATATTTCAGATGGTATATCAAACATATGTTTTTATATGGTATGAAAAATTTATGAGTTGTTCTTTGAGGGTCAAGTTTGAAGGATGTTTGTTCTAGTAGGGTGTTAAGTGGATACATAAGGTAAGATGATGTTTTTGAGTTCTTCAAGTTTGGTAAATGTTTATGAGTTATTAGGAATCATGCATAAGTTTTTACATGAGTTTTTTTAGCTTGTAAGTTATTTTTTATGTGATGGAGCATGTTGGGATAATGGTCGATCTTGAGTCCAAGAAGGCATAAAAATCAGTTTACAGAGATTGGCTTGGTTGAAGGCCTTCCACTTGGAGTTGGAATTATTTATAATATGTATTGAAATATGACTCATATATAGTTAAAATATTATATGGCTTGTGTCTTTGTGATTTTATTTGGTGGCTCTTTAAAGGTAAATTTTTGAAAAAGGCATGTTAGATTTAAGGACAAGTTTTCTTAGGATAAAAGATTAAATTGTTGAGGCATGAAATGGATTGGTTGATTATTTATATAAATTAGAGAGTGAAGAGGGATGAATTTTTTCCTATTAAATTTATTTTTAGGTCTTAAAAGTTTCAGCAAGGGTACAAACTAGTTGAGTTTACAAACCCTGGTTTCTAGGAAGCTTAGTTTGGTGAAGAAAAATCTACTATGGTTTGATCATATGGATGTTTCATGAGGTATAACATGCATGGATGTGTTCTATAGGTCTTAATTTTCCATATAGTGGCTACATGCCATAGTTGATGTGTTTTGGAGCATGCTTGATGCCCAAAGGTAAAGACAGGGAGCTAGAAATAGTTGTTTTGTGAAGGATATGAGCTTGTGGGCCCATATTATGATTTATTTGATTGGTTAAAGTAAAAGTGAGACCATGGATGATTTTTAAATGTTATATTACACATTTTTGGTGATTTTTAGAGATTTAATAATCATATTTTTGGTGTTAGTGGATTTTACTCATCCTAGTGATGGGGTTTTGAGCCTTTTTGGTGCAAGATGGATGGTTTTGGGCATGGCTAACCTATATGGGTCATATGTGACTGTTCTTATTAATTTAATGAAATGTAAATAAGTTTTATTGGTCATGAAATTTTTTTTTGGACTGACCTCTCTTATGTTTTAAGGAAGAGAATCTTATAAAAAAATGTTTTGGGTTCAATTTTTGAACTACTTTGCTCTTAGAGGGAAATGTGTAACATGATTAAAAGTGTTTTAAGATATGAAGGCATTATTTTAAGTATGATATAGTGCATTATAGGTTGATGAATTTTATATAGCATGTGAGGAATGGTTTGGAGCTAAGACAAGATGAGAAATAAGAAGATAGAGTGAGTTAGAGGAATGAGGGTTTGAAGAAAGAGTTTTGAGCTGAATTACAGATATCCATAAGTTTTGGTAGAAAAAAAAATCATATATCATCATATTCAAGTGGATGAGTTGGTTCTTAGTCATATTAGGTGGTTTTAGCCTCCTTGTGGAGTTGGTGCTTCACTAAATTAGGGGTTGGTGCTCCTTGTAGGGTTAACACTCTACTTAACTAGGGATTGGTGATCCTTGTGAAATTGGTGCTTCACTAAATATCTTTTATTCATGTAATATAAGCATATTTTCAATGGGTTTTTATCCCCATGATTGTTTCCCACTTACATATGGTGTTATGTGTTTGAATGTTGAATATCTTAATAAGAACAAATGGTTATGAATGATGTATGGATAAAATAGTTGATTATTATATGGTTTGGTAAATGAAATAAAAATCATTGTATGAATTATTCACCACCCCTATATGTCCTTTGTGCTTCCAACAATACCCATGAGAATGAAACCTATTGTGAAAAGCATTATCTCTTGACAACAAGGAGGTTTTTTCCAAGGTAGGAAAATTCATGATGGTGTTGTGGTGGTGCATGAAACAATTCCTTAAATGAAAAGAAGAAAAACATCTGGTATGGTAATTAATCTTGACATGAAGAAGGATTTTTACATAGTTGGGATTTTTTAGATAAATTTCTTGAAAAATTGGGTTCAACATCCATTTTAGAAAGCTGATTAGAGAATGTATATCCACGCCTATGTTTTCAATTCTCTTAAATGGATCCCCCATTGGCTTATATGGTAACAATAGATGTATTAGGAAATGTGATCCCATTTCTTGAATTCTCTTTACCATCATGACATAGAGTTTGAGTAGAGAAATTAGTAGATTCACTACTTTAGGTACTTTGGGGATTCAATCCATCTTCCAATAATTTAACTTTATCACATCAACAATTTTTTGATGATATGATATTTCTCTCCATAGCCTCATTTCTTGAAGTTAAAAAAATTTAACAATTATTTTCTTGTTACGATGAAGCTTACGGAAAACTCATTAATTATGCTAAAAGCTCGGTATTCTTCATCAATACTCCATAGAGTAGACAACAGAAAATTGCTAGAATTATTAGTATTATTTCAAGCCCTTTCCATCTACATATTATGGGATGTATCTTTTTAATGGTTTATTTCCTATGGATGTCTTATATGCTCTCTTAAGAATATTCCAACATAAACATGTAGGATGGAAAAGATAAGTACTCTCAAGTGTTGTAAATTGTACATTGATTAAAAGCATGATCTAAAGTTTTCCTATTTACCTTATCTCTCTATTCATAGTTCTACAAAAGGTTGTGGAAATGATTGAGAAAATTTAAAAATGTATTATATGGGTAGGTGTTGAATAACATAATATATTCTGTTAGTTTCTTTGGAGAATTTTTACAAACCTATGTTTCAAATAGGTTTGGGGATTAAGAATCTTAGACATATGAGCAAGGCTCTCATAGCTAATATGGGTTGGGGACTTCATAAATAATATCTTCATTTGCATAGAATCATAAAAGATAAAAACCTTAAGGAGGATTTTGTTAATGTTTTTACTATATCTTATGTTCTTCCTAAAGGGTCATATTTTTGGAATTCCTTGATCAAAAGCCAGGATTTGATCACCAATGGCATCAAGTGGGAGTTTGGAAATGGAAACAAGATCTACTTTTGGAGGACAAGTGGAATCTGGAGATAAGTCAGCAGCAAAGAGACAATATGCAACTCCAAATTACTATGATAAGGAAAAATATGGGGAAAGAACATGTGATTACCTTAGAAGTAATTAGGCTTAAACTAAATTATGTACAATATCTATTAAATATGGATCAATTAAAGACAAAGATAATTTGAACCTCATACAAAACTTTATAGCTAACATTTACATTCCTAGCATAAATATTGATGATGAAATTTTCTAGGAAGATTCAAGAGATGGAACTTACAAAGTGTGCATTTAGGATACTGATAGTCGAGTCAACACATTAACCCCCAAATATGTTGGAGGAAGGTTTAGATCAAAGAACATACTCCAAAAGAAAATCTTCTGGCAGCTTACTATGAAGAACAAAATTCTCACTATGGATAACATAATAAGGAAGGGGGAAATGCTTCCCATTAATTGTATTCAATGTAAATATTATGAGGAAAGTGTTAATCATTTTTTCATTCAATTTATTTTTTCCACTTCCTTGTGGGGCCTTATTTTTTACAAGATGGGGTTGAAGTGGGTTCTTCCTTCTTCTTTGACAGATCTATGGACACATTGGTTTTTTCAAACTAAATGCATTTCGTAAGACTTCTATGGGAGATAATTTTACCTCACATAGTTTGGGCCATTTGGAAAGAAAGAAACAGAATAATATTTGAAGAGGTTAGCCTTCATGTTAACATGGTGTTCAAAAATATTGTTCTGTTGATCATAGAAAATTTTAAGTCCTCTATCTCTACTAGCAAAGGAAGTATGAATGACGTTGACACTAATTGTTTTAATAAATGGAGTATATAGATTGACTATGATGCTAATCAATATTTTTGTAGACCTCCTAAACAAGAGAAAATTTGGAACCATCCCTATGATAGTTGGTTGAAGCTAAATTTTGATGGTGATACAAATGGAAACCTATGAAAAGATGGAAGGTGGAGGTGTTATTAGAGACAACAATGGTGTTTTATTGAAGAACTATGATGATAATCGTGTTATAAAACTAATCAATATGTTGAAGACATGGTATCTATATGGGGGATAAAACAAGATAAACAATTAAATTTAAGTAAAATTTGGGTGGAGGGAGATTCTATGAATATAATTAACTACCTTCAAAAGAAGACACACCCTACCCGGTCTATTAACAAGGTCATCAAGGACTCCCTTCTCATCCTTAGCACTTTTTACATGTGACCATCTCGCATACCTATAGAGAAGGGAATAAGGTAGCTGATATATGTGCTAATATGGGGGTCAATTCCAATAAAATTCATTATTAGATGGGATGTTTAAATACCCCTTAAAGATGATTAATGCTATGAATCATGAATGTTCAAATATGTAATCATTTCAAGATTATGTATCTCCTCATGAAGGATGTCCATTTCTAGCATAGTGTACTCTCACGTGCCTACATTCACATAAGAGTGGCATAGATTTGGGATATTGAGACATATTCACGGTTTAACCATACTTTTTATTTTCATTTCAGAGTGTAGAATTTAGGTGAGAATATGGATGGAAATCATTGATAAGTCAAGTCCCCAATTAACATAGGATGGAAGGATAACACCCAAATTTAGAACATCTTGGGCATGGGAAATTTTGCAATGTTTTGGAGAGAATATGTGGGCATGATTCTCACATTTATTTAGAGTCTTCTTTGAATGATTATGTTTTCCAGATCAAGGGTCAAATATGGATCATTTCTGGATGCTTCATTGCACATGTTATAGGGATGAGCACCCGAGGATGAAATTTCATAAAAACAAATGCAACTATAAAGAGGAGGAGGAAAAATTTCTAGATGAGGGAAAATAACTACAAAATATCCTTAGGGGATTTTTTAACTCTTTATTACCCAACCCGTATGATGAAGATTCTAGGCTTATTATTAAGTATCGACAATAGAGGGTGTCTTCATCAAATCAACACCTACCATTTGGTTCTTCTTAAAAATTAGATAGAAATTATTGGTAAGTCTTCCATTTCACATACTCATGGCTATTCAAATTTCTATAAAATAAAAGCAATGGGGTAAAAGGTTTTACCCACTTCACCAAGAAGTTATTATTCTCATGTATTTTCACTTCGTGAATTAATACCATAGAGAGAACCCCTATCATTCCCCTCTATTTCTTCCTCATATTCTCCTAGAAACAACAAGAGGCATGGGGAAGATATTAGTTCAAATATATTACTTTGAATTATCTTAAGCAAAGGGAAAAAATTGAAGGCCCTAGCTTGACCCATGACAACTCACAACATGGCCTAGATGGAAATATGGATGCAAGTTATTTTATTAGACTACTAAAGGAAGGTGAGAAGGATACCAACTTCTCCATTCAAAATGAATTGGAAAATCAAAATAAAGTTATTAAATGGATGAGAAAGGACATCAAAGTGATTAGAGAAAGCATTAAGGATCTCAGTAATAATAAGGTGGATAAGGACGATAAAAGCGAGAAGAGGTGAAATAAAATATGAAAAAGTGGAGAACAAGTAAAACCTTCTTGTGGATGGTTTTCTTCTCAAAACCGGTCTCTTAAGGGATATTTTGAATGAGTTCAACAAGGGTAATAAAGTAAATATCAGAGACATTGAGAGGAAAAAGGAATTTGAGAAGAGAGATAAGTATATCAAGAACATTTTCCAGCTTTCCACTCAAATGCACAATCATAATTGATCATTGTCATTATTTTCATTTTTGGTTGGTTTTTAATCTGGTATTTGGATACACGTGGGATGCAAATGGACTATAATTGGGTTGGTTTTATGTTGTTATCACCAATTGTTTTGTATTTTGGTCTATTTTTGTTCCTTGAAATTGTAAATGCTATATGTGGATTGTAGATCCTTTTTATAATGTGTAGGGCCCCTGGAAAAATGCTAATTTTATCTAATATCTAAAATAAATAAAGTTAGGATGAACACCTTGGGAGGTTTCATCAACCAAATCCATGAGATGAAGGATAAATTCGGTAAATATATTGATGATATAGACTCCAAGTTTGAAAATATTATACCCATTCAAGGAACATACACTCATGAAGGAATAAATGCATAAATTTTGATTAAAATCCTTTAGTAACATGATAAGGGGGAGTTGGATTCTACTTCTTCAAGTTTCAACTATGATTCAATTCAGAAATTCATTCATCTGGAAAGGAGTATAAACAAACTAGCCAATAGGGTGGAGAAAAATAAGGTCATCACTAATGAATTTGATAAATTTCAATCAAATCAAGAACTTGTGTTTATTTTCCATGTTAGTTCATAAGATGAGATTTTAGACACTAAAATTAGGTCACACTCCCTTGGTCCCTCAACAAATAAGCACCCGTCATCACATTTACCTAACCATGGCCCCCTTCACCTCACTAGTATTAATTTAATTAATTTAATTTAATTAATTCATTATCCTCACCATATTTATTATTTAAATATTCTAATTTAAATGATATCTACACAAACACTTCACTTAGACACCTCACCAAGATAACTCACCTAAGACCTATTCTTATCAAGTTACCATAACTAACTCGGACTTACCCCAAACCCTAAAAATCAATGCCTACACTCCCTCTAACCACAAAATAAGAAGCTCCCATTTGAATTCATGGGATAATGACATGAGATCCAAGGAAATCAAGAGGATCTCCCCTAAGTTTGGTAAACCTAAGAAATCCCTCCTTGATCGACGTGGTTTCTCCTAACTACTGCTTTGGTTAAGCCAAACCACCATTGGTTACCCCTTTTTAACTCCTAAACTACCTTATTCTCAAGGTTGGAAAACATCGGGAGCAAGAAATTTGATGAGCAAGAATGAGATCTCAAAAGATAATGCATCTTCAAAGAGCCAATTCCAAAGCAAGAGCTCACAACCAAGGAAGGAGATTGAGCATCTTCTCCTGCATAGCCATCCCAGCCACATTTGGATCTATCTAAGCGAAAGAGAAGTGTGCATACAACCCATGCAGAGGAATTTCTTCAGTTGGTGATCACTTACAGCCTCCAAACCCACCATCGGCACCTCCATCCATCACACACAAGCCTTCTAGAAATGAAATCCAAGTAAGTACAATATCTTACTTCCCTAGTTATTTCATTTCATCATTGTTTTACCACCTATTGTCCATCTCACTCCTTATTGACCATCTCTAACATTTTCGTACCTCCATAGACCCATCAAATACCTTGTACAAACCTACCCCTGTCACCTAATACCTCCTCCGAACCAATTGAAGTCCTTTGTGCAATCACAAAGGGGACCAAAAACCTTGTTCGTGACATTCCCGGATCTCACAAGAACTGATAAAGAATGGTTATACTTAACCACGTTTGGTCACCCCGACCAACGTTGGTCTCTGTGTTTTCCTACACAACCTTAAATAGAGACCTATTCAATTTGTTTTACCTCACCATCTCTCAACCTGTGACCTAATCAACACCTTCATCGGACCTGGAACCCGAGAACCAACCATTTGACTTGTGGATCCTATTCGAGCTTAGCTTGTTAGATTAGATCTATTTCTTATTGTGTTTTAAGTGAGATACCTAAATAATTCTAAAATAACAATAGGATTTACTTTGTTTTCAACATTAATTTGTTTAAAAAGCAGTGGATTGACAACCATCTTGGAAGTACCATACTTCCGGATCTAGCTCACGTTAGGCAGTTCATTGCCTATATTGTTTAATGCTTTCTGGTGGTCTTGTTTTCATTATAGGTAGTTCCTCCTAGCCAAAAGGAAGTTCTCATGGTCAGCTATGGATTCAAAAGTCATACGCACGCAACAACTCATCAACCAACACTTGAATAGGTATTCCTCCTACACCTGTTACCCTATTTGTTTCATCAACCATTCAAAGAACAATTATAAAAAAAAGGTGAAACATTTTGGCATGCACGGTGGGACATATCTAGGGTTCCTTGAATTTCATTCACCTAGTAAAAATTTGTGTTTGTTTCCTTCTAAAATCATACACACTAATTTTCTTCCGGTAATCTACTCCTTTCTTTCTATTTCTCTAAAGGAAACTTTTCTTTTGGTGTATTTTAAAAGAATCATCTCTTCATGGTTTTCGCATTATAGTGAAAGAGTGTCCTCTTTTATTAATCTATTTTTGTCATCAAATATCATACTTTTGATTTGGGTTTAAAATAAGTGCATTTCATTCTAATTTTCTACATTAGCTCACATTAATTGAGGGCAACCTATATGCTGGATGTCATTACCAGTTGATGGTTGACAAACGAATTGTAGAAAAGCACTTTTATCCTTTTCTCTTTCTTTGAGTCTTACCAAACCACACAAAAATTCAAAATACATACATTCTTAAACAAGATCTTACCTAGAAGAAGTTGTAGGTGATCACACGATCACGACATAGTTGGCACCCAGCTCACTGCTCTGTCGAGTCATACTTCAGAGCGTAGCCCACCCTCACCATAACAAACCTAAAACCTCACCCTTTAGATCTCCTTCTTTGTAGGAAGCCATCCTCACCAAAAAATCTATTTCATAATTCATGTGTTAGTCCCTAAATAGCATAAGCTAAAAAAACATAATAGAATAGGCACTCTAGGAACATTCTTTCTTAGTGTTTTGTTTGATTTGTGTTTTGAGGTGAGAGATTTCGATCATTTTTTTGTATTTCTTTGCACACACCCCATCATAGTTGGTGTATTTCAGATCCCTCTGAGTGTGCCTGGGCCATATCACCATCATTCCTAGAATTTTGGGTCTGATTCCACATAAAATTCTAATTCACAACCACTTTTTCTCATCATTGTTTCAATTTTCACGGTCATTGTCATCGATTACTTTTGACCACCATCGGTTACGCTCAACCAACGTCAGTTTGGGGTCCTTTTGTTAACCTATTCAAAAGGATAGTTTCACTTCACTTTCTTCCACTTTCCCAGGCTCACTATCACTTTTTCCATTAACGTTTTACACATCCCTAGATTTGGCACACTTGTCAGATTTTGCATTCTACTTCACTATTTACTCACTGTCTATTTTCCGTAGTAACCGGAAATGGTTACCCCTAAGCAACGTCGGTTGTTCCTAGCTTGACATCGGTTATACCCTGTTTCACATTCCATGCACCATTTGTTACTTCATCCTTTTTTTTATCACCAGATTCACCTGTTCCTGCTATTTCCCTGTATTACTTATAGAAGAGCAACCCCACCTGATTAATAGTGGTTCACATGGTACTGACCCAAAGACAAGAGAAGGCCATCGTGTTTCATTCCAGTCACCAACCACTCCCACCTAGTCCTTCACCACCCTCTATTATGTCACCAGCCATGGATCCCATCCAACCTACCAATATCACCACTGGGGATGAGGAGTTTACATGTCTCCTTGACCAGAACCCTGTTGCCTTGCAGTTTTACCTCTCCCATTCGTCCACTTGAGATGCCTCGGGTTAGTTGATATACAACATGCTTGTATCTATCCCCCGACACTCACACCCACTTCTGCCTCACCCCCATAGCCCCATCTGGCTCTGTGTTGCCCGCTTCCACTTTACCCCCGGTCGTTTCATAGTTAGGCCCTATACCCACTATGATTACCGTCTCTGTTACCCTTTAGCACCCATTACATCTATCTTACCCCATGAGGATCACCCCAATAAAAACCTCACCCACCCCTCATGTCTCACATATACCTATAGCTACGTTCCCACCTCTAGTGTCGGTGAACCCTACCCCATTTCAGAACATAGTTCTTTCCATTCCACAATCACTAGCCCCTATTTCCACTAGGGTTACCTCAACCCTTCCTCCCCATATACATACTACCAACAACCACCTATTTCATCTATTGTTCATTCCGGGTACGTACCCCCTATTTCATTACCTTCTTCTCCACCACCTTACATGGAAGCCCCATACACTGGAATGTCACACCCATTATACACCCAAAACCAACCTCCTCATGTTATAGGAGGCATCCAATCATCACAACCCACCAATGACCTAATTAGATTGATGATGGATAAGATGAAAACACTAGAGGCATCGGTTTCTAGCTCATAACACTCTCACTTACGATGAGATTTGCAACAAGCCTATTCACCCATCCATTCCCATCTGTTCATACCTTGTGCATTGGGAAATGCTGAAATTCAATCATTTCAAAAGTAAGGAAAACCCACAACAACATTTGTGCTCATTTAAACATGGGTGTTATTTGATTTCTCATGATGATGCCTTACTTTTGAGAACATTTTCCATGTCCCTCATTGGACTAGCATTAGATTAGTATAGTGGGTTACCCAAACACTCCATATTTTCATTTAATCAGGTAGCCCAAGCTTTCTTGGATCATTTTTCTATCAACATCACCAAGAAAGTTACCATGACCGATCTATATTCCACACATCATTATGAGGATGAATCTATCATAGATTTTTTCACTCTCTTTGTGCAGCTTTGATCAATCAAATTACCTTTTAACTGCCACAAACTAAACTCATCGATCTCTTTACTTGAGCTTGTGCCAAACATATCTCCCTAGACCTTGTAGGTCCAAACTTTCAGAACATTCGATGAGGCATTTACTATGGCATGAAAGTTAGAAATTTGGGCTATTGAAGAGAAGAAAATCCAATTACGAAATAAGAATTCGGCATTCAATTCGAATGAAACCTCGTCTTCTTCTAAACTACCAACCAATTATTCAAAGGCTAAAGGTACCACTAACGCAGTGGTACTCAAGGCCGGCCTAGCTCATCCATCCAATCAAGCCACACCCTCATCTAATCTATCACCCATACAGGCTTTTCGATTCAGACAAGAGCAGTGAAAATATACCCCAATTGGGGAACCTTACTCTTCTGTTTTAGAAAATTTGATCAAAGCTGGTGCCATCACCCTTCCACCCATAAAACCACACACTAGTTTTGACCCTACTCACCCCATGCCCGCGTGGTATAAGGAACAAGATTTCTGTAACTACCACCGAGTGAAGGGTCATAGTGATAGAAACTACATCACTTTTAAGAATATTGTCCAGAAATGCTCGAGAAAGGTGAGTTGACTATGGATAATCCCAACACCACCCCTAACCAAAATCTACAAATCTTTAAAAAACCATTTCCCAATCATGCCCCTTCATCCAATCAAATAGGTGAGACATCCACTCATGATACCCATACTCGTGAGGTTCATGTGATCTTTAATGAGGTACCTGTCACATCTCAATTACCTCACATCCCTTCCATAGAGGAAATCCTAGCCCGAAATCCACCTTCCATGTCTAGACCAACCGTCATTGTTCCTTCACCAATAGAGGAACACCCTTCATCTCCTACAAAGGAGTCTACTACTGACATTGAGACCATCTCACCCTTGGCTTCTCCACTCAGCAAAATTTTACCTATCATACCTCCTCCACCCATAAAGGAGCTCCCTCATCTCCTCCACCCATAATAGACCCAGTAGAGATACCTTTACCTCATGGTGAACATTCTCCATCTTCTACCCAACATCCAACAGATCTACTTTTATCTCTTTTACCCACGAGTTGAATTTGGCCAATTCCCCATCTCTAAGATGCATTTTACGGGGATTCCCCTTAGGTCCTCACTATCTCCACCCACAAATGTGCCATTCTCACATTTGGCTGATCACTTAGAGTATGTGGATAGAGCCTTGTTATGGGGGCACCTCTTACTCCCTGTCTCAACACAAATGCAGCAATCCCTTGATGACACCTCCACTATCTACCCAAGCACACTTCCACCTGTCAAACCACATACAACCACTATTGTTGCAACCCCTTCCATGGTACCCATTAGCACTCATACCACACCCTTACCCATAACCCTGACCTACGCCTAAACCTAAACCCATACCTGCAACTTTTACCTCCACTAAACCTATTACTACTTTAGGGGTTACCTCGACCACCTGCCTTACTCATCCACCTATTAAACTGGATTTAGCTACATCCTCCAAAACCACACCTACTCGACACCCAAGCTAAAGAAACAAACTCATCAACCTCATACCCTTACCACACCAATCAAACCCACACTTTTCCCTTCTACCTTAAGACCTCAATTTGCATAACATGGTCAAGCACCCTCACTGTTCATAACCCAATACCAAAATCATCCATTCCTGCCTCACAAATCTCTAACCTACCTAGTCAAACAACATGATTCATACCCGTACCTATAGCCTCTTTATCACCAATAACTCGATACCTTCAATTTGTTGCTTCACTACCTACTACACTTCGATCATTGTCCCTCACACCCCAACAAGCTATGTCATATACCTTCATAGCACCCCGTTATCCCCATGGGTAACTTTCCCTCTTCCTCCATCTACTTTTCCTTATAGAACTCGTACGCCCACATCACCTTTACCCAAGAAGGTGCACCCCAAAAACAAAACCCCACTACCCCACAACAAGGTAGTCAAACCAAAACCACACCTTCCTACCCATCCATCTACTATACCCATACCTAAATGAACCCGACCGATACCTCAAACCACACCAGTACTTAAACCCATAGTTTGACATGTTCCTACACTTCCAAAAATAATTCCTAGATAGCCGATCACACCTACGCCCAAACCCACATTCACTTCCCATTGTGATCCACTAGCAGGATCCTATGCCAAGATTTTAACCAACCTCCTCGAGACATCTATTATTACATTACCGCCACTTCGACCTTACGACCCCCTCAAATCCAAGCCAAAAGGGTTTGATGATACCAAAATTTGTGCATAGCATCGTGTGCCAGGGAATGATGTGGAGAACTATAAGGATTTGAAAACTGTCCTTCTCCAATTGTGTCCACCTGAAACCAACTTTGATGATGATTAGATTCTTGACAAGGATCTTTCTCCACCAATACCCATTCCCACACTGCATACTCAACAACCATAGCCTCCTCCCCACATAGCTCCTAGAACCACACACAAAATTTGAAATTAACATGGTTCGCATTAGAGAACTTGCCACGCCACCACCCAAATGTCGTTATGCCCAGCTGACCTCATAGGGATTTTCTCCTCCCATAGGTTTTTTCCCTTCATGTTATTATACCACTTACCCTACACCCTCTCCATTTGAAAAATTCCCTCAAATCAACATGGTACATGTTACTACATGTACGCAGAAGGGTAAAGAAAAGGTAGTCTGACCCACCAACCAATCCTATACCCAACATACCATCTGCACCCATACCTAAGATAACTATCCATGCAGCCCCACATACCCCATTTCTAATGGTGTCACACATCACACCATGCTCAAACATCTACACCAATCTCCCCTTAAAATGTCCTTATATGACCTCATTCAAACCATGGAATCCCATCGGTAAGCCCTCATGGAGGTTCTTCAATCTATCGAGGTTTTACCCAATGACCCTACACTCGTAGCCTCCATTATCACACCCCATCATGTAGCTTCCCTCACCAAATTACCACCTTCATCTTCACCTCACCTTCTTCACCAAGTGGCCTCCATTAACTTATCGAGAGGAGGAGATCGTGCCATACCAAAATGAGAACCTAGACCAGCCCTCTTCATCTCTATCACATTGATGACATACGGGTATGCCGTGTGATGATTGAAGGAGGCGCAACATTAACATCATTTCATCCCATTCATTTTCTCAAATGCGCATACCGACAATTACATGCACAAACATCTAGTCATGTTGCATTCATTCAATGACGCTATCACCTCCACATTAGGTGTTGTCATCCTACATGTTCGCGTGGGTCCTCGAACTATTCTAGAATTGTTTTATGTTTTGGAGGGAGAATTCCAATATAACTTGTTGCTTGGTAGACCCTGGATCCATGTCATGGGTTTGTTCCCTCCACTTTGCAAAATTGTGTAAATTTTGAACATGAAGGACACTTATACCATTCCACTGACCCATCACCTTTCAAAACATGCAACATGCTTTACCATCCCAACGATGTACTCATACCAATCAAACCATCTACTTCCACAACCAATACCATTTCTCGTACACCTACACCCACACCTACCACCAAGACAACCCGCTTTACCTTCACAACATATACCTCCTCCTCCCACCTACCATTGCTATAACCTCCATGGCTGACCCATTAGCTTCCCAATCTGTTAACACCACCTTTGCATCGACCTCAACACATCATCCATACCAGCTACCCACATACCAACCACTGATCCCTTGGAAGGTGTTTTTCAATGCCTCACTCTAGGGGAGTACCACCTATATAGCGTCAACATATTCCTTACTCTACACAAGTATGGAAGCCTTCACCAACACCCTCACTATGATCACCGTATAGGAGAATGCCTCCTTTATGGTCCTCCTCATCTTTGTACTAGTCTCACCTATGGGGGACTTGATAATATCACCTACACACTTGAACCACCATTGCAACCCCACCCATTTTCCATTGACTTCCAATCACTTACCAATCACCGTTTCACCCACACCTTCCTACACGGTTGTGCATGGAAGGGTTTTGGTTTCAGATTTTACAATTAGGGTCGCCATACCATTATTCCATGTACCACCCACAAACATAATGACCGTAGTGGTATCGGCTTCCCCAAACCTCCCACCAAACAGGCCCGCATTGAATTCATTAAGGACCCTAGCCCTTCTCCACCTTCATCACCACCCTCACCCACAGAGTTGATGGATCTTGAATCTATCCCTCCTAATTTTTTTTTTTCATAAACACCATTTCCTTGGGGCCTTTGACATATCAACGTGAAGGCAAGGCCCCTTCCACTCTTCCATTCCTGTATCTTGATATGATCGATGATGACACACCAACCATTAATGTTGTTCAATGTCAGGATGATGAATCCATACTCACCTACCTTGGTGCGTAGAAGACTCATATATTCATCGGTCATTACCCTCTGAGATGCAAACCATGTTGAATGAATCGACTATCGAGATCAACATTAATACTCAAGATGATCCGCACATCCTAAAGATCAGACAATCTTTAGATGCTGCTGAACAAGAAGCCATCACCTCTTTTCTTTGAGAACATAACCACGCTTTTTCTTGGTCTTACGCAGACATGCCTAGTATTGACCCCACCATAGTGGTCCACAATATCGTAATCGTTCGATGCCAAACCTATCAAACAAAAGATGAGGAAAATGCACCCTCACATTTCCCTTCTCGTCAAAGAAGAACTTTAGTGCCTTCTTTCCATTTCCTTCATCTTACCCATTGATTATCCTTGTTGGATTTCTAACATTGTCCCTGTCACTAAAGCAATAGGGGGACTCTGCATTTGCATGGACTTCCGTGACCTCAACCTCGCCTGCCCGAAAGATGACTTTCCCCTGCCCGGTATTGATCAACTGGTAGACCTTACCGTGGGTCACGAAATTCTCTCGCTCATGGATGGTTTCTCAAGTTATAACCAAATTTTTCTTGCCCTAGAGGATCAGCACAAAACCGCATTCATTACCCCTTGGGGGACCTTCTGCTATTGAGTCATGCCTTTTGGCCTTAAAAATGCTGGTGCTACATATCAGTGTGCTATGACTTACATCTTCCATGATATCATGCATCACATATTGGAAGATTATGTGGATAATCTCTTGGCTAAATCTAAATGCCGCGTCGAGCACCTCGTTGTCCTCAAAACCATCTTTTGATTCAATATTACATCAACCTAAAAAATGTGTCTTCATGGTTCTCTTAGGAAAGATCCTAGGATTTATCATTTCCTTACGTGGTATAGAAGTTGACCCAGCAAAAGTCAAGGCCATTCCAGAAATGCCTCCACCCATGAGCCTCAAACAATTTCGTAGCTTTGTAAGGTAAATTACATTCCATTTTTTGATTTATTTCCTAACTCTCAACTGTTGTCAACCATTTCATCATCTACTTAGGAAAGATATCTCCTTTAAATGGGATGTTGACTATTACAAAGATTTTTAAGGCCCTAAAACAATACCTTATCCAACGACCCACACTCATTACACATAAAGAGGACCAACCTTTTTACCTATACATATCAGCTACCAATCACTCTTTGGGAGCCATGCTCACTCATCATGATGAACAACATAGGGAGTAGGCAGTTTATTATATAAGTCATACCCTTCTGGACTACGAAACCTGATACACTCACCTTGAAAAACTGTGCTTAGCCTTAGTTTTTGTTGCCACCAAACTCTACCATTACCTACTCAACCACAAAACCTATGTTATGACCAACACCGACCCTTTACACATCATGTATGCTAAACCTTATCAAAATCTATGCACACCGCATGATGGCTTGTGCTTTTAGCTGATCTTGACCTCAAATTCATCCACCAAAAATTCTATTAAGGCCAAGCTATCACCAACCAATTGGTCGATGCACCTATCGCCATGGACTAACCCTCGACCTTTGACTTCCCCGATGAATCCATTGCTAACCTCTCTTTAGATGATGAACCTTACCAAATGACATTATTCTTGATGGTTACAAATGTCGGTGTGGGGGTGGTGTAGGTATTATCATCATTCCTCTTGATGGTGAACCCATGCCTTTATCATTTAAACTTGACTTTGAATGCACCAACAATATCAATGAATACGATGCACTCATATTGGGTCTCATGACCACCTATGCCTTAGACATTAAGTTCATTAATATCTTTGGTGATTCTCAATTGGTAGTAAACCAAGTCAATGGTGTTTATCAGTGTCATAATGAAATACTTCAAGAATACAAATGCTACGTTGGCATCATGTTGACTACCTTTGACTGCTATAAAATTCAAACCATTCCGTAATCCACCAATAAATTCATAGATACCATGGCCTGCCTCACTTCTCAAATACCCGCTTCACTTGACGATTCAGACATCTTTGTTACCATAAAATGCATACCAAGACCTTCTTATAAATCTTGTTGTGTTAACCTCATCCAAACTACCTCACTGAACACACACGATCTTTGGTATAAGTAGCTTGCGGATTACCTTTCCCTTTCTCTATATGCTTCCCGATCTCACACGTAATAAACAGCGTGCCTTTCTCAAAAAGGCCTCTTGTTATGTCATCATGGGTGGCCTTCTCTATAAATGAGGCTTTGACAATATTCTATTACATTGCCTCACTAGCTCAAATCCCTATACCATTAAAGAAGTTCACAATGGCATATGTGGAGGTCACTTGATGTCCTTGTTATTTTTAAGCGTATTCTTCACCTAGGCTATTACTTGGATGACCCTTAATCATGATTGTTGTGACTATGTCAAACATTGCACGTGAAATGTCAACAACATTCCAACCTTCATCATACACCAATCATGCCTTATGTGTCACTTCGTGACCTTTGGCCCTTCTCTCAATGGGGTTTGGATCTTGTTGGAGAAATAAATCCTCATTCTTCCGAATGATATCAATGGATCATAACTACTACCGAATACTACAAAATGGGTAGAAGCCATACCCCTTATCTCCACAAAAGATGAGAAAATATGTGATTTTATTAACCATCACATCATTTGTCGCTTCAGTGTCCCTCATCACCTCATCACTAACAATGGAAAACAATTCAAAAACAAAAAACAATGTAAAAACTTTACAACACCTTCGACATTTAGCTTAGTTTCTCCTCACCTTATTACCCACAAACCAATGGCCAGGCCGAATCCACTAACAAAACCCTCAATAAAATTCTCATGAAAGTGGTTGACGATACTAGGAAGGATTGGCATACGCACATTCCTTTTGCTCTATGGGCATACCACACTAGTATTCACACTTCCACTGCGGCCACACACTTTTCTTTGGTCTATAGTATAGAGGTTGTTTTGTCTCTCGAAGTCCAGATCCCCTCACTCCACATTTCTCTCTAGGATATGCTTACTAATGATGACTTTTGTCAGGATTGCTTAGCACAGCTGGAGTTATTAGATGAACATCATATTAACGCTCTGGATCACCTCCAAGTCTATCAAAAATGCATCAAGCATGCCTATGAAAAATGTGTTCATGAATGTACCTTCTAAGTTGGTGACCTTGTTTTGAAAGAAAATCAACACGTAACCAAAAAGTAGAGAAAATAAAATAGGGAAATTTTCTCCTAATTGGCTTGGACCTTACATTGTAACTCATACCTATGGATCAAGTGCCTATCGGTTGTCCTCACTTGAGGGTAAACCCGAACCTGAGCCCCTTAATGCATTACATCTTCGACCATTCTACTATTGACCTCTAGTCCTACATCACTATTTATCTAGTTCATGCTCATCCCTTGAGTGCCATTTACCTTTTCCATACCTCATCTCCAACGACTAAATAAGGATCATGTGATTACCCGTCACCCTTTTGCCTATTCTTAAATATGTGCACCATGGCTCTGCACATGACATGATTCTCATGGATACTTTTCATCTTATTTTTAGATGAGATCCCATGGTCATTCACCTTTTCCTTCTCAAACAAGAACCAAATGCTTCGTTATAGTCTCATCCATGACTTAAAAGCCAAAGAACAAAACAAACAAGATGAATCCCTCAGAAGGACATCTTCCAAAATAAGGGATCCACTCCTTGAGTCAAACTTCCAATATAAAAGATGAATCCCTCAAAAGGACATCTTCCACCTTCAATTATCACTATAAGTAGATTGCTCCCTCAAAGGACAGCTATAAAAATGACACAACTCTCTACATAGTTTTTCCAAGAGAAGACTATGTTCTTAAAAATCAAAATTCATAAGCTTCCCGCATCGATCAGCTTCGTGAAGACCTCAAGGAGCCATGTATTCATCCCATATAGACTTCCCGCATCGATCAATCTATCTTAATAGACAAAAAAAAAACTTTTTCGTCATGGACTTGCCTATTGTGATCTTGGCTCTATTGCCCAAGGCATTCTACTTCCCATTTTATGACCCAATAAGCTGCACCTCATTACCCGTTGTCTTTTCACCTCATACTACCTCAAGGGACCCGCTGCACCTATGACATTTGGTGATTCTATGACTATTCATCACTGTTAGAGTACTCAATCGTGTAATGTCTTTCGGGTCTTATGTTCATTGGCCTCTCTAAAGATGTGTTTCATATGTTTTGATCCTTGCCAATTGGGTGGCTTTCTTTCCCCCTCTTACCCCACCTTCATCAACCTCAAATCACCTTTACCTATCTACCTATTCTCAAACCCCAACGTCAATGCCCTCTACCTAATTATACCTACGACCTAAAATCACCCATACCTATCTACCTATATTCCACCTCACTTAATCGATCTTGACCTCATCATACTTATGACCTCGAACCCAACCTAACTATCAACCACCCTACCTATTCTTCAATCTTATCATATTATTCCCTAGCTTATGGGAGAACTACATCGGTCTGAGGTCCCTTTTCGCCAGGACTATGTAGGCAACACTTCTAGGGAGTGGTGCCCTAGAAGGTTAGCTCGACCAATCTTTACCCTAACCATTTTCCTCACCCTTACCTACTTTCCTGTTCATCTCACAAACCTCGACATTTGAACCATCTCCCACATACCTTTTACCACTTATATTATTTCACATTCTCAACATTTTTCACCTTTTACACTATCTCATGCATTTACATTGCCATTTGTTATCAAAATACTGAAATAAACATCCATGCCTAAACCGACCTGAGTCGATCCATGCCTAAAATGACCTGACTCAATCCATGCCTAAACCGACTGATTGATCATGATCCATGCCTGCCTAAATTGACCTAACTCAATCCATGCTTAAATTGACCTAACTTGATCCATGCCTAAATTGACCTGACTTGATCCACGCCTAAACCAACGTGACTCGATCCATGTCTATGACCTGACTCTACCATATAGTATTAGAATAAAACTCATACACATCACAACAACCCCACTTGAATATCATCTATCTCCTCATATATACATGTGTGTATCAATACAATGTACAATATACATAAATGTGTATCACATATGGCTAATGTGTATCAAAAAATCATCATCGGCTCGCAAGCCAATATCATGAACAAAAAAATACATACAATATCTCTTTCATCTCGCAGACGGTATATATCCAAAATCTAAAAATATAAAAATAGGTAACATATTGTCCCTCATCTACCACTATATGACTAGACATCTCGATGCTGATCCTGTGCTGCTACTCGATGTCCTCTGCTCTCTCCTTTGGGCTCACCACCACCTACACTCTCAACCCTATATGCACACTGACTATGTCTACTCCTACGGAAACTACTATCGTAGTGGTCTCATCACACCATCTACTAGTATCTGCAGCTCAAGCTCCTCCTCTTGTACATATACCTGAGGCTCTCGCCACTCTCCTGTATCTATGACCTCTCGGCCTATACATGTGGCCCCCGCCCCCCCCTATCCCTACTGACCTTACCCGTATGGCCCACCACTAGCTGTATGCTACTATCACCCCTACATCATCTATGCTATGGTCCATAAGCTCCTCCTCCTCCCCTGTTGAACTCTGCTAGATGGGGTGGAGACAAAGGTCTCTCCACCTCATCTCTCCTATACCGTGGGAAGGGCGGGGGCACATCCTGCACTAAACCAAACTGTCACCTCACTTGGTCGATAGGTATCATCTCGTGCTCCCCGGCATGGCATCCCTCTATCCACCTCTATAATTGTAGTCCCTCCATCTCTATATACATCCCTTTGTAAGAGGGATAGGTCACATAGGGTCTCTAGACTATATCCACACTAGACAGGCTCTCTAGTCTTTGTCTATAATACGCTATGTCGTATGTAGCCCAGGCTCTCTTTATACTACCCCTCTAGCGCCCATCACCTACAACCAACTCGAATGACTCCCAAATCAAATTCATCTACCTAGGGTAGGCCTCGTCAGAACACACACGCAATGTGCTCATAAGCCCTAATAGTGCAAAAGGAAAATGCACACATAGACTATATCTCCGTAATTGTCTATATGCCCACAACTCTCTATATAACTGCACCAAGAAAGTCAATGCCCAAGAAAAACTGGTATGATCAATCATCATGTCCCAAAGGACACCCATCAGTGATGGTGGGAATCTCCCACCCTCTGAATGTGGCAATGCATAGCATCCGATCACCTCCACCATCAACACTATTAACTACATCTCCTCAGGATGGAAAACATATACCTCTCTGTAACTCAAGATGGCACTACTGTGGTCACGTAACTCACATGATCTCTCTCCAAATACCTCATCTATGCACCCCACCGTGACCTCGGATGTAAATAAGTACACTGGTCTCCACTAATCAGTAGCCTCAATATCCTATATATCCTCTAGGGTGATGGTCATCTCCCCAATCGGCAAGTGGAAGGTGTTAGTTGTTGAATCCCATGTCTTGATGAGTGCGACCATCAAACTCTGCTCTCTCACAACCCACCCATAATGGTGGATCCCAATCAGGCTGACATCATCAATGTGGCTCCACTCCTCGAAAGTCACATGTCCATGCATCTCTATCAATCTAAGTGGCTCCCGATCCCTCATCCGTACTCATCCGGGCTACATCCAACCAATACTATATATTAGTATGTTTGTTCCACATTACCTTGTGTTCACCCCCAACCACCTATTCTTCCCGACACCCCTCTACCCTAATCCTTAACCAACCTAACCACAACCTGTCCCCTCTCTCTTAAACCACACCTTTACATATCTTACCCTACCCATTGACCATCCATTTCCACTACCTAACCCATTTTTGCCTATTTCTGGCCCCATTTCCTTATTTTCACACCGACTCCGATTACCCATAACCATCACGGTCACCCTTAACCGCTATCGGTCACCTATGTTGTGACTAATCCCACTTCTACATGACCGACATCAGCCTACAGTGACCACCACCGGTCACTGTGATAACGAACAACACCAAAACCCCTGACTATATTTTTTTCATTTTGACCAAATCAACCCAACTACCCAACCAAACTTACTTACACCTTCCCTACTTCCCTTCCCACTCCTATTGACCTACATTCCAACTTCCCCCACCCCAATTATATCCAATTTATCTCCCAATCCTAAATTCAAAACTTCCCCCCATTTTACAACCCATATTTTACCCTACTTAAATAATCAAATCATTAAGCAATGGTGTAGAGCTTACCTCATCCTTTTGTTGATGTCATGGTAGTATATCCAACTACTATATGGGTGGACCACCGACCCCTCTCGGCCTCTGTCATCCTCCAATAAGTAACCAATCCTCAGCCACATGGATCGTGCCACCTGATCTCATGCCCCACCTCTCACTCACCCACTATCACTTATGTGGCTTGCCACCCAAGCCCTCTACCATCCCCTTTGTCCTCTTCCTCCTTTTCTCTATTCTTGTCCTTTTCTCCTTTTCCAACAGCACAAATGACTTTTCAAATGCGGGTTTTCCACTTTTTATACCCTACGACTGGACCGATGTCGTTACCCTTAACCATTTCCATTCCTCTTCCCTAGACTACCACCATCGGTTACCCTACACTATCATTGGTTCATTACAACTGATGTTGGTTACCCTGCCTACTCATTTACCCTCACATTTACCCCATTTTCCTTACCTCCTTTTTCTTTTGCCTTTCATACACCTACCTGGACCACTTTACCTTCACCTCTGGCCCTCCACCCTCTTCACCCTCCTTCACATACGCTATTCACACCTTATTATTTTCCCCTACCTTGGCCTTACCCATGCCGTGATCTCGTAATTTGGACTAGACCATCGATAGTGACCTTTCACCTCATGTGTTCATTGCTAACTTACATCACTATTACCTGTGTTGATTGACCTAATGACCTTACCTAGCCTATTACCATGACCGTTTATCTTGACCCTACCTTTGGTGTACCGGAACATACCTAAACATTCCTACACCTAACCTACATGGTGTTTCCTAACCTTATCCTATACCTTGGATACCGGATTCACTTCACCCTTGTTTGGATAAACCTATCGACCTTAGATGATGTAGAGTTTGCATGCTCTTCAACTTGGTAGCGTGTTGTAGTTTATACATGTGTGTGTATTTGATCGCTACTACTACCTTTGACCCTAACCCATTACCTATATTTCTTGAGTAGACCTTTCATCCTCTTCCCTTACACCCGTTTACCATTTTCTTCACATTTACCTTTTATCAACCACCACTTTGCTTCAACCGGATGCTTTTTGGGTTCTGGTTTGAGGGGATCACCTTCACCCCCACATGGGGCAACCACACCTTATTTTTGTTAGCATTGCTTACCAATACAAGCCACACAACAAAAGGGGCAAAATGTAGACACTAAAATTAGGTCACACTCCCCTTGGTCCCTCGACAAATAAGCACCCTTCATCACATTTACCTAGCCATGGCCCCCTTCACCTCACTAGTATTAATTTAATTAAATTAATTCATTATCCTCACCATATTTATTCATTAAATATTCTAATTTAAATGATATCTACACAAACACTTCACTTAAACACCTCACCAAGTTAACTCAACCTAAGACCTATTCTTAGCAAGTTACCATAACTAACTAAGACTTACCCCAAACCCTAAAAATCAATGCCTAAACTCCCTCTAACCACATTCCCGCATGCTCACAAGAAGCTCCTAGTTGAATTTGTGGGATAATGACATGAGATCCAAGGAAATCAAGGAGGATCTCCCCTAAGTTTAGTAAACCTAGGAAATCCCACCTTGACCAACGTCAGTTTCCCTAACCGCCACCGCTTAAGTTAAGCTGGACCGCCATCAGTTACCCCTTTTTAACTCCTAAACTACCTTATTCTCAAGGTTGGAAAACATCGGGAGAAAGAAAGTTAATGAGAAAGAATGAGATCTCAAAAGATAACACATCTTCAGAGAGCCAATTCCAGCAAGAGCTCACAGCCAAGGAAGGAGATTGAGCATCTTCTCCTGCACCATCCCAGCCACATTCAGATCTATCTAAGTGAAAGAGAAGTGTGCATGTAGCCCATGCAGAGGCTTTTCTTCAGTTAGTGATCACTTGTAGCCTCCAAACCCACCATCGAACCTCCATCCATCACACATAAGCCTTCCAGAAATGAAATCCAAGTAAGTACAATATCTTACTTTCCTGGTTATTTCATTTCATCATTGTTTTACCACCTATTGTCCATCTTACTCCTTATTGACCATCTCCAACATTTTGTACCTCCATAGACCCATCAAAACCTCGTAAAAACCTACCCCTATCACCTAATACCTCCTCCCAACTAACCAAAATCCTTTGTGTAATCACAAAGGTGACCAAAAATCCATTCTGTGACATTCCCAGATCTCACAAAGAATGGCGTGTTATACTTAACCGCATGATCAGTCACCCTGATCGACACCGGTCTTTGTGTTTTCCTACACATCCTTAAATAGAGACCTATTCACTCCATTTTACCTCACCCTCACTCACCTGTGACCTACTCAACACCTTCATCAGACCTGCAGAACCCAGAACCAACCATTTGACCTGTGGATCCTATTCTAGCTTAGCTTGTTAGATTAGATCTATTTCTTATTGTGTTTTAAGTGAGATACCTAAATCATTCTAAAATAACAATAGGATTTACTTTGTTTTCAGAATTAATTTGTTTAAAACAATGGACTGATAGCCATCTAGGAAGTACCATACTTCCTAGATCTAGCTCACGCTAGGCAGTTCACTACCCATATTGTTTAATGCTTTCTGGTGGTCTTGTTTTCATTACAGGTAGTTCCTCCTAGCCAAAAGGAATCTCTCACAGTTAGCTATGGATTTAGAAGTCATACACTCGCAATAACTCATCAACCAACACTTGAATAGGTATTCCTCCTACACCTGATACCCTATTTGTTTCATCAACCATTCAAAGAACAATTTTATAAAAAAAAGGTGAAACAAAGATCATCATCAATATGTTTGAATGATTGGATGCTTATACAACAAAATTGGAAGAACATAAAAAGGAAGATCCAATTGAATTGGACCCTGCATAATTCTTTACTCCTTTTTCTATTCTTTTATTTATTATTTACTCTATTATTTGTATTCTTTCAAGAAAATGAAAATATACCCAAATAATTTTATGAATGATAGACTTGTAGGAAAAGACAAAAAGGAATTATTACATAAAAGAAACATATTTTCCTATAATTCATGCATAGAAGATGATTGTGTAGTGACATATAAAAGAGGTTGTTTAACAAAAGGAATATTATGTGCACGTCCACATATTCAAACCATAAGACAAAACCGTTCTAGCATTTCACATTAGAATGTAATATTTATTGTTAGAGAAGGTTATCTCTTCCCTTTGGTGGGTTCAACATCCTTTTCCCCACATTTCAATCTTCTCAATCAGTTTTTTGGGGAATCTAGGTATATTCCCTTATGGAAACATTGTATAAGAATGGTGGCTTGTGCTCTAGGTGGTTATTGTTGGTGGGTTGAAATTTAATTTCTTTAGCTCTAGGTTTTCATTTTCTAGAAGTATAGAAGTTATGAATCTAAATTTGCAATAAGAAGGTGGTTATACTATATAGCCATTAATAGGAATTAAGGAAATCTATACTATGTCTCCTTATTGAAAATAAGATGAATATATCAAATATTTCTTGAATCAGCCATGGATTTGATGTGTATGTTGAATATATGATCAATGGATTATAACTTTTATTGAAATCTTTTTGTTTATTACATCTATATCTAATACACTAGATCAATATCTTTTTATTACATATTTTTGGTCACTAAATGAATATTGTTTTGTAGCACTTACTCGTAATATTTTATCTCGGTTATAAAACTCTTGTTGCAATCTTACTTTATAATGAATTTTGTTGGAATTTTAGTGTATCTTTGACATTTAAAAATGCAAGCAATTAAAACTTCATTGGAATTCTTACATGAGAATTTGTGTTGAGGGTTTTGAAGGTTTTCTGGTATCATTTACATGAATTGGGAATCAATGAATGCAACTTTCCCTTTAAAATTTATTTTTACTTTGTTTTAAAGTTATTTTTACTTGAATTTATGTTCTATGCATTATGGAGTAGTAGGTTATTTTAATAGTTATTGGTAATTTTCTACTTTGTAAATCAAACATCATCCAATTACACTTCTTTATAACTTACATATCCTAGCATTTTCTCCTCCAAATTGTATTATACCTATTTATCACGAATGCATTTTCTCTAATCCATAAATAATAGTATTCCAACATCATTAAGATATACTTCATTTTACTATCATTCACAAATGGTGTGTTTGAGAATCATATTCCAATATCTTTAGTAAATTTTGTGTTATATATTGAGTATGTGTAATACCTTCGAGACAAATCTTGTGAGTAGATATTACATTCATGGCTATACTCATCTCAGATTGACCTACCAATAATTTGATGGAAATTTAATTATAACATCTTTTCCTCATTCAAGTTACCCCTTGGGTCCTCTCACCCTGGTTTAGGAAGAACTAGAAGTAGTAGGATTTGGCCATTCCTTTATATGTGCATCCAAGTAAGTTTCGATACTTGGTGAGAAATAGAATGTCATATGCATCACCAGATACAAATGACATACCCCCAATATATCATTCTCTAAGACATTTTTCCCTTCAAAAGTGTTGTCAAGTCTCGGGGTATAAAACTAGGAACCATCATGCTTGTGACACATCTTCTAGGGACATCTTTAGATCTTATCCAAGGTCTTTAAATATTATTCATACCTGGTTATCTTCTTAACACTTTGTTAGCCCATCAAAAACACTTTTAGCACTACTTCCAAGATTTGATAGTCTCAATTCCATTCCAAGACCATTGCTAGGGTTTTTAGGAATGCATGATTTAGATTTATCACTTGTTTATCTTGGACTATATTTTTGTGGTAATTTTTCATTTTCTATTAATCAACAATGTTCTTGTGTGTTCTAGTTGCATGTCAACACACTTTTGGCACAATTTTCGAGGATGATATTTTAGGTTTAACCATTTTAAAATATGGATCTACATGTTCATTTGTGTGTGTTAAGGTGTCTGAATTTGTTATCAATATTATTCTTGGGTTTTTGAAGGTCCATCAAAGTATTATATCTTAGATGTTCCTGAAGTGGTTTTTCAATACACTTATCAGAGTTAATCTAATATCTCTAGAGTGAAAGGATCTAGTGGTGAATCCTATTTAAACATATGGGTCAAACTAATTCTATTTAATTTGATATACCTTGCTAATTACCTCTCAAATTTTTGAAGATGGAAGGAATTATATCCTCTTTTATATTTGACCCTACAAAGAATTTTATCCTATAATTGGAAGGTATACTGATAGACAAGAAGGAAGATTCATAAACCTATGAGTAGTCAAAATTCAAAAGAAAAGGGTGATCGATCCTATGATTTTTATCCTAATTTAGTAGAAGACTACTCTAGTACATATGATAGCTCTGAGACACATAACCCAGACTTCCATTTACATTCTCTATTCCAACAAGGCTCATCTTCTGAATTTACTCAAAGATGTACTCATCATACTCACTTATTCACAAGTGAGAATATAGGTTTTGGTTTTAAAAATATTTCTCCTAGAGGTCCTCATCATATCAAATGTAACCCTTTGATCCAAAGATATCCCATTGAATGTTTCATTGATTTATTGATATGAATATAACTTAAAATAAAATAGAATTTCCTCCCCCTAGAGATCCTTTTAGAGTCCATAACTCTAGATCCATAAATGTTACTAGTATGATGGGGTATCCTAATGATGTACCAAATGAAATTATAAGTATACTTCCTATATTTCAAGGAAATGATGATATTATTCGAGATCAACATCTAAAATTATTTCATAACATTATGGATGATTATGAAGTGGAATTTAAGGATGTATATGTTAAATTTTGTATACACACATTGGAAGAGGATGCTAGAGAATGGTTCAACTCTTTTCCCCAAGGATCAATTGATTCTTGGGAGGAGATGAAAAATGCTTTTAGAATATAATATGGTGATATAACTAACCCTAGGTTTCTTCTATCTGAATTTAAAAATATTAAGAAGAACAACGGTGAGTGTTGGGCCCTAAAATATTAGCCAAGTACCAAAAGGTGCGCACGCGTAGGAAAAATAAGAAGATGGGAACTCAAGGGAAAGAACACATGACAAAGGGCTTTAAGAAGGGTTTAAATGAAACTAGAGAACACATGGGAAGTAGAAGATGGGTTTAAAATACTTAGCCATATTTTTCATTCTAGAGGCACTTGAGGAAAAATGTGAAGACCCGACTAGGCATGATGAGTGGATAAGGTTCCATCCTGGAACATTAGAGGTCAAGAAAATGATATTCCATGTAGGGAATATTCCTAGAAGACATCATTGTAGAGAGTGGATGGTTTTCAAAGGGATAAGTATTCACCAATGGAGGACCACATCGACACTTGACACGTGATCTGTCTAGGAGAGAAGGCATGGCGGTGGGTAATGATCATATAAAAGAGATGCTAGGTCTAGAGGTAGAGAGGATAAGATAAAAGAGGGACAAAGAGATAGAAAAAAATAGAATGCAAGAGATGATGAGAGACAAAGGGAACACAAAAAGAATAAGAAGTAGGGTAACAATGTGTTGCAGTAGTGCTAGGGTTTAGAGAACTTAGTGCTAAGGGTTGTGAGGGATGCTCTAAGCCTTTGTATGGCACTAGGATCTATAATGAGGGTTAAAATGGGAAAGGTATAGATAGGGTCTCATATGGGGAAGGATTTGCGGGAATTAAGTCCCTATCATTTACTGTATATGGTCTGAGATGACCCTTTTGATTGTAATGTGGCTACCTGGACTATGTTAAATCAATATATCTTTGGGTTCATTCTATATATTTTTCTTAAGGGTGTAAACCCTCATGTCATTTGACTTATCATGGCTCAGATCCAATTTATTATGCTTCTTGTAATGTTCTTTAGCTTTTGTGATGCACCAATGTTAGATCTGCTAGTTACATTTTCTACCTCTTTAAATAAGTGAATGTAATTCTGCTTCTACAAATCATCCTCCATTAATGGTGGAACTGTCTCACAAATATCACATAAAGGAGGGGCTCGGCACTCGCATGTGCCTTGGGTGAGTGCCTAGCACCTGCTGGGTGATAGGCCGATGCGCTTGGGGTTCATAAATTTATTAAGGGTAAATAAATTACTACATCTTGGTTTCGTTGTAGGGACCTCTTTTTAAAGTTGTTTTGAGAATGGTGTGTGATGACAGAGGAATTGACCTTGGATATTTTAAAATCATGGCTTAAAATCATGGAGGATGAGTTCACTCAAATATTTAGTATTGGACCTGAGTTTGATACACGTAAATGGGTAGAAGAGCATCTGTATCTCATTAGAAATAATCTAACACTTAATTCACCATATGTGGATTAATGTGTAATTATAATAAAGTAATTATTTAATTACTTTATTTAGTTTAGTTTTTAGTATGTTGTTATCATCCCTTAGATTATGGAGGATGTTCTTTAGTTAGAATATTGTTCTCGGATGATTTCTGTAGAAGCTTTTTAGGGCAATATGTTATTTCTACATATTTTCTTTGTTTAGGAGATTTGTTCCATGTATTGTGGAAGAGATAGAAGCTGTCCAATATCTTCAAATATGTAGCTCTCTCTTTTGGCTATAATGCTTCATTTTATATTAATAAAATCACAGCAAGCTCCGCCTTGTTTTTGCAATTTAATCCGGTTTACAAATTTCATTTGGTACCAGAGCAGGGGAGTTAAGGCTGTAGATAATTGTTGAGGAAGTGTTAGAAGTTTTGAGGAAGGAGGACTAGAAGCCTAAGCCAGGAGGAGCCATAGATGCCCCCAGCCTCTTCAAAGCCCCTGCCCTACTCCACACGCTAGAAGCAGCAAAAGCAATAGTATAGAAACACCTCCAAGATTGGTAACAAAGTGATTGTATCTTTTTTTTTTTTTATCTGTTCATTGCATATGAACTATATATAATTGTTTTTTCTTTCTCTCTAATTTAGAGATCTCATTTAGTGTTATTTAATTTAGTGGACCCCCAATTTTGGAGGCACCACCATTCGGGTTTGGTGTGTAGGTTTCATTTTTAATAAAAAAAAGAAACATCCACCACCCATCTACAACTTGTATGTAACTGTGGTATTTGCATATATCTGTGAATTCACCTTGCAGACCTATAGATTTACTTGACAGCTTCACACTTGTAAAAGAAAAAAAATGAGCTGGATACTGACCTGGTTGTGTGTCTTCAATCTGCAAGCAATTCCTATTCGACCTTGCAAAACAAAGCATAAGTGAGCCTTTAAGGTGAAAGGGTGGCAAAGGAAACAAGGCTGACAATGGAGGAAACAAAGCTGCATGCATGCGTAAGTTAAACCTGATTTTTCTGCGTTAAAAATGATTTTTTTAAAAAAATTCCTTTTTGGATGATGTGAGAAAAACAAAAGTACAATTTTTTTCCATTTTTGGAAAGGGGCCCGGAAAAATAATTTTAAAATGGTCATAACTTTCAACTGGTACCTCGAATAGAAGTGCCATTTTTTTTGAAAGTGTGTGTTTTTTTTAGCTCTACGCTTTGGTCCAGTTAAAGAGGCAAAAGAGCAAAAAACTAAATTTTTAGGGAAAAGAGGCCAAAGTGCCCAAAATTTTAAAAAAATTGCGAAAAATATTGATTTTTCGTAAACAAGAAGGGGGTGCAATTTTCTTTTTCTATTTACAAGATATTTGTAAAAATGGTGATAGTGCTGAAAAATCATTGTAAAAGGCCAAAAAGGAGCCCACACTCAATAAAAATCAATTTTTTTTTTTGGGGGTGTGTCTTGATTTGAGGGGGATTTGTTTCATGTTTGATTCTCTATCTCTCTTTTCTTTCCTGCACAAATGGCTAACAATGCACCCAAATTATTTTTTCCCAATTCACAACTCCTACGAGGAGATAATTATGTTGCATGGAAAATGAAAATTAAAACTCAACTTGAATTTGAGGACATAATTGGTGTAGTTGATGGCTCGATAAAAATAATGAGAAAATGATATTGCTCAACAATGTGTGTTTGATCGTGCTAATCAAAAGGAAAAACTTATAATTCTATTTGGTGTAACTGATGATGTACAACCTCATATTCGTCAAGTGACAACTACAAAAGAAGCATGGGATAAACTAGCAACTATATATGAAGCTAAGAACAAAAATGCTATTTTACAATTACAAACACAACTCCATTGTCTCAAAATGAATTCTAATGAGTCTATTGAAGGTTTTCTAAAGTGTGTTGCTATATTGAGATCATCTCTCCAAGCTTTGGAAGTAGAGGTCACTAATGAATCTCTTGTCCCTATTGTATTGAGAGCTTTACCAGCCTCATACAAAATATTTGTCACAACTCTCAACATTATGGGTCCAACTACAAGTTTTGAAGAGTTAGTGAACATGTTACAACAGGAAGAGTCCATGAAAAAACCTGTAGAAGATGAGGAACAAGCCCTCTCTTCATTCCATAAGGGAAAGAAACAGATTCATACAACTGGTAAGCAACACAAGCAGCATTCTCAACAGAATAATCAAGGGAACACTCAACAAAAGTAGTGTCATATTTGTGGTAGAAAAGGACATGACTTAAAATATTGTTGGTATAACACATTTCAGAAGGGTTCATCTAGTGGAAAGAAGCCAAATTTTCAACAATCTAGTCAGGGTTATCAAAACAAACAACAAGGACAAAGGAAAAGTAACTGGAAAAAGAAAACACCACAGCATGGCAACATTGTTGAAGAAGAAGATAACTCACCAGATGAGGACTTCCTATTTGTTGCACAATCAACTCAAGAAATCAATTCACCACAGGAAATTTGGTATGTTGACTCAGGAGCAACAAGACATATGACCGGGAGAAATGATTGGTTCTTAGAGTTAAAGAATACACCTAACAAAGACTCTGTTTCATTGGGTGATGATTCATTGTACAAAGTATAAGGAATTGGAAACATCTCCTTACCTCTTGGATCAAGAAAGTACACAATAAGAGATGTTCTATATGTTCCTGGATTGATAAAGAATCTACTTTCAAAGATAACTTAGCTTTTGGAGCACAACTTAAAAGCGGATTTTGATTGTACAGATGGAAAGAAGATGTGTTTAATCAAAGAAAAGTCTAAAAACTCCAACATTGTTGCACAAGCTTATGGTGTAGGTTGTATGTTTTAGTTGGATTTTGTTCAAACCAAAAATCAGGCCCTTGTAGCTAAGGATACATCATCAAGCACAATTGTGGCATCGAAGATTTGGCCATGTAAGTTTTGGCTATCTTAAAACACTTGAAAAAATAATATGGTAAGAGGACTACCAAATTTCAAGAAAAATATAGACAAGTGCACAAATTGTTTGGCAGGAAAACAACATAGAGCTTCTTTTCAGAAAAGTAGTACATTTAGGGCCCGTGGTAAACTTGATCGATGCATACCAATCTATGTAGACCTATGAGACCTAGTCATTTAGGGTTTCAATATTTTATGCTCTTTGTTGATGATTACTCATGAAAAATGTGGGTATACTGCATTCACACCAAAGACCAAGCCTTTGAAAATTTCAAGAAATTCAAAGTAGCTTGTGAAAATGCAACTGGTAAGAAAATAAAAACACTCCGCTCAGATCGAGGGGGTGAATACACCAGTAATGAGTTCAAAGATTTTTTGGAAACACATGGAATTCATCAGAAAATGGCACCTCCATATACACCACAACAAAATGGTGTAGTTGAGAGAAGAAATAGAACTATAATGGATATGGTAAGGTGTATGATTGATGATTCAGGGTTGAGTAAAACATATTGGGCAGAAGCAGTAAAAACAACAGTTTATCTACTGAATAGAGTTCCCACTTCCACACTTGATGGAATAACACCACAGGAAGCTTGGTTAGGGAACAAACCATCTATAAAACACCTTAGAGTTTTTTTATGCATGGTAAGTATGCACATTCCTAAGAAAAAGAGAACTAAACTTGATATGAAATTAGAACAACTTATATTCTTGGGATATAGTGATGAAGCCTTGGGATACAGGTTAATGGATCCAAAAATAAGAAAAATTTCACAAGTAGAGATGTTGAGTTTTTTGAAAATAAAGAAGTAGATGCTCCTTCCATAAACTCACAAAACAATCCTACTAATAAAATAGAAGATGTTCTTGATGAAGATAACGATGATGAGGATAATTCAACTCCTCCATCTACAGGAACAACTAAACGTATGCCTAAGTGGTATACTAATCTAATTCGAGATGCTAAGTTGGATAGTGATCCTAACACATCCACTTCAGGACCTAGAACTCGTAGTATGACTCAAAATGAGGTAAACTTAGCCTTAATGAGTACAATAATTGAATCAAGTGAGCCCACTACAATTCAAGATGCCCAACAGTCAAAACCTTGGTCAAATGCTATGAATTCAGAATTCAACTCTTTGATTAAGAATAATACATGGCAACTTACAAATCTTCCACCAAGGAAGAAGGAAATAGGTTGCAAATGGATATTTAAAACAAAGTACAAATCAAATGGAAGCATTGATAAATACAAGGCAAGATTGGTAGCTAAGGGTTATACACAAAAAGAAGGCATTGATTATGAAGAAACATTCGCACCAACAGCTAAGATCAAAAAAATTAGGATGATATTTTCTATAGCTGCACAATTTGGTTGGAAAGTTCATCAAATGGATGTAAAAAGTGAATTTCTCAATGGGGATTTTAGGAAGAATTCTACATGACTCAACCGAGAAGGTTTTGTCATACTGTAAAGAAGGAAAGGTATGTAGACTCATAAAGTCACTCATGACGGTCTCAAACAAGCTCCTAGGGCATGGTACATAAAGATTGATGAGCATCTCATCAAACATGGATTCAAAAGAAGTCCATATGATCCTAATCTCTATCTCAAAATCAAGGGGGAGATACGATCATAGTAGTATATGTCGATGATCTAGTCATCACTGGAAGTTTGGTGAAGATGATTGAAACAACTAAGGAAGATCTAAATTGATCATTCGACATGACAGATCTTGGGCTTCTTCATTATTGTCTTGGACTTGAAGTATGGCAAAAGGAAAATCACATCTTTGTTACTCAACTAAAATATGCCAAGACAATGCTCGAGAAATTCAGAATGATGGATAGTATACCAATGGCTACACCTATGGAGACAAGGCTTCAATTGTCTCGCACAGATCCATCAGAACAAGTAAATGTTACTCTTTATCGACAGTTGATTGGGAGTCTCATTTACTTAACTTATTCTAGGCCAGATATCAGCTATGCAGTCAGTTATCTTTCTTGATTTATGTAAGAACCAAGGGTTTGTCACTGGAAAGTAGCAAAGAGGGTACTGAGATACATTAGAGGAACCATGGACTTTGGCCTAGAATACAAGAAGAATGATAACTTCTTCTTGACAGGATATACAAATTCAGATCATGCAGGGAACGTTGATGATAGGAAGTCCACTTCAGGATTTGTGTTCTTTTTGGGATCTAGACCTATTTCATGGGGAGTAAGAAACAAAATTATGTTTTGGTGGTCTTCCATGAAGCATAATATCGTGCGATGTAGCAGGAGCTATCTCGTGAAATGATTTGGCTCAGATAAATACTTGAAGGATTGGGAATTCCACAGGATCATCCAACAATCCTACATGTAGACAATGAAGGAGTAATAAAACTTGTTCAAAATCTAGTTTTTCATGAATGCACCAAACACATTGAGGTGCAAGTACATTTCATTCGTGAACAAGTTTAGAACAACAACATTCAGCTTTAGCATTGCCTGACAGAACATCATCATGTAGATATCTTCACAAAATCTCTTGCACATCCTAAATTTGAGGCATTCAGAGTATTTCTCTCCTGTTCACTTCAGAATATGATGAATTGAGGGGGAATGTTAGAAATAATATAACACTTAATTCACCATATGTGGATTAATGTGTAATTATAATAAAGTAATTATTTAATTACTTTATTTAGTTTAGTTGTTAGTGTGTTGTTATCATCCCTTAGATTGTGGAGGATGTTCTTTAGTTAGAATATTGTTCTCGGATGATTTCCTGTAGAAGCTTTTTAGGGGAAATATGCTATTTCTACATATTTTCTTTGTTTAGGAGATTTGTTCCATGTATTGTGGAAGAGATAGAAGTTGTCCAATATCTATAAATATTGCAGCTCTCTCTTTTGGTTGTAATGCTTCATTTTATATTAATAAAATCACAGCAAGCTCTACCTTGTTTTTGCAATTTAATCTAGTTTACATATTTCATTATCATGAGTTATATAAGACGTTCTTTAGTTTCTTCATAGTGGAGTGGTATAAATGGATTTCGGTGTATACATCTAGATTAAGATGGTATTATAGACCTCACATATGGACCCAAGAGTAGTATCAAAGGTTGTATGATACGATTTAACTTGGACACATGTTGTTGATCATTGGTGGAGTAGAGTGTTGAAGAGTTACACCTTGGAGTACATTATTTCTACATATTATTGTCCCTATATTGTTGAGTTTTATTTATTTAGGGAGCTAAGAGGATCATTTTTGTGTCCTATCCCTTTAGCTATAAATATCTTGATCATTACAATGCATTTAGAAGCATTTCCAATGGCTGACTAAGCTTCTTTTGAGTGTTGGGAGAGGAAGCTAGGGTGGAGAAAGATGTCAGAACTTACGATTGAAAAGAGAGGGAAGAGAGATGACTCAAGTATAATGAAGCTTGTGAGAGGGAGTTAGATATACAACATGAAGTTACATGAGTGATGGATTTATGGAGGTAGATGTCATGGGAAGGAATTGAGGTTCGCGTAGAGGAAGTGGAGCTTGAGAATTCTATGCTACCCATCTTAGCAAGCACGGAGAAATATCCCTTTAGCTTCTAATGAGAGCTCGTCACTTGGAGAAAGGAGAGTTGTCAGTGTGTATTTTAATCTACCTAGTGAAAAAAACCTAGTGCTTAGTTTTCCATATATATATATATATATAAGTATTGCTAACCTATTTGGTATTGGTGGAAGTGTCTGATCAACACCTAATAGGTATAACTTTTCATTTGGCACATCTATGGCTACATAATCATTTCCTATTTTTGGAGGTATATTATTTGGAGTAACATTTGTGAAACTTTTAGGTACACAAAGCTTGGGTATCATGTCTAGAAGTGGCATGGGACACACCTTTGGTAGGGGTACAATATCACAGACTGTTGGCGCATAGTTCAGTGTGAGAGTGGGGACATAAGACATGACCAATTCAAGACCCTTTCTAGCTATGGGAGGTGGATCTGGTGGAATAAGAACTAATAGACTTGGTAGACCTGGTGGATCTAGAGGATTTGGTGGATCAGGAGGAACAAGCACTAGTGGATCTAGTGGATCTGGTGGTAGAGGAAACACCGAAGGAAATCAAGGTTCAAAATCAGGCAGACAAGGGCCTTAACCACCTCAGCAAGTATTTTTTAAAATGTCTTTACATCTACCAAATTAAAAAGGTGTTGAGGATGCTACAAAGTATGTACACAAGTGTGAGATGGTATGACACGTGAAGGGTATCACTACCCCAAAATGGAAGGCTAGTAATTTTACAACAACATTGTAGGGATGCACACATAGTTAGTACCAGAAGTATGACCCCCACCAGAAAGTGGTACATTATAAAGCCCTACATAATGCATTATTAGTTGAGTTTTATATTCCTGAGTTTAAACAAAATAACATTAGCACATCGAAGGAAATTAAACAAGGAATGTCAGAGAGTGTACGGGAATATGATGCACATTTTAAGACTCTCTTATCAAAACCACCGTATGACATTCATCCTTCTCACCATGCTCAATGGTTTGTTGGAGGATTGATAACAACTTTTAGGAAAGTGCTTTCACAAAATACTTTCATAGACTCGTGCAAGGCCTTTGAGGCTTCCCTACATGCTAAGGTTGTAGGAAGCATATATACCAGTGTTAACCCTTTTATTGAAGCTCATATTGTTGCAATGGAAAAGCAGTTGGAGAAGCTATCTGTGAACTTAGTGCATGAGACTCATAATGGCCTATGGCTCCCATATTGTGAGGTAGAGGGGTACACAAAGGAAAAGTTTCCTCATAGATCGGTATGTTCCATGACAATAGTGTTATCCAAAATAAGCCCATGCTTATTTTTGGCTAACTCCTCCTCCTTTTCCTTTGCTGGTACTTAAAATGAATTTTTGCATGCTTTAGGGACTCAAAAATTTTGGGTATGATTTCATCAGATAGAGAATTTTTCCACCTTTCCAGAAAGGTAAAGAAGTCCTCCTAACTCCTTGTATTTTTTGAGTTATGGCTCGACGGAGTTTGGAGGGGAAATTTTCCCTAGGCGGGCCCGTGGAGGTAAGGAGGAAAATTTGCCAAGAAAATTGGTGGGTTAGTGGAGATAAGGAGAAAATTTGGACACTCATCCCTTGTTGTGGAAAAAAGGCACAAAGTAAAATTTTTGCACGCAAACATGATAAAGGAAGGAAATGGACTCGCGAGGCCAGGGAGGAATTTGAGACACTTAGCATTTTTAGCTCAGTCCACGAGCCTACAAAGGAGAAGAGGAAAATTTGGGCCGCACCTCTGCACTTAATCATAAGGCACCATGTGTCAAGTCTGCGTTGACAGCGCAAGGCGGGCGTCAGAGGGACTTTAATTTTTTTAGCGTTTGGTTAAAATGTGTCAAATGCAAAATGGAAGTGCATCCTCCAATCTATCAAAAGGTGTCATGTGTCCATTCATCGGTGGGGATTGGGGCATCGAGAGAATTTTGGAATTTTTGCCAAAGTGGTGAAAACACAAAAGGAAAAAATGGAACCGCATCTCCACAGAAAATCAGAAGATGCCATGTGTCTCAGAGCTATGGGGTCGGGGAGGATTTTTGGAAAATTTTCCAATTTCATGAAAAGGGGAAAAATTATTGTTTTGAAGCCGTAGATCATCCAGAAGGTGCCATGTGTCATGTAGACCTGAGGGGCCATGGAGATTTTTGGGAATTTTTCCAAAAGGGAAAAATTTAAAGTTTGACCCGCCGACCCCAATTTTGACTGTTTTTTACTAGTTTTTCCCTAAATCTTCAGAGGGCCATATCTTTCAAACCAAAGCTTAGTTTTTCATGATTTTGGTATCATTGGAAATATGTTGAAATCCTCTACATGATGGACCCCTCAATTTTTATTTTTGTGAAGATTCATGGGAGAAAATTGGAAAAATGTCTTTGGCACTGGAAAAGGCAAAAAATCAGATTTCCACCTACCAGATTTAATGAGGTATGGGAAATTTCTTGTCTTGCAGGCTCGAATGCATTGGGAAGTGGATTTACAAAGGTTCCCTTTCTGTTTTAATGGATGTTGTTGGTTGGTGGGTGCAAAAATGGATTTCCACATTCTCTTCCTCTCGTTTCTACATTTTTCATCATTAAAAGCCACTTTTGGCTCATTTTGTAATGGTTGGAAATCCTTTCTCGCAAGCTCTTATTTTCTCTTTAGAAGGTGGATTTGAAGGAGTTTCAGACCTCCCATGAAGAATGTAACATGTTTTTTGCCTCTCTTCTAGTGTAATGTATTGTATCAAACTTGGGAATGATAATGCATGATCTATGAATGATTTTCCAATCCTCTCATGCGTTTATTATTGTCTTTCTGATATTTAATTATATTTTAGCAATGTGTGCATGTTTTGATGTTGAATCTCCATGATCTGTGTCTATTTTGCAAAATAAGAAGTTCAACACTCCTTTGGTGTATCACCATTCTATTTTTGATTAGTTTTGTTTCCATTTCCATGTTTTCTCTCAACCCTGTCTCCTTGGTAGTTTTAGAGTAGGAATTTTGAGTCAGAACCTCTACAAGAATTTCATGCATACACCTAAACGTAGGAGTAGGAACCAGCCTCAATCGGGAGAGTTTTCCAATTTGCAAGGTCCCACACTTAGGGAAAAATCCATGTTGTGCATTCACATCTAATTGACCATTTCCCAATAGTAGATTTGACGGTCAATTTGGGGGTGCTGTGAATTTGCACTAATAGTTTCGGCACACCCAGTGGGACACTAGGGTTATATATTTAATCTTCTCTTAGTGTCTCATGAAAAAAAAAAATCCAACACCACTATGCACCACTAACAGTTTTGGCACGCCCGGTGGGACAAAGAGGCCTTCCACTTCCTTTTTACAAGTTGATGTGTTCTTATTTAAAATTTCAGCCTTTGGAGGCACTTGCAAACACATTTGGTGACTCCATCTGATCAGAAACCCATCTCTAAAGTTGCAGACCTTCTTTCCATTCATTTTCTTTCATTTTTCATTCCATCTATTTCATTCCTCTTTCATTCCATGAAGTTGTGCAATCATGACTTCATTTATCCCATGGAATTTGCATTTAAAATAGCAAAATGTTTCCCACCTCCAACATGTTTTTTAAATCCTCTATATCATCATTTTGATCAAATCCAAAACCAATATGCATACCCATCTGAGAAATGCCAAAGTTAGTTTGGCTATGAAGCATGTCAAGCACAAGGGTACACAGATTATGAGGGCAGTCAAGAAGAAAATGCATATTTGTTGGAGAAAATCCAAAAGATGGAGGTAAACATGGTGCAATCCAGGGCTCAAGCACAAATGAAAGCATTTGGAATCAGTTGTAGGGAACCTTGTCCATGGGTGGGACCCTTTCCAAGGCATTATAGTCCACAAGAGAAACTTGACTTCATTGTTGCAACGCTGCCATTGCTTGCAAAGTGGACTGAAGGAATAGAGGTGTATGAGAGGAGTATTTAACAACCTTGTCAATGGGTAAGCACACCATCTCATGCTTTTTCTTTTCCTCTTTCCCAATCTATTTTATCTCAGTAGTGTCAAGTTTTAAACTCTCCATTTTTGTCCCAAAAGTTAATTCCATTTCTCCATCTCCTAGTCTCCCATCCCACCTCAATTCCTTTGCTATTTTCCATTCCAAACAACCATCCCCTCTAAAGAAACAAGAATTTATACCTCCTCCACCACAAAAATAATTGCAAAACTAGTTGAGTCATAACCCACCCCTCCTCTTGCATTCCCAAATCCATGTTGGGAGGATAAAATAAGAAAGAAAGTCAAGAAGAAAAAAAGAAGAAGAAGATCCCAACGGAAAAGAAAATGACAGACAATCTAAAGAGTTGGGCTGCCAAATTTGGGATTACAAAAATCCCCTTGATGGTTAAGCCAAAGGAGGAGGTTGAGGTTGAAAGACAAGTGGTGGACAAGGCTGATTTTATAACAGCAGTAGAGAAAAAAGACCAGCAGTTTGTTTGTGCTGAGTTTGGTGTCCATGTTGGCACTTTGCCCAAAGGAAAATTTGATCTAATCCAAGCTGCCAAATCAGTCATCAAAGAGGAAGAAAAATCAGCTCCAAACCCCATTGAAGAGGAGAAAATGGAAGAGATCAAATTAGATTTTGTAACAAAGAAGAAGGAAGCATTATTGATAAATTTTTGCTTTCATTTGAAGGGGCTGATTTGATCAATGAAGCCATTATGGAGGTGAATTTTTTTCCAAATTGTGAACAAGAGGCACAAGAAATTTCATGTTTCTCTCCCACTTCATCTCTCCAAAAATCTGATTTTTTGGATGAGTTTGAATTGACAAGTTTCATGTTTGAAAATGAAGTTACACATGGCAAAGAAAATGCAGATTTTAAAGTCACCATGCAAGAGGAAGAGACTTTGTTGTAGTAGGACATTTAAGAGTTTGATTGCTTATTAGACTTAGAAGAATGTTTGGATGAGGAGCCAGCTGAAATTACAACATTTTCTTCTCCATCATTTGTTCTTCAACATCAAGAGCCTGTTGCCACAAAGGAGAACATTGAAAAACAACAACTGTATTTTGTAACAGCCTTTTGGAACCAAGATTGGAAGATTTAAATCTTCCATGTGCTTCATGGGAAAAGGAAGGGAAGAGAAGAAAAGTTTCATCATTGCTTCCACACCATCCACTCAAGAAGGTACACAAGAAGACTTCATTCTTGGAGTTAGATTTCAGAGAAATGGGCACATCTAAAGGATCAAACCTTGCCCAATCAGGTATTTGGCTTCATTGGAGCCAAAGGAGAAGCCACAACTAGTCATGCTTGCTTCAGGGCATGAGGATGAGCTACAAAGTACCAAGGATCAATTGCCATACCTCTTCAATCCAAATGCAGAGCAACTAAAACAGTATCTAATTTATTTTTAGTTGACACCTTGCTAATTTTGGTAGAAGAATAGCTTCTTGTTGATTTTCCACTCATCCAACCAGACATAATTAGCTCCAAATCAATTTCATGGCTTCCAATTTTGAATAAGGGAAGCTATTTTACACAACCAAATTTGCAGTAGGTTTGTTTAGCTTACCTTTTCTTCCAGTTAAGAGTAGAGTAGGTAGGTTTTTTTTACGTAGAAGTTCTTGTGCACACTATACATATCCCACTTGAGGTATGTATAATTTTCATGTTTGTACATAGTTTTTGTGGTGCCTGTTTTTCTCTTGCATAGTGCATTGTCTTGGCATTTTGTCACAAATGGTTTCAGCTTTTAGTGGTTTCCAAGAGGCTTAAAAGGGAAGTTTTCAAGTGAAGATTAGCTATCAGGCTATCATTCAAGACTCCATGTGCAATGGATGCTTCAAGGCAGCTGTTCTTTTCATCTAGCAGGTAGATGACCCTCCAAGTCACCAAAAGTGTTATAAAAAATAAGCCCATGCTTATTTTTGGCTAACTCCTCCTCCTTTTCCTTTGCTGGTACTTAAAATGAATTTTTACACACTTTAGGGACTCAAAATTTTCTAGGTATGATTTCATTAGATAGATAATTTTTCCACCTTTCCAGAAAGGTAAAGAAGTCCTCCTAACTCCTTATATTTTTTGAGTTATGGCTCGGTGGAGTTTGGAGGGAAAATTTTCCCTGGGTGGGCCTGCGGAGGTAAGGAGGAAAATTTGCCAAGGAAATTGTCTTTCAATGGAGACAAGGAGAAAATTTGGGCACTTAGCCCTTGTTGGGGAAAAAAGGCACAAAGGAAAATTTTGGCCCATGGGCCCGATGAAGGAAGGAAACAGACTCGCGGGGCCAGGGAGGAATTTGCAACACTTAGCCTTTTTGGCTAAAAACTCAAAGTCAAAAATCAGCCTACGAGCCCGTAAAGGAGAAGAGGAAAATTTGGGCCACACCTCCACACAAAATTAGAAGGTGCCATGTGTCAAGTCTACATGGTAGCACCAAGGTGGGCATCGAGAGGGACTTCAAGTTTTTGGTGTTTGGTCAAAATGTGTCAAAGGCAAAAATGGAAGCGCATCCTGCCAACCAATCAAAAGGCACCACGTGTCCATTCATCGGAGGAGATCGGGGCATCGAGAGCATTTTTGAATTGTTTCCAAAGTGGTGAAAACATAAAAGGAAAAAATGGAACTACATCTCCGTAACAAATAGAAGATGCCACGTGTCTCGGAGCGGCGAGGCCGCGGAGGATTTTTGGAAAATTTTCCAATTTCACAAAAAGGGAAAAATGATTGTTTTGAAGCCGTGGATCATCCAGAAGGTGCCATGTGTCATGTGGACCTAAGGGGCTATAGAGATTTTTGGGGAATTTTTCCAAAAGGGAAAAATTTAAAGTTTGACCCTGCCAACCCCAATTTTGACTCTATTTTTACAGTTTTGCCCTAAATCTTCAAAGGGCCATATATGTCAAACCAGATCTCAGTTTTTCATGATTTTGGTATCATTGGAAAATTTTTGAAGTCATCTACATGATGAACCCCTCAATTTTGGGTTTTGGTGAAGATTCATTGGAGAAAATTGGAAAAATGTCTTTGGCACTAGAAAAGGCAAAAAATCATATTTCCACCTACCAGATTTAATGAGGTATGGGAAATTTCTTGTCCTGGAGGCTCGAATGCATTCAGAAGTGGATTTACAAAGGTTTCCTTTCCATTTTAATGGATTTTTTCAGTTGGTGGGTGAAAAAAATGGATTTCCTATTTTCTCTCTCTTTTTTTTTTGTTTTTCATTGTTAAAAGCCAGTTTTGGCTCATTTTGTAATGGTTGGACATCCTTGCTCTTGCAAGCTCTTATTTTTTCCTTAGCAGGTGGATTTGAAGGAGTTTTAGACCTCCCATGAAGACTACAACATGTTTTTTTCCTCTCTGCCAGTGTAATGCATTGTATCAAACTTGGGAATGATAATGCATGTTCTGTGAATGATTTTCCAATCCTCTCATGCGTTTATTATTGTCTTATGATATTTCATTATATTTTAGCAATTTGTGCATGTTTTGATGTTACATCTCCATGATCTATGTCTATTTTTCAAAACAAGAAGTTCAACACTCCTTTGGTGTATCATCGTTCTTTTTTGCTTAGTTTTGTTTCCATTTCCATGTTTTCTCTCAACCCTGTCTCCTTGGTAGTTTTAGAGTAGGAATTTTGAATCAAACCCTCTAAAAGAATTGCATGCGAGACACCTAAATAGAGGAGTAGGAAATTCCCTCAATCCGGAGAGTTTTCCCAATTCGTAAGGTCCCACACTTAGGGAAAACTCCATGTTGTGCATTCACACCAAATTGACCATTTCCCAATAGCAGATCTGAAGGTCGATTTGGGGGTGTTGTGAATTTGCACTAAAAATAGACTATGATATTTTCCATGGAGATCATGATGCAAGTAGGTGTCTCTACTACAGCATGTGATCCATAAGAATGTGTCTTGCTATTGTAAAATTTTCACCTCTACTACTCATGACACTAAGGATTGTAGATTAATTGACCAGATACATGATGCCATTGATATTGGTGTGCCCTGACAAGCATTGCAAACAATTCCAAGGATGATGGTCACCACTATGAAGGACACACAGATGGAGGAGCTCATGGAAGAGGATTTTTAGAGGATTTAGAGGCCATGGAAACCATGGGGGTGGAAGAAGTGAGTTCCCACATGGAACTTGTTACAATTGTGGGTCTACAGAGCACTATAATTATGAATGTCATGACCTACTACAATGCTCTTAGTGTGGAAAGAATAAATTGTATGAGGATTTCTAATACCTATTTGAACATTTGAGACAAAAATAGTGTAAATAAAAAGGCGTTGGGATGGTAAGCATGAAGAAGGAAAACTTACAATGGATGCCAAGGGTGGCGCATGAGTCATAATTAGAACTTGTATTGGTGACAATGCGAGTTGAGGCTACACGCACCAGGGAGATACCAAAGTAGAGACCACTAATTACAAGAGAAGAGGTGGTGTATGGGAAGTATTCAGACCCTACCCATCAGAAGGAAGTCTATCAAGATACCATGGACGTAATCAAGAGTCTTCAGGGGAAAATTCAATGTCTAAAGGATAAATCCCAAAATTTAGAGCAGAAGAAGAGCGTTGAGGCTCCACAGAAGGATCTAGATGATGTCAAGGAGGTATGAAAAATTTTAAGGCAAGAGAATATCATTCCTCTATTGGGAGAATGGTTGAGGAATAAGATACCAAATGCTAGAGAAGAGCACGAGAGGAAGAGTTTTCATGCTAACCTCCCCCCCCACATCATCGACTATGATAAGGATATTACCTTGAATGCAGTAGTTGATGGATGGATCCTAAGAAATATTTTGATTGACACAAGTGTGAGAGCTAATTTTCTCACCCTAGACACATGGGATCAAATGGGAAGGCCCTCATTACTACCATCTTCAAATGTGTTGTATATGGCTAATAAGACAAAGGAAATTCCCATTGGTGTTTTAAAAGATGTTCTTATCACTATCCAAGAGGAAAAATTCACCGGGAATTTGAATTCTTTGCTCTTTCTGAAGAGGACTACTTTCCAGTTGTCACTTGGGTGCCCCTAGTGCTATAAGAACAAAGATGAGTTATGTTTTAATGAGCGGTATATAAGCTTTGAGAAAAAGAGGAACGTGCTATCATTCCTTTGTGTAACATCCTCATTTTAATACATTAGAACAAGAAAAAAAAATTATTAGTGTTTTCTAGTTCTAAATACATAATTTAGAACACACAGATCATAACAATCATTCTTATAATAGATAACCATATGCAGCTATAATGACTCGATGTACCACCGATCTATTCATTCCATGACTCGGTGAACTACCGATCTATTCATGTGTATCTTAGAGTTGGTGTTTTCATCAGAACACTTCACTCTTGTGGTTCTCTTCCTAATCCGGGATTCTGAGTGCTCTGTCCAAGGAACCTATCTAAATAATTGTTACCATTATTCATCAGCATCACATCCCTGAGACTAGGTGACATAGGACAACGCAATCAGCAGCTTGCGATACTTTGGCCAAAGATTTGAAACATACTGTTCATGTCTCTTATTCCTTGACGGCATACTCGTCAATCCGGAATACGTCCTTCACCCCACTCGATGTTATATAGAATGTCTTATACTGACTTCTGTCAGTCCCCTTGTCCCAAGTTTCTCACTGGAATGGGTTAATATCATAACTCACGTTATAAGGATGCCCTCAAGACTAGGCTTAAGGTGACATCTTTGGGTCAACCACTGTTAACCCCATGTGTCAAGGTACCCTGAGTCTCAAAGGGCTGCCTCATAACACGTCTATGGTCCTAACCAGTCCCGAAGGAAAATCTTGATCAAGTTTTGGGTGTAAATCTTAATGATCAATGCAGAAGGGTGTTGCCATATGTCACCTGCATTGTTGTATCCTCGAGAAGATCCTAATCTTCTCGAAGGTACAACCCTGCAGTTGACATGTGTCAACATCCTACGAAACAGCCTCGGAAAGATGTACATACCTCCAAGAAGTTACTTATGTTGAGTTATAATTGGTTTACAGGCCCTCCTAACTGGGTAGCCTTCCCCCAACCCTGGGTCCCACACTTTTGAGTTACCTTACGTAATTAGGTTCAGTTTCACAGAGAAAAGTTTTAATAAGTTTAAAGATTGCGTCAAGATGCCAATTGGTTCCTAATAACCTTGTTTCCTCATAATAGGACAACAGCCCTAAGTTTTCCCATAAGGAAGGTAACTAAACCCGTAAGGGTTCATATCAACCTCGAAGACTGAAATATATCAGACTTATTACCATTAAGACATGGTGATTTATAGCCATCAATTACATTGCTTTGAATTAGAACATTATTAGGGAGTAATAGAATACTCTTCCAGTTATAGCTACATGTTAGGGCATAGTTCAACCTCAACTTCCCTAAAAATGTAGTGGTCTAATTTCCAATTTAGCCATATTCATAATATATAAGAATTACTAACCAGAACATGTAGTATTCAGCCACATAATTTTACAAGGCTTACTTAGGGAATCCATCTAGACCCCATTGCATATAATAATAAGAATGCACTCTCATTCATACAGACAAGAGAAGATCAATTCAACAAATAAGAACACAGCCACGTAAGTAATATGTCCCCATTTCATTTATTTCCAAGCCTATACAATTACAACCTATGCACTTCAGCATATTTTAATACAATAATCACCAGCAAAAGAGTAACTTTCTTCTTATAGTACAATTAGAGAAATCATGTCGGAATTCATCATAAAAACTAGATTAAACAATCTGTGCATCATATCAGATCTGCATGCCTTTACCACTTACGATGACCATCTGCAAAAATTGCTAGCACGGGTCAGTTCAGTGAACTGAGCATGATAAGCACTAATTCTTAAAACAATTGCATTCCACCAATTGTTTCCATTAAACAACCTATTTAAATGAAATCAATTTCATCAAATCCATAATCATGAATCACGCTAATTTTCTTTCTACCATTCTAATATGACTTTATAACATAACTCATATTATAGTTACTATTTCAACTTAAATCTTTTCGGATGATTCATCTTATACAAGAAAATAAGAAGAAACGATGTGAATCTTAAGTACCTAGCCATCCAAAACCAAGAATAGTATCAATCATGTTATAATCACTCTAATCAAAAGAATGAAACCTTTTCAAGGTATGCAACCAACAGATTTGCATATAAACAATTCAAGCAAAGGACAGATTACTACCTCAAGCAAGTTCATCTAACGGATTTCCTCTAACTCTTTTCATATCAATTCATAAACATTGATAAGTATACAAAACTTTTACTACAATGCTACTTTTATACAAGTAGATAATAACTGAAATTCTCATTCAGGGTAATAATACTGCTAAAAAGAAGGAAAGGAGACTTCTAGTTAAGATTCAACACTTACCACTCTTTCCACCTAATTTTAACAGTCTATTCATCTCATACCCATACTGTAGAGTTCTTATAGAAATTCTAAAGAAGAGAACACTCATAATTTCCAGAGAGAGAGAGAGAGTACCTTCGTATTTCGAAATCCTATAACAACTATCTTCCATTACCTAGAGGAAGGAACAGAGAAATTCTGATCTCTATTTTAACCAAGTTCAGGACTGTACAACTTCCAAGAAGTAATATACATATACTCTAATCCCATCAGGAAAAAGAAGGCAAGTAAAGCAATACGTACGTTTAGCCTCAGGCTCAGATCAAATAGAATCACCTTCAGATTTGCCAATAGACCATTGTGATCTTACAACTATACATTTAAACAAATGCCAATAACGTTTCCTTTACATAAAACATTAAAACAATCTAATCTCAGACCACAATCCTACTCTAAAGCAAACAGTCTACATTTCCTTCCTTTCTCAAACCATTTGGTCTAAGAGTTAGGATAATCTTCCCATTATCTATTTATTATTAATAGATCAAAACTAAATTATTTCTACCATTGCATAGTTAAGTCGTTATATCATTTCAAGATACTAAACTAAAAATGCATGTACAGAGTCAATAATAGGATTCTAAATGCAGATTCAACAATGCCTCAAAATCCATACTACTTATATCATAGTAATTATCCATGCTTTAACTGTGCAAAATAAATAAATCATTCTGTGGTATATGGATCATTTCAACCCAAATCTCCACTACAAAAAGGAAAAGCATTAGTTGTACTTAAATAAACTTAACGACGTTGAAGTTGTTGTTTTACTTATATAGTAGAATTCCTGACATTGTAAAATGTGGCTTTAAAAAGTAGACTTCGCAGTCATCTCAGGGTATACACAGCCATAACTCAACCACACTTATTACCTAACTTTCACTATGGCAGGTCCCAGATTAACCCGTGAAATTGCCAGGAGATACAGAGATTATCCAAATATGTTTTCTCTTCCTATATCCATGTAAAATCACAAAAACAATAGTTTAATCAAACACTTCCATGCTCACAAAACTCTGTATACATAAGAACATTCATACCCCTTTAAAATAAAGGTACAGGCTTAGAATTCAACTTTATTTCCAACTCATGTGACCAAACCAGTCAAATTTTATAGAATGAACTAATATTTCCACCACAAAATCAACTACCTACTTTCTTGAAGATGTCCAGTAGTAGTTAGAGTTCATACAACTAAGAAATAATCAAATAATCCAACCATATTCGAAACAACAGTTAATTACAGTGGTGTTTTCAAACATGAAATCATCAAGCATGAAGTCTATCATGGAGCCAGATTTTAAATCCAATACCTCAGATAGATAAATATAAAACACTTCCATCAGAAAGAAAAACCCATATTGAATTCACAGCATGGAAAGAAGAATAAGAAGCAGGTTTCATCCAGGATCTACATACAACCTGAATTCCCAAATCAACAAAAAGGAAAACCAATACATTGCTATCAGCCAAGCCTGACTGTACAAAAATCATCTGAACAGAGTTGTTCTAATGAAAGCATTTAAAGGAAAGCAAGATTTTTAAAAGTTAGGGCCTATCATGCCTGATAGTGTCGCTAAAAATTCGAAGAAGACCTCTGAATGTGCTCGCACCTTCTCTTCTTCTTCCATGAAAGATTAAACAACAAAATATTGTTACCTCCATGCCTTATATATTTCCCCGACAGAGAAGTAAACTAGAAACTCTCAAAATTTCCATGCAACGAAGAGTAGACGGCTGGTTCAAAGAACCAGTGCTCATGCAGAGTGAAAAATGGAATGCATGGAAAACAAAACAACCAAGCAAAATTCTGCTTGCATGCCTTCCCAAGCAATCCGCACTCAAGGCCCGAATGCTCATTAAATGAATTTATTTTTATTCTCCGCCTATTTTCCATTGCCACCGACTACCAAAGTTGGTGATTGCCAAAACAAAATAAACAAACATTCCCATCCTTAGAGATACCGCCACGTAAGACTATATTAGCAATTTTTATCCTCTACTAAACCTGACAGCATTCCCTGTCCTTCAACCTTATCCCTTCTTAAATGCCATGGAAACCACCGCCCATGACTCACGACCCTCCTTAGGTCCCCCTTCTTAGCATTAGTTAAGATAGGTTAGTGACTTAGGTTAGATCATAGGATATGACATTAGTCTCATTTCCATAGTGCTAGGTTTAGTTAACCCTTAGGAGTATTAAGCTCATAGTTTAGGACTAGGTTAGATTAACAAATCTTGTAACATTAGGTTATAGTTTAGGTTAAAACTATTAACCTTACTGATTCTAGTCTAGGTCCCCTAAATAGGACTAATCAGTATTTGAGTTCAAAACAGATAAAACATTCATGTATCAGATTCCGTTTGGCATCAATAATTTAAGCTTTAGATATAAAACATATACATCTTACCTGGCTTAAGGTCCAGGTCTTTCCTGATGTTATGATATCTGGAACCAAATTCTATTTACCATGATTAGCTAGAGTTAACCTCCGGGATTTGATCATTCAAAGCTCAATCAGACTTTGTAACTCTTCAAAAAGTCAATACAATTTGTTCATCCTGAATAAACTTAAAACATTCCTTGGATCAATGCAACTGATCCAAGGCTGAGTCATAAAGGTGGATAAATCCACAATTCATCTAGAAATCAGATTGAACTCAAGTGCAAGAATGAAAGAAACAAAAGAGTCCAAGCACATTCCGGTTCAGTCAAAGATCTTAAGAGCAGAAAGGATATAATCCATATCAAGCATGACTTCCCTAAACCAAAGGAACATGTCCTAATACAGGAGAAATCATATATCAACACTTGAATGCTCAGGAGAAAGTAACAATTTTTAGGGTGTTACACTTTGATAGATGGAAATTCAATGCCCTATATTGAGCCTTTAGGAGAAGAATATCTAGACAGAATTTATATGCACACTATCTGGGACCCTAAAGTTGTGCAACCAACAAAGGAGGGAATTATTCAGTGGGAAGACACTCAATATATAAGTGATACAACTAGTGTGGCATGTGACAATTGGGCACATGGGATATATGAGTTAGTGGGAAGGAAGTTAAGAGGATCTATGATGAGGGTAACAAAGGCACGTTCAATTAAGCGCATAGGAGGAAAGAAGTTTCTAAGTTACTCTAGAGGAGGTAACTATGATGTTTCCTACGAGAAATGGAGACCTAACCTTTCTCATGAGCATAACACATTGTTGGGGAGACCAATCGCGATAGCCTTCTAGAGTGGCACAAAGTGAGAATCGCATTCTTTGTTAGGATTTCATGCAACAATGCACCTACTACCATACAAGATTAATATGGGAAGGATGCCATGTTGTTTCACATCTAAGCATGTGAGAATGCCGGATGGAATGCATGGAAGCCTTGTCACCTTCTTTAAGGGATCATAATTTATACTCCACTTTACAAGGTTAGGCGTGTGTATGGTACATTCACTCAGAGATGCACCGCCAGACAAGAAATTGGCAGAGTTGACGACTGACCTCCTTCAAGATTTTGAATATCGGAGCACCAAGCCATCGTTATATGAGGCATTACAGTTGTTAAGTACATAACAATGGGAGATAGTGCCATGATGGAGGATAGAATACTAAAATTATTGGGTGAACTTGGCTTAACAACACACATTGATTAGGAAGAATCAAACGAAATGCAGTTTGGGCATGCATGCATGGAAAAAGAAAAAAGGAAAATTGGTCTATGTGATCAATGGTGAAGAAGTGGAGAATCTAGATGTTAACCATACTATAGGTAATTACGAGGTAATAAACAGTACTAATGAGCAACTGCATGCTACCATGAACCATTCAAAATGAAGAAGGTTACCATTGGCTAGGAATGAAACCAAATGAAGACACCATTAGGGACTATTGGTCTAAAAAGGAGGTTTCAAGATCATTGATCTATTGCGTGAGTTTCAAGAATTATTTCCAAGTGGGTACCATGAGTTGAAAGGATTTCACCACTCCTTGGGGGAAATGAAAATCAAGCTAAAGGAAGGGGCATGCCCAATTTTGAAGAGACCTTATCGAATGAATCTAAATCTTCACATCAAATTCAAGGAGGAGATTGACAAGATGATCGCATTAGGCATCATTGAGGTCATTGAGGAATCAAATGGATAAGCCCAATGGTCATTAGTATTAAAAAGGATGGGAGGATAAGGATTTACATTTATTATAGAGATTTGAATGCAGATGTGTCATTGATCCCTTCCCAACTCCTTTCACCAAGGAGATCTTGGAAGGAGTAGCTGAGTGTGAGATCTATTCTTTCACAGATGGATTCTCGGGGTATCATCAAGTTAGAATTACAAAGGAAGACCAACTAAAGACAAATTTGGCCACTTGAGTGAGGATTATTTTCATACACAAGTCATGCCTTTTTGACTAAAGAACACACCTATTGTGTTCTCGTGTATTGTGGTGCAGGCATTTCAAGACTTCATCCATAAGTTTCTTCAAGTCTACGTTGATGATTGGGAAATATATGGGCTAGTAAGGGATCATTGTGACAATATGAGGACGATGCTTGAAATATGTTGGTAGTTGAGGATATCCCTCAACATTAAGAAATGTGTTTTTTCCACTTGATTTGGAACCCTTTTGGGGCATATCATATGTTAGGAGGGCTTGATGCTAGATCCTACCAAATTTTTTGTTAATGTGGGATTGGAGGAACCTACCGGCCATAGATAGTGCATGATTCCTTGGGCATATGGGGTGATACCAAAATTTATAAAGGGTTATGCCAAGATCACCATGCCATTGGAAGAGTTACTAAAACAAAAAAGTGAATTTCATCTGGGAGAGGGAAAACAGGTGGCATTTGATACATTAAAGAATAAGCTTATCACCGTGCCCATATTACACTTTTCTTCTTGGGAAAATCCATTCTATGTACATGTTAATGCTTCGGGGATGGCGATTGGGGTAATATTAGAAAAACTTGGAGAAGGAATTTTTGACCACCCCTTGTTTTTTGCTAGTAGGAAGTTAACATCAGCATAACAAAACTATACTACTACTTAGCACGAAGCATTATTCATGATCTACACACTACACAAATTTAGGCAAAGATTCGTTGGTAACACCCTTAATCTTCTACATGGACCACATGACATTGAATTACTTGGTGAAAAATCCCATTTTATAAGAAAACATAAGCCAATGGGTCCTATTATTTCAAGAGTTTGAGTTTATAGTTGTCGTAAAACTAGGTAAGAGTAATTTGGGACCTGACCATTTATCAAGATTGGCTTGGGGGAGGATGCGTAGAGCATTAAGGATACAATTCCAAATGTGTAACTTTTTATATTATAACACGTGCCCTCTAACTTGGAAGATATTGCTATGTTTCTTAAAATGGGTGTGGCACCAGAAGGAATGAGGAATTTGGAAAGAAAGTAGTTAGCCATACACACTATGCCTACATGTTAATTAGTGGAGACTTATATAAGATAGGTCACGATGAATTTTTGCGTCAATGTGTGTTAGAACGTGAGCACATTTTAGTCACAGAGGAAGAACACAAGTGGGATTGTAGGAAGACACTATGGTGGAAATGCAATTACACGCAAGATTCTACTAGTAAGGCTTTGGTGGGAAAGCATCTACCATGATTATATTGAGTTTTGTAAGGCTTGTGACTATTTCCAAAGACCTTAGAAAACTAGGAAGAATATATGAGATGCCCTTAAGACCGATAGCTACCGCAAAACCATTTGAGAAGTGGGCCATTGATTTTGTAGGACCAATTTCCCCGTCATGCGAAGGACTAGTTCTCACTACATCATTACTTGTACTAATTACTTAAAAAGAGGGGCAAAGTTAGTGCCTACAAAATATTGCACAATAATCACAATAGAAAGATTCATGTGGGAAAACATACTCAAAGCAGGGTATGGGTTCCCCTTAAGCTTGACTACTAATAGAGGCACATACTTTTGAATGAGACAGTTAGAATCTTGTTTACATAATTCATGGTAGCCCACTACAAGAGTAACCCCTATCACCCATAAGCTAATGGAACTTCTAAGGCATTTAAAAAGATATTGAGTCGAAACTAACTAAAATTTGTGATGTGGGAAAAGGGAATTTGTGATGATAAAGTTTCTATTGTGTTATGTTCATACTAGACTACTTATAAAATATTGAATAAGGCCACACCTTTTTAGTTGGTGTTTGGCACATAAACAATGTTACCTCTATGAATTCATGTTACCATCACTACGCATAGTGCGCGCAGGAGGATTAGTGATGAATAAGCACCGAGTAGAGGATTCATAAGTTAATTTAGTTAGATGAGAGGCACACTATTGTGCGTTGGAGTTAGAAAATACAAAAATCCATGTAAAAGGCATGACATGATAGGCACATCAAGAAAACAAATATTGAGGTTGGGCAGATGGTTTTATTGTATAACTCCAAGTTTTTTCACCATCTTGGGAAATTCTATTAGATGGGCCCATACATTTTATCCTATATACTTGATTAAGGTGCTTGTTAGTTACAAGAATTGGATGGAACACAGTTACCAGGCCATTTCAATGGGAGTAGGCTGAAGCCCTACTATAAATAAGTCTTCCTTGTGTTTGTAAATAAGGTAGTATTTCCATTTAGCCTAGGATTTCCCTTAATGAATTTTCCTTTCTTTGCATTTACCTTTCTCATTGATTGCTCACTTTATTTTAGTTGTTGTGTGCAGTGTTGTGTAACTGGCAGCCACTTATTTTCAAAAAAATCTATGGTAAAAGGACCACACATCTATTTGTGTGTGGGGTGGAGAGGAGTGATGACAAGTACTTGGGAAGCTGGTAGTGGAAGTTTTGTTTCGATGGCCCGAGTTTAAGGATAAAAATCATGTACTTTAGAAGAGCATACGGGGAAAAGATGAACATGAGGAGTTCAATGTTAGGAAAGCTTTACAAAAATCATGTAAAAGGGTGAGAAGTGTAGGAACAACATGAGGTAGGCAATGTAAAAAATTAGCATAAGGAAAAAATAAGTACCTTCGACACGACGCAAGAACACGCGTAACGATCTTCATCAGTAAAGGTTTTTACACACACAAATTTTGTAGAAGTTTTCACATGGGATTGGGCACGGGGGTAAAAGTGTTAAGGATGGATTTAGAAGAAAAATATTCCTTTATTGTAAAGGTAGGTTAGTAGGTGACATGGAATTTATTATGAGAAAAGGAAAAAACTATAAGTAGAAGGTTAGGGAACATTATTGTTACTTGCAATTGTGATATCAAAGAGCTCTTATGAGCTAGGGCATCCTTGAAGAAAATTTATGTGAAAAGGGGTTGTGAAGATATCATTGCATAGCCAGTTTGATTAGTGAACCAAAGTGGAAAATAGTACATGGGCGTGAGGGCGAGGGTCGTAGAAGTTTTTGAATCTCACAAGTGAATACGCCATCTTGTGTAAAGAAGAATTTTCTAGGTTAGGGTTTCACAACTAGGGTATATGATTGAAGGGATTTTCATGAAATTCTTAATCCAGTAGAGTTAGATAGAGATAGGATCAGAAGGAAGAAAGAACTTTTAGTGACCTGATAGAGAAATGGAACCAAGGAAAGAAACAATTGTTTCACCTAAGAAGGGAAAGGGAAAAGGGAAACAAGTTGTTTCACCGGTTTAATGAGGAATGGTATGCGGAGATGCAATACCAATATGGCATATTTCTTGGAAAAGAAAGGGTGTCTCATGTAAGAAATATGTCTGTGAGTGACTACAACCATCGAACGATCACCCTAGAGAATGAGATGACATTGGAACTAGTTTTCCCTACAGAAAAAAGGACACCAAATAGAATGCCTATTTATGATGATGAGGTAAAGGTGAAGATGTATAGGTCTAGGTTATTACAACTCTATGATTTTCCCTATTTCTGTAAGCTTGAGTGACTGTACTAGTGGTTAGTGTCACATACATGAACATCATTTCTACTTCGCATGACGTAGGATGCAGATAACTCCCCAAATTATCTCTAAATTTACAAGTCTTACCTATGAGGGAGAATCATTTGATGATGACTTGGATGATAAGGAGGCCATCAAAAATACTATTGAATCCTATGAATATAAGATGGGGTTGTGATACTTTGACATCTCTGTTATTTTTGACCCTGTAATGAGGATGGGCGTGCACTTGGTCACAAAAATAAATAGGCACGAGAGATGGACACAGATCAAGAAGGCTTGGTTGAACATTTACTAGAAAATATTGGAGGGGACCATCTATAACCTCTCATCATTCATAGGATAAGAAATCATCATTATCACATGGGATTGAGAAAAGATCATGATTGGTAATGTCCTCCTTACCATTTTCATTTTGGAGATTGGAGTGCCCGATGGGCCAGATAAATTTGTGTGGGAGTACCCATATGAGAACCCCTCTCCTACCAAAATATTTGAAAAGTAAACTTGTGACACCATGATGGTCACCCACAAGGCACAACTAGAAAAATGGTATAAGCGGATACATGATGCATTCAACGTAGAGTGGAGGATACCTAAGTAGTTACATGTTTTATTGCAAGGCGAAGCTAAATTTTCCATATAACAACATTTTTGAATTGGTAGGCTTACTCTAGCAAATGGCGTTGTTGGTATCAAGATTTTTCTCCCTTTCAAGACAAGCAAGAATAACATAGATTGGACTTGGAGCTTAGATAAAATATATCATAGTGTGTGTCATTTTAGCTATGGATGAGATCTAATCGACCCTTTGTTATACAGATTTTTGGAGAGATTGATAGCACCTTTAAGAGGATTTGACCCACCGTCACTACTTTAGGTCGTGGCTTCTTTGACCAGGTGAGAGGAACCTTAGTTTAACCTATATTTGATGAAGTAGATGGAGATATCCTTCTTTTGCACAAATTCTATGAAGAAAACCTGGGGAAAATATGGTCAATACTCCAAGATTTAACTCTTAAGAGTTGTCACTTCTAAACAATGGAGATATTTTTAACACAAGGCTAAGGTTACTGAAGACATTGAGAAATCTTGATTGTTCTGCACATTTTAGTAAGTATATTTTGTTCCTTTGTTGATATACAGGGAAAACAGAGGTAGTTTAGGGTGGATTCATGGTTTTTGAATAATTTTGTGGGAGATGAAGCAAGATAAATTTGATTATACCACATCTTTGAAGGGAATTCACAACAATGAACAACTTCAATAATAGAAAGCTTCAAAATAGTTAATGTGTTCCTTTAACTAGAAGGTGTACTTCAATAGAGGCCTAAATTAGCATGTTTTCACATAATCTTTGAGACTCTAACATGAAGGATTGAATTAAAATACTCAATTAAACACCAAAGTCTCTGATCAATCATGCCTAAGGTACACCCGAAGACTTGTAGACAATATTTATCAACAAATGACTGTGAATTGAATTTAAATTTGTTTGACTCATCCAAGATGAAGGATCTTCTTGAAATGAAATTGGAAATATCATTAGACTATCACATGGATGAGATCATGTGTGATTTCACAAAAAATTCAATGTAAGATTGCAATAGGAACAAAAGAATTTATTTGTAGACATTTTTAAACAAAGCAGACACAAATCACCAGAGATTGGACACAAATTGATTTCAAAATTGCTTAGATTCATCAGCAAGGGAAAGCTTCTAGAGAAATCTCATTGCTCGTCAATGGCTATACATCTGTAACCAACTTAACACGATAGAAAATCTAACACAAAAGAAAATAATAGGTTATCTCGGCTTTGGTCTCTCACGAAGATGACTTTCTCAAATTTTCTCTTAAGAATTCAACCTTTCGACCTTTTGCAAGAGTATTCTCATTGCATTTATACATTTTACTCACTCAATTTTCCCCCTAAAAGAGAAGAATATTCGAGGGACCTTTTCTTGTTACCAATTTTCTTCAAAAAGTGATATTTAACAAATTCAAATCTAAAAGCTGCTAGGTGGACCACTTGTGAACTGATCACATTTCTTGGGCTCTTGACTAATGACTAAGATGTCATGCCACAAATTTTTGGAAATCCTTCTAATCATTCTGATTCTGTCATGTGAGAAATCCCTTTTAATCATTTTCTGGAGACTCTGCACAATTGGATATGACAGGTAATCTTTTTCACTCTTGAGGCAACACCTTTTTCATCTTTTGCACCTGCACTTTCATCATTTCATCCCTTTTCCCTCTCTTTCCTCTGCAATTTTGCCCCACATCCATTTCCTTTGGTAATTCCCATTTTTGTGAGTGCCTGAGCAATTCCCACTTCAAAATATCAACCTTAACAATCCTTGGACTCACAATTTAAGTTTCAAATCCATTCAATGACACCTTATAGATAGAGACGACAAGGAATTTCATCAAAGAACGATGAAAAACAGTGTGTATTCATGTCTCCAGGAGTCTTGGAGAAAAAATGGTGGAAAAATAGGTGAAATGCACAACAACCATTGATTCTTCCCCTTTTCCACTTTATATCATAGCCATCCACATGTTTCCTTAGTGTAACTGCAAAGGAGAAGCACAAAGGCAAGTCCCAAACAAGTGCGAGCCTTCCACGTACATTGGGCCCAAGAAAAACACCTTTTGGCCTTTGAAAAGTTACTGATGTAAAAGGAGAAAGTGGAATCCTCCACGTGTCTCAATGGCACATTTCTAGATGGTCCCTAAAATTAGAGACCATAAACAAGCATAGGCTCAACACGTGTCTCACTTTGGCAAGTTTGTTAAGAAAGTTGAAGGTCCAGTAGAAGGCACCATGTGTCTAGGGTCTGAGATAGTTTCCTTTGGCCATTGAAAATTCCAAGCAAAGGGAAAAGTGAGTGGAAGCCTCCAAGTGTCCTCCTAGCACTTCTTCAAAATAAAACTTAGGGATGGTCCCTAAATAAAAAATCCCTCCACATGTCCTGTGCCTTTAGAAAGTTACTTGAAAATTCTAAGTATGGGAAGATCTGGTAGAAACCTCCATGTGTCTTTATAGCGTAACTTTTAGATGGTTTCCATGTGTCGAGACATTGAACAAGTGCAGGTTCACCATGTGTTTCGGGACTTAGATAATTGCTTTGAAAATTTTAGTATAGAGTGGAGCCAAAGGAAGCCTCCACATGTCTCTTTGTCGTAATTTTTAAGGTGGGACCCTGAGGCGGATCCTCAAATGAGCACCTACCCTCCACATGTGCATGGTCCACCAAAATTGTACTAGCCTTATGAAAAAATTGTCTAAGTCTGGGCAAAGTAGCAGAAACCTCCACGTGTTCCCCGGTACAACTCCAAGGCCAAACCAAAAGGTGAATTTTCAAATGAGTTTCATTCCTCCACATGGACAAGTTTTAGGTTGAAGTGAGCCTTAGATTTTTAAAGTGCCCTGCCAAGCCACATCCAACCAAAAGGGCCATGTTTCCATTGATGCTGAGATGTAAATTTGACCAAGAAAAATACACCTCAAACCGTAAAATGTAGGAAAATTGCCATTTGATCGGAAATGAATCTTTCTTCAAGGAAAGAGAATTTGGAAATTTTATAAGGCTCAAATATGATCCTTCGAGCTACATCCAATCACGTTTCCACATGTATTTGGGACAAAAATGATAGGGACAACAAAATGTGACTGTGGAAAATGGAAGGAAAGGAAAACCCGAGTTTTACACCCAAGTTACAGACTATTTTAGATGGATAGAGGAAGAAAAACAAATTTTGGACCTTTAAGTGATCCTCAACCAAGGAAGGGACTGATCATGGCAACCAAATGGAGGAAAAATTCTTCAAGCACCAATACAGGAGATAGAAAACATGATAGAGGCCATGCAAACTGAGGAATTTCAATGACAAATGGGGTGAGACTAATTTAGACACCAACATCGGCTCCAACTCGGGATGGGTACTCTATGTGAGAGCCATAAGAATGAATATCATACCAAGTGTTAGAAATAGACCATTGGGAAATAGAGTCAAAGAATAATCTTGTAGAGCATAACAACCATAACCATCCTCCAAAAAATGAACTAAGAAACTAGTAAAACCAGGTCACCAAGGACCAGAATGAAAACAAAACACAAAAGTAGAATGAGAACAAAGAACTATACACTGTACAAATGGAGTATACCTTGATTATGAGAAATCAATCAAGTAAATGTTTCAAATGCCTGCCATTAATAGGTAATTCAAGCATTTTCCCATCTAAGTCTTTTAGGAAGAAGGTATTTTCACCAATTCAAATATCAATTGAATAAGGGCCCATCCACAATGCATCAAATTTACCATGCTTTCCCTTATCTTCATGTCTCGTTATCCCATAAAAGGACAAGATCCCCAATGTTAAAAGCTCTAGGAGTCACCTTTTTGTCAAATAACTTCTTCAACTTTTCTTTGAATTTCACATGCTGCTTATGGAATGCCCTTCTTTCTTCATCCAACTCAATAATCTGATTGATTCGAGCATCATATGGAATAAATTCTTGGTCTTCAATTTTTTGAACAAACTGAAATAAAGACAATTGTAAATGGAGGGGCAACAAATCTTGAGTTCCATATAGAAATTCAAATGGGCTTTTACCAGTAGCTCTTTTGATATTGATTCTGTCATCCCAAATAAAAAACTTCAATTGCTCACCCCACTTCCTTTTTTTCAGCTCCAATTTTCTTCTAATGATCTTCAACAATTTTTTATTGTTGGACTCAACTTGTCCATTTCCTTGGGGTTTGTAGTTAAAAGCATATGTCGATTGATTCCATATTATTTGCACATTACCACCAAAAATTTGGTTCTAAAATCATGGCATTGTCGTAAATAATTTTAGTTGGTACTCCAAATCTACATATGATTTGATTCAAAATGAAGCCCGTGATAATTTGGTGTGTTGCCTTCTTGGTGAGGATTTCTTCCACCCACTTAGTGAAATAATCAAGGCTACAAAAATCCATTTATGACCAAAGACCGGAGGGATTAGAAGTTTCCCCAATGAAATCCATTCCCATTGCTTAAATGGGGATTCAACTCGACACAGATGCAAAGGAAGGCAGCCTGAAGCTTTCATTCTTCCAAAAAAATGTTGGCAACTTTCACATTTCCTAACCAATAGAGTTGTATATTTGAAGAGAGTTGGCCACTAATAACCAACCCTCAATATTTTATGTGTTGTAACTCTTCCAGTAAAATTTCCCCCAAAAACTCCTCCATGGAGATCAACAATAATTTTGGGGGCCTCATCTTCAGTAATTCATCTCAAGAGCACTCCCTTGGGGTTCTTCTAAGCTAACCTAGAATTAGTAATGACATACTTTTGAGAGGATAACTTAAGAGCTCTTTTCTGATTTTTACTCAAATATTTAGGGCAGCATATATTTCTGAGATAAAAGACTATATCCTTGTACCATATAGAACTTACCAATTTTTAAGGACATCCATCCTTTCTCCTTCTACTTCATTCACCTCAATAGTTTGCAAGTTTCTCTCAGCCATAAGCTTAGCTAGGCCCAAACCTCTTACCAATTTCATGGTTTGGATATCCATGTCATACTCCTACAACTTGTTCACCCATCTGCATATTTTGCTTGATACCTCCATCTTTGATAAGATGTCTTTCACCATGGTGTGGGGAACATAAGCAACAAATTTAGAGCTCAAGATGTAGGGTCTGAAAACCTTTTTATTTCACCAAGGAAAATGCTTTCTTCTCCATGATGGTGTACTTCAACTCAACTCCCTATAATGCCTTACTGAAAAAGGAAATTGGTCTCTCAACCCCTTCATCATCCTTTTGCAACAAAACAGATGCAATGGTGTTTTCTGAAGCAAAATAAAACACTTGAAAAGGCTTCTTGTAATTTGGGGCTGCCAAAATAGGGGCATGATTTAGTGCTTCCTTGATCCCATTGAAATCTTGAATGGAAGCTTATTCCCATTTAATAACTTGGTCCTTCTTCAGCATGCTAGTAATGGGGATGGTCAGCTCAACAAAGTTAGACACAAATCTGTTGATAAAGTTTATTTTTCTAAAGAAGGATTGAATTCCCTTCTTAGTTCTCGGAATTGGAACCTTGCTAATGGCTTCCACTCTCTCTAGATCTATCATGACCCCTTCTTTTGATACAATGTGACCAAGAAGATTTTACTTTTCCACTCCAAAATGGAACTTCTTGGGATTCAATTATATGACATACTCTCTAAATCTGATCAAAATTCTCTCCAAGTGTTGCAGTAAGTGATCATCTCTTTTTCTAGAAAACATAGTTACATCATCTTGATAAAAACAATGAAATCATTTATATAACCAGCCTACCAAGAAGGCCCACATTGAACTCATTGAGGACATCAACCCTTCTCCACCTTCTTCACCCACTCCACCTTCTTCACCACCTTTACCAACAGAGTTGATGGATCTAGAATCCATTCCTCCTAAAAAAATTTCTTCATAAACACCATTTCCTTGGGGCCTCTAACTTATCAATGTAAGGGCAAGGCTCCCTCCTCTCTTCCCTTCCTATACCCTGAAATGATCAATGATGACATGCCTTCAATTAACGTTGTTTAATGTTAGGATGATGAATCTATACTCACCTACCTTGGTGCAGAAGACTCATATATTCATCGGTCATTACCATCTAAGACGTAAACCATGTTGAATGAATCGACTATTGAGATCAACATTCATACTCAGGATGACCCGCACATTCTAAAGATCAGCAAATCTTTAGATACCGCTAAAAAGAAGCCATCACTTCTTTTCTCAAAACCATAACCATGCTTTTGCTTGGTCTTACACTGACATGTTCGGTATTGACCCCACTATAGTGGTCCACAATATCGTAACCATTCCCGATGCCAAACCCATAAAACAAAAGTTGAGGAAAATACACCCTCGCATTGCTCTTCTAGTTAAAGAAGAACTTTAATGCCTCCTTTCAGTTTCCTTCATCTTACCCATTGATTATCCTTATTGGATTTCCAACATTGTTGCTATCACTAAGGTGACAGGGGGACTTCACATTTGCACATATTTTTGTGACCTTAACCAAACTTTCCGAAAGATGACTTTCCTCCGCACGGTATTGACCAACAAGCTAACCTTACCACCGGTCACGAGATGCTATCACTCATCGATGGATTCTTAGGTTATAACCAAATATTTCTTTCCCTAAAGGATCAACACAAAACCACATTCATCACCCTTGGGGGACCTTATGCTATTGAGTCATGCATTTTGGCCTTAAAAATGTGGGTGTAACATATCAACGGGCTATGACTTACATATTCCATGACATCATGCATCATGTATGGAATATTACGTGTATGATCTCCTTGCCAAATCTAAACACTGCTTTGAGCATCTCACCATCCTCAAAACCATCTTTGACTACCTCATGAAATATTACATTCACCTTTAACCCAAGAAGTGTGTCTTCATGGTTCTCTCGGGAAAACTCCTGGGATTTATCATCTCCTTACATGGAATAGAGGTTGACCCTACTAAATTCAAGGCCATTCTTGAAATTCCTCCACCTACTAATCTTAGGAAACTCCGTAGCCTATAAGGTAAGTTGTAGTCTATTCGTTGCTTAATTTCATAATTGTTGATCGGTGTCAACCATTTCATCATCTTCTCAAGAAGGATGTCTCCTTTAAATGGGATGATGACTACCACAAATCTTTTGAGGCCTTAAAACAATACCTTCTCCAACCACCTGTACTCATTCTACCTAAAGACGATCAACCCTTCTACCTATACATCTCAGCTACCGATCACTCCTTAGGGGCCATGTTTGCTCATCATGATGAACAACATAGGGAGCAGGTGGTTTATTACATAAGTTGTACTCTTTTGAAATATGAAACCCGATATACCCATGCTGAAATTTTTTGCTTATCCTTAGTTTTTGTTGCCACAAAACTCCGCCATTACCTACTCAACCACAAAACCTATGTTGTGACCAACACCGACCCCTTACACTTCATGTATGCCAAACTTTACCAAAATTAATGTGCCGCACATTGGCTTATGCTTATGGCCGACCTCGACCTCGAATTCACCCATCAAAATTCCATCAAGGGCAAGGCTATTGCCGACCAATTGGCCGACGCTCCTATTTCTGGGGATCAACCCTCTAACTTTGACTTTCCAGATGAGTCAATTTCTAGCCTTTCTTTGGATGAAATCACTTACCAAATGACACTCTTCTTCGATGGTTCCAAGTGTCAATGTGGGGTCGGGCTGGTGTTATCCTCATTCCACTTGATGGTGAACCCATGCCTTTATCTTTCAAACTTGATTTTTATTATACAAACAATATTGTTGAATACGAAGCACTCGTGATAGGTCACCAAGATGCCTATGCCTTAGATGTTAAGTTAATCAATATCTTTGGTGATTCTCAATAGGTCATAGACTAAGTCAATGGTATATACCAATGTCGTAATGAGATACTTTAGCAAGATAAACATTATGTGGACATTGTTTTGACCACCTTCGATTGTTATGCCCTTTAAACCATCCCACACTCTACTAACAAATTTGTAGATACCATGGCCTGCTTGGCCTCTCAAATACCCACTTCACCTGCCAAATCTAAAATATTTGTTACTCTACAAAGACCCCAATCACCCTCTTATTTACCTCGTGAAGTTTACTCCATCGAACCATGAATCCGGACTTGAATGACCTTTGGTATAAACAATACTCAAACTATCTTTCCCTCTCCATCTTACCTCCCGACCTCACTCGTAATGGACAATGTGCCTTTCTTACAAGGTTCTCTCATTACATCATCATGGGTGGCCTCCTCTATAAGCATGGCTTCAATGGTATTCTCTTATGCTGCCTTACGAGTTTTGAAATTCCTTATACTATTAAGGAAGTTCATGATGGCATATGTGGAGGTCACTTCGGTGGTATTGATGTTGCTAAGCGTATTCTTCACCTAGGCTATTCTTGGCTAACCTCAACCATGATTGTTGTGAATATGTCAAGCATTGTGTAAAATTCCAACCACATGACAACCTTCATCATACACCCAAGTCATTCCTTATAGGTCACCCATGACCTTTGGCCCTTCTCTCAATGGGGTTTGGATCTTGTCAAAGAAATTAATCACCATTATTCCCAAAGTGACATCAATGGATCATCACTACTACCACATACTACATAAAATGGGTTGAAGCCATACCTCTCATCTCCATGAAAGATGAGAAAATACGTGAGTTCATCAATCATCACATCATTTATCACTTTGGTGTCCCACACTACCTCATCACCGATAATGAAAATAATTTAAAAATAAAACCTTGTGAAAAATTTGTGATGATTTTGGTATTAAGCTCAATTTCTCACGACCTTATTACCCACAAACCAATGGCCAAGCCGAATCCACTAATAAAACCTTAAACAAAATTCTCATGAAAGTGGTTAACAATGCTAGGAAGGAATGGCATACACACATTCCTTTCTCCCTATGGGTGTACCACACTAGTATCCAAACTTCCACTACTACCACACCTTTTTCTCTGGTCTACGGTATAGAGGTTGTTCTACCTCTCAAAGTCCAAATTACATCACTTCATCTTTCTCTCCATGACATGCTCAATGATGATGAATTTCACCAGACCATTTAGAATAACTCAAGTTATTAGACGAATGTCATCTTAACACTCTTGAACATCTTCAAGTTTACCAAAAATGTATAAACGTGCGTATGAAAAAGTGTCCATGAATGAACCTTTCAAGTCGGTGACCTTGTTTTGAAAGAAAATCAACATGTAACTAAAGGAAAAAAGTAAACGGGGAAAATTTTCTACTAATTGGCTTGGACCATACATCATGACTCATACTTATGGATCAGGTGCTTATCGTTTATCTTCATTAGATGGTAAACCCAAACCTGAGCCTCTCAATGCCTTGCATCTTTAACTATTCTACTATTGACTTTCAGTCCTACCTCACCTTTTACCTCTTTCTATGCTCGTACCTTGAGTACTATCCACTTATTATGCCATCACCAAAAATTAAACAAGAATCATGTGCATACCCATCACTCTTTTATCTTCTCTTAACTATGTGTACCATGATGCTACACATGGCATGATTCTCATGGATAATTTTTGTCTATTTTTAGATGAGATCCCATGGTCATTTCACCCTACTTTTTCAACAAGAATCCTATTCTTCACCATATTATTGTCCATGAATTAAAATCCTCATAGGGGATCGAACTTCTTGAGTGAAACTTATAATAAAAGATGACTCCCTCAAAAGGACATATTTCTCTCTACATCGCTGCTATAAATAGATCTGCTCCCTAAAAGGATAGCTATGCAAAGCTCTTTCAAAAGAAGAAGAGAGAGAGAGAGAGAGAGAGAGAGAGAGAGAGAGAGAGAGAGAAGAATCTAAATCTTCCCACATCGATTAGCTTCGTGAAGACCTCAAGGAGTTAATTTCTTCATCCCATATAGAATTCCCACATCAATCAGTCTATCTCAAATACAAGTCAAACAAAAAAATTTCATCATGGACTTTCCCATTGTGACCTTGGATCTCTTACCTAAAAGGTATGGTACCAAGTACCATGTAACCGCTCATTTTTTTCACCTTCTCACCCTTTGCACCTTCATTTCCTACCGCCTCAAATGACCTCATTGAAACTATGACATTCCATGATCATGTGAATATTCTTTACCTTTAGAATAATCAATCATGGAATGTCTTTAGGTCTTCTGCTCATAAGCCTATTTAAGGTATGACCCACCCGTTATGATCCTTACCAATCGGTGGTGTTCTTCCTCATCTTATCTTTTAACCTTCTTCATTATGTATCGGTTACCTTATACATGACTAGATCCTTGAAGATTATCTTAAGGTAATTTTCCTTTTTCACCACAATCAACTCAAAATCACCCATACCCATGTTCCCAAAATGCCCCCATACCTAAAAGACCTAGACCTAAGTCATGCCTACAACCCACCAACTCATTCTCATACCTCCTTGCATTCTTCCCTAGCTTATGGGAGAACTACATCGGCCTAAGGTCCCTTTTGTTAGGACTATATAGGTAGCATCACTCGAGGGCATGGGTCCTCAAGGTTAGCTCGGCCACTCTCTACCCTAACCAATTCACCTTTCATTTTCCTAAATCACATTCTACCCTAGTTAATTTCCTTTTTATATCAATAATTGGAAATTAAACCAAACAAACAACATATTACTTTACACCTTTATCATCATCATTCATACATTCATTGTGTCTACCATTTATTTACCATTATCATGCATGTTACTATAAAACATCTCAAACGTGACCCATATCATCATTAATTACACAAATTAATGAATTACAGACTCAACCCATTTCAACTCAATCCATGCCTATGACCTAACTCAATCCATGCCTATGACCTGACTCAATCCATGCCTATAACCTAACTCAATCCATGCCTATAACCTGACTCCACCATGCCTAACACACCTATCATGAATCCATCTATGCATAATAATAAAATTCTATCAACACAGATACATCATGCCAAAATCATCATCATCTCTATAAATAAAAACATCCAAACATGTGTATCCATATACATAACTCTCAAATATCTTCAAGCACGCAGGCTGGTGTATATAACAAAATATATCAAAACTCTCATATACAGCCTCACCATCTTAATCATGTAGGTTGGTATATGATAAAAAAATACACAAAATATCATATACATCCTCACTCTCATCAGCACGTAGGCCAATATATATCAAAAATGAATAAATACATCATAATGGTGAGACATACATCGGCATCATCTCCGCCGGACATCCTCCATATTTGTATTTCCCATCTCCTCCTCCCTCTTGGCTCCTATCCGTTGGCCTGATAACATCTCACCGCCCATCATGTCTCATGGCCAGGCCCCTGTGAGTACATCACCTAGAGCTAGTCTCTGTGAACTAGTAGCCTCACCTTGATCATGTCTTAGGGCTCGATGGCCCCCTGTGCTCTCCACATTGTGGGTATGGGATCTAGTCCTCTCACTCGAGGCCTACTATGCCCTGTACTCTCCATAGGATAGAAAATCTATCCCCATCGCCATCAATTGATCATGGTAATACCTAGCCTCACCTAAGGCATCACGTAACCTAGATATGGGTACTATCTGTTGTGGCCCCATCAGCCTCTACCCCTATACCTATCCTGTGGGACCCTATCCTACCCCTTCCTGTGAACTGGGACCCTATCCTGGTGCCTGTGGAGGTGTCATCGGCCTCACACCTTGTGCCTATACCTGATCCTATAATGCCTCAATTTGCACATGTGCAATGGAGAACTAGCCCTATAAACTCAGTAACTTACACCTATAGAGTGGCCACCTACTCATCATCTCCATCTCCATCTCCACCCTAGGCCATTTGGGCTTGTAGAGTAGCCACCTATGTATGCAACATGACCACCTCCACCTTTGACCCCGTTAACTCCCCCTGTACCATCCCTAACAATGTAATCAGGTTCGCCACCTACACCTGTAGGGTGTCTCTCTACATAGTGATGGTGGCTAAATCTAGCCTGCCCAAACTCCGGGAGGTACTTCTCATAAATGAGCTGCCCACCACTATCTATACCTATCCATCACTCCTAAGATCATCAATCCACCGGTCTATAACCTGCTCCTCCTACCCCGCAGATATAATTGGCTATGGTAGTGGTAATATTCTCTCCATATCATCTCTCTGGTACTGTGGGAAAGGTGGTGGTATATCCTATGATAGCCCAAATCGTTATCCGGCCCCGTCTATTGGGATCATCTCGTGCTCTCCTTCACAACACCCTCAATCCACCCGAGTCTCTGCAAACCCTATAACTCATTTTCCATCTGTCTTTATGATGGATAGCCCACATACGGTCTCCAAATAATGTCCATGTTAGACAATCCCTCTAGTAACCACCTGTAATAGGCCACATCATGTGTAACCCTGCCTGCTCGATGCTCTCCCATCACAAGCACCCATCTCCTATACCCCACCCAAACAAAACTAGGCTCAAATGTATCTTCTTGGGGCATACCAATCAAATATACATAAACAATGTGCTTGTAGGTCCAACAGTGAAGAATAAATGTGCGCAAAGATAGGTGAACTGCGGATCTACCCATATGCCCAAAGCTCTATATATAGATGCAATAGGAATGTTAGCGCCCATGTAAAGTAGGTCCTATCCATAATCATATCATACGACACCCCCATCAGTGATCATGGGAATCTCCCACCCTCTATATCTGGTAGTGAAAAATAGCAAACTACCTCCATCAGTAATACTACTAGCCTCATCTCCTCTAGACGGGCTAGGTACATCTCTCCATAACTCAGTGGCCTTTGTGGAATTTCAGTTCCGCTAGTCCCTCACTAAATACGTCATCATCAACTCCTTAGATTCCTTTGAGGAGATCGAGTATACCTGCATCCCTAATATAGGTAACCACATGATCTTGTACATGTCCTCTAGGGTGATTGTCATCTCCCCATCGGTAGGTGGAACATGTTGGTCACTGAATCCCATCTATCGATGAGAGTGACCATCAAGCTTGGTTTGTCGGACTACATGCCAGTAGCATCGGACCCCAATCAAGCCCACATCTATGACATGTCTCCACTCCTCAATTGTCGTCATTCCTCGAACACTCAAGAGAAGGGGGCACCCTATCTCGCATCCTCAACTAATTTCTCACCTTCATCCAAAAAACATCACATTAATTTCACCTTAATCATAACCAAAATCTCACTCGGCACCTCACCTATACCTACCACCCTACCTCTCTTTCCCTGGACCTCCTTAACTTTGTATCACATCTTCTATCTACCCAACCCAACACTAACCCACTATCATTCACTCTTACCTATTTTTACCCCTTACTTATGTTAATATTTTCCCCTAAACATCTCCTACTTCCCACTACCTACCTCACCCACCCAACCTAGGGCACTTTTGGCCCCTTTTCCCCAAATCATGACCCAAGTACGGTTATCTCTAACCTACCTTAGTCCCCCATAAACCCGGCATCGGTCACACTGTTTTGTGATCGCACTAGTTCACTATCACCAACATTGGCTAACCCTCAACTGACACTAGTCACTGTCGCCACAAATATTGTGATGCCCAAACCACCTTTCTTCCTCAAAGATTTCTTTTACTCCTTCTCGCCCACCCAATCCTACCCAAATCCCCCTCCACCCTTCCCTACCCCTCCTTCACCTAACCACCTCCCTCCCCATTCCTATTTTACCTGATTTTCCCTCCCAAAATTCAAAATTCATTTTCCCCCAAAACCTATTTTACCCACTCAACTTCTAATTAAATCTACCACACAAAAAAAGAATATGATTGCCTCTCACCTCATCACATTATCATCACGGTGGTGGTACATCGGATGTTGCACCAAAGGTCCACCCGATCCGTCTCCTTCCTCTTCCATCTCCTAATTAACCTCCTCACCTCTAACTAATCGAATCACTTAATCCGATCTTGTGGACCCGCCTATCCACTGCCAATCACCCGCTACACCACTCGCCAACTCAGCTTTCCATTTTTCATAGAATATTTCCACCTTTTTCTCTCTCACTTGTCATTTTATCCAATTTAGTAAATGAAAAATGATTTGAAAAACACGACAAATTTTCTTTTTATAACCTACCGACTTGACCGGTGAAGGTTTTACCTTAATCGACATCGGTCCTATGCTCTAGCTTACCATGGTCAATCCATCATGCCGTCACTATTTTCTTTAAGCCATCATTGGTTACCCTACTTAGTATTTTTCCTACCCCCTACCCCTACTTTGCTAACTCGCACGTTTTTTCCTCACCCACACCGACTTGGACACTTTACCCTTATCCTCCTAACCTCATCATTTACCACCTCATCTCATTCTCATTTGAGGACTCATTATTTTCCCCATACCTCGACCTACCCATGCCGTGACCTAGATACTTAGACCTAGAACATCCAGTAGTGACCTGTGACCTCATGTGCTCACTATAACTTACGACATTATTACATATGTTTATTGAAATACTAACCTTACCTTGCCTCTTACCATGACCATTTATCCGACCCAACCTTTGGTGTCTTTGGAACATACCTAAACGTTCCTGCACCTGACCTGTGATGTGTTTCTTGACCATATCCTATACCTTGGATACCAAAATCACCTCAACCTTGTTTGGATAAACCTAGTGACCTTAAAAATGTAGAGTTTTCCGCTCTTCAACTGCTTTGTCTTTGCAGTTTATATGTGTGTGTGTGTTTAACTGTTACTACCTTTTAACGAGAACCATTACCTATATTTCCCGCTAGACCTTTACCCCTCTTTACCCTCATTTCCCACCTTCCACTTCATCACATTCACCTTTATCAAACCACTCACCGATTCTACCTTCCGCCTCATCGGTTCTAGTTTGAGGTGGATCACCTTCACCCACACATGGGCAACCACATCTTATTTTTGTCAAAGCATCACTTACTAATACAAGCTACGCAACAAAAAGGGGCAAAATGTAGACACCAAAGTTGGATCACACTCCCTTAGTCCCTCAATAAATAACCAACTCGAACACACTCACCTAACTATGGCCCCCTTTCGCCCCACTCTAATATTAATTTAATTAAATTAATTCATAATCTCACAATATCTATTATTTAAATATCCTAATTAGATAATGCCCACAACACCACCTCACCTATACACCTTATCTAGCTATCTCACCCTAAGACTTATTCTTAGTATGTTGCCATAACTAACTAAGACCCACCTAAAACCTAAAAATCAAAGCTTACATTCCCTCTAACCACATTCCCACCTGTTAGAAAGGAATATTCCATTCTAATCCATCGAAGAAAATGAACGAGATCCAAGAAAATCAAGGGGATCTACCCATTTTAGAAAACCTAGGAAATCTCGCCATAACTAATGCTTTGGTTACCCTAAACTACCACCATCAACCCAGAACCACTGTTGGTTACCATTGAATCCCCAAAACAACCTAATTTCATGGTTGGCACATCTTTTGAGATCAAGAGACAAAACCAAAGCTGCATGCAAGTAGAAAAAACATTCGTACATGCATAAGAGAACCCATAGCTAGCACCAGAAGTAATCACAGAGCCATTTTTCTTCACAGGAGCATCGAGGAAGCGCTAGCACCACACCAAGTTCCTTTCATTTTATCACCCACCATTTCCAACCAGACATCAATCTTGTACAATAGTAAGTTTTTGTTAACCAACACTTATCCATTGTTATTACAATAGACTATTTTAATTCTATTATTAGTTTCTACTCCCATTCCCATTCCCCCACCTTTTACCTCCATGTAAACTTGAGCATTCCTTCCCACAATATTAAATCACCCACACCCAGTTTCTAGAGATCCCTATGTATACCGAAGACCCACACAAACCTTTCTATTTCCATTGAGCCTTAGATCTATCAATGCACTAAGCTCTTGATAAGTTTCTTGTACCCCAACCATAATGATGCTAGTTACCCACAACCATTTCCGATTAACCTAAACCGACATCGGTCATACTGTGACGACATCGGTATTTGTTTTTTTACTCTCAAACAAAGAACAGAGCTCCAAATCTCCACCAAATACCTAAAAAAACCTAGAACAAGACCTTGACCAATACTAGTACTCGACAAAGACCTTGAACTTCGATTCAATCATAGCTTAACTGTTTTGAATGAATTTCTTACTTATTATAGTCGAATAAGATACCTAAATAATTTTAACTACAATAGGATTTCCTTGATTATTAGCATTGATTTGTTTTAAACAGTGGATTTACAACCATCTAGGGAGTATCACACTTCTCGGATCTAGTACACGCTAGGCATTCCACTGCATATATTTTTTAAATTTTATTTAGTGGTCTTGTTTTCTATTTCAGTAGTTCCTCCTAATGAAAAGGAAGCTCTCACGATCAGCTATGGATCAAGAATTCATACGCACGCAATAACCTACAACCAAAATTTTAACAGGTATTTCTCCTAGCCCTTTATCCTTATCTTTTCATCAATATTCAAAGAAACACTCTAGAATTAGTGAAACAACAGCCTTGTAAAGTTGTATGGAGAGAAAAATATGTGCAACTCATTGAAGATCCAAATAATGATTCTTATGAAGTGTTGTATGTTGATGTAGACACAAATAACATTTATGGGTTTACTAATGGCAACGAAAGCGTCAAATTGATCATTGTAAATGTATTGAACAAGTAGGCTTACCTTGGACCTTATTATTTGATGGAGCCTGTTCCAAGTTTAGAAATGGTGCTTTGGTATTGTTTCGATTTCCCTAGGCCAAGAAGACTTTTTATTTTCTTTCAAACTTAACTTTGAATGTACTAAAAACATTGCTAAATATGAATCATTGTTATTAGGCTTGAGAATTACATGGAAATATGGTATAAAGGATATAATTGTCAAAGGTGATTCAGAACTAATCGTCAAAAAAATTAGAAATCGTATGATACTAAAAACTAGAGAATGAAACAATACAAGCATGCAGTTTGGGATTTTATTGAAATGTTTGATTCTTTTAATATTATGCACCATGATAGAAATTTTAATACTATTTGCAGCAAGTTAGCAGTGCTAGGATCTAGATTTGGGAATTTTACAGTGTCTCCATTTTGTGAGTATAATGTTGAAATACTAATAAGGTCAATTGTCCCGATAACATTAAAAATTGACAAGTGTTTGATGATGATGCCTGGTGAAATGGTTTCTGCAGAACCAAGTCAAGTTTTTCTACCAAAATATAGATTGGGAACCAAGGGTGTGTGCTACGAAGGAAAGGAAACTTCATTTTGCAAAGACACCATCCAACTGAAGACAAACATGATTCGCAGAGGTTTGGTGCCACTTGAGTCAAACTTTGATAATGTTGATTGCATTATTAAAATAAGTATGTCGCTTTCAAGAGATGTTAAAGAGCATGACCTTAGACAAATGAAAAACCACATAAAATTTGGTTAGAAAGCAGTCTCGAGAGAAGAAGAGAAGTAGTCCTATGTTTAATTACTGAAGAAATATCAAGACTGCCTAGCTTGGTCTTACTCTGAGTTGAAGGCATACAGGGAAGATTTGTTCCAACATGAGATTCCTCTTGAATCTAATGCCAAGCCTTTTAGGAAAAACAGAGGCCCATCAATCCACTCCTTTCTTTAAAGATGCAAGAAGAACTGAAGAAGTTGAGGGATGGAGGGATCATTCAACCCACAAGGTACTCTTCTTGGGTTGCAAACCTAGTGCCTATCAGAAAAAATAATGGTGACATAAGGCTATGCGTAGACTTCAGAACCTGAATAAAGCATCACTAAAAGATAATTACCCTCTACCAAACATGGAGAATATGCTACAATTGGTAATTGGTTCTAAATTGTTATCCAACTGGATGGTTCTCGGCTATAATAAGGTTGGTAGAAAATGGGAAAGTTTGTGATGGTGGTTTAGGTGTATAAGTGGTAATATCAAGTTCTCCATAGGTGAGATTGGTATGAAGGTGGGGAGGACCATAAAGGAGGAACTCTCTTATATGGTGATCATAGCGAGGGTGTTGGTGAAGAATTTTGTACTCTTGTGGAGTAAGGAATGTGTTGAAACTATATAGGTGATACTCCCCTAGAGTGAGGCATTGAAAAATTCCTTCTAAGGGATCAGTGGTCGATATGTGGGTAGCTAGGATAGATGATGTGTTAGAGGTTGAATCAGAGGTGAAGCCAACTGATTGGGAGGTTGACGGTTTGGCCGTGGAGGTTTTGGTAGTGGTAGGAATGGAGGATGTAGGTATGGTTGAGGTAGTAGTGGCACTGGTGAGTGGAGGTGTAGGTGAAGAGATAGTGGTCGTGGAGGTAGATGCTTTAATGGGTATAAGCACATCATTGGGTTGGTAAAGCATGTAATAGGTTTTGAAGGGTGATGGGTCTGGTGAAATGGTATAGGTGTGTCCTTCATCCTCAAACTTCCCACAACGATGCAAAGTGGAAGGAACACAACCCATGACACGAATCCGTGGTCTACCAAGCAACAAGTTATATTGAAATTCCCCTCTAAGATGTAAAATAGTTCCAAAACAAGTATGGGGCCCACACAAACATGGAGGATGATGGTGCCAAGTGTAGAGGTGATAACATCATTAAATGAATGTAACATGATGGGATGTTTATGTATGTAATTTTCAGGTATGCGCATTTGGTCGAACGTATGAGAGGAGAGGATATTAATGCTAGTGCCCCCATCGATCATACAATGTCATTCATGTATATCATCAATGTGGATAGAGATGAAGAGAGATGGATCTAGGTCATTGGTTTGGTGTAATGCAATCTCTTCATCTGAGAAGCTGAGTGCAGCTACTTGGTGAGTAGGTGGAGGTGTAGATGAAGGTGGTAATTTGGTGAGATAGGCTACATGATGGGGTGTAATAATGGAGGCCACGGGTGTAGGGTCAATGGGTAAGACGTCAATAGACTAAAGAACCTCCATGAGAGCTTGATGATGGGATTCGAGGTTTGGATGAGGTCATATAGGGACATTTTGAGGGAAGATTGGTGTAATTGTTTGAGGATCATGCGATGTGTAACCCCATTAGAAATAGGATATGTGGGGCCACGAGATATTGACTTTAGGTATGGGTGAAGATGGTATGTTGGGTATAGGGTTGTTCGGTGGGTTGGTTTCCTTTATCTTTCCTTTATCCATCTAAGTATAGGTAGCAACATGGATCATGTTGATTTCAAAGGCGGGAGGTAGGTGAAGTAGGTGAGCCTTGAAAGGTATAGTGACAAGAAGGGAAAAAACTAATTGGTGGAAGGAACCTTGTGAGATGAGTTGATCACAATGACATTTAGTTGGAGTTTTGGTGAGGTATCTGATGTGAACCATGTTAATTTCAAATCTTGAGGGTGGCTTTAAGAGTTGTGGAGGTGGAGGTCTTGGTTATTGAGTAGGCAATGAGGGAAGAACTATGGAAATGGGCGCTAGTGAAATGGGGTCCTCATCGAGAAGGTCATCATCATCAAAATTTTCTTCAAGAGGACACAATTGGATAAGAAAATTTTTCAAAGCCTTACAATTCTCTACATCGTGTCTTGTCAAATGATGGTAGGTGTAAAGTTTGGTGTCATCAAACCCCTTTGGTTTGGGTTTGAGAGGGTCATAAGGTTTGAGAGGTGGTAATGTGATGACAGAAGTTTCAAGGAGGTTGGTTAATTTTTTTCCATAGGATCCCACCAAAGTGGATCAAAATGGGAAGTGAATGTTGGTTTGGGTGTAGGTGTGGCATTTGATTTGTATAGGAACGGTATTCACAGAGAGGGAGTGGGTCAAGCTATGGTTTTAGGTGTTGGTGTGGTCTTAGGTGTTGGTCATGTTTTCTTGGGTAGGGGTATGGTAGATGAACTAGCAAGAGAGTGTGTGGTTGGTTTTACTACCTTATTGGAGGGTAGTGGATTTTTGTCTTTAGGTTGCACCTTCTTGGGTAAAGGTGATACGGGAACACAAGATCTAGAGGGAAAAGAGTATGGTGAAATATGGGAGTTACCCATGGGGATAACTGAGGTGTTGTGAAGGTAGACGACGCGCAGCCATGTGGGAGGTATGAGGGAAAGAGACTGAAGTGTTGTGGGTAGTGAAGAAGTTATCAATGGTATTAGAGGTATGGGTGGTAAAAATGTTATAGGTGTGGGCGAAGTCGTGTCGGGCACTTGGGTATGTTAGAGTGTGAGGGAGGAATGGGCTGCTATGTTTTTAGTTTACCGGTGGGTGGAGATTTCTTAACCATGTTGGAAGGGTGAGGTCCTAAGATGGATAGAAGGGGTGAAGGTGATGAAGGTGTGATCGGTGAGGTTAGAGTATGAGATCTATGGGATTGGTTCTTCTATTTGGGTGTTGGATTAAGCTTGGTGTTGGCTTTGGAGGATGTAGCTAAATCTAATTTGATGGGTGGATGAGTAAGGCTGGTGGTTGGGATGACCCCTAAGGTAGTAATAGGTTTAGGCAAGGAAGATGATGTAGGTGTGGGTTTGGATTTAGATGCATGTTGGGTTATGGGTAGGGGTGTGAGTTGAGCCATGAGGGGTATCGTGGAATAATTTGTGATAGTTGTGGTTGTGTTTTGTCCGATTGGCAGAATATTTTTAAATAGATAGTGGAAGTGTCAACGAGTGACATCTCGCATTTGTGTTGAGACAGAATTAGAAGACGCCCCAAAAGTAAGGCTCTATCCACATAATCCGTGGTCAGCTAAGTGTGAGAATGGAACTACATTGGGTGAGGTTTATGAGGATCTAGTGGTGATTCCTATAAAATGTGTCTTAGAAATGGAGAATTTGGTAACTTCAGCTTCGTGGGTAAGAGAGATGAAAGTAAGTCCGCATGATCTTGGGTAACTGATGGAGAATGGCCACCTAGAGGTAAAGGCATTTCTACTATATTTTTATAGGTGGAGAAGATGATGGGTGCTCCTCTATGGGTGGAGGAGATAAACAAGCATCTTCCGCAGGGTCAGAGAGGTACTGTGGGTGATAGATCTCTAGGTGGAGAAGTCAAAGGTGAAATGGTCTCAATGTTAACAAAAGGCTCCTTCATGGGTGAGGGAGGAGATGAAGGGTGTTCCTCTGTGGGTGGAGGAGTAGGTGAAGTGGGTTCAAGTGTAGGTGGAGGACTTCGGGCTAGGATTTCCTCTATGGAAGGAATATGAGGTAATTGGGAAGCAACGGGCATCATCTGAAAATAGCATGGACCTCGTGGGTATGGCTATCATGAGTTGAGGTCTCTCCGGTTTGATTAGAAGAAGGGGCATGATTAGGAAATGGTTTCTTGAAGATGTGTAGGTTTTGATTGGCAGGTGCATTAGGATTATCCAAGGTTAACTTGCCTTTCTCAAGCATTTCTGGACAATGTTCTTGAAAGTGATGTAATTTCTCACTATGACCTTTTACTCAATGATAGTTGCAAAGGTCATGCTATTTATACCACGCGGGTGTGGGGTAAGCAGGATCAAAACTAGTGTGTGGTTTTATGGGAGGAAGGGTGATGGCCCCAACTTTAATGAGCTTTTCTAAGATAGAAGAATTTGGCTCCCTAATTGGGGTGTATTTCCATTGTTCTCATCTGAATTGAAAATTCTGAATAGGAGAGAGATTAGATGGAGAGGTTAGCTTTGATTTTGACAGATTGATTGGGCCAACCTTGAGTACCACTGCGTTAGCGGTTTCCTTGGCTTTTGAATAATTCTTTTGTGATTTTGAAGAAGATGTATCATTTGAATTGAATTTCAAGTTATTATTACGTATTTGAATTTTCTTTTCTTCGATGGCCCGAATCTCTAGCTTTCGTGCCATGGTAAATTCCTCATTGAAGGTTCAAAAATTCTGCACCTACAGGGTTGGCAAGATATGTCTAGCACAAGCCCATGTGAAGAGCTCTATGAGTTTGGTTTGTGGTAGTTGGTATGTGAGTTGATTGATCAGGCTACGCAAACGAGTGACAAAATATGTGATAGATTCATTGTCATATTGACGTGTAGAGTAGAGGTCAGTCATGGTAAGCTTCTTAACAACATTAATGAAGAAGTGATCTAAGAAGGCTTGGGATACCTGATTAAATGAGAAGATAAAATGTCTAGGTAACCCAATATACCAATCTAATGCAGTCCTGATCAGATATATGGGAAAGGTCCTCAGAAGCAAAGTGTCATCATGGGCAATCAAATAACACCAATGTTTGAAAGACCACAAATGCTATCGGGTATTCTTTCTGTTGAAGTTGTTAAATTTAGGCATTTCCCAATGCATGGGATATGGATAGATAGGAATGGATGGGTGGATAGGCTCATTACAAATCTCATATTAGGTGAGAGAGTTACATGTTCCAGAAATCGATGCTTCTAATTGTTCGCATCTTGTCCATCATTAACTTGATTAGGTCATTGGTAGGTTGTGATGGCTAGGTACCTCCTGTAGTGTAAGAGGGTTGGTGTTAGGCATATGATGGAGGTGGAATTCCAGTATATGGTGCTATAGTATAGGTATATTGAGAAGGAGGGAGTGAGATAGGGGTACGTACCTAGAATGAATGATAGATGAAACATGAGGTTGTTGATAGTACGTATATGGAGGTGGAAGGGTCATGGTGACCCTAGTAGTAATGGGGGCTAAGGACTATGGAATAGAAAGGAAAATGTTTTGAAAAGGGGTAGGGGTCACCGACACCGGGGGTGGTTGTGTAGCTACGGGTATATGTGAGACAATAGGCACATATGAGGTTATGTTCTAGGTGGTGGACATAGGTATAGTAGATTTTGTAGGTGGAATAGATGTGACAGATGCGGTGGTCATAGTAGGTATAGGGACTAGCTGCGAAATGACCAGAGGAAAGGCAAGTGAGTTTAGTGCGGAGCAAGAAGGGGCTGATGTAGAAGTAGGAATGAGTGTTCGGGGGGATAGATATGGGCATGCCGTATATCAATTGACCCGAGGCATCTCAAGTGGATGAGTGGGAGAGATAAAACTATAAGGTAACAGGGTTATGGTCAAGGATTCATGTGAACTCATCACCTATAGCAATAGAGATATTTGGATAGGCTACATGGGTGATAGAATGGAAGGGTGTGAAGGAATAAGTGGGAGTGGTTGACAACTAGCATGAAATGTGAGGGCATTTGATTGGTGATGCGTCAACACCATGTCAATAGTACTCGATCAAAGTTGGACTACTTTCTCAGTAAATGACACGTAAATACAATGAATATAGGAGAAACAGGTGATGGTAGGTAGATTAGGTATAAAATGTTAGCTAGAAATTTGAATAAGCTAATCGATGCCGGTTAGGGTAAATTGATTCCAATCATAGGTAACCACATGTTGATCACTGTGGAAAATGGATAGTTTGTCAAAACAAGGCCAAAGGGTGATAATCGCTAAGTAGATAAGATGTTGACGGAATTTACCAAGAAAGTGAATATGATGAGAGTGACAGAGACTCTGAATAGTAAAGAAGGTGAAGCAGGTGTCCTTTTGGTTAGGTTAACAAAAGAATAGTAAACTAATGCAAGTTGGGTAAAAGTGATGATGGTCAGAGGGTAACTAATGAAGGTCACCTGGTGACACCGGTTAGTATGAACTTGAAATAGAGATGAAGAAAAGGGGTTATGAGTTAAAATCAAATTTGGAATCAAACCCATAATTCTGAGAATGATGAAAATAAGGTCTAGGAACACTCAAATGAAGTTGGAATACACCAACTATGATGAGGATCATGCAAGGGGAAATAAGAAAATGAAGAACGTGTCCTCTCACCTCAAAATGTAAGCCAAGCAAAAACACTAAGAGAAATACGATCCTAAGATTGTTTTTTCTATTATGTTTTTTCAACTTATGCTATCAAGGATCGACTCATGAAATTTAGAATAAATTTTTGGTGAGGATGGCTTCTATGAAGAAGGATATCTACAAGGATAGGTTTTAGGTATGTTATGGTCGGCACGGACCTTCCTCTGAAGTATGACTCAATAGAAGTAGCGAGCTGGGGAGTACCTTCCAATCCTCTGATCAGTGCGATCGTTGATAGGCATTCCCATGAAAGATGTTGTTTAAGAATGTGTATATTTTTGAATTTGTGTTTTTTTAAGACTCGATAGAGAGAGAAAGTGTGCTTTCTATGATTTTTTTGTCAACCATCAACTTGGAATGACTTCCAAAGCATATAGTTTGCCCTCAATTAATGTGAGCTAATGTAGAAAATCGAATGACATGAAGTTGATTTTAAAACTCAAATCAAAATGTTGGGTTCGATGACACAAAAAAATTAACAGGAGAAGGGATGCTCTTTCACTAATGCAATATTAATGAAAGGGAAGAAATGTTCATTTTAAAGCACCAAAATATGATTACTTTTAGACAATAGAAGAAGAGAATATTCCAGGGGATAAATTTTAATGTGAGAACCTTTTAGAAAGGAAACAAACATGTAATTTTACACCTAGAAATGAAGAAATATAAAGAACCCTGAATGGGTCCCACCAGGCATGCCAAAATGTTTCACCTGATTCTAGAGCATTTCTTTGAATATTGATGAAACAGATAAGGGTAAAGGGATAGGAGGAATACCTGTTAAAATTCTGGTTGTAGGTTGTTGTGCACATATGACTTCTTGATCCATAGCTGATTGTGAGAGCTTCCTTTTGGCTAGGAGGAACTACCTGAAATAGAAAACAAGACCACTAAAAAAAAGTTAAACAATATATTATTAGCCTAGCGTGTGATAGATCCGGAAGTGTGATACTCCCTAGATGGTTGTCAATCCACTATTTAAAACAACTCAATGTTAATAATAAAGGAAATCCTATTGTAGTTAAAATGATTTAGGTATCTCAATAGACTACAATAAGTAAATTCATTCATAATAGGTTAAGCTATGATTGAATCAAGGTCAAGGTCTCTATCAGTACTTGGTATTGGTCAAGGTCGGGTTCTAGACTGCTTTTGGGTATTTGGTGGATATTTTAACCTCTATTATTGGTCCGAGAGTAAAAATACGGGGACCGATGTCGTTCTGGTATGACTGATGTTGGTTTAGGTCAACCAAAGTGATAGTTGTGGCTAACCGGCATCGGTATGGTCGGGGCACAGGAAACTTATAAAAACTTGGTGTGGTGACAGATCTAAGGCTCAAGTGGAAATGGGAAGGGAAATGGCAAGGTCTGTGTAGGTCTTAGGTATCCATATGGATCTCTAGAAACTGGGTATGGGAAATTCAATGGTGTGGGTGAAGGAATGGTCAAGTTTACATGGAGGTAAATGGTGGGGGAATGGGAATGGGAGTAGAAACTAATAACAAAAGTAAAAGAGTCTACTAAAATGACAATGGACAAGTGTTGGTTAACAAAACACTTACTGTTGTACAAGCTTGATGTTTGGTTGGAAATGGTGGGTGATAAAATGGAAGGAACTTGGTGTGGTGCTAGTGCTTCCCCAGATGCTCTTGTGAAGGAAAATGTCTCGTGATTTCTTTCGGTGCTAGTTTTGGGTGCTCGATGCGTGTACAAATGCTAGTTCTACTTGCATGTAACTCTGGTTTCATCTCTTTCTCTCAAAAGATGTGCCAACCCTAAAATTAGGTTGTTTTGGGGATTAAATAGTAACCGACGGTGGTTCGGGGCCGACCTGGAAATAGTTTAGGGTAACTGTATCGGTTCGGGGTGGGATTTCCTAGGTTTTCTAAAATGGACAAATCCCTTGATTTTCTTGAATCTCATTCATTTTCTTCCATGGATTAGAATGAAAGATTCCTTTGTAACAGGTGAGAATGTGGTTAGAGGGAATGTAGGATTTTATTTTTAAGATTTAGGCAGGTCTTAGTTAGTTATAGCAACATACTAAGAATAGGTCTTAGGGTGAGGTGGCTAGATAAGGTGTATAGGTGAGGTGGTGGTGTGGGAATTATCTAATTAGGATATTTAAATAATAGATATTGTGAGATGATGAATTAATTTAATTAAATTAATTAAATTAATATTAGAGTGGGGTGAAAGGGGCCATGGTTAGGTGAGTGTGTTCGATTTGGTTATTTTTCGAGGGACCAAGGGGAGTGTGACCCAATTTTAGTGTCTACATCTGCCTTCAATTGGAATGGTGGTAAAAGACATATCCATCTGAACACTTCCACCAACTCTTGCAGCCCATTTTCTTGATAACAATATGCCCCATTTGGTAGGGCAATCAACAATGACAACATCAAGTTTTAGGCTCTTAGGGATAAGCCGCAAGTTTACCACCAAACCTTTTACACATCCTACTGGGGAACCTCTCTAGAATCCATTGCAAAGACACTTGCCATAGGATAATTTCACTTTAATGTTCAATTCATTCATAACTTCTAGAGGCATAACATTGCATGATGCTCAAGTCAAACATACAATTGTGCAAAGATCTATCCTTAATAATTAGTGTTGTAAAAATGGATCAACATTTAATTGAGAATCAACCAAAGATGTTCCTAAGTAAACTTGGTGGCTCACCTATCTCCTCTAATACTTGTGGTTTTTCTAGGTATGTAATGGTTAAAGGGGAGTTTTTACATTGTTTATATTTATACCTTAGGCACTCCTATCTTATTCCAACCCCAAATACTCAAAGGCCCTCTTCTTGTGCTCAGGAATCCTAAGCAGTTCAACAATTGGGACATAAATCTTGATTTAACTAAATACTTGGGCAATGTCATAGGTCTTGTATTTGGGCAAAGCAATATTTGGAGAAAGATTGACAAAATCATCATATGGCACAAGTTTTTAACATTTTGGGCATGGGTGGGAACACCAGTTCTACTTGAGACAACAAGGTTTTTTCCAGATGCATCTTTCTTTGGAGCCTCTTTTGGGACATTGGTGAGAACTGGGGTCTTTGGTTTGGCTTGAGGCCCTGCCCCTTTGACAGCTTTACTTCTTGTGTTATACTCCTTTTCTTAGGCCACAACAACATTCATTAACAACTATTTATCCTCTTCTAATGGGATTCCTCCATCATACTTCTTAATCATTAGAGATCTTAGGTACTCAAAATCATTATTAGGAAGTTCAAATTCTTGTACCATATCTATTTCTAAAGTATGAGAGGGAGGAAGAAGAAGTACCGGTGAATGCAGTCTCAAAAACTTGTAGCAGTTCTTGCACTTATTACCTCGGTTGAATTTTCTCCTTCTTTGTGAGCTTGTAGAGCTTTCCACCATGCATGCATCATCATCGGTGTTATAATCATCATCATCTTCTTCAAATTTCTGATCTATTTCAAATGGTGGGTGGGGTAGGAAGCATTTTTCACACCAATCCATTTGATTTGTCTCTTCAACAACAACAACTCTGGAATTTAGAGGACCGGGCATTACTCTATTTTCCCTAGCTTGGGGTTGTATATCTCTCATGGATCCTTTACCTATGTCATCATACCTGCGATCGTTTCTAGGATGATTTTCAAGTCTATCTTGTCCTTGTTGCCTATGCTGACCTTGAGACCCTTGTCCAATTCCTTTCTCTTCCCGGCTAGTTTGTAAGAGATTTCTTTGTGATCCTAGCCAAGGTCCTTACAACATCCTCAAGATCAAAACTTACTTGATTGAGGCTTCTCGTGGTTGATCTGTCTAACACCCTCCCTTTTATGAGGTTTCTAACTGATTTAATGTTGTTCTCAATTTACAGAGCCATGGTGAAGGCTTGCCTCAATGTTTTGGGTTCTTATCCCTCAAATAGTATGATGATTTCTTATCAAATGCATCGAATACTTTATCATACATGATTCATCACATGGCCTCAAATTAACAAGAAGTATTCTTAATGCTTTGTTAAATCTAGTATTGAAATCATGCACCGATTCATTAGGATTCCTTTTTATATTTCCAAACTCGATAAAAGAAACCTAGGGTATTTTTTTATCACCATACTACATTCTAAAAGCATTTTTAATCTCTTTCCAGAGTCAATGGAATTATGTGGTAGAGATTTATACTAGTCCATTGCATCTTCTTCTAGAGTATGGATAAACAAATTAATGTATACATCCTCAAATTCTATTTCAAAGTCCACCATCATATTGACAAAGAGTTTCAAGTGTTGATCACCGGTGATTGCATTATTTCCTTGAAAATTAGGAAATTTGTTTCTTACATCTTGTGGCATAGCATTTGGATAGCCAGTCATACCTCTAAAACTGATGCAACCAATAGTATTAACATATTATTTTGAGGAGGTGATCTTATAGGATAAATAGAATGATGAGGAGTGAGGGGTCTGTGTGGTATTGTAGACACTAAAATTAGGTCACACTCCCTTTGGTCCCTTAACAAATAAATACCTTCGTCACATTCACCCAAATGTACCATGGCCCCTTCACCCCACTAATATTAATTTAATTAAATTAATTCATTAGCCTCAAAATATTTATTATTGAAATCTCCTAATTTAAATAATGCCCACACTTACACCTTACCTAGACACCTCACCAAGCCAACTCACCTAAGACCTATTCTTAGTAAGTTTCCATAACTAACTAAGACTTACCCAAACCTTTAAAATCAATGCCTACATTCCCTCTAACCACATTCTGCATGTTGACAAGAAGCTTCCAGTTTGATTTGTGGGTGAATGACACAAGATCCCAGAAAATCAAGGGGATCTACCTAGTTTAGTAAACCTAGGAAATCTCACCTTGAGCGACGTCGGTTACCCCTAACATGCGGTTAAGCCAGAACCACCGTTGGTCACCTTTTAATCCCCAAAACAACCTTATTTTTGAGGTTGGAAAACATTGGGAATTTTCTGAGAGATAAGACATCTTTTTAGAGCAAGTTTCCATGAGAACACGCATGCAAGGAAGGAGATCAAGCATTTTCTCTTGCACATGCATCCAGCAATCACCCAGCAATCATCCAACACTCACCCAACATAGATTTGATCCAACCAAGCAAAAGGGAATGCACATGTAGCCCATGTAGGAGCTTTCCAACATTTGGTGATCCTCAACAACATTCAACCTCTTACCGGCACCTTCATCCATCACTCACAAGCACCTAGAAACCAGATTTCAAGTAAGTAGAATAGTTTACTCCTCTGGTTCATTCATTTTATCATTGTATTGTCATCCTTTGTTCTCTTAGCCACCCATTGACCTCCTTTAATACTCACCCCTCCACATACCCATTAAAACCCTACCAAACCCCATCCAAAACAGCCTAATACCTCGTTTTGGCCAACCAAGTCCTTTGTGCAATCATAAGGGAGACCCAAAGCTCATTCTGTGGCATTCCCAATTTTCCACAGTAACTAGCACCGGTTATCCCAACCGGCGTCGGTAACCCTTAACCATAATTTTTCGGTCTATATTTACCAATAGAGTCCAAAACAAGTGACCTACCCACCTATTCTAACATCACCCTTAAAAACCTGTGACCTACTTGAGACCTTTGTCAGACCTGCAGAGACCCAGAACCAGATTACTTGACCTTCGGATCTTATTTTAACCTAGCATGTTAGATTAGATCTTTCTTATTGTGTTTTAAATGAGATACCTAAATCATTTTAATTGTAATAGGATTTACTTCATTACCAGCATTAAATTGTTTTAAATAGTGGACTGACAATTGTCTAGGAAGTATCACACTTCCTGGATCTAGCACACGCTAGGTAGTTCACTACACATATTGTTTAATTTTATTTGGTGGTCTTGTGTTCCATTTAGGTAGTTCCTCCTAGCCAAAAGGAAGCTCTCATGATCAGCTATGGATTCAAAAGTCATACGTGCAACAACAACCCAACAACCAACATTCCAACAGGTATTCCTCCTACGCCCATTACCCTATCTGTTTCATCAATATTCAAAGAAATGTCTAAGAATCAGGTGAAACATTTTGGCATGCCTAGTGGGACCCATCCAGGGTTCCTTGCATTTTATTCATTCCTAGGAAAAGTTGTGTGTTTTTTTCCTTCTGAAAAGCATACACATTAATTTTCTTCCTTGGTAACCCTCTTTTTCTTTCTATTTTCTCTAAAAGAAACCTTTCTTTTGGTGTACTTAAAAAGAATCATTTCTTCTTGTTTTCTACATTTTAGTGAAAGAGCATCCCTCTTCCTATTCATCCATTTGTGTCATCAAACTTCATATTTCATTTGGGCTTAAAATAAGTGCATTGCATTCTGATTTATCACATTAGCTCACATTAATTGAGGGCAACCTATACTGTTGGAAGTCATTCCTAGCTGATGGTTGACAAATGAATCATAGAAAGCACATCTCTCTCTCTCTCTGAGTCTTGCCACATTACACAAATTCAAAACAAATACATATTCTTAAACAACATCTTTCTGGGAATGCTGTCAATGATCGCACTGATCGAGGATTGGTAGGTACTCCCTAACTTGCTGCTCTATCGAGTCATACTTCAAAGTGAAGCCCGCCCCCACCATAACATACTTGAAACCTCACCTTTTAGATCTCCTTCTTTGTAGGAAGCCATCCTCACCAAAAAAATTCTATTCTACAGTTCATGAGTCAGTCCTTAAATAGCATAAGCTAAACAAACATAATAGAAAAGGCACTCTTAGGATCGCATTTTTCTTAGTGTTTTTACTTGGCTTGCATTTTGAGGTGAGAGGTCACGTTCTTCATTCTTCTTGTTTATCCTTACACACTCCTCATCATAGTTGGTGTATTTCGATTCATCTGAGTGTGCCTGGACCATATTCTCATCATTCTCAGAATTTTGGGTTTGATTCCACATCAGATTTTAATTCACAACCATTTTCCTTTCATCACTATTTCAATTTCATGATGGTGGTGTCGATCAGTGACCATCGTCGGTTACCCCCTGACCATCATCGGTTATACCCAACTAGCGTCGGTTCACTATTCATTTTGGTTAACCTACCCAAAAGGACATTTATTCACCTTCTTCAACTTTTCAGAGTCCCTATCACTATTATCATTCCCATTGACCTTGTAAAACTCATCAAGTTTGGCATACCTATCAAATTTGACCTTACACCTTGTTTTTGACTCACTGTCCATTTCCCACAGTGACCGGCATCGGTTACCCCTAACCGGCATTAGTTTACCCTGACTGGCATTGGTTTACCCTGACTGGCATTGGTTATTTGTGCCACTTTCTAGCCAACATTTCATACCTAGTCCACTTTTTACCACTGTTTCACCTATTCCTACTATTTTTTTTGTCATTTACATAGAAAGTGCTAGCCTAACACGATTAGTCTTGGTTCACATGGTCTGACCGAAGACAAGCTAGCTCCCTCATATTCCACACCAGTTGTCAACCACTCCCACCTAGTCCTTTGCCACCTTCCATTTTATCACCCGCCATGGATCCTATCCAACCTATCACTATCGCTACGGAGATGAGGAGTTCACATGACTCCTTGACCAAAACCTATCACCTTGCAATTTTACCTTTCCCACTCATCCACTCGAGATGCCTCAGTCAGTTGATATATGACATGCCCATATCTATCCCCTCGACTCTCACTCCCACTCCTGCATCACCCCCATCTAGCTCCACGCTGCTTGCATCTACCTTACCCCTAATCGTTTTGTAGCTAGGGTCTATACCCGCTATGACTTCCATGTCTTCTATATCCATGACACCACCACATCCACCATACCTTCAACAACCACCCAAAACACAACCTCATCTACCCCTAATGTCTCGCATATATACCGTAGCTACACTACCACCTCTAGTGTCGGTGACCTCTACCCCTTTTCAGAATGTGGTCCTTTCCATTCCATAATCGTTAGCCCCCATTACCACTAGGGTTACCATGACCCTTCCACCTCCATATATGTACTATCAATAGCCTCCTGTTTCATCTATTATTCACTCTAGGTATGTACCCCTATTTCATTGCCTTCTTCTCAATCTACCTACACAACAACACCATATATTGGAATTCCACCCCCATTATATGCCCAAAACCAACCCTCTTATGCTACAGGAGGCACCCAATCATCAACCTACCAATGACCTAATCAAATTGATGATGGACAAGATGTAAACATTAGAGGCATCGGTTTCTGGCTCCTATAATACTCTCACCTATGATGAAATTTGCAATGAGCCCATCCACCCATCCATTCCTATTCGTCCATACCCCGTGCATTGGGAGATGCCTAAATTCAACCACTTCAATAGCAAGGAAGACCCACAACAACATTTGTGGTCATTCAAACATGGGTGCTACTTAATCACTCACGATGATGCTTTACTCTTAAGGACCTTTCCCATGTCTCTGACTGGACCTACGTTAGATTGGTATAGTGGGTTACCTAGACACTCTATATTTTCATTTAATCAGGTAGCCCAAGCCTTCTTAGATCACTTCTCCATCAATATCATCAAGAAGGTTACCATGACTGACCTATACTCCATGCATCAGTATGAGGACAAATCTATCACAGATTTTTTTGCTCTCGTTGGCATAGCCTGATCAATCAACTCACCTTCCAACTGCCACAAACAAAACTCATCGAGCTCTTCACATGGGCTTGTACTAGACATATCTCACTGACCCTGCAGGTTTAGACTTTCCAAACATTTGATGAAGCATTCACCATGGCACGAAAGTTAGAGATTCGGGCCATCGAAGAGAAGAAAATCCAATTACGCAGTAAAAATTTGGCATTCAAGTCGAATGATACTTCTTCTTCTTCCAAACTATAGAACAATTATTCAAAGGCCAAGGGCACCACTAATGTAGTGGTACTCAAAGCTGGTCCGGCTCATCCATCAAATTAGGCTACCCCCTCATCTAATCTCTCACCCATCCAGACTTTTCAATTCAAACGAGAACAACAAAAATACACCCCAATTGGGGAGCCTACTCTTTTATCTTAGAAAAGCTCATCAAATCTGGGGCCATCACCCTTCCACCTATAAAACCACACACTGGTTTTTACCTTACTTTCCATGCCCACATGGTATAAAGAACATGACTTCTATAACTATCATCGAGTAAAGGGTCATAGTGACAGCAATTGCATCACTTTCAAAAATATTTTCCAAGAAATGCTTGAGAAAGGTGAGTTAATTATGGATAATCCTAACACACCTACCAACCAAAACCTACACATCTTCAAGAAACCATTTCCCAATCATGCCCCTTCATTTGATCAAACCGGTGAGACCTCAACTCATGATAGCCATACCCGTGAGGTCCATGCTATTTTTAGTGACACACTTGTTGCTTCCCAATTACCCCATATTCCTTCCATAGAGGAGATTCTAGCTTGAAATCCTCCTTCTACATTGGAACCTACCTCACCTATTCCTCCACCCATAGAGGAACACCTTTCACCTCCTTCCTCACCTGTGGAGGAGCCCTTCGCTAATATCGAGACCATTTCACCTCTAGCTTCTCCACCTAGGGAACCGTCACCCACAATACTTCTTCACTCCATGGAGGATACTTGTTTACCTCCTCCACCCATAGAGGAGCACCCATCATCTCCTCCCCCTATCACAGACCCAATAGAGATACCTTTTCCTCTAGGCGAGCATTCTCCTTTAGCTACCCAAGATCCTACAGACCTACTTTTGGCTCTCTTACCCACGGAAAAGCTGAAGCTAATGAATTTCCCATCTCTAAGACACATTTTACGGGAATAGCCATTGGGTCCTCATCAACATCACCTACAGATGTGTCATTCTCACATTTTGCCGATTGCCTAGATTATGTGGACAGAGCCTTATTGTGGGGGTCGTCTTCTACTTCCTATTTCAACACAAATGTAGATGTCACTTTGATACTTCCACTATCTATCCAAAAATATTTCAACCAATCCACTGAACACAACCACCTCTATCACAACTTCTTCCATGACACCCATCATAACTCAACACGTACCCTTACCCATAACCCAACCTACATCTAAATCCAAACCCACACATACATCATCTTCCTCGACTAAACCTATCACTACCTTAGGGGTCACCCCAACCACCAACCTTACTCATCCACCTATCAAACTGGATTTAGCTACATCCTCCAAAGTCAACACCACACCTACTCCAACACCCAAACAAAAGAACCAAATCCATAGAACTCATACTCGGCTATGCCAATCACACCTGCACTGGTCCCATCCATCTTAGGACCTCAGCTTCCCAACACGGTTAAGAAACTTCCACCCATCAATAAACCAAAAACACAACAGCCCACTCCTTCCTCACAAACCTCTAACCTACCTGAAAGCACGACATGACTTACAGGTACACCTATAACATCTTTACCACCCATACCTCCAATAACCTCCGCAACTTCTTCATTACCCACTACACTTCAGTCTCTATCTCTCACACCCCCTGCTCGACCCGCATCATCTACCTTCACAACACCTTCGTTATCCCCATGGGTAACTCACCCTCTTCCCCCATCTAATTTTCCCTCTAGATCTCATACACCCATATCACCTTTACCTAAGAAGGTGTAACACAAAAACAAAAATCCATAACCCTCCAATAAGGTAGTCAAAGCAACCATACACCCTCTGCCCGTTCATCTACCATACCCCTACCCAAACAAACATGACCAACACCCAAGACTACTCTAGCACCCAAAACCATGGCTCAACCCACTCCCCCTCCTACAAGGACCATTCCTCAACAATCAGCCATACCTACACCCAAACCCACTTTCACTTCCCATTGTGATCCACTAGCGGGGTCCTATGCCAAAATATTAACCAACCTCCTTGAGACTTCTATTATCACATTACCACCACTTAGACCTTATGACCCCCTCAAACCCAAGCCAAAAGGGTTTGATGACACTAAAATTTGTGCCTACCATCATGTGTCAGGGCACGATGTGGAGAACTATAAGGCCTTGAAAATTATCCTTATCTAGTTGTGTCCTCCGGAAGCCAACTTTGATGATGATGACCTTCTCGATGAGGAAACTACTTCACCGACACCCATTCCCATAGTCCTTCCTTCATTGCCCACTCGAAAAACCATGACCTCCACCACCACATCTCCTAGAACCACCTCCAAGATTTGAAATTAACATGGTTCACATAGAGAACTTGCCACACCATCACCCAAAATGTCATTGTGCCTAGCTCACCTCACAGGGTTTTTCTCCTCCGGTAGGTTTTTTCCCATCATGTCATTATACCACTCACCCTACACCTTCTCTATTTTCCAACTCCCCTCAGATCAACATGATCCACATTACTACCCATGCTTAGAAGGATAAAGGTAAGGAAAAGGCAACTAACCCACCAACCAATCCTATACCCAACATACCATCTGCACCCATACCTAAAATCACTATCCAGTAGCCCCACATACCCCATTTCTAATGGAGTCACACATCACACCATGCTCAAACAATTACACTAATCTCCCCTCAAAATGTCCTTATATGACCTCATCCAAACCTCAAAATCCAATCGTCAAGCTCTCATGGAGGTTTTTTAATCTATTGAGGTTTTAGCCAATGACCCTACACCCGTAGCCTCATTATCACACCCCATCATGTAGCCTCTCTCACCAAATTTCCACCTTTATCCACACCACACCCTACTCACCAAGTAGCCTCCCTTAGCTTCTCAAAGGAAGAGATCACACCACACCAAATGGATGACCCAGACCTATCCCTCTTCATATATGTCCACATCGATGATATATTTGTATGATGTGTAATGATTAATGGGGGCACTAGTATTAATATCATTTCATCCCACACATTCACTCAAATGTGCATACCTAACAATTACATGCATAAACATCCTGTCATGTTGCATTCATTCAATGATGCTATCACCTCTACATTAGGCACTATTCATCCTCCACATTCACATGGGCCCCCACTATCCTAGAATTATTTTACATCTTGGGGGGAATTCAATATAACTTGTTGCTTGGAAGACCCTAGATTCATGTCATGGGTTGTGTTCCTTCCACTTTGCATCATTGTGTAAAGTTTGAACATGAAGGACACACCTATACCATTCAGCTGATCCATCACCTTTTAAAACATGCAACATGCTTTACCGACCTAATGACATGCTTATACCCATTAAGGTGTCTACCTCCACAACCACTACCACTTCACCTACACTTCCGCTTACCAGTACAGTCGCCACCTCCACCACACATACCTCTTCCACTCCTACCACCGCCACAACCTCCACAGCCAACCCATCAGTCTCCCAATCCATTAACTCCACCTCCACATCAACCTCCGACATATCATCTATTCCCACTACCCACATACCAACCACTAATCCCTTGGAAGGTGTTTTTCAATGCCTCACTCTGGGGGAATACCACCTATATAGTGTCAACACATTCCTTACTCCACAAGAGTATGGAAGTCTTCACCAACACCCTCACTATGATCACCACATAGGAGAATGCCTCCTTTATGGTCCTCCTCATCTTCATACCAGTCTCACCTATGGGGACTTGATACTACCATGTACACACCCAAACCACCATCATAAACCCACCCATTTTCTGTTGACTTCTAGTCTCTCACCAATCACCATTTTTCCCACACCTTCTACACCGATGTGTGGAAGGGTTTTGGTTTTGATTTTATGAGCAAGGCCGCCATACCATTATTCCATGTACCACCTGCAAACATAATGATCATAGTGGTATCATCTTTCTGAACCACCTACCAAATAGGCCTACATTGAACTCATCAAGGACATCATCCCTTCTCCACCTTCTTCACCCGCTTCGCCTTCATCACCACCTTTGCCGATGGATTCGATGGATCCTAAATCTATCCCTCCTAATTTTTTTTTTCATAAACACCATTTCATTAGGGCCTTTGACTTATCAACATGAGGGCGAGGCTCCTTCCTCTCTTCCCTTCCTATATCCTGAAATGATCGATGATGATGATACACCTTCGATTAACGTCATCCAATGTCAGGATGATGAATCTATACTCACCTACCTTGGTGTAGAAGACTCATATATTCATCGGTCGTTACCTTCTAAGATGCAAACCATGTTGAATGAATGACTATCGAAATCAACATTCATACTCAGGATGACCTGCACATCCTAAAGATCGGCCAATCTTTGGATGTTGTTGAACAGGAAGCCATCACTTCTTTTCTCAAAAATCATAACCACACTTTTTCTTGGTCTTATGTAGACATGCCCAGTATTGACCCCACCATAGTGGTCCACAATATTGTAACCATTCCCGATGCCAAACCCATCAAACAAAAGATGAGGAAAATGCACCCTCGCATTGCCCTTCTCGTCAAAGAAGAACTTCAGCACCTTCTTTTGTTTCCTTCATATTACCCATTGATTATCCTCATTGGATTTCTAACATTGTCCCTATCACTAAGGTGATAAGGGGACTCCACATTTACATGGATTTCTGTGACCTCAACCTAGCCTACCCAAAAGATGACTTCCCTTACCGGTATTGACCAACTAGTTGACCTTACCACTAGTCACGAGATGATATCACTCATGGATGGCTTCTCGGGTTATAACCAAATCCTACTTGCCCCAGAGGATCAACATAAAACCACATTCATCACCCCTTGGGGGACCTTCTGCTACTGAGTCATGCCTTTTGGCCTTAAAAATGTTGGTGCCACATATCAGTGGGCTATGACTTACATCTTCCATGATATCATGCATCATATATTGGAAGATTACATGGATGATCTCTTGGAAAAATCTAAATGCCACTCGAGCACCTTGCATCCTAAAAACCATTTTTGACCGTCTCATTAAATATTGTGTTCACCTTCAGCCTAAGAAGTGCATCTTCATGGTCCTCTCAGGAAAACTCCTGGGCTTTATCATTTCCCTATGTGGTATAGAAGTTGACCCTGCTAAAGTCAAGGCCATTCTCGAAATGCCTCCACCTACTAACCTTAGACAACTCCATAGCCTGTAAGGTAAGTTATAGTCTATTCGACATTTCATTTCACAATTATCTGATCGGTGCCAACCATTTCATCATCTGCTCAAGAAGGATGTCTCCTTTAAATGGGATGATGACTACCATAAAGATTTTGAGGCCCTCAAACAATACCTTCTCCAACCACCCATACTCATTCCACCTAAATATGATCAACCTTTCTACCTATACATCTCATCTACCGATCACTCCTTGGGAGCATGCACACTCATCATGATGAACAACACAGGAGGAGAGGCATGTGGTTTATTACATAAGCCATACTCTTTTGGACTACGAAACCTGATATACCCATCCCGAAAAACTTTTCTTAGCCTTAGTTTTCATTGCCACCAAACTCTGCCATTACCTACTCAACCACAAAACCTATGTTGTGACCAACACCGACCCCCTACACTTCATGTATGCTAAACCTTACCAAAATCAGCATGCCACACATTGGCTTATGTTGTTAGCTGACCTTGACCTTGAATTCATTCATCAAAAGTCCATTAAGGGCCAAGCTATCACCGACCAATTGGCTGACACACCTATTTCCGGGGATCAACCCTCTAATTTTGACTTTCCAGATGAGTCAATTGCTACCCTTTCCTGGACAAACCCGCTTACCAAATGACACTCTTCTTCGATGGTTCCAAGTGTTAGCATGGGGGTGGGGCTGGTATTATCCTCATTCTACTTGATGGTGAACCCATGCCTTTGTCTTTCAAACTATATTTTGATTGTACAAACAATATTTCCAAATACGAAGCACTCGTACTAATTAGGTCTTGAGCCACCTTATGCCCTAGATGTCAAATCAATCAACATATTTGGTGATTCTCAATTGGTTGTGAACCAAGTTAATGGTATATACCAATGTCGTAATGAGATACTTCAAAAGTATAAACATCATGTGGATATACTTTTGACCACCTTTGACCGTTATGCCCTATAAACCATCCCTCATTCAACTAACAAATTTATAGACACCATGGCCTACTTGGCTTCTCAAATACCCACTTCGCCCGCCGATTCTAAAATCTTTGTCACCATACAATGACTCCAATCACCCTCTTACTTACCTCACAACTTTTACTCTATTAGAACTGCTACCCCTGACCCGAGTGACCTGTGGTATAAACAATACTCCAACTATCTTTCTCTCTCCATTTTACCCCCGATCTCACTCGTAATGGACAATGCGCCTTCCTTAAAAAGGTCTCTCGTTATGTCATCATGGGGGGCCTCCTCTATAAGTGTAGCTTTGATGGTATTCTCTTACGATGCCTCATGAGTTCTAAAATTCCTTATACCATTAAGGAGGTTCATGATGGCATATGTGGAGGTCACTTGATGGCCTTGTTGTTGCTAAGCGTATTCTTTTCCTAGGCTATTACTTGGTTGAACCTTAACCTTGATTGTTACAACTATGTCAAACATTGTATAAAATGCCAACAAAATTCCAACCTTCATCATACACCCAGTCATGCCTTACAGGTCACCCATGACCTTTGGCCCTTCTCTCAATGGGGTTTAGATCTTGTCAGAGAGATTAACCCCCATTCTTCCTAATGACATCAATGGATCATCACCGCTACCGAATACTACACAAAATGGGTGGAAGCCATACCACTCATCACCACAAAATATGAGAAAATATGTGATTTCATCAATCATCACATCACTTTTCACTTTGGTGTTCCTCATCGCCTCATCACTGACAATGGAAAACAATTTAAAAACAAAACATTACAAAAATATTTTGATGCATTTGGCATTCAGCTAAGTTTCTCCTCACCTTATTACCCACAAACCAATGGCAAACTGAATCCACTAACAAAACGTTAAAAAAATTCTTATGAAAGTGGTTAATGATACTGGGAAGGATTGGCATACGCACATTCCTTTTTCCCTATGGGCATACCACACTAGTATTCACACTTCCATTGCTGCCACACCATTTTCTCTGGTCTATGGTACCAAGGTGGTTCTACCTCTTGAAGTCTAGATTCCCTCACTCCACATTTCTCTCCATGACATGCTCAATGATGATGACTTTTGTCAAGACTATTTAGCACAACTTGAGTTATTATACGAATGTCATCTTAACGCTCTTGATCACCTTCAAGTTTACCAAAAACGTATCAAACGTGCCTATGAAAAACATGTCCATGAATGAACCTTCTAAGTTGGTGACCTTGTCCTAAAAGAAAATCAACACGTAACCAAAGAAGAAAAAAGTAAACGGGGAAAATTTGCTCCTAATTGGCTTGGACCATACTATGTGACTCATACTTATGGATCAGGTGCTTATCATTTATCTTCACTCGATGGTAAACTTGAACCTGAGCCCCTTAATGCCTTTCATCTTCAACCATTCTACTGTTGACCTATAGTCCTACCTCACCTTTTTCCTCTTTCCATGCTCATCCCTTGAGCACTACCCACTTCCTAAATCCTCACCAACAATTAAACAAGAATCATGTGATTACCCATCACTTGTCATCTTCTCTTGAATATGTGTACCATGACACCTGCACATAGCATGATTCTCATGGATATTTTCATCCACCTTTAGATGAGATCCCATGATCGTTTCACTCTAATTTTTGAACAATATTCCTATTCTTCACCTTGGTCTTTTCCATGACTTCAAATCCCTCACATGGGACCCAACTCCTTGAGTCAAACTTCTCACAAAAAGATGACTCCCTCAAAAGGACATCTTCCTCTCAAAGCAATCACTGTTGTAAATAGACTGCTCCCTCAAAGGACAAGCTATGTAAAGCTAAAAAAAAAAAAGAGAAAAGTGGAAGCTTCCCACATCGATCAGCTTCATGAAGACCTCAAGGAGTTAAATTCCTCATCCCATATAGACTTCCCACATTGATCAGTCTATCTCAAATACAAGTCAAAATAAGACTTTTCGTCATGGACTTGCCCATTGTGACCTCGGATCTCTTGCCCAAAGAGCATGCTACCACATATCATATAAAATTTAACCACCTTTCACTTTTCTCACCATTCCCACTCCCTTTCCTACCACCTCAAGGGACCTCTTGGAAACCAAGATATTTGGTGATCATGTGACTACTTTTCACCTTAGAACAATCAATCATGCAATGTCTTTAGGGTCTTACGTTCATCACCTCCTCCAAGGTATGATCTACTTAGTATGATCCTAACCAATCAGGTGGCTTTATTACCTCCTCTTATCTTTTAAACGACGTTATTTATGTTTTGATTACCTTATACAAGCTTTGGTCCTCGACACTTACCTTTGGGGTAATCTTCTTCTTTTTCCACAATCAACATCACCTATACCAATTTTCCTATAACCCACACACACCTAACAGACCTAAACCCACAACATGCCTAAAACCTACCAACTCATTTTCATACCCCCTCATATTATTCCCTAGCTTATGGGAGAACTACATCGGCTTGAGGTCCCTTTTCACTAGGACTATGTATGTAGGCAGCACTTTGAGGGCATGGGGCCCTTAGAGGTTAGCTCGGCCACTCTCTACCCTAACCAATCCATCTTTTCATCTTCCTAAAATCACATTTTTCCCCTACGTAGTTTCCTTTTTATATCACAGAATTGGAAATTAAAACCACAAAAACAAGTTGCAACACATTTTTATCATCAACACAACATACATTTATTATGACTACCATTTCTCTACCATCATCATGTGTATATTATAACACATCTCACACATGAAACATTTTATCATTCATTGCACAAAATAATGAATCACAACTTCAACTACTTGAAACACAACCATGCCTAAACAAATCTGACTCGATCCATGCCTAAACCACCTGACTTGATCCATGCCTAAACCAGCCTGACTCGATCCATGCCTAAACCAACTTGACTCGATCCATGCCTAAGACCTGACTTGATCCATGCCTAAACCAACCTGACTCCATCATGCCTCACTCACCTAAGTTTCATCCATATCACGACAAAAAATTAAAATTCTCATACAACACCAACAAATCATCACAAATCTCATGTATCTCAACATATAAATAAATGTGTATCTCAATACAATATATGTGGATATCCCATCATGTCTATCTCAAAAAAATCATTGGCATGCAGGCCGATACTCAATACAAAATGTCATCGGCATGCAGGCCAGTCTCATATATAATAAAATAATAAACCAATACAAAATATCTTCGGTGCACAGGCCGATATATGCTCAAAATATACAAAAAATCTCATACATCCTCACTATCTTTGGCACGTAGGCCAGTATATATCAAAAATGACTACCATACATCAAAAATCAGGAGCCATATATCAGGCATCTCGGTGGATATCCTCCATATCTATATCTCTTGTACCCTCTGCCTCCTCGACCACTATCTGGCAACTGGATAACATCTCCCCACCCATCAGAGGTGGTGGATGGGTCCCTACTGCGGCACCTCACTGGAGCTGGTCTCTGTGTGCTAGTAATCTCTACCTATTTTTACCTCGGAGATCGATGGCCCCATATTCTCTCCACACTGTGAGTGTGGGATCTAGTCCTCTCACTCGAAGTCTATCTCGGTACCACCATCGGCTGGTCTGGTAGTAACTAGTCGGCCTCACCTAGGGCATCTTGTAACCTAGATATAGGCATGGTTTATGGTAGTCCCATAGGCCTCGGCCCCTGTACCTATCCTGTGGGACCCTATCCCGCTCCTTCCTATGAACTAGGACCCTGTCCTAGTGCTGTGGTGGTGCCCTCTGTCCCCCGTGCTTGTATCTCGGGCTGTAAGGCTCCAATCTATGGTTAAGCTATGGTCATTTGACCTATAACCCTATTACTTGTGCTTGTAATGCCCCCAACTCATCCCCTCCCCCTCCTCTCCTACTTATTTCTCTCCCCATTCCTATTTAACCCACTTTACCCTTTTGTTTTCACATTTTATTTTTCCCCACCCAAAACAAAACCACCTACAAAATTTTCAAACTCATCTAATCTATCTAACCACATACAACTAGAGTTGGACACTTACCTCAATGTGCTTCGTCATCTTGGTGGTGCATCATGCCCTACTTTGGTGGCCTACCCGATCCCTTTAGGCCTCTGCCATCACTAAATCTCCACCCACATCTCCAACCAATTGAATCACATGCACCGATCCTGTGGACCTACCTCTCACCTACCAATCACCCACCATTCACACCACCAACTTAACACTCTATTCCATCTAGAAACTTTTCCCTCTTTTCTTTCTCTTTTTCATTTTCTTAATTTTCGAATGAAAAATGAATAACAAAAACACAATTTTTTTGTTTTTATAACAAACCCGATCTAACTGAAACTAGTTTCCCCCTCACCGGCATCGGTCACATGCCCTACCTTACCATGGTTGGTTTCACTATACTAGCATCAGTTACCCTTGACTAACATCGGTCATCCTATCTAGCTCAAAACCCAACATTTTACCCTATTACCCTACCTATCCCTCCTTTTTTTCCACACCTCCCCTTTACCCTGACCATTTACCTCACCCAACCTTTACTCTAACCATTTACCTCACCCAACCTTTACCCTGACTATTTACCTCACCCTCCTAACCTCATCCTTTACTACCTACCCTCTTCCTCCTTTGGGGACTCATTATTTTACCCATACCTCAACCTTACCCATGTCGTGACCTAGATATTTGGACCTGGACCATCGCTAGTGACCTTTAACCCCATGTGTTCACTATACCTTGTGACACTATTACATGTGTTGATTGACCTAATGACCTTACCTTGTCTCTTGTCATGACCGTTTATCCTGACCCTACCTTGGGTGTACTAGAACATACCTAAATGTTCCTGCACCTCACCTACATTGTGCTTCCTAACCATATCCTATACCTTGGATACCGGAATCACTTTGACCTTGTTTGGATGAACCTATCGACCTTAGAAAATGTATAGTTTTCTTGCTCTTCAACTTGGTAACATGATGTAGTTTATATGTGTGTGTGCATTTGACTGTTCCTACCTTTGACCCTGACCCATTACCTAGATTACCTAAGTCAAACTTTTTCCTTTTCCACCCGCTCCCCACCTTTTCCCTTTCTCATATTTACCTTTTATCAAACCACTCACCGATTCTACCTTCTGCCTTGTTAGTTCCTAGTTTGAGGGGGATCACCTTCACCCACACATGGGGCACCCACATCTTATTTTTGTTAGCATTGCTTACTAATACAAGCTACACAAAAAAGGGGTAAAATGTAGACACTAAAATTAGGTCACACTCCCCTTTGGTCCCTCGACAAATAAATACCTTCATCACATTCACCTAGCCATGGCCCCCTTCACCCCACTAATATTAATTTAATTAAATTAATTCATTAGCCTCACAATATTTATTATTTAAATCTCCTAATTTAAATAATGCCCACACTTACACCTCACCTAGACACCTCACCAAGCCAACTCACCCTAAGACCTATTCTTAGTAAGTTGTCATAACTAACTAAGACTTACCCAAACCCTAAAAATCAATGCCTACATTCCCTCTAACCACATTCTGCATGTTGACAAGAAGCTTCTAGTCTGATTTGTGGGTGAATGACACGAGATCCAGAAAATCAAGGGGATCTACCTAGTTTAGTAAACCTAGGAAATCCCATCACCGTTATTAAGCTGGAAGCCGACCACCGTCGGTCACCTTTTAATCCCCAAAACAACCTTATTTTTGAGGTTGGAAAACATTGGGAGTTTTCCTAAGAGATAAGACATATTTTTAGAGCAAGTTTCTGTGAGAACACACATGCAAGTAAGGAGATCAAGCATTTTCTTTTACACAGGCATCTACAATCACCCAAAATCATCCAACACTCACCCCAACACAAATTTGATCCAAAAAAGTAAAAGGGAATGCAAATATAGCCCATGCAGGAGCTTTCCAACATTTGGTGATCCTCAACAACATTCAACCTCTTACCAGTACCTTCATCCATCACTCATAAACACCCAGAACCAGATTTAAAGTAAGTAGAATAGTTTACTCCTTTGGTTCATTCATTTTATCATTGTATTGTCATGATTTGTTCTCTTAGCCACCCATTGACCTCCTTTAATACTCACCCCTCCACATACCCATTAAAACCCCACCAAACCCCATCCAAACAGCCTAATACCTTGTTCCGGCCAACCAAGTCCTTTGTGCAATCACAAGGGAGACCCAAAGCTCATTCTGTGGCATTCTCAGTTTTCCATAGTAACCGGCACTAGTTATCCCCAACCGGCATCAGTCACCCTTAACCGGCATTGGTCTCTATATTTACCAATAGAGTCCAAAATAGTGACCCACCCACCTATTCTCACATCACCCTTAATCACATGTGACCTACCTGAGACCTCTGTAAGACCTACAAGAGACCCAGAACCAGTTACTTGACCTTTGGATCTTATTTTAACCTAAATCTGTTAGATTAAATATTTCTTATTGTGTTTAAATGAGATACCTAAATCATTTTAATTGTAATAAGATTTACTTCATTACCAACATTAAATTATTTTAAATAGTGGATTGATAGCCATCTAGGAAGTATCACACTTCCTAGATCTAGCACATGCTAGGCAGTTCACTGCACATATTGTTTAAATTTTATTTGGTGGTCTTGTGTTCCATTTCAGGTAGTTCCTCCTAGCCAAAAGGAAGCTCTCATGTGGATTCAGAACGCACGCAATAAACCAACAACCAGCATTCCAATAAGTATTCCTCTTATGCCCATTACCCTATCTATTTCATCAATATTCAAAGAAACTCTAAGAATCGGGTGAAATAGGTATAGGGATGTAATTTTCAGAATGAATGCCCTAAGAGGCTCTGTTTCTTGGAAGTATCTATTAGATTTTGAAAATATAGGGGCAGATTGAGAAGTAAATGTTTCAAATATAGATGAAGGACCCTCTCTAGATGGAAAATTCAATTCAATAGAGAGACTACTTGATTCCGATTCACTTGAGGAAGTATCGTAATCTTCAATCACATGTTGGTTATTTTCACCAATGGAGATCTCTTTTCTTGATGCTTAATCTCCAACAACCTTCCAAATTCTTCTTCCTTCGAATTAGACTTTCCCAACTCTTGAAACAACTTTATACTAAGGTCCTTAGTGAAGAAAGATATTATTCATTCCACCTTTCAAGATATTAGTGACAAATATTACTTGATATATGTTAAGACATTGGATTTTATAAAGAATTTAAAGAAACGGAGTTGCCACTAAGGATTTTAACCTTAGCTTGTGCAAATGCACTATGAGATACCTATCAAATGTTTATCAAAACTAGATTTATGCAAAGCTTATAATATCTACTCTTCTTTTACCCAAATTTATTAATGATGATACAAATCTTAGTGTGATAACTGTATAAGCTAGAAATATTGCACTCAGAACTCACAAATTTGAATAATTCTTATAGATATGAGTAGATAATGATGTTTCAACAATGTATTAGCACTTTAAAATCTATAAAAAGAATTACCAAGGTCTATATGCATACACCTTTGTTCAAATACTTCAAGTAGTCCTTGAAAATGGAGTCACAAGTGTTGGTATCCAAATTTGTTCTCCCTTTCAAGCCGAGTAGCAACAAATATTAGACATGGATCTTAGAGACAAGATAGATCATAGTGTGTTTCATTTTGTAGCTAGGGATGAGATCTAACTAGCCCTTTATTACTCAAATTTTTGGAGAGATGGATAACACCTTTAAGAGGATTTGACTTGTCCTCACTACTTTAGGCCATGCCTCTTCGACCAGGGTGAGAGGACCCTTAGTGTAACCTTTATTTGATGAAGGAGATGGAGATATCCTTCTTTTGCATAAATTCTATGTCGAAAACCTTGGGAAAAGATGGTCAATACTACAAGATTTAACTCTTAAGAGTTGTCACTTCTAAACAATGGATATATTTTCAACACAAGGTTAAGGTTACTAAAGAAATTGAGAAATCCTAATTATTATGCATATTTTAGTAATTTTATTTTGTTCCTTTGTTGATATACAAGGAAAAAAGGGGTAGTCGGGGTGGATACATGGTCATTGAATCATTTTGGTAGGAGATGAAGCGGGATAAAGTTGATTATACTACATATTTGAAGGAATTCACAAAAATGAAAAACTTCAACAACAGAAAGCTTCAAAATAGTTAAGGCGTTCCTTCAACCGAGAAGGTGTACTTTAATGAAGGCCTAGATAATCATGTTTTCACATAATATTTGAGACTCTAACACAAAGGCTTGAATTGAATGACTCAATTAAACACCAAAGTCTACGATTAATCATGCCTAAGGTACACCGAAGACTTATAAACAGTCTTTATCAATAAATGACAGGTGAATTGATTTAAATTTTTTTTATCTCATCCAAGATGAAGGTTCTTATTGAAATGAAATTAAAAATACCATTAGACTATCAGAGGGACAAGATCCTATGTGATTTCACAAAAAATTCAATGTAAGATTGCAATAGGAATGAAAGAAACTATTTGCAGACATTTTGAAACAAAGTAGACACAAATTGCTAGAGATTGGACACAAATTGATTTTAAAATTACTTAGATTCATCAGTAGTGGAAATATTCTAGAGAAATCTCAATGCTCATCAATGGTTATACATCTACAAACAACTTTACATGAGAGAAAATATAACATACAAGAAAATAGTAGGTTATCTCAGCTTTGGTCTCTCACGAAGATGACTTTCTCAAATTTTCTCTTAAAAATTCAACCTTCGACTTATTGTAAGAGTATTTCGATTGCATTTATACATTTTAGTCACTTAATTTCCCCCCCAAAAGAGAAGAATAGTTGAGGGACCTTTTCTTGTTACTAATTTTCTTCAAAAAGTGATATTTAAAAAATTAGATCCGAAGGCGATAGGTTGACCAACTATGAACCGATCACATTTATTGGGCCCTCAAATAATGACTAGGATGCCATGCCACAATTTTTGGTAATCCTTCTAATCATTCTAATTTTTCATGTGAGAAATACCCTTTTTAATCATTTTCTGGAGACTCTGCATAGTTGGATATGACAGGTAATCTTTTTCGCTCTCAAGGAAACACCTTTTTCATCTTTTACGCCTACACTTTCATCATTTCATCCATTTTCCCTCTCTTTCCTCTGAAATTCTACCCCACATCCATTTCCTCTTGTAATTCCTATTTTTTTGAGTGCTTGAGGAATTCCCACTATAAAATATCAACCTTAAAAATTCTTGGACTCACAATTTAAGTTTTAAATTCATTCAATGGAACCTTATAGATAGAGACAACAAGGAATTTCATCAAAGAATGATAAAAAATAGTGTGTATTCACATCTCTAGGAGTCTTGGAGCAAAAATGACAAAAAATAGGTGAAATGCACAACAACCATTGATTTTCCCCTTTTTCACTTTATATCATAGTCATCCACATGTTTCCTTGGTGCAACTACAAAGGAGAAACACAGAGGCAAGTCCCAAATAAGCACGAGCCTTCCACATACCTGGGCCCAAGAAAAATGCCTTTTGGCCTTTGAAAAGTCTCATTGTAAAAAGGAGCTAGCAAAATCCTCCACATGTCTCAATGGCACATTTTGAGATGGTCCCCAAAATCAGAGACCCCAAACAAGCATGGGCTCAACACGTGTCACTTTGTCTGGTAGAGTCTGTTAAAAAGTTTAAGGTTCAGCAGAAGACGCCATGTGTCTAGGGTCTGAGACAAATTCCTTTGGCCATTGAAAATTTCAAGCAAAGGGCATAGTGAGAAGAAGCCTCCAAGTGTCCTCCAGGAACTTCTTCAAAATAAAAATTAGGGGTTGATCCCCAAATAGGCGTAGTCCCTCCACATGTCCCAGGCCTTTAGAAAGTTACTTGAAAAGTTTAAGTATGGGAAGACCCAACGGAAACCTCCATGTGTCTTCATGGTGTAACTTTGAGATGTTGCCCAAGAGTGGAGATCCTAAACAAGCGTGGGATCACCATGTGTCCCAGGCCTTAGAGAATTGCTTTGAAAATTTTAAGTATAGAGCGGAGCCGGTGGAAGCCTCCACATGTCTCTCTGTCACAATTGTTAAGGTGGGACCCTAAGGCGGATCCTAAAATGAGCACCTTCCCTCCACATGTGCATGGTTTACCAAAACTAAAGCTGGCCTTATGAAAAAAAATTCTAAGTGCTGGGAAAAGCAGCGGAAACCTCAACATGTTCCCCTGGCGCAACTCTAAGGCCAAACCAAAAGGTGAATTTCCAAATGAGCGTCATTCTTCCACGTGGAAATTTTTTGAGTTGAAGTGAGCCTTAGAGTTTTAAATTGCCCTGCCAAGCCACATCCAACCAAAAAGGGCCATGTTTCCACTAATGCTAAGATGTAAATTTGACAGGGAAAAATACACTCATCAAATCGTAAATGCAAAGCAAAATCACCATTTGAACCTAGAAATGAATCTTTCTTTTAAGGACAAAGAATTTAGAAATGTTATAAGGCTCAAATATGATCATCGAGCTACATCCAATCATGTTTCCATAGGTATTTGGGACAAAAATGATAGGGACAACAAAACGTGATTGTGGAAAATGGAAGGAAAGGAAAAACCTGAGTTTTACGCCCAAGTTACAGACTCTTTCATATGGATAGAGGAACGGAAAAAAATATGGACTTTTAAGTGATCCTCAACCAAGGAAGGGACTAATCATGGCAACCAAATGGAGGACGAGTCTTCAAGCACCAATACTGAGGAGATAGAAAACATGACAGAGGCCGTAAAATGAGGAATTTCAATGACAAATGGGGCGAGACTAATTTGAGTACCAATAGGTGCCAAGGGTCCCCTGGTGTAAATTTCCATTCTCCTTCACAACACAATATTTTCAGGCTAGATTCAAAGAGGAAAATAAAATAAGGTTTGAACTCAGTATGGTAGACCAAGATTACCGCGATCATGCGGGACATTGGTATATCCGAAGAAGCAAGCCAATGTGGAGAAGTATGTCTCCCATGATGTACATATGGTGAAACCAATAACATTGCTTGTTTATAGGAGGACTACAAGCAAGGGTATACCTACACATAAGGCTGAAGTATGAGAATGGCACTTACATTGAAAATTATGTCTCTATCCTGAGAAGACCCCACCATAAGGAAGAAGGTCACACTAAGGAAGGGAGAGAGAGGAGGCCCTTGAGAAAAATGCACCAAGTGCATAGACAACACAATATATAGGTGCACATGATTCAGGCACAAGGCCAAGCACCTATGCATGGAGTATATGTCCCCCGTATAAAAGAAAGATAAGATAGCTAAGGAAGAGGTGCCGAGCAAGAGAAGCCCCTAAAAAGAAGAGTGAAGTCGGGAATAAAGGAGTTACCTAGAGAGGAAGAAAAAGAAGAGTCTCCTATATTGGAATCACCAATTAGGAAGAAACAAAGGGTAATAGAAAAGGTGGACTCGGAAGAAATAGAGAGCATGGAGGCGATAAGGGAGATGGGGATGATGAAGAGCATGGTGAGGCTCAAGACCATCCTATGTACGATGTACACAAGTCAGAGAAGGAGGGAAATGAAGAGAAGGATGAGGATGAAGGAGGAACTCATGGTAAAAGCAAGAATGAGGAGGTCAACATGAAGGATCAAAGGACTCCAAGCCTAACCAAGGAATAGATAGAGGATGCTGCAGAAAGGGAAGTCGTAGGCATCATAAAAGACTTGGTGGATCAAGAGGTGGAGCACAGTGCCAAAGAAGTTATCAAGGAGATGGAGGGAAGCGAGAGTGTAGAAAAGGAGTATGGAATCATGGGCGGAGATCCCATCTCGGAGGTAAGCTTCCCAAAGGTAGCGCGAAAGGTTACACACACATGAGGAAAGGGTATGGTAGCGGCGTAGGAATAAGGAATGACTTACATCAATGATCTAAGTAAGGTCTTGTGTGGGTGTTTCTAATGTACTGTGCCTTCAAACCAACTCCTTGCATGGTCTTCTTTTAATGAATATGGTGCATAACCATGCACAAGGAAGATATTTTCTTGGGATTTTGAGTCCCACATTGATGAGCCTAAATTCAAGGTCAATAGTGTGCCATTGATGAAGATACCAGATACCAAGGGATTAAACCCTCTAGTGAATTCTCAACAACTATCATAAGAGAAAGTTTATAAAAGACTCAACAAGGTATTAATGGAGTTTTAGGTGAGGATCTTTGGGAGAAATGACAAAGTAAGGGTCCTAGAAGAAGAGCTTGAAAATAAAAATGAAGTGCTCATTGAATAGGAAAAGGAGCTAAAGTAGGAGGAGCTAATCAGTGCACAATTAAAGTGTGAATTAAGGGAGGAAAAGGAAAAGGTGTGAGAGATCCATAAGAAGATAGAAACTATTTCAGATGCCATAATCTTGAAGCACCCAGACCTAGCCTCACCTTAGAAAAAATATGATTCGATCATGCAATGCTTGGAATACGACCAACATCCTCACACTTTGGAGAGACGACCTCTCAAATTGGAATCAATAGAAGATGTATTTGCATGTCGAAGAAGGAAGAGACATTGAAGATTGGGAAGGTAATTACTTGGTATTCTAAGCTCATTTCCACTATGAAGACCTCCGCGCAAATGGTTGAGGCTGTTTATGGAAATTGCATTGACAGAGACAGGGTAGCAAGCATACTAGTTACTACACATGAGGTAGATATGATGGATTTTCAAGATAAGAACAAAGGAAATAGGCCGGAGTGGGATAATATCCTAGTTGAGGTTGAGAAAAATTTGGAATAAATTGAAACCTTTTGGGGTTCGATAAATAATCATCTTAATGAACTATATCCCCTAGTCACCCATAGAATGGATGCACTAGATGATCTTAGTAAGAAACTAGAAGGAATTGTAGACACGTTTAATGTTAAGAGTGACAAATTGATTTTTGATGAGGTGAGCACTTTAGTGGGTGACCTACTTCAGCAGGCATAGGGTGAGGTAGATTCTGGGAAAATATTGAAGCAATAGTAAAGAAATAATTCCCCCTCCTTCTGTAATAGTAGCAGATTCTTCCATTCTTTCATTATTTATTCAAACTGTCCTTATCCCACTATTATTTATTCTTTAAAGAAATAGGATGTTTCCAAGGATGGATAACACACTTAGTGTGGGGTGATGTTGGGCCCTAAAATATTAGCCAAGTATTAAAGGGCGCATGTGAATAGGACCAGATAAGAATAAGGGCGCTTGAGGGAAACTACAAAGGAAAAAGGGGTTTAAGAAGGTTTTAAGTTAAACCACGGCACACACAGGAAGCAGAACATGAGTTTAAAATACTTAGCCATATTTAGCATTCTATAGGCACTTGATGAAAAATGTGAAGACCTGACTAGGCGTGACGAGTGGTTAAGGTGCCAACCTGGAACCTTTGAGGTCAAGAAAAGCATATTCCACATAGGGAATATTCTTAGAAGACATCATTGCAGAGAGTGGAGGATTTTCAAAAGGATAAACATTCACTAATGGAGGACCACAACGAAACTTGGCATGTGATCTACCCAAGAGAGAAGGCATGAAAGTGGGTGTTGATCCTATAAAAAGAGATGCTCTAGCTAGAGGTAGAGAGGATAAGATAGAATAGGGATGAAAAGATAGAAAAAAACAAAATGCAAGAGATGATGAGACACGGAGGGAACACAAAAAGAATAAGAAACAGGGTAACAATGTGTTGTAGGTAGTGTTAGGGTTTAAAGTATTTAGTGATAAGGGTTATGAGGGATGCTCTAAGCCTATGTATGGTACTAGGATCTATAACGAGGGTTAAAATGGGAAATTTATAGAGAGGATCTCATATGGGGAAGGATTTGCGGGAATGAAGTCCCTGTCATTTATTGTATATGGTTTAAGATGACCCTTTTGACTATAATGTGGCTACCTGGACTATGTTAAATCAATATATCTTTGGATTCATTATGTATATTTTTCTTAAGGGTGTAAACCTCATGTCATTTGACTTATCATGGCTCATATTTAGTTTATTATGCTTCTTGCAATGTTCTTTAGCTTTTGTGATGCACCAATGTTAGATCTGCTAGTTGCATTTTCTACCTCTTTAAATAAGTGAATGTAATTCTACTTCTACAAATCATCCTCCATTAATGGTGGAACCATCTCACAAAGCTCACATAAAGGAGGGGCTTAGCACCTTTACATTCATAGGGTGAGTGTCCAGGTGCCCATGGGGTGACAAGTCGGTGTGCTTGGGGTTAGTAAATTTATTAAGGGTAAATAAATGACTACAATGAGTGTGCCCAAAATTTTAACACTATATTTAATAAGAATCTAACAAGAGTACCAATTAATATAATAACTATTAAATATTCTTGTTTGATTAAATACTATGATGTATTTGATAAGAATGTATCCTATTATATAAGGGATGAAAACCCCATAACTCTAAGGAAATATTTCAACATGGCCATTCAAATAGAAAATAATATCAAGGATAATTGTAAGTCCCTAAAGAGGGAAGGTATTAAGTTGGTTAAGCTAGAGACACCTTAGGCAAGAAATTATGTTGATGTAGAGGAAGTGGTTAAGACCTTGGCTATACAAGCTAAGGAAATCTCTTACAAATTGTATAGAGTAGAAAAAGGTTTGTCCCAAACCTCGAAATAGAATCGAGAATCCTAGACATAATAAATTTTGGAATCATCCCAAAGGAGATCATAGGGTTGAGGACAGAGGGAAGAGGCCCATGGACAAACATGACAAATAGTATGCTTTTAGATACGAAAATATAGTCCCATATCCTTTTTTGGGGAGAGTGGATTCTATGGAATAAGAAAAAAATATATAGACGGGTGTTATAAGTTCTTGCTTCCCCACCCTTATTTTGATAATCTAGTTGAGTATTATGATAATGATGAGGCTACTATTATTCATGCATGTGTACTAGATTATAAAAATGTTATAAGAAAGGTACATCTTCCACTAACCCCTTTGTGCTAGAACTGTGGATGAATTTTGGGCATGTGAAAATAAGGTATTATCCCTCCCTTTTGAAGTTAATGATGACATTGATATGGATCAATATTTTGAGTTACCTAATCAAAAATTTAAATAATTAGGAGCATTAATTCCTAAAAAGTATGATGGTAAAGTTCCTTCAAAGGAGGATAGGAAACTATTGATAAATTATGTTTTTGTCCAAGATGATGAGTATAATTTGAGAAATAGGAAAATCAAGGGGCCTACCTAAGATACTAATACCAGATGCCTATCTTAACCAATGTTCTTAAATATACTCCTAGGATAAATATACCAAATAAAATCCCCTGTGATTGGTCTAGGACTAAGTACTTCTCCCACACCCCCTGTTATAAAAGATTACATTCCTTTTGAGAAGGAAGTTATCCCGCCCCTAATGCATCCTTTCCCAAATACATTATATCTAATATGGCACGAGATAGTAATACCAATTTTCCTATTTTGGAATTTCTTAACATCCCAAAACATAGAAAGAGGGAATTTTAATATTTTGGATTCAAGGAGGATGTTGTTGTTAAAGAAAAAAATTGTGGGTGGAAAGGTGACTCCTAATAATGTTGAAAATAAATCGAAGGAAGTTAGTAGGATTTGAACCACCTCCCAAGATATATATGGGTACTTCCCTCATTGAAATTAAGTTGTATGTATACCCCTTTTTCAATATTCTCATTTTTAATGGTCGACTTTCAAACAACAACATGTTTGATTTAGGTGCCTTTTACAACATTATGCCACTAGCAGTCATGGATGAGTTAGATATTGAGATAAAAGATACTTTTGGAAAGTTTTATGCTATGGATTCAAGATAGGTAACTATGGTTGGTGATGTAAGAGGTTTGGTTGTGAAACTTGCTACTTATCTTGGTTTATACTTAACTATGAATGTTTTCATTGTTGATTACACTACTAAGTGGATGATGTTACTATCAAGAAATTGGGTAGCTATTATAGGGGAGTATTTATATGGACATGTATTTTGCTTCCATACCTTTGGAAGGGAATTTGTTTAAGTTACACAGAGAGGACAAGATGTTACACCTCATAGAAGATCCCATGAATGCTTTTTATAAGGTGTTATTTTGCTAATACAAATATGGGTAACATTGTTGGTAATGCTGATTTTAAAGATCAATGTTTAGATATGAATGCATAATTTGAAGTCACTAGTGCTCCATGGACTATGAATTTTGATGGAGCATGCTCTAATTTTGGAAATTAAGCCATTATAGTATTGAACTCCCAAGAAGTGGTTTTGTACCAATGTCTTTTGTCACTTCAATTCTAGGGAATTTTTTTTCTTTATCTTACTTTATGCTTCAATGATTTAATTACCCATATATTTAAACCCGAGAAAAATATTATTCTCATTAACTTCATGCTTCACTTATTTAAATACCTAGTATTTAAATTCAATAATAAATCTGAAATTGAATCAGTCCAGATAACTTGAGTCATGAAATCATGTGTAGTTGTATGAGAGTCTACAAATCCTTCTCGACCCCCTTCATCACTCTATACAAGCTATTACACTAAGTGTATCATTTGGTTTTCCTTTGTCAAGTATTGAAAACCAAATATAATTTTTCTAAGTGAATACTTGGAACTTAGTCATTGAATCCCATCTTGGTAGTAGGCATCTTAGTTCCTTGGTGACTCTAGGAAGTGTAATCACAAGCTTACACTACTTTGGCCAAAGTTTTAGAGACATGTATGCTATGCTCGGTTCACGATGTCACATGCATCACTAATAACTTGTCCATCACCTAATTTAGTTATATAGATTTTATTCCATCTTATCACATTAACAAATGAAAAATTAAGCATCTATTTAAGTATAACCTATTTTCTATGTTCATTTAGTTACTAACCTTGGTAAGTACATTTTACTAACCAAGCAGTCACAAGTTCTTAAGTACTTCATTCCATACTTATTTGATTTGATCGTACAAAGATGGTACTCAACCATGTTATGGTATAATGTTGCTAACATCAATGATATAATGAACCATTGCACATACAATTGATCTTGATCCACACATCTACTAATTTAGTTTAAAGTTTCATCTCATTACATAAACCGTTAATGAATTATATTAGTTTGATGTGTCATTTATATGGCAACACATATCAATCCTACAAAGGGATGAGTTTTGATAGCCCTAGGAAAATTGATATGCTCTAAAGGCCTAATCAATTAAGTTGATTTATAGTACCTGAATTAAACCTAGTCATCTTCTACAAATTGTGGACAAAAACCACCATTATAATCCAATTTTTTTAATTCAAAAGAGGTGTTCACTATTAGACTTCTTAATCATCTTCATTAGGAGATCATAATACATATTATTCCCCTTTATAACATAATTATGTTTGTTTGAGGAGGTCACATTACGATTTTTTTGTATTTCAAGTATTTCTTAGACACTATTACTGATTGTAACAACAATATTTATTTTTAATAATATATCTTTTACCTTAATTACGATTACTATACATTACTTTATACTAAGTATTAAATTGATATGAGCAATTACCTAACCAATACTCAAACTATCCAAGTATTGATAATTTTAAATGTAATATATATACTCATAGAGGAAGAGTTTACTCATATAGCCATTATGCATTGGGATTCATATCCTTCATAATATACCAAGGTGAACCTTTTGAATTTTTACCTAGATATGGTACATTCTTATCTATATTTCTTATCTTGTCATAGTATAACAGACCCCATAAGTGTAATACATACTCATAGCAATATATATTAGAGAAGTAATGTTACTTCATTAAATTCACATAAGGGAAATCCAACTATAGAGATGTCATTGTATATATGCTTAATATCATTGTAAATTAAACATATGAATACTTATTAATTCATCTCTTTATATTCATAATATTATATCTAATAGATTATAATTTATAGATAGATAATTTATTTTTATAATAATACAAATGTCTCAAGTACTCATACATAGTTCAAATCAATTCCTTACATGTCATGTTCATATTTAAACCTGAATAAGCCTTTTATTTACATAACAACAATCTACAATACTTAATTGAACTCATAAGTGACTTATTATTATGTGTCTCATTTATATAAGTTGCAACAGGATTTCAGAGCTTTCGAGGCCTTCATTACAAAAAAATATTTCTCACATGTACATAAACAATACACAAAAATCTTTATTCTAAATCTAGTGATAGCTTCTTCTTTTCATTCATAAAATTTGATGCAAAAATAATCAATGAAAGGCCATTCATTCTTTTCTTCTAGAATTCTAGAGATCCCAGAACTTGTAACTTAAAATGTTAATACACAAAATGTGCATGGTCAATCCAACATGACTGACATAATAAGATATATTTCTGCCTTAGAATCGTATGCCATTTAATATTTACACAAATGTAATCTGAAATAATTGGAACATTAAACCACATGGTAACCTTATATACAATCAATAACTAAAAACTATAGATCAAAATAAATCACCACTTTGTCTAACACCGAAAAGTTAGTCAACCATCAACGTTCTCATTTAAGCAAGATAACATTTCGAACCGAAAAGAAAAACATGCACACCTCAAATCTTCACAGAATACAATTGATTACCAAGCATTGCATATATGTATAAGTACACATTTCATTGATAACCAAGTATTGCATATAAGTATAAGTACATATTTCACTCCCACTTCATTCAATTATATGTATATGTACATATTTAATTTTTAGATCAATAATTATATATATACATACATATTTGATTTCCCTTTAAATAATATCTTAGACAAACAACCAAAAGGGGTTACTCATGCATTTGAGTACATTACATCTCAAACTATTTATGATTACATCATCAAACACGTAATGATTTACCACATCATTTCATTAATGATTATCAAGGGTATCATAATATCAGATTTGATACTATAGGTATTCAAAATAACCTATGCAATTTTCAAATATTACCAATTCACTCAAAGGAATAAAATATCAAACCATATGTATTCATACTTAGGAAAATAAGTAAAAGATAATATTCATTCTCTCAAGGGATTTCCAATAACAATAACATATTAATCACTAAACTTAAGTACTATTATAATAGTAACCTAGATTTCGACCCTTTGTAGAGAAAAACAAATAAATTGCTTACCCTTGAGCTTGTCTTCCTACCCTAATAAACCCTAAAAGATAGGTCAATCCCTTAACATATATGGCTTCCACCCAAAGGTGACATCCCTTCAAGTAGGAGGTGATATAATATCCTTACAAATAGTACCATCTACTCATAGTCAACTAAGTTAGCAAAGATATCGATTTTAGCAACCCTGACTTAGTTTATATACATACACATTTGATTTCCATTTAAATAATATCTTAGAAAAACAACCAAAAGGGGTTACTCATGAATTGAAAGTACGTTAAGTCTCAAACTATTTATGAATACATTGTCAAACACGTAATGATTTACCACATCATTTCATTAATGATTATCAAGGGTATCATAATATCATATTTGATACTATAGGTATACGAATAACCTATATAATTTTCAAAATAGCACCGATTCACTCAAAGGAATACAATATCAAAACGTATGTATTCATAATTAGGAAAAATAAGTAAAAGATAATATTCAATCTCTCAAGGTATTTTCCAATAACAATAACATATTAATCACTAAACCTAAGTACTATTATAATAGTAACCTATATTATGACCCTTAGTAGAGAAAAATAAATAACTTACTTACCCTTGAGCTTGTCTTCCTACCCTAACAAACCCTATAAGATAGGTCAAGCCCTTAACATAAATGACTCCCACCCAAAGGCAACATCCCTTCAAGTAGGAGGTGATATAATATCCTTCCAAATAATACCATCTACTCACAGTCAACTAAGTTAGTAGAGATATCGATTTTAGCAACCTGACTTAGTTTATATACATACACATTTGATTTCCATTTAAATAATATCTTAGACAAACAACCAAAAGGGGTTACTCATGAATTCAAGTACGTTAAGTCTCAAACTATTTATTACTACATTATCAAACACATAATGATTTACCACATCATTTCATTAATGATTATCAAGGGTATCATAATATCATATTTGATACTATAGGTATACAAAATAACCTATATTATTTTCAAATAAAGACCGATTCACTCAAAGGAATACAATATCAAAACGTATGTATTCATAATTAGGAAAATAAGTAAAAGAGAATATTCAATCTCTTAAGGTATTTTCCAATAACAATAACATATTAATCACTGAACCTAAGTACTATTATAATAGTAACCTATATTACGACCCTTAGTAGAAAAAAATAAATAACTTGCTTACCCTTGAGCTTGTCTTCCTACCCTAACAAACCGCTATAAGATAGGTCAAGCCCTTAACATAAAAGGCTCCCACCCAAAGGAAACATCCCTTCAAGTAGGAGGTGATATAATATCCTTCCAAATAATACCATCTACTCACAATCAACTAAGTTATGAGAGATATCAATTTTAGCAACCTGGACTTAGTTTACTCTATACAAGCCTACTGAGATAAGTCTAAAATCCATACATGCCAAACACTAGAAGATGACTGAACTTCCAAAACCAAGAGAGGAAAGACTATTCTTTATGGTTTAAAATATCAAAATAACAATTAGAAGGACACCAAAATGAGCCATACAAACTAGATCATAGAGTAGATAAGGATTCACAAGCTCTCGAATACCTACCCATATAAGTATTTAAATTCACGTTTATAAAAATAAAATACATCTAGAACCTCAGGTTTTTGGGTACCTTCCTATCAAAATACAAGCCATGGTTATATCCAAATAAATCTAAGTGCCTAACAAAATTTTTAGATAACAACACAACCATTCATATCATCATACAAAAAGAGAATCTAATCCACAAAGATCTCAACAACATAGCTTAAAATTACCTAGAAAACCTGTTTTCAAGTTATGGTTTTTGATACACAAAAATAGGTATAATATTATCCGGTATGCCCTAGTTTCAGGGGCTCAAATCTGAACCAAAAAAATTATTTTCCAAGAGGGTTTCATATAAAAAAAACAAATACTTTGGCAAAGGTTTATCTCTTGGTAACATTGTAGTCTAAGGTATTTATATTTTCAACTTCATACCCATATTTTCTCACTTGAGATAAATCGATAACACCTCAAAACATTACCACAAAAATGATAAAAACCACAAAGCGTAAACATCAATAAGCTCATATTGCAAGATTTAACTTGAGCAAATAATAAATAGAATAAGTGGATAAGCAGGATATAAATTGTATCATGCCTGCAATAATGAGTAGTGGCCATCTTTCCTTGCCAAGTTCTTGCTATTTTTCAAGAAGTAATTGCAAAATCCTCTACTTTCTCAATCTTTGAACAAGCCTAACCACTCAAAACTCTCACTTACACCTATTTTAATACAAAGATATTTTTATTCCTAGAAAAATAGCCAGTTCATAGTGAATCTATAACTCACATTATTTTTACATGTAGAGCTCCAAATGGAGTGAGAGAATCAGTAGGAAAACTAAAATTGTAGCACACTTTACCTAGAATATTCCCATTCTTCAAGTTCGAGGAGCTCATTTAATTCATTTATTACAAGATTACTACCATCATCACCACCCTCTAACTTTGGTAAGATAGAGTATCAGTTTGTTAACTTAAAACTTCAACAATACCTTTAACTTGCATGCATTGAAACTTGGTCAGTCAACGAACTTATCCATAATTAAAAATACAATGATTAAAACTATTTCGTAATAATGTCAAGTTCCAATTTATTTGCATCGTCATCTAGACTTTATTTTGGGTCATTACTAACTTTAGTTTAAGCTTTATCCCTTTTAGAATATCAACTTCATTATTCATTTTTAGTTCCTTTAAACCTACACCATGTATTTATTAGCATAAGAATAAAACTTAATAGTTTTGAGAATCACCTTAAGTTTAATATAAGGTTATATCCCTTAGTGTATAGGGTTTAGATCCGAGGGATCGTCCTTATCCCAATTATTATTTAAGCATACTTCGATCATAAGATCAAAACATTAGTCCTCTACTAATGTTATTCAAAACACATTATTACCAGATGATAATCATCAACAATATACTTATGCCATATAATCACAAGATCAACCTCAATCTATCTTGTTAGCAAAAACATATAGCAACCTTTAACATAGCAAGAATAAGTCATTCAAACATCCAATTAGTTTAATCACTATCATCAGGGTGATTATCTCATTATAAAAAGTGTTTATGCTATTTAATAAAACCATATTATTCAAGCTAAAAGTATCTCATAAAGCATAACAAACACCGAAATTAACAGTTTATAACTTACCCTACGAAAATCAAAAACTAAATTTTTGGGGTGTGATGGGTTATTTTAGTTTCTCTTTTAAGTTAAGTTTGGAATGAACCAATAACATTGTTGAATAATATTCACTTTTAATTGGTTTGATACTTTTTAGAGGCATAAAATTAAGGACCTCATTATAAGTGGTGAATCTAAGATATTTGAAAAAAATTATGAAAGATATATGTAACCAAGAATTAGAGATTGAGACAATACAAGCATGCAATATGGGACCTCATTGAGATATTTTACTCTTTCAATATTATATATCATAAGAGGAGTAAAAATGTAGTAGTTGATAGGTTAGAATTCTTGGCCTCTTAGTATCATAATGAGATTGTGTCCCCATATTGTAAATTTAAATTTGAATTTTTGTTCATACCTTTTTTCCTAACAATATTGAACATTGGAAGGTGTTTGATGATGATGCTCGAATCCAAAGTTTATTGAGTTTTAAATGTGAGTTTATAAATGAAATCATTAATCTTGAACCTATGGTGGTGTTGTGTGGTGAAAAGAAGATCCTATTTAGGTAGTAAGTGATTCCGCTAAAAGAAAACACTATTCTAAGAGGACTTGTGAGCCTTGAATCTTATTTTGACAATGGTGACAAAGCCATGAATAAATCTACCCACATAACAAGATATGTTATTGAATAAAACTTACGAAATTGTCATGATCCCAAGAATTTTTGGTTAAGGAGTAGTATAATTGAATAAGAAATAAAAGCTTATGCCAAACTGTTAAAAAATATTAGTAATGGCTTGTTTTGTACTATTATGAGTGAAAGTCTTATATGGAGGATTTATTTTAGCATGAAATACCTTTAAAACATCACACTAAGAATCTTAGACAAAAGTAGAGACCTATTAACCAAAAAATTACAGCTAAAGTACAAGAATAACTAAATAATCGAGCAATGGTGGCATAATCCAACCTACTAGATATTCCTCATGGGTTACAAACCTAGTACTAGTTAGAAAGAAAAATAGGTATATAAGGATTTTCATGGACTTAAAATTTCTAAATAAATCATCACTTAACAACAAATACCCTTTACCAAACATGGAAAAACTTTTATAAAAGGAATCATGGTCTAAAGTGTTGTCTACATTAGATGGTTTCTCTAGTTATAACCAACTTGTGGTCAAAGAATCAGAACAATATAAGACTACATTCACAACTCCTTGGGGCACATATGTTTATGTTAGAATGCCATTTGGATTGATGAATGTAGGGGCAAATTTTTAGAATTCCATGAACAATGCATTTTTGGGTTCATTAATTATTTTGTTGTTGTTTTTCAAGATGATATAATTGTTTTCTCTAGAAAGAGAGGTGATCACTTGGAGAACCTAAGAAAAATCAAGATCAGATGTAAAGAGTATGAAATCTCATTGAACCCAAGGAAATGCCACTTTGGGGAATAGAAATCCAAGTTGTTTGGAGACATTTCTTCTCATGAAGGGGTTATGATAGACCTCATGAGAGTAGAATAAATTGGTAAAGTGACCATCCCATATCTAAGAAAGGTATCCAATCCTTTTTTAGACAAATCAAATTTGTAAGAAGATTCATCTCCAACTTTGCTAATATTACTTTTCCTATCAAAATAATGTTGAAGAAAGATAAAGTCATAACATATAATGTTGAGGAAAATCAATCTTCTGGAGGAGTTAGAGAAGCACTCAAGACTGCCCCTATATTGGAAAATCTTGACTATAAGAAGGATTTAATGATTATTTCACTAAATATAGAATTATTTCAGTTTGATCAGCTAAAAATATAGCCAATATTGGAATCAAGTATTACTAGTTTTGGATTCAAAAATGTAAAATATTGGAATTATCTCGTACTCCAAAATTGCATAGATTGGATTCCAAAATCACATATATTGGAATTCGAGAATCACATATATTGGAATTCAAAATAACATATATTGGAATCAAAAATCACATATATTGGAATTTACTACACTCCAAATTCCCATATGTGGGAATACAAAAATCATAATATCGAAATCCAAAACTCAAATATTGGAATTGTTATATAGGCTAAGCGGTCGCTAGCATTATCTATGCTTGAGAATAAAAAAAAATTATATGTTTCATACGGGAAAGTAACTTCTAGGAATTATTTATGCTTTGTTATATACATAACATGTTTCTATTTTATACAAGCTAGCAGCCTCTAGGCATTATTTATTCTTTGTTATAAAAAAACATGTTTATGTTTTATATGGGCTAGCGACTGTTAGGCATTATTTATGCTTTGTTATATACAAAACATTTTTTTATACGGACTAATGGAAGCCAAACATTATTTAAGCTTTGTTCTAAAGAGAAAAAGTTTTTGTTTTATACTAGGTAAAGCAAATTGCTAGGCATTATGAATATTTTGGAATAAGGTTCTTATCGGTGTTTAAAAGTCTTTAAGATATAAATATGAAGAATTGAATAATTAAAATGTCTTGTGGTATAGTGTACGCTAGGGTAATGAAATTCAAGAGATTTGTGACACTTCTAAGTTCATTCAGTATGATGTTATTGAACCACAACATAACAAGAGAATTGCTAAAGATATTCTGAAGAAACTAGAAGATGGTGATTATTTACAGTAGGAGAATGCAATTAACTATAAAACCATTCCATAAATATTTAAATATTTAAATATGGATATGAAATTAATTATAACTAACTGTAAAACCAACCTAGATATATTTGTGATTTCATTTATAGATATGAAATAAATTTAAATTTCTTTACTAAAGATAGAAAAGTAGAAAACATTTTAAGATTGCTTGAATTTTATTATAACAATATTCCTCTCGGGATCCCAAATTAACAAAATAAATCATAGTAAATCTCTAAAAAATAAGCTCCCTCCAATTCATTTTTGATCACATAACATTAGAACATCTTCCATGTCCTTCAATGGTTGTAACATAGACCACAACTAGGTGTTAAATTTGACGCTTGTTTAGACGTTTTTAGCCGTAAAATAGTTGCAAATATTTTAAATAACTGTCAAATATGACTTGGATATTTTTTAGATATGACCCTCAACGTTTCTAGAGATTTATTTATATATTAATTATATTGAAAAATATTTAAGTATATACAATATAAATTTATATTTATTTTATGAATAATGTAAAAATAATACTATTTTACAATTTCTTGAAGGTTAAGTTTTTCTTGATAATTCACCACACAGGTTATTCAATCATACTGTCAGCTTATAATTAGTGAAAATATAAATACTCCCAACTTATATTTGTACAATCTTAACATAATATAATAAATTTAAGCAGTACCTTCATAATAACATATGAATGTATATATTATTTAAAATGTTAAGAAGTACCATCATAACAACATTTTGAAATGATAAATAGTTATTTAGCATTTTCTTTTGTCAAATATTTTATGCCCTCTACCACATTCAATCCCTGAGACACTATTTGTGAATTTTTTAATACAAATTGACCATCAACCATTTATATTTTATATAGTCTTCACGTCTACTTTTCATCCCCACCATAAAATTTTTAGAAGGGTTTCCCTTTGTACCTAATGTAATACATAAAGTGTTTTTAGAACTGTAGGAAAAATCATTTCTAATCCAAACCTTTTCTAGATCTCTTATTGTTATTCCCTCGACTATATTATAATGTTCCTTTCCCTAAGTGAGTCTTGGATTCAATACGGTTGATATTTTTATTGAATCCCGTTGATATCTTTTTAACATAAGAAGAAATGAGATTGTTAGACCAGAATCCTAGTTCACATTATGGTTATAATAATTTTATAAATTCTGACAGGCCACCTCATAGGTTAATAACTTTCACACCGAACCTAAATGACATCTTCTTATTGAATGTTTTTTTATCCCATATAAAAATTCCTCTATATATAAAATAATTAAATAATTCTTATCTTTACCTATACGAAAGTAAAAAAATTATTTTCATCAGCCGCATATCAATTATAATAAATTGAAATAAATAACATTTTAGGTTATGGCTACCAGTTACTGATTGAAATTGTGGCTTTGATTACACCTCATTTACACACTGTTGGATCCATTGATGCAAGATATATTTCAAATAAACATTCATCAATTAATAATATATTTCTTACTATTGAAAATGTGAGCATAATGTATTTGAAATAAACATTAATTGAAATACACATTAATCAATTCATAATCAATTTCATGATGTGGAAAATGAAAGATTAATTTGGAAAACATAATGGTTTTTTTGGTGATATGGTAAGTATAATATCAACTATTCTCTATCCTATGTTTAAAATTTAGTGGCCGCTAGGTTAAGCTTATATTTTCTAACCCACCCTTTTGTGGAAAATAGTCCTCAACTATTGATGAGGATTTACAACCGATAGGATATGCCATCATTGGCCGCACTACACTTCATTGTAAAACCTTTAATGAGGCTAGCCAAGTATTGCATTACACACCTACGAGTGGGATCAAGCCATATGTAGTTCTTCTTAAGATGATGTTGAAGCCAAAACAATGTTAATTCAATATAAGTAGTCAGTATGTAGTAGTGAATCAACTAAACATTGCAGATAGTATGCAGTTGTAAATCAATGATACATTGATAAAAGTAAGGTTTTATAGTCTAACCATTACTATATTGAATGTGGATGCATAGAGTCCACTAATCTCTATACTTTGTTTTAAATTGTTAGTGTAGCTTATAAATGGATTTCCTTAAACTTTTTCTTCTATCGTATGTCAATCATATAAACTAATTTTTGTTAGTTATCATTTCCTATAAATTTATGGGCCTTATAAATGATTTTGTTGTAAAATACACATGGCTAACTTACCATGTTGTGAGAGTTTATTCATGTTGGATACATCCACGCCCTCCATGGTTATGTTATATGGTTGTTGGTTGTCTACATAATCATTTATTGTCTTATAAATTTATGGGGCTTATTAGTAGGTTTGTTTTTAAATTCAAACAACTAACATACCAGATCTCGATTCCGTATTTGTGGAAAATGTTCCTACATTCTCCACATCCGTCATCTGAAATATAAAAAAATGTTTGTTAAAAAATTGAAAACCTTAGCAATTGACAATAGATCTCATTAAATGGATTTCAACATGGTGATTTAAGGTAAATCACCATGTTGAATCGGTTGTTTAATGTTAAGTTAAAAGGGTTGTACATCATATTTTATAGCTTTGTGGTTGTCTACATAAATAATAAATGTATAATTAGCATATATAGGTTCAAATCCATTAAAAAAATCACTTGTTGAAGTTGTCTTTGGTGACGAACCTTTCTTCATATGAGAATAGTAATGTTTTGAAACATTTCTTGAATATGTGTCTCAACAATAAAAATAGTAGATAGATCGGAATCAACTAATGCACATATTGCGACACTGCCGCCATAAAGAACTAGTACTAGAGAATTTTGGAACAACATCGAGTGAACATCTTAGCCTAGAACTCATAAGATCATTCATAAGGAAAAGGATGGATGTTTCCTTGTAAGTCAATTTCACTTATAGTTACCAATTTTTGTGGCAGTTTCTCCACCCAATCCCTAGTGCCTCTTCTCTATAATCACTATTATTGTCATAGTTTTGCACACCATTTAGTGTGTACATAGGAAACAAACTTTTGAATATCTCATTATTTTCGTAGATTCTATAACATCATAACATAATTGATTCTCCATTGTCTTTAAAAAATTGCATGTATGTTTTTATTGTATCGTGACAATTTTTGAATAATCAATTGGTGTTAGAACAATAATAATACAATCCAGCACATTGATTCTGATAACTATTAGATTCTCCATTATTACATCGGAAGAAATATCGCTAGCCAAATTACAAAAATCAGTGATCACACATTTAACATTGAAAGGATTAGTCAAAGGAATAACTGATAAAGTTGATGGAACCTGGAATGGATATGTACATTTACACAAAAAATTGTTTGTTTCTTCCATCCTTTCTAGTATATTTCCTTCCATTGACATTACATAGTTGTCTAATATTATCTGAACCATGATAGGAAGAACTTCTTCCACCTTATGGTTTTTTTCCGTTTGTTCATTTTTTCCCCGATTGGGAATTCGATTTTATTTTTCCATCTCTCTCTTCACCCAATAGTACAAGACAACTAGTGGTAGTGTGATTCATGTAATTTAAATTTTTCAATTAAATTGGATTCACTATAGGCTGTCAATACAATATTATCTAGATGTTTTTTTTCAAATAATGTAGAACTTTTCTCTCATTTTGTTGTCTCCTTTTATTCTTTGGTAGTAAGAATAAAATATCTTTCCTATTACACAAACCTCAATAGACCCAGTTAACTAGACATCCCCTGAAATTACTTTATCAACTAATGCGATAGTTGTTTACTAGTCATTCCTTTAAATGCACTTTGAATGTATTGCTTGTGAATCTTGCAAGGTAATTTAACTAAAATTTAACTTGATTATCCTTACTAGGTGAATAAGCTAGGCCACATGATCTAAAAAACTATTTTTTTTGTCCACTTAGTCCATATGTCATCAAGCAATAGTAGGAAACTCCATTTATCATACTGATTCTTTTTTTCACTTGAAAACGTAAGAGTCATTTATTCTCAAAGCTCTACATTCAAAGGAAAAATAATATTTTTATAATTTTATATGACAAAAGTAAAAGTTAATCAGAATTTAGAATGAAAAATAGTCTCATAGACATTGAGATGAAAGGGGAAATATGCTTGGTCTAACAGGAGGAGGGGGATCAATTAATACATGTTAAACTAGATAGAGATTTCACCTCTTGGGCTTGGTTGAGTAAGGAGGTTTGTCTTTTTCCTTCCCTATAATAGGCTCGATCATAATCCCTTACTTTTACAAGTGAAATAAAAGGAGAGAATAAAAACACCTTTCATGTCATGTTGTAAGATGAGGACATTAAAAATATTTTCAAATAATGGTGAGATATCAATATTCAAGACACAAAAATGTTTAGAGTTTCAAAAATATCGCCCAAGTGAAAAATAAATTGAAGGGATGGAATAAAACAAGATTTGGTAAATTGTTTGGAAAGAAGAGTTCATTAAAGAGTGAAATAACAATGTTGTAAGCCTCTTTGGAAGATTTAAGTTTTGATAGGCTGGAGGAAGGTCAAAAAAGAGAAAGAGTTACTTTCTGATTACCATAATATCCTCTTAAAAGAAGAAATTTTCGGAGACATAAATCAAGGGTGCAGTGGCTTAAAGAAGGGGATAAGAACACAAAGTTCTTCCATATTGCAACTTTGAAAATAAGAGGTTCTAATAGGATATCCAATATTGTTGGAGAGGGAGGGTCCATTCTAACATATGTTGGTGAAATATAGAAGGATACGGTCTCATTCTACAGTAAACTTCTCTCTTTATCTCCTATTCCTAATAGCTCAAAGGAAGCTCTTTTATTGGATTGCATTCCAAAGATTGTCTCGAAATTGATAATAGTATGATTGTTAAGGTTCATTATATTGAGGAAATTGAATTTATGCTGAAGACTATGGCTTGGATAAAGCCTCAGGCCCAGATGGATCCCCGACACTCTTATTTCAAATTTTAAGGGAAATTTTCAAGAATGATGTTTGTCTAGCCATCCAAGAATTCTTCATAAATAAAAAGATGCTGAAAGATATGAATTACACCTTTTTAGCTCTCATCCCTAAGAACCATAATGATGTATATTTAAAAAAATTAGATCAATCAAGTATTTGCAATGAATCTACCAAATGTGCTCTAAGATTTTGTCTTTAAGGATTCAACTTCTCCTTCCTTCCCTTATCACTTTGATCAGAAATGGGTTTCATTTTGGGAAGGCATATTTAAGAAAACTTAGTTACAATCTAGGAGATTTTGAATTTTGTCAACATAACAAGAAAGAAACCATGGTGATAAATCTTGATATGGAAAAATCTTATGATAGATTTTCATGGAATTTTTTTCACAAAGTCTGATGAGGTTTGGTTTCAGTGAATATTTTAGGAGCATAATTCAAACTTACATCTCTATAGCTAAATTATTAGTACTAGTTAATGGCACCCCATGTGTATTTTTTAACAAGAAGAGAGGATTAAGAAAAGGAGATATCATATTTCCCTTTTTATTTATCTTAATGGCGGAAACTTTGAGAAGATATTTGAATCAGGAACATCTTGTAGGAAGAATTATAGGAATATCTCGCTACTATTAATAATGAAAATGTGGTTCATAAAAATTTGTGGATAACACCATATTTTTGGAGAAGCTACGGTTTTATGATCGTGAAAATGTGTAATAGGGAAATTGACAATTTCTAAGCATGACAATGATACCCTTGTACCAAAATTTTCACATTTTATTATTCTGAGGCATCTTGGGTCTACTCAGATAGTCTAGTAACCTCCCAATTGGTGTTAATTAATTCGTTATGTGATTTAGGAAAGTCAAATCAACCCCCTAGGTGGTTTTAGGAGTTTATTGAAAAATTCAAACTTTGGGCAGCTGTGGGAAGGGCTATCACTAGCCTTCCTAGGACTAGAGAAACCCCATGGAGCAGAACATAAAATCCAAACTAAACATGTAGGTGATTCAAGGCCTTGGGACATCATGGAAGTGATTCAAGAATATTTAAGGACTTAGAGAAGTTAGGGCAGTTTCACTAAAATTAGGGTTCACAGGCCTAAGTAGTGCATAGGCCAAAATAGTTGCTAAGCTTCAGAAGGTGATTCTAGGAGCTCTAGATGGAGTTAGGAGAAAAAAAAAATATATTAGAAATGGAATTCTAATACCCACAAAATTGTGAAATAATGTTTTTCACAACACTTTGGCGTAATATGTCTGCAAGAATGTTTTCTCATGCATATGTGGAGTACTAAATGAAAAATCCACTTTTTTAGGGATCAAATGGAGGAAGTAATACCCGAGACCCCAAAAATTTTATTTAAAAGGACATTTATAGTCAAGATCATATACAATTTCATTAAAAAGTCCATCGGGAGCTCACGTTATCACTGTTTCAAGTTGCCCTCTTGAAACGAGTTCGTAAGTTAGTTAAATTTTGGAAGGAAACGTGTCATCTATAGAATATCAAGGTTGGAAATATGCACCTAGCCCTCATAAGACCTCTGGACCCTCATAGAACCTTCAGGATCGCTAGTTCAACCCCCAAGTGCTTGCCAAGACTTCATTCTCAAGCGTCAAATCTTTGCCACGTGTCATCACCTTGCTTGGCATGGAATTTTATGTCCCTCACATCCATTTAAGGTGAGGGAAATAAAACATGGAAAAATGCACCCAGCCCCTAAGGATACTTTTGGTCACCCATGTCACCAACTTCCAGGTCCTTCAATGCTTTAAAGCTACTTTTTTGGCTTTAATCCTCGCATTAGATCTCTACGCTACATGTCACTACCTTGTTCACCATGGAATTTGATGTCCCTCACATCTCTTTGAGGTGTGGGATTTCAGGGACATGAAATTTTTCTTATCTCCCATCATTCTTTATTTCAAAATTTTAAAAAAATTGCCTGCTTCCCACTTCTAACATCTAACATTCCCGTGCACAACCATATCTGTAAACTCCCTCTACAACTTCTTATAACCACTCCACCATTGCTGAATCTAGAAAAAAATACCTCATATAATTGAAAATGTATACTTCATGATAATATGTAGGTCACAAAGGAATAATTGATCAAAACGAGAAGAAAGAATGAAGAACAAAGTAGAAGAATCCCACAAACTCCATTTCCATAGAACGAAGAATCAAAGAAACCTTTAAAAACAACACACAAAACGATCCACCATCTATTTATGATTTCTCCACTCTCAAAACCAACGAAACACACCTTCAAACCTCCCATTGACAACACGAAATACTCACAATGAATAAATTTCATTTCCGACTCTACCAAGAAAAACCTCAATTTATCACAAACCATCAACCGGATCAAGAGAAAACCCATGTCAAAAATGTAAATTTCATCGTGAACAGAGGATAAAACTAGGGCTATAATTTTTGACATCCATCAATGGTTGTCATGTCCGTAACCATTGCCAGGTCAAAAAATTAAAATTTTAAAATCTCCTAAACTATTAATCGAGTAAGCAAAAAGTTTCAAAGGGGTGATATTGTTGAAAAAACCATATTGGAAAAATTAGTTCCATGTCAATCCAACCATCAAAATCCCAATTTCTAAAAATAGTAGGTCTTTTGCATAGAGGACTGTTATTTTGGGAAATTCATCAATAGAAGAACTTGTGAAGGAGACGTTGAACACAAGAGGATGCACTGCAGTTGGAAGTTCATCAGAATGAGCATCTTGATCCAAATTTGAGTATTAATGAAATGCTAAGTGATCTCATAGAACCATGCTAAAAATAGTAAATCAATCCAGAAGGTGAGGGGAACGTAGGGAGAAAGGGTAATTCGATCTACCATAATTAGCTGAGGTCTGGAAAAGTTGATTTGTGCACTTTCCAAAAATAGTAAGTTGTCTTGTGGGCACTTACTAAAAATATCATGATTACTCCAAAGTTAATCTTTCATAGAAAGAGTTTGATGGGAATTGAATATTCAAATTGACATCAAAATTTGGAGCCTAGAGAGGGACAATTATTGACACTTGTTAAAAATAATTTCCCTTTCCAAATATAGTATATTGAAGTTCAAATTCACAGGGGAAAGAAGTGTACAAGTGAGGTCACTTTCATGGATATCAACAGTGTCTTTAAAAACTCATGCATGAGGTGGAACTCATAGTTGACATCATCAAACTATTCATAATGTGTTTCATCAGGATCATGTTCAAATCAGTATGGAAGTGTTGCAAGGAGTCAGGACAAGATTTTTCCCAAAGCTTCAGCATCTTCAGAAGGGATCTCTAAGAGTAACACCCACCATCGCCAGAGGTTACATTTAGTAGTGTTTCTAAACACTCAATTTGAGGTGTCCGTAGGTCATCAAAAGGTAGTTTCTTATCTACAACATGAGTAAATGATTTGCAATAAGGAATTCAAGGGAGTGGGGATCTTCTCATCAACATGGCATGGAGAATAATTTGGCATCGAGTACAAACATCCAGGATTTTTTCAGAGGCAAAGGATTCAAAGATTCAACATTTCATCTCCTTAGAAGAATCAACGGACTTCATCAGGGGAAACATCCTTTCTTTTCCTCTCTTTCTTCTTTCCCCCCAAATTTATTTCTCCTTGATAATCTAATCTTCCTTTGGGGTTTCACTTTATTGTGTTTCTTAATGCTTCTAATGTAATAAGTTACCTTTATGTTATAAAAAGGGACTTAATGTTTTCCTAGGAAGGGGAAGAGTCTTAACGCATGTCAAGACATATGAAGAGTCATTGGGGAGTATGTGAATATTAATTTCCCTTACTTTAAATTGTAAAGCCACTCTCATTTTAAAGGGTTAGTGATTGATTTTATAAACTTGAGAGTGTATTGTAATTTGAGAGAATAAATGAGATAGTCATTTTCTTCCATTTTTCCCCCTCACTAGTTTTCCTCCATTCCCACACTATGTATAACTTTTGTTTAAGAAATCAATATAAGAAGAAAGAGTTTATATCTTTCTTTGACTAAGGTATTTCTTTATATTTTGTGATCATAAATTCTATTTGGTCTTGTTTCTATTTGCAAAGTTTTTCCTTTCATAAATGCATGTGTTGAAGTTTCTAACTAGTGTGTGCAAGAATCTGATTTTCTACCTATAACATTAGTTCTCCTATCTCATTTCTCTCTCCCCTTTCTTGACTTACAAAAAATTACCTCTCTACAAGAAATTTATAGATTTTTGCAAGGTCGGTGGATTTCCCGTTGGATCCCTAGTGGAAAGGCCACCATAGAAATCCACCTTTACTCATGCATGCATATTATAAAAACCAAATTTGGGTCACACTCCCCTTGGTCCCCTTTAATCAATTAACATAACTTGTTCACCTAACCAGACCCCTTACCCCGCATTCATATTAATTTAATTACTTACAATTGAATTAATTTACATCCTCACATTATTAATTAATTTACACCTCATCTAGTCACATCACTTAGACACCTTACCATGGACTTATTCATAGTATATTAATTAAATAAGACTAAGTCTCTACTTGTCTTAACCAAATGGTACTCTTTCAAACCCTAAATTTAAATTAATATTCCTTCTTCAACAACACTCCCACTTATCTAAGTGCTAACACTCACTTGAGACCCGGATTGACAATTAGAGAACGCCAAACATAGAAAGGATCTACCTATTTTTGGAAAACCTAGGATTTCTTGCCTCAACCGACGTTGATCACTTTGACTATCATTGGTCATCTTATATACCCTTTTGTAACCTCTTATTGAGGTTGGTCATTTTTTATTTCATAGAGTTCTATTTCATTCAAGAATTAATAAGAGACTTCTCAGCATCTAGATGACCAAGATATACTCAATCACGAGCCCAAGAAAACACCTGATGTTCGTCCCAAGCCATTAAAATATTCATGGGAAAACTCGGGAAGGACTGCCATAGAACCGACCACGAAGTTCTTCACGAATCAACCACTTCCTTCCTTCACCTACCAAACCTATAAATGTAAGTAATTGTATTTTATTTTCATCATTCTATACTTGCTTAAAGTGTAGGTTCATTATATTTTGTTATTAGATTTTGTTCTTACCGCATTCCTCCATCCCCACCTTCTTACCAATCTACCTATCCAACCACCCACAACCTTCTAGATCTCCATACCTAACCTCTATGCATTCTTGAGTCTTCTTGGAATTATTATGAACCCAACCATCCTCCCTTCATTCTCTGTGCAATCACAGAGAATTCCAAAACTAATTTTATTTAATTACCACCAAATTTCCCCTACCAATGTTGGTTATCTTAACTATCATCGGTCTCCCCTCTATACTAACATCGGTCATCAAACTAACATTGATTGTTGTTTTATCTCATTAACTTAACCAAAAATCCCTTAAACCTCCCAAAACCTCACAAAACCCACCCAAACTTGATACCCCACCTACAACCTCACAATAGACCTTCCCAACTCTTTGTGTAGACACAAAGAGAGCCTAGAAACCCATTTTGACATTCTTTCATTTCCCATAGTAATCGATATTAGTTATACCATAACCAACATCAGTCATACCTATACCGACATTGATCACCTTGACCGACGTCAGTCTTTGTGCCTGATAAAATTGCCTTAGACTAGCAAGCTTCCTAATCACCCAAAATCAACCCAAACTTCACCAAATCTTACCCAAACCCCATATGTGACCCTCATACCACCTACTTAGCCTACAATTGGACCAGGATATTCACCCATGTATTTATCAAGAATTTAATTGGATTGACACGGATAGTAGTCTAAGACACCTAAATCAGAACACTAGCATTAGATTCTTTTATTTACATGTTTAGTTATTTTATATTGAGTTATATATTAGTGGATTGAAAACCATTGAGGAAGTATCACACTTCCTAGATCTAGCTCACGCTAGGCAATCCAATAACTTTTTCTATTAAGCGTGTTTTGCAGTCTTGCTTTGTATTGCATGTAGTTCCTCCTAGCCAAAAGGAAGCTCACACAATCATCTTGGATCAGAAATCAGAAATGTGCATACTCAACCTTTGACCAATGTAATAACAGGTATTCCTCCTTAACTATTTACCTTATCTATTTCATATCGCACAACAATTCGGTGAAACATTTTGGCATGCCCGGTGGGACCCATCAGTGGGTTATTTTGCATTGTTCATTCCTAGGTAAAAATTTTGTGTTTGTTTCCCTTTGAAAGCATTCACATTAAATTTTCTTCTCTGGAACATTCTCCTTCTTTCTATTGTCTAAAGAAATTGTGCTTTTGGTGCTCTAAAAATAACACATCTTTCTTTCTACTGTATTGCATTTAGTGAAAGATCATTCCTCTTCCTATTCTCTATTTGCTACATCGAACTTAATTATGGATTTGGGCTTAAAACATTTGCATTTCATTTTGGTATGTTGCATTATAGCTCACATTAAATTGAGGGAAACCTATACGCTGGAAGTCATGCCCAGCTGATGGTTGACTAATTGAATTGTAGTGCACACTCTCTTCTCTACACCAAACCACACAAAATAATTTACACATTTTCTTAAACAACATCCTACCTAGAAGAAGATTTCAATGATCACATGATCAGAGGATTGATAGTGGGCACCAAGTTAGTTTCTCTGTCCATTCATTATCTCGAGAAAGGACCCCCCTACCAAAACTTTACCTGAAACCATCTTTAGTTCTTGGATTTTCATAGGGAACCTTTTATCAAACTAAAAACTCTACTCTATTCACAAGTCAGTCCTAAATGGCATAATCTAGAACATAAAATCAACCACATAGGATTTCATGTTTGTTAGTTTTTTCTTAATTTGTGTTTTGATGTGTAAGGTCATATTTTCCATCCTTTCTTCCTTTTACACTCCATAATCATAGTTGGTGTATTCTGACTCTTTTTAAGTGTGTAAGGGTTCATCATTTCCATACTTAGGTTTCTAGGTTAGTATTTTATTTGATCTAAGTCACTAAATTAATTTTTCTTCATCTTTTCAAATTTCATAAAGTGACCGGTGTTAGTTCGAGACCATCATCGGTTTACTCATCTTACATCATTGGTTTACTTGAACATTGTCTGAATTTCCTGTTGTTTTGGTCATTTTAACCAAAATAGCACTCATCACATTTATGTTTTCTTTTTGGGGTTCTCAAATACTTCACCATACCTTTGGATCTTTGAAATCACTATCAAACCCATATTTTATTCATTTTCATAATTAATTTCCACATTTGCAAAGATTTTAATTTTCCACGATGGTGGTATCACCACCATAACCATCATCGGTTACCCTCTATTACCAACATCATCAGTTATCAAACCACCATAGTGACCAATTTTTATCTGCTCGAACTGCTATGGGTTGCTTCAGAACATGCACCCACATCTCGATTGGAGGAATCGAGTTATTTGAGACCACAATGGAACCATCCCCAAGTTATGGGACCTTGCACGCTTGGGACAGATCTTTGAAGAAGGCCGTTCCTCTATCTACTTCTACTCACGCTAATCCTAGTGTTGAAATGGGAAACTAAGCTAATAATGCCAAGGGACCAGGGATAGAAGGATGACATGAAAGGAAACTAAACTAAAAGGTGATAGCACCAAAAAAGAGGTATGAACACTATCTATTCCGAGTGAGGGTGAAAGGAAAATGCGTGAAAGGACACTAGGCACAAGTAGCACAGATGAACACGTATTCATTAGATCATTCTCATGGAACACAACCAAATAAAGAACTACAAGGGACGTGAAATAGCACAACCAACACATAACACAAAATAAAATGCAATAAGAAAGAATGCAAACACATTAGGATAGATAATAGTCACAAAAATATGCTTCTATTACTTCTAAAATTTACAAAGTCATTATAATGATGAAGGAGGCCAATATCCACATACAAGAGCTAGATTTAAAGGTCTACAACTCAAAATGAAGGTATCAATTCCTTAGAAAAACACATGAGGATCTAGAATGTCCAACATAACAAATGATTCTACCTCTTACATTTATAGATAAATCTATGGAGGAAGAAGGGAAGAAAGGGGGGAAAACCCAAAGTTGAACTGTAACCACTAACAGGAAGCATTCAATGCATACAAATCCACCTAGAGATCTGTGAAATATGCTTCCCAAATCCTGTTTGGCATGTTGAAGAAGAAAGGAGGGAGGATCATATCAAATTGGGTGGTTGGAGCAATCAGATTTGATCATTAATGCTCAAAGAGATGTTTTCCCATATTCATCTACCGATTCGCCAAGAATTTGAATTTGAATTCTCGGAACTATAGGTTATGTCGGTAGAATTTTGACAAGTCTAGTGCACACTGATCGATATTTATAGTAAAAGATATGATTTTCGAGGAAGGTGTCGAGTCGCAAGTGCACACAAAACACGTGGCATGCATGGATTGGCTGAAATGATGGCCAATTGTGAAAATATTTGTCATTTCTGCCATGTTTCACTCATTGATTTTTTGCAAGGATTCTGCTCCATGTTGGCACACTTTGACTGGTTGTGCACAACACACTCAAGAATGTCAAAAGATGACCTACACGAGAAGGGTGCAAGGGAGGGGTACACAAATAAAATAGAGGAAGGCACGAGAGGAAGGTGTGGGTGACACACATGGAAATGAGGAAAACTGATGAGTAGAGAACATATGGTCAAGACAAAACTATTACAAAGTAATGGGCGGGGGCACACGAGAGGGCCACAAATTTATCTCGATTGAAGCAAGTGTGAGGAACGTGGGAAGGGAAGAAGCTGATTAAGGAAGAAGGTGAATGCACAAAAGGTGGATGCAAGGGGAAAGTGGAAGGAGAGGAAGGAAAAGGGTGCATAGGGAAACTATGACCAAGGGAATGTACCAAGTGATCTTGAGCACTGTAACATTGCAATGAATAACTTAGAGCTAGAATGTGTATGTAAGTTACCCAAATTGCTAGGAGAGATATTTGGATAATAGTTTTGGTGAATTTTGGGGCCATCTACCTACTAGATGAAGAATATTAGTAGCCTAGATCATCCATTGGGCATGGATTCTGCTATGTAATCATGAGAATTCCTTGTAGTAACTCTGAAGATCATTTCATGAATCTGTTCTAAATCTTGCAACCATCGAGAGAAGATCTTCATTCTAGAAGCAACAAAAGAGAGCGAGCAGAAGTGAGAGAAAAAAAACTATGTACAAAAAATAATGTGTACCCAACACACTTGAAGGAGTTGAAACTAATCTAATATATACAACATGATGCAACAAACTTAATGGAAGGGTTTGAGATAGATCCCTTTCACCGGGATTTGTAGCACACCTTCATTAAGATGAGTTAACTCAAAAGAGTTAGCTTCCTTACAGAACTCGATGATGTATGGCTTGAAATATTTCAAGGAAGCTAACTCAAAAGGAATCTAAAAAGGAAATATTGAGGTTTATCCTTTTGTTGAACCACTTCTTTATTTCTTGTTGATGTTGTTCTAGACGTATCATGGCAAAGTTCCTTGATTCTTCAAGATTAACCAACTTTGCCATTCTGATTTCTCTCTGGTCTATGCCTTCAAATTCAAGCTACTAGGAAAGTTCTGGATAATTCAACTCTAGTGTCAAAGGAAGGGTAACCTTCTTTCCATAGACAAGCTTGTAAGGTGAAGTTCCTATTTCCTTTTGATTGTGATTCTATCTACCCAGAGCACGCAAGACTTTTGTATGCCACTTTATTTAGCTGATGTTCATTATGCACTTCATGATTCTGATTAGGTTCTTGTTTGTTGATTCTACAATACCATTTCCTTAGGGGTAATAGTTGGAAGAGGTTTTCAGATAAATGAAAAGATTTAGAGCCCAATCAATGATTTTAGTACCAAGGAATGATTTCACATTATCAAACATAATGGTTTGAGGAATGCCAAACCTTGTGACTATACCTTTGAGAAATTCAAGGATGACTAACTCAGTTGATTCTTTAAGCGTGACAACTTCCATCCATCTAGTGAAGTAATCTGTAGCTTTCAACACCCATTTGTGTCCAGTGCTTGAAGGCAGATTAATCATGCCTATGAAGTCGAGACCCCATTGTGCAAAAGGCTGATCTACTTGGATTAGTTAGAGGGAAGCAATGCTAATCTTTTCTTTCTTGTAAATAAAGTTCATTCTTTGCAGTTTTTTACCCACTTGTGTGCATCTCGCAAAAAGGGTAGGCTAGAAGATACCTTCCATTATCATTTTCATCATTGTAGTTTTGGCGGAGAAGTTTCCACCATAGAATCCATCGTGAAATTTTTTTAACACTTTTTCATTTCGCATGTCATTGATACATCTTAACAACAGACCATCAAGATTTATTTTTAAGATAAGTCCATCAATCAACACATCAGAATAGATTGTAATCTCATATGTCTTCTCTTTTCTTTATTTATACCATAAGGGTATACACCCTCAGAAAGGAATGTGATGATGTCCTTCAACTACTTAGCACACCAAGTTTTATATTTTACTCAAGCTATGCACGTGGAATACCTTCTTCCAGAAATAATGAGGCCTCAGGTTCAATCTACGCATCCTCAAAAATCTTCCTACAGAGTGCGCTACCTCTTCCCAAATTTTTGGCCTTGATAGTCACATCATAATCCATGGTTTTGGTCACACATCGTGCTCTTTTCTCACTGATTTATTCTCCCATGATGAAGTCTCGACATAAGAGTGGGAGACTAATACCTGATATGGTTGGTGGGGATCATACTATTGAATTTATTGAGCGCACGCATGATGGTGAAGACTTGCTTCTCCATGTGGTATGACATTTTTAGTTCATAATCTTTATCATCCGGTGAAGAAAGCCACTAGTTGTTCTAGTCCTTGTTCATTTTCTTATGTTAGGACAAAAACAACACTTGCATTAGCACCATAAACATAAAGGATGAAATCCTTTGAGTAATCTAGATTGATGAGTTTTGGCATGCAAGTAATTTCTTGCTTGATTTTGTTGAATATTTATTTTCCTTTTACGGTCCATTTGAAGGCTATATCCTTTTTAGCATTAAGTTGATGGGATGAACTAGTCCGAGTAAAGTTAGGGATAAAACACCTAACAAAATTGATCTTACTAAGGAAGGATTGTAGGGCCTTTTTGTGCACCGGCAAGGAAAGAGCCAGGATAGTTGAAACATGCTCAAGATCAATTGTGATACCATCCTTTGAAACCACATGGCCCAAGAGCTTTCCATGTGCCACCGTAAAATTGTACTTCTTGGGGTTAAGAGACACCCCAAACTCTCTACATCTCTCAAATTTATTTTCTAGATGCATAAGATGATCTGTTATCTATCTTGAGAAGAATGTAATATCATCAAGGTAAACCAAGATGAGCTCATTAATTTATCCTTTGAATGCAATATTCATGGCGTGCTGAAATGTGGCGCCTGCATCTGATAGACAAAAGGGAATTTTATGATATACATATGTTCCCCACTTGGTTGTAAATGTTGTCTTGAATTGATCCTCTTCCTTGACTAGGATATGATTGAAACCCGAATATCCATTTAGCATGGAGAATATTTATGTGCTAGCCACAATTGTAAAATTTGCTCCATTGAAGGAAGAGGTGTAACACCTTGTTAAATTGTTATATTCCTGTTTTGCATTGCAAGTGTTGACATGTGATTTTCAGGACAAATGTATGTTTCGTGGATGTTGAAAAATCATGCTTGCCGTGGATAAATCATTTCTACTCTTTTATTGTAGGGCTGATATGTTGTTGCTTGCAATAATCTGTTTCACTTCTTATGAGTAAGTTGTAATCTGGTTTGAATGGTTACAAACTTATCCTTTGTAATTGGACTCATCCTTGGATCAATTCCATTGATCCAAGGTATGTTTTAAATATTCTTATCTAAACTAAATGAAAAACTAACATTCATTGATTAAGAGACTTAACGGATTGAACTTGTGTTTGTTGCAAATTATTTACTATCTCAAAAGACCATGCCTACATTCTGTTTTGTGTTGTGCTCGGCTCTTCTTGATTGACCCTGCAGGTGCTTAATGGTGTTAGGGGAAACCTTCTTCAGGATTCTAGAGAAAGAGATAAATTTTTTCCCTATATCTATAAGGTCTATCCTAATGAGATTCGAGACTCAGGTAATTTACCTAACTCTTTCTACACCACTCTACGTGGGATGACATCCTAACCTAAGTTGTTAACGCTAAGTTAATATTAAAAGGGAAATAACCTAAGGGATGCTAAGTTATTTCTAACCTATTGTTTTGGTTAATCTACATCCTAACCTAAGGTGGTAATTTATTGTTTGGGGGTTATATCCTAAGGTTATATATTTTAAAATAATCTAAGATCTAACCTAAGAAAATCTATCTATCCTAAAATGATGGGTATGACAGGAACTTATGGGTTGATCGACAAGTGGGAGCTAAGTGGCGGATCCTAAGCTTTTAATGTGATGAGATTTTGATTGATTTGGCATTAAGCATGGCTTTACTTCGCTAGTTTGGCATGGGTTAGTGAAATTTGGAGGAACCTACGTGGAACATCACTAAGTTTAGAAATGCATGTCCAAGTTCAATGTGGTCTTGCCAACTTTGGATGGAAATGGAAAAGAGAGAGAAGTGGGAATATTCAAATTAATGTCATTAATTCACCTCGGTTATGGCAAGAAAACCATCTTAGAAGGTATGCTGGCGGATTTGTTTGGGGTTGTTTTATTTTGCATGCTTCCCGATTTTTGCTCTGCATGGAGCTATCTAGTTTTTGAACCAGCAGATTGATTTGCACTTAGTGGCTATTTTTGAATTCTTTGATCTATTTTTCGGTTCAAGGAATGTATAAGAGGCATTGTGGAAAAATATTATGGTTGTTTGATCTTTCTTGGAAAATAAGAGGTGTTGGAAACTCGGCTGGAAGTCTTCTTCAAATCAGTAGAAGCACTATTAGGCATGATAGGCTCTACCCATTAAGATTTCTTGCTTTCTTCTAAATGATTCATTAAAACAATTCTGCTCACTAGAAATTTATATTTGCATGATGTATCTGGTTATTTACTTGCATGTATTCATGAAATCTATGTGGGTTTTGGAATGTGAATCCTTTGTTGTTAATGGTAGTTTTTGGGAACTTTCTCTATATTGGTTGCTAGAGGTTTTCATGTGAATTTGTATTGAAACTCTGTGACTTGTACTTGAAGCTCTGAAATTTTCATTTGAAGCTCTGTAGCTTGTATTCAAAGCTTTGTTTCTAGCATTTGAGACTAATGTTGAGTGAACTGGCTTGTTTCTTGTTTGGTTCTGAATCTCTGTTTAGTCTTGTGTTTTGTGAGCTTGAAGTAGAGCTCGTAGTTGTTCTAAGATTATATTGAAGCTTCGGGATTTGTTATGAGTTTTTATTGGGACCTTGTGTTTGTTTTGGATTGTGTTGGAGCTAAGTGTAGTTTTGAACCTTTGGTTGAATCTTCATATTCAACAACTATACTCATACACAGTTCTTACGAATACCGAACTTACTATCATGTGGTTGAGTTTTGTTCTGTACTTACGTTCTAAACTGGAATTTTATTCTCATTTAAGGATTTGAGAACACTAGGACTCATATTGGAGCATTGGTGATTTTGTTTTGAGCTCGTATTTAGGGCTTCGTGTTTCTCTTAGGCTCGTATTTGATCTTGTGTTTGTCTGAGCTAGTGTTGGAGCCTTGTAAATTATGAACTTATGTTCAAAGCTCATAATCTACATTGTACAGGTATTCCATGATTGCGTGTTCTGGATTTATGTTGGAATCAAAGTAATTACCTATATTGTGAGTTGGGTTTGGTTGGTATTTTGTTTTGAAAAGCTTTATTCTCTTTATAGATTGTCTTCTCGATAGGAGCTTGAGAGTTTAGTTTCAGTTTGAAGCCGATCTGGTAATCTCCTTGTAATCTCCTTCATGCCGCTCCTTGAGTGTGATTGGTTTTTATGCTTCTATCCCTTTGGACTGTATAACCTTCTTGAACTAGATAGGAGAGAGAATTTTAACATATCCTTTCTCTGCTCGAGTGAACCTATGTCGTATGGAAAGATTGACTATTTTTAATATTATGAGGGGATGGGAATTATGTCCTATAATGGGTCTGGTTGGTCCTTTGATCATGGTAACATTTGAATAAAGTTTGATGTTATGGGAAGTAGTATTACTCTCTTTGGACCTTCTTAATTGGTTTATTGGGTTTTGTTGGAAGTTGAATTTAAAACTAGAATACTGAATCTTGTTTAAAGTATATATATGTATAATATCTATGTTCGAGATAATTTTTATATATGTTCTTGTATCGAGCTGTTAAAGTAGTGTAATAAGAATTCATTTCTTGAGTTCACAATTCCTTCTACACTTGTATATCTTCTCTATTGTAGACTCTTATTCCTTGAGGGGATCATAGAATGAACCTCCTGGGATTTAGGAAGAGAAATGAATATGAACCATGGGGACAATATACAGTTAGGGACTGTACTGTGTATTTCTTTCTGAGATTTGAATTTTTACTTGAGCTTGGTGAATGGAAATAGGAAACACAACTTGCTAGACTTGATTGGAATGATGAAGCAGTGTGCACATCTTTAATCGGGCATTCGATTTTGTGTTCTCTTTAGGGAACTAACTAGATAATTTGTAAGTTTGTATTAGATAATGGATTTCATTTCATAGGATAAATGAAATGAATTAGGGATTGGGTCCTTTTCTATTTTACATCCTTTTTATGTTGACTGTATAAGTTCATAGACCAAAATTCTCTTTAATTGACTCTTTTCTGGAATTGGAAATTTCTTGTGGATTGGTTAAGAGATTTAGTTGCTAATGTATAGCTTGGGTTATGGGTAGTCTAGTTTCAGATCCTTGCATTATATCTACTAACAGATAGAAGTTAGTAAGGCCTTCTGTTAGACTATTTTTAAATATGCTTGGATTGAATTGGGACCTTGGTTGGATGTTGCCTCTTTATTTATGGACTCCTTATATTGATATCTTGGACTGAGGTAATGTTGTGTGTGCACTAAACCTGATTCTTTCATTCAGATGAGTTGTGTCTAAGGAATAGGTATGTATCGATTCACTTATTTTATTATATGGAAAGATGACGCATACTAATATGAGTTATGTTGTAACTAACCTCTTTTTGCTTGGAAAAGGTAAAAGTGTATTTCTATTCTTATGGGTTTATGAAATAATTGAATGACAAGACTTGTTGACTGTTTAAAGTAATTGATAGGATCAATTAAGTCTTGTGATATAATTCTGATGTTGCAGATTATATTATGCTCTTTTCTTAAAAAGTGAATTTCAAATTCTCTTAAATGTACCTCTTTCTAAATGTTATTACTTATGATTATTTGTATGATGTATATTGATTGTTTCATTAAAGTAGAGTTGTTTAATGAAACAATTAGTGGAATGCAATTTACTTTAATTCTTAGTGCTTATCATGCTCAGTTCATCGAATTGACCCGTGTTAGCAATTTTGTAGATGGACATCGTAAGTGATGAAAGAAGACAAGAACTTTCATGTTGTATTGGCTTATTTAATTTTGGATCTTATGTAAAGAATCTCGATTCATTCCTGAGTTGTATTGAAAAAGAAAAGTTGTATTCTCTTTATAATGGAGGTTGTTTGTTATACAAAGTATTCTTGAAATGCATAGTCTTGTAAATGTATAAATTTATAATGATGAATTGAAAGTTAGAAGATTTACTTGTATTGGTTGTGTAAATTATCTTGTGTTTATGAAGAATATGGAAATCCTATCTTGATGATATTCTTCATATCTGTTATATGCTTAATTCAGATAAACTTGATAAGTTAGATAAAGGGAATTAGTTTAATTTCCCTTAATAAGATGCAACTTGTTAAGTTGCATAAGATAACAATTTTTATCTAAACAATTCTAACATAGTATTGGAATGTGTAATGAATATGTGGTAAAACTATAGAGATTGTGAAAGATAAGAAGGGTTTGACAAACCCTAACACTTAATCATGTAGAGGAAGACTCTTCCTCACTCAAAGGAATGTAATCTAAAGAATGGTGATATGATCATAAATCATTAGACTTCATTTCCCTATAAAGTCTACTATAGCTGAACCTATTTGGTTGCTACACCTTCTTTGAATGGTTAAGATTACAATATAATGGAACTTATGATGTTGTTGTCCTGTTTCTAGATATTTGTTTATTAAGCTTTGTAAAATGAACCTATAAAGAAATCATAAGTTAAGGAAGTTATTTAATGGATAAATGAATTAAATTTAGAAAAGAACTTATGGAGTGTTGGATTAGGGTTTAGCAGGGTTGTTATAATCAATGTAATAATCAAAATTAATAATGTATTAATAACCTCCTTGGGGTATGTACATCATGATGAGGTAGTTTCTATAGGATGTTGGCACATGCCAACTGTAGGGTTGTACCTTCAAGAAGATAGGAGTTTTCTCGAGGATACATCGTTCCAATTGACATGGGGCAATACCCTTCTACATTGATCATCTAGATCTACACACAAATAAGGACTTGAACTTAGTTTCTCTCTAGGTCAAGTTAGTGGCATGTTTAGGATAGGTAGTAGCTTTCAATGGCTCAGGGTACCTTGGCACATTTGGTTGACTTAGGTCAACCGAGTATGCCCATATACCCTAAGTCATTGTGAGCATCTTCCTATAATAAATTATGTTTCTAACTAGGGCTAGGGTTAAACCTGAACAAGTGGATTGACAATAGTTAGTAAAGACCATTCTTGATAACAGAGGAGTGAGGTAAAGGACATGTTCCAAAATGACAAGTATGTCATCTAGGAATAGTGACATAAACAATATGTTGAAAATCTTTGGCCAAAGTATCGCAAGTTGTTGGTTACATTGTCCTATGTCACCTAGTTTAAAGCAACGTGATATCAGATGAATATTAGTAACAAATATTCAGATATGTTCTTTAAACAGATCACTCAGTACCCAGTTTAGGGTAGGAAAACCAAGTATACAAAGTATACGATAAGTATTCAATACTTAAAGTTAACATAAATAGATCGGTAGATCACCGAGTTATGAAATAAATAGATTGGTGGATCACCAAGTTATGAAATAAATAGATTGGTAGATTACCGAGTTATGAAATGAATAGATCGGTGATGATCCGAGTCATTTTTGTACTGCATTCTGCATATGGTTATCTGTTTGAGATTGATTGGCATGGAATGTGTGTTCTAAATAATGCTTTATTTAGAATAGAGAACATTATGTTAAAAAAAAATCCCTTGTTTCTAAAGTCTTAAAATGGGAATGTTACATCTTGGTATCAGAGCTAAAGGTTGCAAATCTTGGACCTATTGTGTCCATAATCTAATGAAACTTAAATTTTCTTGTAACAGAAAATTGTTAGAACAAGAGGAAATGTTGCAAATAATCCTCTTCCTGAGGAAGGAGCAGTAACTTCCCAGAAACTATATGAGATCGTTATACCCTACTGGACACAAGAGATTGTTTGGTGGTACTTGAACAAAAAGTAATGGGAAATGAGGAGGAAGAAGATGCTGATAACAATAATCAGCCACCTCTTGGGACAATGCCAATGTAGGTGTTGATAATAACAATGTGAACATACCTATTCAACCTGAGAACAAAAAGGCTAGGCTAGCAGCTGAACTCACTAATGATATAAAAAGGATAAGTCCACCCAAGTTTGATGTCACCACATTAGGAGATGGGGCTAAGAATTGGCTCAACGAAATGGAGAAATACTTTGCAATAAGGAATTTCTCAGAAGAAACAAAGGTGATATGGGGAGCATATATCAAATTTCTCAGCATCTTCATGGTGGGACAACCGTAAGGATGAGTTAAATATTGATGAAACTAATATCACATGGGATCAATTTAAAGGATAATTTAGGAAATTGAGTAAATTTACTATGATCAGAAAATAACCGAATTTTAGAACTTAGCTCAAGGAAAGATAATCAGAATCGAGTATCGGGAGTGGTTTACAAAAATTTAACGTATCAATACCAAACTAATGAGAAGTTCGGGATAAAAATTTATCATGGGATTCAATCCCATTATAGGAGGAGAGGTGGATGTTCACAACCCAACCATGATGGAAGGAACAAAAAAGCCATAAGGAAGGAATAGAAATTGAAGGCAATTTATACTCATAAGGAGGAAGTAAGGAAGAAAGTTCCCAACTCCTCTTCATCATCTCTTGCACCTAAGAAAAGTCCATGGAAGAAATTTAGAATGAAAATTAAGTTTTCATTTGATACTCATAAGAAAGAAACAACAAACAAGTTTGCTAGTAATGCACGGAACAAATTTGCTAAGAACAATAATAATGAAATAAGTCCTATGGATTCGGAGAATGATAACTTTAAGGATGGAAATAAACCCGAGCCTAGGAAGGGATCTATAAGAGGTTGTTATAAGGTGGCAAAGATCATTATAAATCAATGCCCTTTGAAAAGGATGATCGTAAAGAAGACAAGATACACTGCAAGATTAGCCACACTTATAGAAGTTTTGGGTAAGTTATTTGGTTTACCTATAATTATTCTTTTTGAATGGAGCTACCGAATGTTTTATTTATAGTAAATTAACATCAAAGCTAAAAAGAAAAGATGTAAACATGGATAAGAAATGGGATACAATATGGAAAACAATGGTGTTCATAAGTTAGATGTGTCATTTTTGGAGCATCCTTGATTTACCTAACTTTTCCACTAAAGTTGATCTTTACGTTGCACCTTTGGGGTCTTATGATGTAATTTGTAGGTGTTAATTGGTTAGTAGAAAATAAGGCTAAAGTGGACTATTTTGAAAAACACATTAGTTGTTTAGATGACCTATAGAAATAGTAGAGATTTAGGTGTGAAACGTGAGATTTCGATTAGAAAATTATCAGCTATGCAACTTGAAAGGCCAAAAATAACCTTATATGCAAAGTGAAAATTGTTGAAACAATTGAAGAGAACAGCAATGTTATGGAACAATATCCACTATTACGAGAAATGATGTATTTACGGAAGTGGTCTTCCACCCAAAACGGAGTTTGATTTCATGATTGAGATCAAGCTGAATTGAACCTATTTCACCAGGCATCATATGAATGAATACTATAGAATTAGTAGATCTTAAGGCTCATTGTAAGAACTTTTGTCTAAATGTTTTATTAGACCAAGTGTTTTACCTTGGGAGCACCTGTAATTTTTGTGAAAAACAAGGATGAAACACTTAGATTGTGCATTGATTACATAATGTTAAACAAAAGCAACAATCAAGAATAGATACCTTTCTAGGATTGATGATTTATTTGATCAAATGCATTGAGCATCGGTATATTCTAAGATATATCTTCAATCTGGATATCATCAATTACAGATTAAGGATGAGAATATTCATAAAATAGCTTTTAGAACAAGGTATGGACATTATGAGTTCACGACTTTACTTTTAGATTAACTAATGCACTCTATAAAACATTTATGAATTTAATGAATAATATCTTTCAAGAATACTTGGAAAAAAATTTCTCGTATTCTTGGATGACATTCTCATATATTCTAAAATTTTAGAGGAACACCATGAGCATTTGAAGATAGTTTTGGAAATATTAAGAAAGAGATGGTTATTTGGTAAGCTATCTAAATGTTCTTTCTATGACACAAAAGTACACTATTTGGGACATGTAATAAGTAAGAATGGAATTGTTGTAGATCCTTAAAAAAATGTAGCTATAACTGAGTGGCCTACACCCAAGAATGTACATGAAGTTAGAAGCTTCATGGGACTGTTACTATAGGAAATTTGTAAAAGACTTCTCTAAGGTGGCTACACTAATAAATTCTTTATAAAAGAAGGATAAAAAGTTTTTTTGGAATGAGAAATGTGAAATTACATTCAAAATTTTGAAGGAATAGTTAACTTCAGCACCTATTCTAGTAGTACCAGATCCTAATAGAAAATTTATGGTGGTAATTAATGCATCTCGTGAAGGTCTAGAGGCATTTTGTTACAAAATTCATGTCATAGCTTATGAAAGTAGGAAACTAAAGTTACATGAGTTGAATTATGCTCCACATGATTTAGAGCTTCTGCCATTGTTCATGCATTGTAAGTTTGGAGGCATTACTGGTAAACCTTTTGAATTAAAAATTGGTCATCTTGGGTTAAAGTATATCTTCACTCAGCCAAATCTTAATGCAAGACAATGAAGGTGGTTAGATTTTTTTTCTCGGTATGATTTTGACATCAGGTATACAAAGGGTAAATAAAATATAGTGGTGACACTCTAAGTCGTAGAAGCACATTTTTTCTCTTATAACATTGAGAACTCAATTTAAGGATGAAGTAAAAGTGTTATGGAATCGATTCTTACATTCAGCAAGTAAAGACATCACTTTATAGATCCTAGTGATCCGAGGTATAAAGGTTTTTACTTCGATAATGAAGGAATCTTACAATTTGAAAATAGAGCATTTGTACCTTCGCTAAATGATTTGAGAAAGAAATTATTAGCAAAATTTCACAACTCGCCTTTTTCTAGACACCTCGATATTAAAAAAATGCTTGTTTGATATAAAACAACAATATTTCTAAACGGAATGAAAAAGGATGTTATAGAATTTGTGACACATTGCCTTAAATTTCAACGTGTTAAAGCGGAACATATGCACCTAACCGGTTTATTGTATCCTCATAGCATACCCAAAGTACAACTAGAAAGTGATAAGAATGGACTTTGTACAAGGGTTTCCTATGTCAAGAAATAAATATGATGTTATCTTAGTAGTTGTGGATAAACTAACAAAGGTAGCACATTTTATTGTTGGTAATCTGAAGCATGATTCTCTTGTGTTAGCTAAGAGATTTGTACATGAAATTTTTAGATTACATGGAGTACCTGAATTAATCATTTCAGATAGAGATCCTAGAATGACATCATGATTTTGGAAAATGCTTAATGCAGCCCTATGAACTAAGCTTGATTTCAATTTTGTGTATCATTCAAAAACAAATGCACTGATCGAAAGATTTAATCAATTTTTAGAGGATATGTTATGAATGTATTGTATGGATCAGCAAAGATAAGTGGGAAGAGTACCTTCCACTAGTTGATTTTGCATACAATAATACATATCATGCCTCTCTTAAGATGGCACCTTTCAAAGCATTATACAAAAGAAAATGTAGAACCCCTATTAGTTGGGATAACATAGAGGATAGAGAGGTAATTGGACCTAAAATTCTTACTGAAATGGAACAACAAGTTAAATTGATTTGTGAGCACTTGAAAGAAGTAGCAGATAGACAAAAGAGTTATGCTGATTTAAAGTGGGTAGACAGGAAATTTGAACTTGGTGAGAAAGTATTTCTTCTGGGTCAAACCGAAAAAGATCTCTATAACTTTTGGTAAGGCTACCAAGTTATCACCACGTTATGTGGGACCTTTTGAGATAGTCAAAGTAATCAACCTTGTAGCTTACCAATTAGCATTACCTCCTTTTGTCATGAATGCATGATGTTTTCCATATTTCTTTGCTTAAGAAATACGTTTCAGATTTATCACATGTGTTAAATTGGAATTCCTTGCAGGTCCAAGACCTAGGAATAATCATGGTTAAACCCATACAAGTTCTTGAAACTCACCAATTGCATTTGAGAAATCGTGAGATAATTCAATGCAAGGTCCAATGGGACCAGTTTAATGAAGAAAGTGTAACTTGGGAAAACCTAGATGATATGAAAACTTCTTTTCCATATCTATTTAAATAGAATTGATTCTTGTTGACTGATAAAAATTTGTGATTTTATCTTTATATGTCAATAAGTCTATCGGTTATGGATAGACAACTATTGTTTTGAATAAACAACTATGTGAATGCTGATTTCTGAAACTTAAAATTTGGATATTGTTGCAAACATATGTTAAGAAAGTGAATAAAAATTGATTATCCTGAATGCAATGATTAAAATGAGATAATCATTGGGACGATGATTCTTTTTAGGAGGGAAGTATGTAACACCTTGTCAAACTATTATATTCCTCTTTTACATTACAAGCATTGACATGTGATTTTTAGGACAAATGTATGTTTCGTGGATGTTGAAAAATCATGCTTTCCGTGGATAAATAATTTCTACTCTTTTATTATAGGGTTGATATGTTGTTTCTTGCAATAATCTATTTCACTTCTTATGAGTAAGTTGTAATCTAGTTTGAATGGTTGTAAACTTATCCTTTGCAATTGGACTCATCCTTGGATCAATTCCATTAATCCAAGGTATTTTTAAATCTGCTTATCTATATTGAATGAAAAAATGACATTCATTGATTAAGAGACTTAACAGACTGAACATGTGTTTGTTACAAATTCTTTACTATCTCAAAAGACAGTGCCTACATTTTTTTTGTGTTGTGCTTGGCTCTTCTTGATTGACCCTTGCAGGATGCCTAATGGCATTAGGGGAAACCTACTTCACAATTCTAGAGAAAGAGAGAAAAATGTTTCATATATCTATAAGGTCTATCCTAAAGAGATTCGGGACTCAGGTAATTTACCTAACTCTTTCTACACCACTCTACGTGGGATGACATCCTAACCTAAGTTGTTAATGCTAAATTAGTATGAAAAGGGAAATAACCTAAGGGGTGCTAAGTTATTTCTAACCTATTGTTCTGGTTAATCTACATCCTAACCTAAGGTGGAAATTTATTGTTTGGGGGTTATATCCTAAGGTTATATATTTTAAACTAAACTAAGATCTAACCTAAGAAATTCTATCTATCCTAAACTAATGGGTATGAAAGGGAATCTATGGGTTGATTGGCAAGTGGGAGCTAAGTAGCAGTTCCTAAGCTTTTAATGCGATGGTATTTTGATTTATTTGGCATTAAGGCATGGTTGTATTGCCAATTTGGCATGGGCTAGTGATATTTGGAGGAACCTATGTGGAAGAATCACTAAGTTTAGAAATGCATATGGAAGTTCAATGTGGTCTCGCCAACTTTGGATGGCGGTGGAAAAGAGAGAGAAGTGGTAATATGAAAATTAATGTCATTAATTTGCCTCGGTTATGGCAATAAAAACGTCTTGGAAGGCATGTTGGCAGATTTGTTTGGGGTTGTTTTGTTTTGCATGCTTCCTAATTTTTGCTCTGCATGGAGCTATCTAGTTTTTCGAACTAGCAGTTTGATCTACACTTAGTGGCTATTTTTGAATTCTCTGATCTATTTTTGGTTCAAGGAATGTATAAGAGGCATTGTGGAAAAATATTATGGTTGTTTGATCTTGCTTGGAAAAGAAGAGGTGTTGAAACTCATCTAGAAGCCTTCTTTGAATCAAGCAAAGTGGCACTATCTCGGGCATGATAGGCTCTACCCATCAAGATTTCTTGATTACTTCTAAATGATTCAAGTAAAACAATTCTACTCAGTGCAAATTTATATTTGCATGATGTATCTGGTTATTTACTTGCATGTATTCATGAAATCTATGTGGGTTTTGGAATGTGAATCCTTTGTTGTTAATGGTAGTTTTTGGGAACTTTCTCTGTACTAGTTGTTAGAGGTTTTCATGCAAATTTGTATTGAAACTCTGTGACTTGTACTTGAAGCTCTGAAATTTGCATTTGAAGCTCTGTAGCTTGTATTCAAAGCTTTGTTTCTAGCATTTGAGACTAATGTTGAGTGAACTGGCTTGTTTCTTATTTGGTTCGAATCTCTATTTAGTCTTGTGTTTCGTGAGCTTGAAGTAGAGCTCCATAGTTGTTCTAAGCTTATATTGAAGCTTTGGGATTTGTTATGAGTTTTTATTGGGACCTTGTGTTTGTTTTGGATTGTGTTGGAGCTAAGTGTAATTCTAAACCTTTGGTTAAATATTCGTATTTAACAACCGTACTCATACACGCGGTTCTTACGAATACCAAACTACTGATCGTGTGGTTGAGTTTTGTTTTTACTTGCATTCTAAACTGGAATTTTATTCTCATTTAAGGACTTGAGAACACTAGGAATCATATTGGATCATTGGTGATTTCGTTTTGAGCTCGTATTTAGGGCTTGGTGTTTCTCTTAGGCTCGTATTTGATCTTGTGTTTTTCTGATCCAGTGTTGGAGCCTTGTAAAGTTTGAACTTATGTTTGAAGCTCATAATCAACACTATACAAGTATTCCATGATTGCATGTTCTGGATTTATGTTGGAATCAAAGTGATTACCTATATTGTGAGTTGGGTTTGGTTGGTATTTGGTTTTGAAAAGATTTATTCTCTTTATAGACTGTCTACTTGATAGGATCTTGAGAGTTTAGTTTCGGTTTGAAGCCAATCTGGTAATCTCCTTGTAATATCCTTCATGCCACTCCTTGAGTGTGATTGGTTTTTATGCTTCTATCCCTTTGGATTGTATAACCTTCTTGAACTAGACAGGGAGAGAGAAATTGAAGTTTAACCTATCCTTCTCTGTTCTGAGTGAACCCATGTCGTGTGGAAAGCTTGACTATTTTTAATATTATGAGGGGATGGGAATTATGTCTTGTAATGGGTCTAGTTGGTCCTTTGATCATGGTAATAGTCGAATAAATTTTGATGTTACGGGAAGTAGTATTACTCTCTTTGGACCTTCTTAATTGGTTTATTGGGTTTTGTTGGAAGTTGAATTTAAAACTAGAATATTGAATCTTGTTTAAAGTATATATATGTATAATATCTCTGTTTAGATAATTTTGTATATCTGTTCTTGTTTGGGACATGAACTTCATACTTCTTGTATCAAGTTGTTAAAGCCATGTAATAAGAATTCATTTCTTGAGTTTGCAATTCCTTTTGCACTTGTATATCTTCTCTATTGTAGACTCTTATTCCTTGAGGGGATCATAGAACAAACCTCTAGGATTTAGGAAGAGAAATGAATATGAACCATGGGGACAATATACAGTTAGGGACTGTATTGTGTATTTCTTTCTAAGATTTGAATTTGTACTTGAGCTTGGTGAATGGAAATAGGATAACCAACTTGCTAGTTTTGATTGGAAAGATGCAGTGTGCATATCTTTAATTGGGCATTCGGTTTTGTGTTCTCTTTAGGGAACTAACTAGATAATTTCTAAGTTTGTATTAGATAATGGATTTCATTTCATAGGATAAATGAAATGAATTAGGGATTGGGTCCTTTTCTATTTTAGATCCTTTTTATGTTGACTGTATAAGTTCATAGAAAAAACTTCTTTTTAATTGAATCTTTTCGAGATGGAAATTTATTGTGGATTGGTTAAGAGATATAGTCTAATGTATAGCTTGGGTTGTCAGGCGGTCTTGTTTCAGATCCTTGCATTATATCTAGTAACATATATAAGTTAGTAAGGCCTTCTGTTAAACTATTTTTAAATATGCTTGCATTAAATTGGGACATTGGTTAGATGTTGCCTCTTTATTTGTGGACTCCTTATATTGATATCTTGGGTGAGGCAAAGTGTTGTGTGTGGACTAAACCTAATTATATCCTTCAGATGAATTCTTTCTAAGGAATAGGTATGTATCGATTATCTTCTTTGATTATATGGAAAGATGAAGCATACTAATATGAGTTATGTTATAACTAACCTCTTTACTACTTGGAAAAGATAAAAGTGTATTTCTATTCTTATGGGTTTATGAAATAACTGAATGACAAGAATTTTCTTATTTTTTAAAGTAATTGATAGGATCAATTAAGTCTTGTGATATAATTCGATGTTGCATATTATATTATGCTTTTTTCTTAAAAAGTGAATTTCAGATTCTCTTAAATGTACCTCTTTCTATATGTTATTACTTATGATTATTTATATGATGTATATTTATTATTTCATTAAAGAAGAGTTGTTTATTTGATTATTGGAATGCACTTTACTTTAATTCTTGGTGCTTATCATGCTTAGTTCATCAAACCAACCCATGCTAGCAATTTTTCAGATGGACATCATAAGTGATAAAATAAGAAAAGAAATTTCATGTTGTATTGTTTTATTTAATTCTGGATCTTATGTAAAGAGTTTCGATTCATTCTTGAGTTGTATTGAAAAAGAAAAGTTATATTATTTTTGGAATGGAGGTTGTTTGTTATACAGTACGCCTAAAATGCATAGTCTTGTAAATGTATAAATTTATAATGATGAATTGAAAGTTGGAAGATTTACTTGTATTGGTTGTGTAAATTATCTTGTGTTTATGAAGAATATGGAAATCCTATCTTGATGATATTCTTCATATTTGTTATATGCTTAATTCAGATAAACTTGATAAGTTAGATAAAGGGAATTAGTTTAATTTCCCTTAATAAGATGCAACTTGTTAAGTTGCATAAGATAACGATTTTTATCTAAACAATTCTAACATAGTATTGAAATGTGTAATGAATATGTAGTAAAACTATAGATATTGTGAAAGATAAGAAGGGTTTGAAAAACCCTAACACTTAATCATGTAGAGGAAGACTCTTCCTCACTCAAAGGAATGTAATCTAAAGAATGGTGATATGATCATAAATCATTAGAATTCATTTCCCTATAAAGTCTACTATAGCTAAACCTATGTAGTTGTTGCACCTTCTTTGAATGGTTAAGATTACAATATAATGGAACTTATGATGTTTTTATCCCTGTTTCTGTATATATTTTTATTAAGATTTGTAAAATGAACATATAAAGAAATCATAAGTTAAGGAAGTTCTTTAATGGCTAAATGAATTAAATTTAGAAAAGAACTTATGGAGTGTTGGATTAGGGTTTAGTAGGGTTGTTGTAATTGGTGTAATAATCCAAATTAATAATGTATTAATAACCTCCTTGGGGTATGTACATCATGATGAGGTAGTTTTTGTAGGATGTTGGCACACACCAACTGTAGGGTTGTACCTTCAAGAAGGCAAGGGTCTTCTCGAGGATACAACGTTGTAGTTGACATGTGGCAACACCCTTCTGCATTGATCATCTAGATCTACCAACAAATAAGGACTTGAACTTATTTTCTCTCTAGGTCAAGTTAATGGCATGTTTAAGATAGGTAGTAGCTTTCAATGGCTCAGGGTACCTTGGCACATCCGGTTGACTTAGGTCAACCGAGTATGCCCATATACCCTAAGTCATTGTGAGTGTCTTCCTATAATAAATTATGTTTCTAACTAGGGCTAGGGTTAAACCTTGGACAAGTGGACTGACGGTAGTTAGTAAAGACCATTCTTGATAACAGAGGAGTGAGGTGAAGGATGTATTTCAAAATGATGAGTATGTTGTCTAGGAATAGTGACATAAATAGTATGTTGAAAATATTTGGCCAAAGTATCGCAAGTTGTTGGTTGTGTTGTCCTATGTCACCTAGTTTAAAGCAATGTGATATCAGATGAATATTGGTAACAAATATTTAGATATGTTCTTTAAAAAAATCACTCAATACCGGTTTAGGGTAGGAAAACCAAGTATACAAAGTATACGATAAGTATTCAATACTTAAAGTTAACATAAATAGATCGGTAGATCACCAAGTTATGAAATGAATAGATCGGTGGATCATTGAGTCATTTACAGATGCATATGGTTATCTGTTTGAGATTGATTGGCATGGAATGTGTGTTCTAAATAATTCTTTATTTAGAACAAAAACATTATGTAAAACAAAATTTCCCTTGTTTCTAAAGTCTTAAAATGGGAATGTTACAAAAGGATAATGATCCTTTAGAGATGCCTTATTCAAATCTCTAAAATCAACATAAAGTTTTTTTTCACCATTCTTCATGTGCATTGAAATTAAATTGAAACCCAAGTAGAGTACTTGATGGGAAAAATTATTTTTTCCTCAATGAGCTTGGATAATTCCTTCCTCATGAGGGGCTCTATTTTGGATTGACTAGCCACTACTTCTACCGTCAGATTAATACTAGGATCAAGGCCAATGGAGTTATAAGAAACACTTGGATCAAAACATTTGAGGTATTCATACTCCTATGAGAAGATATCACTATATTTTTTACAGAGAGAGATGAAGGATTATTTCTCTTTATGTGCACAAGTCCTACTGAGTAGAAACTCTTTCCCATGCCCAAAAATGACCGAGGAGTAGTCTTCTTGCGTGGCATGCATGAACCTTTCTTCACCCTTGAACTCATCATCATGGAAAAAAATTGATCTAAGGTGACCAGCCCTTTAGGCAATTTTTTTTCTTCAGTAAGTATCACTTGGTCACCACAATTTGTCATGCAAGTCAACCTACATGCTTGATGATAACTCAACTTCATTCTAGATAAACTAGATGATTTGTATCATTTTCAAACACTTTCTAGCTGGTGTTGTTCTTTGGAATGTGTGGTCTGATCACCATCTTGATGTCTTTGAGTGTTTCCTTTGACAAATCCTTAGCAGAAGAGAACTATGAACCAAGCATGACCATATGGTCAACTTCATTGTTCATTCTACGTGGAACCACCTACAAATTTAGAACATTAAAGATCTCAAGGTAGTTCCAAAATATATGATTATAAGATTTGAGAAGATTATTATTTGTCTAGAATTTTTTTGGTGACCTAGTAGATAACCATTTATGTATCCCCAAAGATCTGTAGTGCCTTAATTTTCTTCATCTCAACAATGAGAAAGACATGCACCATCATTTCATACTCTACCACATTTTTAGAAAATGTGAACTACATCATGTGTGTGAAGAATAATTTCTCATTCTTAGGGAAATGAGAACCACTCTTGCTCTTGTCTTTGTTTCTACATCTATATCCATCAAAGTACAACTTCCCATGAGACCAGGTTGAAATTTTCTTTCTTGAGCGCACATAGTAGCATAGCTTCTTCTTCAACAATGTAGTAAGTACAAATCCTAGTTTCATAAGCTTCCAATTCTTCAGCATAGGGATCAAATTTATGGTCTCTTTTCTCCCATTTATCAAGCACTAGGTAAGGAACATACGGTGGAAGAGATTACTCTTTAGGAACTGAAGCTTATTCTTATTGGATTAAACAGTTGGCTTGGAGAGGGGATGGGACATATGACTCTACATGATAGGAAAATATAGGCTCAGTTTATATGGTAAAATAGGTACCATACCTTGTCTTGAGTAACATATGAGACCAATCAGAAGACAAGTAACCACCCACTTTAGCAGTAAAGTCTCTTAATAGACATAGAGAAAATAAAGGAGGTAGGTCAATGATTGAAACATCTTGAGTAATGGTTAGGATTGGACATGCATGGAGGGTTAACTCAAGATCCTTGATGACTCATAAGGTGATTACAGTTCAACCATCAAGTTACAGGACTACTTTAGACAAAGGGCTATATCTCAGACCTAAGACATCAACTATTTTCTTAGGCATAACAGAAGTACTAGCACCTGAGTCAATCATGTAATTATGCACTAGGTGTTTTCCTATGATCAAGGACATATAAAAGGGTGGGTTTTTGAAAAATTTACTTGCTTATCCTCTTATTGGAATATGTTGATAGAAGTGTGTGGCTTCTCGCATTTGGATCAACATGTGGGAGTTACACTAGAGCTTCATGCAATAGATCCCATTGAGATGGAATGGTCAGGGCATCCCACATTGTGAAATTTATGTTTTTTCACTTCATCTGGTCAAAAATACTAAATGGAAGGCCCCCATCTTATGTATTTGGGGAACAACATCCTTTCTTGACTATTTAGACGTGGAAACCTGAACTTTAGCTAGAATGGAGGCTTGACCTACCAAAAGAGGGGCATGTGTTGCTTCAGAAGGAGCTTTGCATGACACGTATTATGTAGGGACTTGAGCACTTTTGCTCTTTGGATGTCTTGGCTACATATTTTTCCATCCGAGGATCTACTTGTGTTGTTTGGAGTAGGACATGCGTGCTCGACTCTAACATTATTTTCTTATATCTTGTGTTGTATGTAGCTTGGGCATAGTCTATTTGTATCTTCGTGGCTTAGTTGAGTGCACAAAATCCTTCCACACTAAAGAACGTCAAATTTGTATCTGGAGGAACTTCTGGTCCTTCTAGGTTATCTACTTCAGGGGCACTTGTTGAAGGATCATAGACTGAAGCATTCTATATCATTAAGGCTTGGGAACATACAACATTGGCATAATGATATTGACTATGATGCATGTTGCATGGGAAGCACCATTCTTATTCTTGCAGCAAGTTGTTATTAACTGGAACAATCACCCAACTCACACGAGGTGCTAAAAGAGAAGGTACAGGGGGAACAACTTGCAAGGGAAGATGTGCATTGGGATGTCATCTATCATTCTGATGGTTGGGTGTGTATCCTTAATTTTTGTACTGATTTCGCCAATACTAATTGCTTTGGCCATGCACCTGATTAGAATTACCTCTATAGGCTTACGCCTGTTGCTTTTCTAATGATATGAATTTTTTTGATAAATTTCTAATCAAGGCCTTCAACTCTTCATCCTCCTTCTACTACACTAGAGAGTAGGATGTTAAGGCAACCTGGTTGCACGCTTTTCTCAGGAACAAGAGTAGGGGCCACAGAAGGCTGGGGTGCTTGTGACATTTTTGGGAAAAAGGGCATATGTGGTCTAGGAGCCAACTTTCCATCCTGAATAAGACTATTTTCTACCCTTACTGCAATACTATAAGCATCTAGTAAAGTCCTACCTCCCATGGATTAGATCATAACTGAAATATTGCTATTGAGCACCTTTAGATAATACAGGAAAGTATGATGTGATGTAGGTCTTACCGCAAGAGGGATTCTATCCTAAGTCTTCTAAAATATGATGTTGAAATCAGTCATCTACTTGTTGGGCACCCTCCTTGTTGTTGTCAGTTGCTCCACCTAGAGATAGGTGATCTGAATTATCTTCAAAATAATTGCAAAGAGTTGTTCCCAGCTCATCCCGGGTGGTGATAGATCACAATCTCAGGCCTTTCTACCATTGAATTTCTTTTCCATTGAAAGAGGTCTGCAAGAAGCCCGACTACTACATCATCATGTGTGATCAAATAGAGTGAACACAAATTTTCTATATCCTAAATATGTTCATGAGGGGTGAATTTGTTCTCACCAAGAAAGTATGTAATACTCTTAAGCACACAATTTGGCATATCATGTTGCATAGCCAGAACAAGGGACTACCTCCAGTAAATTTTGCAAAGTTTCTCTATGGATGAGGTTGATGATGCACCATTATAGGGTGTGACATGCTAGAGATGGAGATGTGCACGTGGTCTTTACGGGATGAACTCTTCTTGGAGATAGCTGGAGGTACTCAAAATAATATTTAGTTGTTGCACTTTTTCTCATGAAAGGAACTAAGGACTACTGAAACAAAGATCTTAAAATGTTGGTAGTCACCAAATGTGTTAAAATGAGCCTCCAAAGGATGAAATACTAAGTCCACACACCAGAACTTAGAGATATGAAATTTGAGCTTTCAATGATGGTCCCACTTTGGGCATGCGAAACTACCGGTTTCTCAAACATTCACCCGCATCTCAGATCTAGAGGGATCGAGGTTTTTGAGACCATAATGGAACTTTCCTTAACTTGTGGGACCTTACGCGCTTGGGACAGATCTCCGAGAGAGAAGGCTGGTTACTCTATTTACTTCTACTACTACTACTACTACTACTACTCCTAGTGATGAAAGGGGAAACTAAGATAATAATGCCAAGGGACTAGGGATAGAAGGATGACATGAAAGGAAACTACACTAAAAGGTGATAGCACTAGAAAAGAGGGATGAACACTACCTATTCCGAGTGACGGTGAAAGGAAAATGTGTGAAAGGAGGCTAGGAATGATTAGAAAATTGAACATGTATTCATTAGATCATTCTCATGGAATATAACCAAATAAAGAACAATAAGGGATGTGAAATACCACAACCAACACATAAAACAAAAGAAAAGTTAATAATAAGGAATGAAAACACGTTAGGATAGAGAATAGTCATAAAATGATGCTTCTATTACTTCCAGAAATGCACAGAGCTGTTACAATGATGAAGGAGGTTGATATCCACATGCAAGAGCCAGATCTAGAGGTCTACAACTCAAAATATAGAAAGTATGGAGTCCTTAGCAAAACACGTAAGGATCTAGAATGTCCAACATAACAAATGAGTCTATCTCTTACATTTATAGATGAATCCATGGAGGAAGAAGGGAAGAAAGGGGGAAAAACCGAATTTGAACTATAACCACCAACAAGAAGCATTCAATGCCTACAAATCCACCTAGAGATCTATGAAATATGCTTCCCCAAGCCTGTTTTGTGTGTTGAAGAAGAAAGGAGGGCAGATCATATCAAATCGGGTGGTTGGAGCAATCAGATTTGCTCATTAATGCTCAGAGAGATGTTTTCCCATTTTCACCTACCAGATCCACCAAGAATTTGAATTCAAATTTCTAGCATCGTAGTTGATGTCAGCGATTTTTGACGACTCCAGAGCATTCCGATCCGAGATTTGTAGAAAAATATATGGCTATCGAATGTGTCGAGTTTTGGGCGCATACAAAACACGTGGTGCACGCAGATTGGCTGAAATGATGGCCAAATGTGAAAATATTTGTCATTTCTTCCATGTGTCACTCACTAATTTTTTACAAAGATTTGACACCCTATTGGTGAAATTTGACTGGTTGCATGTGGCACACTCAAGCATGTCAAAAGATGACCTAACATAGAAGGGAACACAGGAGGGGCACACAGAGAAAATAGAGGAAGGTGTAGAGGGAGGCATGCACGACACGCATCAGGAAATGAGGAAAACTGGTGAGTAGAGAACATATGGTCAAGGCATAACTATTACAAAGTAATGGGCGCAATGCGCGAGAGGGCCATAGACTTAGCCAATTGAAGCAAGTGTGAGGTGTGTTGGATGGGAAGAAGTCAATTAGGAAGAAGGTGAATGCGTAGAAGGTGGGCGTAAGGAAAAAGTTGAAGGATAGAAAGGAAAGGGGTGCATAGGGAAACTATGACCAAGGGAATGTGCCAAGTGATCTTGAGTGCATGAAACATTTCAATGAATAACATAGAGCTAGAATGTGTATGTAAGTTACCCACATCACTAGGAGAGATATTTGGATAAAAACTATTATCTCCATTCCTTTTGTTCTTTAGTGTCATCTACAAAGATTAGATTACTAGGTTTACAATAAACCACATGGTTTTGACTTGTAGCCAAGCCAAAACCCTCATATCCCACGCTAGCCTTCAATTGTTCCTGCCTAGCCCATCACCACCTTCCATTCTATCACCTATGGATCCCAATCAACATATCATCATTAGCACCGGTGTCAAGGAGTTTGCAAAAATCTTTGATCAGAACCTCGTTGGTTTACAATATTACTTGGCTCATTCATCTACTCATGACTCATCTAGGAAAATTATCTATGGCATGCCCGTATCCATCCCACCTATACTTTCACCCACTTCTACCTCTGCGACTACGGCATTGCCCGACTAGCTCCACCTTACCACCTATTGTTTATTATCTTGGCCCCGCCTCATTGATATATATTGTACCTACGACATCTGTCACACCTACAACATCTTTCACCCCTATGGAATCCACCATGCTTACATCCACCACCCTCAGATAGGCATTCCCATGTCTTCCATTGCCTATATACCTATCACATCCCAGCCACCTTTGGTGTTGGTAGCCCACACTCCCTTCCAAAACCTCATCCTCTTTATCCCCTAGTATCTTCCACCAATCACTACTAGGGTCTTTACATCCACCCCACCTATGTATACGTATTACCAACAACCACCTATTTCCTCTATTGCTACTCTGGGTACTTCCCCTCCACCTCCATTCCCTCTCATATCCCTCCATCATAATTTTTGTACATGGAAATGCCACATACTAGGATGTCATCTACATCATACCAATATTATTTACCCCCTCATACCTTAGGGGTTCCCTATCATCACAACCCACTAATGACCTAATCAAAATGATGATGGACAAGATGCAGACATTATTAGAAGCATATGATGATATTTACAAGTGAGCACATTTCTACGTAACTCTCTAACATATGATGAGATTTACAATGAGCCTATTCACCCATCCATTCCTATTCACCCATACCCTACACATTGGGAAATGCCAAAATTCAACCAGTTCAATAGCAAAGAGGATTTGCAACAACACTTGTGGTATTTTAAACATGTCTACTACCTAATCACTCATGATGATGCGTTGCTCCTTCAAAATTTCTAATGTTGTTGATGAGACCCGCTTTGGATTGGTATAGTTATTTACCTAGACATTCTATCCTCTCATTTAACCAGGTTTCTCAAGATTTTCTTGACCACTTTTCTATCAATATTGTCAAGAAAGTCACCATGATTGACTTATATGCCACACGCCAGTATGAAGATGAATCTATCACATATTTTTTTCACTTGATGGCGCCTGATTAACCAAATTACATTCCAATTACCTCAGAAAGAGTTAAAATAATTATTCATCGGGGCTTATGCCGACATATATCACCAACTCTCTAGGTCCAAACCTTCCGCACCTTTGATGAGGCATTTACCATGGCTCGAAAGCTGGAAATCCATGCCCTTGAAGAAAAGAAGCTACAACTGCGTAACAAAAATATTGCGTTCAAATCAAATGATACTTCTTCTTCTTCCAAACCCCAAAATACCTATTCTAAAACCAAGGGGTTTGCCAACGCGGTCATTTTGAAATCCATCCCATCTCATCCATCCAACCAAGCAAAACCTTTGTCTAACCTCTCCCCCATCCAGACCTTTCAATTTAGAAGAGAGCAACACAAGTATGCCCCCATAGGAGAGCCTTACTCTACCATTTTGGAAAAACTCTTAAAAGATGGAGCCATTACCCTTCCACCCATCAAACCACATACCATTGTGGCTATGTGTCTATATGGTACAATGAAAATGATTACTACAATTACCATCACGTTCAAGGTCACTGACGGTAATTGTATCACTTTCAAAAACATTTTCCAAGAAATGTTAGATAAAGGAGATCTCATCTTGGACAATCTGAATGCACCAAGCAACAGAACCTTCATATCTTCAAGAAGCCATTCCCAAATCACACCCCCTCATCCAACCAAACTAGTGATTCCTCAGCCAATGATGGTAATATCTACGAGGTTCATGCTATTTTTGACATCTTACCAGTTCTTTTTGCAAAGCTTCCTCCTACTTCATCTATTAAAGAAATTATTGCATGAGCTCCTTCATCCACAAAGGAACCTGTGCCATCTAATCCTTTACCCATAGAGGAGTCTCCCTCATCTTCCCCTACACCCATGGAGGATTCCACCATATCTACCAATGCATTTTCCCCATGCACCTCTCAATCTGACAAACAACCCGCAGATTAACTCTCCTACCCATGGGAGAGTCATGCTTACCTTCCTCTTCACCAAAAGAAGAACCTACCTCATCCACCTTTCCTTCTCCCCAACATGTGGATGACCCATTGATAATGTCCCTTTCAGCCAAAGGTAAATCTCCGTCAAATTTCACAGATCCACTTGATTTCTTATCGTCTCTTCTACCCACAGAGTTGAAAGCTAATCACTCCCTGTTTCACAAGCACCAGATTTATTTATGGGAGTTACCACAAAATCAACATTGGTTCCTTCTACTACCACACCATTCTCACGTTTGGCAAACCGCTTAGACTACGTTGATCATTCCATGCTTTGGGGGCACCTTTGAATGCCTGTTTCAACTCAAATATAGATGTCATCCACCGATACTTCTACCATTTACCCCAAAGTGTTTGGAGAAATGAAATCCATCATACCTAAGGTAGTCATGATGACATCTTCCACATCACCCTCGCCCACACCTACACCTCTACCATTACCTCCACAACCACTTACACCTAAACCATGTACTCCTTTACCTATATCCAAAACTACCCATACCTTGGGAGTCATGCCGACATCAAGCCTAGTCCATCCCCCTATCAAACTAGATTTAGCCACATCCTCACAAGCTAGCGCAAATACTATTCCCCCACCTAAGAGGAAGACCCAACCTCTTAGACCGCATACACCAACTTCACCTACTACCCCTCTGTCACCTTCACCACTTCCATCTATCCTAGGACCTCACCCATCAACCTTGGCCAAATAGCCTCCTACCCTAGGTAAACTAAAAACACAACAACCCACCTCCTCATCACGAGCCTCTGTTATACCTAAATTACCTACACATCATACACCTTCACCATCACCTGCATCCTTTCTACTACCTATACCCACACCACTTCCAGTAGCCTCATCATTACCTATGATATTTCCTTCTCTTCAACTAATACCTTCCACCTTGCCTCTTCCCATAGCCTTCACCACACCTCTATTATCACCTTGGCTAACCCATCCTCTTCCACCATCTGCCTTCCCTTCTACATCACACACTTCTCCTTCACCTTTACCCAAGAAGGTGCAACCAAAGTCCAAAATTCCACTTCCCCCAAAGAGGTAGTTAAACCTACAACACCTTCAACTCGCTAGTTCATCTACCACATCTTTACCCAAGAAGGTACAATCTAAACCTAAAACTGTACTACCTACAAAACAGGTGGTCAAAAGGGCTCAACCTCTAATTCCACCTCCCATGGTGCCTCTCCCACCAAAATCACCCACACTTCCATCTAGACCCACACTTACTTCACATTGTGATCCATTGGCAGGGTCTTACGCCAACATCTTATCTAACCTTTTAGAGACCTCTATCATCACATTTCCACCACTTATACCTTACGATCCACTCAAACCTAAACTAGTAGGGTTTGACGATACAAAAATTTATGCTTACCATCATGTGCTAGGGAATGATGTGGAAAACTGTAAGGCTCTTAAGGTTTTTCTTCTCCAACTATGTCCTCTTGAAGAAAATTTTTATCACAATGATCTTTTAGATGAGGGCCCTATTCCACCTTCACCTATCACCACGCACCCTCACCCCTTACCTATTCAATTACCTTCATCTCCACCTCCACAATCCTTTTATCCACCTCTAAAATTCAAGATCAATATGGTCCACATAAGAGAGATAGATAAACCTCCCCCAAATTCCAATGCACTACATTCTTTTCACAAAACTAGTACATTCCCTCAACATAATGTTTCCCATCATATCACTACACCTATCATGACTTAGCTTACTCCCTTACCCCATATTAATATGGTTAACATTTCCACTCGTGCCTAAAAAGAAAAAGGAAAGGAGAAAACAACCAACCCATCCACCACTCTTGTACCCAATATCCCATCTACACCTGCACCAAAATCACCATCCATGGACCCACATATAATATTTCGATGGGTTCACCCATTATACAATGATTAAACAATTGCACAAATCTCCTCTCAAAATGTCTTTGTATAACCTTGTCCAAACCTCTGAGTCTCATCGATAGGCCCTCATGGAGGTTTTGTAATCTATTGAGGTTTTACCTAATGACCCTACTCATGTGGCATCCATTATCACTCCTCACCATGTGGCCTCTCTTACCACTTCATCCCCTTCCTCTCGCACCCAATACTACTCATCAAGTAGTTGCTCTTAGTTTCTCTGATGATGAGATTATACCTCTCTAATCAGATGATCTTGATCCCACCCTATTCATTTCCATCTACATTGATAATATACATGTTTGACGTGTTATGATCAATGGCGGTGCCAATATCAACATCATTTCCTCCCATGCGTATAACCAAATGTGCATCCCTGCCAATTACATGCATAATAACCTAGTTATGTTGTGTTCATTCAATGATGCCATCACTTCCACCCTTGGCACCATCATTCTCCACATTTTTGTGGGCCCCGTACCATTCTGGAATTATTCTATGTCTTAGAGGGGAATTATAGTACAACATGCTACTTGGATGACCTTAGATCCATGTGATGGGTTGTGTTCCTTCAACCTTACAATGCTATTTAAAATTTGAACATGAAGGACATAACTATACCATTCTAGCTGACCCTTCACCATTCAAGACTTGTAATATGTTGTATCAACCTAATGATGTCCTTATACCAGTTAAGGCATCTACCACCACTGCCACCTCTCCTTCACCCATGGCCCCATCCACCAATGTTTTTGCTACCTCTTCCACACCTAACTCCTCTATTCCCACTACTTCCATAGCCTTTGCAGTTGACCCATCCACTAACCCATCTACTTATCAACCAACCAATGCTTCTTCTTCCCCATCGTCTAGTAATTCATCCATTCTAGCTACCCACATATCAACTACTGATCCCTTAGAAGGTTTTTTTCAATGTCAATATTGCAGTGGGTGCATTACTTCAGGAAAACCTAATAAAGAACGTGATTCTCACTTCACACCACTCTAGAATGCTATTATGATGTGTCACCCAGCAATGTGTTGTGGTCCCAAGAAAGTTATAGCTGAGCATCCCTCTTCTTTTAATCACATTTTTCCACCAAGCCTCCATTTCTCATAAGAAATCATTAGGGTTGGCCACTCCAATGTAAGTCGGAAAGGTTTTTCATCCTAGGCACTTGTGAGCACACCTTTGTCACCCTTATAATGAACCTCTTAACTTCCACCCAATTAACTCATAAGTCTTGTGTGCTAAATTGTTGCATGACACACTAGTTGTATCACTCATGGACTAAGAATATTTAAATTGAATAACTCCTATTATAGGGTGAATCACCTGAGGGTCCCTAATATATTTCACATAGATTCTATCAAAACTTCTTCTCCAAAGGGCTCATTATAGGAACTGGCCTCCCATCGGTCAATGGGATGATAACCCATTCTTCCTTGTTTTCACAATTATGTACCCCTTGTTAAACTATAGGTCAACATTGTTCTTATAACACTGGGGTGCCCAAGTAATGCTAGAAAGTTTTCCACCTAGGCTAGTGCCAAGACTTCAAAATCCCTAGTGAACGTTACCCCTTGGATAGTGATAACAATATCCTTCAAGACACCAATGGGCATTACCTTTGTCTTGTTAGCCATATACAACACATTTGAAGATGGTTGTAATGGGGGCCTTCCCATTTGATTCCATGCGTCTAGAGTGAGGACATTGAATTCCACACCCATGTCAATCATAATATTGCTCAGAAGCCATCCATCCAAAAATGCATTCAAGGTAATCTCCTTATCATAGTCAAGGTTGTGGGGAGGAAGGTTATCATGTAGAACTTGTCTCTCACGCTCTATTCCAGCATGTGGTACCTTCTCTTGTAACCATTCTCCTAGAAAGGGAATGATATTTTCTTACCTCAACATTTTGCATACTTCCCTAACTTCATCTAGATCCTTCTGTGGAGCCTCAACATTCTTCCTTTGCTCTAACTTCCCGACTACTCTTTTAGGCAATGGATATTTCCTTATAGGCTTCAAATCACATCTATGGTTTCTTGATATACTTGTTTCTGATGAGTTTGGTATAGATACTTCACATGTGCCACCTCTTCTCTTATAACAAGTGTTTCTAGCTTGGTATATCCCTAGCGCATACTGACCTCCACTCGTGTCATCACTCGACTCGTGCGCCACCCTTGGCATCCATTGTGAATTGGCCTTCTTCACACTTACCATTCCGGTGCCTTTTTCCTTTTGGTGTTACTAGATCATATGCTCAAATATCTCAAGGAACTCCTCATACTTGTGCTTCTTTCCACACTAAGAGCATAGTAATAGATCTAGGCATTCACTTATAGTGCTCCGTAGACCAACAATTGTAATAGGTTCCATGTAGGAACTCACTTCTTCCTCCTTCGTAGTTACCATGACCACAAAATCCTCCTTGGAAACTTCTTCCATGCACCCCTCCATCTATGTTCCCTTCATAGTGATGACCATCATCCTTGGAATTCTCTCTGTGAGTCTAGTTTGGCATACACAAATATCAATGGCATAATGTATCTAGTCAATCAATCTTCAATCCTTGGTATCATGAGTAGAAGTGCAAATATTACAATAGAAAGACACATTTTTATGGATCACGGGTTATAGAAATGGACACCTACTTATGTCATTATCTCCATGGAAAATCTCACATTCCATATTTATGGCACATACCGATCTTTGGGAAGATTTTCCTTTGTATGCCCATCTACCTCATAATTTATGCAACATAAGTCATTACTGCAAGTCTCATGTGCTGAGTTTGTAGATAGATTTTATAGCTACTTGGCCATTATAGCAATATGAGCTCTGAAGAAAAGGGCTAACGCCAGTCCATGCTTCCAACATCCTCGGTGTGTAGGGAAGCCTCTAAGGCCTCGCACAAGTTTGTGAAAGTCTTGTGTGAAAGTGCTCTCCTAAAAGTTGTTATCAACCCTCCAACAAACTATAGAGCATGATGGATATCATAAGAAATTTTTATAAGAGAGTCTTTAAACATGCATCATACTCTAGCACAATCTCTTCCATACCTTGTTGAATCTCCTTCAGGCACTAATGCTCTTCCTTCAAATTCGGGGATATGAAATTAAGCCAGGAAGGAATTCCATAGCGCGGTGTAATCCACCACTATCTAATGGGGGTCATACTTTTGGTACCAAATATGAACATGTCCTTGCAAATCATTGCAAACTAAATTACCTTCCACTCGAGGTATTGATCCCCTTTGCACGCCATAACAACTCACACTTGTGTACATAATCTGCAACATCCTCAACACATTTGTAGTTAGGTAGATGCAAAGACATTTCAAAAAACACTTTCTCAGGTGATTTAGGCCCTTCTATGCCTAATCCAAACCTTAATTTCCTCTTATGTTGCCTCCACCACCAGATACACTAGATCCACTAGGTCATGTTCCTCCTGATCCACTAGATTCTCCAGATCCATCAGGTCCTCTAGCTCTTATTCCACCAAATCCACCTCTTCAAGTCATTAATGGGCCTACATTGGTTGCACCTAGTGTCCCTAACGTCCCATTGAACTATACACCATTTTTTGCAATATTGTATCACTTCCAAATGTGTTTCCCATGTCAATTCTAGATGTGATATCCAAACTTTTCATACCCATAATTTTATCAAATTTTGTTCCAGACAGTATTCCTCTAAATACAGGGAATAATTGTGCACCCATAAATGTACCAAATGTGAAATTATATCTCATAGGTGCCAATCATTCATTCCCACCAATACTCTTTGGGTTAGAAATACTTATCTCTTTATTTAGAATAATAAGTGTCGGGATTTTGTTGCCATGTGGATTCAAATGCGCACCAATGACTCTCCTTTCTTCAAGTGATGAACTATCATCAAAATTTGAAGGGGTCTCTCCCGCACTTGAAAATATATGAGGTAGCATAGACTACTCATGCTCCACATCCTCTGTGTGAACCTCAATTCCTTCCCACAACATCTATCTCCATAAATCCATCACTCATGGAATCTTGCATTTTATAGCTAACTCCCTTTCATGAGATTCACTATACTTGAGTCGTCTCTCTTCCCTCACCTTTCCCACCACAAGGTCCGCCATCTTCCTCCACCCTAGCTTCCTTTCCCAATGCTCAAAAAAGCTTAACCAACCATGGGGAATACTTCCAAACTTGGTGTAATGATCAGGATATTCATAGCTAAAGGGATAACATAAAAAAATGATCCTCTAGGTTCCCTTAAGAACTCAAACTCAGTAACCTCGAAAAGAATACATAGAAATAACATATTCCAAGGTATAACTGGTCAGCACTCTTCTCCATTAATGATCAACAACACATTTACAAGTCAGATCAAGCATCCTATAGCCTCGATATTCATCTTGGATCCACACATGAGATCAATAGTACCAGATTGAACTAGATGCATATGCCAAAATCCATTCATATAACTCTATGGAAAGTAGTAAAATAAGGTCTCATACAACTCATGATACCTTCTATTACTAAATCAAACTTAGGTCTAGTACTAAATCTCTCGAGAAAATTCATCCTCTCGTGCTCTTAAAAATTCTTTGACACTATTTAAGGTCAAGCTCTTTGTCATCACACATCATTCTCATAGCTTCAAAAAGAGGTCCCAGCAATGAAACCAAGATGTAGTCATTTTTCATGTACCCTTAGTACAACTTTCTAATCCCATGCATGTTGGCCTATCACCCAACAGGACATTGGGCACTCACCGAGGCACACGTGGGCATTGAACCCCTCCTTTACGTGAGCATTGTGAGAAGTTCTTTAATGTATTATTAGAATGATTTTTAGAATGAGAATACATTTACTTAGTTTAGATAAGGAAGAAGAAACATCTAATAGATCCATGTCTTAAATGCATTATAGAGATAGAGTACTAAGCATGCTAAAATAGATCTAAACTATGATAGCCATTTAACAAGAGGGTTTACACCCTTAAGCATGATATATAAAACAAACAATTATATATATTCATTTAGAGTGATCCTCATAGATGTATTACAATCAAAATAGGTCATCATAGACCATACATATCAAAATACTAGGACTCATCCCTTACAAATCTTATCTGGTATGGTATTCTAGCTATGCCCTCCCAGTTCATCCCTTATTACAGACCCTAATGCTATGTAAATTCTTGTTACATCCTTTAAAACCATGAGCACTAAGTGATCTAAACCCTAACATGATTGCGGCAGATCATACTCTTGATGCATCTCCTTCGTCTATCTCCAATATCCTTCAGTCCCTCTTCCTTGATCCTACGCATCTCTATATATAGGTTCATCACCCATTGTTATGCCTTCTTTTTAAACAAATCACATGCCAAGTGTCAATATGGTCCTCCAATGGTGAATGTTTATCTCCTTATGATCCCTCCACCTTTTATAATGATGTCTTCTAAGAATATTCCATGCATGGAATATTATTTTCTTGACCTCTAAGGTTCTAGGCTGGCACCTTATCCACTCAGACATCTAGTCGGGTCATTTTTTTCCTCAAGTTCCTCTAGAATACCAAATATGGATAAGTCCTTTGAACTTGATGTTCTGCCTTCCATGCATGTCCTAGTTTCTCCAAAACCCTTCTTAAACCCCTTTGTCCTGTGCACTTCTCCCCATGCACCCTTATTCTTATAGGTCTCATGATTGCATGTGCCCTTTGGTACTTAGATAATATTATGAGGCACAACACTTTCTCATCATGATGAGAAACATGGGGAGAAATCATTTTATTATATAAGCCATATGTTTTTGGACTACGAAACTAGATATAATCACACCAAAAAACTCTGCTTAGCCTTATTTTTTGTCGCCACTAAACTTCGTTATTACCTACTTAACAACAAAACCTTCATTGTCACCAATACTGACCCCTTACATTAAATATATGCTAAGCCCTACAAACATCAACATGTTTCACGGTGGCTCATGCCTCTTGTAGACTTAGAACTCAAATTCATCCATCAAAAACATGTCAAAGGAAAAACCATCACTGACTAACTTGTAGATGCACCTCTCTCCGGAAATCAATCCTCTAACTTTGAGTTCTAGGATGAATCCATCGCTACCCTCACTTTGGATGATACCATTTACTAAATGAAATTATTATTTTATGGTTCCAAATGTCAGTGTGGGGGTGGTTTCAGAGTTATCCTCATTCCTCTAGGTGGTGATCCCATGTCATTATCTTTCAAACTAGATTTTGATTGTACTAATAATATCACCAAATATGAAGCACTCGTATTAGGTCTTCAAAACACCATTGCCTTAGACGTTAAATCAATTAATATATTTGGTGATTCCCAACTGGTTGTAAACCAAGTTAATGGTATATACCAGTTGTCATAACGAGATACTTCAAAAGTATAAGAATCATGTTAACATACTTTTGACTACCTTTGACCGTTATGAACTTCAAACCACCCCGTGTTCCACTAATAAATTTGTAGACACCATGACTTTTCTTGATTCTCAAATCCCTACTTCAGCCTCCGACTCAAAAATATTTGTCACATGTATAAAGTTTACAATCACCTTATTATTTATTTTGATAAGTCAACCTTGTCAGAAACATTGAAACTGACCCACATGACCTTTGGTATAGGTAGTTTGATGACTACCTTTCCCTTTCCATTCTACCTCCAGATCTTAGTTATAATGGATAATGAGCCTTCCTTACAAGTGCCTCTCACTATTTCATCATGGGTAGTCTTCTTTATAAACGTGGATTTTTTGGTATCCTCTTACGATGCCTTATAAGTTTTGAAATTCCCTACAGCATCAAACAAGTTCATGACGGAATTTTCGGGGTCACCTCAATGGTTTAGCTATCACTAAATGCATTCTTTTTCTGGGATATTACTAGCCAAACCTAAACCATGATTATTCGAATATGTCAATAATTTTTTTGAAGTGTTAGAAACATTCCAATATTCATCACTCCCCTAGTCACGCCTTACAGGTCACATGTGACCTTTGGTATTTCTCTTAATGGGGTTTAGATCTTATCAGAGAGATCAACCCTCATTCTTCCCAACGCCATAAATGGATTATTACCACTACCAGATACTACACTAAATGGGTAGAATCCATGCCTCTCATTTCTACAAAAGCTAAGAAAATATGTGAATTCATCAACCATCACATCATTTGTTGCTTTGGTGTTTCTCTCCACCTGCGTCACCGATAACGGAAAAAAATTCAAAAACAAACCCTATGAAAACTTTGTGATGCCTTGTAACTCAACTCAGTTTTCTTCACCTTATTATCCTCAAAATAATGGCCAAGCTAAATCAACTAAAAAAACCTTAAATAAAATTCTTATGAAAGTAGTTAACGATACTGGAAAGGATTGGCACATGCACATTCCTTTTTCCTTATGGTATTATCACACTAGTATTCATACCTCAACTTCTTCCAAAACTTTCTCGGGTCTATGGGACAGGATTTTCCTTCCTCTTGAATTCTAGATTCCATCTCTTCGTATCTCACTCAAAGAGATTCTAAACGATGATGATTTTCACTAGGACCATTTGGCACAACTCAAGTTATTAGATGAACATTGTCTTAATGCTCTTGATCACCTCCAAATCTACCAAAAATGTATAAAATGTGCATATGATAAACATGTCCATAAATGAACCTTTAAGGTCAGCGACCTTGTCCTCAAGGAAAATAAATATGTGAAAAAAGAGAAAAAAATTAAACGGGCAAATTTTCCCTAATTGGCTTGGACCGTATATCATTACTCATACCTATGGATCAGGTTGTTATTGTTTGTCTTCACTCAAAGGTAAACCCAAACTTGATCCCCTCAATGCCTTACATCTTCAACCATTATATTATTGAATCAAGTCCTAGATCACCTTATGTTAATTAATTACTTGTCCCTTAAGCACCATTCACCTTCCATTTACCTATTTTAAATATCAACGATTAAACAAGCATCATGTGATTACCCATCACTTTTCAGCCTTATCTTCAATATAAGTATCATGGCTCTACTCATGGCATGATTCTCATGAAAACTTTTCATCTTTTTCAATATGGAATCCCATGGTTGTTCATCACTTAAAAACCCATCGTTCATAGCTAACCCCTATGTACTATAGTCTTGTCCATGACCTAAAAGTCCAAAAAATAATTCGAAAAGCAATATATGGGACTTTCAAATTCAAAAATCCTTGAGTTTAAATTCTTGTAAAAAGATGAATCCTTAAAAATACATCTAATATTTATATCTTGCTGCTATAAATAGACTTCTCCCTCGAAGGAAAGCTATACAAAGCTAGCCACACTGTACATATTCTATCATAAAAAGAAGACTATGCCTACAAAAATAAATAAAAATATTCTGAAGCTTCCCACACCGATCAGCTTCACGAAGACCTCAAGGAGATACTCTACTCATCCCATATAGAATTCCTGCATCGATCAGTCTATAAAAACAAAATAAAAAAAAAAAATTAAGTTTTTCATCATGGACTTGCCTATTTTGATCTCGGGTCTCTTGCCAAAAAGGCATATTGTCTCACACCAGTTATGCTAAACTAGCCTTCTTTCACCACACCGCCTTGCCTTTTCAACCTTCCACATACTCAAGGAATGTGCCGCAAATGTGAGATTTCATGATCATGTTACCTTCTTCATCCATAAAATAGTCAATCATGCAACACCTTTTAGGGTTTTCCATTCATAATCTCATCTTTGGTATGATAGAATCGTCAACGTTCTTATCAATTAGGTGGCACTTTTGTCTCCTCTAATTGTTCACCTCTTTTCTTACTTCTTGATCCTCCTTTATAGGACCAAACCTTTTACACCTACATGTTAGGAATTTATTTTCCACCAAAATCACCCATATCTATTCACCATAGACAACAACCATGCCTATTGACCTAAATTCAACCATGTCTACATGACCTAGACTCAACCATGCCTAAATGACCTAAACTCAACCATGCCTAAACCGCATAAAATCAATCATGCCTAAATGAATTAGAATCAACCATGCCTAAATGACTTAGAATCAACCATGCCTAAATGACCTAAACTCAAGCATGCATAACTAGCCTAGACTCAATCATGCGTAAAACCAATCAATCCATTCTTCTACCTCATCATATCCTTCCCTAGCTTATGGGAGAACTACATCAGCCTGAGGCCCCTTTTCACAAGTGATATGTAGGCAACACTCCAAGGGTATGGGGCCCTTGGAAGTTAGCCCGGCCACTCTTTCCCCTAACAAAATTTTCCCTTTTTCTATTCATATTCTACCTTAGTTTCCATTTTACATAAAACTTGGAAATTACAAAATCATAAAAATATACATACCTACCATTTTATAACATCACCATATCATACATCAATCATTTCACATTTCCATGATATCAAATATTTGGAAATTTACACCACAACATACATATACATCATCATTTATTTTCCATACTACCAATAACTTGGAAATTAAATCAAACATAAAAACATGACCAAATCATGCCTAAATCACCTAGACTCCACCATGCCTATACCTAACTCCATCATGCCTACATGACCTTGACTCAATCATGCCTACTTCACCTAGTTTCCATCAATACACAATAAAAATGGAAATTAAAAACAAGTACATCATCCATCCAATAAATATCATCAAATATATAAATGGGAGAGTTTGTGTATCAATACATATATACACATATACAAATAAATACAAGTATCTCAAAAATATCATATATAATCTCACGTCTTGAAAGTAGGACATATATATATATATATATATATATATATATAAAATCAAAACAATGATCATATCAAGTGACTAATCATCACCCCACCTGATATCCTCTGACTAGTCTCACTTGTCTCCTCCTCCCCACCTCGCTAGCTACCCCGCCAACATTTCTCCACCCTCCATGGGTCTTGGTCTAGTCTCCTCTTGGCCGTCACTCAAGCCTGGCTTCCATGAACTCGTAACCTCTCCTTGGCCAAGTCCATGGGCTTGATGACCCCCTATACTCCCTAAATTGTGAGTCCTAGATCTCATCTTCTTACTAGCCGCTCTGCTAGGCTCTTTCCTCAAGTATAGGAGGGGACATCTATACCAGACATTGTCAGGTGATCTTGATAGTACCGAGCCTCATTTAGAGCATCCCTAAAACTCTCCATCGACACATTTTGTGGTGGTTTCATGGGTCTCACCATAACCTACGAACTCTTCCTTACTAATACTTTCCTCGGACCGCCGCCCTAATGCCTATCCTCCTACTGTGCCTTGGGACTTTGTCCTAGTGTAGGTTCCTGTAATATGGGACCCTTTCCCTAGGAATGTGGGGTAATTTTACCTATGCTATAACATGGGCTTGTAAGGTCATAGCTTGTGCCGTGTAGTGTCTAGTTGGCCTTGTAACCCTATCACCTATGCCTATAGGGCGGATACCTATCCACCATCCCCATATCCACCCTATGTGGGTGCCTATCCCTATTCTACCCGGGCCTGTAGGGCCATCACCTGAGCCTGTAAAGTGGATACCTATGCCTCTAACCCTGTGAGCTATCCATGTAACACTGTAATATGTGCCTAAAGGGTGGCCACCTAACCCTATAAAGTATCCTCTACACTATGACAATGGCTAAATCTGGTTGTCTATCCTCGGCCTAAGTGTGCCACTCATAGCTAGGATTCCCACCACTACTGTATCCATCAGTGACACCCATGCCATCAATCCACCTATCTAGTTATTTCTCCTTGTATCCGTAAGAACAATCGAGCGTGGTAGAGATAGGGGTCTCTCCATGTCATCTCTGTGGTACTATGGAAAAGGTGGGGGTACATCCTGTTGTAGCCCAAAATTCCTTCTAACCTTGTCCACATGAATCATCTCATGCTCCCAGCACACCTTGTCCTTATATCCATCTAAGTAGTTAAAGCTCCTCTAACTCCTCATCCATGCCTCTGTAGGATGGATAGTCCACATATGGTCTCCACACAATATCAACTACAGAAAGGCCCTCCAATCACTTCCTATAGTATGACACATCATATGTGTCCTCGCCACCCTCGGCTGTCTAGCAACTGGTACCCATCCCCAACTCTAAGAAAGCTACCACTGAACCAATCATGTCATGGAAAAATGACTAGGCACTCACACATAATGTGCTCATATGCCCAAAAGTGTAATAAATATGTATAGCACATACCAAACCTCCTCAATCTCACATAAGCCCATAACTCCTTATATAGCTGAACCAAAAAAGTTTGTGCCCAAGAAAATTGTATCCAATCCTTGATCATATCCTAAAGCACCCCCATCGGTGCTCAAAGAAACCTACCACCCTCATAATCTAGAAATGAAAATCATTTAACTACCACCATCATCATCATAGATAACCTAGTCTCCTGCAGATAGGCTGCATACATATCTCCATAAATGATACTTACGTTGTGATACCTTAGCTCGCCCATCGCCTCACCAAACACAACCACTATCGGCTCCACCGATGCCTCTGATGAAATGGAATATACTAGCTCCCCAATAATAAGAAGTTGTATAATCCTATATATGTCCTCCAAGGTGATGGTCATATCGCCTGTTAGTAAGTGAAATGTATTGGTTGTAGAATCCCATCTATCAATGAGAGCGACCATAAAACTATGATATCGGGATATACACCTATAGCATTAGATAACACTCAGTCCAACCTCAATCATGTGCTCCCACTCCTTTATAGTGACATTGGGCCACATTTATACCAGTAAGGGTGGTACTCTTTCCCACATCCTTAGCTGATCTAACACCTACATCACCCAATATAACTTTTTCAAGACTTGACCACCCCAAATCACCTCTTACCCACTACACAATACTCACCTACAAACCTACTATCACATAATATCCTTACCCATTATCTTAATTCATTTCACCTACTTACCTATCCCACATCACCAAAATCACATTTTACCCTCTTCCCTCTACATACATCTTCACCTACCCCTTCCTCACCTATTTTAGTTTCCTACTTAGCCCTTCTTTCATCTATTTACTCTTATACTTAACCCTCATCAATTGCCTTGACCATCATAGGTATTATTGACCGTCATCGGTCCCTTATAACTAGCATTGGTAACCTAGACCTTAAATGATGCCGGATAAATCTAACCAACATCGGGTAAACCCCGACCATCCTTGGTATCTTTTACGGCATTAAAACTGAAAAACCCCTTCCCCATTCTCAAAAATTAATAAAAATGACCTCAACACCTACTTTAACCCACCTAAACCTATCCTAGCTTCATTCCCAACCCTATTTAACCTATGTGTGACCTTCCCACTCCTCATTTCCTTCATTTTTACCCACAATTTCAAAATAAAATCCCACCCAAATTTTTTTAACCAAAATCAATTTCAACAACACCATTTTCAATCAAATGAGGGATTCATATCATTTCCTACCTCTAATCAATGCCACATCCATGGTGGCACATATTGCTACTACACCGGTGGTCCACCCGATCCCTCTCCCACCTCTGTCATGCCCAAAATCAACTCCTCACCTCCAAATAAATCAAATCAATCAAATCACTTGAATCGATCTCATGGACCCACTAATCATACAATAATCACCTACTACATTGCTTGCCAACTCAACTCAATTCCTTGTACTATCTTTTTCTAGTCCTCACTATCTCCTCTATCATTTTCTAAAAGTGGAAAAGTCAAAATGAATCCATAAAACATAGATTTTTCTTTTTAGCCCCAAATCAACATGACCAACATCGGTCATGTTATGCCCTACCAAACTAATGTCGGTTACACCATAACCGGCATCATCACCTGACATTACCTTTTAACCCACCCCATGCCCATTTTTCCTAACCACAATGTTGCTCTAGCATTTTAACCTTACCAATACCTATTATACCCTACCCACAAGCCTACACTACCTGTACATTTCCTTAACTACATTTAGGGACATGTTATTTACCTATAACTCACCCTTACTAGTGCCCTAACTTACATACCTTGGCCTTAACAACCTTTGGTAAAATTTGAATTTGTATACTTGTTATACCTTGCAATGTTGTTACCCATATTGTTTATCCTAATGACCTTACCTTGCCTAATGATGTGATATTTATCCCGACCATACCTTTGGTGCCATGGAACAAAACCTATTACTTGTTCCTAAATGGACCTCATTGTGCTTCATGACCATATCTTATACCTTGGATACCTGAATAACTTCAACCTCATTTAGATAAACCTATCACACTTTTGACAACGTAGAGTTTGTAAGATCTTAAACTCGGTACCGTATTATAATCTATATATTTGTGCACATTCAATTTACATTACCCATTACCCAAAAATCCCATACCTTTACCTACTGACCCTTACTTTCATTACTTACCCATTTATCAAACCACTCACCGACTCCATTTAACACCTCATCAATTCTTGGTTTGAGGGGGATCACCTCCACCCATACTTGGGGAAACCCCACTCTCACCTATATTTGGGAAACCACTTCCTTTTTTTGTCAGCATTGCTTACCAATACAAGCTATGTGACCAAAGGGGAAAATTTAGACACCAAATTTGGGTTACACTACCCTTGGTTCCCTTTAATCAGTTAACATAACATGTTCACTTAACCATGACCCCTTACCTTACATTCATATTAATTTAATTACTTACAATTGAATTAATGTTCATCCTCACATTATTAATTAATTTAATTACTTTAATTAAGTTAATTTACACCTCACCTAGCCACATCACTTAGACACCTCACCATTGACTTATTCTTAGTCTATTAATTAACTAAGATCGAGTCTCTACTTATCTTAACCAACTAGGACTCTTTCAAACCCTAAAATTAAAGTCTTATTCCTTCTCCAAAAACAATCCCACTTATCTAAGTGCTAACCCTCACTTGAGACCCAAATTGACAATCAGAGCATGCCAAAAATAGTAAAGATTTTCCTATTTTTTGGAAAACCTCATATTTACTGCCTTAACCAACACCGGTTATCCCTCAACCTGATGTCACTCATCTTGACCATCATTGGTCACCTTATATACCCTTTTGCAACCTTTTATTGAGGTTGGTCATTTTTGAGTTCAGAGAGTTCTATTGCATTCAAGCACAAATCAGAGACTTCTCAAAGATCAAGATGATAAGATACACTCAACCACATGCCCAAAAATCACACGATGATCATCCCAAGCCATTAAAATATTCACAGAAACACTCTAGGAAGGACTTTTCATGCACACCGACCACAAATTTCTTCATGGATCAACCATTACCTTCCTTCACCTACCAGGACTGTAAATATAAGTAAGTGTATTTTATTTTCATCATTATGTACTTACTTAAAGTGTAGGTTCATTATATTTTGTTATCATATTTTGTTCTTTTCTACATTCCTCCATCCCCACCTTCTTACCAATCTACCTATCCAACCACCCATGACCTTTTGGCTCTCCGTACCTAACCTCTATGTATTTTTTATTCTTCTTGGCATTATTACAAACCCAACCATCCTCCCTTCATTCTCTATGTAATCACAGAGAAGTCTAAAACTAATTTTATTTAATTACCACCAAATTACCCCTACTAACATCGATTATCTTAACTTTCGTCAATCTCCTCTATACTAGCATCGGTCATCGATCGATGTTAGTCTATGTGTTATCTCATTCACTTAACCAACAAGCCCTCAAACCTCCCCAAAACCTCACAAAACCTCACCCAAACCTGATACCCCACCTACAACCTCACAACAGACCTTCCCAACTCTTTGTGTAGACACAGAGAGAGCCTGGACACCCATTTTGACATTCTACCATTTCCCACAATAATCGATATTGGTTATACCATAACCGGCATCGGTCATACAATACCTAAATCAGTCTCCCTAACTAGCATCGGTATCTGTGCCTAGTAAACCCTACCTTAGAGACCAAAAATCTTCCTAATCACCTTAATCAACCCAAAGTTCACCAAATATTACCCGGACCTCGTTTGTGACCCTCAGACCACTTGTCCCTGCACCTCTGCAATCGGACCAAGACCTTCACCAGTGTATTTATCAAGCATTTAATTGGATTGACATAGATAGTTATCGAGACACCTAAATCAAAACACTAACATTAGATTCTTTTATTTACATGTTTAGTTATTTTATATTGAGTTATATATTAGTGGATTGATAACCATCGAGGAAGTATCACACTTCTGGATCTAGCTCATGCTAGGAAGTCCACTAACTTTTTTATTAACTGTATCTTGTGGTCTTGCTTTGTATTATAGGTAGTTCCTCCTAGCCAAAAGGAAGCTCACATAATCAACTTAGATGGAAATCAAAAATGCACACACTCAACCTTTGACCAATGTAATAAATGGTATTCCTCAACTATTTACTTTTTTTTAATATTGCACAACAATTTAGTGAAACACATATACATCATTGGACCGGTTAAGTAGAGGGACTTAGATTCTCTGAGTGTCGACAAGAAATCCACAAGTTTATCCCCCAAAACATTTCTCACCAACAATTTTTAGCACCCACCGTGGGGAAGATTTAGAATCATCTACACCCAAAATATGACCGCAAGGTCCAAAAATTCAAAAAAAACAAATATTGAAAAAAACAAAAAAAAGAGTTCATGAAAATCCATTGTTAAAGGATACATTGTCAATTTTTGTAAGTGACCTTTCATCTTCCACAGTGTCTTTTCCTATTCCTATTACAAAAAAATCAGTTCTAGAATTTTAAGAAGAATTTTTGGAAGTAAAATCTGAAGTGGAAACAATGGTAGATGAAGTAGAAAGACCTTACCCCATTTTTCCATGGGGAAGAAATACAAGCCCGCTCACTCTTAAACCACCTCTTCATGATCTACCAATTGGTTCATGCAAGAACTTTATAAAGTTCAAAGGCAATGACAGACAACATCCTAAAGAGCACATCACCACTTTCACCACATCATGCAAGATTCTTGGAGTTAAACATGAAGATGTTTACATAAGACTATTCGTGGAGTACCTCAAAGAAAAATTAGTAGAATGGTTCTACCTCCTACCCACCCAATCCATCACTTGTTGGAATGACATCAAAAAAAGTTTGAGGAAATATTCAGATTCACCGAGGAATTTGTGAAGACCTTTTTGGTCAATTAGCATGAATGAAGAAAGGAGAAAATGAACCTATGAGAGACTTTGTGGCTTGTTTCAACTAGTTTCTTTGTAGAATGCTAAATGAAGATTCACTATTTGAAAAAAACGTCAAGATATTCTTCATCAATGCTCAATCACCAGAGGTGGGATTTTTCCTACAAAGAGTTCAATTTACGGATATTGTAGAAGAACAAATATTATCCATTGAAGTGGATGATGATCTCATCTTATTTGGAAAGATCAAGAATCCCTCAAAGGGTAAAGCTCAATGTCCAGGAGATGAAAAAAATTTTTGTTGTTGCAAAAATAAACGAATGAGATGGCATCGTTGAAGAGTGAATTTTTTGGACGAGCATCTTCCCCAAGAAACAACACAAATCAGATTACAATAGCATCCCAAATGCTTTCCTTTGAGTCCCCACTTATCAATTAAAGTTGTAGGAGTTAGGAAAATGAAGAAGAGATTGAACATGAAAGTGAAGGTGGTGATTTTCTAGAAGTTGATGAACTTCAGAATGATACACAAATCAGATTCTGTGAGTATTATAGAGGTGATGAGGATGAAGAAGAAGATGCACCCAGTTTCTCATGTGCATTATTCACTCATTCTCAGTCTGAGAAAGGAGCATCTCCCTCCACTGCTGCAAAGAAAAAGAATACTAAAGATCCTCATGTGGTGAGTCATTAAAAACAAATTAGTTGAGGATCTCTTCTCCCACCCTCCATGGAGTCTGCATTGTTGAATCATGATCCTGTAGCAAGTAAGAAGGCTCCTATAATTCCAAGTAAGTCTTTCTATGCCTTTTCTAATTCTAAATATAAATCTTTTCCTATAAGAACTAGCACTTCAAAAGTTCCGAGTGTACCATTATATATACACTCCATTCCCAAGAATCAAACCCTACGTCCAAACCTACCCCAAATCTAAAATAATTCCCTTCATTTCCATTTTCCCCATATTCCCCTTTGACTTCATAGAATATAAAAATTGAGACAAGGTGTAGATTAATGAAACTAAATATCTGTGGACTCACCCTGAACAATTTGAGAGGTTTATTCAATACATCAAGAGTGGTAGTTTAACACCCAATGTTGTATCTCCTAGTTCTAAAGGAATACTACCAAAACCACCTACACCTCCCTCACAGAACATGTCTTCTTTGAGTGCATCCAAGACTGATAAGGTTGAACCTTTCTATGTCTTCCTTCTTGTTGGAGAATATGTATTGAACAACTGCATAATAGATTTTGGTGCCTTCAACAATGTAATTCCTATAAAGGTCGCCAAGGATCTCAAACTCACCATTACTCCAACTGGTGGATCTTGGTACTCCTTGGAGTCAAAAGAGGTCCCACTTGTAGGGAAGGTCAAATATGCACATGTGGCTCTTGCCATATTTTTAGAAAAGAAAGTTTCGAGCTTATGATTTTAGTAATAGTCATTCCAAACTTCATTTGGAATGTTTGTAAGAAGGGGTTTATGTCATCATTGGGGTAAAATTCAGATGAATTAGTCTTTTGAAACCATACTAGTAAAAGGGGAAATGGAGAAATTACTTCCAGAGAAGAAGATGAGGTACACAATTTGAAATTCTAGAAGTCTAGGAAACAAGATCTTGTATCAAGATAGTACGAGAATGCATATTTGCATAATGACTAAAGAAGAAGATGATACTCCCATATTGATAGCTTAAAATCTGCCTTCTCGAGAGAGGTATGGACCTTGAAGAATAATTGAGGATATTTGAGTTACAAGAGGGCAGCCCTAAATTACTAGATGATGCAAACCATGAATAAGAGGAAATGGTTCTTGGAAAATCTCAAACAGAAAACCAGCTTATATGCTTACCCATGAGGAGGAGATGTTTTCATTCCCATTTGGAGATGAAGATGATCTCATCCATGCCATTCATGGAGGGACAAGACTAGCTTGTGATGAGCCCTCAAATAGTGGGAAAGAACCATTTATACAAGAACTACTAAGAGCCGCAGAAGAAATAGAAGACCCTGAGCTCAACCTTGAACTCCTGATGCAAGCCATGAATCTACAAGAAAAGCGTGAAGCTGACTTGGAAGCCTTAACCAGTGTGAAGATGGGCTATGTTGAAATAAAGAAAGAGGAGAAATATGATGCCCCTCCTAAGCCAATGATTTATGGATACAATGATTAAATGGATATATTTTCTTTCCTATTTTTCATGATGAAGAAATTGAAGCAAGGAGTTTTGAGGCCTTTGAAGCTGAAACTCCTCTTGAAAAAGGAGTGATAGAATTAAAAATCCCCAAGATGATGAAGTAATCCCTCCGGATAATTTCCTTGATCTGCAAAATAATGATTCTTCAAAGGCTTCCAAAGATGAGCTGCAGGAAGTAACAAAGGATATCTCTATTCAAGAACTATTAGATGTAGTAGAAGTTTCAAAATACCCCAAGCTAATTCTTGATCTCTTAACTCATGCCTTGGTCATACAAGAAAAGTATGAGGTCGCCATTATCCAAATAGCTCTCCTAGAAATTTGGATAACTTACATACACATTCTAGCCCCATGTTATTCATTGAAGAATTGTGCACACTCAAAATCACTTGGCACATTCCTTTGGTCATTCCACTTCTCTCTTATGCCCACCTTCCACACAATCACCTTCTTTTGAGTCACTTTCTTCCCATCCCGTGCACCTAATTCCTTGGCCCTTCACATGCCACACCCATTACTTTAAAATAGTTTCACCTTAATCATACATTCTGTGCTCACCAGTTTGATTCATCTCCCCATGTGCATCATGTGCGCCCTCTCTTTTCCTTCCTTTCTTTTATCCACACGCCCTTCCCCCATACCCTTTTTTCTAGATCATATTTTGACACGCTTAAGTTTGTCACACGTAACCATTCAAGAGTGCAAATAGGGTGTTGAATCCTTGCAACAAATCAGTAAGCAACATGTGGCTGAAATAACAAATGGTTGTAAATTTGGCCACCATCTCAACCAATTAGCGTGCACCACATGTTTTGCGACGCTACCAAAACTCTGACATCTTTTGATAGCCATATATTCTAATAAAAATTTAGATTGGAATGCACCTAGAATTGTCGAGAGATATCGACATCAATTACAAAGTGTCGAAATTTAAAATTTAAATTTCAATATCGATCGGTAGGTGAGAAATGGGAAAATGTATCTCTAAACATTGATGAGCTGATTTGACTGATCCAACCACCCAATTTGGTATGATCTGCCCTCCTTTGTCTTCAACACATCAAACAGGCATGGGGAAGCATATTTTAAGATTTCCAAGTGGATTTGCAGACATTGAATACTTCTTTTTGGTGGTTGTGTTTCAAATTAGGGTTTTCCCTCCTTTTCCCTTCTTCCTCCATGGATTTATCTATGAATGTAAGAGCAAGGCTCATTTGTTATGTTGGACACTGGATCCTTGCGAATGTTTCTAAGGACTCCATATTATATGTATTTTTAGTTACTGCACCTTTATGTTTGGCTCTTGCATGTGGATATTAGCCTCCTTATTATTGTAACAGTTCTATGCATTTCTGGAAGTAATAGAAGCATCATTTTGTGACTATTCTCTATCCTAATGTGTTTGCATTCCTTCTTCTTTCCTCTTCTCATGCATTGTGTATTGTTGTGCTATTTCAAGTCCCTTGTAGTTTCATACTTAGTTTTGTTCCATGAGAGTGATCTGGTGAATGTATATTTCACTGTGCTACTCATGCCTAGCCTCCTTTCACACATTCCCTATCATTCTCACTCATATCAGATAGTGTTCACTCCTATTTTCTAATGCTATCTCCTTTTAGTGTATTTTACTTCATGTTATCCTTCTTTCCCTAGTCCCTTGGCATTCTTAGCTTAGTTTCCCTTTCAACACTAGGAGTAGCAGTAGTAGTAGAAATAGATAGAGGAACCATCCTTCTCCGGATACCTTTCCCAAGCTTGCAAGGTCCCAAAAATTAGGGACGGTTCTATTGTGGTCTCAAATACCTTGGCCCTTTCTAAGATCCAAGACGTGGGTGCATGTTTGAGCTACCAACAATTTCTAGAAATCCTGGTAGGACAAGCATTGAAAGCTCAAATTTCATATCTCTAAGTTTTGGTGTGTGAACTTAGTGTTTTAGCCTCTGGAGGCTCATTTCAAACACATCTGGTGACTCCCAACATTTTAAGATCTTTTTTCAGTAGTCCTGAGCACCTTTCATGAGAAGAGTGCACACAAGAAGAAGTGCAGTAGCTGAAGATTATTTTGAATACCTCCAGCTATCCTTAAGAAGAGTACATTCCAGATAGCCCATATATAAGTATTTTCTCTAGCACACCACACCCATTCAAATCCTCCTAAAAATAGACAATCTACGCGCCTTGTAATGGTGCACCAAGAACCCTCTCTATTAAGAATCTTTGCTAACATTAATGGAGGGAGTCCCTTACTCCTAACCATATAACATGATATGAAAAATGGTGCACTCAAGAGTATTCCTTACTTTACTAGTGAGAATCAAGTCACCCCTCAGGAGCTTATCTAGGATGTAGAAAATGTGTGTTCACTCTATGTAATCACGCATAATGATGTAGCAGTCACGTTTCTTGTTTCCTCTTTCAAAGGTAAATCACTTCATTAGTATAAAGCCTTGAGACTCGATCCGTTAGCACTGGGATGAGCTGGGAACAACTCTATGCAGTTATTTTGAAGACAAGTCAGATCACCTATCTTTGGTGGAGTAACTAACAACAACAAGGAGGGCACCCAATGAGTAGATGACTGATTTCAACATCAGATTTCAGAAGACTTGGGACATAATTCCTCTTGTGGTAAGACCTACAGCCCAACATGCTTTCCTTTATTATCTGAAGGCACTCAATAATGACATTTTAGTTATGATCTAATCTATGGGAGGTAGGAATTTACCAACTACTTATAGTATTGCAGTAAGGGAAGAAAATAATCTCATTCAGGTGGTAAAGTTGGCTCTAGACCATTAATGTCATGGTTCCAGAGATGTCACGAGACACCCCACCATTTATGACCCCTATTCCTATCCCTAAGAAAAGCACACAACTAGTTGCCTCAACATCCTATTCTCCATCACAACAAAAGGAAGATGAATAATTGAAGGCCTTGATCAGAAATTTATCAAACAAGGTCATATCATTAGAAAAAGTAGTAGGCACAAGCCTATAGAGGAGGTTCTAATCAGGTGCATGGCCAAGAAAATCATCCTTGGTAGAATGAATATGAAATTAGAGATATGCACCCAATCAACAAAATGACAGATGATATCCCAATGCACATCTACCCTTGCAAGTTATTCCTCCTGCGAATTATCTCCCAAAGACACAACGTAAGCTAGAGAACTTTTTCAGTTCAGAACAACTTGGCACAAGAGTCAGAATGGTGCTTCCCTTACAACATGCCTCATAGTCAGTATCATTGTGCCAATGTTACATATACCCAAGACTTCATGATCTAGAATGCTTCATCTTGTGAGCCCTCAACAAGTGCCCATGAAGCAGATAATCTAGATAGACCAGAAGTTCCTCTAGAGTCTAATTTTATGTTCTTTGGTGTGGAGGACTTCTACGTAATCAACCAAGTTGTAGAAGATACAAACAGACCACACACCCAAGTTGTGGACAACATGAGATACAAGAAAATAATATTAGAGTAAGGTGCACAAGTTATACCCCGGAAATGTAAGCGAGATCCTTAGAAGAAGAAAGAATTAGACAAGGCATCATGTAATAAATCTCTCAAATCCCTATGTAGGAGGCCCCTTGTAAAGCTCCGTCTGAAACAACACGCACCCCTCATTTGGTAGGCCAAGCCTCAGCCCTAGCTAAAATTTAGGCTTCCACACCTGAATAGTCAAGAAGGGATGTTGTTCCCCAAATACACAAGATGGGGAGGCTTTTGTTCAACATTGTTGACCAAATGAAGAGAAAAAACATAAACATCATAATGTGGGATGCCCTGACCATTCCATCTCAGCGGGATTTGTTGCATGAAGCTCTAGCGCAACTCCCACACGCTAACCTGGTTACGTAGAAGCCACGCACTTCTCTTAGAATTTTCCAAGAAGAGGAGAAACAAGTAAGTAAAGTTTTTAAAACCTTAACCTTCTTTATGTCCTTGATTATAGGTAAACACCTAGTGCATAATTGTATGATTGAATTAGGCGCTAGTACTTATGTTATGCCTAAAAAGATAGTTGATATCTTAGGTTTGAAATATATCCCTTTGTCTAAAGGAGTCCTACAACTTGATGGCTCAATTATAACCACCTTAGGAGTCATCAAGGATCTTGAGTTAACCCTCCATGCATGTCCAAGCCTAAAAATTACTCAAGATGTGTCAATTATTAACCTACCTCCTTTGTTTGCCCTATGTCTATCAAGGGAATTTACTACCAAGGTGAGTGGTTACTTATCTTCTGATTGGTCTCATATGTTACTCAAGACAAGGTATGGTACCTAGTTTACCATACAAGTTGAGCCTATATTTTCTTATCATGTGGAGCCATATGTCACATCCCCTCTCCAAGCTAATTGTCTTATCCAAGAAGAACAAGTTTCAGTTCCTAAAGAGCAGTCTCCTCCACCCTCTGTTCCATAGCTAGTGATTGATGAATGGCTGGAAAGGCATCACAAATTTGATCCCTATGTTGAAGAACTATAAGCCTATGAAACTGGGCTTGGTACTTATTATATTCTAGAAGAAGATGCTACGCTTTTGCACGTGCTCATGGGAGAAAAATTTCAAACTAGTCTATGGAAGTTATACTTTGATGGATCCAAAAGCAAAAATGGCGTGGGAGTAGGAGTGGTTCTCATTTCCCCTAAGGATGAGAAATTCTTCTTTACGCATAGGTTGTAATTTGCATGCTCTAACAATGTGGAAGAATATGAAGCGTTGGTGCATGGCTTGCTCATTACTGAAAAGAAGAAAATTAAAGCACTGCAGATCTTTGGGGACACATAATTGATCATCCACCAGGTCACCAAAAATTCTAGACAAAGAATAAGCTTCTAAAATATTATAAATATAGATTTTGGACCTACTTGAGTGCTTTGATGGCCTTAATCTACAGGTAGTCCCATGCAGAATGAGAAAGGAAGCTGACCAAATGGTTGTGCTTGGTTCATAGTTTTCTCCTGCTGAAGACTTTTCAAAGGAAACACTCAACACATTAAGATGGTAATTAGACCATCCATTCCAAAAAAATAACACTAGCTACCAAGTGTTCGACAATGACATGTAGATTGTCTAGTTTATCTAGAATGAAGCTGAATTTTCATCAAGTATGCAAGTTGACTTGCATGAAAACTATGGTGACCAAGTAATACAACTAAAGACAAATAATTTGTGTAAAGGGCTGGTCACCTTAGATAAAATGTTCATCCCTGATGATGAGTTCAAGGGTGAAGAAAGATACATGTGCGTCACACAAGAAGACTACTCTCCCATTACTATTGCACATGGAAAAGAGCTGTTGCTCAACAAGACTTGTTCACATGAAGAAAAATAGGCATTCATCTCTATTTGTCATAAATATAGTGATATTTTCTCATGGGAGTATGAGGACCTCAAATTTTTTGATCCAAGTGTTGTTCAACACTCCATTGTCCTTGATCCTTACATAAAGCCCGTCGAAAGAAGAAGCGGCAGTTAATCCAAAAATTAAGACCCTCATGAGAAATAAGTTATCCAAACTCATTGAGGCTAAAATTATCTTTCCCATCAAATATTCTACCCGGGTCGTGAATCTTATTCCGGTGCAAGAAAAATAGTGAAATCAAACTCGTGTTGATTTCATATATTTGAATAAGGCGACTCTAAAGGATCATTATTCTTTGCCTTTAATGGAGCATATTCTCGTAGACTGTAGTTGGCGCACATAGACATTCTCCATGCTAGATGGGTATTTGGGTTTCAACAGATGCTGGTTAAGGAAGAGGATCAATTCAACACAATGTTTACAACTAAGTGGTGAACACATGCATATGAGAAAATACCCTTTGTTCGTCAAATGTGGGTGCAACATTTCAGTGCGCCATGGATATTACCTTCAAAGGTTACATCAATGAGTTCATCTTGGTTTACCTTGATGCTATAATTGTCTTCTTAAAGAAGAGCGTAGATCACATGGCACACCTAGAAAATGTCTTTAAGAGATGCAGAGAATTTGGGGTATCTCTTAACCCCAAGAAGTGCAATTTTGCGGTGGCTTAGGGTAAGCTCTTGGGCCATGTGGTTTCAAAAGATGGTATCACAATTGATCCTAAGCATGTTTTAGCCATCCTAGCCCTTTCCCTTCCAAAGACACAAAAATGCCTTGAGTCCTTCCTTGGTAAGATTAACTTTGTTAGGCACTTTATCCCTAAAGTTTCAAGACTAGTTCGGTCCATCACCCTTATGCTCAAGAAGGAAATAGCCTTTAGATGGATAGCATAAGGAAGAGAAAGATTCAACAAGATAAAGAAAGAGATTGTTTGTGCGCCAACACTCATCTATCCATATTACTCAAAGGATTTCATTCATTATACTTATGGTGTTGATGCAAGCATTGTTATTGTCCTAACATAGGAAAATGAACAAGGGCTAGAATAACTAGTGGCCTTCTTCAGCCAAACACTGAAGGATTATGAATTAAAATACATTCACACAGAGAAGAAGGTATTTTCCATCATGCGTGTGCTCAATAAATTCAAGAGAATGCTCACCATAAATCATATCAAGGTGTTAGTCTCCCACTCATCTGTCAGAGACTTCATCATGGGAGCAAAAATTAGTGAAAAGAGAGCGCGATGGGTGACCAAAATCATGGAATATGATGTGACTATTAAGGCCACAAAGTTGGTAAGAGGTAGTGCACTCTATAAGCAGATTTTTGATGATGCACAAAGTGAACTTGAGGCTTCATTATATCTGGATGAGGACCTTCCATGTGTAGAACTTAAACAAAATATAGACCCTGGCACATGTGACTAGATGAAGGACATGATCACATTCCTTTCTGAGGGTGCATACCCTTCCGGTTTAAATAAATAAAAGAGAATAAATATGAGGTTACAATCTATCCCTTATGTGTTGATTAATGGACTTATCTTCAAAAGAAATCTTGATGGTGTGTTGTTAAGATGTATAAATGACGTGCAAACTGAAAAAGTGTTAGCAGAATTTCATGATGGATTCTATGGTGGACACTTCTCTACAAAAACTACAGCAATAAAAATCACAATGTTAGGTATCTTTTGGCCTACCCTATTTGCATATGCACCTAGGTGGGTCACAAAATTCAAGGAATGCACTTTCTTTATAGGAAAGAAAATATTGGCAGTGCTTCCCCTCCAACCAATCCAAGCGGATCAGCCTTTTATGCAATGGGGTCTTGACCTCACATGCATGATCAATCCACCTTCAAGAATTGGACATAAATGGGTGATGACAAAGGATGATTACTTTTCCAGAGATGGACATAGGTTGTCATGCTTAAGGAATCAACTAAGGTAGTCATCCTTGACATTCTTGAAGGTTTAGTCACAAGGTTTGACGTTCCTCAAACCATTATCTCTCGATAATGCAAAATCCTTCCTCGCTAAAATAACGATTGTGCTCTAATTATGGGCATTTACTTGAAAACCTCTTCCAACTATTACCCTCGGGGCAACATTCTAGAAGAATAAACAAACAAGAAACTAATCAGAATCATGAAGTGCACAATGAACATCAGCCAAAGACAGTGGCATATGAAGGTCTTATGTGCGCTCTAGGTAGACATAATCACAATCAAAAAGGCAATAGGAACTTCTCCTTACAAGATTGTCTATAGAAAGGAGGCTGCCTTTCCTTTTAAACTAGAGATAAATTCATTGGCGCTTTCCCACCAATTTGGAATTTGAGGGCATCGATCAAAGAGAAATCAAGATGGCGAGTTGATTCATCTTGAAGAGCTCGAAACTCTGTCATGATCAAGCTAGAACAACATCAACAAGCAAAAACAAATGGTTTGACAGAAAGGATAAGCCTCAAGATTTTAAAGATGGGGACCTAACTCTAAAATGGGATGTTGACAGAGCTAAACCAGGGTGCCATTCAAAGTTTGATGCACTTTGGAGTGGCCCATACTTCATAAAGTCATGCAAAGAAGCAAACTCTTTTGAGTTAACTCATCCAGATGGAAGCACACTATAAATCCCAGTAAATGGGATATATCTCAAACCCTTCCATTAATTTTGTTGCATCATGTTGTATATATTAAAGTAGTTTCAATTCCTCCAAGTGTGCTCCACACACATTGTTTGTTTGTACATAGTTCTTTCCTCTCATGTGCTTCCTGCACGTGCTCTTTTGTTACTTCCAGAATGTAGAGCCTCTCTCATAGAGTTGTGAGATTCAGAACAAAGTGTAGAAATGATTCTCAAAGTGATCACAAGGGAATTTTTCATGATTGAACAAGAAGACTCCATGCCCAATGGATGCTTCAGGCTACTAATCTCTTGCATCTAGCAGGTAGATGGCCCCAAAATTCACCAAAATTGTTATCCAAATAGCTCTCCTAGCAATTTGGATAACTTACATACACATTCTAGCCCTAGGTTATTCATTGAATAATTGCATGTGCTCAAAATCACTTGGTACATTCCTTTGGTCATAGCTACTTGGTGCGCCCCTTTCCTTTTCTCCTTCCACTTCTCTCTTGCGCCCACCTTCCACGCATTCACCTTCTTCTAAGTCAATTTATTCCCATCCTGCGTGCCTAAGTCCTTGGCCCTTCACGTGCCACACCCATTACTTTGTAATAGTTGCACCTAAACCATACATTCTCTGCTCACCAGTTTGATTCATCTACCCATGCACATCACGCGTACCCTCTACGTCTTCCTCTTTTTTCTCGTGTGCCCTTCCCTCATACCCTTTTTTGTCAGTTCATCTTTTGACATGCTTAAGTGTGTCACGCACAACTAGTCAAGCATGCCAATAGGGTGCCAAATCCTTTTAACAAATCAATAAGTGACACATGGTAGAAATGAAAATAGTTATACATTTGGCCACCATCTCAATCAATCAGCATGCATCACATGTTTTGTGTATGCTGAAAACTCTGACATATTTTGACAACCATATATTCTACTATAGAGCTCTAATTTGCATGTGCCTAGACTTGTTAGAGAGTTACTGACATCACCTACAGTGCCAGAAATTCAAAATTCAAATTTTGGCGGATCTGGTAGGTAAGAAATGGGAAAACATCTCTCTAAACTTTGATGAGCAGATTTGACTACTCCAACAAGCCAATTTGGTATGATCTGCCCTCCTTTTTCTTCAACATGTCAAATAGGCATGGGGAAGTGTACTTCATAGATTTCCAAGTGGATTTACAGACATTGAATGCTTCTTGTTGGTGGTTGTGTTTCAAATTCAGGTTTTCCCTCCTATTCCCTTCTTCCTCCATGGATTCATCTATAAATGTAAGAGTAAGGCTCATTTGTTATATTAGACACTCGGGATCCTTACGCATGTTGCTAAGGACTCCATATTTTTTATGTATTTTGAGTTACAAACCTATATGTTTGGCTCTTGCATGTGGATATCAGCCTCCTTATCATTGTAATAATTTTATGTATTTCTGGAAGTAATAGAAGAATCATTTTGTGACTATTCTCTATCCTAATGTGTTTTCATTTCTTCTTCTTGCCTCTTCTCTTGCATTGTGTATTATTGTGCTATTTCAATTTCCTAGCAGTTTCATACTTAGTTGTGTTCCATGAGAGCTATCAAGTGAATGCATATTTTTCCATGCTACTCGTGCCTAGCCTCCTTTACACACCCTATCATTCTCATTCAGAATAGGTAGTGTTCACCCCTATTTTCTCGGTTCTATCACCTTTTAGTGTAGTTTACTTCATGTTATCCTTCTTTCCCTGGTCCTTGGAATTCTTAGCTTAGTTTCCCCTTTCAACACTAGGAGTAGTACTAGCAGTAAAAATAGATAGAGGAACCAGCCTTCTCCAGAGACCTTTCCCAAGATCGCAAGGTCCCACAACTCGGGATGGTTCCGTTGTGGTCTCAAACACCTTGGTCCTTTAATATATCCGAGATATGTGTGCATGTTTGAGCTACCAATAGTTATTTCTAATCCTCCATTCAATTTTCAAGCACCGTATCATAGAGTAGAGAAAAAGGATAATTCTAAGGTTTCTCATGGTGAAGATGTCAATGATCATAGATCTAGTAAGGAATGTAATTTATAATATTCAAGAACCATGAATGAAAATCAATTTTAGGGCATCGATGAGATGTTAAATGAAGAATCAGCTATGTGGATGAACACGGAAGGAAATTGGGACTATGAAACTAATTTTAAAGAGCGTTAAGGCAATGGAATTTTTAAGTGATTGTCTGAGCATCAAGAAGCTCATGTTGACTCACTCCTACCAAGTACACATAAAATCATGGAAGCACTTGTATTTCAAAAAAATGTAAGGAAAGGAGGATACTTTTTGGAACCAATCAATGGCTTCACATAACAACATCACTCAGTGTTTCCCACTCAAGGGTAACTTTTGAGGAATGAAAAGTGCTTCAGTGAAAGTGGGTTATCCCCGGCATTGTAATATAGGAAATTTCTAGGTGTGTTTCCATTTATGTTGTGTGTGTTGTGTGTTTCCTTTTGTTGTTTTTAGTGTGTGTCTGTGTGTGTGTGTGTGTTTCCTTCTTATCTCTCTCCCTCTCTTGTTTTAAGTTATACATGACTCTGCAGGGCCCAATGGATAAGGCACTGGTCAATGGATCATATTGTCTAAAGTTGATATTTTGGATTCTTCATGTCATTTCTTTTTTTTGCTCAATCCATGTCATCTCCCCAAGCTAGAGCCAGTTGTTTTCATACAAATGTACAATATGGAAATTTACATTTTCTAAGCATGATAACGATACCCATGTACCAATTTTTTCACATTTTATCATTTTGAGGCACCCTAGGTCTACCTAGTCAATTTAGGAATGTCCCAATTGGTGTTAATTCATTCCTCTAGGTAATTTAGGGAATTCAAATCAACCCCCTAGAGGTTTTAGGATTTTATTGAAAAATGCAAACTTCGATTAGTGTGGGAAGGGCTATCACCGGCCTTCTTATGAGTAGAGCAACCCCATGGAGTGGAAAATAAAAAGGAAAACTAGAAACATAGATGATTATAAGGCCTTGGAACATCATGGAAGGTATTCAATAAGATTCAGAAGGAATCGAGAAGTAGTGGTAGTTTCACCAAAATTACGGTTCACAAGCCAAGGTAGTGCAAAGGCCAAAACAACTGTTGAGCTTTAGAAGATGATTCTAGAAGCTCTAGATGGAGTTAGGAGAAAAAAACATCATAGGAAAGGTAATTCTAAGCCCTATAATATGGTGAAATTCTTATTTTTACAACACTTTATCGCAATAGGTCCGAAAGTAGTTTTTCTCATGCACATATGGAGTACTAAATAAAAAATCAATTTTTTTAGGGATAATATGGAAGATTTAATATATTATACCCCATTAATTAGATTTATAAGGCCAATTATAGTCAATATCATATACAATTTCATCAAAATCATCCATTGGTACCTCAAGTTATTGTCGTTTCAAGTTGCCTCTCAAGCGAGTTTGGGAGTTGGTCAAATTTCTGAAGGACACATGTAAGCTCTAGGATATTGGTAGGATTTTACATCCCTCACATCCCTCAAGATCAGGGAAATCAAGGTTGGAAAAATGTGCCTAGCCCCCATAAGACCTCTAGACCCTCATGCAACCTCCAAGATCACCAGTTCAGCCCCCAGTGCTTGTCAAACCTTCATTCTTAAATGTTTGATCTCCACCATGTGTCATCACCTTTCTCACAATGGAATTTGATGTCCCTCACATCCCTTTGAGGTAAGGGACATAAAACATGGAAAAATGTACCCAGCCCCTAAGGAGACTTCTGGTCACCCATGTGACCAACTTCTAATCCTTAGTGCTTTAAAGCTACTTTTTGGCTTTAATCCCCTGCCGTTGGATCTCTGCCACATGTCATAGCCTTACTCCACATGGTATTTGATGTCCCTCACATCCCTTTGAGGTGAGGTACATTATGGACATGAAAATACACCTATCTCCCATTTGTGATTTATTTCAAAATTAAACAAAAACTTGTCTATTTCCTACTTCTAACATCTAACATTCACGTGCACAACCACATCTTCAAACTCCATCTGCAACTTCCTACCAGCACTCCACCATTGTTGAACCTAGAAACATCTCCCTCAAATCATGTAAAATGTCTACTTCATGATAATATCCAGGTCATAGAGGAAGAATTGATCAAAATGAGAAGAAAGAACGAAGAACAGAGAAGAAGAAGCCTGAAAACTCCATTGCCATAGAACAAAGAATCAAAGAAATATTTCAAACCAATACACAAAATGATCCACCATCTATTTCTGAGTTATCCACTCTCAAAAACACACCTTCAAGCCTCCCGTTCAAGCATGAAATTCTCACTGTGAAGAAATTTCACTTCCGGATCTACGAAGGAAAAACCTCAATTTCCCGTCAAACCGGCAACTGGATTGAAGAAAAATTTCACCAATAAGATCAAGAAAAAAATTATACCAAAAATTTAAATTTCATTTCAAATGGAGGATAAAACTAGACCTATAATTTTATAGGTCCATCAATGGCTGTTATGTCTAGAAGCACTGCTAGGTCAAAAAATTAAAAGTTTAAAATCTCCTAAACTATTGATCGGGTAAGCAAAAAATTTCAAAGGGGTGATATTGGGAAAAAAAAACCATATCGAAAAACTTCATTCCATGTCAATCTGACCCCCAGAATCCCACTTTCTAAAAATAGCAGGTCTTTTGCATAGAGGACTGCTATTTTGGGAAATTCATCAACAAAAGAACTTGTGAAGGAGATGCTAAACACAGAGGATGCACTGCAGTTGAAAGTTCATCAGAATGAGCATCTTGGTCCAAATTTGACACTTACTAAAAATAGTAAGTGATCTCATGGACCCCTACTAAAAATAGTAAATCAATCCAAAAGGCAAGGGGAACGTAAGGAGAAAGGGTAATTCAAGCTACCATAATCATCTGAGGTCTAGAAAAGCTAATTTGTGCACTTGCCAAAAATAGTAAGTTGTCTTGTGGGAACTTACTAAAAATAGCATGATTACTCCAAAGGCTGGATTTCACAGAAAGAGCATGTTGGGAGTTGAATATTCAAGTTGACATCACTAGTTGGAGCCCAGAGAGGGAAAATTCTTGACACTTGCTAAAAATAATTTCCTTTTCCAAATATAGTAGATTGAAGTTCAGATTCATAGGGGCAAGAACTATACAAGTGAGGTCACTTTCATGGATCTCAATAGTGTCTTTTTCAACACTCATGTGTGAGGTGGAACTCACAGTTGACACCATCAAACTATTCATAATGTGTTTCATTAGGATCATGTTCAAATTAATATGGCAACATTGTAAGGAGTTGGGACCATATTTTTCCAAAAGCTTCAACATCTTTAGAAGGGATCTCTAGGAGAAAAGACTACCATCACCAGAGGTTACATTCAGTAGTGTTTCTAAACACTCAATTCAAGGTGTCCGTAGGTCATCAAAAGGTAGTTTCTTGTCTGCAGCATGAGTAAATGATTTGCAACAAGGAGTTCAAGGGAGTGGGGATATTCTCATCAACACAACATGGAGAATGATTTGGCATTGAGTAAAAACATCTAGGAATTTTTCAAGAGGAAAAGGATTTAGAGATTTAACATTTCATCTCCTTAGAAGAATCAATAGACTTCATCAAGGGAAACATCCTTTCTTTTCCTCTCTCTTCTTCTCCCCCAACTTTGTCTCTCCTTGATATTATAATATTGCATTGGGGTTGTAATTTTTTGTGGTCAATACATATGAAGAGTCATTGGGGAGTATGTGAAGATTCATTTCCCTTCCTTTAAATTGTAAATTCATTCCCATTTCAAAGGTTTGGTGAATGATTTTATAAACTCAAGAGTGTATTATAATTTTAGAGAACAAAGAAGATAGCCATTTCCTTCCATTTTCCCCCTCACTATTTTTCCTCCACTCCCACACTATGTTCAACTTATTTTTAATCTATCAATACAATAAGGATTTTCTAGCTTTCTTTGGCTAAGAGATTTCTTGATATTTTGTGATCATAAATTCTATTTGGTCTTGTTGTTGTTTAAAGATTTGTTTCTTCTCATAAATGCATGTGTTGAATTTTATAACTAATGTGCACAGGAATATGATTTTCTACATGTAACATTAGTTATCATATCTCAATTCTCACCCCCCTTTCCCATATTACAGATAAATTTCTCTCTAGTAAGAAATTTCTATCTTTTTCTGCAGGATCACTGGAATGCCCCTATTGGATCCCTGGTCAAAAGGCCACCACATAAATCCACATTTACTCATGCATGTATATATGTCAGCTACACCGGTTAAGTAGAGGTACTTAGATTCCTATAAATTTGGCAATAAATCCACAAGTTTTTCCCTCGAGAATTTTTCTCATCAACAGTGTTTCGGAAGCAAGAGAATTTAAAATCCTTCTATTATATTATGAATAATTATCTTATAAACTCATAAAATTTAGCAAAATTTCAATTTTATTTGTCAACACCCCCGAGGAGAGATGTCTTAAGATATCACACATATCTTGGGATGTGATATTAAAACATTTCCTACAAGATATTTAGGGATGCTCATCAGGAATGAAAGACCCAAAAACTGAAACTGGAACTTCCTAATTAATATATTTATCAAAAAATTGGATGGATGGAAAGGTGCCCTACTTTCTCAAGAAAGTAAGGTAACTCTCTTTAAATGTTCTATTCATAATCTCCCTGTTTATACAATGTCTATTTACATAATTCCAAGAGAAATTGAAAATAAGTTGGAAAAAATTCAAAAGAGGTTCCTGTGAAGTGGGTTAGAATATTAACCTAGAATACCTCTTATAGCTGAGGAAAAGATATTTAAAATGAAGAAGCTAGGAATTCTTGGTATAAGATATCTGGGAAAAGATGATTAAAGGACTCCTTTATAAAATGGCATGGAGACTTTTGAAGGAAGTGAGTGTTTGGTCCTCAATTTTCTAGAATAAATATTAGATGAATCTATGTTCTTTAGATTGATGCTTCCGTATAGCTGATTTTGAAGGATCCACTTTCAAGAAATCTATTAACTGGGCCAAGAAAATAATTTTAGGGGCTAGAAAGTGGAAAATTGGTGATGGGTGCACTATTAAATTTTGGGAAGACAGATGGTTGGGATATTTTCCTCTCAAATACTCCTATCCCAATCTCCAAAAGGTTGCTACTGAAAAGTATGGAACTAAGGTGTACAATTATTTTAATTTGGAGGATCCTTACAGATTATGGAAAAACATACAACTGGAGGGCCTAAACAATATTGAGATTGATTCTCTTAATAATCAGTTATGTGGGGTTATAGTTGCTAGGAAGAATGAACTAGATAGCATATATTGGTCAAATGAGGTAAATGGTTTTGTTTTAGTAAAGAGTATCTATTACACTTATTTTTTTAAATGAGACTAAACTAGGAAGTTTGAAGTGGGATGGTTTTGGATCAAGGAAGTCATTCCAAAATTTAATATGTTTTGGTGGTTGGTACTACATGAAAAAATACTAACGATGGCCAACATCAACAAAGGAACTTTCAAATGGTTAGTAGGTGTGTCTTTGTGTGAAGATAAAATTAAAGACTTGGTCCACTTGTTCCTTGAATGCTCTTTTCTTGAAAAGTTCACAAACTCTTTATTAAATATATTTGAGATAAATTGGATTTTTCCTCTTCTTTAAAGATGTTATGGAATCGGTGGTGTTGCCCTTTCAGAAGCCGGTGAATAAAGCCCTTGTGGATTCAACCCTCATCCACCATTGTTGGGAAATTTGAAAGGAGAGGAATATGTGCATCTTTAATGGTAAGGAGTCGGAGAAGAGAATTGAAGCTCAATTTTGAAATTCAATAAATGCTAACTTTACTATTATTCAATCCAACAATGAGACAATCCTTGAGACCAAAAGCAAAATATCTAAAAATTGGGGTATGATGAATTCCCAAAATGATCTCCCTAAATATAATTCTAGATTTAAGGGGTGGGAAAAACCCAAAAAGGAGTGGGTTAAATTTAAATTTGATGGGGCATCTAAAAGAAAACTAGGTAAATCTAGTTGTGGGGGGTGGGGGGGGGGGGGGGTTTAGATATCATAATGGTAAATTCATTCTCGACTATTATTGTAACTTGGGGAACCCATCTAACCATATAGTAGAGGCCGGTGCTTTGCCTTTTGGGTAGTCAAAATTGTCATTGAAAAAAAAATTTAGATGTTGGAGGTAGAAGGAGACTCTTTTAATATTATAAATAACATTTTAAATAAGGCCATTACATCTATCTCTATACGGGATTCTATTTCTAACATTAAGGAAATGGTAGCTAACTTTGAAGGTATTAACTCTAGACATATTTATTGTGAAGCTAATAGTATAGCTGATCATTTCGGAAATAAAGGGTTTGAAGTGATGGTATGAAATTAATTTCAAATTTTATTGGTATTGACCCTTTAGTGAGAACCCATTTGGAAAAACTCGGGCAATATTTTTTAGATTATTGGTAACTTGTATAGGGTTTTGTTTAAAATTTAAAAATATGTGGCTTCATTTGTGTAAGTTTTTTATCATTCCAATTGATTTTAATCAACATAGAGGGGTTATTGTTTTTGACCTAGCTCGCACAAGAAAGAAAAGAGAGGTATTTTTCTGTTTTAGCTTGTCTATTAATAGGAAAATTGGGGGTGATATGGTATGTACAAAGCCTTGGGATATAATTTGTATCAAACCCGAAGTGATGGAGGTGTTTGAAAGAATAGGACTGACCCCTTTCCTAAAAAATTTCAAAGGCCACAATGTACATCTTAGCAAATATTTCGGGTGTGCTTGAGATCCTATGAAGAAGTGGATGGGGAAATATAGTGTTTTGTGGAGTAAATATTGACATATCTATCAACACGGTGGCATATGTGATGGGCATGGAAATGGGGGGTCGTGAAGTCTACAAGCTGAAGAAGGATTCTGGAGATGAGTTGAAGCTCTTCTTAAGAGGTAAATAAAAAATTACCAATCATTTTGTTGGCTTCTTAAGGAACTCTCTTCCCACCCATTTCAATGAGGTTTCCATTAATTTAATCTAGTTTATAAATTCAGAAGACCACCATAAGTGTATATTATCTTACCATCTCCCTATGCTTAATTATCTTAGGCACGAGCACAGTTATAGTTTCCCAAATTATATGTTGTATTCTCTCTTTGTAACCCTTGGTTAGTTTAAAAAGGAAAAATCAGTGTGCCCTTACACCAAGGGTTTATCATGGAAATTGTGAAAATATCTGTTGTGGACATGGACAAAAAGGTTAAAGGGATGTCTTTTTTTGTCGAAATACCTAGAGGAGGATTACAATTTGGACTATGACACTAGTTCGAGAGAATGAGGAATCTAAAGAACCCCCTCTTCAAGTGAAAGAGAAGAGAAATATATTAAAGAGATTGAAGTTGTATGGTGTATTCAAGACCTCAAGAAGAAAGAGATGGATGAGTTGTGTATGGAAGAGGATGAGAGGGGAGAAACTAGCTAGAAAGGGATATAGGTCTATGATAACACCTAAGGTAAAACCCAAATTGAAACACAAGGAAAATTTGATGTGAAGAAGGGAACGATGTTAGCTAAAATGTTTGAAGACCTTGAGAATGTGAAGAGTGATACCTGTCTCACTAAAATCACTATACAATTTATCCTTAATGATTGACATGTTGTTTGCATAATTTAGCATAGGCATATTTATTACATTTTATTGCATTGTCTTTTATTTAATAATGTGCAACATGTGCACTCTAGTGTAGTGACTTGCATTCAATATTGTTATGTTGGATAAAATTCAATATTAGTATTAGTAGTAATTACATGTGCATGTGAGATGGGTCTTATTATCTCATAGTTGGTGTCTGCTTTAGGGTGTCAAGTCTATCCATATGAGGCTGTCTAATATCTATAAATATTACAACTCTTGCATTGTAATGTAATCTGATTTCATGATCAATAATATTTGTGAGGCTTCCATCCCTCTTTGGTCATTGTAATCTTATTCTATTCTATCATTTGGTATCAGAGCAGGTTCTATCCAAGCAAGGTTGAAGAGGAGCACTATTGGAGAGGATCCATTGGAGAAGAAGATCTGCATCAAAGGAGAGCCATTGAAGCATCCCGCAGCCTCCATTCCTCCCAAGCATCCATCAACTAAAATTTGACCTATCCACTTATTTGGAAGGTAATTTTTTTATTAGTCATTGGCATAGCCAATTGATCTAACATATTGGCGGAATATTTCAGATTTGGAGATCTTTAAAAAAAAAAGGAGAAAGATCTTGGAAAAAATTGCAGATCTAAAAAAAAAAGATTTGTGAAAAAAAAAAAGATCTTAAAAAAAAAAAAAAAAGGAGAGAGATCTTGAAAAAAATTGCAGATCAAAAGAAAAAAAAAAGATCAGATCTAAAAAAAAATCAGATCTGAAAGTGGAGGTGTGAAGAATTCGGGAGCAAAGGTTGAAGCAGTCCCGTCAACAAAATTCCAGCAGATATCTCTTAGAAAAAAGGACGTAACTTTTTCATACAATGTCAGATTGATGTGCCATTTTTTTATGGAAATATAATAAGGAGGCACACAACTTTTCAGTTTACATCATCTTCAGATTCGGCCTCTACATGTGACAAAAAGTCTGTACAAGTCGGATCATTTTTTCTGAAAAAAATCAGATCTAGCTGGTAAATTGGTAAGATCTCAAAAACTAAGATTCTGATTCTTCTAAAATTTTGTGGGTTTCAAGAAAAATATTTTATGATACTGTTGTCAAAATTTTAGAAAAACCCAAATCACGGTTTGTGAGAAAAGGTGAAAACAATATTTAGATTGTTTGTTTGGATCTTGGGAACAAACAGGTCAGCGGTTCAATTCCCACTCTCTCCATATTTTTTATTAAATTATTTTTTTAGAAAATTTGGAGAAATTACTATATTTTGGGAGATTTCCAAATTTAGAAGCTCACTAAACACATTTAGAGCCACTGCTAAATTTAGCAAAAAAACACCTATTGGGGGTAAAAAAATATTTTTGGCCTAAATTGTGTATTTTGTGATTCTAGACCCTTTTTTCTAAAGAGGGGGGACACAAAAACTTCATTTTGATGTACTTTTGGATCATTTTGTACTAATCTTGGTGCATAAAGTGAAAAAAAAAAAAGGTACAAATTTTTTATTTTATGTTTGGTTCTATCACATGAGATCTTTGATCTCATAGCAGCGTTCGATATATACGGTGCCTCTGGGAAGCACTTACGGGTGATGCCGTCGTGACTACTACTACACTTAATGCCTAACATAGCTGCCTAAACATCATCTGGGCATCGACCCTATAAAATTGACGGGGAGTAATAAGGACACAATACACACACATTTGAGCCCTCCCATCTGTTTGTGCTTGCATGAAACCCCCTCTCCGTCTTGTCTAAGTACTGCGTACTAAATTCTTTCACGTGCATTAACACCTCTTTCCCTACCGACGAGTATATTGAAAGGGTGATATTATTCCACATACTAACGGGTATATCGAAGGGAGCGTATATAGAAAGGTTTGGTATATCGGCCTGACGGTATATTAAGAGGGAGACCATAAACCTGGAGTGATAAGAGCCTTACCTTTTGTCAAAAATTCAGAGTTTCAGAAATTTAGATTGCAGAAATGGGTGCACAAGCACCAAAGTTCTTCTTGCTAGATTCACAACTACTTAGAAGAGATAACTATGTTGTATGGAAACCGAAGATCAAGACGTTACTTGAGTTTGAAGACCTATGGACAGTTGTAGATGGAAAAATAACAAGATCACTTGATGATGGAAGACAACAAGTTCAATTTGATAGGGCCAATCAAAAGGCCAAGTTGATCATCTTGTTTAGTGTAACGGACGATGTGCAGCCCCACATTAGAGATGCCACATCGGCCAAGGATGCATGGGATAAGTTGAGCACAGTCTATGAGGCAAAGAACAAGAATGCCATCCTCAACCTACTATCACAACTGCATACTCTCAAGTTCAAGCACAATGAGAAGGTTGAAGTTTTTTTGAGATGAGTTGCTACTTTGAGGGCATCTCTATTGGCATTGGGAAAAGAGATAAGTGATGAAGACCTCATACCAATTGTGTTGCGAGCACTTCCTCCTTCCTATAGAATCTTTGTGAAAACTATTAATATGAGTGAACACACAGTCACCTTTGAGAAGTTGGTCAATCTACTCCAACAAGAAGAGGTAATGAACAGCAAAGATCATGAAGATGAGCAAGCACTATCTTCCAATCATAAAGGAAAGGGGAGATTTCAGTCCAATAACAAGAAGTCCCAACAAAATCAAAGTCAACGAGACAACACCAAGAAGTGTCCCATTTACAATAGAGGGGGACATGACATCAAATATTGTTGGTACAATTCCTACAAAAAGGGTTCATCAAGCAATTCAAAACCCAATAACCAATAGGGTAACAATAATTCAAATAAAGGGAAGTCCAACAACAACAACAATCAAGGGCAGAAAAATGGTAATTGGCAAAGAAAACCCAAACAACAAGGGTACATTGCGAACATGAGGATGATTCAGATGAAGGACACCACATGTATTCTGCTCAATTTGATGAAGAAACCAAGTCCACACAAGATATCTAGTATGTTGACTCGGGTGCAACTCGACACATGACTGGACGTAAGGATTGGTTCTACACACTGCATGAATCACCTAACAAGAATCATGTGTCATTAGGTGATGACTCATCATACTGATGTCAAGGGATTGGAAACATTTCACTACCTCTTGGAAAGCATGACTACAAAATCACAAATGTATTGTATGTACCTAGGTTGACCAAGAATTTGCTATCAGTTAGTCAACTCCTTAATCACAACTTGAAGTTGGATTTTGACAGTAATAATGGAGAAAAAGTGTGCTTGATAAGAGATAAGTCAAGAGGTTCCAAGATTGTAGCAAGAGCCTCCAATGTGGGACGCATGTTCCAACTTGATTTTGTCCACAAGGATGATCAAGCTCTAGTGGCCAAAGACACGCAATCTGCAGAACTATGGCATCGTAGATATGGTCACATCAGTTTTGGCTATCTCCAAACACTTCAAAATGGAAACATGGTGAAAGGATTGCCTACACTCAAGCACAACACTGACAAGTGTCACAATTGCCTAGCTAGAAAGCAACACAGAGTACCCTTCCAAAAGAACACATATAGAGCTAAGGGAAAGCTTGATTTGGTGCACACCGATCTTTGCGGGCCCATGCAACCAAGTCATTCTGGATGTCAATACTTCATGCTTTGTGTTGATGAATACTCAAGAAATATGTGGATATATTGTCTAAGAAACAAGAGTCAAGCCTTTGAGACATTTCAGAAGTTCAAAGCACTTGTTGAGAATGAAGTTGGTCGCAAGATCAAAACTCTCTACTCAGATCGAGGGGGGGAATTCACAAGAAATGAGTTCAAGACTTACCTAGAAGCTCATGGGATTCGTAGACAAATGCCTCCTACTCACACACCACAATAGAATGGTATAGTTGAGAGAAGGAATCATACTATCATGGAAATGGTGTGATGTATGATTGATGACTTAGGTTTAACAAAGACATTTTGGGTAGAAGCTGCAAGAACTCTGCATCTATTTGTTGAACAGAGTGCCCACAATAGCTCTTGAAGGAGTGACACCTCAAGAAGCATGGTCAAATCGGAAACCATCAATTGCACACCTAAGAGTATTTGGGTGTAAAGCTAGCATGCACATACCCAAGAAGAATAGGAACAAGTTGGATATGAAAGTTGAGAAACTAATATTCATTGGATACAATGAAGAAGCACTTGGGTATAGATTATGGGATCCGAAAGCAAAGAAAGTATACACAAGTAGGGATGTTGAGTTCTTTGAGAAGAAACAAGCAGATGCTCCACTCAACGACTCAACAAACATGTAGAATATACCTCTTATGAAGATAGAATTTGATGTTCCCACTGAAGATGATAGTGATGAATTGGATGATGGTGAAAACTTGGATCCACCACAAGCCAATGGAACAGCTAAGAAGTTACCTAAATGGTATACTCAATTAATAAGAGATGCAAATTTGGATGAAGCACCTAGCACATCGTCCAATCCTGGACCTAGAACTCATGATCAAGCTGTGAAGAGGTCAATTATGCCCTAATGAGAAGATTTGTTGAAAAGCAGTTGAGCCATGTACAGATTCGGGGAAGCCCTACAATGAAAATCTTGGAAAGATGCCATGGATTCAGAGTATCAGTCAGTGATGAAGAACAACACATGGCAACTTGTCGACCTTCCACTAGGGAAGAAACCCATTGGATGCAGATGGATATTCAAGACTAAGTACAAATCAGATGGGACTATTGAAAAGTATAAAGCAAGGCTTGTAGCAAAGGGGTATGCACAACAAGAAGGCATTGATTATGAGGAGACATTTTCTCCCATAGCCAAGATCAAGACAATCAGGATGATCTTTGCTCTAGCTACACAATTTGGTTGGAAAGTCCACCAAATGGATGTGAAAAGTGCCTTTCTTAATGGATATTTGCAAGAAGAAGTCTATATGACTCAGCCAAAGGGTTATGTAATACCAGGAAAAGAGATGATGGTATGCAAACTCATAAAATCTCTATATGGCCTAAAACAAGCACCCCGGGCATGGTACATCAAAATTGATGAGCATCTCATAAGTCATGGATTCGAAAGGAATCCTTATGACCCCAATCTCTACCTCAAAAATCAAGGGGGAGATTGTCATTGTGGTTGTTTATGTCGACAATCTAGTCATTACAGGTAGTTCTGTGAAGATGATCGATGTAACAAAGAAGGATTTTAATCGATCGTTCAACATGACAGATCTCGACCTCATGCACTATTGTCTTGGGTTGGAAGTATGGAAAAAAGAGAATCATATATTTGTGTCATAGTTGAAATACACCAAGACAATGCTCGAGAAATTCAGGATGATGGACTGCACTCCTATTGCTACACCTATGGAAGTGAGACTTCAGTTATCTCGTTCGATCCATCACCACCGGTGAATGTAACTCTCTATCGGCAGTTGATTGGGAGTCTCATTTACTTGACATATACTAGACTAGATATCAGCTTTACAGTCAGCTATTTATCATGCTTCATGCAAGAACTGAAAATATGTCATTAGAAAGCAGCAAAGAGAATACTAAGATATCTAAAGGGTACAGTTGACCTTGGTCTAGAGTACAAGAAGAATGACAATTTCTTCTTGACAGGATATTCAGATTCAGATCATGTAGGAAACATGGATGATAGGAAGTCAACATCAGGCTTCATCTTCTTTATGGGATCTAGACTGATATCATGGGGAAGCAAGAAACAAAACTTTGTTTCTCACTCTTCTACAGAAGCAGAGTATCAAGCTGCAGGTGAAGCTATTTGTGAAGCAATATGGCTACGCCGAATACTGGAAGGAATTGGTCTACCACAATAGAAATCTACTCCAGTATATGTTGATAATGAAGGAGTTCTGAAGCTTGTTCATAATCTAGTATTTCATGAGAGAACCAAGCATATTGAAGTACAGGTTCATTTCATATGCAAGCATGTTTTGAAGCACAACATACAGCTTGATTTTGTCCTCCTGACACGAAAATGAGATGTTTTCACTAAGTCACTTGCACGTGACAAATTCACACTGTTCAGAGAGTTCCTCTCCACTTCATTAGAAACTATGCAAAATTAAGGGGGGAATGTTAGCATAATTTAGCATAGGCATATTTATTGCATTTTATTGCATTGTCTTTTATTTAATAATGTGCAACATGTGCACTCTAGTCTAGTGACTTGCATTCAATATTGTTATGTTGGATAACATTCAATATTGGTATTAGTAGTAATTACATGTGCATGTGAGATGGGTCTTATCATCTCATAGTTGGTGTCTGCTAGGGTGTCATGTCTATCCATATGAGGCTATCTAATATCTATAAATATTATAGCTCTTGCATTGTAATGTAATCTGATTTCATGATCAATAATATTTGTGAGCCTTTTGTCCCTCTTTGGTCATTGCAATCTTATTCTATTCTATCACGTGCTATGAAGATCAAAGTGGAAGATGTGGCTGATGTAGTGCCCACTTCCCTTTGACACCAGTTGATACTTATTTTGATATGATTGATTTCATTATGGACATTATTATGTTTTGATTTAGTATGATGTTAGACATTTGATCATGGATTATTGTTGATCTTGATTTGGTTATGATGCATGATGATTATTAGAGACACTCATATGTGGATGATGATATATTATTTGACATGGATGTTTTATGGATGTTGTTCGGACATGTGATTTTGGATATTATGAGTAGATCTAGAAAATGGATATTATATGATGATGATATAGTTGTTGATATAAATTGTATGTGATAATGCTAAATTTCCTTGATGTTGTTGTGATTCACTTATTTAGATGATTTTGTGATTTTATTCATATCATGTTGGATGTTCTGATATGGCCACGAGGCTGAAGGAGGTATTTTTGTTTTGTAGGTTAAATATCACAACAAACATCGGGGATTGGAGACCAACCATAATGGAATTCTAGGTGAATTCGACAAGGTCACCATGGCAACTTGTTTTATTGTGTTGTGTGTTGTTTTGTTAGGGATTCCCATGGGGGGATTACCTTTATATGTGACCATGGGTATTGTGTATTTTATTAATGTGGTTACTTTTTATTATTGTTGCATGTATTTTATTAGTAATGTGTTTCTTTCTTTTAATTAATTGAAATTTGGTATATTAATGTGAGAAATCATATGATTAAAATTTAAATAAGTCAAATTGGGATATGGGAAAGTAATAATGTTATTTGTTGGTTTCTTGCATTAAATATGTAAGGGATGTGTAAGTTGTGTAAGATTTGTGTAAGTTGGATTTTTAGTATGAAAAAACCCACCTCCTTAGAAATTCATATTTTTTCTTGGGAGCTATTTTTGGAGGCTTGTGGGACAAGTAAAACTTGTCTCATACCTCTCTATTTAATTTACCAACCATAATTATGGTTGGAGAGGTGATTTTAGACTTGTATAATGCATTTTATTAATCATGTTGTAATTTTTGATTGCACTCTCTTACATTTTATTTAATTTGTAGTCCTTTTGGGGTGTGGGCTTTTTGGAGTGTGCAAGTAAATTGTCATATTTTCACCCACCTCTTTATTGTGCTTCGGAGAATGAAATTTTTTTTTTTGATTTGAGTTTAGGATGTGTGATGTGGCATCCTACATGGATCCACATCATCCTCTTATCTTCCCTCTTCTATAAAATTCAAACTCTTTGCTTGTTTTGGGTTGTTGAATCATTTTGCAAACTTCTTTGGGGGTGCATTTTCTTGTGTTTGGAGCTCTTGTTTTTGGAAGGAGTTTGGAGAAACTTTGCATGCTTGGAGATTGTTTTTTGGGACTATGTTTTAGGAATTTAAGCTTGTTATTTGGAAACAAAAGCTACCATGGAGAGGTAGGAGTTTAACTCTTCTTTTATGTTGTATTTTCTTGCCACTTCTCTTGCATTTTGTATTGTTGTGCTATTTCAATTTCCCGACAGTTTCATACTTAGTTGTGTTCCATGAGAGCTATCTGGTGAATTCATATTTTTCCGTGCTACTCATGCCTAGCCTCCTTTAATGCATTCCATATTATTCTCACTCAAAAAAGATAGTGTTCACCCCTCTTTTCTAGTTCTATCACCTTTTAGTGTAGTTTACTTCATGTTATCCTTATTTCCTGGTCCCTTGACATTCTTAGCTTAGTTTCCCCTTTCAGCATTAGGAGTAGTAGTAATGTAAAAATAGATAGAGGAACCAGCCCTCTCTAGAGACCTGTCCCAAGCTCACAAGGTCCCACAACTTGGGGACGGTTCCATTGTGGTCTCAAACACCTTGGCCCTTTAATAGATCGAGATGTGTGTGCACGTTTGAGCTACCAATAGTTATTTCTAATCCTCCTTTCAATTTTCAAGCACCATATAATAGAGTAGATAAAAAGGATAAGTCTAAGGTTTCTCATGGTGAAGATGTCAATGATCATAGATTTAGTAAGGAATGTAATTTAGAATATTCAAGAACCATGAATGAAAATCAATTTTAGGGCATCGATGAGATGTTAAATGAAGAATCGGCTATGTGGATGAACACAAAAGGAAATTGGGACTATGAAACCAATTTTAAAGAGTGTGAAGGAAATGAAATTTTTAAGCGAATGTTTGAGCATCAAGAAGCTCATGTAGACTCACTCCTACCAAGTACACATAAAATCATGGAAGCACTGTATTTAATAAATAGTTAAGGAGAGGAGGATACTTTTTGGAACCATTAAATGGATTCACAGAACAACATCACTTAGTGTTTCCCACTCAGGGGTAAATTTTGAGGAATGAAAAGTGCTTCAGTGAAAGTGGGTTGTCCCCCGCCTTGTACTATAGGTGATTTATAGGTGTGTTTCCATTTATGTTGTGTGTGTTGTGTGTTTCCTTTTGTTGTTTTTTGTGTGTGTGTGTTTCCTTCTTCACTCTCTCTCTCTCTTGTTGTAAGTTGTACATGACTCTGCAGGGCCCAATGGATAAGGCAATTGGTCAATGGATCATATGGTCTAAAGTTGAGATTCTAGATTCTTCATGTCAATTATTTTATGTCTCAATCCATGTAATCTCCCAAGCTAGAGCCGATTGTTTTCATACAAATGTACAATATGGAAATTTACATTTTCTAAGCATGATAATGATACCCATGTACCAAATTTCATGTTTTATCAATTTGAGGCACCTTGGGACTACCTAGTCAGTTTAGGAACCTCCCAATTGGTGTTAATTCAATCCCCTACATAATTTAGGGAATTTAAATCAACCCCTAGGAGGTTTGAGGATTTTATTGAAAAATGCAAACTTTGGGTAGCTATGGGAAGAGCTATCACTGGCCTTTCTAAGACTAGAGAAACCCCATGGAGTGGAAAATAAAAATCCAAACTAGAAACATAGATGATTAGAAGGCCTTGGAACATCATGGAAGGGATTAATAAGATTCAGGAAGGAATCAGAGAAGTAGTGGTAGTTTCACCAAAATTAGGGTTCACAAGCCTAGGGAGTGCAAAGGCCAAAACAACTGTTGAGCTTCAGAAGATGATTCTAGGAGCTCTAGATGGAGTTAGGTGAAAAAAAACATCATAATAAAGGTAATTCTAAGCCCTATAATATGGTGAAATTAATTTTTTTACAACACTTTATCGCAATAGGTTTGAAAGTAGTTTTTATCATGCACATATGGAGTGCTAAATAAAAAATCCAATTTTTTAGGGATAACATGGAAGATTTAATATATGATACCCAATTAATTAGATTCATAAGGCCAGTTATAGTCAATATCATATACAATTTCATCAAAAGCTTCCATTGGGACTTCAAGTTATTGTCGTTTCAAGTTTCCCTCTTGAAGCGAGTTTGGGAGTTAGTCAAATTTTGGAAGGACACGTGTAAGCTCTAGGATATTGGTAGGATTTTTGTTCCTCACATACCTCAAAGTCAAGGAAATAAAGGTTGGAAAAATGTGCCTAGCCCCCATAAGATCTCTTGACCCTCATGCAACCTCCAAGATCACCAGTTTAGCTCCCAAGTGCTTGCCAAACCTTCACTCTAAACTGTTTGATCTCTGCCATGTGTCATCACCTTTCTCACAATTTAATTTTATGTACCTCTCATTCCTTTGAGGTGAGGGACATAAAACATGGAAAAAATCACCTAGCCCCTAAGGAGACTTCTGGTCACCCATGTGACCAACTTCCAACCCCTCAGTGCTTTAAAGCTACTTTTTGGCTTTAATCCCCTGCCGTTGGATCTCTGCCACATGTCACAGCCTTACTCCCCATGGTATTTGATTTCCCTCACATCCCTTTGAGGTGAGGTACATTAGGGACATAAAAATACACCTATCTCCCATTTGTGCTTTATTTCAAAATTAAACAAAAACTCATCTGTTTCCTACTTCTAACATCTAACATTTACGTGCACAACCACATCTTCAAACTCCCTCTGCAACTTCCTACCATCACTCCACCATTTCTGAACCTAGAAAAATATCCCTCAAATCATGTAAAATATCTACTTCATGATAATATTTAGGTCACAGAGGAAGAATTGATCGAAACAAGAAGAAATAATGAAGAACAGAGAAGAAGAAGCCTGAAAACTCCATTGCCATAGAACAAAGAATCAAATAAATCTTTCAAACCAATACACAAAACAATCCACCATCTATTTCTGAGTTACCCACTCTCAAAAACACACCTTCAAACCTCCCGTTCAAAGCATGAAATGCTCACTGTGGAAATTTCACTTCCGGATCTACGAAGGAAAAACCTCAATTTCCCATTAAATCGGCAACCAGATCAAAGAAAAATTTCACCAATAAGATAAGAAGAAAAAAATCATATAAAAAATTAAAATTTCATTTTTAATGGAGGATAAAACTATACCTACAATTTTCTAGGTCCATCGATGGTTGTTATGTCCAAAAGCAACTGCTAGTAAAAAAATTAAAAGTTTAAAATCTCCTAAACTATTGATCGGGTAAGAAAAAAATTTCAAACGGGTGATATTGGAAAAAAAAACATATCAGAAAACTTCATTCCATGTCAATTTGACCTTAAGAATCCCACTTTCAAAAAATAGAAGGTCTTTTGCATAGAGGACTGCTATTTTGGGAAATTGATCAATAGAAGAACTTGTAAAGGAGATGTTGAACACAGAGGATGCACTATAGTTGAAAATTCATTAGAATGAGCATCTTGGTCCAAATTTTACACTTACTAAAATATTAAGTGATCTCATGGACCCTTTCTAAAAATAATAAATTAATCCACAAGGCGAGGGGCCTTGAGGAGAAAGAATAATTTAAGCTACCATAATCATCTGAGGTCTAGAAAAGCTAATTTGTGCACTTGCCAAAAATAGTAAGTTGTCTTGTGGGTACTTACTAAAAATATAATGATTACTCCAAAGGCTGGATTTCATATAAAGATAATGTTGGGATATTCAAGTTGACATCACTAGTTAGAGCCCAAAGAGGGAAAATTCTCGACACTTGCTAAAAATAATTGTCTTTTCCAAATATAGTAGATTGAAGTTTAGATTCATAGGGGAAAGAATTGTATAAGTGAGGTCACTTTCATGGATCTCAATAGTGTCTTTTGAAACTCATGTGTGAGGTGGAACTCACATTTGACACCATCAAACTATTTATCATGTGTTTTATCAGGATTATGTTCAAATTAGTATGGCAACATTGTAAGGAGTTGGGACCATATTTTTCCAAAAGATTCAACATCTTTAGAAGGGATCTCTAGTAGAAAATACTACCATCACCATAGGTTACATTCAGTAGTGTTTCTAAACACTCAATTCGAGGTGTCCATAGGTCGTCAAAAGGTAGTTTTTTTCTGCATCATGAGTAAATGATTTGTTAAAATGAATTCAATGGAGTGGGGATATTCTCATCAACACAACATGGAGAATGATTTGGCGTTGAGTAAAAAAATCCAGGATTTTTTAGGAGGAAAAGGATTCAAATATTTAACATTTCATCTCCTTAGAAGAATGAATAGACTTCATCGGGATAAACATCCTTTCTTTTCCTCTCTCTTCTTCCCCACCAACTTTGTCTCTCCTTGATATTCTAATATTGCATTGGGGTTGTAATTTTTGTGGTCAAGACATATGAAGAGTCATTGGGGAGTAGGTGAAGAGTCATTTCCCTTCCTTTAAATTGTAAATTCATTCCCATTTCAAAGGTTTGGTGAAAGATTTTATAAACTCAAGAGTGTTTTATACTTTTAGAGAACAAAGAAGATATCTATTTTATTCCATTTTCCCCCTCACTATTTTTCCTCCACTCCCACACTATGTTCAAATTTTTTTAATCAATCAATACAATAAGGAGTTTCTAGCTTTCTTTGGCTAAGAGATTTCTTGATATTTTGTGATCATAAATTCTATTTGGTCTTATTGTTTACATACTTGTTTCTTCTCATAAATGCATGTGTTGAATTTTATAACTAATGTGCGCAGGAATATGATTTTCTACATGTAACATTAGTTATCATATCTCAATTCTCACCCCCCTTTCCCGCATTATAGATAAAGTTCTCTCTAGCAAGAAATTTCTATCTTTTTCTGTAGGGTCACTGGAATGCCCCTATTGGATCCCTAGTCAAAAGGCCACCACAGAAATCCACATTTACTGGTGCATGCATATATATGTCAGCTACATTTGGTTAAGTAGAGGTACTTAGATTCCTATAAATTTGGCAATAAATCCACAAGTTTTTCCTCGACAATTTTTCTCATCAATGAGTTCCGAAGCAAGAGAATTTAAAATCCTTCTATTATATTATGAATAAGTATCTTATAAACTCATAAAATTTAGCAAAATTTCAATTTTATTTGTCAACACCCCTGAGGAGAGATGTATTAAGATATCACATATCTTGGGATGTGATATTAAAACATTTCCTACAAGATATTTAGGGATGCTCATCAGGAATGAAAGACCCAAAAACTGAAACTGGAACTTCCTAATTAATATATTTATCAAAAAATTGGATGGACAGAAAGGTGCCCTACTTTCTCAAGAAAGTAAGGTAACTCTCTTTAAATGTTCTATTCAGAATCTCCCTATTTATACTATGTCTATTTACATAATTCCTAGAGAAATCTAAAATAAGTTGGAAAGTATTCAAAAGATGTTCCCATGGAGTGGGTTACAATATTAATCTAGAATACCTCTTATAGCCTAGGAAAAGATATTTAAAATGAAGAAGCTAGGAATTATTGGTATAAGATATTGGGAAAAGATGAATAAAGGACTCCTTTATAAAATGGCATGGAGACTTTTGAAGGAAGAGAGTGTTTGGTCCTCAATTTTCTGGAAAAAATATTAGATGAATCTTTGTGCTTTAGACTGATGCTTAGTATAGCTGATTTTGAAGGATCCACTTGCAATAAATCTATTAACGGGGCCAAGAAAATTGTTTCAGGAGGTAGAAAGTGGAAAATAGGTGATGGGTGCACTATTAAATTTTGGGAAGATAGATGGTTGAGATCTTGTCCTCTTAAATACTCCTATCCTAATCTCCAAAAGGATGCTACAAAAAATATGGAACTAAGGTGTAAAATTATTTTAATATGGAGCATCCTTACAAATTATGGATAAGCATACAACTAGAGGACCTAAACAACAGCGAGATTGAATCTCTTAATAATAACTTATGTGGGGTTATAGTTTCTAGGAATAATGAACCAGATAGCATATATTGGTCAAAGGAGGTAAATGGTATTTTTTCAGTAAAGAGTGCCTATTACACTTATTTTGAAAATGAGATTAAACTAGGAAGTCTAAAGTGGGATAGTGTTTGGATCAAGGAAGTCATTCCAAAATTTAATATGTTTTGGTGGTTGGTACTACAAAAATACTAATGGTGGCCAACCTCAACAAAAGGAACTTTCATATGGTTAGTAGTTGTGTGCTATGTGAAGATAAAATTAAAGACTAGCTCCACTTGTTCCTTGAATGCTCTTTTCTTGAAAAGGTCAGAAACTCTTTATTAAATATATTTGAGATAAATTGGATTTTTCCCTCTTCTTTAAAGATGTTTTGGAATCAGTGGTGTTTCCCTTTCAGAAGCTAGTCATGAAGCATTTGTGGATTCTAACCCTCATGCACCTTTGTTGGGAAATTTTGAAGGAGAGGAATAGGTGCATCTTTAAGGGTAAGAAGGAGTCGGAGAAGAGAATTGTAGCTCAATGTTGCAATTCAATAAATGCTAACTTTTCTATTATTCAAACCAATAAGAAGACAATCCTTGAGACCGAAAGAAAAATCTCTAAAAATTGGGGTATGATGACTGCCCAAAAAGATCCCCCTAAATTGAATCCCAGATTGAAGGGGTGGAAAAAACCCAGCAAGGAGTGGGTCAAATTGAAATTTGATGGGGCATCTAAAGGAAATCTAGGTAAAGCTAGTTATGGGGGGTTTAGAGATCATAATGGTAAATTCATTCTCGGGTATTATTGCAACTTGGGGAACCAATCTAACCATATAGCAAAGGCTGTTGCTACCTTTTAGGGAGTCAAAATTTTCATTCAAAGAAACTTTTAGAGGTTGGAGGTAGAAGGTGACTCACTTAATATTATAAATAACATTTTAAATAAGGGCACTACATCTATCTCTATATAGGATTATATTTCTAACATTAAGCAAATGGTAGCTAACTTTGAAGGTATTAACTTTAGACATATTTATTGTGAAGCTAATAGTATAGCTGACCATTTCAGAAATAAAGGGGTCTGGAGTGATGGTATGAAATTAATTTCCAATTTTATTCGTATTGACCCTTTAGTGAGAACCCAATTGGAAAAAGAATATGATAATAAAAAATCATTACTTGATCTTTGTGAAAAGACTTAGATGGTGAATCTAAATAATTATGCATGTATGCGCAAGATTTTCTGAATTATTGGTAACTTGTATAGGGTTTTGTTTGATAGTGAAAAATATGGGGCTTCATTTGTGTAATTTGTTTATCATTCGAATTGATTTTAATCAACATAGAGGGGTTATTGTTTTCGACCCAGCTCTGTCTGATACAGTCAAGAAAAGAGAGGTATTTTTCTATGTTAGCTTGTCTATTAATAGGAAAATTGGGGGTGATATGGTATGTACAAAGCCTTGGGATATAATTTGTATCAAACAAAAAGTGATGGAGGTGTTTGAAACAATATGGTGACCCCTTTCCTAAAAATTTTCAAATGCCACAATGTTTAGCTTAGCAAATATTTCAGGTCTACTTGGGATCCTACAAAGAAGTGGATAGGGGGAAACATAGTGTTTTTTGGAGTAAATATTGACATATCTATAAACAAAGTGGCATATGTGATGGGCATGGAAATGGGGGTCGTGAAGTCTACAAGCTGAAGAAGGATTCTAGAGATGAGTTGAAGCTCTTCTTGAGAGGTAAAGAAAAACTTACCAATCATTTTGTTGGATTTTTAAGGAACTCTCTTCCCACCCCTTTCAATGAGGTTTCCCTTAATTTAATCTAGTTTATAAATTCAGAAGACCACCATAAGTGTATATTATCTTACCATCTCCCTATGCTTAATTATCTTAGGCACGAGGCACATTTATAGTTTCCAAAATTATATGTTGTATTCTCTCTGTGCAACCCTTGGTTAGTTTAAAAAAGGAAAAATCAGTGTGCCCTTACACCAAGGGTTTATCATGGAAATTGTGAAAATATATGTTGTGGACATGGACAAAAAGGTTAAAGGGGTGAGTGTGTTGTCGAAATCCCTAGAGGATGATTACAATGTGGACTATGACACTAGTTTAAGAATGAGGAATCTAAAGAACCCCCTCTTTGAGTGAAAGAGAAGAGAAATATATTAAAGAGATTGAAGTTGTACAGTTTATTCAAGACCTCAAGAAGAAAGAGATGGAGGAGTTGTGTATGGAAGAGGATGAGAGGGGAGAAACTAGCTAGAAAGGGATATAGGTCTATGATAACACCCAGGGAAAAACCCAAGTTGAAACACAAGGTAAAGTTGATGTGAAGAAGGGAATGATGTTGGATAAATTGTTTGAAGACCTTGAGAATGTGAAGAGTGATACCTGTCTCACTAAAATCACTATACAATTTATCCTTAATGATTGACATGCTATGAAGATCAAAGTGGAAGATGTGGCTGATGTAGTGCCCACTTCCCTTTGACACTAGTTGATACTTATTTTGATACGGTTGATTTAATTATGGACATTATTACATTTTGATTTAGTATGATGTTAGACATTTGATCATGGATTATTTTTGATCTTGATTTGGTTATGATGCATGATGATTATTAGATACCCTCATATGTGGATGATGATATGTTATATGACATGGATGTTTTATGGATGTTTTTCAGACATGTGTGTGTGCATGTATACTTTGCTTAATGCTAAATCAAATGAAGCAAGAACTACCACCTAAAATAGTTCTACAATTTAGCTAAAACAAAGCATAAACACCATCATGATAAGAATTAAATAAGGGTTAGATGCTAGCATTCATCAATACAAACTTTGAAACTAACAATGCTAAATATCTAAACTCCTCTATTCTCTAACAACAAATAAATGAATGGACCTAAGTAAGCTCCATGGCTATCAAAATAGTTTTCCTTAATGCTCCAAGAACCTAGGAATGGGGGCTAATAAAAGTTTGGGCTACAAGACCCTTTTGACACCTCCCATATGACCCAAGCACTTTAAGAAAGAGGCTTAGCTCTTCAAGATGATGAACTCTCAAAAGGGCAAGGTGCAAGCTCTTAGTCTCTTTGCTATATGATTTGCATTTGCTCTCTTAGAAAGTTTAGGTGTAAGTAAAAGGTAGGTGGAGGGCTCTTTATATAACCCAAAGGATAAAGGATTCAACACATTCTCATGAATGTGGGATAAAGATTCAAATCCCAAGCAAATTGATTGATTCAGAGCAAAAATCAGGTTTCTAGGGTCCCTTCAGGTATTTTTCTAACTCTCCTGTCCAGGTAGTTAGGAGCAAGCTCTGAGAAAATGTGGGAAAAGGTTGCAGAAGGCAAGAAGGTTGATCCAGAAAAAATGGTGAAAATCGGCTAAGTCCTGCTCAAGGGAGCAACTGGGACATTTGGGACGTCAAGGCGCGGATCGGCCGAAAATCCTCCAAGCGGCCCAAATAGCAACAGGGACATCTGGGACAAAAGTACGCGGCGGGCGCGAAAAGCCGATCCGGCCAAAAGAGAAAAATTGGCTAACTGCTGAGAGGGTCGCCTTTGGGACATCTGGGACAAAAGGACGCGAACCGGCCGAACCGGGTGAAATGAGCACAAGCAGTCCGAAACAAAGTGGGACAAGCGGGCCAAAAAAGCGCGAACTTGAGCCAGGCGAACCAGGGTGAAATGGGAACAAGCGATCAGAAACAAAGCCCAGGACATTTGGGACAAATGGACGTGAACCGGCAGTTCACCCGAAATCAAGCACAAGAACCTTTGTGCCATGCAGGACAAAAACACGCGAAGGGCGCGAAAGAGCCGGCAGGGCCGAGAACCAATGACATCACGCCACGTGTCAGAAGGAGAAAAGTCAAAAAGTCAAAGTGGAAGGTTTGAAGCGCTGAACCGAACCAATGAAATGGCGCCACGTGTCCAGTTGAGGGCCCCACAAGGAAATTTCAAAGGAAAGCCCATGAAAGATGGAGGAAAGAGAATTGCTCGTCCACTCAGCACCTGCCACGTGTCATCCAGGTGGCAGAGCGCGGGAAAGGTTTCAAAACACGTTGTCGCCTGTTTTGTGCCCTAGATCTTCAAATCGCCATAACTTTCGATCCAGAGCTCGGATTTGCACGTTCTTTATATCAACGGAAAAGCTGGTAAAATTCTCTACATGATTCCGGGATTAATCTTGCGTTTTGGAGCAGTCTGGAGGAAGAAAATCGAGAAACAGCTCTGACGCGTGTTCATGTGGCGAAATGACATTTGGCGACAATTTAATGCAGAATGGGTCGCATTCTCCTGTAATCCGGTCAAAATGACAGGGTATGGGTTTGTAAGGTCCTCCATGCCATTTTAATACACCTGCAGTCATGAAAGAATGGGCTCCCATGCCTTTGTACGTTTCCTGTTCCCTGGGTTCGACCCTTGCATTTTAAAAGCCAGTTTTGGGCTCATTTCAAAGGGGGGAACATTTTTGGGCATAGCAGACTTCTTCTTTCACCTCCAGCAAGTGATTGATGAAGGATCAGACCTCTCCAAGGATTGTAATAGTTTTCTTTTACCTCTCTGAGGGTGTAATGTGTGTTTTGACATTGAAATGATAATGCAAGCTCTGTGAATGGGTTTCAATCCTCTGTTTGTATTATTTGCTTGATTTCAGATAATAGATTATACATTATCAGTTTGTGTATGTCTTATGTTATGAACTTTGGTCTGTGTCTATTTGCATGAAAAATATGCTTCACCACTCCTTTTGGTGCATCACCATCTTTAGTTAGTTTCAATTTTGCACTTCTACCCCTGTCTCCTTGCAAGTTAGAATAGGATTAGGATCTAAACCTCTGTAGTTTTGCAAAATATAGATCTAAATCAGAGGAGCTTGAGGAACCAGCCTCTAATCTGGAGATTCCTCTCTCAGTTTCACAAGTCCCCACACTTGGAGAGAGGTTTCCATGTGGTGCAATCACACTGGATGCCTGAACATCAACCTAGAAGCCTGATGTGCGTCCAGGGGTGCTGTGATTTTGCACTAATAGTTTTGGCACGCCCGGTGGGACAAGAGGTCTCATTTTTATTGCAGCAAAGTTGATGTGCATCTGCTGCAATTTTCTTGCTTGAAAAGAGCTATTATTTGTATATCTGGCGACTCCAAGGGGAAGAATCATAGAATTTCAGTGGCGCAGGCCTGAAAGCTTATGAGAAGAATCACAAGGTCAAGAGTTGGAGAGGAAGAAGTACTGTTTGAATACCTGCAATTATCTCCAAGAAGAAGGCAAAGAGGAAGAAGGATTCAAAGGTCCCCATCTCCACCCAAGCAGAACTCTCTCAACTCCTCCACTGGCGGCCTTTCTTTGATATCTGAGGTTTTAAGACCAATCGAATGGCATGACGGTGAACCCCTATGTCAACTTCACGGCGGCGAGCCCACTTGCTCTCAATGCACAAAATCAATCCCGGTTGCAGCTTGAAGAACATTCCATACTTTCTTTGGAGAAAATCGGACCACTCTGGTGATCATGTCAAAGACATTGCTAACATTTGTGCGATCCATGAGATTAATGAAATGCAAGTAGGTGTCAAATTGCTTTGGCATCCTCATTGAGGAAAAGCATTGCAATGGTTTAGGAGCCTTGAAGCTGGCTCTATCACAAGCTGGAATCAGTGTACATTTGTGTATTGCACTTCACAATCAATTTGGAGAGAAGGGAGACAACTTGTCTCTTTTGGAGCAGTGACAACTATCAAGAGAGCTTCGATGAGCGCTAAGCGACTTGACTTCAGATTTCAAAGGTCTTGGGATAGGATTCGATGTGATCGGGCCAACAAGCGAGAAGGTGCTTTTCTATATTACCTTAAAGCTTTAAATTTGATATTTCTATGTTGATTGATCTATGGGAGGCACAACTATCCTGCTGCTTATAGTATTGCCATTAGAGCTGAAAATTATGCGATTCAAGTGGCAAGCTAGCTCCTGAGGCCTCGATGCCATTATATCCAAGTTTAGAGAGCCCAAGTACTAGTCAAGCACCTGTCTTAGCTCCTATTCCCACTCCTAGGAATCAGAGTTCAAATGAAGCTTCCACTTCATCTCCAAGTGCCCCAAATGAGCTTCAAGAAGTCATGAAGCAACTGCAAAATTTAGGTAATGAGCTGGTCACACTCAAGAGACAACAAGCTCAAGGTTTTAGACCTTCGTATCAGCCTCAAGCTCAACCTAATAGGCAGCCATATCAGCCTCAAAGGCCACCCAATCCAGCTGCAAATATGAATCAAACAAGGCCTCTTGCCAATAGACCATTCCAGCCCTATAATCCAAATGCCATATCTGCCTCTAAGGCATTAGTACCAGCACAAAACAACACTGCCCAGGAGTATGATTGGTGTTTTCCATGTAATGAGCCTCATAATCAATCCATGTGCTTGATGGTGCTTTGACTCAAGCTTTAATGGTACAAGTCTTTGGTGTGGAGGGTGAGAGTAGTCGAAAACAGCCAACAAAAAGAAACATTCCAAAGACAATCAGCCCCAAATGACACCACATTGGTAAATTGGGCAAGCGAGAGGATTTACGTGGCATGAATCGAGCGAGTTTCTCAAGGTGTTGCAGCCAACACAAGGTCAAAAAGGAGAAATTTGGGTGAACAACGGCCATTAGCCCTGCCCGATCCACTGACCTTCCTGAGCTCCACAAATGATTGGCAAGCAAAACCCAGTTTCAAATGCACAAGGGCAGCCAAGAACAGCCCCTAGGCCAACTCAAATGCCAGCTGTTGCTGCCCACATACAAGGAGCAAATGTGCAAACCAAGGGACAGCAGAGAGATCCTTCATCACCATTCAGTATCATTGATCAGATGAAGAAGACAAACGTCAATATATCTATGTGGGAATCCCTATCCATCCCAGGCCAAAGAAATCTGCTGCAAGCTGCCATAAAGGATTGGCCAACTTCGAATCAGCAGATCCAAATGCAGGAGAAGGTACTCACAAATGCTGCCCAGCCTGAAGGAAATCATGGAGCACAACAAGGTAGAATCTTTGAAGCCTCCCCCTTTTTGTTTCGTTAATCATTGGAAATCAGCTAGTGCATAATTGCATGATAGATTAAGGGCAAGTAGCTCGATTATGCCTAAGCGAGATGGCTGATCGGTTAGGGCTCCAATATGAAATAACATCTAAGGGAGTAGTGTAGTTGGATGGGACAGCAATAGCTTGCTTGATTGGAGTGATTAGAAATTTGAGTCTTACCTTGCATGCATGTCCAAATGTTGTTGTCTTACAAGATATATCAGTCATAGACCTTCCACCACTCTTTGCCCTTTGCTTGTCAAGGGACTTCACAGCCAAGATTGGGGGATATTTGTCCGCTGATTGGTCTCACATGCTATTCAGAATGAGGTATGGGACTAAGGCTACAATTAGGTCAGAACCTATTGCAAACTTCCACATTGAGCCCTATACCCCAAGTCAAATCAATGCCAATTGCTCAGCATTTGATCAAGAAGATCACCCAAACACGGATGAAACTGACACTAAGGTTGGAAACATCCCAGATCTAACTCTTGATGAATGGGCAAACAAGGTTCATGCTTTTGATCCTTATCAAGAAGTAGAAGAATCTGAGCTAGGGGTCTATTGCATACACGAAGAAAGTCAACCTATTCCTAGCATCACCAAGCCAAACCACAAGGATGACAATGAGGTATGGCAGCTTTTTTTTGATGGATCAAGGAGTAGACAAGGTGCTGGAGGTGGAGCCATGCTTGTTTCACCTCAAGGAATAAAGCATTATTCAGCTTTTAGATTTCAATTTGCATGCTCCAATAACACTGCTGAATATGAGGCCTTGGTGCAAGGAATGCATTGGGCAATCAAGAGAAAAATAAAGAACTTGCAAGTTTTTGGGGACAGTGAATTGATTGTAAATCAGGTCAAGGGACAACATGCCGCCAAAAACAATCTACTCAGGTGCTACAAAAACAGAGTGTGGGACCTCATGGAAGATTTTGAGGGTTTCGGCATCAAGGCCATTCCTAGAGAAGAGAATCAAGCTGCTGACAGGCTTGCAGCAGTAGGGGCAGCCTTTGACATTGTAGAAAACATTCAACAAAACAAGGTACAGCCAAACATCCACGTGATTGTGAGGCCTTCAGTGCCGGATAACGATGTCAGTTGGCAAGTATTTGAGAATGACCAGCAAATCATCCACTTCTTGCAAGAAGAAGCTGAGTTCTCAGCTAAGAATCAAGAAAAGTTGGAACAGCAATATGGTGACCAAGTAATACAGCTGAAAACTGACAAGCTGCCCAAGGGACTTATCACCTTGGAGTCCATTTTTAACCCCAATGATCAGTTTAGAAAGGAGAAAGCAAACATCAAGGTCAAGAGAGAAGATTCGGTATCCATCTTGGTAGAAGAGAACAAGCCATTGCAAATTGGAAGGATGACTACTGAGCAAGAAAGGTATGAGTTCATACAGCTATGTCAAGAATTCCCTGACGTGTTTGCTTGGAGCTATGAAGACTTGAAAGGTTTCAATCCCAACTTAGCTCAGCATACCATTGAATTGGATCCAAATACTAAGCCTGTCAGACAAAAACAGAGACCAGTCAATCCACACATGGAGCCTCTCATGAGGAAAGAATTGGACAAGCTGATTGAGTCAAGAATCATATTCCCAATCAAGCATTCCAGTTGGGTTGCCAACTTAGTTCCAGTCAGAAAGAAAAATGGAGAGATCAGGCTGTGTGTTGACTTCAGAGATTTGAATAGAGCCTCTCTCAAGGACCATTATCCACTCCCTTCCATGGAGCAAATATTGCAGGTCGTAGCTGGTTCAGAAAGGTTTTCGCTACTAGATGGTTACTCAGGCTTCAATCAGATTATGGTGAAGGAGGAAGACCAGTTCAAGACAGCCTTCACAACCAAATGGGGCACATATGCTTACAAGAAGATGCCATTTGGGTGTCGAGCACGCGGAGCAACATTCCAGCGAGCTATGGATATGGCATTCAAAGGTTTGATCAACAAGATAGTGCTGATATACCTGGATGATATTACTGTCTTCTCAAAGAATGCTGCAGACCATTTCGTTCACCTCAGGCAAGTGTTTCAGAGGTGTAGAAAGTTTGGAGTGTCCTTAAATCCTAAGAAGTGCATCTTTCTTGCACATGAAGGGAAACTCCTTGGCCATATTGTCTCCAAGGAAGGATTAGCAATTGATCCAGAGAGGGTTGAAGCCATAAGAGCTCTACCATTGCCGAGCCACAAGAAGGCTCTTCAGAGTTTCCTGGGAAGGATAAACTTTGTTCGGAGGTTTGTCCCAGATTTTGCAGCCCTTGTCAAGCCCATCACCAAAATGTTAAAGAAAAGCATGGCTTTAGTGGGGCGAGAAGGCAAGAGAGTTTTGAAGCAATCAAAGAAGCCATCTCCCAAGCGCCCACTCTCATCAACCCAGACTTTTCCAAGGATTTCATCCTCTATGCAGTTGGAGGTGATGACACTATTTTTGCCATTCTGGTACAGCAGAACAAAGCTAATGATGAGCAGCCGATTGCCTTCTTGGCTTGAGCCTAAATGACTGCGAAGTGAGGTACTCTTTTATTGAAAAGCATGTGCTTGCAGTAATCAGAAGCTTGAAGAAATTCAAGCATTTAATCTCAAACAACAAGGTCCAGTTATTGGTCTCGCATGCTGGGGTTAAGGACTTCCTCCTCAACAAGGATTTGAATGAGAAAAGGGCAGGATGGATCACCCGTGTCATGGAGTATGACATTGAGATCAAGATCACCAAGCTGGTAAGAGGCAAAGGTTTGTGTGAGCAGCTCGCTTCCAAACGACCAGACAGCCCAAAAGATGAAGAAGACGTTGTCCTGCTATTACAAGATGATCAAAAACAGGAAAATGATGATGTGTCCACTCCCTGTTGGACTCAAAATATGATACATTTCCTACAAACAGGCCTGTGCCCTCCAGAATGGAGCAAAGCGAAGAGAAGATACTTCAGGTTGCAGGCTGTTCCATATACCATCATTGATGGAGTTTTATTCAAGAAAGATGTAAATGGAGTGCTGCTGAGATGCATTAGCACAGGACAGATCCAAAGGATATTAAAAGAGTTTCATGATGGACCAGCTGGTGGCCATTTTGCACCAAGAGTGACAGCTCTGAAAATCATGAAGGCTGGTTATTATTGGCCTAAAATCTTCAGTGATTGCTATGCATGGATCAAGAGATGTAAGAATTGTGCATTCTTCACGGGAAAGAGAGACTTGCAGCCCTCCCATTACATCAATCTCGGTTGACCAGCCATTCATGCAATGGGGTTTGGACTTCATTGGAGTCATCAATCCCAATTCGAGCAAGAGGCACAAATGGATTTTGTGACCACGAGACTACTTCACCGGATGGATGACGACGGTAGCACTCAAAGAGGCGAATGAGTCTAGCATCTTGGACTTTTACGAGGGATAACTACAGATTTGGTGTACTGCTACAATAGTCTACGATAATGCATTGGCATTCATTGGATCTAAAGTGTGAGTGGGCTGTCAAGAACGGGATTTACCTGAGCACTTCATCAAACTATTACCCTCAAGGTAATGGCCAGGCCGAGTCTACAAACAAAAACTTGCTGAGGATCATTAGGAAGACTCTTGATGAGAATCAGAGGTCTTGGCATACCAAGCTGAAATCAGCCTTATGGGCTGATAGGATAACTCCCAAAAGATCCACAGGTAACTCTCCATTTAGACTTGTCTATGGAAGAGAGGCGATCTTGCCCATGTCACTTGAGTTGCCAACGTTGGAACTCATGAAACAGCTGGAGTTGCTAGAGTTTGAGCCCATGGAGGTGAGGTATGCAGAATTGATGGAGCTGCAAGAGATCAGAGATCAGGCATCCCAAGCAATGGAAAAGGATCAAGCTTTGATTAAGAAGACCTTTGATAGGAAGGCCAAAGACAGATTTTTTCAAGTAGGGGATCTAGTGTTGAAATGGGATGTGGACAGAGCAAAACCAGGAAGGCATTCAAAATTTGATGCCATTTGGAGTGGCCCATACATGGTCACAAAGTGCAAGAGCAACAATGCTTTCCAATTGGCCTCATTGGATGGTGAAGAACTGCAGATTCCAGTAAATGGAATCTATCTCAAGCGTTGCTTCTAGAGGGAGGTTCACTACATCTGTAAATATTAGATTAGATTTTCTTTCCTCCAAGTGCTTGTGCACATTGTTTTGCTGTAGGTTAGTTTTGTCTTCCCTAAGTGCCTTGGCACAGCTTGCTGTCCATGGAGATGTTTAGCATGTCTTTGCTTTCGTCAGGTCACATTCCATCTCCCTCCTTGCACATTCTGAATCAGTTAGGGTTCTAAACAGAATATTTGATGACTCCATGCCCAATGGATTGCTTCAGGCAACTGGTCTTTTTATCTAGCAGGCAGATGCCCCGCTGAGTCGCCAAATTGTTATCCAAAATTCACCCCCAGGGTAAATTTTGATAACATGCATCAGAAGATTCAAATCCCAAGCAAATTGATTGATTCAGAGCAAAAATCAGGTTTCTAGGGTCCCTTCAGGTATTTTTCTAACTCTCCTGTCCAGGTAGTTAGGAGCAAGCTCTGAGAAAATGTGGGAAAAGGTTGCAGAAGGCAAGAAGGTTGATCCAGAAAAAATGGTGAAAATCGGCTAAGTCCTGCTCAAGGGAGCAACTGGGACATTTGGGACGTCAAGGCGCGGATCGGCCGAAAATCCTCCAAGCGGCCCAAATAGCAACAGGGACATCTGGGACAAAAGTACGCGGCGGGCGCGAAAAGCCGATCCGGCCAAAAGAGAAAAATTGGCTAACTGCTGAGAGGGTCGCCTTTGGGACATCTGGGACAAAAGGACGTGAACCGGCCGAACCGGGTGAAATGAGCACAAGCGATCAAACAAAGTGGGACAAGCGGGCCAAAAAAGGCGAAGCCGCCGAAGCCAACCAGGTGAAATGGGAACAAGCGATCAAGAAACAAAGCCCAGGACATTTGGGACAAATGGGCGTGAACCGGCAGTTCGCCACGAAATCAGCACAAAGGAGAACCTTTGTGCCATCAGGACAAAAAAACACGAAAGGGCGAAAAGAGCGGCGGGGCCGAGAACCAATGACATCACGCCACGTGTCGGAAGGAGAAAAGTCAAAAAGTCAAAGTGGAAGGTTTGAAGCGGCGGGCAGAACCAATGAAATGGCGCCACGTGTCAGTTGAGGGCCCCCTGAGGAAATTTCAAAGGAAAGCCCGCGAAAGACGGAGGAAAGAGAATTGCTCGTCCACTCGGCATCTGCCACGTGTCATCCAGGTGGCAGAGCGCGGGAAAGGTTTCAAAACACGTTGTCGCCTGTTTTGTGCCCTAGATCTTCAAATCGCCATAACTTTCGATCCAGAGCTCGGATTTGCACGTTCTTTATATCAACGGAAAGCTGGTAAAATTCTCTACATGATTCGGGATTAATCTTGCGTTTTGGAGCAGTCTGGAGGAAGAAAATTGAGAAACAGCTCTGACGCGTGTTCATGGCCAGAAATGACATTTCAGCGACCAGATTTAATGCAGAATGGGTCGCATTCTCCTGTAATCCAGTCAAAATGACAGGGTATGGGTTTGTAAGGTCCTCCATGCCATTTTAATACACTTTCAGTCATGAAAGAATGGGCTCCCATGCCTTTGTACGTTTCCTGTTCCCTGGGTTCGACCCTTGCATTTTAAAAGCCAGTTTTGGGCTCATTTCAAAGAGAGAACATTTTTGGGCATAGCAGACTTCTTCTTTCACCTCCAGCAAGTGATTGATGAAGGATCAGACCTCTCCAAGGATTGTAACAGTTTTCTTTTACCTCTCTGAGGGTGTAATGTGTGTTTTGACATTGAAATGATAATGCAAGCTCTGTGAATGGGTTTCAATCCTCTGTTTGTATTATTTGCTTGATTTCAGATAATAGATTATACATTATCAGTTTGTGTATGTCTTATGTTATGAACTTTGGTCTGTGTCTATTTGCATGACAAATATGCTTCACCACTCCTTTTGGTGCATCACCATCTTTAGTTAGTTTCAATTTTTGCACTTCTACCCCTGTCTCCTTGCAAGTTAGAATAGGATTAGGATCTAAACCTCTGTAGTTTTGCAAAATATAGATCTAAATCAGAGGAGCTTGAGGAACCAGCCTCTAATCTGGAGATTCCTCTCTCAGTTTCACAAGTCCCCACACTTGGAGAGAGGTTTCCATGTGGTGCAATCACACTGGATGCCTGAACATCAACCTAGAAGAAGGAAAATGAGTGCCTTTGATGATATGTCATTGATTTGCGAGAAAGGGGATAATTAGCACAATTTAAGTATTTAAATTGCTTGGGCGTAATTATAGGTGTCTACATTTGCCCCTCTTTGGGGTGGTATAAGTGATGCCACTTCAAAGATAGTAGACAGAAGAGATTTTGAAGAGATGGAAGAAAAATTAGTAGGAGGAGAGATGCCCCTCGAGTGTCGATGGGCTAATAGAAGAACTCGATCGACGATCGAAAAGGTGAGAAGTAGGTAGAAGAATGGGGACGAGGTAGGATGCCCGAGGAGAGGGAGAATTAGGGGTGAAAGGGAAGTGGTGCGAAGAAAATATGGATGAGGGGAGAGAGGAGCTTAACTCTAGCCACTTATTTGTTTGGAACAAATTTGATGTCATCATATTGCCATAGGAACTACATCATCGGTCCTTATGAAAAATATAAGCATATGACAAAGGTAGAATGACATGAAAAGCCATACTACGAACAATTGTCCATTGCTGAAAGTACCAACTCCACGCAACATACAATAATGCAATGCAATACGAGAAGGAAACAAGCTCATATAACAGGGAAAACAAGTACGAACACACATATCTAACCCAACAACGGTCAAGACAGTTGTACAAATGTTTTGTTATCAGTGCTGAAGAGATCCACAAGTTCATGATTGATGACAAGGGTTAAAAATGATGCCCCAAGCAAGGATACATGCAAGGGGAAATGAAAATGGACACGGGGTCCATGAAAAGCATTTGTGCGCAACGAAACAACACCAGGCAACCAAAAGTGCCCCAGAGTATAGACGAAGCAAGCAGCTAGCTTTTGTGAATGGTTGTGAATCCAGTGATCCATGAGTCGTATTAATCGGGGAAGATGTGAGACAAACCAACAGGATATGGAGAAAATACCATGCGCAAGACACAAGTTTCAGCCGTAAGAAGCAAGTTACCATTTTGTAGGGTGTTTTACTTTTTAGGAATTTTTTGAAAAATTTTGCCTTGTTTTTAGATTTTATATATATATATATATATATATATATATATATTGTTTTTGTTGTTTTCTCGAAACAATGTTCTATTGTTTTTGTGTTTTTAACAGATTTTCCAAAGCTATGTGCGGAGTAACCAAGAAAGCATGGATGCCCTGGCATTAGGTGGGGAATATACAAGGGCAGAAGCCACGTGCTTATAAACAAAAAGGTGAAGTCGTTGAGTTTCCCCCAGCGTAAGATGGGAAATAATGAAAGACCACGTCCCTTACAAGATGAATAGAAGAAGGCAAAGCCAGATCAAGGCTGGACTAGATGGTGTGCACAAGGAAACTCAAAGGTAGAACCAGGTCTAGGCCAAAGACAACTACCCTTCTAATACAAAATGCTTGTGAACAACGAATCCTCCTGAGGCATCGGAAACCGGTTTTCACCCAAGGACTTGTCCAAAGTGCCACAATTGTGTGGTTTTCACTAGTGGACGACCTGTTTTCTCTTTTTCTTTTTCTAATTTTTTTTTATGTTTTTATATTTTTTGTGATTTTTATGACTTTCTTGTGCCATGTTTAGGCATAAAACCTCTTAAGATGCATGGAATTCATGGGCTCCCGGAGCTCATCACCATTGGGGTGAGCCAACTTGTATGCCCCTGTGCCATACTTGGCAACTATGACATAGGGTCCTAACCAGTGTGGTTCGAACTTCCCTTTCTTTTCTCGCTCTGCTCTGGTGTTGAACTGGTTCTCCTTCATAACTAAATCACCCACCTCAAACTGGCGAGGGATGATTCTCTTGTTGTAGTTGCGGGAGATTCTATGTTGATATACTTTCAGGTGATTAAGAGCGTGAATGCACCTCTCATCCAGGAGCTCTAACTCAGCCAATCTTGCCACTCGGTAATCTTCATCCTTATCCAAATAGTCCCGAAGAGAAATTCGTAGGGATGGGAGTTCAATCTCTAAAGGGATGATAGATTTTGTCCCGAACACGAGGGAATATGGCGTCGCACCTGTAGGAGTACGAATTGATTTTCGGTAGGCCCAGAGGGCTGGGTGGATTTGTAGGTGCTAGTTTCGACTAGTTTTGCTAACCATCTTCTCCATTATCCTTACCAAAGTCTTGTTTGTTGCCTCAGCTTGTCCATTACCCTGAGGGTAATATGGCATGGACCATTTCAATCTGATTTGGAACCATTGGCAAATACCTTTCACAGTTTTGTTCTTAAATGACTTCCCATTATCTATGACAATGGCTGCAGGGATACCATATCGGAAAATAATGTGATTCATGATGAATTTAGAAATCTGTGCTCCTGTGACATAGGTTAAAGGGACAACCTCCACCCATTTTGTAAAGTATTATGTAGCTGTGATGATATGTGTATGACCATCAGATGAGGTAGGAGTAAGCTTCCCTATTAGATCAAGTCCCCACTTGGAGAATGGCCATGGGGTAGTGATTGGTTGCAATGGTTGTGATGGAGCATGGATGAAATTTCCATACTTTTGGCAAAGCACACATTTTCTAACATAATTACAACAATCAGTTTCCATGGTGGGCCAATAGTAACCTACTCTTAATAGTTTCTTAGCCAAGACCATTCCGTTTGTATGTGCTCTACATACTCCTTTGTGTACTTCTTTAATTGCTGGATTGACTCCGGCACATCCAGACAACATAATAATTCCCATCGTAGCCACGGCGATAAAGTGTACCTCTAACAGGTGTAATGGGCTATCGGCGAATTAGGCTCTACTTTTCGAGAGTGGGAGATTTTGGGAGGGAATGTACTGTCCTTAAGATAGGTGAAAATGGGTTCATACCATGGTGAATGGGGACCAACAACCTCACAAGCCAAGCAAGATTCTAGCATGTCATACGTGGGCTAGCATAGATTTTCTACGAAGAATGGCATATCATTGTTCCCTAGCGGAATACAAAGCATAGATCCATAGTTGCCATAGCATCTGCCGATCTATTCTATGCTCTTGGGATTTTCTCAAAGGTAATGCGCACAAAATACTCCTTCAGAGTTTCCACCAACTTCTTATAAGGTATGAGCTTGTCATCCTTAACTTTATACTCATCATTAACCTGTTTGATGATTAGCTGTGAATCACCTACAACCTTAACATGTTGAATATTCCACTTGATGGCTAGCTTCATCCCTGCAATGAGTGCTTCATATTCTACAATGTTGTTCGTGCAAGGGAAGGCCAGGCGGAAAGCCTGTGGTATAGGATCACCTGAAGGAGTAATAAGGACCACTCCTGCACCTGAACCATGAAACGTAAAAGATCCATCAAAATGTATCTGCCATACGACAGATTCTTCAATGTAGAGAAAAGATACATCGGTAGATCCAGTTCAAAGGTTCGTGCTTTGCAAAGGTGCTTCCACTAGTTGGTCAGCAAGTACTTGTCCTTTAATTGATTTTTGATGGAAAAATTCTATATCAAACTCACTGAGTAGAATGATCCAATTAGCCATTCTACCTGTGAGGGTGGGTTTGGACAACAAATACTTGAGTGGGTCGACCTTGGATATGAGCTTGGTCTTAGTATTTAGCAAGTAATTGCGAAGTTTCTGAAAGGTAAAAACAACAGCCAAGCAAGCCTTCTCAATCTGAGGATAATTACGTTCATAGGCGATGAGGGTGCGACTCAGATAGTACACTACTTTCTCTTTATGGCTAAGGTCATATTGGGTGAGCAGTGCACCAATAGCATATTGCGTAGCAGAAATATAGAGCAAAAGTGGTTCTCCGGAGTGGGAGGCATGAGGACAGGTGGATTAGCCAGTAATCTTGTTTAAGCAAAGCAAAGGCTTGTTGTTGCTCGAGTCCCAGGATGAAAGTGATGTCCTTCTTAAGAAAATGAGTGAATGAGTGACATTTATCTACAAGCTGGGAGATAAAGTGGAGAATGGTTTGAATTTTCCCTTGCAAGCTACGCAGTTGCTTGATATTCTCAGGTGGAGGCATTTCTGTGATGGCCAGATACTTTAGCAGGGTCTACCTCAATACCTCGTCATGACACGATGAAGCCTAATAGTTTCCCAGATAGCACACAAAGACACACTTCTTTGGATTTAGCCTGACTTTGTATTCATGTAGGTGTTCAAAGATACGCCACAAAATGATAGGATGTTCCTCTCTTGTTTTGGACTTTCCCAAGATGTCGTCTACATAGTCTTCCATGATGTCATGAATCATATCATGAAATATTATTGTCATGGCCCGCTGATAAGTTTCTCCCGCATTCTTAAGGCCAAATGGCATCACCTGATAACAGAAGGTGCCCCAAGGAGTTGTGAAAGTTGTTTTGTGTTGGTCTTCCTTAGCGATCTTAATTTGATTATAACCCGAAAAGCCATCCATGAGTGATAGCATTTCGTACCCTGCGGTTGAGTCAACAATCATGTCAATGTTGGGCAATGGAAAGTCATCTTTAGGGCAAGCTTTATTGATGTCCCTAAAATCTGTGCAAATTCGGATACCAATAGGTTTCTTCTGGACAGGAACAATGTTCGATATCCATTCAGAATAATCAATTGGCCTGATGAATCCTACTGCAAGCAACCTTTCCAACTCTTCTTTAACTAACAAGGCCACTCTTGGGTGCATCTTTCGAAGCTTCTGTTTGATAGGCTTAGCGTCTGCGTGCACAACCAAGTTATGCATGACCAAAGTTGGATCTAAGCTAGGCATGTCTTTGTAAGACCATGCGAACACATCAATAAACTCTCGCAGTAGCATAGTGAACGTCTTTTGTTCTCTGGCTGAGAGTGATGCTCCCAATTTTACTATCTTGGGATCTTCTTCAGTACCAATATTGACATCAATGGTTTCTTCAACTAACAATTTTGATAAATCCTCCATACGTGTGGGATCGGGAGGTAGGTTGAGATCTTCATCCAAGGATGTCTCTACGAGATTTTCATCCCTGGCGTGGTCACTTTGTTTGTCCTTTGATTTTCTTATTTGTTTGTCAGCCAATGCCTCAAAGAGGTTTTCACTATGTGACTTGGACTTTGATTTTTTCGAGGCTTTTCTTTAGAACTCTTGCCTCGCTTTTCTTTAAATTTTGCTAACCACGAAGTTCACCTCCTCCCGAAGTAGGTGCAGTGTCTAAGTCGATAAAGAAACCCTTCTTGTGATCTCCAATGGGAATTTTATCCCTTATGCCTCGCCCTAAGGAAAGTAAAAACTAGGCGAAAGTAATACGTCACACGTTTCTCAAAAATAAGGTTCACAACTCAACATTGTTTTAAAATGGTCAAAGTGGGCTCTGGCCAAAGTATATTCTCTAGGTGGTTCTCTTGCCTAGGTGTTACAAAGTTGCCACGAGCGAGCTCGATTTACCCAAATAGTCACTGCGACTAGTTTGGGAGTATCTCGGCTTTACTTTACCCCCTTCAAGAATAGTAGGCAACTAGTGCGTCTACGTGTACTATCATTGGGGTCGCCACAACGGACAACTTGTAACGCTATCTCACAAAGGAATCACTAGTCAAGTAGGTAGTGCGGAGCACTTCCCGTTTAAATCCACAAGGTTCCCTCTTGCGTGGACTACTTTGGGGTTCTGGAACCACCCCATTGTTGTAGCTTAAGGCGTTATGCCAAAGGGGTTATGTTCGATTGAGCGGAGAGGGACGTACCCTTTCCGAAACCTGCAATCTGATGTTTTGAATATGTTGTTCTTTTTATCTTGTTTAATTAGGTGTGGTTTTCTTGAACACCTTTTGGCAACCGTATAACAACTGTATTAGTAGTTTTTATTTCGTTTTGATTCCTCCTTTCTTTGACAAGCGTTTTTAGGTCCCTGCACTCAAGCGTTAGTAGTTCTCCAAGAAAATCACATTATTTAAAGAGGATTAAAAGTTGCTTTTGATTCTCAAGATCATCAAGGATGCAAGAGAAGAGCATACACAACAAATAATCCAACTAAAAGTAAATAAAATCTTTTCAATCAATGAACCATACAAATTTTTTGATAAATGTTCATTCCCTTAAACCAAAAGTGAAAGATGAAGTTTCCAATTTACCAAAATGTTATAAAATGAAGACTAAAGTTTCTTTTGATTCTCAAGATCACCCTAAGGTGTAAGAGAAGAGCATACACAAACTTTATCCCAACTATATAGAAATGGAAAACTTCAAATCAAAGGACCATTGAAAAATTCTTTGTAAAAGGTTCATTCCCTTAAGCAAAATGAATAATTAAATTTCCAAGTTTAATCCCAATGTTAAAAAGATATAGATCAAAGTTGTTTTTGATTCTCAAGATCACCAAAAGGTGTAAGAGAAGAGCATACACACTTTTATCTAAATCGAGTAAGCATGGAAATACAACATTCATCAAAACATTAGACATATTAGAAAATGACCAGTTTTAAAATAACAGAAAAACCTGCAACTTCTGTAAGTATAAATCCTGAATTTATGTTTTTATTGCATAGTTAACTTCAATACCTTTCCAATGCAAAAAAATGGAGTCATTTCAATTTTGGGAGAAAATGTTATGGCCTTCGGAAGATGGGTTACGCATATGCTCTTATGCTCATGGGTATGCACTTGACATGCACTTAAAAAATGTCAAAAAAAACGTCCCTTAATATGCAAAATGGGCAAATTTTTCAAACCAAGATTCAATTTTGACAACAACCCATCACATTAATATATGAATAGAAGACTCAACGCTATCAAACATTAACATACATGCTCAAGAATTTAAGATTTTCAAGAAATTGACAAAACTAGCATGTAGAATGATGAAAAAGTAAGCTCTAAAAATGAAAACATTATGAAATCTTGAAATTTTCTCACCAACATTAAATTTTGACAGCAACCCACCACATTAATATGTAAATATAAGACTCAGCACTATCAAACACTAACCTACATGCTCAAGAATTTAAAATCTTCAAGAAATTGACAAAACTAGCATGTAGAATATTGAAAAAGTAAGCTCTAAAAATGAAAACATGGAGAAATCTTGAAATTTTCCCCTCAATTCCAATTTTGACAGCACTTCACCTCCTTCATACCTACAAGGAAGACCCAACACATGCAAACTCAACAAAACATGTTAAAAAAACAAGTTAGATCAACATGTGTAAAAGAGGGTTAGTAACCAAAAATAAAACTTAACTACAAAAACTTGAAATTAAGTGCAAAAGACAATGGAGTGTGTCCCACCGGGTGTGCCAAATGTGTGCATGTATACTTTTCTTAATGCTAAATCAAATTAAGCAAGAACTACCACCTAAAATAGTTCTACAATTTAGCTAAAACAAAGCATAAACACCATCATGATAAGAATTAAACAAGGGTTAGATGCTAGCATTCATCAATACAAACTTTGAAACTAACAACGCTAAATATCTAAACTCCTCTATTCTCTAACAACAAATAAATGAATGGACATAAGTAAGCTCCATGGCTATCAAAATAGTTGTCCTTAATGCTCCAAGAACCTAGGAATGGGGGCTAATAAAAGTTGGGCTCAAGACCCTTTTGACACCTCCCCCATATGACCCAAGCACTTTAAGAAAGAGGCTTAACTCTTCAAGATGATGAACTCTCAAAAGGGCAAGGTGCAAGCTCTTGGTCTCTTTGCTATATTCTTTGCATTTTCTCTCTTAGAAAGTTTAGGTGTAAGTAAAAGGTAGGTGGAGGGCTCTTTATATAGCCCAAAGGATAAAGGATTCAACACATTCTCATGAATGTGGGATAAAGGTAAAACATGATTAGGAATGGATAAGGTTGCTTTATTAAAGGTAATCTTACTTTAGAAGGGTTTAATACATGTTTAGCAAGTCATGGGAGTTGGGGTATTTTAATTAATCAAAGGTGATGAATTAATAGGTAGGTGTAAGCTTATAGAAGCCAATTAGAGGAATATTAGTGTGATTTAGGCTATTATAAGGGGATTAAATCAATTAAATATTGATTTATTTGTTAAATGGAAGGAAGGATAATTAATTAATAATAATTAATTAGTCTAGGTAGAAGGGTGATTTATTAACGAAGGTCGTTAATTAGGGTATTTGTTGGATAGCTGACTTAATTAATTAGCTTAGTGTAATTAATTAATAATGATATGAAGGAAAATGAGTTCCTTTGACGATATGTCGTTGATTTGCGAGAAAGGGGATAATTAGCACAATTTAAGTATTTAAATTGCTTGGGCGTAATTATAGGTGTCTATAATATGATTTTGGTTATTACGAGTAGATCTAGAAAACGGATATTATATGATGATGATATAGTTGTTGATATAAATTGTATGTGATAATGCTAAATTTCCTTGATGTTGTTGTGATTCACTTATTTAGATGATTTTATGATTTTGTTCATATCATGTTGGATGTTACGATATGGCCATGAGGCCAAAGGAGAGTTATTTTTTGTCGAGGTTAAATATCACAACAAACATCGGGGATTGGAGACCAACCACAATGGAATTCTAGGTGAATTCGACAAGGTCACCATGGCAACTTGCTTTATTATTTTGTGTGTTGTTTTGTTAGGGATTCCCATTGGGGGATTATCTTTATATGTGACCATGGATATTGTTTATTTTATTAACGTGGTTACTTTTTATTATTCTTGCATGTATTTTATTAGTAATGTGTTCCTTTCTTTTAATTAATTGAAATTTAGTAGATTAATGTGAGAAATCATATGGTTAAAATTTAAATAAGTCAAATTGGGATATGGGAGAGTAATAATGAAATTTGTTGGTTTCTTGCATTAAATATGTAAGAGATGTGTAAGTTGTGTAAGATTTGTGTAAGTCAAATTTTTGAGTATGAAACACCCCACCTCCTTGGAAATTCAAATTTTTCCTTGGGAGCTATTTTTGGAGGCTTGTGGGACAAGTAAAACTTGTCCCATACCTCTCTATTTAATTTACCAACCGTACTTATGGTTGGAGAGGTGATTTTAGACTTGTATAATGCATTTTATTAATCATGTTGCAATTTTTGATTGCACTCTCTTACATTTTATTTAATTTGTAGTCCTTTGGGGTGTGGGCTTTTTGGAGTGTGCAAGTAAATTGTCATATTTTCACCCACCTCTTTATTGTGCTTTAGAGAATGAAATTTTTTCTTTTTTGTTTTGAGTTGAGGATGTGTGATGTGGCATCCTACATGGATCCACATCATCCTCTTATCTTCCCTCTTCTATAAAATTCAAACTCTTTGCTTGTTTTGGGTTGTTGAATCATTTTGTAAACTTCTTTGGGGGCGCATTTTCTTGTGTTTGGAGAAAATTTGCATGCTTGGAGATTGTTGTTTTGGGACTGTTGTTTAGGCATTTAAGGTTTTTGTTTGGAAACAAAAGATACCATGGAGAGGTAGGAGTTTAACTCTTCTTTTATGTTTTATTTTCTTGTTGTGTTGTGTGAATGGTTAATATTGTAATGTATTTGTTCATTGTATGGGTAGACTGCCATAGGGATGGTGTAGGAGAAGGCTATGGGGAATTCTTGTGGTGGGGGCATAAGGGAATGCCTTTTGCATTAGAATTTTGTGGAGGGAGTTTTTGTTTGGGATCCACCATGGAAAAGAAATAGCTTGCATTTCTTACTTTGTGGGGGGCATAAGGAAATTTATGGGGGAATAAGGTGGGATTTATGGGGGGCATAAGGATGTGTGTGTGATGAATTATTTTGGCAGGTTGTTCTGGTGGATGCCCAATTCCCATTAGGAGGCATAAGTAGCTTCCCCCATAGTCCTTGCTCCTTTGGCTTGCATGATCAAGCCTGAGTTTTGTTTTTATTATTTTTAATTACAGTTGTAAACTACTATTTTTGTGTGGACTATGTTTTATATTGAATTATGCATGTTGAAAGAATGTTGTGTGTTGTTGAAGCTAGTTGTTGCCATGGGTTGAATTACACCTCTTAGTGTATTTAAGTTGGGGCTCGGGGGCCAATGATGAAGGAAGGATTATCCTATCATTGGATGTCCTAGTTGGGTGGAGAGATTTGTCTTTCCCCCACTTTTTTTGTGATCATCTGTGAGAAAAAGAAAACTTGCATGTTGTTGTTACGAGAGCGAGAAGAAGACGGTTTTGACCCCTTGTGGAACAAAGTCATTTGTAATCCTTTCCCACTTGATTTGGATGAAATTTTAATATTTTTTTTTGTGAAGTAAAGATGTATGTAATTGATTATGAAAGTGTATATTCGAAATGTGAAATATGTTTATCTTCTATTTGGTTTATTTTAAAAATAAAATTCTGTTATTTGCATTCAAGGAATGGAAGAGTGTCTGAAGTATTTATTTTTGAATTCCATAAAGGATTACAAGATATTCTCTCATTTACATTTTTGATTCAAATTAGAATATCATATTGTGATTAAAATCTTTGTTTAGAAAATGGAAAAAATGGATACGTATGAAGGAATTATATTGCTTTGTCTCCTTGTGATATATATTAAATAGGAAATCGAAATTACAATTTAGCTTTGAAATGATTTCTTATAAACAAATAAATGTATTAGATTAGATTAGAAATAAAATATAACACTTAAATGATAAAATTGATATAAAATTTTTCCTAGAAATGAATCTCTGTTGTAAATTTAAAACTAGAAATTATTTAATTAAAATGTACAGTTTGGGCCTACACATTATAATCAACTTGAAAACAATATAATTTAGCAATCTTAGACATCAATGAACTCAGATTAACAAAGAACACTTAAGAAAACAAATTAAACATTGCAAAATCAAACCCAATCCCTTCCATAATCGTTTTCTATCAATTGTTGGAAAAATTCAAATTGGAATCAATTGAGAAAATTTACCTTTCTAAATCATTATAAATCCTTCCTAGAGTAATCCTCCATGACTATTTGGCATGTTGAGTAAAGGAGGAGATCAAATTGAATCAAATTAATAAGTTAAAATTAGAAATGTTCCTATTTAAAATCTTGTAGATCGTTTTTGTAAAATTAATCCTTTAAACTTTACTAAAAAGTAATTTTTTGATTCCTTTGCAAAGAGGGCATCGAGAGCTTTCCAAAAAGTCCTCGTTTGCTAAAAACTAAGCTTTCTAGCAAAATTTATGGCCCTCTCGAAGTAATCCTACCTTGGTGGGAAAATTTGGGAAAATTTTCCTTGGTAGGCCCACTGCCCAAAAATTTCCCATCGGAATATCCTTAGAAAAAAATTGAAAAATTTTCTGGGAAATTTTTTAAAATTTCCTCCATCGGCCCTGACCCAATCGGAGGCTACCATGTGTCATCACAGGGAAGCAAGAGAGTACAGCTTCATTTTCACCCTTGGGTTTTTTTTTAAGTTTTGGGAAAATTTCACCTTTTTCCCCACCAACCCGTGGCAATCACGAGAGTGCCACGTGGAAACATGGGGGTGAAAGAAGAGAGGCAGAACTCGCATGACCTTTTTTTTTTTTTTGAAATTTTTTGGGAAAATTTCCCTTAAACCCTCCTTTGCCCCGCACTCCCACCCTCACCTTGGTGTCATCTCCTCTGCAAATCTTTAGATCCTCGTACACCTTTCATCCTTTTTCTCTCCCCTTGGGAAAATTTTCCACTCAAACCCTGCCACCCCGCCCTTCCCTCACCTTCCTTGCCACTTGGCTAGCAGAGTGACACGTGTCACTAGAGGACCCACAGAGGCGTAGGAGAGATTTTGAATTTGCACCCGCGTGGGAAAAATTTCCAACACCACCCCATGAACCGCTGACCCGGAAAATGGGCTTCCATCCCCGCTCGACATGTCCCCTTGGGGAAAATTTGATCCTTAAAGTTCACTTGTCCATATCTGGAGTTCTACAAGGAGTTAGGAGGACTTCTTTATATAATTAGAAAGGTGAGAAAAATATCTATCTAATGGGAATGATTTAGGGAAATTTTGAATGTGTCAAGTATGAGAAAAATCAAGTTTAAACCCTGAGCCTATTAGAGAGTGGGTAAGGTGTTAATTTACCCCCTAAACCTAAGTGAAACTTCTAACCCTAAAATTTGGACCTTGTGGCCTCTAATAATTTTAATAAAGGAAAATATGTATAGTAGATTAATCTTATTACGGAACCTAATAGTGTTAACTATTTTTGCAACCTAGTTGTAGGCACTTCTAATTAAAAAAATTATTCCATAATTTTCGGACTACTAACCGTAGGTTGTTTCTTGGGTCTCAAGTCGGTTGTTTTAACGGGAATCACACTTGGTATCAGAGAAATGGTTCAAAATCTTGGACCATTGGGCACACTAGAAAACTTGGGACATGGAACTTAAACCTAGCACATTTTCTTTAAAATCTAGAAAAGACAAATTAATTTAGAAATTGTATATTGTAGTAAACATGGAGAATTGAATAAAACTTAGAAAATGAACTAACTCTCTCTTTGAGTACGTGTAGGAGGCGCAGATGGGGTGAGGAAATTTTCAAAAAAACTCAAACTTACCACCACCATTGGATCGGGGGTGTAGTAGCTAGCTTACCGTAGATCTTTGGACCCTTCAAGATGTCAATACCACTCTACATGGAGGATTAGGAGGAGGACATGTAGTTAGTCATGACAAATCCCATTCTTTTGAGGTTCATGTATCTCCTCAACCAAACGAGGAGCATAGAGGAGAGAACTACCATGTGGAGTCATCCAAAGCGAGTCACCACCGAGGGGATAGGGTGATGAGTTCCGGAGCATAGAGAGAGGCCTTGGAGCCCTAGGCTTAGGGATGAGCAAACCAAGAGACCTAGAGGCCATCGGACCACTTGCAATAGATCACATCGGGGACATCCGAAGTTTCGGCCCTCACATTACTCAAGTGACATGGGTGGATTTTAGGTAGAGGCGACAGCTAGTGATCTTGAAGTTACTTCAAGATTTTTCCTTGTTCTAGTAACACAAAAGCTCGTGTTACAATCCATCTCTTGAGGATGGAGTAGGTGTATGGTGGAGGATAGAGGAGTAGAAGCTCTATATAGATTCGAGAGACAGTGTGACTCGGGAGCTATTTGAAGAGATATTTAGGAGAAGGTATTTTTTTCACGTAGGTTCATACAGTAGCAGATAGATGAGTTTCATGACCTATGACAAGCATCTCTTTTAGTAGTAGAGTACGAGAGTAGATTTCTAGATCTACTTCAATATGTTGAGTATATGCAAGATGAGTAGGTGCAAATTCACAGGTTCATCCGGGGCCTGAATTTAGATATTGGAGGTGCAGTGTGGATCCACTTCCCATCAGACATTAGCTGAGGCTGTTGAGAAGGCCTATATTGTAGAGGAGACTCAAGGAAAGACCCAGTAGGCTAGAGACTGAGTCCAGAGCCACATACAGATAGATTCAGGATGGTAGATCAAGGGGGTCAGTACCCCTTCCTCATGGTGGATAGGGTTCAGCACAGTCATCCTTTAGGCCTGATAAGCAACAACAGTAGTCCCACCCACCTCATAGACCTCCACGAGAAAGGTGATGCTGAGAGAGGTTGGAGTATGGGGCCTCATCCTAGTGGTCCCATCGGGACACAAGGTGGACCTAAGCTCAATCAATAGGAACTCGCTTCATGAGAGACCATAATAGACCGTAGCTTGAGATCATCAAGATCCACACCACATAATTCTAGGGAACCTACTAGAGGTGCTACTCATTGGGGGAGGATCGGGAAGGATTTTTGGTGGTGGAGTTCTTGGACACTTTTAGAGAGACTACCCATAAAACCCTAATAATAAGGGTAAGACACGAGATCTCGAGAGGCGACCATTGGTCACATGGGGACGCATCCACAAGATTTATGCGGTGGTTGAGAACTTCCGCAGCGAGCATCGAGCATAGTCATTGAGACCACGAGTAGCATTGGTGGTATTCCTACCTCTCTACTAAATGATTCTGGTTCTTTTGATTCTTTCATTACACCATCTTTAATAGAGAAATGCAGTCTAGTGACAGTTACGCAGGGTCTTATTTGGGATGTCGAGATGGACTCTGGAGCCAAGATCTCTGTAGAATCCTTAATTAAGGATTGTGTAGTGGATTTGGTACCTTTCAAAGCACTACCTCGGATCTCTGTATTCTTCCCTTGGGCTCATATGGAGTCATTTTGGGTAGATTGGTTATCTACACATAGGGCCAGGATGGATTGTTACCACAAGACTATATCTTATGCGAGATGATTTGAGATTTGATTCGGTGATTTTAGGGGTCAGGAGATTCATTTCTATTCACACCATATCCACAATGTAGCTCAAGCGGTGTGTGTAATGGGGTTGTCAGATGTATGTTAATATAGTCAGTGATAGATTAGAGGATGGGTCTAGTGGACCATCGCTAGATGATCATCCCATTTTGAGAGAGTTTGCAGATGTCTTTCCAGGGGAGCTATCAGGGTTACCACCCCCACGTGAGATTGATTTTCATATAGATCTAGTTCTAGAGCAAAGCCTATCTCACGGGAACCTTATCGAATGACCACCCCAAAGCTCTGTGAGCTCAAGTTACAGCTTGAGGGCCTTTTGGAGAAAGGCCTTATCCATCCTAGTGTATCCCCTTAGGGTGCACCGGTGATCTTTGTGAAGAAGAAGGATGGATCCTTACGGTTGTGTATTGATTACCACTAGCTGAATAAGGTAACAATCAAGAATCATTATCCTCTTTCTCATATTGATGACTTGTTTGATCAAATGAAGGGGCCACAGTTTTATCTAATATCAATCTTAAGTCAAGTTATCATCAGTTGAGGATTTCAGAGGTAGACATTCATAAGACCACCTTCCACATGAGATATGGGCACTATGAGTTCATAGTGGTGCCTTTTGGTTTGACTAATGCCCCCGCAGTGTTCATGAGTTTGATGAATGGGGTATTCAGGACCTTCTTAGATTGCTTCATGCTCATCTTCCTAGATGAAATTTTGATATACTCACGTACACGTGAGGAGCATGAGGACACTTTTTCCAGGTTCTGCACTATCTTCATGAGTAGTAACTTTATTGGAACTTGGATAAGTGTGTTTTCTTTCAGACAAAGGTGCAATATTTGGGTCATATAATTTCTAAGGAAGGTATCATAGTCGATCCTTCCAAGATTAGATCCATTATGGATTGTCCAACACCCACTATAGTGACTGAGGTGTGTAGCTTCATGGGATTAGCAAGTTACTACATGAGATTTGTTTAGGACTTCTCTCACATTGCACACCCTATCAATTCCATTCAGAGGAAAGGGAAGAAGTTTTTCTAGGTGGATAGATGTGATCAGGCCTTCAGGACACTAAAGGAGTGCCTCACTACGGCACATATCCTTGTAGTGCTAGACCCACAAGGTCATGTACAGATGCTTATTTAGCAGGGATTGGAGGTGTATTGATGCGGGAGGAAAATTAGTGGCTTTTCGGTCTCGCAAACTCAAGGATCATGAGCTTAATTATCGACCCATGATCTTGAGCTTTGCAAGCGGTTGTGCATGCCTTGGTTCGATGGAGGAACTTTCTTCTTAGCAAGAGATTCACACTCAAGACATATCATTTGAGCCTTAGTCACCTCTTCATGCAGCCCAATCTCAATGCTTGTTAGGGGCATTAGATGGAGTTTCTTTGTGAGTATGACATGGAGATCGATCATGTGAAGGGGAAGGAGAATGTGGTAGTAGAAAAAGATATGTGGCTATAGCCACTTGATGAGCATGAGATTTGTGGAGCAGATTCTTGATAGCTTCCTCTTGAAAGCTTCTACATTGCATTTCAAGAAAAGATCGAGTCACCGATACCCCTAGAGGAGAAGTTTGATGGTTTTACCCTAGAGTTAGATGGTCTTCTCGAGGCACGAGAGGCTGGATATATGCTCCCAAATATGGAGGCTTGAGGTAGGAAATCTTGGTAGAGGCACATCATGCACCCTATTCAGCCCATCCCGGGGTGAAGAAGATGCACGCCACCTTGCGATAGCTATATCATTGGAGAGGACTTGACGAGATGTGGCCTAGTTTGTGTCATGATGTTTAGAGTTCCAAAGAGTTAAGGCCAAGCATCAACATCTAGCAAGGCCTTATTTATCCTCATGTTATACTAGAATGGAAGTGGGACACCATTTCCATGGATTTCATTATTGGGCTACCGATGTCGAGATATCACCATGACGCCATTATGGTCATGGTTGATAAATTGACAAAAGTGGCTCACTTTTCTCCGGTGAAGACCACTTATATAAGCTAGAGTAGTGGCACGAGTATATTTGGATGAGATTGTCAGGTTATACGATATTTCATAGAAGATATTTTGTGACTGCGATCCTTTGTACACTTCACATTTTTGGACTACCATGCAGTATGTCCTTAAGACAAGAATCAACTTCAGCACAACATATCACCCTGAGATAGATGGATAGACTGAGCGGGTGAATCAGATTTTAGAGGACATTCTCAGGATGTATGTGATGGATCAGCAATCTAAATGGGAGGAGTACCTGTACTTAGTGGATTTTTCCTACAATAATAGTTTTCAGAGTTCTATAGGCATGGCTCCATTTCAAACTTTATATGGTAGAGAGTACAAGACACCTCTTAGTTGGGATACATTAGAGGACAGAGTATCTCTTGGACCAGCTCTTTTATAGAACATGGAGCAGCAAGTGGTGTTGATCAGATAAAGATTGCAAGAGACACAAGATAGGTAGAAGAAGTATGTGGATCAGCATAGGATCGATTGTAGTTTTGATGTGGGCATGAAGGTGTTCCTTTGTGTTAGGCCACACAAGATCCCTATCCATTATGAAAAATGTTCTAAGTTAGATCCTAGATTTGTTGGTCCTTTTGAGATCTTGGAGCGTATCGACCCTTTGGCCTACCGTCTAGCATTGGCACCCAACTTATCTCGCATACATGATGTTTTTCATGTTTCAGTTCTTAGGAGATATATTGTAGATCCTTCTCATGTGTTATTGGACATCATTGTAGGCTGCGAGGATCGGGGTAAGTGATGGTGGAGCCAATTCACATCCTAGATCGCAGGACCTTGGGCCTTCTAGGCAGAGAGGTTGATCAGGTTTGGGTGCAGTGGGACAGATATGATGAGACTACAGCTACATGGGAGGATGCTACTTCATTACGAGTTTAGTTTCCAAATTTGTTTAGTGAATTCCAGGAGGAAGTCGAGTCTAAGGAGAGGGGAATGTAGTGCCCACATCCCTTTAACACCAATTGATACTTATTTTGATATGGTTTATTTCATTATGGACATTATTATGTTTTGATTTAGTATGATGTTAGACATTTGATCATGGATTATTGTTGATCTTGATTTGGTTATGATGCATGATGATTATTAGAGACACTCATATGTGGATGATGATATGCTATTTGACATGGATGTTTTATGGATGTTGTTTGGACATGTGATTTTGGATATTATGAGTAGATTTAGAAAATGGATATTATATGATGATGATATAGTTGTTGATATAAATTATATGTGATAATGTTAAATTGCCTTGATGTTGTTGTGATTCACTTATTTAGATGATTTTGTGATTTTATTCATATCATGTTGGATGTTCTAATATGGCCACGAGGATGAAGGAGGTATTTTTGTTTTGCAGGTTAAATATCACAACAAACATCGGGGATTGGAGACCAACCATAATGGAATTCTAGGTGAATTCGACAAGGTCACCATGGAAACTTGTTTTATTGTGTTGTGTTTTGTTTTATTAAGGATTCCCATGGGGGGGATTACCTTTATATGTGACCATGGGTATTGTGTATTTTATTAATGTGGTTAATTTTTTATTATTGTTGCATGTATTTTATTAGTAATGTGTTCCTTTCTTTTAATTAATTGAAATGTAGTAGATTAATGTGAGAAATCATATGGTTAAAATTTAAATAAGTCAAATTGGGATATGGGAAGTAATAATGAAATTTTTGGTTCCTTGCATTAAATATGTAAGGAAATTTGTGTAAGTTGTGTAAGTCAGATTTTGGAGTATGAAACACTCCACCTCCTTGGAAATTCAAATTTTTCCTTGGGGGCTATTTTTGGAGGCTTGTGGGACAAGTAAAACTTGTCCCATACCTCTATTTAATTTACCAACCATAATTATGGTTGGAGAGGTGATTTTAGACTTTTATAATGCATTTTATTAATCATGTTGCAAGTTTTGATTGCACTCTCTTACATTTTATTTGATTTGCAGTCCTTTGGGGTGTGGGACTTTTGGAGTGTGCAAGTAAATTGACATATTTTCACCCACCTCTTTATTGTGCTTCAGAGAATGAAATTTTTTATTTTTTGTTTGGAGTTGAGGATGTGTGATGTGGCATCCGATATGGATCCACATCATCCTCTTCTCTTCCCTCTTCTATAAAATTAAAACTCTTTGTTTATTTTGGGTTGTTGAATCATTTTGCAAACTTCTTTGGGGGTGCATTTTCTTGTGTTTGGAGCTCTTGATTTTGGAAGGAGTTTGGAGAAAATTTGCATGCTTGGAGATTTTTGTTTTGGGAATGTGTTTTGGGAATTGAAGCTTGTTTTTGGAAACAAAAGCTACCATGGAGAGGTAGGAGTTTAACTCTTCTTTTATGTTGTTATTTTCTTGTTGTGTTGTGTGAATGGTGAATGTTGTTATGTATTTGTTGGTTGTATGGGTAGACTGCCATAGGGATGGTGTAGGAGAAGTCTATGGGAATTCTTGTGGTGGGGGCATAAGGGAATGCCTTTGGCATCAGAATTTTGTGGAGGGAGTTTGGGTTTGGGATCCACCATGGAAAAGAAATAGCTTGCATTTCTTACTTTGTGGGGGGCATAAGGAAATCTATGGGGGGCATAAGGAGGGATTTGTGGGGGCATAAGGATGTGTGTGTGATGAATTATTTTGGTGGTTTGTTCTAGTGGATGCCCAATTCCCATTAGGAGGCATAAGTAGCTTCCCCCATAGTCCTTTCTCCTTTGGCTTGCATGATCAAGCCTGAGTTTTGTTTTGATTGTTTTCAATTGCAATTGTAAACTAGTATTTTTGTGGATTATGTTTTATATTGAATTATGCATGTTGAAAGAATGTTGTGTGTAGTGGAAGCTAGTTGTTTCCATGGGTTGAATTACACCTCTTATTGTATTTTTGTTAGGGCTTAGGGGCCAATGATGAAGGAAGGATTCTCCTTTCATTGGATGTCTTTGTTGGGTGGAGAGCGTTGCCTTGCCCCAAATTTTGTTGTGATCAACTTGGAGAAAAAGAAAACTTGTATGTTGTTGTTCTACAGTAGAAGAAGATAGTCTTCTAGACCCTTGTGGAAAAATTTCATTTGTAATCCTTTCCCACTTGCGTAGATGAAATTTTAATATTTATTTTGTTAAAGGAAAGATGTATGTAATTGATTATGAAAGTGTATATTCGAAATGTGAAAGACATTTATATTTTGTTCTATTTATTGGAAAGAAATAGAATTCTATTATTGCATTCAAGGAATGGAAGAGTGTAAAGAAGTATTTATTTTTGAAGTCAATAAAGGATTGCAAGATATTCTCTCATTTACATTGTTGATTCAAATTGGAATATCAGATTGTGATTAAAATCTTTGTTTAGAAAATGGAAAAAAATGGATACGTATGAAGGAATTATATTGCTTTGTCTCCTTGTGATATATATTAAATTGGAAATCAGACATTACAATTTAGATTTGAAATGATTTGTTTATAAACAACTAAATGTATTAGATTAGATTAGAAATAAAATATCACACTTAAATGATAAAATTGATATACAAATTTTCCTAGAAATGAATCTCTGTTGTAAATTTAAAACTAGCAATTATTTAATTAAAATGTACAGTTCGGGCCTGCACATTATAATCGCTTGAAAGTAATATAATTTAGCAAGTTAAAACATCAATGAACTCAAATTGACAAATAAAACTTAAGAAAACAATTTAAACATTGCAAAATCAAACCCAATCCCTTCCACAACTATTTTCTATCAATTGTTGGACAAAATTCAAATTGGAATCAATTGAGCAAATTTACCTTCCTAAATCATTCTAAATCCTTCCTAGAGTAATCCTCCATGATTGTTTGGCATGTTGAGTGAAGGAGGAGATCAAATTGAATCAAATTAATAAGTTAAAATTTACTAGTTTCCTATTTAAAATCTTGCAGATCGTTTTTGTAAAATTGACCCTTTAAACTTTACCAAAAAGTAAAATTTATGATTCCTGTGCAAAGAGGGCATCGAGAGCTTTCTAGAAAGTTCTCATTTGCCAAAAACCTAGATTTCTAGCAAAATTTATGGCCCTCTAAAGTTTTCTACCTTGGCGGGAAAATTTGGGAAAATTTTCTCTGTGAAAGCCTTTAACTTTTTGAAAATTTCCCGTCGAGAATATCCTTAGAAAAAAATTTGAAAAATTTTTAGGGAAATTTTTTAAAATTTCCTCCACCGGCCCGTAGCCAATCAGAGGTTACCATGTGTCATCACAAGTCGGTGGCAGAATCATGACTTAAGTTTTTCCCTTGGGATTTTTTTTAAGTTTTGGGAAAATTTCACCTTTTTCCCCCTTGACCTGACTTGCCAATCATAGGTGCCACATGGCAACATGGGGGTTAAAGCGGAGGAGGTAGAACTTCGCAAGACCTTTTGTTTGTTTTGAAATTTTGTTTGGGAAAATTTCCCTTAAACCCTCCACTCGCCCCACACTCTCGCCCTCACCTTGGATGTCATCTCCTCCGCAAATGCGCGGTCCCAGTCCGTGTGCACCTTTCATCCTTTTTCTCTCCCCTTGGGCGAATTTTCCTATCAAACCCCACCGCCCCACCCTTCCCTGCCCGCTTGGCTGGTGGAGTGACACATGTCCATGGAAGGACCCACGGAGGTGCGGGAGAGATTTTGACTTTGCACCCATGCGGGAAAATTTTCCAACACCGCCCCTGCGACCCATGACCTGGCAAATGGGCTTCCTTCCCCACTCGACACGTGTCCCCTTGGGGAAAATTTGATCCCTAAAGTTCGCTGGTCCATAACTGGAGATCTACAAGGAGTTAGGAGGACTTATTTATATCATTGGAAAGGTGAGAAAATTCCCTATCCAATGGAAATAATTTAGGGAAATTTTGAATTATTTAAGTATAAGAAAAATAAATTTGAAACCCTGAGCACTGTTAGAGAGTGGGTAAGGTGTTAATTTACCCCGAACCTAAGCTGAAACTTCTAACCTAAAATTTGGATCTTATAGCCTCGATAATTGTAATAAAAGGAAAATATGTTGTAGTAGATTAATCTTGTTCCATAACTTGATAGTGTTAATTGTTGTTTTGCAACTGGTTGTAGGCACTTCTAATAAAAAATTATTCCATAATTTTCTGACTAATCTAGGTTGTTTGTTTGGTCTCAAGTGGGTTGTTTTAATGAGCATCACATGACTTAGTTTTTAAGGGTGGCGAGTCTTGAGATTTTGAAATAAAAATGTAAGGGGTTAGATAGTGATATGGAGAAATTAAAGGTCATGTTTGAGACTTCACTTGAATGGAGTATCCTAAATGTCAAGACTATGATTCAACACCTCCATATTGCAGGAAAACTAGCTAATGCATACAAATAGTGTGAAGACCAAGATACATCGAGAGAAGAGGAAGGGGGTTATTTGAATGCGAGGTGACTAGTCAGGCACTAGCATTGAGTCTTTGGAAAAGGAATGGGCCATTGTGTTGGATAAATTATAGAAGAAGGAAGAGTGATGATTGTTATTAGTAGATAATTTTTTGGTGTTTTTTTATGCTCTTACTTTTTGATAGTTTCTTGGCTATCATTTAGGATACTATATTGTTCATACTATATCTTTTTTACTACTATGTTATTGAATATCTGATCTATATAGGATCTTCTTACTATAAAGGGTAGGGTCCCCTCAACCCTATCTTACCTAATATTAAAAAAATCAATTCAATACAATTAAAATTCATTACCTTCCAATATTTGGTCTCTATTTTTATCAATCTTAGCCATTGATGACATCCTAGCAATGCCAAACAAATATAGCTTTATACATAAAACCAATAAACTTGGTTTCTATCCAAATTTTATTTACTTCATTCTATTGTTTACAAATATTAACAATGGCTTGAGTACATGTATTTATAGATAGAATGTGAGCCTTTTGATACCGTATCTTTGAATGTAATTAATTGTAAGCTTATGAGCCAAAAAAATTTTGCACACAAATTGTATGTTGGCCATCAAATATATAAAATTTCACATCATCAATTTCTAGTTCATTCAAATCATGGAATTATTGTAGACACCTAAATTTTGTATCTATCCCGTAATCACCCGTATGCATATAACTAGTTTTAAATCAGCCCATCCCCCATTATTTATTAAAATGCCCCCATTTATCGTATCCTTATTGAACTTAATTAATTAATTCTTACTAATCAATTAATATCCTATCCCTTTCCTTAACAAACTTTCTATTTCCCATCCCTATGATTTTTCTAACCTATATCTACTGCCAACTCACCTACACCTCATCCCTAAACATCCTCCTCCCACCTAATGCTTTAAAGCACTTGCCCAATCTTTAAAAAACCTGAAATCATGCCAAAATCAAAAAAATCTAGTTGAAATGGGGAAACTTTCCTAGTAATCGGTGATGACCCATCCTAGTTTTCATTGACCCTATAAAGTTAAGTGATTTCCTTCCATTCTAGAATCAGACGCATTTAAATCCTCAAACTTTCTTGAGAGTTGCGAACTCCCTTTTGCACGTATGAATTCTAGAAGTAATTACATAACTCTCGGGAATCTTTGGAATGTTCTTACATCCCTCACAATCATCCATCATGAGTGTGTTGTTATATTTGAATTAATTTACTTCAATATTATCATTTCTTTGTTGGTATCTAACCTTTTTAGGAGCAGATAATCCTGATAACATTCTCATCTTCGTCATCAAACTCCTTTTTCAGATCCATACTTACAGGTTTCTCTTATGTATTTCCTTTCCTTAGCTTTATCCAACTCTATCATAGTCACCATCGACCCTGATAGGTCATCATCACCTTGGCCTTCTACAATTTTTACTTTCTATTCCAGAACCTTCTCCCATCCCTACATGAGTTTTGTGTCTTCCCCATCTTTTTGTTATAAAAAATAAGCCCCTTGCTTATTTTTTGGCTAACTCCCTTCATTCCTCCCTCCCTTGTGCCTCAGTTGATTTTTTTTTACTTTTTAGGCACTCAAATTGTTCTAAAAATGGTTTAATTGGATAGAGAATCTTCTTAGCTTTCTAGAATGGTAAAATTTTCCTCCTAACTCCTTGTATTTTTCAAGTTATGGCCCGACGAAGATTTTTGGGGAAATTTTCCCATGAGAGTCTCGCAGCCAATCAACATGTGCCACGTGGCATCGGAATGGCAGGGAGTGGGGAGACAACTTACAAAATTTTCATAAAAAATTTGCGGGGTGCACAAAGATATTTTTTGGCCCGAAGGCTCGCTAGCCAATGGGAGGAGGCCGTGTGTCCTCAGGAGCCTCGGGGTTCGGCTTGGCGGAAGGAAATGGAAATTTTTTCAAGGATTGGCGCAAAGAAAAATTTAGAAGTGCAGGCCTGAGGACCAATTAGAGGGTGCCACATGCCTCAGGAGAATCGGGTGGTAGGAGAGTGTAGGAAAATTCTTCCTTTTTCCAAGTGATGGAAAAATTTGAAATGAAGGCTTTGAGTAGTAAAGGCCCGCGCCAATCAATGGTTGCCATGTGTCCAGGGGGTCGGCAAAAATGTTAACGCAGGCCCGTGGAGGAGAAGAACTTGTCCTGACTGCGCCAATGCCAGGGTGCCATGTACCCCATTTGGGGAATGGACATGGTCAAAGGGAAATTTGGAAGCGCGCCCCCGTGACCAATCAAAACATGCTGCGTGTCCCAGGAACGTCGGGGTGGCAGAAAATTTTTGGAAAATTTTCCAAAGATCGAAAAGGTGTAAAAAGACCGGGAAAATCTCGTGACCAATCAAAACATGCCATGTGTCCTTAGAGCTTTGTGTGGTGGAGATTTTTGGGGAAATTTTCCCAAATCCAAAAAGAGGGAAAATTTCAAATTTTCGGCCCGTCAGTTCAAATTTGCCCTAGTTTTCCCTAAATCTTCATAAGGGCATAAATTTTGATCTAGGGCTCATATTTTCATGTTCTTGGTGGCATTGGAAAGCTAGTGAAATTATCTACATGATGAAGGGATCATTTTTGTGTTTTGGTGGAGTTTTGGGAGAGAAAAATGGAAAACACCTCTAGCATGGAGAAAAGAACAAAACTAACATTTCAACCACCATTTTTAATGAAGTATGGCTCGCATTCTCTCCCAGCATGGTCAAAAATGTCGGGGAAATGGTTTGGCAGGGGAACCCATGCTATTTTAATGTAATTTGGTTGGTGGTTGAAGCATCCACTCATGTTTTCCACATTTTCTCTTTTCGAGCTCGAATTTTCATTGTTAAAAGCTAGTTTTGGCTCTTTTGTAAAGGGTTGGACATTTCTTTATGTTTTACAAGCTCCCTCTTTCACCAAAAGTGATTTTGTGGATTATGAGACCTCTTCTAGGACTATAATATGTTTTCTACCTCTCTGCTGTTGTAATGCATGTATTTTTGATATTGGAAATGACAATGCAAGCTCTGTGAATGAGTTTCAGTCCTTTGTTTGTGTTGTTTGCTTCATTTATGATCTTTCATTAAAGTTTAGCAGTTTGTGCATGATGTTTTTTTACATTTTAGTGATCTGTGTCAATTTGCAGAAGTAAAATGTTCACCACTCCTTTGGTGTATCACCTTGCTAATATTAGTTTTGTTTATTTTGCTTTCTCTATCTCTATCCCCTTGGAATTTAGAGTAGGATTTTGAGTTTAAACCTCTACAATTTTCAAGTCATACATCTAATTAGAGGAGTTGAGGAACTAGCCTCTAATATAGAGATTATTTTCCCATTTTGTTGCAAGTCCCACACTTGGGGAAAAGATTCAATGTTGTGCATTCACATTGGATGTCCAAATATCAAACTAGAAATCTGATAAACATCCAGGGGTGCTGTGAATCTACACTAATAGTTTTGGCACACCTAGTGGGACCTTAGAGGTCTTCATCTTCATTACAAAAAGTTGATGTGCCTTTTTGCAAGTTTCATGCTTGAAAAGAGCCTTGATCTGCACATCTAGCAGCTCCAAAGAGGAAAAATCAACTGGTTTCAGCAGTCATAGTCTAAAGATTCATGAGAAGAATCAACACAAGATCAAAATCTAGAGAAGAAGGGTTATTTGAGTATCTACAACTATCCCTTGGAAGAAGGCATAGAGGAAGGAGGATTCAAAGGTCTCCATCTCCACCAAACAGAACTCTATCAACTCCTCCACCTTCTAGACCTTTCACTCAATCAACAAGGGTTCTTAGGCCAATTAGAATGGCACAACCCAACCCTTATGTCAACTTCATTGGCAGCAACCCACTTTCTCTCAATGCACAAAATCTAGTTCCAATTGCAGCATTGAAGAACATTCCATATTTCACTGGAGAAAATCAGACCACCCTTGGTGATCATGTCAAGGATATTGCTAATGTGTGTGCAATCCATGAGATTAATGAGATGTAAATTACTTTGTCAAATTTCTCACATCTTCATTTCAAAGGAAATAATTACAATGGTTTAGAAGCCTTGGGGCTGGTTCTATTCAAAATTGGAACAAATTGTGCATAGCTCTCCATGAGAAATTTGGAGAAAAGGGGGATAATTTTTCTCTACTAGAACAATTGACAACTTTCAAGAGAGCCCCCAATGAGCAGCTGACAGACTTCAACTTCATATTTTAAAAGACTTGGGATAGAATTCCAGTGGCAGTAAGGCCAACAGTTGAAGGTGCCTTTCTATATTATCTCAAAGCTTTAAATTCTGATATTTCTATGCTAATTCAATCCATGAGAGGTACAACTATACCTGCAGCTTATAGCATTGCCATTAGAGCTGAGAATTGCTTAATTCAAGTTGGTAAGCTGGCTCCTAGGCCTCCCATGCCCTTGTATCCAAATTTAGAAAATCTAGGCACTAGTCAAGCACCTACTATAGCTCCTATTCCCACTCCTAGGAATCAAAGTTCAAATGAAACTTCCACTTCATCCTCTAGTGCTTCAAATGAACTTCAAGAAGTCATGAAACAATTGCAAAATTTAGGCAATGAGTTGGTTACACTCAAGAGGTAGCAAGCCCAAAATTTTAGACCGTCTTATCAACCTCAAGCTTAGCCCAATAGGCAGCCATATCAGCCTAATAGACCACCCAACCCAGCTGAAAATTAAAATCAAACAAGGCCTCCTACCAATAGACCATTTCAGCCCTATAATCCCATTGCTACATTTGTTTCTAAAGCTTTAGTGCTAGTGTAAAATAATATGGCACAAGAGTATGATTGGTGTTTCCCATGTAATGAACCTCACAACCAATCTATGTGCTTCAATGGTGCTTTGAACCAAGCCTTGATGGTAACAACAACTGGCGTAGAGAGTGAAGTGAGCCAGGAAACAAACCAACAACAAGGAACATCTAAGAAAAATGCAGCTCCAAATGAGACTACATTAGCAAATTGGCAGGCTGAGGATTTTTGTGGTATGAATCAAGCAATGTCTCAGAGTATAGCAGCCAATACAAGGTCAAAAAAGAGGAATATTGATGAGGGTCGAGTCATTGGCTCTAGGTGATCCACAACCTTCCATCACTTTCCAAAGTGTTGGTAAGCAAAGTGCAGTTCCAAACATGCAAGGGCAGCCCAAGCCACCTTCTAAGTCAGCTCAAATACTAGTTGTTATAGCCCACGTGCAAGAAAAGATTGTGCAGACCAAGGGGCAGCAAAGAGATGTTTCATCCCCATTTAGCATCATTGATCAGATGAAGAAGACAAACATGAATATATCTATGTGGGAATCATTATCCATTCCAGGCCAAAGAGATCTCCTACAAGCTGCCATGAAGAATTGGTCAACTTCAAATCAGCAAGTTCATGTGCAAGAAAAGGTACTCACAAATGTTGCTCATCCTGAAGGGAATCATGGAGGACATAGCAAGGTAAAATTTTGAAGCCCCCTCCATTCTATGTTTCATTGATCATTGGAGATAAACTAGTACACAATTGCATGATTGATTCTAGGGCAAGTAGCTCAGTGATGCCCAAACAAATAGCTGATCAGTTGGGTCTCAATATGAATTCATATCCAAAGGGGTAGTGCAACTGGATGGGATAGTAGTAACAACTAGTGGGAGTGATCAGATATTTGAATCTTACTTTACATGCATGTCCAAATGTTACTGTGTTGCAAGATGTGTCAGTAATAGATTTTCCACCACTCTTTGCCTTATGCTTGTCAAGGGACTTCACAACTAAAATTGGAGGCTACTTATCTATTGATTGGTCACACATGTTATTTAGAACTAGATATGGAACTAAAGCCACAATCAGGTCTAAGCCTATTGTGAACTTTCACATTGAGCCTCATACTCCAAGCCCAATCAATTCCAACTATTCAAAGCATTTGATCAAGAAGATTATCCAAGCACAGATGAAGTTGACACCAAGGTTGGAAGCATCCTAGATTTAACCCTTGATGAATGGGAAAGCAAGGTGCATGCTTTTGATCCCTACCAAGAAATAGAAGAATCGAACTAGGATTCTATTGCATACATGAAAAAAATAAGCCTATGCCTAGCATCACCAAATCAGACCATAAGGATGACAATGAGGTATAGTAGCTATTCTTTGATGGATCAAGAAGTAGACAAGGTGCAAGAGGGGGAGAAATGCTTGTTTCACCTCAAGGTATTAAGTATTATTCAACTTTTAGGTTTTAGTTTGCATGCTCTAACAACACTGTTGAATATGAAGCTTTGATACAAGGATTGCATTGGTCAATTAAAAGAGGTATAAAAAATCTACAAGTCTTTGGTGACAGTGAGCTGATTGTTAACCAAGTTAGAGGACAACATGCTACCAAGAATGATCTACTCAAGTGTTACAAAAATAGGGTGTGGGACCTCATTGAATATTTTGAGGGCTTTAACATCAATTCCATCCCTAGGAAAGAAAACCAAGTTGCTGACAGGCTTGCAGCAGTTGGGGCAGCCTTTGATGTTGTTGAAAGCATCAAGGAAGATAAAGTACAACCAAACATTCATGTGATTGTAAGGCCTTCAGTGCCAGAAAATAATGTAAGCTGGAAAGTGTTTGAAAATGATCAACAAATCATCAATTTCTTGCAAGAAGAAGTTGAGTTCTTAGCCAAAAATCAAGAAAAATTAGAACAACAGTATGGTGATCAGGTGGTACAACTGAGAACCAACAAACTACCAAAAGGACTTGTCACTTTGGAGTCCATTTTTAATCCTAATGATCAATTCAGGAAAGAGAAAGAAAACATCCAAGTCAAGGGAGAAGATTCAATGCCCATCTTGGTGGGAGAAGGTAGATCACTTCAAATTGGTAAAGTTGTAACCAAACAAGAAAGGTATGAGTTTATGCAACTTTGTCAAGAGTTTCCTGATGTATTTTCTTGGAGCTATGAGGATTTGAAGGGTTTCAATCCCAAGCTAGCTCAACACACCATTGAATTGGATCCAAGTGCTAATCCCATCAGGAAAAAGCAAAGGCCAGTTAATCCACACATGGAGCCTCTTATGAAGAAGGAATTGAATAAGTTAATAGAGGCAAGTATCATATTTCCCATCAAGCATTCTAGTTGGGTGGAAAACTTAGTTCCAGTCAGAAAGAAGAGTGGAGAAATTAGATTATGTGTAGACTTCAGAGATTTGAATAGAGCATCTCTCAAGGATCATTACCCACTTCCTTCTATGGAGCAAATTCTATAAGTTATTGCTGGCTCGAGAGATTTTCATTGCTAGATGGTTACTCAGGGTACAATCAGATCATGGTAAAGGAAGAGGATCAGTTCAAAACAACCTTCACCACCAAATGGGGGACTTATGCATATAGGAAAATGCCATTTGGGTTGTCCAATGCTAGAGCTACCTTCCAAAGGGAAATGGACATGGTGTTCAAAGGATTGATAAACAAGATGGTGCTGATATATCTAGATGATATCACTATTTTTTCTAAAAGTGTAGTAGATCATCTCTTCCATTTGAGACAAGTGTTCCAAAGATGTAGAAGATTTGGGGTATCCTTAAATCCCAAAAAATGTATTTTTCTAGCTCATGAAGGAAATCTCCTTGGCCATATTGTTTCAAAAGAGGGATTAGCAATTGATCCAGAGAGGGTTGAAGCAATAAAATCACTGCCATTACCAAGCCACAAGAAGGCCCTTCAAAGTTTCTTGGGAAGGATCAATTTTATTCGAGAGGTTTGTGCCAGACTTTGTAGCCCTTGTCAAGCCAATAACCATGATGTTGAAGAAAATCATGGATTTCAAATGGATAGCAGAAGGTAAGGAAAGTTTTGAGGTAATTAAGGAGGCTATCTCACAAGCTCCAACTCTCATTAACCTAGATTTCTCCAAGGATTTCATCCTTTATGCATTTGGAGGTGATGATACAATCTCTACAATTTTAGTACAGCAGAGCAAAGAAAATGCAGAGCAACCAGTTGCTTTCTTTAGTCAAAGCCTGGAGGACTATGAGGTGAGATATTCTTTCATTGAGAAGTAAGTTCTTGCAGTGATTAGGGGTTTGAAGAAATTTAAGCATCTAGTTTCAAACAACAAGGTTCAACTGTTGGTTTCTCATGTGGGAGTTAAGGAATTCCTCCTCAACAAGGACCTAAATGAAAAGCGTGTAGGGTGGATTACTCATGTCATGGAGTATGACATTGAGATCAAGGTCACCAAGCTGGTCTGAGGAAAAGGGTTATGTGAACAGCTGGTCTTAAGAAAATCAATGGAAACATGCAATGAAAAGGATGTTGTTTTGGTGCTGCAAAACAACCAAGAACAAGGTAATGTTCAAGAAGAGAATGATGGCATCCTCACTCCTTGTTGGACTCAAGATATAATGCACTTCCTACACATAGGCCTATGCCCTCCAGAAATGAACAAAACCAAGAGAAGACACTTCAGATTGCAAGCTGTCCCATATGCACTTGTTGATGGTGTTTTGTTCAAGAAAGATGTAAATGGAGTGCTGCTGAGATGCATTGGAACAAATCAGATTGATAGAACACTAGAAGAGTTCCATGGTGGGACAGCTGGGGGTCATTTTGCACCAAGAGTGACAGCCCTCAAGATCATGAAGGCTGGCTACTATTGGCCCAAGGTATTCAGTGATTATTATGCATGGATCAAGAGTGTAAGAGTTGTGCTTTTTCACATGCAAATAGATATTAGCTGCCCTTCCATTGCACCCAATTTAAGACGACCAACGATTTTATGCAATGGGGATTGGAATTCATTGGGGTCATCAACCCAAACACAAGTCAAGGACATAAGTGGATTCTAAATGACCCTGATTACTTCACCAAATGCACTGGGGTAGTGGCACTTAAGGAAGAAAATGAGTTTAGCATTCTAGACTTCTATGAGGGGATAGTAACCAGATTTGGTATACCTACCACTATAATATCGGATAATGCATTGGCATTCATAGGATCCAAGGTGACTGAATGGGCTGTCAAAAATGGAATTTATCTGAGCACTTCATCAAATTATTACCCTCAAGGTAATGGCCAAGATGAGTCTACAAACAAGAACTTGTTAAGGATCATCAAGAGGACTCTTGATGAAAATCAAAGGACTTGGCATACTAAATTGAAATCAGCCTTATGGGCTGATAGGATCACTCCCAAGAGATCCATAGGTAATTCTCCGTTCAAGCTTGTTTATGGAAGAGAGGCAATTTTTCCCATGTCACTTGAGGTGCCAACGTTGGAACTCATGAAGCAATTGGAATTGTTGGAGTTTGAACCCATGGAGGTGAGATATGTAGAATTGATGGAGCTCTAAGAAATCAGAGAGCATGCAGCCCAAGCAATAGAGAAGGATCAAGCCTTGATCAAGAAGACCTTTGATAGGAAAGCTAAGGCTAGAACCTTCCAAATTGGAGATCTAGTGTTGAAATGGGATGCAGACCGAGAAAAGCCAGGAAGGCATTCAAAGTTTGATGCCATTTGGAGTGGCCCCTACATGGTCACAAAGTGTAAGAATAGTAATGCCTTCCAACTATCTACATTGGATGGTGAAGAACTATAGATTCTAATGAATGGAATCCATCTAAAGCATTGTTACTAAAGGAAAAATCTCTACCTTGTACATATTAGCTTATATTTCCATTCCTCCAAGTGCTTGTGTACATTTTTTTGTTTTAGCTTAGTTTTTTTTACTTTCCCTAAGTGCTTTGGCACAGGCTGGTAGTCCCAACATGTAGTTTTGCAAGCCTTTGTTCAGATCAAGTGATGATTCTACTCTCACAATCTTCCTCGTAATTTTATAATCATTTTGGGTTCAAAATAGAGAATTTTATGACTCCATGCCCAATGGATTGCTTCAGGAAACTGGTAACTTCATCCAGTAGGTAGATGACCCCTTTGAGTCACCAAAATTGTTATAAAAAATAAGCCCCTTGCTTTTTTTTTGGCTAACTCCCTTCATTCCTCCCTCCCTTGTGCCTCAGTTGATTTTTTTGACTTTTTAGGAACTCAAAATGTTCTAGAAATGGTTTCATTAGATAGAGAATCTTCTCAGCTTTCTAGAATGGTAAATTTTTCCTCCTAACTCCTTGTATTTTTCAAGTTATGGCCCGACGGAGATTTTTGGGGAAATTTTCCCATGAGAGTCCCATGGCCAATCAACATGTGCCACGTGGCATCGGAATGGCGAGGGGAGAAAACTTAGAAAATTTTCATAAAAATTGGTGGGGCACACAGATATTTTTTGGCCCGAAGGCCCGCCAACCAATGGGAGGAGGCCACGTGTCCTCAAGAGCCTCGGGGTTTAGCTCGGTGGAAGGAAATGGAAAACTTTTCCAAGGATTGGTGCAAAGAAAAATTTGGAAGCACATGCCCAAGGACCAATTGGAGGGTGCCATGTTCCTCAGGAGCATCGAGCAGTAGGAGAGTGTAGGAAAATTCTTCATTTTTCCAAGCGATGGAAAAATTTGAAAAATGAAGGCCCGACCGCGAAGGCTCGCGCCAATCAATGGTTGCCACATGTCCAGGGGGTCGGCAAAAATTTTAAGGCAAGCCCGTAGAGGAGAAGAAATTGTCAAGACCACACCAATGTTAGGGTTCCATGCATCCCATTTGGGAATGGACATGGTCAAGGGGAAATTTGGAAGCACGCCCCCGTGACCAATCAAAACATGCCGCGTGTCCCAGGAATGTCGGGGTGGCGGAAAATTTTGGAAAATTTTCCAAAGATCAAAAAGGTGTAAAAAGGCGGGAAAAGCCCATGACCAATCAAAACATGCCACATGTCCTCGAGCTTTGTGTGGTGGAGATTTTTGGGGAAATTTTCCCAAAGCCAAAAAAGAGGGAAATTTTCAAATTTTTGGCCCGCCAGTTCAAATTTGCCCTAGTTTTGCCCTAAATCTTCAGAAGGGCATAACTTTTGATCAGGGCTCGGATTTTCATGTTCTTGGTGGTGTTGGAAATCTGGTGAAATTATCTACATGATGAAGGGCTCATTTTTATTTTTGGTGGAGTTTTGGGAGAGAAAAATGGAAAACACCTCTGGCATGGAGAAAAGAATAGAACTGACATTTCAACCACCATTTTTAATGAAGTATGGCTCACATTCTCTCCCAGCATGGTCAAAAACATCGGGAAATGGTGTAGCGAGGAACCCATGCTATTTTATTGCAATTTGGTTGGTGGTTGAAGCATTCACTCACGTTTTCCCATGTTTTCTCCTTTTTGAGCTCAAATTTTCATTGTTAAAAGCCAGTTTTGGCTCTTTTGTAAAGGGTTGGACATTTTTATGTTTTGCAGGCTCCCTCTTTCACCAAAAGTGATTTTGTGGATTATGAGACCTCTTCCAGGACTGTAATATGTTTTCTACCTCTCTGTTGTTGTAATGCATGTATTTTTGATATTGGAAATGACAATGCAAGCTCTGTGAATGAGTTTCAGTCCTTTGTTTGTGTTGTTTGCTTCATTTCTGATCTTTCATTATAGTTTAGCAGCTTGTGCATGATGTTTTGTTACATTTTAGTGATCTATGTCAATTTGCAGAAGCAAAATGTTCACCACTCCTTTGGTGTATCACCTTGCTAGTATTAGTTTTATTCCTTTTTCTTTCTCTATCTCTGTCCCCTTGGAATTTAGAGTAGGATTTTGAGTTTAAACCTCTACAATTTTCAAGTCATACATCTAATCAGAGGAGTTGAGGAACCAACCTCTAATCTAGAGATTCTTTTCCCATTTTGTTACAAGTCCCACACTTGGGGAAAATATTCAATGTTGTGCATTCACACTGGATGTCCAAATATCAAACTAGAAATCTGATAAACATCTAGGGGTGTTGTGAATCTACACTAACACTTTCCAAAAATTCCTTTTAATCCCTTTGTGGTATTAAAATTATATTTTCTACACCCGTGTCTCCATCGACTAGGGCCCCGATTCCCAACTTATAGTTCTCAACCTTTACTTTGTCATTTTCCTAGTTTTTACATCCTAAAATTCCTTGTTTAAGTTGATCCCAACATTCATCGAGTTTAAGTTATATTGATTACATCCAAATCTCATAGGGTCTGCATATTTCACTTATCTTCTAAATCAACCTTCTCGGTTTCCGTGGACCTACCTCTACACATTTTGGGTCATGATCGACCTAGACTAGGTACATTTAATTTTCATTTATTTTGATCAGATCAATACTTAAATCAATCAATAGTACTTTCAGACTCTGTAATTCCTTTAGTTTCTGCATATTATCAACTTTTCTTTTACTTTATATCCATTTTTTAACAACAGGGGTTGACATCCACCGAGGAAGTTATTTATTCTCGGTTCCTCTTTTCAAGAAACCGCCTCATAAGTCTATCTAATCAATCATGTTTCAGTTTATACTATTTACAAGTAATCATCGTTGGAACCCACCATCTACTTCACTTATGTACATCCATCATGCATCGAGGTAACATAAACTCTCTATCATTTATGATTTTTGTAATTTCTTTAGTAAGTAACTCATTAATTTGAAACAAACAAGAAAATACTACAACATTCTGTGCGCTTTGGTGAGACCACCCTTTAGGTGACTCTTACATTTATTGCTTTCATCTTTGATTTTTTTATTTTTACTAATAATATTGCAGCATAAGGCTCCACTTTATTACTTTCTCTCGTTGGGTTCCTAGCCTAGATTTCTCATCGCTCAAGATTGCAAAAAAATATGAAAATCATTATCTAGGTATTCCTCACATTTTCCCTATTTTCTCCTTTTTGCATCGTAATTTTCCATTCTTGTATGTGTCCTCATCGAATATCACACTTCATTTTTGTTTAAAAAGAAAATTATTTTTACATCCTTCTTGCTCATATATTTTAAGTAGGGGTTTAACCTTCTGCATTTCACACTTTATCACACACAACCTAAACCTCATAAATCAAATTAACACATCAATACATCTCTTTGCTAGGTTAATTGATTAGTATTTCATCACCCAACAGAAGCCACCTCATACTTCCCTAGCCATAAAAAACCTGAAACCAAACATAGTTTTCCTTCTCCTAGGTCCTTTTTTATCCATCCCCTTTTCTTTTCACACTTTCTTAAATAAATTAAGAACATGAAAAAATCGTTTGCTTGACTTTCTTGGGTAAAATTGTTTCATGCCCATAATTAATTTTTAGCAACCAAAATAATGGAAGAAAAATTAGCTTCAAATAGTTCCTTATCTCAACAAATGTTCACCACAATAGTTACCTCATTTGTTCCCTTGATTACTTATTTCATGAGCACTCAACCCCTCATCAATGTCTCTCACCTAGAACCCCTCATTCACACTACAAATTTAGGTGAGACTAATCCATTATTACACCATCAATCTATCCCATCTAGGCCAGCTACCCCACCATCCATTTGATCAAATTATTTTAGACCTCCTAAGGTCCCTCTTGATGATATCATGTTCCAAGAGCTTCTAGATGCCAATCTAATGGTGCTCTTAGATTATCTCCTTAGGAGATCAACTCAGAAGCCCTTAGACGGTCCGCCACTCCAACAAATTTATCCTTATCAAAACAATCCCCAAACTACCTAGTTTGTAGTAAATGAGATTTCTACAACCCATATTGCTTCCTCTTCCACCAATCCCCCATCTCATCAAACTACCCATATAGTCACACCTATTCCCCACAATCTCCTTCGATCAACATGATAATAAATATTACTCCTCCCTCACCTATTTAGTCACTATTTCCACTAATGTCCCTAATCAATATGCCCAAACATCATATCCCCTATCCGAATAGTATGACCTTCTCACATCTAGCATGCATGTCAATACTTCCTAACCCCCTTTCATGGGTGCTTTACATTATTCAATATCTAACCCTTTTCAACAATAGTTTCAACCCATTTATACCCACATTCCCACTCAGCACTTGTCACAACAACCTACCCAATCGTAACAACCCTATCATGTTCCCATATCCCAAAAAAATTATTTCAAAAACTACCCTTTTAATCATATCCCATGATTTACACTCAACCCCAACGAATTTCTCAAACATAAACACATTTGCAAGTTCATCAACAAACTCATCCGACCACTTCTTACATGCAACCTCCACCTCTCATCTCCCAACACTCTTTCGAATGACCCTATGTAGGCTCTTGTGAATAGGTTATCCAACCTCATAGACGCTATTCTAGGATCCAAATTTCATTATCTTATGAACATATCTATAACGATCCTATTCATCCATCCGTACTAGTTAAACTACATCCTCTACACTAGGAATTACTCTAATTTACGAACTTTAACAGCAAAGAGGATACACAATAGCACCTTCGTACATTTAGAAACGCATGTTACCTTATCATGCATGGATAAAACTTAATCCTTTGCACTTTCCCCATGTCCTTGGCTAGTCCCGCACTAGACTGGTATAATAGTAACCCTCAATATTCTATATTCTCATTCTCCTAACTAGTGCAACTATTTTAAGAACTCTTTTTTATTATAATTGTGCACAAAGAAACTATAAAATATATATACACTATCCAAAATTTTGAGGATGAGTCCATTACAGACTTCATCATGCACCTTTGGTGCAGAATTATAAACCAATTATCCTTCCCTCTCCCATAAATTGACCTCATCTAGTTCTTCTCACGTTCGTGTGCAAAGCATATATCTTCTGTTTTACAAATCCTATCATTCCTAACCTTTGATGAATTATTTACCATGGCTCAGAAAATTGAAACACATGTCCTCAAGTAGGGTCATTTAAAATTAAAATTAAAAAAAAACCTAAATATGATTTTATCAAACCTTCCATGGAAAACAAAAATTCAAAAGTGGTGGCTAATGATGTCATCATTAAATCATCTCTTGCACCTACATCTAGTACGTGGACTCAATAATAAGCCCTTTAAGCAATGCCTAACTACACTCCCCTTAGGGAGTCATATAGTACAATATTTGACAATTTGATGGCACTAAAGCTTATCAAAATTCCTCACATCGACCAATTGATGAGTTAAGACCGAAACCAAGTGTGGTAACGTGAAGACAATTACTACAAGTATGACCAAGTCTAAGGACACAACATATAGAGATGTTGAAATTTTAAGGATTTGGTCCAAAGACTCATAAATCAGGGTGATCTTCAAGTGGAAAATCCAAATGCTTGCGTAATCAGCCAATTGAAATCTTTAAACAACCTTTCCTAAATCATACATGAGAAGCCAAGCCACCACTTCTACTAAAACCCAAGTACCCAATGCTCACACTATAAACACCCTGAACACTATTGATCATGAACCTATCCCATCCAAAAATTCCTATCCTTTATTATCAATCACATCCATTCCCTTTGATATCCTTCTTACATCTATTATACCTACATTTATCTCGATGTCCTCTCCCACCTCTACAACTGCTAGGACCCCATTTGCAAATATATCATTTATGCCCCTAGAGAAATTCATGAAGCAACCATTCCAACCTATTTCCACATTTGGTGTTGGTCCTTCATCAACTCCCTTACCTATCATATCCACCTCATCATCTACTTCATCCATTCCAGTAGGCTTGACCACCTCACCTATAACCATTCCACCCTTTCCCATCATACCGTCTATAGAACCTATACTAGATTCCTCCTCCCACTCTTTTACCTTTGTCAACTGTTGTGGTCACTTCCACACCACCTTTTTCCTTAACAAAAATCTCATCATTTGAGGAATTCCTAAAACCATTTCAGCTTGCAATGACCACAAATGTTCCTACCATGAAATCAACACAATTCCATCAATCTCCACCTTTTATAGATTGCCTCGGATAAGTGTTGTTTCCTGCACCCAAACCTACCATAACATCACCATCTTACCCCCAATTAAATTTATTATCTCTCCTCCCAAGGATGCATCTTCACATACGAAATATATAATCCCTCCTAGGGTTAAACCATCCAATCCAAAATCATCTGTTTTAGGACCATGAACATTTCAACCCACCAATCCAAAACCATTCAACACTAAAACAATAACCAACATCAGAATTGAATTCAAGTCACCAAAACATCAATATACTTGGGTTTTACCCCAAACATCCAAAATATATCACAAGGAATCTTCTAGAACTTTATTTGGATCATATACCGAAATATTCCAACACTTATTGCAAACCTCTGCAATCACGTTTCCACCGATCAATTCCTTTAACCTAAAAGGAAAGAAAAATTTATGGTTCAATTCCAACCTTATGTGCTCCTTTCATCGTATCCCTGGGCATGATACTGAAAATTGTATAGATCTCCGGACATTATCCATAACCTCATTGAAGAGGAAAGACTTCTTCTTAGACCTAGCTAATCCCTTCCTGCCATATCTAGTCTAACATATGCCATTTCTCCTTTGGGAGATATATCTTCTAGGGGTGGCCCCTTCATTAATGTTTTATGGGTGACCACTCGATCCGAATAACGTGATCCAAAACCAACCTCTCGAACTAGAATACAATACCTTCATCACTATTCCTCTTCCTAAGGAGTTAACCACATAATCAAAACTAATTTTTTCTATTTTAGCATCCCCCAAGTTTATTGAACAAAGTATCCTAAGACATCTCCATTAGGCCCCAATCAAGATATCACTTTACGAGGTCATCTAAAGATCTTTCGATCATATACATGCTCTAACTAAATCCTTAAAGTGCATCCCAACATCTAGTGATGAATCTCAACCCTTTGTATCTCTTGTAGGAGTACTCACCGATTCTATAACTATCTTATTTGGTGATACTAAAATTTTGGATATCCCAAAGGAAGAAAATGATCTTCCCCTCTTTATTATGATTAGGATCAATGATACATTAATTCGGAAATCCATGATCAATAGTGGGGTGAGAATTAATATTCTTCCATCACATAATTTTGATCAACTCAAGATCCCAAAGGAATATATCTCATATATTATTGCGGTCCTCCATGCTTTCAATGATGTCTTTGCTCCTACCTTGGGAACGGTTTTCCTCCCTATCCATGTTGGTGAGAAGATCATCCATGAGGTATTTTATATCATTGAAGGATAATTTCAATATAATGTTATCCTGGATGACCTTGGATCCATGCTATGCATTTTGTCCCCTATACACTCCATTTTTCCCTTAAATACGAGCATGAGGGAAAGGTCCTAATGTTTCGAGGACGTTCCTCCCTTCCAAGGGTGCAACATGACCTATAGAAAAATGATGTACTTGTTCCTAAAAATGATCCATATGAACCATCCACCTAGCTTAGCCATTCCCTCATCAAAAATCCTAACGATGACTCCTAGATAATTGATTTTGTGTAAATGTGTGACAGGGAAATTTGAAGTTTCCAAGCACAACAACTATACCCCTATGCTCAAATTTTCATGTTTTATCATTCCTAGGAACCCCAGGTCAAATCCATCAGTCTGGTCACCCCTATTTTATATCAAATTGGTCCCATAGTTGATTTAGGAAAGTCCATTCATTCCCCCTAGTTGATTTTAGAAGTTTTTTAAAAATACAAATTTTGGGCGATCACGGGAAGGGCTATCGCTAGCCTTCCCAGGACTGGATCAACCCCTGGAGTAGAACAGAAGGAAAAAATTAAAAATGGAGATGAATTTAAGACCTTATAACATCATGGAAATTATTTTTGAAGGTTTGGGGAAGTTTTGAAATACTTGGAGCAGTCTGAATAAAAAACAAGGTTCACAAGCCTAGCAAGATACATGGCCTAGAAACAGTTCTTGAGCTTCAAAAGAAGATTACGTGAACTCGGATAGAGTTAGGAGTAAAAAAAATATCAATAGAAATATAATTCCAATCCCTATAATATTATAAAATCATATTTTTCACAACACCTTGGTGCATAGGGTTTTCAGGTAGTTTTTCTCAGGCACAAGTAGAGTACCAAATAAAAATCATTTTTTTCATAATAAGATGAAAGAATAAAGACATGATACCCACACCATTGCCTTAAAATTTCCATTTACGGTCAGGATCATATAAAATTTCACCAATAAATTCCACCGGAGCTCAAGTTATCATAGTTCCAAGTTACCCTCTTGGAGACAGTTCGGGAGTTAGTCAATTTTCAAGAAGACACATGTCAGCACCAAGAGCATGGTGGTGTTTTATGTCCCTTATGTCCCTGAGGTCAGCTACATAAACCTTGGAAAAATGTGTGCAGCCCCCATGTGACCTATGGGACCCTCATGTGATCTTCAAATCTGACAGTTTAGCCCCCAAGTGCATTTTTGGATCTCAAATTCCTTGCCATCGGATCAAAGACATGTGACATCCTCATGCTCACCATGGAATTTTAGGTCCCTCATATCCCTAAGGTCAAGGATAGCATACATGGAAATAGGCACCCAAATCAAACTAAAAAATTGAATTCTTTTCTAAGCGTTAGTTATTTCTTGTTGCTTCTCACTGCTAGAAGAAAAGTTGTAGAGAACACCAGTCCACCACTCCACCATTTCCAAAGCTCAAACCAGCTCCATCAAAACACATTATCCTTCACTCCATGATGGAACATAGGTCAGAAGGAATATTGATCAAACCAAGAAGAAATAACGAAGAACAGAGGAAAAGAAGTATGAAAACTCCATTGCCATAAAACCAAGAATTGAACATATCTTGCAAACCGTTGCATGGATTGACAAACCATTTGTTGCTGAGTTATTATCTCTTGAAGGCCATTAAAAAATCATATTCAAACCTCTAATTTTTAGAAAGGAATGCTCATAGTGAATAAATTTCACTTCGGCTCCATGAAGAACAAAGTTCAATTTCCCATCAAACCGGTTGTCGGATTGAAGTAAAATTTCGCATGAAGCACTAGAAGCAAAAAACTATCGCAATGGAATTTATTTCATCGTGAATGGAAAAAAATCAGACCTGAAAAATTGAAGCTCCAATAATTTCCACCATGATACAGAAATGGAAAAAATAGCGAGCTACCTCTCTTCGTTTTAAGGGTTCCAGTGGGCAAAATCACCCAAAAATTGGAGGAAATGATCGTTGAAAAATCTAGTTTCACGTGAACTAGTTTTCACGCCATGAAGTCCCTATTTTTAGGGATATGGAGGGCTGTGTTTTTATCATCATTCTTCCCTCTTCAAAGAAATTTTCAAATTCCAAAGATCCGGGTGAAATCATCCAAAATTAAGAGGAAGGGTCTCCAAAAAATCTAGTTTCTCTCAAACTAGTTTTTACATGACAAAGTTGCCAATTTATTGAGATATGAAGGACTAAATTTTTATCGGTATTCTTCCTTGTTAGTTCCATACCCAAATCTCTTACAAGACGTAAATTTATTTTTTTCATTTATGAGATTTTGGAAAGCGAAACATGATGAAAATTGGAGCACGAGTTCATGACAAAGATTTGAATCCAAAAAATTTGTTCCTGTCACAAACAAAAAAAAAATTACCACTTACTAAAATATCATATGTTATATTTCCTTTCATGTTATAAATTATGAGTCCCACTGAATAGCAAGTTTTCTCACTCAAGACAATCAAAAAAGGGGGTAAAATGAAAAGAAAGATAGAAAATGACTTCTTCCTAAAATAAAAGGTCCCCAAATAACAACTTGTTAAAAATAGAAATATCTTAGTAACAGAAGAGGTTGGCATATGGTAGATATTTCAAAAGGTGAAACTAGAACAAGAAATATGATATGTCTCAGAATAGTAGAGAATAGGCTCATATTCTAAAAATAAAAAGTTTTCATTTCGGAGTGGAAAGTTGCATATGACTTTGTTTTCACTCACCTTACTTATTTTGGACTCCATTTTGGATAAGGAGATGGTTTCATGGGCTGAAAGGATGAATGATAACTTCACATAGGTCTTGGAAGAATCATCTTGAGAGTGATGGTTTAAAGAAGCAAAGCATGGCATCGCAAGTACCATCATCTCGAATTCATCTTCATCACTTAAGAAACCGATTGATCCAAAGTGAAATGGTCAGAATGATTTCAATGAGCCAAAGGGTTCATCAACCATGTTTCAAGGAGGGTCATCGTGGGCATTGTATTTGTTCATCTCAAGTTTGTAGTGGTAAACATCATAACAATATTTCTAGAACACTCTTTCTATTTTCAGGATGTCCATGCATCATAGATTTCACGGTCATTACTGAATTGGGAAAATGATTCAATGTTATTCAAGGGAAAAATCTTCATCAGTGCAAAAGATCACTAGTGGAAGAAATACTCACTCAAATTTCATGGTTGCATCAAGGCATTCAAATCATTTCATCATGAGTGTTTTCCCTCCATCCCTTCCCTCTCCCTCTCTTTCCCTCTCTACTTTCTCTCTCCATTATAATTCTTTGTTATGCGTCATCATTGTATTTTTTCCTATTCACTTAAGTGACCCATTTTAATTGTAAAAAGTATCTTCTCAAAATTATAAGATAAATACTTAATTCATGGAAAATGAAAGCTCACGAGTGGAATATGGAAACTAAGAGTCATGTGAGGGAGGTGAAAGGTCAATTCATATTGCTATAAATGGTAATGAGATCTTCATTGCAAAGGGTTCTTATATTTATGAAATTCTTCTAGCAAGTTCTATTCTTGTAATTTCACGAGAGATATTTTTCTCCATTGTGACTAAAAATAATTAGCCACTTCTCCCCTATTATCAATGTCTTCCATTCTCAAACTACATACAATTTATTCTTGAGCATCAATACAAGAAGAAGTAGTTTGAGCCTTTTTGACTAAGGGGTTTACCAATACCTTGTGTTCATAAATTCTAATTGGTCTTGTTTTTGTTTACATTATTTTTTCTTCCTAACTTTAGTGCATGTGATGAAAATTATAACTAGTGTGTGCAAGAATTTGATTTTCTACATGCAACATTAGTTGCCCTACCTCTTTTCTCACTCCCTTTCTCGCTCTTTAGAAAAAGTCTCCCTTAGTAAGAGATTGTTATATTTTACGAAGGGTCGGTTGAGTGCCCCCTGTTTGATCCTCATCCATAAGGGCACCAGTAAAATCCACCTTTATTTGTGAATTCATATACGAAAGATGCACTAGTGAACTACGGGGACTTAGATTCTCGAGCATTGGCAAGAAATCCAAAAGTTTCTCCACCGACACATTTTCTCACCAAAATTTTTAGCACCCACTCGTGGGGGTAGATTTAGTAGCATCTATACCCAAAATATGACTGCAAGGTATGAAAAAAAAAAATATTTCAAAGGAAAATCATTTGTGAAGGAGACTCTATCAAGGAACAAACCCCTGTCACATCCATTTCCCACATCATGAAGAAATTTCTAGATTGGAGTGAAGTACCAATGAAGAAGAAGACGTAGATGTCTTCTCATAATAGAAGATCATTGATTAACCATGCTTTTGGACTAGTGTTGAAAAAGGAAACAAGAAATAACATGTCACCGATGAAGAGAAATGGATTCAAATGAGATATAAGCTAAGGTGTGAAGTTTGAGAATATGTCAAATTCTTAAGAGATGAATGAACAACTTGAAGTAGCCCATAGTGAGGAAGAAGAAGAGGAGAGTTTTCCTATAGAGGAAGATCCTAAAGATCATTTATACCATAGGGTTTTCATACCCAAAAGGTTCTTGAATGCCACTAAATAAAATCCTATCCTTGAGCCTTCGATGAAGATAAAATCAACATTCAAGAAGATGACGAAAGACATGATGATGCAAGATCCATCAAAGAATTTTTTTCAATCTTCATAGCTCACTACAAAATTGAGAATGTTGTCCTTCTTCCACCATTCTCTAGATGAATTCATTACATACGGTGATGAAGAAATGAACATGTTGAAAATAGAATATGTGGAAAGACTTGAGAGCATAATAAAAGGAAATTTTGACCCCAAAGTCTTTGATGAAATTTGGAGGTATGTTTTAGCTCTACAGAGAATATATGAACATCTTGAAGCTCCGCATCAAATGGAGGAAGAAGACGAGATGTGCCCTATGGAAGAAGACCCAGATTGCTGCCCATATTATGAGGCTTTCATTCCTAAAAGATTCTTGGATGCTCCTAAAGAAGATCTTATCATGGAACCTTCGATGAAATCCATAGCAACATCATGGAGGAAGAATTAGAAGAGACGAATATAGAATCACCATTCAAAAATTCCATTTTGATGAGTCACAACCATGGGGGGAATAATATATTCAACAAAGGAAGATCCTTGCTACATAATGGATGATCCAATGCTCTCCAGAAGACTCCACCAATGATGAAGAAGATGGCCAATTCAAAGTAGGCATGGACGATCTCTTTTCAAATTTTGATCTTTCAATTGATGATGAAATGGAGAGATGTGAAGAAGTGCAAGAAAGTCAGCTGACATCATGGTCCGAAAATGATGAATTCAAGATGGTCATAGATAATATTCCCTCCTATTTTGATTCTTCAAGTGATGTAGAAATGTTTCATGAAGAAGCTGGAGGAAGTCAAAGAATAAAAATCTCTTATCGATGCAATCATGGATGATCAAATCGAAGAAACCCACTCTCTTTTCAAATCCGAGGAGAATAAAAATTTAAACACAACCTCTACTCACTCGGGAGTAGAATCATCATCACAAAGTGAAAACATAGCCTTACATATTTCACCGAGCAAGAATATTCATTAATGGAAGGTCAAGATGTAGCTGAAAATTCTTCTCATATTGTTGCCCCAACATAGTTCTCTACTTCTTATCAAGAAGAAGATATGAATTTTGAGCTTGAAGGAGTGCCCTTTCCACAAAGCTTGGATATATTCTCCTTGTCAATAGGTGTCATGAATCAAGTATGCTAGTATTTACAAGAAAGTGAATCTTTGGCAATGCAAAACATGGAAGAGGTGAACAAGGATGTTTCAAATAAATCATGGGCCCATATGGATCAGATTTTTAACCATATCCTAGAGGAAAAACAAGAAGATTCTTCCAATGAAGATAAAAATGAGCCTATGGAAATTTTAGAAGAACTATTCATACAAAATATCTTGAAGGTTGTAGAAGAAACTGAAGATCCTCAACTCAGTCTTGAAATATTAACCCGGGCCATGATGATAAAAGATAGCTATGAGTCAATTTTTGCTTCCTATCTTGGTAGACCAATTTTTGATGTTGAGATTGAGTAGTTGGATAATCTCAATGACTTCTATAATACTTTAGTTAATGAGAATGGACATGAAAGCATGCCTTTTTCTTCCACATCATGTGAAGAAGTTCATGAGTGAAAAACAAGAAAATTTAGTGAATCACCTTTGGACATCTCCAGTTTTGAAGACAACACCTCTGCCATGGATGAAGATAATAGGGAAAACATTGAATCGATTTACATTGAAGAAAGTTTTTTGGAACAGGGAAAAAATATGCAGCAATGTTTGGAGTATATTCAAAACCAACTTGCTCCCACCATTCAGAATGGTTCATCAATGAAAAACAAGAGTTCATATGGAAAAATACAATGAAGGGTGAAGAATGCTTACATGGTCAAACCAAAATCTGCAATTTTGAAAATGATATCAAGATGTACTCGAACCAATGCATATTGGTAAGCATTTCTCTAGATAAAAAGTGGGAACATGCATGATTCTTTCCAAATGATCCAAAATAAGATTGCATTCACCATCCTCCAAGTTCAAATTCACCTTGAACATGTTCCCATGATGGAAAAATATCTCAAGGATGATGAAGATCTCCAACTCAATGATTTAACCTCCATGTCTGAAAACACTTTCTCAAAGAAACAAAGCGGGATGTTTGGGGAAGTTTTTGAATGGATAGAAAACCAGTTTGTCCTCACTCCTTCCAAGTGTTTTGCTTATATGAGAGACAATATGAGGTTGCAATTCAAATAAGATGAATTTTTTCATGATAGGATAAATTTTCCACTCACGGAAGACAAAGATGGATGGTGTCTCATGTTTGTGGGACATCAAGAGGAATCTTCAAAATGTAAAAGTTTCAAGAGGTTAACCAAATTTTCAATGGATGAAGAAACATTCTCAATATATTATGAGTACAAGGATGGAATTATGGTCAGCCTTCTTCTTCTCAAGCCATGTACAGAAATCACCAAAGCATGGTTTGATCATATAATAGTTTTTGTGCTTCAATGGTCATACTTCAACATGTTATTTCATGATGACATGTAATTTTCTCAACCCATTTTCAAGTATGTGTATATCCTTTTCTCACCTATGTAGATTTCCCTCCCCTTGTATATAATTTCCTTTCTGTGGTGTGTTTCCCTTTATGTTGTGTGTCGTTTGTTTCCTTTTTATCATTTTTTGTGTGTCTGTTTGTTTCCTTCTTTGTTATCCTTCTCTCTTGTAAGTTGTAAATGACTCCACAAGGACCAATGGATAAGGCACTGGACAATGGATTATATGGTCTAAAATTGAGATTTTTGATTCTCCATATATTTTCTTTGTTGTGCTCTGGGTTTGTGCCATGTCCCCAAGCTATATGCGTTATTGTCATGCAAATGTGCGTAGGAAATTTGAAATTTGAAGCACATCAACTATAACCATATGCCAAAATTTTTATGTTTTGTCATTCCTAGGAACCCTAGGTCAAATCCATCCATCTAGTCACCTCTATTTGATGTAAAATTGGTCACATAGGTGATTTAGGAAATTCCATTCATTCCCCATAGGTGATTTTAGGAGTTCTTTAAAAATGCAAATTTCGGGTAGTCACAAGAAGGGCTATCGTTGGCCTTCCTAGGACTGGATCAACCCCTTGAGTGGAATGCAAGGGAAAAATTAAACATGGAGATGAATTTAAGACCTTATAACATCATGTAAATTATTTTGGAAGGTTTGGGGAAGTTTTGAAATACTTGTAACAGTTTGAATAAAAAATAGGGTTCACAAGCCTAGGCAATACACAGGCCTAAAACAGATGCTGAGCTTCAGGAGAATATTCCAAAAGCTCAAGATGGATTTAGGAGTAAAAATAAACTTCAAAATAAATATAATTCCAATACCTACAAGATTAGAAAATCATAGTTTTCACAACACGATGGTGCATAGGGTTTTAGACAGCTTTTCTCAGGCACAAGTAGAGTACTAAATCAAAAATTCCATTTTTTTAGGGATCATCTAGACAAATAAATAAATTAGACCCCCACCATTAGCTTAAAATTTCCATTTCCAGTTAGGATCATATAAAATTTCACTAATAAATTCCACCGAGAGCTCAAGTTATCATCATTCCAAGTTACCCTCTTGGAGACAGTTCGGGAGTTAGTCAATTTTGGGAGGACACGTGTCAGCACTAGGATCCTGGTGGGATTTTATGTCCCTAAGGTCAGGTACATCAACCTTGGAAAAATGCACCCAGCCGCATGTGACCTCTGGGACCCTCATGTGACCTTTGATTTGACAGTTTAGCCCCCAAGTGCATTTTTGGAGCTCAAATTCCTTGCCATCGGATCGAGGACACGTGTCATCCTCTTGCTCACCATGGAATTTGATGTCCCTCATGTCCCCTGAGGTCAGGGATAAAATACATGGAAAAATTCACCCAACTCAAACTCAAAAATTTGAATGTTTTTCTAATTGGTAGCCGTTTCTTACTACTTTTTGTTGCTTCTCATTTCCATAAGAAAAGTTGCAGAGAACACCGCTCCACCATTTCCAAAGTTCAAACCAGCTCTATCACAGAAAATTATCCTTCCCTCCATGATGGCATATAGGTCACATAAGGAATATTGATCAAACCAATAAGAAATAAAATAGAAACAGAGGAAAAGAAGTTTAAAAACTCCATTGCCATAAAACAAAGAATCGAACATATCTTGTAAACCGTTGCACGGATTGACAAACCATTTCTTGCTGATTTGTTCTCTCTTGAAGGCCATTAAAAAATCATATTAAAACCTCCAATTTTATCAAGGAATTATCATAGAAAATAAATTTCACTTCTGTCTCTACGAAGAATAAAGTTCAATTTCCCATCAAATCGGTTGTCAAATTGAAGTAAAGTTTTGCATGAAGCACCAGAAGAAAAAACCTATCACAATGGGATTTATTTCATTGCAAATATAAACAAAAACCATACCTAAAAATTTGAAGCTCCAATAATTTACACCATGACACAGTAATGGAAAAAAATAGCGAGCTACCTCTCCGCTTCTTAGGATTCTAGTGGGAAAAATCTCCCGAAAATTGGAGGAAATGATCATTGAAAAATCTAGTTTTGAGTGAACTAGTTTTCACGTAATGAAGTCCCTATTTTTTAGGGATATGGAGAAATATTTTTCTATTATAATTATTCCCTCTTTTAAGAAATTTTCAAATTCCCAAAGATCTCGGAAAATGATATCATCTAAAATTCAGAGGGAAGGGTCTCCAAAAAAATCTAGTTTCTTTATAACTAGTTTTTACATGACGAAGTTCGGTTTATAAATATATGAACAACTAAATTTTTATTAGTATTCTACCCTGGTAGCTCCATACCTAAAGCTCTTATAAGAAATAAATTTCCATTTTTCATTTCTGATATTTTTGGAAAGTGAATCATGATGAAAATTAGAGCACGAGTTCGTGACGAAGATTCGAATCCAAAAATGTTGTTCCCATCGCAAACAAAGGTTGTTTTCACCACTTACTAAAAATATCATATGTTATATTTCCTCACATTCTATAAATGACGAGTCCCACTGAATTGCAAGTTTTTTCACTCAGGACAATCAAAAAAGGGGTAAAATGAAAAGTAAGACAAAAATGACTTCTTCCCAAAATAGCAGGTCCCCAAATAACAACTTGCTAAAAATAGAAATGTAATAAAAATAGAAATATATCAATAAAAAAAGTTTGAAATATGGTAGATAGTTCAAAAGTTGAAACTGGAACAAGACAGGTGATATGTCTCAGAATAGTAGAGCACGGGCTCATATTCTAAAAATAGAAAGTTTTCATTTCAGAGTGGAAAGTTGCATATGACTTCATTTTCACTCACCTTACTACTTTTGGACTCCCTTTTAGATAATGAGATGGTTTAATGAGTTGAAAAGGATGAATGTGAACTTCAAAGAGGTCTTGGAAGAATCATCTTGAGAGAGATGGTTTATGAAGCAAAGCAAGGCATCGCAAGGCACATCATCCAAATTCATCTTCATCACTTAAGGAACCGAGTGATCCAAATTGAATTGGTCAGAACAATTTCAACAAGTCAAAGGGTTCATCAACCATGTTTCAAGGAGGGTCATTATATTTGTTTATCTCAATTTTGTAGTGGTAAAAATCATAACAATGTTTCTAGACACTCATTCTATGGTCCAGGATGTCCATGCATCATAGAGTTTACTGATCATCACTAGATTGGGAAAATGATTCAAAGTTATTCAAGGGAGAAATATTCATCAGTGTAGAAGATCACTAGTGGAAGAAATCCTCGCTCAAATTTCATGGTTACATCAAGGCATTCAAAGCATTTCATCACAAGGAGTTTTTTCCCCTCCATCCCTTCCCTCTCCCTCTCTTTCCCTCTCTACTTTATCTCTCCGTTCTAATTATTCGTTATGCATCATCATTGTATTTCATCCTATTCACTTAAGTGACCCATTTTAATTGTAAAAAGTATCTTCTCAAAATTATAAGAGAAATACTTAATTCATGGAAAATGAAAGGTCACAAGTGGAATATGGAAATGAAGAGTTGTGTGAGGGAAGTAAAAGGTCAATTCAGATTCCTATAAATTGTAATGAGCTCTTCATTCCAAAGGGTTATTCTAATTCTAAAATTCTTCTAGTTTGTTGTATTCTTGTAAGTTAATGAGAGAGTTTTTTCTCCCTTGTGATTAAAAAGAGTTAGGCACTTCTCCCCTATTCTCAATGTCTTCCATTCTCAAACTATGTACAATTTCTGCTTGAGCATCAATACAAGTAAGGATGTTTGAACCTTTTTTGACTAAGGGGTTTATCGATACTTTTTGTTTATTAAATTCTAATTGGTCTTTTTGTTGTTTTTAGTATTTTTTCCTCCTAACTTTAGTGCATGAGATGAAACTTCTGAACAGTGTGTGCAAGAATCTAATTTTCTACCTACAACATTAGTTCCCCTACCTCTTTTCTCAATCCTTTTTCCTACTCTTCAAACAAAGTCTCCCTTACTAAGAGATTGCTAGATTTTGGTAGGGTCATTAGAGTGCCCCTGTTAGATCCATGTCCACAAGACCACTAGGAAAATCCACCTTTAATCATGCATGTATATACGTTATCCGCACCGGTTATGTAGAGGGACTTAAATTCCCCGAGCATTGTAGGAAATATAGAAGTTTGTCCACTTGACAAATTTTCTTGCCAACAGTTTTTGGCACCCACCGTGGGGTAGATTTAGCAGCATCTATACCCAAAATATGACCGCAAGGTATGAAAAAAAAAAATCATATTTCAAAGGAAAATCATTTGTGAAGGTGACTCCATCAAGGAACAAACCCTGTCACATTCATTTCCCACATCATGAAGAAATTTCTAGATTGGAGTGAAGTACCAATGAGTGATAGTGAAGAAGAAGAAGAATATGTCTTCCTAGAAAAGAAGATCATTGATCAGCCATGGTTATAGACTAGTTTTGACAAAGGAAATAAGAAATAACCTGTCACTGATGAAGAGGAATGGATTCAAAGGAGACATAATATAAGGTGTGAAGTTTGAGAATATGTCAAATTCTTGCATGAGATGAACAAGCAACTTGAAGCAGCCCATAATGAGGAAAAATAAGAGGAGAGTTGTCTTGTAGAGGTAGATCCTGAAGATCATTCATACCATAGGGTTTTTATACCTAAAAGGTTATTGAATGTTGTTGAAGAAAATCATATCATTGATCCTTCCGATGAAGATAAAATCAACATTCAAGAAGATGACGAAAGACATGATGGTGCAAGATCCACAAACAATTTTTTTGTAATCTCACACTGACTCACTACAAAATTTAGAATGTTGTCCTTCTTCCATGATTCTATAGATGAATTCATTACATACGTTGATGAAGAAATGAACATGTTGAAAAGAGAATATGTGGAAAGACTTGAGACCATAATAAAAGGAAATTCTGACCTTGAAGTCTTTGATGAAATTATGAGGTATGCTTTAGCTCTACAGATAATATATGAACATCTTGAAGCTCCACATAAAATGGAGGAAGAAGACAAGATGTGCCATATGGAAGAAGACCTAGATTGCTGCCCATATTATGAGGATTTCATTCTTGAAGGATTCTTGGATGCTCGTGAAGAAGATCTTATCATGGAACCTTCCGATGAAAGCTAAAGAAACATCATGGAGGAAGACGTAGGGATAATTTTAGTGGCGAATATTTGTAATATGGTGAATATTCCATTTTTAAAAAATTTGAAAAGGAGAATTTTTTGGCACGAGTCAGTGACTTGTTCCCCTAAAAATTATAGTTTAATTTTTTTAGGGTCAGCTTCACCTACCCTTGAAACTATCCCCTATATAATCCTATATTATTCACCAGGTATAAAACTACTAGCTCACTCATACCACCCAGGGGCATATGTATTATCAAGTACAGTAAACGCGTGACAAAAGGGTGGAGGCTACATATGCATGACATAGATTTTTTTGACATGCAAAAGGAGGGTGGAGATTATAGACGTGTGATAGAGAGTTTGTTGACATGTGACATGGAGAGTTTTTGGACATGCAAGAGGAGTACAGAGGAAGTAGACACATGACAAAGAGTTTGTTTACATGCAACACAGAGAGTTTGTTGATGTGTGACTAGAGGGTAGAGGCTGCAGATGTGCAACAAAATATTTGATGTCATGCGACAAAAAAATTATTGTTGTGTGACATCAAACCTCCTGTCATGCATAAACAAGGTTGTTGTTGTGTGACATAAAACTTGTTGTCACGTGACAAAAACCTTGTTGATACACGTCAGCAGAGTACAAATATCCGATGCGTGTTTGTAGCCTTGTCACACCACTTGAAAATCAGGAAAAAAATTTACATACAACCCCCAAAATATTCACCTTCCCACAAAAAAGATTTCGGGGATATTCGCCAGGTATTTTCCACCTCCGATTTCCAAGAGGTCTCTTAAAATGAACCCCGGGAAGAAGTAGAAGAGAGGAAGATATAATGACTATTCAGCAATTCCATTTTTCTCAAGTCACAACCCATAGGGGGAATAATATATTCAAAAAAGGAATATCCTTGTTGCATAATGGATGATCCAATGCTCTCTAAAGACTCCACTAATGATGAAGAAGATGGCCAATTCAAAGTAAGCATGGATGATCTCTTTTCAAATTTTGATCTTTCAATTGATGATGAAATGGAGAGATGTGAAGAAGTGCAAGAAATTCAACCAACATCATGGTCTGAAAATGATGAATTCAAGATGGTCATAGATAATCTTCCCTCCTATTTTAATTCTTCAAGTGATGTAGAAATGTTTCATGAAGAAATGGAGGAAGTCAAAGAATCAAACTCTCTTCTTGATGTAATAATGGATGATAAAATGGAAGAAGCCCACTCTCTTTTCAAATCCGAGGAGAACAAAAATTTAAACACAACCTCTACTCACTCGGAGAGAGTAGAATCATCATCACGGTGAAAACATGTCCTTTCATCTTTCACCTGAGCAAGAAGATTCAATAATGGATGGTCAAGATGTAGCTGAAAATTATTCTCATATTGTTGCCCCAACATAGTTCTCTACTTCTTACCAAGAAGAAGATGATATGGATTTTGAGCTTGAAGGAGTGCCCTTCCATGAAGCTTGGACATATTCTCCTTGTCAATAGGTGTCATGAATCAAGTATGCCCGTGTTTACAAGAAAGTGAATCTTTGGCAATGCAAAGCATGGAAGAGGTGAATGAGGATGTTTCAAATAAATCATGGGCCCATATGGATCATATTTTTAACCATCTCCTAGAGGCAAAAAAGAAGATTCTTCCAATGAAGATAAAAATGAGCCTATGGAAATTTTAGAAGAACTATTCATACAAGATATCTTAAAGGTTGTAGAAGAAACTGAAGATCCTCAACTCAATCTTGAACTCTTAACTCGAGGCCATGGAGATACAAGACATGTATGAGTCAATTTGTGCTTCCTATCTTGGTAGACCAATTTTTGATGTTGAGATGGAGTAGTTGGATAATCTCAATGACTTCCATAATAATTCGGTTAATGAGAATGGACATGAAAGTATGTATTTTTCTTCCACATCATGTAAAGAAGTTCATGAGTGCAAAAGAAGAAAAGTTCATGAATCACCTTTGGACATCTCCATTTTTAAGACAACACCTCCACCATGGAAGAAGATAACAGGGAAAACATTGAGCTGATTTACATTGAAGAAAGTTTTTAGAACATGGCAAAAATCTACAGCAATGTTTGGAGTATATTCAAAACCAACTCGCTCCCATCATTTCAAAATGGTCCATCAATGAAAAATAAGAGTTCATATGGAAAAATCCAATGAAGGGTGAAGAATTCTTACACGGCCAAACCAAAAGCTGCAATTTTGAAAATGATATCAAGATGCACTCCGAACAAATGCATATTGGCAACCATTTCTCTAGACAACAAAGTAGGAGTATGCATGATTCTTTCCAAATGATCCAAAATTAGACTACACTCACCATCCTCCAAGCTCAGATTCACCTTGAACATGTTCCCATGCTACAAAAATATCTCAAGGATGATGAAGATCTCCAGCTCAATGATTTAACCTCCATGTCTGAAAAACACTTGCTCAAAGAAACAAAGTGGGATGTTCGGGAAGTTCTTGAATGGGAAGAAAACTAGTTTGTCCTCACTCCTTCCAAGTGTTTTGCTGATATGAGAGACAATTTGAGGTTGCAATTCAAAGAAGATGAATTTTTTCATGATAGCAGCAATTTTCCCACTCTCGAAGACATGGAGGGATGGTGTCTCATGTTTACGGGACATCAAGAGGAATCTTCAAAATGCAAAAGTTTCAAGAGGTTAACAAAATTTTCAATGGATGAAGAAACATTCTCAATACAATATGAGTACAAGGATGGAATTATGGTTAGAATTCTTCTTCTCAAGCCATGTAAAGCCATCACCAAAGCATGGTTTGATCATATAATAGTTTTTGTGCTTCAATGGTCATACTTCAATTTGTTATTTCATGATGGCATGTGATGAGGGTTTTCAATCCTCACCATTAATAATGTCAATCTAGGTTGGTGTCCAAAGGTTGTATGCATTAAGAGAATAAGATCTTGGAAAGTAACTCCTTTAAACACAAACCAAACTTGCATAAAATAAATCACACATGCAGAAATTGAAAGGCACACTTGTAGAAATAAATTTTGCATGAAAGAAACAAACTTTCATGAATTGAAAGGAACACTTGCATAAATTTGAAATTGCTGAATTAGAAATAAACGTAATTGAACAAAACACCGTAGGTTCACAAAGATCGCATTTTCACAATACAATGATTAAAACAATACAATGAATGAATTATAGCCAAATGAATAAGCATAAACATAAATACATAGATCCATCTTCCTTGGAATGAGTGGCCAACTAATTTCATGGAAGAGGATTTAAAGCATACTTCTGAGATCTTAAAACTACAAAATATTTGAGAGGAAAGAACAGATCTTTATTTCTTGGGAGAAAAGCATTACATATCTGAGTGTGGAAGGTTGCATTTATAATTTATGCATCCAACCAACTCCTTATTTTAGGAGATACAATCTGATATTATCTTTATTCTAATCCTAACAATTAAGATCTCCATCTCCACAAAATATGGAGAGAGATATATTACTAGAGTCAAAGTCTTATCTCACTTATTTTAGGAATATTTACTCCCAAATATTCTCCTTGCTTTTCGGTAACAAGAATCATAATGATTTTATTCCTCTACATTATTGGAAGGAGGATTTTCCTCAAAATATTTTTTTAACTAAATACCTTTCTCAGATTTTCCATTTGACTTTGATGTTTTTGATTTGTGGAACTTTTGATGCTTGTTTGATATGCTTTTTCCTAGACTCCAGTTCACTAAAACTTAGATTTATCTCCATTGGTAAAACTTATTATAAATCTGAATGAGGTTTTTGTTAAACAAATTTCTATAAACAAAACCTCTCTCATATTTTCTATTTGAATTTTTTTTTTTTATGGAACATTTACCGCTTGTCCGATACACTTTTCCTCAGACTATAGCTCACTAAAAGTTAGATCTCTCTTCATTGGTAAAAACTATTGTAAATTTGAATGAGGTTTTTGTTAAAAAAAAATCTATAAATAAAAACCTCTCTGATTTTCCATTTGAATTTTTTTGTTTTTGTTTATGAAACTTTTAGTGCTCATCTGATCCACTTTTCCTCAGACTGCAGCTCACTAAAAGTTATATCCCTCTTTATTGGTAATACTTGTAGAAAATCTGAATGAGGTTTTTGTTAAACACATTTCTATAAATAAAAACCTCTCTCAAATTTTCCATTGGATTCTCTAATCTTTCACAATTCCTCAAAACTGTCAAAATATACTTAGTTCTAAAACTAAGCCTACGAGTTCTAGAACTAAGCCTGCGATTTCTAGAACTAACTCTGCGAGTTCCGGAACTAAGCCTGTGAGTTTTGGAACTAAGTCTTTGAGTTTCATAACTAATCATGTGAGTTCAAAGTGAACTTAAAACAACTATAACTTTTGCATACGATCTTCGATTGAGATGATTCTTTTTTGAACTTGCATAATTTTGGAGAGGAATTTTACTATGAAATCATATTTGAGTTTAGATATCATCCATGAAAAATTCCAATTTTCTCAATACTAGCATTATCTTTCCCTTATGGCCTACATACATAAGATATTGCATCTTTTCTCAAATAATCAATAAGATTAGTCAAAATAATAATAACAAAAGGTTTCTAAAGAATGAACAAGATATATATCATATATTTTATCTTAAGAAAATATAAGTTCCTAGATTACATTTAAATCCACTTTTAAAGGTAACTTGGAAGGACAAAATAATGGTACTTTATGGCCAATTTATGGCCTCATCATCATGTACTTTTCTCAACCCATTGTCGGGTATGTGTATATCCTTTTCTCACATCTTTAGATTTTCCTCCCCTTTTATATAATTTCCTTTCTATGGTGTGTTTCCCTTTATGATGTTTATCGTGTGTTTCCTTTCCATCATTTTATGCGTGTGTGTGTGTGTTTCCTTCTTCATTATCCTTCTCTCTTGTAAGTTGTACATGACTCCATAGGGCCCAATGGATAAGGCACTAGTCAATGGATTATATGGTCTAAAATTGAGATTCTAGATTAGCCATGTAATTTCTTTGTTGTGCTCATTCCATGCCATGTCCCCAAGCTAGATCTAGTTATTGTCGTGTAAATGTGCAACAGGGAAATTTGAAGTTTCTAAGCATGATAGCTATACCCTTTTTCCAAAAGCTTCATGTTTTATCATTCCTAGGCATCACAGTCAAATCTGTAGTCTAGTCACTCCCTATTTCATGTCAAATTTGTCCCCAGGTGATTTAGGAAATTCCATTCATTCTCCCTAAGTGATTCTAGGATTTCTTTAAAAATACAAATTTCAGGAAGTCATAAGAAGGGCTATCGCTGGCCTTCCCAGGATTGGATTAACCCCTCGAGAGGTAATGTAAAGGCCAAATTCAACATGGAGGTGAATTGAAGACCTTAGAACATCATGGAAATGATTTTGGAAGGTTTATGGAAGTTTTCAAAGACTTGGAGCGGTTTGAATAAAAAAATAGGGATCACAAGCCTAGGCAGTACACATGCCTAAAATTGTTGTTGAGCTTCAAAAGAAGTTTTTGAGAACTCTAGATTGAGTTAGGAGTAAAAATAAAAATCAAAGAAATATAATTCCAAGCCCTACAAGATGAGGAAATCATATTTTTCACAACACCTTGGCGGATATGGTTTTCGAATGATTTTCTTAGGCACATGTAGTAGCGTATCAAATATAAAATCCATATTTTTCATTTATCAGATGGAATAATAAAGACATGATATCCCCAACATTGGATTCAAAATTCTATTTCTAGTCAGGATCATATAAAATTTCACCAATAAATTCCATCGGGAGCTCAAGTTATCATCGTTCCAAGTTACCCTCTTGGAGACAATTCGGGAGTTAGTCAATTTTTGGGAGGACACGTGTCAAGCACCAGGATCTTGGCAGGATTTTATGTCCCTGACATCCCTAAGGTTAGGTAAATAAACCTTGGAAAAATGTTCCTAGACCCCATGTGACCTCTGGGACCCTCATGTGACCTTCATATTTGACAATTTAGCCCCCAAGTGCATTTTTGGAGCTCAAATTCCTTGCCGTCGGATCGAGGACACGTGTCGTCCTCTTGCTCACCATGGAATTTTATGTCCCTCACATCCTTGAGTTTAGGGATAGAATACATGGAAAAATGTGCCCAAATCAAACTCAAAAATTTGAATTTTTTTCTAACTTGTAGCCGCTTCTTGTTGCTTCTCACTACCATAAAAAAGTTGCAGAGAACACCACTCCACCATTGCCAAAGTTCAAACTAGATCCATCACAACACATTATCCTTCACTCCATGATGGCACACAAGTCATAGAAGGAATATTGATCAAACCAAGAAGAAATAATGAAGAATAGAGGAAAAGAAGTCCGAAAACTCCATTTCCATAAAACGAAGAATCAAACATATCTTGTAAACCATTGCACGGATTGACAAACCATTTATTGCTGAGTTATTCTCTATTGAAGGCCATTAAAAAATCATATTAAAACATCTAATTTTCAGCAATCAAATTCTCATAGTGAAGAAATTTCACTTTCAGCTGCAAGAAGAACAAATTTCAAATTCTCATCAAATTGGTTGTCGGATTGAAGTAAAATTTCGTGTGAAGCACCAAAAGAAAAAACCTATCGCAATGGAATTTATTTCATCGCAAATAGAAAAAAATAGACCTAAAAATTTCAAGCTCCATTAATGTCCACCATGACATAGTAATGGAAAAAATCAGTGAGCTACCTCTCCGCTTCTTAAGGTTCCAGTGGGCAAAATCACCCAAAAATTGGAGGAAATGATCATTGAAAAATCTAGTTTCGCGTGAACTAGTTTTCACGCCATGAAGTCCTATTTTTAGGGATATAGAGGGATGTGTTTTTTATCAACATTATGCACTCTTTGAAGAAATTTTCAAATTCCCGAATATCTGGTGGGAAATATCATCCAAAATTAAGAGTGAAGGGTCTCCAAAATATCTAGTTTCTCTCAAACTAGTTTTTACACGACGAAGTTGCCAGTTTCTTGACATATGAAGGAATCAATTTTATCATTATTTTACCCTAGTAGCTCCATACCCAAATATCTTACAAGACATAAATTTCTATTTTTCATTTATGAGCTTTTAGGAAAATGAATCATGATGAAAATTGGAGCACGAGTTTTTGACGAAGATCCGAATCCAAAAATGTTGTTCCCATCACCAACAAAGGTTGTTTTAACAAATTACTAAAAATAGCATATGTTATATTTAATCACATGCTATAAATGTCAATTCCCACTAAATTGCAATTTTTGTCACTCGGGACAATAAAAAAGGAATAAAATGAAAATTAAGACAAAAAACTTCTTCCCAAAATAACAGGTCCCCAAATAAAACCTTTACTAAAAATAGAAATGTGTTATAAATAACAATATATCACTAACATAAAAGGTTAGAATATGGTAGATAGTTCAAAAGGTGTAACTAGAACAAGATAGGTGATATGTCTCATAATAGCATAGCACTTGCTCATATTCTAAAAATAGAAACTTTTCATTTTGGAGTGGAAAGTTGCATATGAATTCGTTTTCACTCACCTTACTAATATTTTGACTCCCTTTTGGATAATGAGATGGTTTCATGATTTTAAAATGAGTAATGATAACTTCATGGAGGTCCTAGAATCATATTCTTTATAGTGATGATTTACAGAAGCAAAGCAATGCATCGTAAGGAAGATCGTCTGAATTCATCTTCATCATTTAAGGAACCAAGTGATCCAAAGTGAATTTGTCAGAACGATTTCAATGAGTCAAAGGGTTCATCAAACATGTTTCAAGGAGGGTCATCATGGAAATCATATGTGTTCATCTAAATTTTTAGTGGTAAACATCATAACAGTGTTTCTAGACACTCATTCTATGGTCCAAGATGTCCATGCATCATAGAGTTTGTGGTCATCACTAGATTGTGAAAATGATTCAAAGTTATTCAAGGGAGAAATCTTCATCAGTGTAGAAGATCACCAGTGGAATAAATCCTCGCTCAAAGTTCATGGTTGCATCAAGGCATTCAAAGCATTTCATCATGAGGAGTGTTTTCCCCTCCATCCCTTCCCTCTCCCTCTCTTTCCCTCTCTACTTTCTCTCTCCATTATAATTCTTTGTTATGTGTCATCATTGTATTTCATCCTATTCACTTAAGTGACCCATTTTAATTGTAAAAAGTATCTTCTCAAAATTATAAGAGAAATACTTAATTCATGGAAAATGAAAGGTCACGAGTGGAATATGGAAACGAAGAGTCATGTGAGGGAGGTGAAAGGTCAATTCAGATTGCTATAAATTTTAATGAGATCTTCATTCCAAAGGGTTCTTCTAATTCTGAAATTATTCTAGCTGGTTGTATTCTTGTAAGTTCATGAGAGAGATTTTGCTCCCTTGTGAGTGAAAAGAGTTAGCGACTTCTCCCCTATTCTAAATGTATTCCATTCTCAAACTATGTATAATTTCTTCTTGAGCATCAATACAAGAAGGAGTTTCAAGCCTTTTTGACTAAGGGGTTTACTGATACTTTGTGTTCATTAAATTCTAATTGGTATTGTTGTTGTTTTTAGTATTGTTTCTTCCTAACTTTAGTGCATGTGATGAAACTTCTACCTAGTGTGTGTAAGAACCTGATTTTCTACCTAAAACATTAGTTCCCATCTCTTTTCTCACTCCCCTTTCTCACACTTTAGACAAAGTCTCCCTAGAAATATATTGTCATCTTATATTGTCACTTTGCTATAGCATCAATGGAGTGCCCTGTTGGATCCCCAACCACAAGACCACCAGGAAAATCCAGCTTTATTTGTGCATGCATATACGAGAGCTACACCGGTTAAGTAGAGGAAATTAGATTCCTAGAGTGTTGGCAAGAAATCCACAAGCTTTTCCACCCAAAAAAATTTCTTGCCAATAGTTTTTGGCACCCAATGTGGCGAAGATTTAGCATCATCTCGAACCCAAAATACAACTGCAAGGTCTAAAAAAAAATATTTCAAAGGAAAATCATTTGTGAAGGTGACTCTATCAAGGAGAAAACCCTTATCATGTTCATTTCTGGCATCATGAGGAAATTTCTAGATTGAAGTGAAGTACCAATGAGTGACAGTCAAGAAGAAGAAGAAGAAGATATCTTCCGAGAAAAGAAGAACATTGATTACCATGGTTCTAGATTAGTGTTGAAAAAGGAAAGAAGAAGGAACCTACCATCGATGAAGAGGAATGGATTAAAAGGAGACATAAGCTAAGGTGTGAAGTTCAAGAATATGTCAAATTATTGCAAGAGATGAATGATCAACTTGAAACAACCCATAGAGAGGAATAAGAAGAGGATATTTTTCCTATAGAGGAGGATCCTAAAGATCATTCATACCATAGGGTTTTCATAATCAAAAGGTTCTTGAATGCCATTGAATAAAATCCTATCCTTGATCCTTCCAATGAAGATAAAATCAGCATTCAAGAAGATGAAGAAAGATAGGATAGTGCAAGATCCATTGAAGAAGATTTTTGCAATCTCGCACAGCTCACTACAAAATTGAGAATGTTGTCCTTCTTCCACCATTCTCTAGTTAAATTCATCGCATAAAGTAGTGAAGAAATGAACATGTTGAAAAGAGAATATGTGGAAATACTTGAGAGCATAATAAAAGGAAATTCTGACCCCAAAGTCTTTGATGAAATTTGGAGGTATGCTTTAGCTCTACAAAGAAGATATGAACATCTTGAAGCTCCACATCAAATGGAGGAAGAAGAAGATATTATGAGGCTTTCATTCCTAAAATATTCTTGGATGCTCCTGAAGAAGATCTTATCATGGAACCTTCTCGATGAAAGCCAAAGGAACATCATGGAGGAATAAGTAGAAGAGACAAAGATAGAATCACCATTCATCATTTCCATTTTTCTTAAGTCACATCCCATGGGAGGAATAATATATTCAACAAAGTAAGATCCTTTTTTCATAATGGATAATCCAATGCTCTCCAAAGACTCTACTAATGATGAAGAAGATGGCCAATTCAAAGTAAGCATGGATGATCTGTTTCCAAATTTTGATATTTCAATTGATGATGAAATGGAGAGATGTGAAGAAGTGCAGGAAATTCACCTAACATCATGGTCCAAAAATGATGAATTAAATATGCTCATGGATAATTTTACCTCCTATTTTGATTCTTTAAGTGATGTAAAAATATTTCGGGGAAGAAATGGAGGAAGTCGAATCAAACTCTTTTCTTGATGTAATCATGGATGATAAAATTAAAGAATCCCAGTCTCTTTTAAAATCCTAGGAGAACAATAAATTTAAACACAACCTCTACTCACTCGGGGAGAAGAATCATCATCACGGTGAAAACAGAGCCTTTCATCTTTCACCTAATCAAGAATATTCAATAATTGATGGTCAAGATGTAGCTGAAAATTCTTCCGATACTTGCTGCCCCAACATAGTTCTCAAAATATTACAAGAAGAAGATGATATGGATTTTGAGCTTGAAGGAGTGTCATTTCCACGAAACTTGGACATCGTCTCCTTGTCATTAAGTATCATGAATCAAGTATGCCCATGTTTGCAAGAAATTGAATATTTGGTAATGTAAGGCATGAAAGAGATGAATGAGGATGTTTCAAATAAATCATGAGCCCATATGGATCATATTTTTAACCATCTCTTAGAGGAAAAAAGAATATTATTCTAATGAAGATAAAAATGAGTCTATGGAAATTTCAAAATAACTATTCATACAAGATATCTTGAAGGCTGTTGAAGAAACTAAAGATCCTCAACTCATTCTTGAACTCTTAACCTAGGCCATGGAGATACAAGATAGGTATGAGTCAATTTGTGCTTCCTATCTTGGTAGACCAATTTTTGATGTTGAGATGGATTAGTTGGATAATCTCAATGAATTCCATAATAATTTGTTTAATGAGAATGGACATGAAAGCATGTCTTTTTCTTCCACACCGTGTGAAGAATTTCATGAGTGCAAAAGAAGAAAATTTCGTGAATAAACTTTTGAAATATCTTGTTTTGAAGAAAACACCTCCGCCATGGAAGAAGATAACAGAGAAAACATTGAGCTGATTTACATTAAAGAAATTTTTTTGGAACATGGCAAAAATCTGCAACAATGTTTGGAGTATATTTAAAACCAACTCACTCCCACAATTTTAGAAGGGTCCATAAATGAAAAACAAGAGTTCATATGGAAAAATCAAATGAATGGTGAATAATTCTTACATGGTGAAATGAGAATCTGAAAATTTTAAAATGATATCAAGATGCACTCCGAACAAATTCATATTGGCAACCATTTCTCTATAAAACAAAGCAGGAGTATGCATGATTCTTGCCAAATGATAAAAATTAGACTACACTCACCATCCTCCAAGCTTAGATTCACCTTGAACATGTTCCTATGCTACAAAAATATCTCAAGGATGATGAATATCTCCAACTTAATGATTTAACCTCCATGTCTAAAAACACTTTCTCAAAGAAACAAAATGAGATGTTTAGGGAAGTTCTTGAATGGGAAGAAAACCAGTTATTCCTCACTCCTTCCAAGTGTTTTGCTGATATGAGAGACAATTTGAGGTTGTAATTCCAATAAGATGAATTTTTCTTGATAGCAAAAAAATTTTCCCTCTCGAAGACATGGAGGGATGGTGTCTAATGTTTGTGGGACATCAAGATGAATCTTCAAAATCCAAAAGTTTTAGGAGGTTAAAAAAATTCATTAGATGAAGAAACATTCTCAAAACAATATGAGTACAAGGATGGAATTATGGTCAGACTTCTTATTCTCAAGAAATGTAAATTCATCACTGAAGCATAGTTTGATCATATAATAGTTTTGCACTTCAATGATCATACTTCAATCTATTATTTCATGAGGGCATGTACTTTTCTCAACCCGTTGTCGGGTATGTATATATCATTTTCTTACCTTTGTAGATTTCCCTCCCTTTCTATATAGTTTCCTTTGTGTTGTGTGTTTCCCTTTATGTTGTGTGTTATGTATTTCATTTCTGTCATTTTATGTGTGTGTGTTTCCTTCTTCATTATCCTTCTCTCTTATAAGTTGTACATGACTCCACAAGGCCCAATGGATAAGGCACTGGTCAATGGATTATATGGTCTGAAATTGAGATTCTAGATTCTCCATGTCATGTCTTTACTGCACTCAGTCCATGCCATGTCCCAAGCTAGAGCTAGTTGTTGTTGTGAAAATGTGTGACAGGGAAATTTGAAGTTTCCAAGCATGACAACTATACCCATGTGCCAAATTTTCATGTTTTATCATTCCTAGGCACCCCAAGTCAAATACGTCAGTCTGGTCACCCCTATTTGATGTCAAATTGGTCCCCTAGGTGATTTAGGAAATTCCATTCATTCCCCCTAGGTGATTTTAGGAGTTCTTTAAAAATACAAATTTCGGGCAGTCACAAGGACTATCGCTGGCCTTCTTAGGACTAGATCAACCAATCGAGTGAAATGGAAGGGAAAAATGAAACATGGAGGTGAATTGAAGACCTTATAACATCATGGAAATGATTTTGGAAGGTTTGGAATTTTTTTGAAATACTTGGAGTAGTCTGAACAAAAACAAGGTTCACAAGCCTAGGCAGTACACATGCCTAAAACAAGCTGCTTGAGCTTCGAAGAAGTTTTCAGGAGCTCTGGATGGTGTTAGGAGTAAAACAAAACATTTTTGGAAATATAATTCCAAGACCTAAAATATGATGAAATCATATTTTTCACAACACCTTGGCGCATATGGTTTGTAGGCAGGTTTTATCAGGCACAAGTAGAGTACCAAATAAAAAATCCATTTTTTCATGGATCATATGGAAGAATAAATACATTATATCCCTACCATTTGATTAAAAATTCTATTTCCAGTTAGTATCATATAAAATTTCACCAATAAATTCCACCGGGAGCTCAAGTTATCATCGTTCCAAGTTACCCTCTTGGAGACAGTTCGGGAGTTAGTCAATTTTTGGGAGGACACATGTCAACACCAGCAGTTTGGCGGTGATTTATGTCCCTAATTTCCCTAAGGTCAGGTACATCAACCTTGGAAAAATGTTCCCAGCCCCCATGTGACCTCATGGGACCCTCATGTGACCTTCAAATTTGACAGTTTAGCCCCCAAGTGTATTTTTGGAGCTCAAATTCCCTACCATCGGATTGAGGACACGTGTCATCCTCTTGCTAACCATGGAATTTTATTTCCCTCACATCCCTAATGTTAGCGACATTAGACATGGAAAAATGTTCCCAACTCAAACTCAAAAATCTGAAAATTTTGCTAAGCGTTATCTGCTTCTTGATGCTTCTCACTACTAGAAGAAAAGTTACACAGAACACCTGTCCTCCACTCCACCATTAAAAAAGTCAAAACCAGATCCATCAAAACACATTATCCTTTAATCCATTATGTCACACATTTCAAAGATGGTATATTGATCAAACCAAGAAGAAAGAATGAAGAACAGAGGAAAAGAAGTATGAAAACTCCATTGCCATAAAACCAAGAATCAAACATATCTTGCAAACCGTTACATCGATTGACAAACCATCTATTACTGAGTTATTATCTCTTGAAGGACATTAAAAATCATATTAAAACCTCAAATTTTCATCAAGTAATTCTCATAGTGAAGAAATTTCACTTCCGGCTCCACGAAGAACAAAGTTTAATTTCCCATCAAACCGGTTGTCAAATTGAAGTAAAATTTCACGTGAAGCACCAAAAGCAAAAACCTATCATAATGGAATTTATTTCATCATGAACAGAAACAAAAATAAGACCTGAAATTTTCAATCTCTATCAATGGCTTCCATGTTACAATAATGGAAAAATCAGCGAGCTACCTCTTTGCTTCTAGGGTTCTAGTGGGTGAAATCACCCAAAAATTGGAGGAAATGATTGTTGAAAAATATAGTTACATGTGAACTAAATTTCATCCCATGAAGTCCACTTTTTTTAGGGATATGGAATAATGTCTTTCTTTATCATCATTCTTCCCTCTTCAAAGAAATTTTCAAATTCCCAAACATTCGGCAAGTGAGATCATCCAAAATTTAGAGGGAAGGGTCTCTAAAAAATCTAGTTTCTCTCAAACTCATTTTTACACGAAAAAGTTGCAGTTTCTTGAGATATGAAGGAATGATTTTTATCAGTATTCTACCCTAATAGCTCCATACATGAAGCTCTTACAAGACATAAATTTTTATTTTTAATTTCTGAGCTTTTTGGAAAGTGAATCATGATGAAAATTACAGCATGAGTTCGTGACGAATATTTGAATCCAAAAACGTTGTTCCCGTCGCAAACAAAGGTCATTTTCACAACTTAATAAAAATATAATATTTCATATTTCCTCACATGCTATAAATGACATGTCCTACTAAATTTAAATTTATGTCACTCAGGACAATAAAAAAAGGGGTAAAATTAAAAGTATGACAAAAAATGACTTCTTCCCAAAATAGTAGGTCCCCAAATAACAACCTACTAAAAATAGAAATGTGCTAAAAATAGAAATATCTCAGTAACATAAGAGGTTGGAATATGGTAGATAGTTCAAAAGGTGAAATTGGAACAAGACAGGTGATATGTCTTAGAATAGCAGAGCATAGGCTCATATTCTAAAAATAGAAAGTTTTCATTTTAGAGTGGAAAGTTGCATATGACTTCGTTTTCACTCACCTTACTGATTTTTGGACTCCCTTTTGGATAATGAGATGGTTTCATGAGTTGAAAAGGAGGAATGAGAAATTCATGGAGGTCCTGGAAGCATCATCTTGAGAGTGATGGTTTACAAGAAGAAAACAAGGCATCACAAGGCACATCATCCAAATTCATCTTCATCACTTAAGGAACTAAGTGATCTAAAGTGAATTGGTCAGAAATATTTCAACTAGTCAAAGGGTTCATCAAACATGTTTCAAGGAGGTTCATTGTGGGAATCATATGTGTTCATCTAAATTTTATAATGGTAAACATCGTAACAATTTTTCTAGACACTCATTCTATGGTCTAGGATGTCCATGCATCATAAAGTTTGCAGTCATCACTAGATTGGGAAAATTATTCAAAGTTATTCAAGGGAGAAATCTTCATTAGTGTAAAATATCGCAGTGGAAGAAATCCTCACTCAAATTTCATGGTTACATCAAGCCATTCAAAATTATTTCATCATGAGGAGTTTTTCCCCTCCATCCCTTCCCTCTCCCTCTCTTTCCCTCTCTACCCTCTCTCTTTGTTCTAATTATTTGTTATGCATCATCATTGTATTTAGTCCTATTAACTTAAGTGATCCATTTTAATTATAAAAAGTATCTTCTCAAAATTATAAGAGAAATACTTAATTCATGGAAAACAAAAGGTTATGAGTGGAATATGGAAATGAAGAGTCATGTGAGGGAGGTGAAAGGTCCATTCAGATCGCTATACATTGTAATGAGCTCTTCATTCCAAAGGGTTCTTCTAATTTTGAAATTCTTCTAGCTGGTTGTATTATTGTAAGTTCATGAGAAATATGTTTCTTCCTTGTGAGTGAAAAGAGTTATCCACTTCTCCCCTATTCTCAATATCTTCCATTCTCAAACTATGTACAATTTCTACTTGAGCATCAATACAAGAATAAGGAGTTTGACCCTTTTTTGACTAAGGGGTTTACTAATACTTTGTGTTCATTAAATTCTAATTGGTCTTGTTGTTGTTTGTAGTATTTTTTCTTCCTAACTTTAGTGCATGTGATGAAACTTATAACTAGTGTGTGCAAGAATCTGATTTTATACCTGCAAAATTAATTCCCCTACCTTTTTTCTCACTCCCCTTTCTTGTTCTTTAGAAAAAGTCTCACCTAGTAAGATATTTCTTGATTTTCCATAGGGTCGTTGGAGTTCCCCGTTGGATCCTAGGCCACAAGGCCACTAGGAAAATCCACCTTTATTCGTGCATGCATATACAGGTAGATGCATTGGTTAAGTAGAGGGACTTAGATTCCATGAGCGTTGACAAGAAATCCACAAGTTTGTCCACCCAAAAAAATTTCTTTCCAACAATAACATAATGTAAAAGCTTACGATGGGGAATATCATCTTCTCACACTCAACACCCTTCCCACTCCTCACTATATTGGTAGATGCGATAAGGAACCTATTTATAAACCAAACGTCGAGACACATCATTCCTTTCGATTTAACACATCTTCACACCAACCTCATCATGGTGTTTTGATACCCCCTCCTCTCACATAGATGATCTTCCACATGCCAAGATTTATACTAGTGGATTTGGCTTTCTCAACAAACCATATTTTTTCTATACCTATATTCATCATTACACATGTAAAGGATTCATCCTAGGCCATTATAAGAACAAACCACATGGCATTATTCAAGATCAATGTCCCAAACCTCACAAAATTTTTGGGCTAGGCTACAGGAGAAATCCCCAGAGCCCATTACACCATCTCAAATAATCGGGACATTCCTTCTCCACCTCCTCTATCTCTTCTAACTTTTGAAGACATGGACATACCTTCTCTAGTGCTCCATCTGTTTTGAATCCCGAAACATGAACATACCTTATCTACCTTCCCCATATTTTTTGGCTCTTGAATACATGGAAATGGATGACACCATTTCTATTGCTTCGATTTTTTTTTATTCTCCACCATAAATTTGGGACTGGTCACTTATCAATGTGAAAATAAGACTAGGTCCCTTCCCCTTTGCCATCTAGATATGATAGAAGAAGAATCTCCTACCATTAACATCCTTTAGTGTGCTGACGATGATGCCATTCTTTCCCACATGGGGGAAAAATATTATTATCTTCAAAATACCTTTCCATCTGACACACCTAATCTTCTCAATGAATCCACCATCGATGTCAATATTAGGACCCCTTAGGAGCCTTGCATTCTCAAATAGGGCCAATCTCTTGATCTACATGAGCTATAATATTTCACTGCATTCCTCTCTCATTATAGCTAGACATTTGCATGGTCATATTCATAAATGTCGGTGTTGACCTTTCTCTCATTGTCCACAATATTGTCACATATCCCAATGCTAAACCGGTAAACTAGAACCTTTTCCGCATGCATCCTTGCATTTCCCTCCTTGTTAAAGAAGAGCTATAGTGCATTCTTTCTAGAAATTTTATCATTCCCATCGACTATCCCCAATGGGTTTCCAACATTGTTCCCATCTCCAAAATGTTAGGAAAGCTTCATATATGTACCAATTTTTGAGATCTCAATCTCACTTTCCCTAAGGATGACTTCCTCTTCCAAAATTGATCAACTTGTTGATCTTATCTTTGATCATGAGATGATTTCTCTTATGGATGATTTCTCTAGTTACTTTAAAATCCTCATCTCACCGGAAGATAAAAAAACCTCCTTCATTACTACTTGGGGTACCTTTTTTATATTGTGTCATGATATTTGGTCTAAATAATTCCAACGCTACTTATCGGTGGGCCATGAATTATATCTTTCATGATCTCATCCACAAAACTATAGAATACTATGTTGATGATATTTTAGGAAAATCTAAACATCGACGTGACCATCTTGCCATTCTAATTTTATTTTTTTGAGTTCCTTATTCATTTTTGTATTTGTCTCAATCTATCCAAGTGTGTATTTAGAGTCTTAATGGGAAAACTCCTTGGATTTATTGTTTCTATTAGGGGCATTGAAGTTGACCCTATAAAAATTAAGGCAATTATCAAAATTCCTCTTTCATCCAATCTTAAGGAACTTCATAGCCTTCAAGGCCACCTTCAATCTTTATTTTGTTTCATCTCACAACTCTTGGATCATTTTCAACCATTTCATCACCTCCTTCATAAGGACATATAATTAAATTGGGATCACAATTTCCAGAAGGATTTTGACAATCTTAAACAATATCTCCTATCTCCACCAGTTCTTACACCTCTACGTGAGGGGATCCATTTTACTTGTACACTTCTAATACTAGTCATTCCCTAGGATCTATGTTAGCACATCAATATAAACAAGGTCATGAGAAGGATGTTTATTACATCATTCACACCCTTCATGAATTTTAAACCCACTACAATGAAGTTGAAAAGTTGTGTTGCATTCTCTTATTTTCTACTTCAAAGCTTTACACTACCTCCTTAATCATAAGACATATGTCATTACTAGTTTTCATTTTCTTAAAACAATGCATTCCAAGTCATATCATAATGATCATATCACCCATTGGATCATGCTCATGACTAAATTTGATCTCGAGTTTGTTTCTCAAAAATATATTAAGGGTGAAGCTATTTCCTTCCAATTGGCATAGGCCCTCTTCCAAGTATGCAACTTCCTCATGAGCATTTTTTCGGATGAATTTATTAACCATTTTCATTGCCAATATAACACTCTTAAATTCACTCTCTTCTTTAATGGCTCTAAGTTTCAGAAAGGGGGAGGCACTAGTGTTGTTCTTATTCCTCCTTGGGAAAATCCTATTCCCCTTGCATATAAACTCAATTTTGAGTGTACAAACAACATGGTAGAGTACGAGGCCCTCATCTTAGGTCTTGAAACAACCATCTTTCTAGGTGTCCAAATTCTTGACATCTATGGGGATTCCGAGCTTATAATAAAAAAAGTCATAGGTGAGTAACACTGTAAAAATGATACCCTTTAAAAAAATTGTGACATTTGCTCATATTATCCTTGAATCCTTTGATTTCTACGCTATCCAAGTTGTTCCTTGATCAACTAATCATTTCACTAATGTGATGACATCCCTCGCAACTCCCATCCCATGGATAATAGAGAAGTCTAAGATTCCTGTCATCATTCATTTTTGTGATTGACTATTCCATGAATTATCTCAGGTTAATATTATTGAATCTAATTCATCAGACCTTTGGTATTCTCAAATATTTGATTATTATCTATCCCAATCCATTAGTCCTCCTGATCTATCCAAAAATGCTAAGAGGTATTTTTTTATCACGTTAACCACTATGTGATCATTAGCGAGAATTATTTATAAATGTAGATTTGACGGTTTCCTTCTCTGATGTCTTAAAAATCATGAAGCCTCCCAAGCCATCCAAGAGGTCCATGACAATATTTGTGGTGGAAAATTTAGTGTCTTAGCCGATGCTAAGTGTGTTCTCCATCTTTACTATTACTGACCTTCCCTCAATCATGATTGTTGTGAGTATGTTAAGAAATGTGAAAAATATCAGCAGTATTCTATTCTTATTCAGATTCAAGATTTACAACTGGCTCGGGACCTTTTTCCATTTTCACAATGGTGATTTATCTTATTGGTCTTATTAATCCCTTTTCTTCACAAAAGCATCATTCTATCATCACTGCAACATAATATTTCACTAAATGGGTGGAAGAAATCCCACTTACCTCAACTAAATATTTCCCAATCATTAATTTTATTTATCAACACATTATCTTTTTCTTCGATGTTCCCCACAAACTTGTCATGGACAATGGAAAGTCCTTTAAAACCAAAGATTTCAAGAAAAATTGTAACACATTGAAAATATAACTCAACTTATCTTCTCCATATTATTCTCAAGCTAACAAACAATCTAAAGCTACCAATAAAACCATTGAAACATTCTTGCCAAAACTATTAATCAAGCAATTTTTAATTAGCATCTCCAATTTCCTTTTGCCCTTTGGGCCTATCATACTATAATTCTTACCTCCACGGGGGATACAAATTTTTCTCTTGTTTACGGTTCTAAATTTGTGCTTCCTCTTGAATTTAAAATTCCATATTTGTGTGTGTCCTTCGCGACTTCATCTCTGATGAATACTATCGCTAAGCTCATCCAACACAACTCAAGTTACTAGATGAGTGTCACCTTATCGCTCTTGAACACCATCATGTAAATTAGGAGAACATTAAATGTTCTTACTGATAAGCACCTTAAAGAACACAAATTTAATGTCGAAACCTTGTCCTTAAATAAAATTAGAATGCCACTACTCTAGAAAGGAGCCAAAGTGGAAAGTTTTCCCCTAGATGGATTAGACCATACATTATTACACAAAAGTATGGGTGGGAAGCCTATCGTTTGGTTTCCCTTTATGATAAACCAGAATTTGAACCTCTAAATGCATTTAACTTGTGAGAATTCTATTGTTAGAATATTTACCAGTGTGCCCTTAGTCACATATTTAGATCATTCCTCCATCTTAGCCCCTTCCATCTCTCATTATGATGATTTGGAATTATGTGGTCTTCTGTCACTTCCTAGATGTGACCTTAAATGTGGGCACCATGGCTCTTCCCATATCATATTCCTTATGGATAAGTTATCCCCTCTTAGTGAGAACCTCACAATCATCACATCCATCACCCTCTTATTCACCTATTGGAACCATGCAAAGGGTCTAGGGGTGTCTCTTGTACATTCATTATCCCCTCCTAAGTGGTCTACCTATCTAGTCCCAACTCTCCCCATGTAAAATTCAAAATTCATGGATGCTCTTGTCAAAATCAAAGTTATAAAAACAAACTGATCCCTTGAAGGATAGTTGTTCATGCAAAAAAAAGAAAAAGAAATAGGAAAAATATGAAAATAAAAGTCCAAAGCAAATAAAAAGAAATAGACCGATCCCTTAAAGGATGAATATCATATTATTCTTTCCATCTATATATTGTATAAAGTATACCATAATGTCGAAGGGTGGATACACCTTATATAATTTTAAGACTTCATGTATTGATCAAACTTCCATTTTATTAGCATCCTAAGAAATCTTCCCACATTGATCAGCTTTCTTCTAGCAAACTTCCCACATTGATCAGTTTTCTCTTTCCCCTTCCTAGAGCTGGGGCATAGTTTTAGGGAACACCACTTTTGGAGAACCCTCTTCCCTTTGTACAAGCACATCTCAAACTCTTTTTCATGTCAACATTAGGTTTATGATTTCATCTCATCCATTATTTCCTTATGATCTTTGATATAACTAACTATTGTTGGTTATATGCTAACATTTGTGTTGGTCACATGTGCCTTGCATCACTTGGATCTCCCTCTTTTTACCTCCAATGTGATTGGAGGAATATTTTCCTCACACATTCCTTGATATGACATAGAGACATTTATATCTATAGGTTGTTATCATTAAGGTTGCATCTTATCTTACTCCTCATTTGATCTTATCTTCTCTTTCTCATCCTAAGTCCCACTGGGCCATACATATTTTCCCCTCGGACACTCCTCTTAACCATTCATTTCTTTAAGTCCATATTCATGGCCATACTCATCTTTCCCCCTAGGCATTTTATTATGATATTCAAATTATCCCTTTTTTGGGCATACATTCTTTTTCCAAAGTCCACATTCGTGGCCATATTCTATATTCTCCCTTTAGGGCATTCTATTTCCATATTCGAATCCTCTCCTTCTCATTTCAAAGTCCACTTCTATGGCCATATTCACTCTTCCTTCGGGCATTTTATTTCACTATCTTATTTAAATTGTGCACAAATCCCACCTCGTGGAAATACCTTTTTCCCTTGGGGCATTTTTAATTAATCATTTGTCTTTTGTTACCATACTCTACTTCACTTATTTCACTACCCATTTTTAATTTCACCTTTTGGGCCTTATTTGTGCTCCCCTTGGGGCATCATTATTTTAATCCTTGTGGACGCATACCATTTTACTTTATTCCTCATGTAGGAAGTATTTCATATACTTTTAACATATAATTGTGCATACTTTGATGACTAGCCTATGAACCATTGGTAATTCTGACTTCCATCCATACTGCAATGATCTTCACCTACTCACCAGTGCAGCAGAACATTGTATCTAGTCTCCGTTGAGACTATAATTTTCCTCTCTTGTTGTGGTATTGGAGTCATTTCCATAGTTTTATTGATACGGTGATTCCTTTTTGATTGGGGCATCTTGCCTTGGTAATCATTTTACCCATTTTTCGTTACCCACCCACCCTTTATCATCTACCTTTTTCAAACGCATCATTGATTTCCCTTGATGTCATTGATCCCCCATTTGAGGGGAGCTCATCATCTACCTTTCATCAATCCTCATCCAACTCTCATCATTTTTGTCTCATGGCTTGCCTAGTGTAAACCACTCAACAAAAGGAAAAAATGTAGACACCCAAATTAAGATATCTATCCCGTAATTCCCGCGCATGCATGATTAATTTTAAATTAGCTCATCCCAACTTTATTTATTAAAATTCCCCCATTTATCCCATCCTTATTGAACTTAATTAATTAATTCTTATTAATCAATTAATATCCTATCCCTTGCCTTAACAAGATTTATATTTCCCATCCCTATGTTTTTTCTAACCTATTTCTTGCATAGTCACCTACACCTCATCCCTAAACATCCTCTTCCCACATAATGCTTTAAAACACTTGCCCAATCTTTAGAAAACCTGAAATTATGCCAAAATCACAAAAATATAGCCTTATTGGGGAAACTTTTCATGCATTCGGTGGTGACCCGGCCCATTCACATGTCAAACCTATAAAGTTAAGTGATTTCCTTCACTTATAGAATCAGATAGATGTGAATCCTAAAAAAAAATTGAGATATGTGAACTCCCTCATGTGCCTGTGAATTCCAGAAGCAATTACATACCTCTCAAGCCTCTTTGGAACATGTTTGCATCCCTCATGATCATCCCTTATGAGCATTTCATTATATTTGAATCACTTTATTTCAATATTATCATTTTATCATTGCTTTGTTGGTATCTAACCTTTTGCAGGAGCAGATCATCCACAACAATGTTCACAAATTCGTCATCAACCTCCTTTTTCAGATCCATACTTGCAGGTTGCTCTTCTGGCTTGCCTTTCCTTAGATTTATCCAACTCTGTCATAGTCGTCGCCAACCCTAACAGTCACCATCACCTCGGCCTTCTATATTTTTTAATTTCTATTCTATAACCTTCTCCCATCACGATATGAGTTCTATTTTTACCCAAGATTGCCAAAAATTCCTTATAATCCCCTTGTGGCATTACAATCAAATTGTTGCACCTAGGTCACCATCGACTAGGTCGTGATTCCCTACTTCCTCTTCTTAGTCTTTTCTTTTTTTCATTTTCTGGTTTCTTCTTCTTGAGATCCATTACGTAGGTTTATCCTCAAAGCATTCATCACTTTTTCCTATAGTCAAATTACGTCCAAATCTCGTACAATATATATATTTCACTTATCTTCTAGATCTACCTTCCGGGTCACCGTCGACCTACCTTTGCATAGTCTGGGTCACCTCTGACCCATACCGTGTACATATAATTTTCTTTTATTTTGATCATATCAACATTTAAATCAATCAATAGTGCTTTTAGAATCTATAATTCCTTCAGTTTCTACATATTATCAACTTATCTTTTACTTTATATCCATTTTGTTTAACAACGGGGTTGACATCCACTAAAGAATTTAACATTGCTCGAGTCTACTTTTTTGTCAACCCTGCATAAATCTATCTAATGAATCATGTTTAGTTCATCTTATTTGTAGGTAATCAGTGGTGGAACCCACCATCTAATTAGCACCCATACATCCATCATGCATATGAGGTAACATAAATCCTCCAACATTTTTGAGTTGTGTACTTTCTTTAGTAGCTAATTCATTAATCTAAAATTAATGAGAAAATACTACAACAGTTCTACAATGTTTTTTGTAGACTATAAGAAGGGAAGAATAATTGTGTCTATTTGTGTAGGAATAACATTTATCAACATGGATTGGATAAGTAGGTCAACATTTTCATCATCTATCAGATAATACTGATATTCTGGAGGTGCTACATGGCATCTTGAAACATCAATTAAAAATACTTCACCATTGAACAAAAATAAATGAAACTATTGAATAGTCCAAGGTTTTGTTTTCTCGAATATAGTGGTTTCCTTCTTCAACAATGTAGCTGATTTAGTATTCATTTTCAACCCATGCAACTTTTATTTATATGGGTCTATCTCCAATTTATTCAAATATGTTCATCTTAGCATAGTAAATAACTTGACATATTTTGGAGGTGTAAGAAAACCTTTTCTATGCAAGAAATGACAAACATAAGAGGTTTTTTGTTTCTATACAATTTTCTAAATATTGTAAATATACCTTTATGAATTTCATCTACATTTGAACAACTAGTTTTTTCAGAATCTATAAGCATCCCCAAATTCTATCCATATTTTGAAAAATAATATGGTTTTTTGTTTATGCGGTATGCGTTTTCATTTCTTGAATGAAGAAACATCACCCTTCATATCCGAGAATAAGACACTTATTATTTTCAGAGTAAATGTGTTCCACCTGAACATGTAGTGTCCCCAAATCAATAACTTCTGAGGATAGAACAATACCAACTTCCTCTTGATTCCCGTTTATAACAAAAATAACCATAAGTCGCCATGGTAGTTTTCAGTGGAATGGATTTCAACAAACCATTCCTCGTCTCTTTTCTTCTAGTAATGATCACTTGTGATGAAAGGAATTTTCATGAACAGAGCACGAACAATGAAAGACATTTTGCCTATAATTAGAGTAAAATACATTAATAATTAGAAAATTTTGAAGTTTAATTTTTTTCTCACATTTTCTGATAAGGAATTTAAATACTATGCTAGCGGTCACCAACCTCTAGATTTCTTCACTATGTATCATTAGAGATTAATTGACTTAATGGTTAGCGACCACTAGGCTTCTTCAGGACATCTTATCTATCATTCAATTAGTTACAATAATTCATATTTTATGGATCAAATCAATAATAAATTTTTTTCTAAAATTCTAATAGCCAATTATGATGCATTGAAAGATAAGAAACCATTTGCACTTTTTGAAAGGATTATCTATGATTCAAAAAATCTATAACATTCCATAGATGGCACGATAGGAATGTTAAAAATATACATTTTAGTGCCAGATAGGCTTCTAGTCGACATATAAAATAACATCTTAAAACATTATTTTTAGCCATTTACACCTATTGAATGGAAAAGCGTAGAGGACATTAAGATCTAATGTTTGGTATTTTTAAAAGAGTGTTCGAGCAACAAATCACATTAACATAGTTTGTGGTAGCTCAGGTTTTTTTATTTTACAAGATGATGTGACTTATGTGTATATCGATCATACTATAGTCGAGAGGATTAAATGCATGTAGTAAGACTAAGGAATATATTTTAGAGCGTAACCATCGGAAGATCTAATTTTTGTATTTTAGGGAGAGATTTTGAGAAAAGCTCAACATTTTTGGTTATATAAAACAATGTGAAATATATGTATATGGAACATACTTTGTAGTCATGGAGATTAAATGTATGTAACTTGTCTAAGTATGATAGTTATAGCTTAACAATTTCTTAATATGACAATAATAATAAATAATAAATCATAAACTAGCTAAGCGATGGATATGATCCTACCATTATAGTCATTGTAAAAACTATATATAATTTAGGATTGCTAGTGTTTTCCATTGATTATAATTGTATCATATTGGCTGGAATGTACATGGCAGAGATAATAGCTGCACTACATACCCTCTAGAGGGATCAAGCCTTATGTAGTTCTAGTAAGATATATTATTTGTAACATATAATTCACATTGGTTCTTATGAGAGAAAATTATTAGTGAATGCTAAGCTTCATTACTTATCGGAATTGATGGAAAAGTAGATGCTAAGATCAACAGTTTCATAATTTAAGAATAATTATAAAATTAAAGATCATAGCTAGAGTTTTTCATTAATTAAAATTGTATCATATTGGTCGATGCTTCCTTGGTTGATCCAAGTGCTACACTACAAACCCTCAAGAGGGATCATGACTTATATATTTCTCTTAATATGTATTGTTTGTAACATATAATTCATATTTATTCATATGAGATAAAATTATTATTGACCACTAAGCTTCTCTAAGTATTGAATGGAACAAAATAACGGCTGCTATGATTAAGTGTTTCTTATTTAAACACTATCTTTATAGTTTTGGAACACTAGGGTTTTTCATTGATTATAATTGTATCATATAATAGCTTTAGATCACTAGCCTTATTATGTAGTTCCTATAAGATATATTTTTCAACACATGTTTCACAATTTTTCCTGTTAAAAAATGTGTAGCGACCACTAAGATCCTTTACTTATTGACAAAAATGCCATATCAGAGCCTAGGCTCAACTAAAATACCATATAGAAAAACCATGGTATAGCTTAGAAGTCACTACATTAATACATTTACCTTTTGACATTATAAACATTATATGTACAGTTTTGGAACACTAGTGTTTTTCATTGATTATACTTGTATCATATAACAAATTTGGATCGTTATCCTTATTATGTATTTCCCATAAGATATATTAATTTGAACACATAATTCACATCATTTCCTATCAAAGAAAAATGCTTAGCAACCGCTAGGATCCTTTACTTATTGACATAAATTCCATATCAGACCCTAGGATCAACAAATTCTTATTTTGAAAATAGCCATAAAATAGTAAAGCATGGTATAGCTTAGTGGTCGCTATGCTCCTACCTTTATCTCTTTTCATTATAAAGACTATCTATATAGTTTTGGAACACTAGTGTTGTTCATTGATTATACTTGTATCATATAACAACTTTGGATCACTAGCCTTATTATGTAGTTCCCATAAGATATTTTTTTAACACATATTTCACAATGTTTCCTATCAAAGAAAATGCTTAGTGACCACTAGGCTCCATAAAGTAACAAACCATGGGATAACTTAGTGGCCGCTAGGATCCTACCTTTACCTCTTGACATTATAAACACTATCTGTATAGTTTTGGAACACTAGTGTTTTTTTCATACTCACACAAAGGAGGTAAACAACATAGGTTACAAATAAAATTATGCAGATATTTTGTTTGAGATTGTAGTGCCATAATTTTTTTCTTTTGAATGCAAGCACAACTAAATATTTCAAATTTTCAAGTGTATTGCATAACTATATTTTTCATATTTCTAAACAACAAATTCTTCCAAATGAATACATTGAAAAAAAAGTTCATGGTTTCATTATGATCTCAAATAACAATCTTACAAGATTCTAGCAACAATAAAATAAAAATTTCTTAGTAATGACTAATGTTTTTCAAGAAACAATAAGTACAAAAATGGGTATTTACAAGAGTGTGACACTTTACAAAGCCACATTTATTTACAAAGTGAAGGCAATGTCCTCCAAAGATGAGGAAGACCAAGATGGCAAGAGGCTTAACTATCTCCAACTTGAGTGTTCTTCCAAAAATGATGAAATAAGAGGCAAGGTTTGTTTAATGTGGATATGCCTTTCCATGGTTGGAAGCCATGCTAGCCTCCCCTAAGCCCATGGGAGAGAGGAAAAACCTTCCACAATGTGCACAAGAATAATGGGATAAAACACAACAAGAAAAATATAAGACCATTTAACCACCTACTACACATGAAAACAACAACATGAGGATAACAAGGTCAACCTCACAAGGGGGAAGAGAAGGAGTAGGATGCCCAAATCAAAAGTGTCCAACCATGGGAGCACCAACAAAACATGTTAACAAAAATCCTTATACCTCATAATCAATCATCCTCCTTATTCCTCCTTTATGTTAAAGAAATCCTTCTTGGGATGATTTTCAAAGCCAAAAGGGTTTCCTCACCAAGAATGGGGAAAGGTTCAAGCCATATGAACCTTTCTCCCACCTCAAACAATATGAGGGGATGATAAGGGACCTTCATGGCTTGACCAACAACCATGAGGTTTGAGAGGGAAATCCATCTCTCTTCCCCTACATTCTCCAAAAACCATCAATCCAAATGATGGTGGAGAGAAAACAAGGAAAACAATAGGAACAATCAAACAACTACATTCACCATACAACTTCACAACACATCATTTCACACACACCATTTCATTGATCAAGCATAGTTAACAAGATAAGCACAACTAAGAAGAAAAATGTTAAGTATCCTACCTCTATAATGCTTTCCAAGACTCTAAGATTTTCCCTTTGTCCAAGCTCACCTCCAAGCTCCCAAAATTCTCCAAGTGCTCCAAAAAAATGAAAAGAAGACCCATTCCTTCCACATGAGGAAGAATAAGAAGAGAAACCCCAAAAGTTTCCTCACCAATGGGAAAGTGACAAGTGTCACCTCCTCTCCTCTCAAGAGTCAAAGATTCCAAAAACAAAATAAGAGTAAACTCACCTTTTATCCCTTATCACCCAAAATACTAAAAACTAAAATAAAGTGGAGCAAATTTTAACAAAAACACACAAACCAACCATCTTACATGGATGGTGACTAAGGAGGGGAAAATGGGAGGGAAACTCCCTCCAAACCTTAGAAATAAGCCCCCCTACCTATTAGGTAGGGTCCAAGGGCCCATTTTCATGCTAAGGGAACTCCCAAACTCAAAAGGGGTCCCTAAAAATACCCAAAATAACCCAATTTCGGGTTTGGCATGCTTGGGCACAAGGGTAGAGGGTGTGGGGTCCACCCAAGGTTCACATGTGGTCCCCAATCCCTTCTACCAACACACACACACACTCTCCCAAAACCAACACTTAATTTAAGAAGAGATCATTAAACCCCTAAGCTAGTTTACTTAATAAAACACACCCTAAACATGATTAATTTTACAAGACATAATTACATTACAATTGAGGGTTCACCCATGGTGCCCAAATAAATACACCTATTCTAAGGCCTCAAACATTTAGCATGGTTAGGACTTAGCCATGTTGTGGGCCACTCAGGCGTACACAAGTGTGATTACATAGCTGCCACAAACCCATCATCTCTTATACCTAATCACTGCACACTCATTGCACACATTAACCACATCTATCCAATATAATAATATCATCTACGCATCACAATTTCAATCAAACTTATAATGCCCTAACATTATTAAACAATTGATAGACAAGCAAAACGAGGAAGGAATGCATACAATTATTAACCTAGTTTGCCACGAATCATCCATAGATAAAATTACAACAACATATACTTAGGCTAGCATGAAAATTACCATTATTAAATCTAGAAAACTATATCATTAATCAAATCAACCACAAGAAACTAACATATAACCAATAAATCTATTATATAACCCTGTTAGTGTCATCAACATCATAAGAAATATATCTATGCGAATCTAGTCAAATTGGCGCTACACACCCAAAATACCATAATGTCTATGAGGATAAAATATCATAGTAAAATGTCCCAAATCTATCGAGTCTCAATCAAAACATTTGTGTCCCATTTGATTTTACATGCATAAAGGGATCAACAGATAATGGAGCTATAAAAATGTGGGCACTACCTCCCCTCTCCTAGAATTAGACTTCCTCCGGACAAGAAGTCATTGGAAGAGATAGGGATATCTAGCCCTCGGTGGTGTAGCATCCTCCTAGTGGTAGCTGATGACTCATCATACTCGGTCCCACTACACTCTAACCTGGTCCAAATCTCGACCCAGAAGGGCCAACCTCCGGTGTTCCGGATGCGTACGGGCTCCAGTCTCCACCGCCCTCCATCCTCTACACCGTAATGCCAACAAATCCAAAACATGAGAAACAGGTACATATCTATGAAGTAAAAAACATGAAAAACATCATGGGCCCATGCAAGGCGTGGTGGTAAAGCTAGACGGTAGGCAAGTGGACCGATGACCTCAAGAATATCAAAAGGCCCCACAAAACGAGGCAATAGCTTAGAACCCTTTCCATATCGGATTAGACTCTTATGAGGACGAACCCTCCATAAGAAGACTTTGTCACCCAATGAGAAGTGACAATTGATCTTCTTGGGTCCGATGCATGGAAGATATGCCTTTTGGCGTGCTCTGGCATGCTCAAGAGACTCTTGTCCTAAAGAGAGAATGGTGAAAACTCTTTGCTCTAAATCTGAAGATAAGTTATTTGGCCCCAAAATAATCTTGTCATCTAGTCTGTCCCCACTCAAAGGTGTCCTCAAGGTCGTCCATACAAATCCGATAGAAGTGGAAAGCCATGCTAATGGAGCTATGATAACTGTTATTGTAGGAAAACTCAACTAAATGCAAATAATCTTCCCACTTCTTTTGCTGGTCCATCACGTACATCCTCAACATGTCCTCAAGAATCTGATTAACCCTCTCTGTCTACCCATCTATCTCTGGATGATATGCCAAACTGAAATTAATCTGTGTACCCAAGGCCTCCTGAAAAGAAGTCCAGAAAACTGATGTGTAGATGGTGTCTCTGTCATTAATGATCATCTTTGGGATCCCATGCAATCTGATAATATCCTCCATAAACACTTTGGTGATGGCCTGTGCATTATAGGTAACCTTGGTTGGTGAGAAATGTGCAACCTTGGTCAACTTATCCACAGTGACCATAATGGCATCATGACGATAAGAGGACATAGGAAGTCCTACTATGAAATCCATGGAGATCACATCCCATTTCCACTCGGGAATGTCATGAGGGTATAAGAGTCCTGCGGGATGAGAATTCTCTACCTTGACTCTCTGACACTCAAGACAACGTGCTACAAAATCTGCTATGTCCCAACAAAGACCCACCAATAATATAACTCCCTCAAATCAGCATGCATCTTCTTAACTCCTGGATGTGCTGCGTATGGGGCTCGATGAGCCTCAGTAAGGATGAAACTATGTAGATCACCTTCATAAGGCACATAAATGCACCTATGTAACCGAAGAAAACCATCATACTCTAACATGCATCCTGAATATCTACCCTCAAAAGAACCCTACGAATCCAACATCTGCCTAGCACCCTCATAAAACTTGTCCGCTAGAAGATGCTCAAGTATCCTACCTCTCAAATTTGACTGTAGTGTCAAAGAAGAAAGCACATGCCATCATCTACTAAGTGCATCTGCAACAACATTTTCCTTTCCTTTGATATACTATACCTCCATGTCATACTCACATAGGAACTCCATCCAACATCATTGATGAGCGTTGAGGTTCAGCTGAGAGAAGATATGTTGTAAGCTACAATGATCAGTCCTCAAGATGAAAGGTCTACCCAATAGGAAATGTTACCAACGCACAAGCGCATGAACAACTGTTGCAAGCTCTAAGTCATGAGTAGGATAGTTAAGCTCGTAGTCTTTGAGCTTACGTGACTCAAAGGTGATCACCCGACACTCCTGCATAAGAACTACTCCCAAACCCTCTAGTGATGCATCAGTGCAAACAACAAAATCCTCTGTCAGTCTGGAACTACTAAGATAGGTGCCGTGGTTAACCTTTCCTTAAGAAAATTGAAGGCCTGCTCACACTTTTCTGACCAATCAAACTTCTTCCCTTTCCTCTGAAGGGAAGTAATAGGGTGAGCAATCCTAGAGAAGTCCTACACAAACCTGCAAGTAATACCTGCTAAACTCATGAAGCTCCTCACCTCGGTGTCTCCTTGATGTGGGCCTTGTGGCTGTCCAAGATGCTTTGTATCTTAGAGGGATCTATGGAGATACCCTCTCCCGATATGATATGACCCAATCTTGAATCTCTGTCTGAAAGAAGATGCATTTTTCTACTCTCTTAAAACCTAAAGTACCTTCTTCAAATGCTCCTCATGTTCCTCCTTGGAATGAGAATAAATCAATATGTCATCAAGGAACACTAAAACAAAGCGATCTAGAAATGTCCTGAATACCCCATTCATGAGGCTCATGAAGACAAGCTGGGCATTGGTCAAACCAAATGGAACCACTGTGAACTCATAATGCCCATAACGTGTGTGAAACATTGTCTTATGAATGTCTGCATCTGAAATGTGCAACTGATGATACCCTGACTTGAGATCGATTTTGGAGAACACTCTAGCTCCCCACATCTGATCAAATAAGTCATCAATCCTAGGGAGTGGGTAATGGTTCTTTATTGTGACTTTGTTGAGCTGTATGTCAGAAGTCCACACAAATCTTGAGAGAAACATCCTTCTTCTTCACAAATATCACTGGCACTCCCAAAGGAGATACACTAGGTCGAATGAGACCCTTCTCTAACAATTCTTGTAACTGAATCTTGAGTTGATGTAGCTCTGGAGTCGTCATCCGATAAGGTTCCCTAGAAGAAACCTAGTGCGAGATCCAGGCAATAATTCAATGGTGAAATCCACCTCCCTACTAGGTGGTAAACCTGGAAGCTCTCCTGGAAACACATCTACATATTCCCTCAAAACTATCTCTGCGTAATCATCAAGGGGTGAATGCTCTGGAGTACTGTCTGAACGATCAATGATAGTGATAGCAAACAACTAGAAACCCTTACGCATGCTCTGATTGAGTTGCTTGGCTAATATCATGCACAAGGAGATAGGCCTCTGCATCCACGATATCACAACTTCACTCACAAGATCATCCCGACACTCAATGACCTTATTTCTACAATCCACCTTAGCTCGATGAGCCTTAAGCCAATCCATACCCAACACTACCGATAGGATCATAAAGGAATAACTCGAAGGTCAAGTGTAGTGAAGAAGACTCCCAAGTCAAGTACACAACTCTCCACATACGAGTCCTGGTGAGTTTAGCCCCAGAGGCCAACTAAAAGAGGCCAAGCCTAACTAACTAAGGAGATACAAAAGAATCTAAAGCACCTAACTATCTACCCACGGTTGCTGGCCAAAACAATGCTAGCCATATAACTAGCCCACACTAGTCCACTACATAAGGAGATAGAAAAAGAATCTAAAGCACCTGAATCAAAAGTACTTGAGAAAAAAGTACCCACTGATACTCTAATAAGTACTGTTGTCTCAATGTGTGGCTTCGATGCTCATCTCGGCGGTTGTCAACTCCCGTGCTCTCTAACTATATACCACGATGGGCACGTCCCACATCACCCACCATCTGCTCGGATCTAGGAGCTCTCTGCATATCCGTAGTAGTGGGCTTGTGCGGACACATACGCACATAATGGTCTAGAGCCCCACAAATAAAACATCCTCCTGTACCCCTCTGAGATGGGGTCCCTCCAAACATGTACTCGAGAGTGCAAACTGAACTCTCTCTGGTCCAACCCTAGCAGATCAGCTGAGCCGAGGACTTTTGCAAAGTAGGCTAGGCTGTGAGTGATGAGTACCGGCCTCTTGTCTCTAGATCCACCAAAACCAACTCTAGATCCACCTCGCTGAAAACTCTAAGTCAGTCTACCCCTCTGATGTTGGTGTCCCTGATGTTGTGTCTGTTGTGATGGGTGTGGAGGAGCTCTCGATGCTAGTGGAAGACCAAGATCCTCCTCACTAGGGGTGGTACTACTCCCGTGCTCTCTAACTATGAAATCCTGAATCACTGTCCTAGAACTTGCTCTTGTTTCTATCTCTATGCTCCTGAGCCTTGGTCCTATTCTCCTCAGCCAAGTAGGCATTCTCAATGGCCTTCTCAAGTGTGGGAGGAGATAACATCCTAACAACTCCTACTATATTTGCATTCAAGCCCCGAATGAACCTATTTACCTATAATTTCTCATCTTACAGGGGAGTCTACATACAAGAGATCCAAGACCTCGGCTCTCATCGTGGGTTCGGGGCAGGGATGCGCGGAGTCCGGGCGGTTAGGAGTTTGGAGGCACTAAGCGAGATTGTTTTTTTTTTTTTTTAAATTAACATTTATATATATATATATATATATATATTTATATGTCATAAGTCATTTTATTTATTATTATTATTATTTATTTATTTTTATTTTTAATTTTTTTATATTTTTTAAAAAATATGAAAGTGAAACTCATCGATCCTCTTCGCACAAAATTCTCTGTATAATTATATATATCGCGCCTTGAATTAGTAGGAACCTGAACCGTTTTTTTTTGAAACCTCCTCGAACAACAACTCCCAAGTCATGGGGCAAGTATCTCAAGTCAAATGGAGCTTCCGCTCCTCATTCCTCCACCAAACGCATTTTGTTGTGTCTCAAAGGAGATGTATGGCAAACTTACTGCTTTGACATTGCTCTCTCATGAGAGTGCAAGCCAAAGTAACTATCCAAGCTAAGGAGCTTTTTGAGGACTCTGCCCCAAAGCCATCTGTCGAACTAGTAGTTTAAAAACGTAGGTGGTGAAGGTGAAGAAGGTCTTGAATCACACAAGTTGCCTGCATGTGTCTCGATCAAGGTGGAGATGCAATGTGGTCTAACAGGGTGAAAGAGGTCACCTATCTCTAAATGGTCCCTTGAAGCTATGTGATTGAATTTGTGATGAAATGAGGCCACCCTCTCACCAAGGATGGAAGGGTGCGTGACCTCTTTGCGTCTTAGGGTACCATGCTGTAGAGCATGAAGGTGGTCTCTACGAGATGTGCGTCCTTGCCAATCAACTCGTCATCTCCCAACTGAATGTCCTCCTCTCTCGACTCTTGTAGGGGAGGTGGGGGAAGACGCTCTGATTTCCAGAGAATCAACAAAGACGTTGATCAGGATATTTGCGATGATGGGGGTCTCTAATATTTGAGGCCCAAAATCGGGGCCGGTGGCTCCGCGTAGGTGCACTACATCTCAAACCTCGAGCTGATCGCCCCCTCTTGGGTGCCATCCCGAACCGAGGTAAAAATAAATAAATTAAAAAAAAATGGTTTATAAACTAACCCTTATCGTATTTTTTTTTTTTTAAGTGATGAAAGCGTTAATTTATTTTATTTTTATTATTATTATTATTATCATGGCAATTTATTATTATTATTATTATTTTGAAGTGATCAATAATTACTAGTGCTTTGAATTTTAAGCCTCACAGTTAATAATTAATTTATATTAATCATTAATTTACCTAAAATCAAATAAACACTAATCCCAATAATAATTTGATTATTTTACTCTACTAAACTCCCTAGGGTCATAAATAAAAGTCTACACCCCTTGTAAATAATTAGTCTCCCCTTTTTATTAATTTTACCCACACACCACCAAAGGTTAATTTACATTTCCCATTAAAATATCATGACTTAAAACAAGGTAGGATTGAAGGAGGATGCCCTAAGATCAATTTTAATCTTGGCCATTGATTTTGAATCTACCCTAAAAGTGCCCTAGTTAACTAGAAGGAGATCAGAGCTGTAAATTTCTCTATGTTTCTCTTCCTCTCTATTCGTTTGTTTCTTCCTTCTTTCCCCTTTTCTTATTTTGTTTCCTTTGTTTCCTCTTGTGCAGATAGTGGAGGAGCTATGGAAGGTTGGCTTCATGGACACCTCACAAAAAAAATTGAAGAAGGAGAAACTAAAACAACCTCCATTCTCTATTTTATATTTTATTTTATTACTTTTTTTTATGTTTAAGGAGATATATATATATATATATATATATATATATATGGAAAATGAATAAAGGGTTTATTCTGGTGATTGATTTCAAGGATATGTTATATATATATATATATATATATATATATATATATATATATATATATATATATATATATATATATATATATATAGAGGGTTTGAATGGCATTGGGAGGTGGCGGTTCCTAAAGGGTGGAGAAATGGCCTTTGTTTTGGGACGAGGTGGGGTGTGAGGCTAAGATGGTGCGGCAAGCGATGTGACACGCGGAGAAGGGGACTATTAAGTGAGTTTTTGCGGAGGCGAGGGGAGCAGGGGGAGCATGGGGGACGCAGGAGTCCGGGAAGAAAGGGGCACGGGGACGGGGTTTCAATTGTGTATGGAGGTAAGGGGATGCCGCGGGAGTCCGGGGCAGATGTACCTGAGACGGAGAAAGGTATTTACGGTTGGTGAGTTGGTTATGGTTAGGGTTTGGAGTGCGGGGGGTTCGGATATTTCTCCAGGGAGTGTTTAATGCCAAAGGGAATCTTTGATGAAGTAGTAGATTTGGTTTTTTTTTTAAATTATAATTTAAGAAAAATTATACATATACATAGGAAATACTAAAATATATTTTACATTATTTATATAAGAGGACATTTTATTTATTATTATCGGGAGAGATTTATTTATTTTTTTTTTTTTTTTTATATTTTAAAAAAATATGAAAGTAAATGTATATAAATATATTTATAAATGTATACATATTGTTTTTGGTTTATTTTTATTGCATTAGTTATTATTTATTTTACTTTATTTTATTTTTTTATAAAAACAAATATGTATAATTATATTTTAAAATCTATGTATTATTTAGTATTATTATGTTGTGTGTGTGTGTGTAATGATTTTTTTTTTGAATCCTACTTTTTGACTTGCAAGACAAAAACTATTATAAAAAAAATGATAATATAACCATTAAAATAGATCCTAAAACTCCATGACCACAAGTTTTCTTTCAAATGAACTAACTAAATGGTATTTTAAATTTTTGCAATACTAACTAAATAAATATTTCAGATTTTCATGCAAGGAGATTACATTAAAAACATCCATGTATTTTTTTTTTGTTAAATGTAAGACCAAAACATTTACTAGTTACCCAAGAGTCCGCGTGTTTGAACCTCGCTCTGATACCAAAATGTAGTGCCATAAATTTTTTTTTTTCTTTTGAATGCAAGCACAACTAAATATTTCAAATTTCAAGTGTATTGCATAACTATATTTTGCATATTTCTAAACAACAAATTCTTCCAAATGAAGACATTGAAATAAAAAGTTCATGGTTTCATTATGATCTCAAATGACAATCTTACAAGATTCTAGCAACAATAAAATAAAAACTTTCTTAGTAATGACTAATATTTTTCAAGAAACAATAAGTACAAAAATGGGTATTTACAAGAGTGTGACACTTTACAAAGCCACATTTATTTACAAAGTGAAGGCAATGTCCTCCAAAGATGAGGAAGACCAAGATGGCAAGAGGCTCCACTATCTCCAACTTGAGTGTTCTTCCAAAAATGCTGAAATAAGAGGCAAGGCTTGTTTACCACCCAACCAATAGGCATCATCACATGCCTTTCCATGGTTGGAAGCCATGCTAGCCTCCCCCAAGCCCATGGGAGAGAGGAACAAACTTCCACAATGTGCACAAGAATAATGGGGATAAAACACAACAAGAAAAACATAAGACCATTTAACCACCTACTACACATGAAAACAACAACATGAGGATAACAAGGTCAACCTCACAAGGGGGAAGAGAAGGAGTAGGATGCCCAAATCAAAGGTGTCCAACCATAGGAGCACCAACAAAACATGTTAAAAAACTCCTTATACCTCCTAATCAATCATCCTCCTTATTCCTCCTTTATGTTAAAGAAATCCTTCTTGGGAGGATTTTCAAACCCAAAAGGGTTTCCTCACCAAGAATGGGGAAAGGTTCAAGCCATATGAACCTTTCTCCCACCTCAAACCATATGAGGGGATGAGAAGGGACCTTCATGGCTTGACCAACAACCATGAGGTTTGAGAGGGAAATCCATCTCTTCCCTAAATTCTCCAAAACCATCAATCCAAATGATGGTGGAGAGAAAACAAGGAAAACAACAAGAAAAATAAAACAACTACATTCACCATACAACTTCACAACACATCATTTCACACACACCATTTCATTGATCAAGTATAGTTAACAAGATAAGCACAACTAAGAAGAAAAAGGTTAAGTATCCTACCTCTATAATGCTTTCCAAGACTCTAAGCTTTTCCCTTTGTCCAAGCTCACCTCCAAGCTCCCAAAATTCTCCAAGTGCTCCAAAAAAAAATGAACCAAGAAGACCCATTCCTTCCACATGAGGAAGAATAAGAAGAGGAACCCAAAATTTTCCTCACCAATGGGAAAGTGACAAGTGTCACCCCCTCTCCTCTCAAGAGTCAAAGATTCCAAAAACAAAATAAGTAAGAGTAAACTCACCTTTTATCCCTTATCACCCAAAATACTAAAAACTAAAATAAAACAAAGTGGAGCAACTTTTAACAAAAACACACAAACCAACCATCTTACATGGATGGTGACTAAGGAGGGAAAAATGGGAGGGAAAATCCCTCCAAACCTTGGAAATAAGCCCCCCTACCTATTAGGTAGGGTCCAAGGGCCCATTTTCATGCTAAGGGAACTCCCAAACTCAAAAGGGGTCCCTAAAAATGCCCAAAATAACCCAATTTCGGGTTTGGCATGCTTGAGCACAAGGGTAGAGGTGTGGGGTCCACCCAAGGTTCACATGTGGTCCCTAATCCCTTCTACCAACACACACACACACACTCTCAAAACCAATACTTAATTTAAGAAGAGATCATTAAAACCCTAAGCTAGTTTACTTAATAAAACACACCCTAAACATGATTAATTTTACAAGACATAATTACATTACAATTGAGGGTTCACCCATGGTGCCCAAATAAATACACCTATTCTAAGGCCTCAAACATTTAGCATGGTTAGGACTCAGCCCATGGGCTGCTCGTGCACAATTGCATAGCTGCCCTAAAACCCATGCTCTCCTATACCTGTCACCTGCACACTCATTGCACACATTAACCGTATCTGTCCAATATAATAATATCATCTATGCATCACAATTTCAATCAAACTTATAATACCCTAACATTATTAAACAATTGATAGTGCAATGTATATAATTATTCACATAGTTTGCCACGAATCATCCATAGATAAAATTACAACAACATATACTTAGGCTAGCATGAAAATTACCATTATTAAATCTAGAAAACTATATCATTAATCAAATCAACCACAAGAAACTAACATCTAACCAATAAATCTATCATATAACCCTGTTAGTGTCATCAACATCATAAGAAATATATCAATATACGAATCTAGTCAAATTGGTGCTACGCGCCCAAAATACCATAATGTCCATGAGGATAAAATATCATAGTAAAATGTCCCAAATCTATCAGAGTCTCAATCAAAACATGTCTATGCATAAAGGAATCAACAGATAACTGGAGCTATAAAAATGTGGGCACTACAGAGATAGCAGATGGAGGTTTCATAGACAACATAAAGTATGAAATAATCCCATATAGTACTAAATTACATATTTATAGTATAGGTGTACATTTTTTTATTGCAGGATCTATTAGTTTCTCTATAGATGACTTAATCATGTGTTTTGCAAGGAATTCCATTCATGATCTGTAACAACACCGCTTTGTCCTACTAAATGGTGTTATGTAGTCAAGCCTTGCTTTTCGGTTGCTTTTGATCTCCATGAAAAAATGACTTGTTCTTCAAGAAAACATAATATTTTTTGTGCATTAACGAAAGAAAATTTAATCCCTTTTCTACTCTAGCATTTATCTCTAGTGAACGCTTTCTGATTTCCACCTTTCTATGTCTCTCTTTGGGTATTTTCGTTTTGAAATTTTCATTCTTGTTCCTATGATTTTTTTTTAGGATAATGATGGCTTGTCACACAGTCACTTTTTATAAATTATATTTTGGTTGAGAGAACCAATATATTTTAATGTTGTTTATTAAGATGATATAAAGAAACATTGCTAATTAATTCATATTACATTTTTTACATGGTTGTCGCTTAGACATTTTAGGAAAATATATGAGGTTAAAAAATTACTTTAAAAATATAAAACCATATTAAGAATTCAATTGTATGATAATTATTTCCAATTATATATGTGTTTCCATGTAGAATTAACCAAATGTAATGTCTTCAACAATTTTATGTTATGTACATTGGAAGTTAAACACATTATATATGCGTTAATATTATTAAATATAATTTTAATCACTATGTATTTAATAATTAATATATTATTCCTTTTGCACCTGATAATCTATGCAAAAAAATCACATAGCTTTGAGGCAGCCACAATATAATTCTTTGATTAGACAACCTATTTACTAAACCTAAATTTTATTTCAAATTACATACACAATTCTACACGTATATTTATATATTCATTATATAAATTCTAGATTTATTTGTTATCATTTATAGATTTTCAATATGATTTATCTTATACAAATACACTCTACTATGGGAAAAAATTTCTACCCTAACGTCTTCTAAGCTATAATTCTTATTTGAAAAAAACATTCATTTACCTTGGCGGCCTCATGGATAAGTTTTTTTATATAGGCAACACAATGTCTTTGGCCCTAGTGATCACTTTTGTTCTTTATCTGTTGTTATATTCGCAAAGATTATCAATTTAGATTTATAAAACAACTATATTGTGAACATTATATATATACCTTTAAGAATAGCTTATCACCACTAGGATGCAGAGAGTAGTCGATGTATATAAAAATTTGTTTTATAACTTCTTAATCACTAGTCTGAGTTTCTATAATTTTCATAAATGTAAAATAATTCTACTAAAATCTCATAAGAAATTGAGAAATCTATACGTATACCTATATAACACATTAAATATATGATTTTAAACGTATATGTATGTATCCATTATATAAACGCTATATTTATTTATTATCTTTTATATTTTTTCAATATGATTTCTCTTGTATGAAGAAACTCTACATGATAATAGTTGCGTATAGAAGTGCCCACTAGGCTATAATTCTTATTTGGAGAAAAAATTCATTTACCTTTTGTGGCCTCGTAGAGAAGGTTTATTTTATATAGGCAAACATACTATTATTTAGGGCTAGCAATTAATTTTTAGTTTGTCTTGTGTTATATATGTAAATATTAAAAATTATATTTATAACATAACTTCATTATGAACATGATATATTTACCTTTAAGAATAGCTTAGCGGCCACTAGGGTGAAATGATTAGATCGTTTTGTATTTAAAAATTGTTATATAACTTCTAGGTTGCTATTCCATGTTTTTTTCTTCTCATAAATGTAAAAATATTTTTCCAAAATTTCATAACAATTAGAGAAATCTATACGTATACTGTATAACACATAAAATACACAATTCTAAATGTATATTTATGTATCCATTATATAAAATCCAAATTTATTTGTTGTTGATTACAAATTTTAAATATGATTTCTCTTGTATGAATACACTCTACATAAAAATAATTGTACACTAGCACCCGCTAGGCAATAATTCTTATTTGGAGAAAAAATTCATTTACCTTTAAGACCTCATGGAGAAAATATTTTATATAGGCAACACATTGTTATTTTGTGTTAGCAATCACTTTTATTTTTTTATCTCGTGTTATATACAAAAATATTAACAATTTAGATTTATAACACAACTTCATTATGAAAATGATATATTTACCTTTAAGAATAGATTAGCGGCCACTAGGGTACAATGAGTAAATCATGTCATATAACTTAGGTCACTAGTCCAAGTCTATAAGTATACCTATCTATTCCATAAAATACATACTTCTACACACATATATTTATGTATCCATTATATAAACTCTAGATTTATTTTTTACCATTTATATAAACTCTTGTATGAATACACTCTACATGAAAAATTTTGCCTACTCTAGCGACCGCTAGGCTATAATTCTTATTTGGAGGCAGTCTTCATTTACCTTGGCGGACTCATGGATATGTTAATTTTTCTATAGGAAACACACATTTTTGGGCCAAGCGATTGCTTTTTTATTTGTCTCATGTTAAATATGTAAATATTAACAATTGAGATTCATAACACAACTTCATTATAAAAATGATATATTTACTTTTAAGAATATCTTAGCAGATTGCTAGGATTCATCGAGTATTTCACGTCGTATCTAAAAACTTGTTGTAAATATTCATAGTCACTTGTCCACTAGGTTATCCCAAGACATAATATTAAGACCTTACAATCGGTTGGATTAAACAAATTAAATTAACATAATTTGAGCTAAGCGGACACTAGGTACTTCCACAATATAATATTTGAGCTTAGTGGTTGCTATAATTTATCAAGTTATTGAATGATATTTTGAGCTTAGCATCCACTAGCTTATGACAAAACATAATATTTGGATCTTAGCGGTCTCTAGGTTTCAATAAAAGAAAGTAAGATATTATAATCTTAGTGGTTGGTAGGTTACACCAAAACATAATATTACGATCTTAGTGAATACTAGGATTTAACAAATTAAATCAACATAGTTTGAGGTTAGTGACCTCTAGGTATTTAAACAATATATTATTTTAACAGAAAGAGTCACTAGAATTTAACAAACTAAAGAAAGACATATTGAGTTTAATTTACGCTATGTTTTGTTTCAACATAACTTAATAAATGATATTGTAATATTCGAAGATGCAAACAAGATATGTCTATATTAATTAAATTTATCGTATGATTTTTTTATGAAAAGGATATTATATTATATTAATTCAATACAATACAAAATAAATTTCAATAAAAAAAATTGGGCAAGTATGAGAGCATGCCCCAAAACCACCAACAAAGCTAGGCTAAGCCTAGAGCAACGCAATTCAAACTAAAGCCGAGCCTAGAGAGTACAAAATATAGGCATAACCTAAAAATAGATTAAAAAAACAAAATCAAGAAGCAACAACAAATATTCCGAGGTGGGCAGATCATGATCATCTAGCCACCCCAAACTAGGTAAGTCCTTTCTAGCATTTGGAAGTTACCAACCAATAGTAAATTATTCCTCTGGGTCCTCTTCCCTGTGAGTAGGAATGGTGAGGTTGAGGCGGAGAAATTTATCTAGTGGTGGCATTGAGACAACGGGTGCCAAGTATCATGATGTGTAGTAGCGGAAAGAGGAGAACCCCACCCATGTTGATGAGGTGGAAATCCCCAACCCTTACGGTGAGATGATGAAGGCATAGGCAAGCCCCGAACACAACGATAGGACAATGAGTATCGGTGTTGATGCACTGATGGACCGGGAGCGGTGAGCATTCATCGAAAGCACATCGGCGAGGCGGTTGCACACTGCCAACATGGGGGAAAGATGAGGGTGCCTAGTAAGAGATGCACGGGAACTCGAGCAACATTACATGGGCCTTTACCCCAATTTTGCGGCGGGGTCTAGAGGTGGTCTACCTCTAGCGCAACCTTGTTGGCCGGAATTTGTATCTAGAGAAGCACATTGGAGATCACCATAGATTTATTATAAATGAAGAAATATTGATCAACTACAGAATTCTCGAAGAAAAATAGTTTCTTTATTTCCATATCCAAAATAGAATATCCCCTCTGAAAACATGCCAAATTTGGGTAAACATAGGTAGAAGCTTGGGATTATCTCCCAAAAGGATATGCTACCAAGTGAAGAAATGAGGCCGTAAAGGAAAGATAAATGAATGTATCCAGTTCAGAATTTTTAGCCTTGGGACAAAACCGAGAAAACATGAAAGATTGTTTCAGATGACCACAAAAAGGACATTTGGGAGTGGGATCCCAATTTCAACAAGACAAGCCCGATAATAAGGCCTTGGTGAATAATACACCAAAGGAAATGAGAAATATCAGGCTTTGCACATAGAGTCCAAATAGTTTCAAATTAAATATTTCAGATAAATAATGTGGAATGAATTCCCAACATGTATTAAGTTTATCTACCATGGGTAAATAAGGGGAGAGCCAGCGATAGCCTTTATTGTATTTGTAATTATAGAATGGGGTATATGCATACCACTTCTAGTCCATCCACCATGGGTGAGAGGAATACACAAAAATCTTATGCAACATGTGGTCGGGAACCAAATTGATCATAGTAGTAAAAGTATCATGGTCCCGGTTGGAAAGCTTAAATATAGTTTTGAAATATGGCGAAGAGAACTAGATTTGAGCAATTTACTGGATGAATTCCTTGATGGTGTGAATATTCATGTTTGAATAATTTGAGCATGGAGATTCCGGGTCCTCTTCCAAAAACTTATCTTGAGATTGAAAAATCGGTAACCACGAGAGATTGTTGGTTGACAAAAGCCCATTTCGAAAGGCATCCCCCTTCCACAAAATCCAAGGCTTAATACATTCCCAAGCTGTCCAAATGATCTTAAGAAAAAAGGTGCCAAAATTTTTAACAAGCACTAGGGTAATGAGAAAATTGAAAAACCCAAATCCTTTCCACGTAGGGTGTCCATAAAGGGAATGTTCAACAATATCGTATCGTATAAGAACTTTCCAATATATTCCAATCATAGCGCTCACTAGATTATGCTACCACATAATCGTTGGATCCTAGCGGTGGTTAGGATTTAATAAACTCAATTAAGGTATTATGAGTTTAGTAGCCACTAGGTTATGCCACAACATATTATTTTAGGATTTAATTTTCTATGGTTTAATAACTTTAATTATGATATTATACAATATTTAGTGGTCAGAGAGTTATGTCAAAACATAATACTTGGATCTTAGTGGTCACTATGATTTCACAAATTAAATCAACATACTTTGAGCTTAGTGGCCACTAGGTATTTAAAAAATATATTATTTTGACCTAAAGAGTCACTAACATTTAACAAACTAAAGAAAGACATAATGAGTTTAGTTTCTACTAGTATATCAAGATACTAAATGATATTTTAAACTTAATGTCCACTGGATTATGACACAACATAATATTTTGATCTTAGCGGTCACTAGGTTTCAACAAAATAAAGTAATATTTGGATCTTAGTGAATACTGGGATTTAACAAATTATATCAACATAGTTTGGGCTTAATGGCCACATTAGGTATTTAAACAATATAATATTTCAAGAAAAAAGTAACTACTAATTAACAAAGTAAAGAAATACATATTTAGTTTTGACTAGTATATCAAGTTACCGAATGATATCTTGAACTTAACGTCCGCTATAACTTGAGTTTAGTTTCCTCTAGGTTATGTATCACAAACAAGGTATGTATAAATTAGTTGAATTCATTATATGATTTCAAGATTTTAAATTAATATATTTTGATCAGAGTGCTCACTAGTTTATACCTCCACATAAAATTTTGACCCTTTTTTTCTATTGGTACTTAGGAGAAGGCCCCAGCTGAGAAAATATTAGTACACAAAGAACCAATCCATGATAATTCTTCCTAGCAATGGACTCCCATGATGATTACAAGTAACTTATTGTACTAGATATATGCCAAAATGAATGGGGGAATAGTTGTAATCAGCTTTACTTCACCCAAAAATACTTCCTATACCTATACACTTCATTATACTGAGACATCTATTCTAACCCTTAATAGAAAACTAAAGACAAATGCATATGTAGTGCCGACCAGTACTTTGAATTAGGGGTTCATGCTACATGGAGGGAGTCTTACAACTCCATAGGCTTTGAAGCATCTCAACTATCATTCATCACACTATGGGACATATTTCGCATGAGACCCTGATATTTACCTCTAACCAACATCTTTGTTTCCTTCAATAAGTACACATCCACTGGCATTTTAGCTTTGGAGTACATGAGCACACAACTAAACCATCTTCTTAATACATTTGTTTTGACAATCCATTCATTATTCTTTCAAACACGCTCTTGTATCATTTAGGATTTTGAATGAAACAATTGTACTCATAGTTAACCATGACCTTAAAGATATATTTTAGTGAGAGGGAGATCAATTCACATCTTCCCATATTAGTATTTTGACAAACATCATGCATAGAAATAAGTTGTGCTAATTTTTGCTACATAAACTTGCAACATTGATGGTTTTAATGTTTTCACGTGTGATATTAGACATGCATGCCTTTAACGACTCTTTTCATGAATAATAATACTCACCATGTAGTGTCGACCAGGATAAAACATTTTTGTTAATAAAAACAAACAAAAATAAATAATAAATAAAATAAAAGTTTTAAAATTAAAAAGGCCCATGAAATATTGGGCGGTTTAGGGCAAAAAGGGGGATCCTTATGGATTTTTCTTCTATCTGATTGCGGAAGGAAAACAATAGCTGCCACCATGGGAAGAAGCTACACACCTATTCTGTACACCCACCAGGCATGAGGGAGGCTGTGTTCCTTCATTTTGGACACAGGGATTACTGTATTACACAAACAGTAAAATGGCGGGCATGGGCGATTACGACCGTGTACAGAAGACATGGGTTTCCTTAGGAGACAGTCACATTGTTTCACGTGTGCAACAAACCGATCTCCAACCTGATGAGTTTTCTTTTACCTGCATACTCCCAGCCTGTGTCAAAAAAAAATGCGCTAGCATTCTCCCAGACCTGCGTGACTTTTATCAAAGCATAAAAGACATAGGAGTTTTGTCAGATGTGGTAGTTTCAATGCATTGGTGGATGCGTTGCAGTGTTTGACCAAATGAAACAACGAGACAACTTCTCACGGGACAGGTCTTCGGCTGGGCATGGAGTGCGTGGGGGTTCCTTAGGAGACAACCACACTATTTCATTCGTGCATCAAATAGGTCTCCAACCTGATCAGTTTACATTGCCAGCATACTTCAGCCTGTGCCAAAATACGAGTTCCAAGGTAGGTTTGGACTTCCATGTGTTTTCCCCAGTCAGCGCCAAAATAGGAGTGTGGGAAAAAAGTATGGACACCCATTAAAGCATAATGTAAATATTTTTAGCAGTGAATGTGGGGAGAATATTGCAGGTCGTGCACATGTGTTAGGGAAAGAGGTTTTAGCAGGTTATCTCCAGGAAACTCTAAATTTTTTTATCATTATTGTGCAAGGGTGGAGGCACATACATGGCACGTGGACTCTATTTGACAAAATTCCTCAAAGAAAATGTGGTCTCATGGAATGCCATGATGGCAGCCTATGCACAAAATGGATTTGTTTGAAAGGAACATGAATTGTTTGTTAGAATGCCTCAAAGAAATGTTGTCTCTTGGAATGCCAAGATTTCAGGATATGCACATAATGGATCTATTCAAAAGGTTTTAGAAATGCACAAGAAACTACTTATTCTATTGGAAAAATTCAAGCGATCGGGAAGTTGGTGTGACATGGGGAGGTTAGATCCAGGCTCGTGAACTGGTTGACGAAGTGCAAGTGAGATGCAGAACCGAAGCCTGCGGGTTTTGACCGACTCCATTCCTCCCAGGCATGGTTCACCTCCCCTCATCTTTCATAATTCTTGTGTTTTATTTTTCATTTACAACTTAAAATAATTTTAAAATATTAGGATTTTAATACAGTTAATTGTTTATTTCAACTCATGCAAAAAAAAAAATGTCTTGTCATAACTCACGATGTCAAAATAACTCGCTACATTAAAACATGAACTTCCACCCTCATTCTGAGGTGATTTAGAAAGCTTCCTACCCAGTTAGATCACTACAATTTTGGTATATCGACAAGACAAGTTTGACTTCCCAGTAATATTGTTGACCTTCTCCCTATTTAAATAGTTAATTATTGCATTTTAGGAGACTCATTAAGTACCCTTCATAACTCTGAAAACGAGATGTGAAGCTTCATTCGTGTACCTTGGTATGCGAGGAGTCACCTTGACCTTTGGTTTGACCCTGAATGAACATATGAGATCTTTTTGACACTCTTATAGGAGCCATGTTACATTGTTTTATAGTAGTAGAAAGCTATTAAATCTATAAAGTTGGCTTTCATTTTGAACCGCCATTTGAAACCTAGATAGAGAAATTATTTCCCTTCTTCGCAAACCTCTAGTGGTTATACTATAAAATTGCATGGAACATTCAATTTAAGGAAAATAACTTTTCTAGATAGTTTGGCAAAGCCATTTTGTAGGCCCCCAATCGTAGTTTGACGAGGTCAAACTGGACCAATTTCGACTTGTCGCTCTAGAAAACTTGTCACCGTTTGAAGATGGTTTTCTAGTTCTTAGTTCCATCGACTTTGTTGAATTCTCCTTATATAGGGGAAGTTGTAGGAAATGTGTTGTATGATCATCCATCGAACATCAGTTTTGAACGTGGATTTCCAAGCCCTCGAGCTAACTTTTGGTCATTTTACACTGGGCAAACTACGACCAGTGGCCTCGGAAAACTAGCCGCCAAACGCAAACCGTTCACTTTTTCCCAATTCCGTCAGTTTCTTTGAATTCTTGGTATATCTGGGGACACGTAGAAAGTTAATTGTGGCATGTTTTCTCATCGGAAGATAACTACTATAAGTGGTTTCTTAGCCTCCAAGCCTGTTTTGAATGTTTTGTAGCTAGTGAGAAAATGTAAAAATAGAAAGTTACGGGACCTTCGTAGGGTTTCCAAACCACCCTGGAAACTTTTAACACATGTAATTAACTGTTTAAAACCCTATAGTGTAACTTGTTGTGTGCAATATAACTTTTGACAAAATGGTTTTTCTCTCTCTCTTTCCTTCTTTTCTCTCTCCTGGGTTACAAAATGAAATAAAACGAAATGTAATGAATACATGTCTCTAAACCTCTTTATTTCGATTGCAAATTGAAATCATTATCAAATGTAAATGGGAAAACTAAAAAATGTTAATTAGGTTAGATTAGGGTGGATGCCATGCCAGTGAATTATCGCTGATATCATGCTCACGTGGTTTTGCAGGATGGCGAAAAGGCGATGGGTAATTCATTATTCATTATTGTAATTTTTACAGGTCATTGTAAAATGAATAACTGTATAATGTAGTCTCTTGTTACAGAAAAGTTATATTTGAAATTTGTTAATATGTATGAGATGCTAGTTTTAGGGATATCTTAGGAAATGTGCATCTAATCACCGGTTCAATTTGATTCTTAGTTGTGTATGGAAAAAGGGTTTGATATATATATATATATATATATATAGTAAATGAAATTGAAGTTAATATATTGTAGTACTTTTTCAGTATTCAATAAACGATTAAATTAATTACTGGGTTATATTCTTACCTTGTAAACGTAATAAAGAGTTTTTAATCGAAACACTCAACCCTAATAAAATATTCATGCATAACTTACTGCATGTGTGATCCTTTTTACCATATAAGAAATTTAAAACCATAGAATGAACTTAAACTTTGCACTCGATGGAACCTCCTAGGTTAGGTAAATAAAACCCCTAGTTAGATTTTACCATCATAGTCATTATGTTTAGTGACATTGTCATGAACCCATATTTTAGGAATGACATGGTCCAACTTTATCCAGAGTATGTGGTTTCCTTCTAGTTTGGGTAATCACGAGAAGAATTCCCTCTCTTCAGGTATGACACCAGGTTGAGTGGTGAAGACCACCTTGGAAGTCACCTTATGAGTCCTTGTTTGAAGGAACGACTAAGCGGTGCTACCTTGGTTTCTATCAAAATAACATCTTGGTATTTTCTTGAAGGTGGTTTAGTATAAATATGTCCACTTGCCTTAAACTCATATATAGTTGAGGCATAGATCATTAGGTGCATATTGGAATAAACCAAACCTTAGTTGATTAGGAGGTGTCACTTGTGGTTCATGTATAGTTTACAATTCTTCCAATCATGTACCTCTTCAAGATGTTAGACAAATACTTCTGTAACTCCTGTTACAAAACAATGCTAATAATGAGACCATAGTGTGATGTAAGAGCATATCATATAAGATGAGAATGAGATTGGAGATTAGGATTAAGGTCACTCTTGGAGTCCTTATAACTTAATTAAACATTATCATGTGTTGCAAAGAATATGAATTTCTTTGGTGTGATCAAACTTCAAGAAAATAAAAATATATATATATATATATATATATATATATATATATCAAATTTGGAATTCAACAAGTTATTGAACTATAATGATAATGGTAGGGAAATAACTATACCATGATCAAAGAATGTTTTGGGAAAAATCTATATTGAATCTAAGTCTCCCTCAATCCCAAGATTTCATCTTGACATCACGTTAGGTTCACTTGTGTAGCAAGGTTAAATTTTAAACATTGAATAAGTGTTTTGGGAAGCATAATCTTAACATAAGAATGAGAGAATTAGAATTTTGTATGAAATTTGAAATATGGAAAATACTTATGTAAGTTATGAAGATTGTCATAAGGGTAAAGAGCAAAATTAAATGGTTGAACAATAAGTGAAATGTGAAACAAATTTTCAGAATATGTAGGTGGAAAAAGGGAGAAAATTATGCTTACATAATAATGTTATTGGATGTTTAACATACTCTAGATGTAACCATGGTAATTATGTGTTATGGGTTGTCAATCCTTAAGTCCTTTTTATTGTGGTTGTGTTATTTCTAGCATTCGTTCATTGGGGAAAGTGTGGCATTGATATGTATATGGTGTTCTCATGTGTCTATGTGGGTCGATGACTTGTGTAAGTGTCGTATGTGTTATAGAGTTTTCCTTACTTGGAGCCTTGTGGAATTGTGTAGTGAGCAATGTAAGTCAAAAAAATATATTCCTAGTATTTTACTATTGAAATTGTGTGTGTAGAAAGGTGGGAACTATAACATATAGGAAAGATTAGGCCTTTCAAAGCATCTCGGCTCTAGCTCACCGATGATATTGACTTCTAATTCCCCTTTACTCGATAAACGAAGAGGAAAAATCCACACAACCTTCCATAATTTTCACTTTAGTGCCACCAAGGAGTTCTACACCCTCATTTCCCAAAACCACCTTCAAACCATGCACAATCACCTACATCCCCGACATCGGGTATGGACATGATATTAAAGGTGACTAGACTCTCTTCCAAATTATCATGATCCTTATGAGAGATAAACTTCCCATAAGAGTTAGTATGTTTGTTGCACTCAACCCTTGCGCCATGTCAAAAATGTTCCTCCTCCCTTTGGATTGGTTTAATTCAAGCATTAGATTTCATATTCTCTCACAAATATCAACATCCTCTTCTTCTTCAAAGTGGTATGTGAGTTACTAGACCTTCTCAATCCAATTCCACATAGTTACATTCCATATTTTCCCATCCATCTAAGAAGTAAATGATTCCCCAACATCCTTTCCTATTATATCCCTTCACATATTCCTACTAGGACCACACTCCATGCTACCCAAGAAAACACCAGCATCCCTATCACCATCACAGAGAGACACAAAGCACAATGAACAATAACAAAAAGATGACAGAGGTAGTGAGATGTCTAGCCAACCTAGAGATATAAATCCACTAGTTCACAACACACGAATGGATATAAGTGTGAGGGTACCTAAGATCATCGATTGGATATCCTAATCATAAATATCATGCTTCCCATTAAAACTCTTAAATTCCCGACACCATCTTACATCTCGCATGCGTATAACCATTAATTGATCTTGTTTATTACGAATGCACTCTATTGATGTCATAAATGCCCATTAACAATGCACATGCCATATCCTCTTGTCGCCACCAAAAGCTTACGCCTCAAAATAACCTAACAATTTTTATTAAAATCTTATAATTCGCTACGTTTTGACAAATTAAAGTAAGTTGTTTTGAGCTTATCAACCTTTGAGTTAATCAACCACATTAACTTTAGATAACTTTATAGAAATCAACATATGTATAAATTATTCAAATTTATTATATGATTTTATGATTTTAAATTAATATATTTTGAGCTTAGTGGCTGCTAGGTTATGCCACAACATATTATTAGTACCTACCTCTGATAGGAATACTATACCTTTCATGTAAATAAATAATTTTTTCCCAACCCACTAATCAAAATAAAAAAATTCAGTTCACTTCAAACTTTCTACCTTCTTATATTTTTTTTAAACATTTATCTAATGTAAATAATTCATTCAACTATTTCCTTATTGGTTAGTTGGTTTTGATTTGAAAAATATAAGGCCTTATTCTAGTACTAATTTTTTTCATTTTAAAAAACTTAAATTCTTATAAAGACATGTGTCTAGTATTTAAATGAGATTTTGACAATAAAAATAAAAAAATCTCCTGTCATGTTTGTGACTTAATACTTGCATTAATGCTAGCATACTTTTGTACCCATTTATTAAATTTGCACCCCACCGCCATACAAGAGGTAAAACACTGAGAAAATTATCAGCCTCCACTTTGTGTAACAATTTTTCCCAAGATTTACAGGGCTTTGGAAAGCATTGGAAATCATTGAAAGTCGATTCAAAATGAGTGCAGATGAAAATGGCTCAGCCACCACTACCAATGACCTCAAAATTATCTTAATCTTGATCACTTATCCTTTTTCTTCCTTAAAATGGATATTAATACACCATAGCTCTCACCTGGGAAGCCTGCAAATGCTTTGCCACATATCCATCATTATTATCTTTTATCCGGTGTAAAAACATGTCTTATGTGGAAAAACATGGAAAAATTTGGTCGTTGAGATTGGAGAGAAAGAGGAATTGGAAGGGAATTTGGTTTAACATAGGCACCAGAATGGGCACCTGTGTGGTGATTGGAAAATTTGTGAGTCGTGTTTCTATAAATCTAAGACCGAATACAAGATGGAGACCAAAAAAGGAAGGAATTTAAAGCTACAACTTTAACTATAAGGAATGTGAGGTCGGAGAGGTCATGTCAAACCTGGAAAGTGGGGCATCCGGATGAGGAGTAATATCTCTAGGTACGATTCATGCCCACTACCCGCCATCAAATTTATTATACCATTTCACCGTACTCTACTTCTTTTTCATCCCCAACAAGTCCTCACATTTGACGCCCACCCTTATTTACCCTTTTCTAGTGGTTATGTAAATGGGTATCGGATGCCAAATAATTGTTTTTTAAAAGGCTATATACAAAAATTGAAATTCATGGCAAGCCATGAAACCATGATACCAAAAAAACATACTCCACTTATAAAAATACCATAATCTCTCTCAATATGCAATCAGCGTCATGGTCAAAGGAGGATTATATTCAATCATCATCATGGTTGTGGTTCTTGTGGTCAGAGGAGGAGGTGGATATTATTTGTAAAGTAACTCATAGGTTTCAATGATTGGACATTGGCTCGAGCATTGTTGATTCAACAATATTCAAGTGAGAATTTAACTCTATATTTTATGTTGCATCTTTGTATTCTCATCTACTCCAAAGAAAAAATAAACTCACCACGAGATTCATCCTCGAACTATAGAAAATTTCAGAGAAAAAAAAGGAAACACTAGTAATCATCGGACTAGATGTAACCCATGGTTTGATGAAATTTTTGGCTACCATTCTCACTAAAATTTCACTACAATACAGTAGTGAAAGCATGAATCCCTTTGAAGTGTCATATAGTTCAATAATCTGGTAGATATTGGACCATCAACACCTATTGCCTACACATGTCAATGCAATTGTAGATAAAATCAAACCAAGGTAATAAGAAGGATTCCCATCTAGAATTGGATTTGAGTCATTAGTTGATGCATTTCTGATTCATATCAACCATGGCATCACCATGCCTACGTGATTTGAAAATTATAATGTTTTACATTTAGATCATACACCACCACTTTTTCCCTTTTATTCTCCTCACACTTCACTTTACCCCCATAGTAACATCAACTCAAATCAAGCTAGTTGTATGCAGTTGCATAAATTATTTTTCTATAAATTTGATGCGGTGACATCATTTATTTACAAGCCTAATAAGTGAAAATGATCAAATCAGTTACTAATTAAATATTTTAATTTTTTCCCTACTATTTTTTGAGAATGGTATTCAATGCAATGATGGTCATTTCAATATATTTTACAGGAAAGTCCCATTTTCATAAATCTTATTAACTTTTGAATAGACATGACAGCTGAAATATGTCACTTCCAAATTTCTAAAATGCCATTTCTTATATTTTATATATGTAGTTAGTTTCTTTTTTTAATTTTTTTTTTTTTAAGTTTCTCCTCATATATGTAATGAAATATAAAAATCTAAATAATAAATGCATCACTTTAAAGTTATTAAATATGATAACACATGTCATGTTCTCAATATTTGTTTAAAAAAAATTAAAAATTATGTATTGGAATAAGGCCTTTAAATAGTCATATCATATAAAACCACCAATATAGAGATAGATAAATGATTAATTGTATAATTATAATATTACAAATTTACATATCAACATTTAGACATTACAAATATTGACTCTAGGAAAATAATCTTGAAAAATGATTGGTTAGAAATTGTTGAAGTAATAAACTTGGATGAAAGGTATAGTAACCTGCCTACGGCAGGAACTAATAATATTATTATTGTTCTTGTCTTTAACACAATATAATTCATATAAAATTTTTAATACAAACATAGAAAAAAAAAAATATTGAAAAAAATTAACTTACAAATCTATTTTTTATTGCAAACAAGGATAAAGAAAATATCAAACATTTTTTTCTTATATTACCTAGGGAAAGGGCCCTAGCCCACAAAAAATATTACATGAACTTTCTAGAGATAACATCTCTTATCTTTGGTAATCCTAGTGTAAGCATGTTATCACGAAAAGGTGAAAATATATGGCAATAAGACATTGCCCATTTAGCCATCCTAATTCAACAAAAATAGCCAAGTTGTATACATAATTGAGATACAAAAACTATATAATTACAAAGAATTATTACATATTACCAGCATTAGCTCCTTTACCACTACTATGCCCAGGAGGAATAATACATCATGCATCAAAACATTGCCTACTCGACTCACTAGAGGTGCCCTCATAGGGAAAATTTATAGTTGCTTCGGGAGGAAGCATGAGTCTCAGGTGATCAGCTATGGCCTTTATCCACAAAGAAGGGATTTTAGTGCCTAGAGGATAGCGTACACATGAAAATTGGCATCATCTTACCTCCTCTTTCCCCTACTTTCTCAAGCTCAACATGGTCCAAATGTAGAGAAAACTGACCAGAGGTGTTTGAGAGCATATTGGCGCCACATATACCCTGCGCCACATCAAATATATTACACCTCCTAATTGACTACTTGGGGTCCAACATTAACCCATGAAAATGGGAACAAACCTCCTCACCTGACACCTTTGATATCATGAGTGATTGAACAAATATATGAGAGGCATCGAAGCATATTAGGGTTTTGAATTTTTCCATCTAGCCACTCTTCAAATTAAGCTTCCACATTAGCTTTGCGAGGAATGAGAGTGATGTGAGCCCTTCACAACCATAGGAAAAGCTCAACCCAAACTAGTAGCACACTTCCTCAGCTTCTACTACTTTCCATCTCTCGAAATAAAGACTCTAAGCTTTCCAAACTTCCCAAAATTACATGCCAAATGTCCTAGATGTCACGGTACTTAAAGTGAAGGTGGAGGAGACAATCAATTCACCTAATTTTTCATTTAATCACCTCCTTGTTGTCAATCCCACCACATAAGAAAAGGATATCAACCTCGAGTGGGAGGCTCGAAGACAATTCAATTCATATTAATGATTTAAATCATTAATTAAGGCCTTTTGTAAGGCCATTGGAAAATTATCTATTCATTTCCTTAAGAAAATTCCTTCCCCACCCTTCATTCTTACATCCATATTAGTGAGATGGATTTAATTTAGAAATATTTATGATGTGATTTGTTAAATAAAGTTTATTAATTTTTATGAATAGTGTACTATTTTGGATGTGCCTCTTGTCCAAGCTTGCAAATAAGTCTTCCTTTTTGGATAAACATTAAATGTAGTGAATATTTTATTAACATTTATTTTTTTCTAAAATTCATATCTTATTTAAAGATTGTACAAATGTCTTTCTTAGAATTTTTATTTTCTTAAATAGAATAAATCAATGTTGCAACAAGGCCTCATATTTTTCAAATCATTACTAACTAGCCAAAAAAGAAAAAGATAAATAAGTTTTGTAGATTAAAAACATATTTAAATAAAATATGAACATTAGAAAGTTGAAAGTTATACTATGTCCATTTTTTTGGAAAAGGGGAAATATGGGGGTTTTGAAAGGACCCGCATCCTTTTACAAAAAGGCCCTTAAGGAATAATAAGACATTGAAGCATAAAAGAGAGAAAATCCCGTAGGCAGTAAAAGATAAAAAGCCACAAATGCACGACCCAAACAAAGAAAATTTACATTTTGTGAGGAGAAATTATTTGTTTGAATGAAAAGTATAGAATTCCTGTAGGAGGCAGGAACTAATAAAGTAAGATGTTTTGAGCTTAGTGCCCACTAAGGTAAGATAATACTTCCACAATATAATATTTTGAGCTTATGTATTGCTAGCATTTAACAAGTCAAAGAATAATATTTTTAGCTTAGTGTCTATTAGCTTATGCCACACCATAACAATTGGATATTATCAATCGATGGGATTTAACAAAATAAAGTAAGATATTGTCATCATAGAGTCTACTAGGTTATGTCACAAAAACATATTTCAATGTACAACTACTATGTCCATTTTTTTGGAAAAGGGAAAATATGGGGGTTTTGAAAGGACCCGCATCCTTTTACAAAAAGGCCCTTAAGGAAAAATATGACATTGAAGCATAGAAGAGAGAAATACCATAGGAAGAAAAAGACAAAAATCCACAAGGGCACGACCCAAATAGAGAAAATTTACAATTTGTGAATACTTTTGAGGATAGCTGGTGCTTCCATAGAACAACAATGGTGTTTATGTTAAAATAATAAGCAACATCTTAAAGTTTCCTTGTTCCTCAAAATCTCCTTCCACAAATCTTTATTTGTTCTTTTGTTCTCCAAAATCTGTTTGGTTCTCCCACTCTTGGATTACCATATTTTTTCACAAATAGCTCTTGTTGTAATCTAACACCAAAACATTGATTGGAAACTCATTCTTAATATGAATATCTTCTAAAATGTTGTCATTGGCAACGTTAAGGATGTTTTAGCCATTTAATTTTACCGAGTATGTGCAACAGAGGACTATTTTTTGACACAAATAAGGCCAACCAAATAATATCAACTTTATAAAATTCATTTTCTCATTAATTCCTGTGTACCACCATGACCATAAATCGAATATGATATTCACTTTTTTATTGTGTAAATTAATCCACCATCCATACCACGAGGCTTCTTTTTACAAAAACAACATAAAAAGTTCTTGTCAGGTGTTATGGGTTTGTAAAAATTCTACAAATATTCCTCTCATGTTATTATAGATTAATCTACACCATTTATAAGTCAAGATGTGTTCCATTCCATCCTCTTTCACTACTATTCCAACTGTTAAATATATTACAAAATTATCTATTTTATAAAAAAATCTAAGTTACAAAATATTGAATAACAAACTTTCTTCAGTTTAATTATCTAAAAAATCCCTAAATGAATATAAGCCTTAATTAGCTATGGAAAAATTTACATTAGCATAATTTCATAATTTTATGAGGTGAGAATGCATTGTTTGTGAGAATGAATACCAATTTTTGGCATGGAGAGGAAATCAAAACATTTGCCCTGCTAAGATTTTTCTATTGATGAACATAGTGTCTCACTTATGCATTGATGAAGAGAATAGAAAGGAAAATGTTAAAAATATAAACTCAAAAAATGTCTATTTATAGTGATATATAACTGAAAAATCCAACCGCCTATTTATTTTTGGCATGCAAATTTAAGAGGGCACACATATGATTTTACATTACTTTTGATTAAATGGCTAATTAATGGATGACAAAAGTTACATGCTCCAAATGGTGCACATATTTCCAATGGTGCAATTTTAAATGGCACATTTTACATAGTTTTTTTAATGGATAATTAATGTTGACGTAACCAAAACATTAATTATCATTTTTCCTTATAAAATGGTTCTCATTAATCTTGTATTTGGTATTGTAAATAATTAATGGAAGAATTTAATAATATAATTTTTGTAATGTAAATAAAAGGCCTTATGTAAAGCCCTTATATAATTTGGGTAAAATAAAGACCTTAATTCTTGTGCTTGCACTACATGTGAGTGATCACACTTAGAAGTGTGAGTTAAAACTCTCACTTAGATGTGCAAGTTGAGACTTGCACTTAGAAGTGCGAGTTGATACATGCACTTAGAAGTGCAAGTCAAGATAAGTGAGACTCAAGGATCACACTTAGAAGTGTGACAAGTCACACTTGTAAGTGTGATCACTCACATTTTGAATTTGCCAATCAAGTAAATAGCTACATGACTACATGTACAAAATAATGTTACTTATACACTACTTAAAAAATTATAAATGACTATTCCATATTTTTTAACTATGCGTAATATATACAAATAAATTTTTATATAAATATATATATAAATTGATGGTAACATTTTAAACATGCAAGTCACACATGATAGTTCTACAAAATATTTGAAAGTATGTTACATCTAAATCATGAAAATGACTAAACGACCATCAAATTTAACACCATTTAAGGATGTTAAGTTCTAAAATAGATGACATCTATCTTAGCATATAATTTGGATAGGATTTATAACGTCAAAATTTATTGATTTGAATAAGATATGCATAAATAGTCATATACATATGCTGATATTAAGATTTATATGTGGCATAAATGACAACAATCACTTACGTCAATCACTTACACATTGTCTTGAATGCTACCCAAATTCTACATTTGTTCAATATTTAGATTAAAGGAGGTTTAAGATATGTTCATATAGGTAAGATGTTTATTTTTATTTTCTCATTATGATTTCAAGCATTTGATTTAACCTTGGAATTATTATTTATATTTCTCATTTTCAAATTCTCTATACTAGGTTTAAGATTTAAGTGGCCACGCTACTAATTTTATCTTTTTATGTGTGGATATAGTTGAAAATGAACTCTATATTTGAAGGAGGAGCATATGTGCATTTACCCTCCAAAGGTGTGATAGTTGTAGAGGGACTAGTATATCCATCAAGAACTACACTCCATTGCACAGAGAAATGGGGTCTAGCTTATTCATGGTCACAATAACTATTGTATTCAACGACAAAGTGAGACTGTCATACACAATTAATGGTTGTGAAACCCTGGAAGAAAGTGAAAACAAGGGATAATTGTACTGATTTCATGGAATCCTGAAGAGCACCCATTATGGATACAAACAATCTTGGATGAATGGTGAGAGGAGGGAAGTAAATGGAAATATAGGAAAACACAAAGGGAAGTAAATGGAAATATAGGAAAACACAAAGGGTAGTAAATGGAAATACAAGAAAACAGAAACAACTACCAAGTAATGTCATAACTATTGCATTGATATCCATAATGGTGGAGATAAATTATGATATATCACCACACATGTCTCATTAAGTGGGACATTTGTCCCATGTTTCAATCACAATATATCGAAGTGGGAAATTGTAATTCACAATATTAATAAAATTATAATGTAATAAAGTTATGATAAACAATTTAGAAAAAATTGAGTGTGACATGCTTGATAAGAAAAGATAATAAATATAATGACATCATGCATTCTTGAATAGGTGGCATGTACTTATTAATATTTTATTTTGAAAATGAAGAAAAATTCATTTGTACACTTATAAAATGTTGATGTTAAAGCTATCATAATTGTTGTGACACTTGTTAATTGAAGATTTTTCCTTCAAATATTATTGAAAAATATGTACTTGAATACGACCCATAATTTGTCTTATTATGAAAAAGTAACCAATAGAAAATCAAGGAAATCAATTTTTATTTTAAATAATGAAATTGTTTCATTTATATTCCAACATTTGAAATATAGACACTATAAAAATAAATGTCTTTGATTAGAGGATATGGTAAGAACTAGTAAGTTGTGGTGAAAGGTATAGTAACTTGAAATAGGTAAGAACTAATAAACTATGAAATCCATGTTTCGAAATAGTATGTTTAGCGTAATTCTTAACTCTTTCTTGATCTGTATGATTTGTAGACTAGAAAATCATAAAAGTAGTTCCCATTATCTAGATTATCTTCTATTTTGAAATTCCTAATGACCGCTAATTTCCATCACAATGATTTCCATTTTACAAAATTATCAAATAAGTGTTGAGAAGATGTATCTTAGCGGGTTGTTATGCTTATGTGTCTTATCAACCGCAAGGATTATGTAGCTTATCGGTTGCTTATGTAACTTAGTGGCCGCAAGGCTTATGTAACTTAGTGACCACTAGGGTTATATAGCTTAGTGGGCCGCAACATAGATGTAACTTAGTGGTTAGAAGGGAGATGTAACTTATATGCCGCTAGGATTATTTCACTAATTATACACTTTCATCATGTAAGTTATCATATGCTATGCTTATGTAAGTTGGTGGGCACAAGACTTATGTGGGGGAATAAAATAATAACAAAATATAAATCATAAAATAGAAGAAATGAAATTTAAAATTTGGGATTTATAAATTGGATTCCAATAGTGGAAAAATTGGAATCCAATAATAGTGAAATTAGAACTCGAATAAGTCCAATAATGAAAATATTGGAATCCAATATTGATACTAATGGAATCTAATAATAGTAATAATAGAATCTAGTATAGCCAAATATGGAATCCAATATACACAAAAATGGTGATGGATTTCTTCCAATACTTGTAGTATTGGAGTTTATATTCACTAGAATATGTCAAGATTTAGTGAAATAAGTGTTATTTCCAAGTGTTCTCTTTCACTTCTAAATATACCATTACTTTTTTCTTATTACAAAAATATGAGGAAGGACATGAAAAAACTATCGGCTTCTTCAAAAATATTTGCAGGGGTTTGATTTGGAAGTACTCTATCATATAGAAACAATATTTTTCCTTGGTAAAAGCTACTAAATGTTATAGACCCTATATTCTATGTTCTAAGATCATAAAAAGTTCCACACACCATCATGAAATACATACTCTCTCAAATTGAGATTTTAAGTAAAAGGTGTAAGTGTGTAAATAAACTTCAAGAATAGGATATGCACATTCAAACCAAAAAGCAAGTAATAGGCTTGGGCTTGGTAAGATTGATGGAAAAAACTAACTTACAAGTTGTTTAAGTGCACAATGTTTATGGTGAGGAGTAACACCCCAATGGGAAGGTAATTCCTTATTCTTGGTATAAGGACACTGTGTACTATTTGAAAAATCTAAAATGTCTTGTTGTCTTAGATAAAAATCATAGGATGACACTAAAGTTGGTGTCCCAAAAGTATATCTTTATAGACTATGTATTGGCTTGGAAAATCACTGAAGGAGTTTTTTTAAATTACATAACATAATATGAAGACCCCAATTTGATTTCTAAATTACATGGAGGGCTTTGTGGTGGTCACTTTTTCTGGAAAATTCACTTCTCATAAAATTTTAAGAGTAGGTTATTGGTACCCATCCCTATTCAAGGACGTTACATAGTTAGTAAGAAAGAGTGAGAGTTTCCCAATTTTTCTATAAAGATGAAGGCTTAAAAATATCTCCCCTTACATTTTTTTCAATAGAAGCTCCCTACAGAAAATGGAGTAGGGACTTTATTGGTAAAATATAAAATCCCTCAAATGCATGTCATAGATGGATAATATTGGTTAGATATTATTTCACCAAGTGAGTAGAAGCAATTCCACAAATAGGGACACACATAAGGTGGTCATAGAATTAATTTTAAATAACATCATTTATAGTTTTTGTGTTTCCATCAAACTAGTTTCTAACAATGGCATGAGTTTTAGAGATAAAACTTTGGAAAAAATGTGCCATGAATATGCCATTACCCTCTCATATGCCTTTATATGTAATCTGAAAGGAAATGAGCAAGTAGAATCAAGAAATAGAAAATTTCTCAAAATTATCAGAAAAACATTAGAGACAAACAAGAGAAAGTTTGTGAGAAACTTAAATTTGCATTATGGCCTAATAGAGTTACAAAAATAATTACATTGGAATGATCCCATATAAAATCATATATGGTGTTCAATCCCTCTTTCCCCTTCATTTGAAGTTCGTATCGTACAAGTGTATGTAGGATGTAAGTGGTCATGAAGTTGATCCTCATGCTACTAGGATCAACAAAAATGTTGAGTTGTATGAGGTTAGGAGGGAATCACATCAAAGGAATATTAAATTCATAGAAAATATTAAGAATATATTTGACAAGAGGATTACTCCAAGGACCTTCCATATTGGAGATTTTGTTTTGTTATGGGTTAGTATATTTTAATAGAAAGGGAAGAATAGAAATTTTGATTCATAATGGATTGGTCCTTACTCTATAGATATTATTATTGGAGAGCATGTCTTCTTGTTAAGAGACCGAGAAGGGAAATTTCTGGAGTTTCCTCGTTAATGACAAGAACCTAAATAATTTATTGAACTAAATTAGGCCTTCATGTATATCGTTATATAGTTTACATTGTTGTTGTCCATGCTTATGCTTTATGTTGTGTTCCTTTTCCTTTAATGATCATTAGTGATAAGTTTTAGTCAGTTTTTTTGTGCTCAAGGTGTTCTTAGTTTGTTCAAGATTAGGTATGTTTACACTTTCAAATCCTTACACAATGGATTAGGAATATGGTCTACATATTCCACGAGTTTTTTTGTATTCCTTGTTGTACTCATGGTGGTACCCATCCCAAAGTTGGAGCCATTGTTGGTTCCCATATTGAGCTTTCAAGTAAACCTTGATCTCCCCTGTACATTCTAGTGTACTTGATTAATTTAATGTATTACCTTGCATTATTGACTAAACCTTAAAACTATTTCCCATGGCACTAAGCTCGTATCCAAATAAAATTTGGTCATTTGCAGGATTGTCCCATTAGTTTTAGCTAGCATCTCAACATTTTGCATCTTTTATGGTGTATTCATGATTCAAAGGTTTATGAGGACATAGGAAATCATTTGGAGGTATCATTGGTATGATTCAACCTTTGAAGAAATATTTTTGGACTTCTCAAACTTGCCTCATGTGAATTTTTAGGTTTGTAATTTGTGCACATTTGTAAAATGTAAATCCATCCCCGCTACTCAAAAAAATAGAATATTTGGGGTATCTTCGCACCTATAGTCCTATTGAACATATTCACAATTTATGTAAAGTTGCAATATGCATTTCAATACCTAGCACCTGGCGGAGGGATTACTCCACAACATATTGCAAATAGAAGTGGGATTACTTTTCATATTTGCAATTTATAAGTTCATATATCATGCAAAAGTACAAGATCCACCTGAAGCCCCGACACACGAAGGGGACACGTGTAATTCCATCAACTCATTTTGGCATAGGGCATTCCATGCATACTTCTAATTTGCATTTTCATAGTTAATGAAAAAATGCAATTTATGTCACAAGGTTAGCGGCATGATGGTGGACATACAAGATATCATTAGCATAGTTTGATATTGGACATCTCATAGTGTTTTCCATTTTACTTTTTTTTTTGAATTGTTGCAAAGATGTAAAGTGTTTCCTCATCCCGATCCCCACTGATCTCGTACACGTGGATGGCCCACATTTAAATTTGAATTTTATATTGAAAATCATTATTTTTCTTGAGGAATTAAGGCTCTTTCCATTAATTAACTTTGTGTGAGTGGTGATATGATTGAAAATTTGGCTGATTCTATTACACTACTATTAAGTTTTAAAGTGATTAAGAATTTTTAGCCTTAGAGAGTGAATCAAAGCTATAAAAGTGGAGAATGAGTTACAGACATTTATATTGAGAAGGATTTGGAGTCTTTTTGTCTTCATGTGGTTTGTAATTGAAGGTTTAAGTTGTGCATGCACGAGTAATTTCCAAATCCCTACACTTATATGTTTTCATCATTCCAAGGGTTTTAGGTGATTTGATCACTTATTTTCTCTCATATGCACTGGTTTTTATCCTATGTATACCTAGGATGTGTTTTTCACTCCACATTCTAAGATGAAGATTCAATTAGTTGGTATTCATGTTAATTCTCACATCATGAGCAATTGGGATGAAGTGATGGACACAAATTTGGGGAATACATACCTAGATGATTTTCTTCAGAGACTTCATGCCCCCAAAATATGTTAATTCATGATAGTTATTTATTCAATTAGAATTAATTTTAAATCTAATTTTCCTCCTTCCATTCAATTCCCTAAATTGGTATGGGTGTTTGCATAAAAATACAACCCCGAAACCATGGAAGTTATGGATGGTAGTAGAGCCATGTTGGCCATTATGTGTTATTGTTGTCATTAATGTAAAGTAAATTTATGTAAATTGTTTTCAAGAGGCCATATGAGTCTTTATGAGGTGTTAATCAAGGTCAAGCATGAAGGTTGATTGGTAGTGACCAAGTTTGGTGAAGTCTTATGGTGTTTTGGAGCATGTTTCAATGTGTATGGTCATAGTATGAGTCCTTCAAAGTCGAGTGAATGTTTTCATGAAGTCAAACATGGTCCTTGTGATCTCCCAAGAGTTTCTTGGAGTTTTCATGAGGTCAAAAAGGTAATTTCATGTGTTGGCATGGTTGATTTAGGTTGTTCCAGGACTATTCCTATCCCTAGAGCATGCAGAATGGTATGGAGGCATGAGATTTAGAGCTAATAATTATTTTTAAAGCATGGTAGAAGCATTTTTACACTGTATATGAAGTATAAAAGGATTTTTATGTCAGTTCTAATATTTTTTTAGTGTATTAGGGTCCTTGGGAAGCAAGTAGGTGAAGAATAAGAAGGATTACATAGGTAAGTATTAATGGATAGAGATTTCTATGCATATTTTAGCTATATGGAAATAATGGACATATAGAGGATGTTTTCATGATGCTTCATGACAAGTTTTAGGTCATTTTGAAGAATTATTTGCAAGATATGTCGTTTTCACAAAATCGGGTGTTCTAATGTGTTTTTGAGGTAAAAGTTGACATTCGATGCTCCTAAAAATTGTGTTTTTCCATGGGACCAAGAGACTTTGGGGAATTTTTCTATGTAACAAATAAGGTTTAATAAAAATAATTAGTGGGTTTGATCATCATGTTTTTATAAATGATCATTAAGAAGATAAGTTGCTTTGAAATCATACCTAAACCCTAGCTAAAAGTGACTTGAGAAAAGGAGTTTACTAATCCTTCTTTCTTGATTGGTGTTTTCAAACATGATTATTGGAGATTTTAGAGGAATCCTCAATATTTCCATAAATTTATATTAGAGTATGTGACATTATGTTGGCCCCACCTGAAAATTTTTGTTTCTAAAGAAGTTCATTTTATGGAAAAGTTATCCAAAGAAGGTATGAAATAAACTAACATTATTTTTAGCTCTAGATTTTTAATATATTTCCATGATATCTATATATCATGGTTGATCTTATAAATGGAAAAGTAATCCCTATTTATGAAGACCAATTTTGGGGAAATTTAAAGTAGCTTGTAGTAAAAGTGGAATTATAGAAGCTACATGTGGAGTTAGGACTTTTTTCAATTTGTTTTGTGATCATGGTTTAGAGGGATTTGTAATGAAATATAAACCTTTTTTTTATAAGGTATGAGAAATTTATTACCTTATCTTTGGAGGTAAAATATGGAGAATGTCTAATTAAGCATGGTCTCAAGTAACTTCATGAGGTAAGATGATTGTTATGAGTTTTTTTATGCTTTTTTAAGGTGGATGTGTGATTAAGAATCATGTATAATAGTTTTACATTGTTTGGTTAATCCTTGAAGGTTTTTTTGAGGTGATGGAGCAAGTTGAGCTCAAGCTTAGTTCTTGAGTCCTAGAAGGCTAAAGGAGTAATTTCAAGAGATGGACTGGTTGAAGGCATTCCATTTAGAGATGGAATTAAATTTAAGATGTTATGGAAAGAGGATTTAAATATATTTCTAATGGTATAATTTTTTTCTCATGATGATGAGGTTGTATAGATCAACCAACTCTATTTGTGAAGAAGAAGGTTTTTTGTTTCTCAAGATAGGATTTCTCAGGATAGAAGATTGAGGTAGGTGATGCATGTAATGGATTATTTTATGTTTTATATAAATTGGATAGTGAAGAGGGATGAATTTTTTTCCTATTTATGGATGTTTTTGTTCTTGTGAGTGGTAAAAAAAGGGTGCAAACTATTTGAGTTCGTAAAACATATTTTGAAGCTCAATTTTGTGAAGAGGAAAGTTGGCATGGTTTACATTTATGGATGTTTTATGAGATATAGAAAGAATGGATATGTTCTATAGGTCAGGCTATTTCCAATGTGTTGTTAAATTCCATAGTTGAGGTGTTTTACTGTGTGCTTACAGTCCAAAGGTGAACACAAGGTCCTAGGAAATGTTATTTGGTGAAGGATATGACCCTTCTTGAATATGTAATGAAGAATATTATTTCTAAAAGATAATTAATGACCATGGATGGTGTTTTTATGAAAAATTTGACATGTTCGGTTAATTTTGGAGCTTGAATAATCATGGTTATGGTGTTTGTAGTTTTACGTTGTTTTTGAGTTAGTTTGGTGCATTTGAGCATGAAAATCCTATATCGGTACATTATGAATGTTTTTATGATTTTATTGTTATGTTTTTAGTTTATTTTTCAAGATAAATTTATAGGACTGACATATGGGTGTTTATGAGATGTAATGCATATATAAGTGATGTTTTAATTCATTTTTAACTAGGGATCTTAGGGGAAAATGCGAGATGCATGAGAGAGAATTAGTGGTGTTAGGGAATAATTTTGAGCTGATGAAGTGTGTGACAATTTGAAAATTGATATATACCATGTGCATAAGCATTTGAATTCAAGACAATTCATGAAGGTTTGATATATAGTGAGTTGAAGGAATGACGGTTTCAAGGTGTATGTGGGAGCTGAATTAGTGATATCCATCATTTTTGGAAGAAAAAAACTTAGAGATATTTAACTTTAGATGGTTTGAGTTAGTAATTGATAATGTTAGGGGTTGTAGCCTCCTTGTGGAGTGGGTGCTTCACTAAATTAGGGGTTAGTGATCCTTGAAGGGTTGGTGCTCTATTAAACTAGGGATTGGTGCTCATTGTGAAGTTGGTGCTACACTAAATATCTTTACCATATGTAATACAAACATAATTTTAGTGGATGTTCTTCTTGTTGATGTTTTCCCACTTATATCTTGTGTTTGTGTGTACTCTCTCTTGGTTGGGCTTATGTGGTTGATTGTTTCATGATGTTAATCTCACATTAATGGATGGATAAATGTTAATGGTGCATGCATGTTAATTTGAAATTATTTTAAGGGTTTAAAGACCTGATTCACCCCCTCTCATTTCATTGTGCTTCCAAAAATTGGTATCATAGTAGGTCCTTGTGAATAAATTTTAACAGCTTATAGGATATCCTAGAAGCACAAGATGGCTAAGAAAATAAGGAAAGAGAATCAGGAGTTGAGAGCCATGGCCAAGAAGGATGAAGAAACCATAAAAAGTCTCAAGATTTAGTTAGAGAAGAATATTTTATATTTTATTTCAAAGGAATAGGAATGTGAAATGTTAAAATACAAGCCCTGTTATGTTTGTATGCATATTCAAGATGATATCAAAGAGGTGGTGATGGATCTACAAGTATATTTATCTTTCCATAGAAAGGATAACATTAGTTTGAATTCTGAAATCAAAGGTATGTCAGTAGCTCTCAAGGCCAAAGAATAAGAGTATGTCAAGCTCAAAGAATATATTCAAACCCTAATGGTCAGATTAGATGAGAAAACATAATCTTAAAGTTCAAAATTTGGTCCTAGTTCCAAAGGAGGAGAAAATGAAGGTGTTCATACTAAGAAGGTCTAATCAAGGCCTAATCTCATTAGACAACCAAATGCTATGAGGTATGTAAAATTTCATGGTTATTGTTATGCATGTAATGGTTTTGGTCATAGAGAAAGGGATTATAGGAATTTTTTCAATTATGTGTACCCTTGGAGAAATGGAAAAGATCACAAAATTCATCAATCAAGAGAGATGCAAGAGGTTATTTGTCACAAGTGTCAACTCAAGGTTTATGCAAAGTTTTTCTCTCATGAATCATCTAGGAAAGTGATGAAGGTTGAAACTCTCAAAGTGAAGGAAGTTAAGATGCTAAAATATGTCAAAGAAGAATCAGATCCAGTCAAGGTGAATGATTAGATGGAAAATAAGTAAAAATAAATACCAATCAAGGATGAAGATAGGACTAATTATGTAATTGAGGAAAAGAATCTTGCGTCAAACGTTGAATTAAATCAGTTCCTTGTGCTTGAAAAGTTAAGAGGTTTGGATATGCTTTAGAATACATCAATAATTATAAGGTATGTGATTTGATCTATTCATGAGGTATATTGCCCTTGTTGTTGATAGGTGTATGAGTTTCTTAGTTTAATCTATCATGTTGTTATCTAATGTGAGTTTTGTGTGCGTGTCTAGAGGTTTTCTATAAAAATACTTAATTACATCAAGCCAAGTGTATGTTTTCAGTACAAAGTGTCAAAGAAATCAGGCTTGTCAAGTTGTACAAGGTCTTGAACAAAGATATTTTATGGTCTAATATGTCTAATTTTACATCATTTCCTAGCCACATTAGGTCTAGTTCAAAGCAATGGTTTGTCACATAATAATAAATGGCTATCTTGAAAAGGAATGAATATGTCAAAGGAATTATTAAGAACTTCAAAGTCTCTTTTCATAATGGATCAACACTTTGTAGCAGGGATTGAAGAATTATATTTACATTCAATAATATCATCAAGATGTTTCAAGGTTCTTAACATACTTTGAATATTATTTAGATGATTGAAAATGAATAAGAGATTCGGTGATCTTTTCAAATGAGTATGAGTATGTGTACTATAAATTATGAGTTCATTCCATGTTGGTCATATGCTTGAGTGATCTATGTCATAGAGGTGGTCTTTGTTCTCAACTTTAAAGTAAGGTCGTGATCAAATTTTCCTTTAAAACCAGGATGTTAGTATAGGAGAAGTAAAGGTAATGTCGGTAGTTGAGTTGGTTTCGTCTTGAAGATCTTGTTAAATATTTGAAATTATAATAATATCTATGTCAAAGAGTGCTAACACAGTCATATTGTGAAAAGTGTGTAATCTCAGTCAACATGCCTTATCATGACTAGTATAGATAATGTGTTTGTTCTAATTCAAAGAAAGACTTATCTTAGGTTGCAAAATTCCTTGTTTCAATATGTTATGTCTTGTAGTCATGAAATATCAGTATAATGGTATGGAAAAATTCATAAAATTCATCATGACTCTAATGTTTGTGTCAATTAGTAGTGAGATTCAAATGTTGTAAGAATTGTTATGTATTGACTAGCTCCATATCACTCTAGGAATCTATGTCTTGAGTAAATAGTATTGGTCATGAAGGTCTCTTGGAGTCTTTGTTACCTCTATTATCCAAATAGTATAGTGGTAATTGAATTTTTGATGGTCAAATCAAAGTTTCTTAGTATGTCATCTGAGTTTATCTTAGAAGATGTCAAAAGTGCAAAGTTAGATAAAGAAGGACGCTATATAAGTAAGGAAGAGAAGGAGTTTAAAGACCCATAATGATGTCAAATAACCTCAGTTTTAATGCATCAAAGTATAGAAGATGGTTTTGACTCCAAAGAGATATGTATATAGTAGGTAAGGTGATTAAAGGGGTCTAATGTACTAGTAATGTGTAATAAATATAGTGTTGATGACTTGGCATGAGAAGATGGTTAAGATTTTTTTGATTTTGTGTCTCTTCAAAGAGGATCAATGTTTTTGTATTAATTCATGTTTATTAAGATTACTTGCTTCAAGTATGAAGTCATAATGATATGATTTGTGACAAAGAGGTTGAAGTATGTCTAGCATAAACCAAAGGATATTCATGAAGACAAATCTTGTAAAAGGGTGTATAGTTCCAACAGGATCTTGAAGACTATGAGAGGTGATTTTTGAATATCAAATTGCTTAATGTCCTGGTTTTATTCCTACAAAGTTATGACCTGTAAGTTTGAAAGAGACTACCATAATAGGTGGAGTCTATTTTTCTTCTTTATCAGAGTGTGAGTTCTCAAGGTGAAAACTTCAAGGATGCAGGGTATAAAGGTTTGTAATTGCTTGCTACGGGTGACTTATAAGGAGAATATTTATTTTCAAAGGTTGAAAAGGATATTCAGAAGATGTATATTACTTTGAACTTGTCATTTTAAGGTATAGGATTAAATGGTCTGATAATAGATGAGACTTGTCTCAAAGACAATAAGGCAGTGGTTCTAAGGTTTCATAACAGTAACCTACAACTATTCATGGGTTAAATTGAGCTCAAAAGGTGAGTTATATTCTTTAAACCTTGATTGTGAACATTTTAGAGTGGTAGTTCATCTTGGAAAGAGTATAAATGTGTATAAACCATCACGGTTAAATTATTATGATGACATGAAGATGAAGTGCAATCGAGAAATGAAATGGTGAGAATCACTAAGACGGGGGAAGAATATCATAATCATCCAACAGGTCAAGATGTGTCAAAGAAGCCTGAAGGAGTCTCCAAATTTGAAGTGTGAAGAAAGGTATGCTTACAATACTTGTATGATTGACCTAATGCAATGTGTCAAGATTGTAGGTATTTATGTTTGCATAAAAGTGGAGCTACAAGTATGTTAATGCATTTAGAGGTTGGGGGGAGTTCTAGAAGTTTTTTTTAATTTATTTATGAGATAATAACGATGGAATGATATGAGTTTGTACTTACAAAGATTTTCATGTATCATGACAAATAAATAAGGTCAATAAAGGGTCAAATATGAGGTTACATGCTTGTAAAAGTATCTTGAGCTAGGGGGTCAATTTGGTTACTGAAGTAAGTAATCTAGATGCTCTAAGGTGTCTAAGAGGACTGTGTATAACACTAAATCATGAATTAAAGTTTTACTTAAAGGGAAAGTAAGTGTATTATTCAAGAATATTGTATAATAAAACATAATGAGGTTGAAAAAACTAAAAGGATAATTTAGTAGTGAGTCAATGTGGGCGAGTAATTCTACATGTTAATTAAGCAAGTAAGTACTCAAATTTGTGGATATATAGCTAAAGAGTAGGATGGTAAAAATATAGAGTGATTAATATTAATTTGTATCATGTTTTTCTTGGGGTTATAAAGAATGGATAAGGTGGTCATTATTGCACTAAAAATGTTGTTTAGGTCTTATAGTCCAAAGTGAAGTTATGAAGGAGTTAGAGGCAGAATTTTTGATTTTAGTAAGGTATAGACCAAGAAGAGGTTGAGAAACATGTTTGAATACAAAATTGGATGACATAAACTTAGAGAGTCCTTCTTTGAGGTTCATATTAGGTCTATTGGATCTTCATATGCTATTGTTAAGGTAAAAAAAAAATAGAATACCGTCCTGTGGGGAGGCAAACATGTAAGTAAGTTTGTTTTGTTTATTATTTCCATTTTTTCATTATATGTTTTAATTTCTCATGTTGTTTCATCATAGTAAAAATTTTCATAGATGTCAAAGGGGATAGAAGAATCAAAAACATGGAAATGTGGTCATGTAGTGTGTGTTTGTCTTATGGTTGCCATCAATTTTTTAAAGGTGATTGCCATTAATGACAAAGGGGTAGATTGTTGGCAATTACGTGTTAGTGTTTTCATTGATGTCAAGTAAATTTATGGAAAATGGCTTCATGAGGACATATACATCTCTATGAGGTGTTAATAAAGGTTCAACATGAATTTTGATTGGTAATGACCATGTTTGGTGAAGTCCTCTAGTGTTTTGGAGCGAGTTTAAGTGTGTATGTTCACACTATGACTCCTTCCAAGTTAAGTGAAGGTTTTCATGAGGTCATAAATGGTCCTTTTCATTTTTAAATAGATTATTATATTCTACATGAGTCTAGTAAGGCTAGTTCATGTGTTTTCATGGTTAAGTCAGGTTATTCCAAGCCTATTCCTAGCTACAGAGCATGTAAAATGGTATGGAGGCATGAGATTTGGAGTTGATAAGTATTGGTGATGCATGGTAGAAGTATTATGAAACTATATGTGAAGTATACAAGGGATTTTAGGTCATTTATCAGAGGTTTGAAAATGCTTCATGGTCCTTGGGAAGAAAGAAGTGAAGAACATACATGTTTGCATAGGTAAGTCTTAATGGATAGAGATTTTTAGGAATATTTGATATATGGTGAGTATGGATAGTTATAAGATGTTTTCATGATGCTTCATGACAAGTTTTAGGTCATTCTAAAGAAGGATTTGTAAGATATGTCAGTTTTGGAAAAACTAGGTGTTCTAGAGTGTGTTTTTGAGGTAAAAGTTGACCTTTTGATGCTCATTGTGAATTATATGTTTTATATGGGACCTAGAGAATTTGGGGTATTTTTACATGTAACTAATAAGGTTTAGTAAAAATAATGAGGTGGTTTGATCGTCACATTTTTATGAACGATCGTTAAGAAGATAAGTTGCTTTGAAACCCTAGTTAAACCCTAGCTAAAAGAGACTTGAAGAAAGAGGAGTGTACTGAGCCTGTATTGATTATTTTTTTGAAAGTTAGAATTTTATGCTATATAGGACTCCTAAATATTTCTATAAAGGTGAATTATAGCATGTGATAGTATGTGGGCCCCACCTAAAAATGCTTGTTTATGAAGAAGTTTAGTTTGTGGAAAAGTTTTTCAAATAAGGTATGAAATAAATTGACATTGGTTTTATCCCTAGAGTTGTACTAGGTTTCCATGATATTTCCATATTATGGTTGATATTATAAATGGAAAAGTGTGACCTATTAATGAAGACTGATTATTGGGGCAGTTTGGAGTAACTTGTGGTAGAAGTGGAATTACATAAGCTACATGTAGAGTTAGGAATTTTTGTGATCCTAGTTCAAAGGATTTCCAATAATATATCAAACATGTGTCGTTAATAAGGTAATGGTAAGTTATGGCCTGATATTTGGAGGTCAAATTTGGAGGATGTCTATTTAAGCGGGGTCTCAAGTAGCTTCATAAGGTTAGATGGTTGTTCATAGTTTTTTATGATTGTTGAATGTTTATGAGTGCTTAGAAATCATTTATAAGGGTGTTATATGCTTGGCTTAATTTTGGAAGTGATTTTGGAGGTGAAGGATTAAGTTTAGCTCAAGCTTAGTTCTTGAGTCCTAGAAGCCTAAAGGAGAATTTTTAGAGATGGACTGGTTGAAGGCCTTCCACTTAGAGTTGGAAGGAAATGTAATGTCTTTTGGAATTAGGATTTATAGATATTTCCAATGGTATAATATTTGTGTATTTTTATTAGATTTTATAGGTCAACTACCTAAATTTGTGAAGAATAAGGTTTCTTATTTCAAGAGAGGATTGCTAAGGAAATAAGATTGAGAAATATGATGCATGTAATGGATTAGTTGATTTATATTAGTTGGAGAGTGAAGAGAGATGAATTCCTATGGAAGGAATTTGGGGTCTTTTAATTTGTAGGAAGGGTGTAAACCACTTTATTTTTGTAAAAATACTTTCTATTTTTTTAAAATCATGTATGTTTTATAAATTTCAGGGGATTTCTAATTATTAGCTACATGCAATAGTTTAGGTGTTTTTGTGTGTGCTTGAAGTTGAAAGGTAAAGACAGGGTCTTGGAAACAACTGTTTGGTGAATGATATTAACCTTCTTAAATGTGTTATGAACAATTTGATATGTGAAAGATAATTAATGAAAATGGATAGTATTTTTTGAAATAATTGAGATGGGTGGTTAATTTAGGATCTTAACTAATCATGGTTATTGTGTTTTTGGTTTTTAATCATCTAGGTGATGGCGTTTTGATTTATTTCTTAGCTAGTTTGGTGCACTTGAGAATGACCGAATGATATGGGTACATTATGAATGTTTTTATGAGTTTATTGTTAATTTTTTTAATATTTCTTTTCGATCTAAATATATAGGACCGACCTATGAGGTGTTTATGAGATGGAATGCATATATAAGTGATGTTTTAGTTCATTTTTGAACTAGTTCTCTTAGAGGGAAAAATGTGAGCTGCATGAGAGAGAAGTGGTGGTGTTAGGGAATCATTTCAAAGCTAATTAAGTGTGTGAAAAGTTGAGTAGTGATATATATTATGTGTATAATAATTATAATTCAATACATGTCATGAAGGTGTGAGATATGACAATTTGAAGGAATTAGGGTTTGAAGGTGTATGTGTGAGCTGAATTAGTGATATCCATCAGTTGTGGCATCAAAAAAACTCATACATATTCATATTCATATGGTTTAGTTGGTGCTTGATCATATTAGGGTGTTGTAGCCTCCTTTTAGAGTATGTGCTTCAGTAAATTATGGGTTTGTGCTCCTTGTGAAGTTGGTGCATTTGAGCATGGATGAAATATCTTGGTCCATTATAAATGTTTTTATAAGTTTTTTTTTTTTTTTTTTTAGTATTTTTGGCTGATATAAATATATAGGACCGACCTATGAGGTTTGTATGAGATGGAATGCATATATAAGTGATGTTTTAGTTCATTTTTGAAATAGTTATCTTAGAGGAAAAAATGCAAGTTGCATGAGAGAGAAGTGGTGGTGCTAGGCCATCACTTCAAAGATGAGTAAGTGTGAGATAGGTTGATGAGTTATATAGATCATGTGTACAAGAATTTTAAGTCAAGACATTTCATGAAGGTGTGAGATATAACTATTTTAAGGAATGAGGGTTTGAAGGTGTATGTGTGAGCTGAATTAGGGATCTCCATTAGTTGTGGCATCAAACAAACTCGAAATATTCATGTTCGGATGGTTGAGTTGGTTCTTTATCATCTTAGGGAATTGCAGCATCCTTATGGAGTGGGTGCTTCACTAAATTAGGGGTTGGTGCTCCTTGTAAGATCTGTGCTCTACTAAACTAGGGTTCGTGCTCCTTGTGAAGTTGGTGCATTTGAGCACGGATGATGTATATGGGTCCATTATGAATGTTTTTATGAGTTTATTGTTATGTTTTTGAGTATTTTTGGTTGATATAAATATATAAGACCAACCTATGATGTGTCAAGGAGATGGAATGCATATATAAGTGATGTTTTAGTTCACTTTTGAACTAGTTCTCTTAGAGGAAAAATGTGAGTGTATGAGAGATAATTGGTGATTCTAGAGCATTGTTTCAAAAATGATTAAGCTGTGTGATATATTGAGGAGTGATATAGATCATGTGTACAATCATTTTAAGTCAAGACATGTCATGAAGGTGTGAGATATAGTGATTTGAAGAAACAAGGGTTTGAAGGTGTATGTGTGAGCTAAATTAGTGATATCCATCGGTTGTGGCATCAAAAAAACTCAGGCATATTCATCTTCTCCTTGAGTGTTTCCCACTTATATTTTTATTTATGTGTACTCTCTCTTGGTTGTTCTTATGTGGTTGATTGTTTAATGATTTTAATCTCACATTAATGGATTTTCGAAATTGTATTAAGGGCTTAAAGAATTGATTCACCCCGATTCATTGTGCTTCTAACATTCCAAAATAATTTTGTAAACATTCTAAGTAATGATGAGATTACTTAAGATAAAAGAGGTGGTGGACATCACCATTGAGTTGATCAGGAATTTATGGACCACCTGTCATGTTGATTGCTCTAAGACCATAAACAATAATTTATTAAAAAGGTTAGGGGTTCTCATATAAGGATTCCTAAGAAATTAACCATGTTAGATTTCATTAAGGAGGTTGAGGACCTCATCAGTTATTGATTAGAATGGTGGTTTTAAGATCTCGCTTACTATTTCCAAGAATGGATGTTCATATACATGAAAATTGTCCTCTTTTTCAAAAAGAAAATTTGATGGGCTGAAATTATCATCAACTCTATCCATGACCATCTTATTAAGATTGAAAAGCAAATTTTAGAAGGATCCACACTGAGATGTGAATTTTACATGAATTCATACGTTATATACAACACATCATGCCACAAATACCTTCTTGTAATTCCAAAAATGAAATATTTTTCCCACTTCAGAGTATATGATGTTTACCTTCATTTAAACTTGGAAAATCTGAGGGCTGATTTGACAAGATCACATGATGATTTCTTTACACCAATTATTTTCTTGTTCATACAAGAGTGTGAAAAAATTATAATATATTTAATTACATGAAAGCTAATCAATGTATGTATGGTTATTACTTCATAAAATTAGTATTCTTCACCTATATAAGAGTGATTTTATTCCAAGGTACCGTTGTCGTGTAAATGTGCAACAGGGAAATTAACACTTTCTACGAGCACTCCAACTATACCTCTCCGTGCTGAAATTTTCATGTTTTATCATTCTTAAGCACCCAGGTCAGATTCCTTAGTCTAGTAAACCCCTATTTGATGTTAAATTTGTCCCCTAGGTGATTTAGGAAATTCAATTTAATCCCTCGGGTGATTTTAGGAAGTTCTAAAAAAGATGCTATCTTCGCGTAGTGGGAATGGCTATCATCGACCTTCCCAGGACTGGATCATCCCCCTGGAGTGGAAAGAAAGGGCCAAATTCAACATGGAGGTAAATTAAATTCCTTATAAAATCATGGAAATTATTTTGGAAGGGTTGGGGAAGTTTTGAAAGACTTGGAGTAGTTTGAATGAAAAGCAGGGTTCATAAGCTTAGGTAGTACACGGGCCTAAAATAGTTGCTAAGCTTCAGAAGAAGATTCCGAGAGCTCTGGATGGAGGTAGGAGTAAAAAAAAACATATCTAGAAACATAATTCCAATACCTAAATGATGGAGAAATCATATTTTTACAACACTTTTGTGTATTAGGTCCGTAGGAAGTTTTTTTGAGGAACAGGTGGAGTACCAAATCATAATTCTTATTTTCATGGATCAAGTCAATGAATCAAGAAATGATCCCCACACCATTAGATTCAAAAGGAAATTTCAATTCCAGATAATATACAATTTCACCAATTAATTCCACCGAGAGCTCATGTAATCATCATTCCAAATTACCCTCTTGGAGATAGTTCAAGAGTTAATCAATTTTCAGGAGGACACATTCCAAAGATTTAGGAGCCTTATGGGATTTTATGTCCCCAAATTCCTTGAGGTTAGGTACACCAAAATTTTAAAAAAATTCGCAGCCTACATGTGACCTCTAGGACCCTCATGTGACCTTCAAAATTGACAGTTCAGCCCCCAGGTGCATTTTTGGAGCTCAAATTTCCCGTCGTCAGATCGAGGACACGTGTCAGCTCGAGGACCACCATGGAATTTTATGTCCCTCACATCCCTAAGGTCAGGGATAGAAGACATGGAAAAATGTGCCCATCCCCTATGGGGAGTTTTTTCTCATGCACATGACTGACTTTCATCCCCCAGTACTTCTATTACTTTTTTCAAGAAAATCCCCTCTCATCAGATTGAGGACACATGTCATCCTCTTGCGCATCATGGAATTTGATGTCCCTCACATCCCTGAGGTGAGGGATGTTAGGGACACAATAATTCACCCAACCCCCTCCATGTTATTTTAAAAAAATTCAAATCCGCAATTAGCCATTTTCTTCCTCTCATTTCTCCTCCACAACTCCTCACCATGCCATGGCTTTGCTCAAGGTTGTCCAGACACCGACCTGCCATTGCTGATCCAAACTAGTTTTTCTCCTTTTCAGTTTGAGCAGCAGAAAAGATATGGGATGAAGCTTGAAGATAGATATAGATCATGTATGTTCTTTTGTAGCCAGGGATGTGATCTAACTAGCACTTGATTTGTGGAGAGATGGATAGCACTCAAATAGGACTTGATCTTGTCCTAACTATTTTAGGTTGTGCCTTTCAACCAAGGTAAGAGAACCTATTTTGTAACCCTCAAATGGTGAAGGAGATGAAGATATCCCTCAATTTGTGTAAATAGTATGAAAAGGCCTTGGGAAAATATGATCAACACTCCAAATCTGACTTTCACAAGTTGTCACTCCCAGATTATGGAGATATTTTCAATGCAAGGCAAGGGTTACTGAAGACATTGTATGATCCTGATTTTCTTTGTGCATTTTTGTAAATGGATTGTATTCTTTTGTTGACACACAATGTAATGCAGGGGTAGTATGGGGTAGGATTAGTTTTTTTGAATGAATTTTGGTGGGAGATTTTAGACAAGACTAACTAGAATTTTCCAAATTCTTTGAGGACCTTTGCAAAAATCTTGTAAGACCTAAACAACAAAATGCTTCAAAGGGGTTAAAGTACTCCTTCAACTAGGATATGTGCACCAAATGGAGGCCCATATTTACACTCTTCCACACAATCTTTGACAACCTACCACAAAATCTTAAAGTAGATGAACCAACAAAGCATCCAGAAATCTCTATTTTATCATGACCTAAGGTGCACCCAAAGGTTTACAAACAATCTCTGAATTCAAGGAAGGTAAAGTGATTTTAAATTTGTTTATCTCTTTATCAGATGAAATCTCTTCTAAATGTGAGATTGCAAATGCCACTAAACTATCAACAAGAAATGAGACCATGTATGATCAAGAGAGATTTTAAACACAAGACTATGCAATAGGAGCAAGAAACACAAATTGAAAACATTTTGAAACATAAGTGTATGCAAATTTTCCAAGAGACAACACAAAATAATCTAGAATGACCAAATTTATCAAGTAGGGGAATGTTATAAGAACAATCTCAGAGCTTGTTGATGGCTTTACAACTGAAACCAACTCAACATGATACAAATCTGATGCAAAAAGGAATTAGAAATGGTTCTCAGGTGGTTTCTCAAAGAATGGGCTTCTTCCCAGATTTTCCGTGAAATTCTAAGTTTCTCGACCATTTGCATGACAAATTCATGCAATATATAACTTTTCATTACAATTGATCCTTTGCCTCTCAAATCTTCCCTCCAAAAGTGGAATATTGGAGCACCTTTGCTTTGCAATATTTTTGGAAAATGACATCTAACAGACTCACAAAAAGTTGCAGTTGTTCTTTCAAAAGGTGAATCATTACAAAAATTTCATCATTATCCATTGTGGAGGCACGTTTTTCATCTTCAAAGCATGTCAGACCCCTTTCATTTCATATTTCATCCTTATCCCTCCAAAATTTGACTCTGTAACTTCTTGATTTGATATTTCACATTTTTGGATGGGCTAGGGAAAAAATTCATTTCAAAAACATCTCAAATCTACAAATTGATCCTTAAAACCAATTGCATTGGTCCTTGAAGCAAAAAATGACATGAATTCACCAAAAATTTGATGAAAATTGATGCAAAATTCACATCTCCAAGCTTCTTGGAGCTCAAATGGTGCCAAACTGAAAAATGCACAGTTACCATTGATTTTCCTTTCTCCCTTCAATCTGAGCCCTCCACGTGTCATAATGTGATTGGAAATGGATTTGGGATCACTTTTTGACTTTTTAACATTTTTGGAAAAATGTAAAATTTTGACATTTTCTCCACCCCTCCGCCCTTGAGATTTGGTGTTGACACGTGTCCCAAGGTGGGCCCCATTGGAATCACAACTCAATTTTACACATTTCCACCTTTTTGGAAAAAGGAAATTTTTCAATTTTTCTCCATGCGGACCCATGCCTCTAATTCTCATGTCCTTGACACGTGTCACCTTCTAATTCATGCGAGGCCATTGTGGGCTCAAATTATCACTCTAACTTATTTTGTTAAAAGGAAAATTTTTCTTTTTTCTCATGACCCACTCTCCTTTGCCCCCTGCCATGTGTCTCCTATGATTCTTTGAGGATTTCCATGGGCTCATTTCATATTTTAACTCTTTTTTTTGCAAAAAAGGAAATTTTTTTCCCTTTTCTTCTGCTCCCTTGCCCGCCTTTCCCTGAACATTGATGTCCACACACGTGTCCTCGTATTCATTGGACTTATGCATTTTATTTGCCCCTTTTACAACTTTCATCCCTTTTTGCAAAAAGGCAAAATTTTTCAAGTCCCTCTTTAGCCTTCCACTCCTTGCCTTCCATCCACATGACACGTGTCCTCTCTGGGACCTACGGAGCTGTGGGGAAAATTTGCAAATTTTTTTTGCAAAAACACAAAAAAATGTTAAGTTTTTCAAAAAAACCCACGAACCTTGTCCAATTACAAACGACCCATGTAGGAGATGAATTTGAGCTAGAAATTGATGGGAAAAGGACACCGTATGATTGTCAAAAACACAAAAATTTACCGAGAGATGCCCATGATTGATTTTTTCTTCGTGGGTGAAGAATTTTTCGATAAAAAAACAAATGGGAAGTGATTTTAGGTAATTTATGACCATGGAAAGGGATTTTTGAGGGAAAATATGCATAAAACAAACAATCACGAGCTCCAAAGGCCGGGAAAAGTGGAAAAAATGATAGAGGCATTTGATTTGGGAAAAATTAGGGCACAAAATAGGGCATACATGCATATTTCTTTCAAATTGGGGCAAAATAATAAGTTTATGAGCATTTCAAGGCATTCAATCTGGAGGGAAAATTTGCAGACCACCAATTTTGAGAAAAAATGTTTAGAGCATGCAAACCAAAGGAAAATTTAGGGAAAATGGTAGAGGATCAAAATGGGCACCAACATCGGCTCCTGCTCGGGGATGGGCACTCCCAGTGAGTGCCACAAGAACAAAAGTAGACCAAGTGCCAAAATAATCCATTGGGAAAATGGAGTCATGAGCCAAAGCCACCAAAAACTAGCTGAGAAACCGACAAAAAATGGCTGCCACACACCAAGGCAAACCACAAACCAACAAAACACCAAAAACAGAGCAAAAAATCCAAACACTATACACTGTACAAGTTGGTGCATACCTCAAATTTGGGGATTAATCCAAGAAATGCTTCAGATGCCTACCATTAATAGGTAGTTCAAGCAATTCCCCATCTAAGTCCTTGAGAAAAAGGTATTTTCACCAATTTTGATATCAATGGAGTAAGGGCCCATCCACAATGCATCAAATTTACCATGTTTTCCCTTATCTTCATTTCTTGTTATCCCACAACAAAACTAGATCTCCAATATTGAAGGCCCTAGGAGTGACCTTCTTGTCAAACAACCTCTTCAACTTCTCTCTAAATCTGACATGCCTTTGGTGGGATGCTCTTCTTTCTTCATCTAGCTCAACAATCTGATTAATCCTTGCTTCATATGGGTGACCTCTTGATCTTCAAGTTGTTGAACAAAACTGAAATGAAGATAATTGTAGATGTAAGGGTAGAGTAGAGCTTGAGTTCCATACACCAACTCAAATGGGCTCTTACCAGTAGCTCTTTTGGTAGTGATTCTATCAGCCCAAACTACAAATTTTAAGTTGTTCACCCCATTTTCTCTTGTTAACTCCAAGGTTCTCCTAATGATCTTCAACAAGTTCTTATTGTTGGACTCAACTTGTCCATTTCCTTGAGGGTTATAGTTTGAAGCATAAGTCAGATTGGTTCCATACTCCTTGCACATTGCCATCAAGGGTTTAGCTCTGAAACACATGGCATTATCAGCAACAATCTTGATTGGCACACCAAATCTGCATATGATATGATTCAACAAGAAGTCCATAACAACTTGGTGTGTTGCTTTCTTGGTGGGGATTGCTTCTACCCACTTGGTGAAGTAATATGTGGCTACAAGGATCCACTTATGTCCAGCACTAGAAGGGTCTGAAATTTCACCAATGAAGTCCATCCCCATTGTTTGAAAGGAGCTTCAATTGATATAGGATCTGCAAAGGAAGGGAGCTGAAGCTTTCATTCTTCTAGAGAAATGTTGGCAGCTTTCACATTTTCTAATCAGCATGGTTGCATCTTTGAAGAGAGTAGGCCACCAATAACCAGCTCTCAAAACTTTGTGTGTTGTAACCCTTCCAGCAAAGTGTCCTCCACAAACTCCCCATGGAAATCAAAACTACTTTGGGAGCTTCATCTTCAGTTATACATTTCAAGAGGACACCTTCAGGGTTCTTCCAAGCCAGCCCAAAGTTCAGTGATGATGTATTTTGAGAAGCCAGCTTGAGGGCTCTTTTCTGATTTTTATTCAAATGATCAGGACAACATAGGTGTCTGAGGTAAAATATTATATCCTTGTACCACTCAGAACTTACCAATTTCTCAAGAACATCTTCCCTTTCTTCCTCTACTTCATTCACTTCCATCAGTCTACAAGTTGCTCTCAGCCATGAGCTTAGCAAGACCCAAACCTCTTACCAACTTTGTGGTTTGGATGTCCATGTCATACTTCCTGTAGTTTGTTCACCCATCTACATCTTTTTCTTGAGATCTCCATCTTTGATAAGATGTCTTTTACCATGGTGTGGGGAACATAAGAAACAACTTTTGAACTTAAGATATAAGGCCTGAAAACCTTTGTTGCTTTCACCAAGGAAAATGCTTGTTTTTCCATGATTGTGTACTTTAACTCAGCAGCTTGTAAAGCCTTGCTAAAGAAGGCAATAGGCCTCTCAGCCCCATCTTCATCCTTTTGGAGCAAAATAGATGCAATAGTATTTTCAGAAGCAAAGGAGAAGATTTGGAAAGGCTTCTTGTAATTGAGCTGCTAAGATAGGTGCATGTTTAATGCTTCTTTGATTCCTTCAAAATCTGAATAAGCAGCCTCCTCCCACTTGATAACTTGGTCTTTCTTTAACATGCATGTAATAGGAAGAGTCAATTCAGACAAAATTAGACACAAACCTTCTAATGAAGTTGATTTTCCCAAAGAAGGATTGGATGCCCTTCTTTGTTCTTGGAATTGGAACCTTGTTGATTGCTTCTACCCTCTCAGGGTCAATCATGACACCAGCCTTTGAAACAATATGACCAAGAAGCTTGGCCTTTTGCACCCCAAAATGACACTTCTTTGGATTGAGAGAAATGCCATATTCTCTACATCTGATCAACATTCTTTCCAAGTGTTGCAAGTGATCTTTTCTACTCCTTGAAAACATAGTCACATCATCCTGATAAACTACAATGAAGTCATTTATGTAACCAGAAAAAGCAACATCCATTTCTCTTTGGAAGGTAGCCCCAACATTCATGAGACCAAAAGGCATTCTCACATAAACATATGTTCCCCAAGGAGTGGTAAAGGTAGTTTTAAATCTTTCTGACTCCTTGACAACAACTTGATTGTAGCCAGAGAAACCATCCAAGGTGGACAACAATTCAGATCTAGTCACTAACTGCAGCATGTTTTCCATGTTTGGAAAAGGATAATTGTCTTTCAATGAAGCTCTATTCAGATTTCTAAAGTCTACACAAAGTTTGATATCTCCATTTTTTTTTTCTAAGGGCAAGGTTTACAACCCAAGATGAATACCTTGTGGGCTGAATGATCCCTCCCTCTTTCAGTTTCTTCAATTCATCTTGCATTTTCATGGAGAGGAGTGGATTAATTGGCCTTTACTTTTTTTCTGAATGGTTTGGCACTTTTCTCAAGAGGATCTCATGTTGGAATAAGTCTTCTCTATATGCTTTCAGCTCTGAATAAGACCAAGCAAGACAGTCTTGATATTTTTCAATAGTTGGAGGTAGGACTTTTTTTCTTCTTGTTTAAACCACTCCCAACCAAAATTTTCTTGGTTTATCATTAGTTCCCAAGTTATGCTCTTCCACATCCCTTGAGGTAGACATGTTTCTATTGATGATGCAATCAACATTGCTAAAATTTGACTCAAGTGCAACAAGACCTCTAGGAATGGTGTTAGTTTTCAATTGGATAATATCCTTTCCAAAAAAGTCTCTCTTCCTTCATCACACACCATTGGTTCCCAATCAATATTCTGATCTACAAACTCACCTTGATTTTGTAAGAACCTTTTCACTTGAGCATCATCATTAAACACTTGCCAATGCTTGATGTTGTCAGGGATAGCTGGCCTAGTTAACACTTCAACATTGTACTCACAATAAGGTGAAATGGTGCAATCTCCAAATCTTGACCCCAACACTGCCAACTTTTCAGCAAGCAACATTGAAACTTCTGTCATGATGCACAATGTTGAAGGAATCAAACATCTCAATTAGATCCCAAACTACATGTTTGTATTGTTTCATCCGCTGATTTTTTGTAGCATACAATTTTCTTATTTGTTTGAAAACTAGCTCTGAATCTCCTTTTGCAATGATGTCCTTGACACCATACTTCCATGCAATTCTAGACCCAACAACAAGGCTTCATACTCAGCAATGTTGTTAGTACATTCAAAATTAAGCTTGAAGGAAAAAACAAACTCTTCCAAGCTAGGAGAAATCAAAATTATACCAGCACCATTTCCAAATTTGGAGCAAGCTCCATCAAATAGCAAGGTCCAAGGAGAACTTACCTATTCAAGGCACTTTGACTGATCCATCTTGTGTTCTTTTCCATCAGCAAACCCAATAAAATTATCAACATCAACATCAACAAATAATACTTCATAAGAAGCATTGTTTGGATCCTCAATTAGATGCAACATCTTCTTTTCTCCATAGAGCTTGACAAGGCTGCCTTCAATGGGAATAGTGGAAAAAGACATGTCCATTTGGACACTCCCTCCAACACTTGCATCCCACTTTCTTGACAATAACATACCCCATTTGGCAGGGCAATCAACAATCACAACATCAATTTTAAATTCCTCCCAGGATAAGATGCAAGTTGCACCACCAAACCCTTCACACAACCAACTACCGACACTTCTCTTGAGTCCATGGTAGTACACTTTCCATAGGCTATTGTCACTTTGATATCCAACTCATTCATGACTTCTAGAGGCATGACATTACATGATGCACTGGAATCAAACATACAATTGTGAAGTAGTCTATCCTTTATGATCAAAGTTGTGAAGAATGGATCAACATTCAATTGGGAATCAACCAAGGATGTCCCCAAGTATACCTCAGGTGTTTCTCCAAGATCCTCTACTGTTGGTGGTGTTTCAAGGTCTATAATGATCTGAGGAGTTTCAACAACATTTACATTTTTGCTTGGAGTACTCTTCTCTTCTTTCAATCCCAAGTACTCAAATGCTCTCTTCTTGTGCTCAGAATCCTAAGCAACTCAATGATTGGAACACTCACTTTGATTTGGCTCAATACTTGGGCTATGTCATAGGGAACACTCTTTGGCAAAGCAGCATTGGAATGGAGACAAGCAAGATTCATTAGATGGCAAGGGATTCTTGGCAGCTTGGTCATGAGGAGGACTGTAATTTTTTCTTGGGACAACAGAGATTTTGGCAGGTGTTTCTCTTCTAGGAGCTTCTTTGGGAATACTTGTGAGCAAGGGTGTTTTAGGTTTGGCTTGAGGCCCAACTCCCTTAACAACTTTTCTCCTAGTGTTATACTCTTTCTCTTGAGCTACAACAACATTCATCAACAATTGTCTATCTTCCTCGAAGGGATACCACCATCATACTTCTTAATCATCAAAGCTCTTAAGTATTCAAAGTCATTGTTAGGAATTTCAAAAGCTTGCACTACATCAACTTCAAGAGTATGAGAGGGAAGAAAGACTTGTACCCATTTGATGCAATCCCAAAAGGTTGTAGTTGTCCTTGCACTTATTACCTCAGTTGATGTTGCTCCTCCTTGTGAGCTTGAAGAACAACCCACCATGTAGATATCATCATCAGTACCATCATCATTATTAGCTTCACCATCTTGCTGGTCCACTTCACATGGAGGATGGGGCAGAAAACACCTATCACACCAATCAATATCAGCAACTTCCTCAACAACAACAACCCTAGCAGTTAGGGGATCAGGTAACACTCTTCCTTCACGTGCTTGAGGATGTCTATTTGTAGACCCCATGGGTCCTTTCCCTCTATCATCAGATCTTTGATCACCCCTAGGATGATTGGAAAATTTGTCATGGTTTTGTGCTCTTTGCTGACCTTGTGAAGTCTTCCCAATTCTCTTCTCTGCCAGGCTAACTTGTATGAGATTTCTTTGACAACCCCTGCCAAAGTTTTCACAACCTCCTCCAAATCAGCACCCTTGCTAGCTTGAGGTTTTTAGGGTTTATCAACTTTACACCATCTCTCTTGAGAGGTTTCCCAATTGCTTTGATATTGTTTTCAATTTGAAGTGCCATGGTGAAAGCTTGTCTTAGATTAGTAGGGTTCTTGTCTCTTAGGTAATAGGTTGCCTTTTTATCAAATGCATCTTCATATTTGATTAAACAAGACTTGATCACAAGGCCTCAAATTAATTGGAAGCCTTCTCAAAGTTTTGTTAAACCTTGTGTTGAAGTCATGAACTGATTCATTGGGGTTCTTCTTGATATTCTCAAATTTAGACAAGAGAAATCTAGGATCAGTCTTGTCACCATATTGCAACCTAAATGCATTCTTCATTTCAGTCCAAGAATCAATTGAATTATCAGGCAGAGCCTTGTACCAATCCCTAGCATCCTCTTCTAGTGTATGAATGAACAATTTGACATACACATCTTCAAACTCTATTTCAAAATCCTCCATCATGTTAACAAAAATTTTGAGATGTTGATCACTAGTTATAGCATTGTTACCTTGGAACTTTGGCAACCTATTTCTGACATCTTGTGGGACAACATTTGGGTAACCATCCATTCCTCTAAAGTCTATAGGACCAAAGGTGTTAACAAAAAATGGAGGTCTAGGCTGAGCCATATTGTTTGGTGGAGGTGATCTTGGGGGTGACACAAGCTGATGAGGAGTGCAAGGTCTTTGGGGCTCAAGAATGTGGTTCACAAGATTGGTATTCTCTAAGTGCTGATTTTCTTGGAAAGTTTTATTTGAATTGAAACACAGAGGTGCAGATTGAAGAAGGAACTCACCAGGTATAGCAGAAGGACCTTCACTAGTTGAAGTAAACAAGTTTATGAGAGGATTTCTTGAATCAAGAATCATTGGAAGAAGAGTGATAATCCTCTACTAAAGGCTGATCTCTCTCACCAATGGATATACCTTTCTGATGTCTGACCTTTAACAACCTTCCAAACTCTTCTCCCTTCTAACTCTGAGTTCCTTGAATCTGAAAACAACTTCTTAGCAGAGTCTCTAATGAAGAGAGATCTTCTTCCTTCCAGTTTTGTAGAGATTAGCAACACAAAAAAATAAATGACAGAAAGCTTAAGACATTGGTATTTATCAAGATCAAAACAACATGGAGTCGCCACTAAGGATTTTCACCCTAGTTGTGCAAATGCACTAAAATACTCTATCAAATACCTATCAAGCATTGAAAATCTTGCCAAACTTTATAGATCAGACCTTCCTTTTCTTGAATTTATCAACCACAAATGCAAATGAAGTGTAAAACTACTACTGGAAACTGATAAAATTGTAGGTAGAACTTATATCTTCACTTAATCCTTACAAATCTGATTATAAAATGATGCTTTAATAATATATTTGCAGTGATACAAAATTTGCAAGAGACATTACGGGGTTTGATATGCATCAAATATCTCAAATATTTTCAACAAGTCCCGATCAAAGTGCTGCAGAAGTGTTGGTACCCAAATTTTTTCTCCTTTTCAGTCTGAGTAGCATCAAAGATATGGCATGAAGCTTGAAGATAGATAGATCATGATGTGTGTCATTTTGTAGCGGGGATGTGATCTAACTGGCACTCAGATTTGTGGAGAGATGGATAGCACTCAAATAGGACTTGATCTTGTCCTAACTATTTTAGGTTGTGCCTTTCAACCAAGGTAAGAGAACCTATTTTGTAACCCTCAAATGGTGAAGGAGATGAAGATATCCCTCAATTTGTGTAAAATAGTATGAAAAGGCCTTGGGAAAATATGATCAACACTCCAAATCTGACTTTCACAAGTTGTCACTCTAGATTATGGAGATATATTTTAATGCAAGGCAAGGGTTACTGAAGACATTGTATGATCCTGATTTGCTTTGTGCATTTTTGTAAATGGATTGTATTCTTTTGTTGACACACAATGCAATGTAGGGGTAGTATGGGTAGGATTAGTTTGTTTGAATGAATTTTGGTGGGAGATTTTAGACAAGACTAACTAGAATTTGCCAAATTCTTTGAGGACCTTTGCAAAAAATCTTGTAAGACCTAAACAACAGAATGCTTCAAAAGGGTTAAAGTACTCCTTCAACTAGGATATGTGCACCAAATGGAGGCCCAGATTTACACTCTTCCACACAATCTTTGAAAACCTACCACAAAATCTTAAAGTAGATGAACCAACAAAGCATCAGAAATCTCTATTTTATCATGACCTAAGGTGCACCCAAAGGTTTACAAACAATCTCTGAATTCAAGGAAGGTAAAGTGATTTTAAATTTGTTTATCTCTTTATCAGATGAAAGCTCTTCTGAATGTGAGATTGCAAATGCCACTAAACTATCAACAAGAAATGAGACCATGTATGATCAAGAGAGATTTTAAACACAAGACTGCAATAGGAGCAAGAAACACAAATTGAAAACATTTTGAAACATAAGTGTATGCAAATTTTTCCAAGAGACAACACAAAATAATCTAGAATGACCAAATTTATCAGTAGGGGAATGTTATAAGAACAATCTCAGAGCTTGTTGATGGCTTTACAACTAAAACCAACTCAACATGATACAAATATGATGCAAAAAGGAATTAGAAATGGTTCTCAGGTGGTTTCTCAAAGAATGGGCTTCTTCCCATATTTTCCTGTGAAATTCTAAGTTTCTCGACCATTTGCATGAAAAAATTCATGCAATATATAACTTTTCTCACTCACTTTGCCTCTCAAATCTTCCCTCAAAAGTGGAATATTCAGAGCACCTTTGCTTTGCAATATTTTTGGAAAATGACATCTAATAGACTCACAAAAAGTTACCAGTTGTTCTTTTCAAAAGGTGAATCATTACAAAAATTTCATCATTATCCATTGTGGAGGCATTTTTTCATCTTCAAAGCATGCAGACCCCTTTCATTTCATCATTTCATCCTTATCCCTCCAAAATTTGACTCTGTAACTTCTTGATTTGATATTTCACATTTTTGGATGGGCTAGGGAAAAAATTCATTTCAAAAACATCTCAAATCTACAAATTGATCCTTAAAACCAATTGCATTGGTCCTTGCAGGCACAAATGACATGAATTCACCAAAAATTTGATGAAAATTGATGCAAAATTCACATCTCCAAGCTTCCTGGAGCTCAAATGGTGGCCAAACTGAAAAATGCACATAGTTACCATTGATTTACCTTTCTCCCTTCAATCTGAGCCCTCCACGTGTCATAATGTGATTGGAAATGGATTTGGGATCACTTTTGACTTTTTAACATTTTTGGAAAAATGTAAAATTTTGACATTTTCTCCACCCCTCCGCCCTTGAGATTTGGGTTGACACATGTGGCCCAAGGTGGGCCCCATTGGAATCATGGCTCAATTTTACACATTTCCACCCTTTTTGGAAAAAGGAAATTTTTCTCATTTTTCCCCGTGGACCCGCGCCTCTTATTCATCCCTGCCATGTGTCGGTTGTTGATTCATCGCGGGCCATGCTTCAAATTATCACTCTAACTTATTTTGTTAAAAGGGTAAAATTTTTCTTTTTTTTTACTCCTCACTCCTCGTACTCCCCCTACCCCTACCATGTGTCTCCCATGATTCTTTGAGGATCTGCGGGCTCATTTCATATTTTAACTCCTTTTTTCACCAAGGGAAAATTTCCCACTTTTTTCTTCCACCGGTGGCCTCGACCGCCTTGTGCTCTAATGCTAACACGTGTCCACTCCTTGACTTGATGTGGCCTGCACACCTTTTAACAACTTTCATCCTTTTTCACCAAAAGGTAAAAATTCTTCCAAGTCCTCCGCCACTCCTGCCTTCCATCCACCCCCGCCATGTGTCCTCCTCTGGGGCGCGTGGAGGGGAAACTTGCAATTTTTCCAAAACACAAAAAAATGTTAAGTTTTTCAAGAAAACCCACCAATCCTTGTCCATCCAATTACAAATGACCAAGTTGGAGATGAATGTGAGCTAGAAATTGATGGGCAAAGGATGCCCGTATGACCGTAAAAAATGAAAATTTTCTAGAGATGATGCCCGAATTCAATTTTTTCTTCGTGGGTGAAGAATTTTTTGATCAAAAAACAAATGGGAAGTGATTTTAGGAAATTTATGACCATGGAAAGGGATTTTTGAGGGAAAATATGCATAAAACAAATAATCATGAGCTCCAAAGGCCGGGAAAAGTGGAAAAAATGGCAAAGGTATTTGAAATGGGAAAAATTAGGGCACAAAACAGGGCATACATGCATATTTCTTTTAAATTGGGGCAAAACAATAAGTTTTGTTCCAACAAAATCCTTACTTCATGCACCGACTCACATTCATTGGATTTCCCATCATTAAACAAGACAATGGAAATTTGTTCCAACAAAAGCTTAAAAACTTATTGGAAATGAGATCTAAAAAAATGAAATACCTATCACAATGGATTTGTTTTTGTTGCAAACAGAGACAAAAAAATAGACCTAAAAATATTGAGCTCCATTAATGGCCGCTATGGCAGCTCCGTGCTCGACGCCACTTCTAGGTGAAATTTTTTTAAAAAAATTCCTGCATTCTAGTAAACAAAATTATGTGAAATTTGGAGGATGTGGTCATGATGAAGAGATTAATCTAAAAAAATATGTTCCATCACAAACCAAGCATTGGAAACACACTTTCTAAAAATAGTAATTTTTCTTATATGGACTTTTTATGTTTGGAAATTCATCATCAAAAGTAGTTGTGGAAAAAGTAGTGCATACCCAAGGTCACCAAGAAGCTAGAATGATTGTCTGGAGCAGAAAATAGTTAAAATGACCACTTACTAAAAATATTAAGTTCCCCATATGGGTGATTACAAAAAATAGTAGGTCAACCCAAAAGTTGGTTGAAGCAAGGGTAGTGTGTGTAGGATTGAATGAGGGAGTTCATCGCATCACAATGGTCGAGAAGAGGAAAAAATCACCTTTCACTAAAAATAGTAACCCTTCCATCTGGACACTTACTATTAATTGTAAGTTGTTCTCAAAGTGAAATTTTGGAAAAATGAGGCATAGAGGGATGATCACCTCGGGGACTTTGACATTGTTTTTCAACACTCACTACATAGTTCGGGTCATGGGTATGTCATACACAGGGGAGTTGTGGTCATCACAGAGCAGTTCACTCAACTTGGAAAGCATTCATGAACTAATTTGAAGGAGTTTCACAGTGTGTAAGGAGTTCAAAGATTCAAAATTTCATTACATTTAGAACTTTCCATCAATAAGGATAAACGGAATTCATCGGGAACAACATCTCATATTTTTCTTCTCTCTCTATTTTTGTCTCCTCTTCCCCCAAACTTTATCTCACTTCCCAATATTCTAATTTCACATTGGGGTTTGTCAATTTTTGATATGCCTTTAACTCACCCAAAAGTGACTTTAGAAACATAATGTAAATTAAGTCACCTTGATTTTATAAAAGGGACTTAAATATTTTGTAGGAATATCAATAGTCTAAAGTTAGAAATAAGGCATATGGAGGGTCATGAGGAAGATGAGGAGTTGATTCTATTCTATAAATTGTAAAGAAAATCCCATCGTTAGGGGTTGGTCATTAATTTTGTAAGCTTAAGAGTGCATTCTACCTTGAGAGAACAAAGGAGATAGCCAAATTATTCTTTTCTCCCACTCTCTATTTTTCCTCCATTATCATACTATGTATAACTTGGTTTAAGAAATAAATACAAGAAGAAGGAGTTTCGAGCCTTTTTTGACTAAGGGGTTTATTGAGACTTTGTGATCATAAATTTCATTTGGTCTTGTTGTTATGTGTACATTTGTTTCCTCCTAATTTTGATGTATGTGATAAAAATTCTAATTGATGTATGCATGAATCTGGTTTTCTACCTGGAACATTAGTTCTCCTATCTAATTTCTCACTCCCCTTTCTCTGTCTATAGATAAAGTCCTCTCTTACAAGTATCTACAAGATTTTCCACAAGGTTAGTGGAGTTTACCTTTTGGATCCCCGGTCAAAAGGCCACCACTGAAATCCACCTTTTCATGTGCATGCATATATAGAAGCTACACCAGTTAAGTAGAGCGACTTAGATTCCTAGAGTGTTGACAAGAAATCCACAAGTTTGTCCACCCAAAAAAATTTCTCTCCAACATTTTGGGGTGCCCACCGTGGGGTATAATTAGCACCATCTCGCACCCAAAATACAAAAAAATGAAATATTAAAAACAAAAAAAAAAGAATTCATGAAAATCCATTGCTGAAAGATACACTGTCAGTTCCTACACATGACCTTTCATATTCCATAGTGTCTTTTCATATTCCCACTTCAATAATTTTCAAAAGCTGGCTGAAGGAAGATACACCAAGTTGAATAGGTCGAGAGGCGGTGTTGTTTCCAATTTTGAGGCTTTGCAAAATCAGCAAGAATGAATTAGAGATAATCCATACTTATTCTCTCAATCCTCCTCTCCATTTGGTGCTTGAGAAGTTCACCTGGAAATACTATCAAAACTCCTATTGATACTCCCCCTTCAAATTCTCCCATTTTTCCATCACCATTAAGCATTGAGTTCCCAGAAGAAGAAGATTTTGAAGAAGAATTTATAGAAGCGAAGTAGAAGCAAAAACAATGATGGCTGACAAAGTAGAAATACCTCAACCCATTATTCCATGGGAAGGAAGGCATGTTTGCTCTTGAACCACCTCTCCATGATCTACCAACAAGTTCCCGCAAGAACTTGACAAAGTTAAAAGGTGAAAAAACACAACATCCTGAAGAGCACATTACTGCCTTCATGACATCATGTGGAATTCTTAGTGTCAAACATGAAGATGTTGTTGTAAGACTATTCGTGGAGTCCATCTAAGAAAAATAAGCAGAATGGTTCTACCTCTTACCTTCCTGATCGGTCACTGGTTGGAATGACATCAATATTGCCTTTGAGGAAAGATTAAAATCAACTGAATACTGTTAGGACCTCTTGGTGTAGTTTTCTCAAATGAGGAAAGGAGAAAGTGAAATTGTGAGAGACTTCATGGCTCACTTCAAACTGTTGCTTTGCAAGATACCAGAAGAAGATTCACCGTCTGAAAACAATATCAAGAGATTCTTCATCAATGCTCAATCATCAGAAGTAATATTTTTCCGTAAAGATCCCAACTAAAGAACATTGTAAAAGTACAAAGGATGGACATTGAACTTGATGATGATCTCATCCTATCTAGAAAGATCAAGAATCCCTCAAAGGGTAAAGCTCAACATCCTAGAGATGAGAGAATCAATCCATCGCTGCAAAAATTGGTGAATGAGATGGAATCTTTGAAGAGGTAATTATTTAAAGCGAGTATTTACTCAAAGAAGAAACATAAATAAAATTGTAGGAGCACCCTAAAGGCTCACCTTGGAGTCCCCACCCATGAATGTAAATTGTAGATTTCAATAAAGTGAAGAAGATCTTGAATAAGAAAGTGAAGGTGGAAACTATCTAGAGTTCAATGAACTTGAGAATGATACCAAATCAGATTTTTAGCATTCCAAATGTGATCAAGAAGACGAAGAAGATACACCCAGTTTCTCATGTGTAGTATTCACTCATTCTCAGTCTAAGAAAATAGCATCTCCCTCCACTGCTGCAAAAGAAAATAAGGTTGATGATCCTCTTGTGGCAAATCTATAAAATAAAATAATCAATTGAGGATCCCCACTTCCATCTTCCATAAAGTCTACATTGTTGGATCTTGATCTCGTAGTAAGTAAGAAGGATCCTATAATCCCAAGTAAGTCTTCCGATGTCTCTTCCAAGTCTAAATCTAAATCTGATCTATAAAATCTAGTACTTTGAAATATCCTAGTGTACCTTTCAAAATACCCTCCATTTCCCAAAAATAAAATCTTTCTCCCAAGCCTATCCAGACTCCAAAATAAGTCCCTTCACCCCCTTGTCTACATCTTCTCCCTTTGACCTCATAGAATATGAAAACAAATCCAAATTGTAGATTACTGAAACCAAATATTTGTGGACTCATCCTGGACAATTTGAGAGGTTCGTCTAATATATCAGGAGTGGTAGTCTAACACCCAATGTTGTAATGTGTAGTTACAAAGGTATGTTGCCAAAACCACCTACACCTCCCTCACAGAACATGATTTCTTTGAGGGAATCAAAAGTTGATAAGGTTCAACCTTTTATGTCTCCTTCTTGTTAGAGAATATGTATTGAAAAATTTAATAATAGATTTGGGTGCCTCAAATAATATCATGCCTATGAAGGTTGCAAATTATCTCAAACTTACCATGACTCCACCCGGTGGCTATTGTTAGTCCCAAGAGTCAAAATAAGTCCCACTTGTAGGGAAAATCAAATATGCATAGGTGGCTCTTGCCAAATTTCTAGAAAAGAAAGTTTCAATGATGATTTTGGAAGCGGATCGTCTCACCTCATTTGGAATGTTACTAAGTAGAAGTGTCTGTCGAGACTTGGGAGGGGAAATTCAAATGAATTTGTCATCTATAACCATACCAATGAAGGGAGACATGGAGATATTAGTTGCTTGAGAATAATATGAGGTACACGGTAATAAATTCGAGAATCCTAGAAGCTAACATATTATATCAAGGTAACAGGAAGAGGATATCCCCATCTTGATAGGTCTAGGCATGCCTTCCCTGGGAGATTTGGAATTTGAAGAATTTATTGGTTGCTCAAACGTGTGCCCACATCTTAGATCCAAAAGGATTAAGGTACTTGAGACTACAATGGAACCATCCCCAAGTTGTGGGACCTTTCATGCTTGGGACATATCTTCAGAGAAGGCTGGTTCCTCTATCTATTTCTATTGCTATTGTTACTCCTAGTTCTGGAAGGTAAAACTACGCTAATAATGCCAAGGGAACAGGGATAGAAGGATGACATGAAAGGAAACTACACTAAAAGGAAATATCACCAAAAAAGAGGGATGAACACTATCTATTCTGAGAGAGAATGAAAGGAAATGTGTGAAAGGAGGCTAGGCATGAGTAGCACAGCTAAATAAGTATTCACTAGATAATTCTCATGGAACACACCTAAATAAATAATTACAAGGGATTTGAAATGGCACAACCAGCACACAACACAAAATAAAAGGCAAGAAGAAGGAATGGAAACATGTTAGGACATAGAATAGTCACAAAATGATGCTTCTATTACTTCTAGAAATGCATAGAGTTGTTATAATGATGGAGGCCGATATCCACATGCAAGAGCTAGATCTAGAGGTCTACAACTAAAAGTATAGAAATTATAGAGTCCTTAGAAAAATGCGTAAGGATGAAGAGCATCCAACATAACATAACAAATGAGTCTATCTCTTACATTTATAGATGAATCCATGGAGGAAGAAGGGAAGGAGGGAAAACCTAAATTTGAAACACAACCACCAACAAGAAGCATTCAATGCCTACAAATCTACCTAGAGATCTATGAAATATGCTTCCCAAGCCTATTTGGATGTTTTGAAGAATAAAGGAGGAAGATTGTATCAAATCGGAGTGGTTGGAGAAATCAGATCTACTCATTAATGCTTAGAGAGACATTTTCCCATTTCTCACCTACCAGATCTGCCAAGAATTTGAATTTAAATTTCTAGCATTATAGCTGATGTCAGAAGATTTCTAACGAGTCCAAGTGCACGTAGATGTGATCTCTATAGCAAAATATATAGTTTTGAAGATTTTAGAGTCATCAGCACACGTAAAACATGTGGCACATGTGGATTGGCTGAAATGATGGCCAACTGTGCAAATATTTGTCATTTCTACCACGTGTCACTTATTAATTTGTTGTAAGAATTTAGTGCCCTGTTGGCACATGGTTATTGGTTACACACAACATATTCAAGCATCTTGGAAGATGACCTTGGCACAGAGGAGCACAAAGGAGGGTGTGAGGGAATGGCGTGCAAAGGAAGGCATAAAAGGCACATGTGAAACACTTAGGAAATGAGGAAAATAGTGTAAAAGAACTAATGGTCAAGGAACAACTATTACAAAGTACTGGGCATGGCACGTGAGAGGGCCAGGGACTTAGCTAATTAAAGCAAGTTTGAAACATGCACAGGTGAAGAAGGCTGCTTAGGAAGAAATCAAATGCATTGTAACATTCCCATTTTAAGACTTAAGAAAGAAGGGAATTTTTTTAATAGTGTTCATTGTTCTAAATAAAGCATTATTTAGAACAAACATTCCATTCCAATCAAATTTAATGGATAAACATATACAATTGTAATTACTCGGTGATTCACCGATCTATTCATTCCATAACTCGGTAATCTACCGATCTATTTATGTTATCTTATGTATTGAATACATATTGTATACTTTGTCATCCTACCCTACACCGGGTACTGAGTGATCTATTTAAATAACATATCTAAATAGATACTACCAATATTCATCTGATATCACGTTGTTTTAAACTTGGTGACATAGGACAACACAACCAGCAATTTTGATGCTTTGGCCAAATATTTATAACATACTGTGTATGTTACTATTCCTAGATGGCATACTCGTCATATTGGAATACGTCCTTCAACTCACTCCTCATTTATCATGATTGGTATTTCCGATTCATCGCCAATCCACTTGTTCTAGGTTTAACCCTAGACCTAGGTAGGAACATAACCTATTATAAGAAGACACTCATAATTACTTAGGGTATATGGGCATACTCGGTTGACCTAAGTCAACTGGATGTGCCAACGTACCTTGAGCCATTGGAAGCTAATTCATATCCTAAATATGCTCCTATCCAGACCTAGAGGGAAACTAAGTTCAAGTCCTAATTCCCATTGGGTGTAGATCTAGATGATCAATGTGGAAGGGTGATGCCACATGTCAACTACAACATTGTATTCTCAAGAAGACCCAAGCCTTCTCAAAATTACAGCCCTATAGTTGGTGTGTGCCAACATCCTATAGAAACTACCTCATCAAGATGTACATACCCCTAAGGGGATTGTTAATACATTGTTAGTCTGAGTTAATTCTTGATTACAACAACCTTGTCAAACCCTAATCCAACGCTCAATAATTTCTTTTCCTAAATTCTATTCATTTAGTCCATTAATAACTTTGTTATATTCAAGGTCGCTTTTAATGTTTGATGATATAGTTAAACTGCCAATTAACCGTAACTATACAGTGTTATAATATGTCTTCTTTAAAAGGTACAATAACTTTTTAGAAAAGTTCAACACCCAAACATATATCCAATATAAAGTAGACTTCATACAAAATGAAGTCTAATAATTTGTAATCACATTAACATACCTTTTTGGTTTATATTCAATTAAGAAATATAAAGAGTCTTTATCTACATGTTAAGTGTTAGGGTATATCCTACCCAGTATCCACATTTCTTAATGTATGTTCAACACACATTACATTACCATATAATATAGTTTAGATAAGAACATCATATTCTGCAACTTAACAAGCTGCATCATAAGTAGGGAAATTGAACTAAATCCCTTTATCCAACTTATCAAGGATAACCAATTAAGCATATGAATAATATGAAGAATATCAACAAGATAGAAATCCATATTTTTCATACAAGCACAAGATAATTTACACAACCAATACAAGTAAATTCTCAACTTTCAATTAATCTTTATAACTTATACATTTACAAGCCTTATGCATTTTAGGCATATTGCATAACAACCGCCTTCATTCAAAAAGAATACTACTTTTATTTTTCAATACAATCTCAAGAACGAATCAGAATTCTTCACAAGGAATCAGAATTAAATCAGCCAATGCATCTCATAAGTTTTTCCTTCTTTTTATCACTTACGAAGTCCATCTGCAAAAATTGCTAGCACGGTCAGTTCAATGAACTAAGCATGATAAGCACTAAGCATTAAAATGAAGTGCATTCCACTAATTGTTCCATTAAAACAACTCTGCTTTAATGAAACAATTATTACATCACGAATATCAATATAAGTAATAACAAATGGAAAATAATACAACATCTTCCCTTCAGAATTAAATTTTAATTGATCCTATCAATTATCCTTAAGCAACAACAGATCAAAACATCTCATTGTTCCCAATTCTATCATAATAGAATACAACATTTATCTTTTCTTTAAGCCAAAGGAAGGGTTTACAACATGGTTCTCATTAGGATGATTCATCTAACTCATATGCAAAAGAAGAAGAAGAACCATTACAAACTATGCCCAAACACAAAACATCCAAAAACAGAAACAAATTCATAACATGAATTAATTGTTTCATTTATAGGACAACTACCTTAAAATTCAACATTTAAGATATTCATCAGAACATAATCCCCTTTCAATAAAATCAAATAGTCTGCCAACAAGTTTACATTTTTTGTTCAACAAAACCGAAACATCTAACCTCTTCCTACATCACTTCAACGAATGATATGACAAGGAAGACCAAACAAACATAACCAAATCTCCAATTCATAAGAGAATAAAAAATAGAAGGGCTCAATCCATGAACTTATCCCAACAACATAGAAAAGGAATCTTATCAGAATTTGATTCAAACCTTAAATCATTCACTACACTTAACAACAAATTCCCTTTTCTAATCCAAACCATAAGCTCATACACTAGTTCCTAGAAGAGAGAACAAAACCAACTCAAGGTAAGAAGAAAACATACTGCAAGTCTCCCTTACAATCTTTACCTTCAATAAAGCATGAGTTCCCATTTCATTTCAGAACAAATACACAGTAAAGTTCAAAAACAGCATACTTGTCCCAAATGAATCGAAATTTCTTTTCTCTATAAAAAGAATAAGGGATCATTTACTAAATCCAATCAAGAAATAGAAAATTCCGAATAGAAAACTAACAATTCTAAATTACCCACGAGCTTAACAAAGACTGTAACTTCATTACAATGTTTCTACATCTCATTACAAAGAGTAAGTGGTTCGTGGTTTCAAGAGAGCAATATCCAAACAAAAACTATCTCATCTTCATGTTTCCAACAGAGGAGACAATGTTTCAAACAAAACAGTCAACCCGAGACGTGGGTTTCCTCAAAACAGAGGGGAAAAGACTATCCCACATTAAACACTAGTGCCTTCTCAGAAAAGATGAAACAGATCCACAAGAGGAGTTCCAATTCCATTATCTTAAGAAAATGTTTCCAGTTAAATCTCCAAAAGATATTTAAACTCGATTAAACTACTCTCCCATATTTCCTTTGAGTAAGTAGTTCGAATTAATAGAGTTCTGAGATTTAAAATTTTTAAGAAATTAAAAACCCAACTCAAATACCAAAACCAAATCAAACATGTCGATAATACTACCAGTTCAGAACTCGAAAGTACAAAATCCGAGCACAATGTCGAACACAAGCTTTTCACAAAGGTTCAAGACTACTCAAGTAAATATTCACGGGTTCAGGGAAACAACAAGTTCCCATTCTAGTTTATATCTTTAACAAAGAAAACTCAAAAATACCAGAACAAAACCAACACATCGTTCCAGCTACAAATTCCAAACACAAAGTACCAAATTACATGTACAGTGTCAAATCACAAGGTCTCATACATGAGCTCAGATATGCACAAGTATCTTAATACGAGGCAATATATAATACAAATACCTATTAATAGTTCAGAATAGTAGAGGGATTCCATTATCTGTTTACATCTTATCAAAATCCCTATTTCCAACTCCAATGATACACAAGTTTCTCACCAAAGTTTGAAACCATAAAAGTAATAAAATACGAGTGTTGTATACGATATGAACTCCCATTAACAGTCCCAAATAATACAGGAATAAACATGAGTACAGAGTTACATACGGACTTCAAACAATAGTCCAGATTATCATAAGAAAATAAAACACAAGCACCGAGCTATATACGGTCTTCAACAATAGTCCAGGATTATCCAAGATTCCAAACACAGTCCCAGGGTAACAAGAACCTCCATCACCAATTTTCATCAAACACGAAACCAAAACAAGATCCAAACCAAATACGAGCTCGATTACAAGCTCAAGCAAAACATGAGCTCAATACAAGCTCAAGATCAAACAAAACACAAACTCCAACAAGATCAGATAGAACTCAAGGTTCCCACAAACACAGAACCATATTTAAATAGCAACGAAGGTCATTTAAAATAGAACACTTCAATTACCAGTTCCAGAATGACAAGCAGAGTTACAGAAATACGTTTTGCATGCATTCTTTTTTAAAAAGAACTAACACAAGGTAAGTTTCCAAACTTAATGTTATTTTTCTAAGGATTTCGTATCCAAATTTCTAGAGATTTATAAAACCCAACAAGAAAATAACCAGATAAAACATGCAAGCCAAGAATCTCAAAAGAGTAGACTTGTTTTAATGAAACATTTAGAAGAAAGCAAGAGATCTTAAAGATTAGAGCCTATCATGCCTGATAGTGCTTCTGCCAAATCAAAGGATACTTCCATTGAGCTTAACTCCTTTTCTTCTCCACGAAAGATCAACAAACAAATAACTTTCCTCAGAATGCCTCATATACCTTCCCATGATCGAAAATAGACCAGGTGAGTTAAAAATAGCAAAGAAGTGCAAGTCAAACTACTGGTTCAAAGAACTAGTTTGCTCTATGCAGAGAAAAACTGAAAGCATGCAAAAACCAACAACCTCCCACAAACCCGCCTTCCAAGTTTCCTAGACAGTTTGTGAACAAAAACTGAGACCAATAAATTCCATTAATTCCAATTTTCCCACTCAACTCTCCTTGCCACCACCTCCCAAACCTAGCGAATGCCAATTCACATTTAACATGCAATTCCATCTTTAGTGAAACTTCCACATAAGCCTCCACCAAGTCAACTAGCCCCTACCAAAACTGGCAGTACTTTATGCCTTAAAAACCTTATCAACAACTTAAATGCCATTGGAACCATCACCTTTGATGCATGTGACCCATTAGGTTCCCATTGAAATAGCTTAGGATAGATCCTTTAGAACTTAGGTTAGTTTAGAATTAATCACCTTAGGCCTTACACACTACCTTAGGTAGTTTCCACATAGGTTAGATTAATTCACAACATAGTAGTTTTAGGCATTAGGTTAGATCATCACATAATCTTATAGCATTAGGTTTTAGGTTAAATTAAATAGCCTAGTAACCTTTGCATACTCCCTTAGCACAAGGCTTAGGTTAGAAATAAAATCAATTAAGTAACATAGCTAGGTAGTATATATATTCTTACCCAACTTAGGATTCCATAGGATAATCCTATAGTTTTAGGATTCTGAATCCTTCCAATGTCATGAACAGGCTGCATTTCATTTACATCAGCAATGTCCTACCATGATCGATCTCCAAAGACCCAAGCACAACATACGACTGAATGGAAACACGTTCACACAAAATCTAAGAACTTGTAACAACAAAGTTCAGTCTGATATGTCCCTCAATTTTATTGAATGTCAATTTACCCTTCATTCAACTAAGCAGATTTAAAACATTCCTTGGATCACTAAAATTGATCCAAGGATGAGTCAGATAAGGAGATAAGTTTGTAACTCTTAAACTAGATTGTAATTCACCTACAAGAAGTGAAAAATGGGTTCAAGGAAGCCATTCCATTTCATTCTAGTGACCTTAAGAATAGAAAAGGTTTATCCATATCAAGCATGATCTCCAACAACCAAAAGAACACATCTTTAGAAGAAGATCACATTTCAACACTTGAAATGCAGAAGAGGGATACAAAATTTGTTGAGGGTGTTACATGTGCAAAATGTGGGTGCGAGGGAGGAGTGGAAAAAATAGGAAAAATAACATGGAAGGAAGGAGAAGAAAGCATGCAAAGGCACTAGAGGAAAATAAGGGGTGCCAAGGGGAAAATACAACCGAGGAAATGTGTCAACTAAACCTTAGCACGTGTAACCTTTAATGAGGAATTGAGAGCCAAAATATGTATACAAGTTACCCAAATAACTAGGATTGTTATTTGGATAACAATTTTGGTGACTTTTGGGGACATCTTCCTGCTAGATGAATAATATTAGTATCTTGGAGCATCCATTGGGCATGGAGTCTACTGTGTAATCATGAAACTACCCTAGTGGTAACTTTAAGATCATTTTTTGACTCTATTCTAAATCTTGCAACTGTGAGAGAGGCGTGTTTTGGAAGCAACGGAAGAGCATGCGCAAGAAGCACGTGAGAAGAAATAACTATGTACAAACAAACAATGTGTGTAGAGCACACTTGAAGGAATTGAAACTACTCTAATATATACAACATGATACAACAAACTTAATGGAATGGTTTGAGATATATCCCATTTATTGGGATTTGTAGTGTACCTCCATCAAGATGAGTTAACTCAAAATAGTTAGCTTCCTTATAAGAACTAATGATTTATGGGCCACTCTAAGGTGCATCAAACTTTGAATGACACCTATTTTTAGCTCTGTTAGCATCCCATTTAAAACCAACTCCCCAACTTTCAAATATTGAGGCCTAGCCTTTCTTTCAAACAACTTCTTTATTGTTTGATGATGTTGTTTTAGATTGATCATGGCAGAGTTCCTTTCTTCTTTAAGATTAACTAGCTCTGCCATTTTGATTTCTCACTAGTCTGCACCTTCAAATTCTAGCTGGGGAAAGTGCTAATGAATTAAACTCAAGTGTCAAAGGAAGGGTAGCCTCCTTTCCATAGAAAATTTTGTAGGGTGAAGTTCCTATTTCCTTTTTACTATGATTCTATCCACCTAGAGTGAGTGAGAGACCTTTATATGCCATTGTCTTTGGCTGATGTTCATTGTGTGCTTCATAATTATGATCAAGTTCTTGTTTGTTGATTTTTCCAAACCGCTACCATGAGGGTAATAGTTGGAAGAATTATTTAGGTATATGTTCAAATGTAGCACCCAATCAATTATTTTTATACCAAGGAAAGATTTCACATTATCAAATATAATGGTTTGAGGACCACGAAATCTTATGACCATACCTTCGAGAAAGTCAAGGATGTATGAATCGGTTGATTCCTTGAGTGCGATAGCTTCTGTGTATGTGGTGAAGTAATCTGTATCTATCAACACCCACTTATGCCCAACACTTGAAGGTGGATTGATCATGCCTATGAAGTCAAGACCCCATTGCGTAAAAGGATGATCTACTTGGATTAGTCGGAGGGGAAGTATTGCCAATATTTTCTTTCCTATGAAGAAAGCACATTCTTTGCATTTTGTGACCCACTTGTGTGCATCTGCAAATAGAGTAGGCCAAAAGATACTGCGAATATGATTTTCATCACTTTGTATATTTGGTAGATAATTATCCACCAGAGAATCCATCATGAAATTCTGCTAACACTTTTTCAGTTTGCGCATTGTTGATACATCTTAATAGCACGCCATCAAGATTTCTTTTAAAGATAAGTCCATCAATCAACACATAAGGGATAGATTGTAATCTTAGATGTATTCTCTTTTCTTTGTTTAGAAAAGGAGGGTATGCACACTTAGAAAGGAATATGATCATGTCCTTTATCTAGTCACGCACACCGTGGTCTCGTATTCCATTCAAGTTCTACTCGCAGGAGGTCCTCATCCGAAATAATGAGGCCTCAAGTTCAATCTACACATCCTCATAAATCTACCTACAAAGAGCACTACCTCTTATCATATTTATGGCTTTAATAGTCACATCATAATCCATGATTTTTGTCACCCATCGTGCTCTTTTCTCACTGATTTCTGCTCCCATGATGAAGTATTTGATAGAAGAGTGGGAGAATAACACCTTGATATGATTGGTGGCAAGCATAATTTTGAATTTCTTGAGTGCATGCATGATGGTGAAGACCGATTCTCCATGTGATCTGGATCTTAACTCATAATCCTTTAGCATCTATCTCGAAGAAAGCCACTTGGTTATTCTAACCCTTGTTCATTTTCTTGTGTTAAGACAACAACAAAAAATTGCATCATCACCATAAGCATAAAGGATGAAATACTTGGAATAAGTTGGGTTGATAAGTGTTGACGTGTAAACAATCACTTGCTTGATTTTTTAAGCTTTCTTTTCTGTTTGTTTTCCATCCGAAGCTTATGTCATTCTTGAGCATCAAGGGGATGGGCCAAACCAGTCCTACAAAGCTAGGGATATAACACCTAACAAAATTGATCTTGCCAAGGAAGGACTATAGGGCATTTTTGTGTGCCTACGGGGAAAGAGCTAAGATGGCTGAAATGTGATAGGGATCAATTGTGATGCCCTCATTTGAAACCACATGGCATAAGAGATATTTCCCTACACCACCAAAATTGCACTTCTTCAAGTTAAGAGACACCCCATATTTTCTTCATCTCTCAAATAATTTCTCCATGTGTGCCATATGATCCATGCTCTGCTTTGAGAAGATGGTTATATCATCAAGGTAAACCAGGATGAACTCATTGATGTAACATTTGAAGGCAATATCCATAGCAAGCTAAAATTTGGCACCCACGTTTGATAGACCAAAGGGCATATTTTGATATGAATATGTACCCCATTTGGTTGTAAACGTTGTTTTTAATTCATCCTCCTCCTTGACCAGGATTTGATTGAAACTTGAGTACCCATCTAGCATGGAGACTCTTTGTGCGCCAAACCGATAGTCTCAGTAGAATTTTCTCCATCGAAGGTAAAGGATAATGATCCTTTAGAGATGCCTTATTCAAACATCTCGAAATCAACATAGAGTCCGAATTCACCATTATTCTTTATTGAAATGGAACTAAATTCACAACCCAAGTAGAGTATTTGATGGGAAAAATGATTTTTTCCTCAATGATTTTGGATAATTCCTTTCTCATGAGGGGCTCTATCTTTGGATTAACTTGCCACCTTTGCTTTATCTTATTGGCTTGATACTAGGATCAAGGTCAATGGAGTGTTGAGAAACACTTAGATAAAAACCTTTGAGGTCTTCATACTCCCAAGAGAAGATATCACTATATTTTTGACAAAGAGGGATGAAGGCATGTTCTTCATGCACACAAGTCCTGCTGAGCAACAACTCTCTCCCATGTGGAACAATGACTAAGGAGCAGTCTTCTTGCATGGCATGCATGAACCTTTCTTCATCTTTAAAATCATCATAGGGCTAAACATTTACTCTAAGGTGACCATCCCTTTAGGAAATATTTTTTTCTTTAGTTGTATCACTTGGTCACCATATCGCATGCAAATCATCTTGCATGCTTGATGAGAACTCAGATTCATTATGGATAAACTGGATGATTTGTGCATCACTGTCAAACACTTTCTAGCTGGTGTTGTTGTATGGAATGGATGGTCTTATCACCATCTTGATGTGCTGAGTGTTTCCTTTGAAAAAGTCCTTAGCAGAAGAGAATTGTGAACCAAGTGTAGACATCTAGTCAGCTTCCTTGTTCATTTTGTGCGGCACCACGTGCAGATTTAGAGCATCAAAGCTCCCAAGGACATCCTAAACTCTATACTTATAAGCTTTAAGAAGATTATTATTTATCCGGCATTTGTTGATAACTTGGTGTATGACTAATTTTATGTCCCCAAAGATCTGCAACGTTTTAATTTTATTCTTATTAGTAATGAGAAAGCCATGGACCAGCACTTCATACTCTTCCATATTGTTAGAACATGTGAACTACAGACCTATGCGCAAAGGATAATTTCTCATCCTTAGGTTAAATGAGAATCACTCCTACTCCTGCACCATTTCTCCTTATAGATCCATCAAATTACAACTTCCATAGACCCGCACAACTTTGTTTTTATTAAGCGCACATGAAAACATAGCTTCTTCTTCAAGAATGTAGTAAGTACCAAGCCTTGTTTCATAAGCTTCCAACTCTTCATCATATAGATCAAATTTATGGTGTATCTCTGCCCATTCATCGAGTACTAGGTTAAAATAGAGGGTTGAAGAGACTTTTCTTCAGGAACTAAAGCTTGTTCTTTGATTAAACAATTAGCTTGGAGAGGGGATGGGACATATGACTGTACATGATAGGAAAATATAAGCTCAACTTCTATGGTAAACTGGGTACCATACCTTTTCTTGAGTAACATATGAGACCAATCAGAAGACAAGTAACCACCCACTTTAATAGTAAAGTCTCTTGATAGACATAGGGAAAACAAAGGAGGTAGGTCAATGATTGACACATCTTGAGTAGTGGTTAGGCTTTGGCATGTATGGAGGTTTAACTCAATATCCTTGATGAATCCTAATGTGGTTACAAATGAACAATCAATTTGCAAGACTCCTTTAGATAAAGGGTTATATTTCATACCTAAGACATCAACTATTTTCTTGGGCATAATAGAAGTACTAGCACCTGAGTCAATCATGTAAGTATGCACTAGGTATTTTCCTATGATCAAAGACATATAAAAGGGTGTGGTTTTTTATAGATTTACCCTATTGCTTATCCTCTTCTTGGAAGACATTGATAGAAGCGCATGGCTTCTTGTACTGGTGGATCAAGACACGGGAGTTGCGCCAGAGCTTCATGCAACATATCCCACTGAGATGGAATGGTCAGGGCATCCCACATTATGATATTTATGTTTTTCTCTTCATCTGGTCAACAATGCTAAATAGAAGGCCCCCCATCTTATGTATTTGGGGAAAAACATCCATTCTTGACTGTTCAGGCGTGAAATCCTAGACTTTAGCTAGAGTAGTGGATTGACCTACCAAAGGAGGGGCGCGTACTACTTTAGAAGGAGTTTTGCATGGGGCCTCTTGTGTAGGGACTTGAGTGCCTTTGCTACTAGATGCCTTGGCTACATTTTTATGATTCTGAGGATCTACTTGTGTTGTTGGGAGTGAGATCTACATGCCTAATTCTAACATTCTCTTCTTATATCTTGTGTTGTCTGTAACTTGGGCATGAGGTCTATTTGTATTATCTGTAGCTTGGTTAATTATATAGAATTCCTTAGTGACAAAGAACATCAAATTTGTATCTAGAGGATATTTTGGTCTCTCTTGGATTTTTGCTTCAGGGGAACTTGTTGAAGGATCATAGATGAAGCATTCTAGATCATGAAGGCTTACGTGTGCACGTAATGGAACAATGATATTGACTACAGGTGAGGCATGTTGCAAGGGAAGCACCACTCGACTCTTACACAAATTTTTTTGAACTAGAATGAGTGCTCGAATTGCATTGGGTGCTAGAAGAGAAGGCACGAGAGGAACAAATTGTAAGGGAAGATGTGCATTGAGATGCCATATGTCATTACGTTAGTTGGGTGCATATCTTTGATTTCCATACTAATTCCACTAAGGCTGATTGCTTTGGCCATGCACTTGATTAGAATTTCCCCTATACGTGTACACTGTTGATTTTCTAATGATATGACCTTGTTTGATCAATTTCTAATTAGGGCCTTCAACTCTTCTTCTTTCGTTGCCAGACTGGAGAGTAGGATGTTGAGGTAACTAGTTACATGCTTTGCTTAGGAAAAGGGATAGGGGCCATAGAAGGATGGGGCGCTTGTGACATTTCTAGGAACAAAGGCATAAGAGGTCTAGGAGCTATCTTCCCACATAAATAATACTATTTTATGCCCTTCTTGTAATTCTATAAGCATCTGGTAAGGTCCTACCTCCCATGGATTGGATCATAATTGAAATATCATTGTTGAGCACCTTTAGATAATACAGGAAAGCATGCTAGGATATAGGTCTTACCACAAGAGGGATTCTATCCCAAGTCTTCTGAAATCTAATGTTGAAATCAATCATTTTCTCATTGGGCACCCTCCTTGTTGTTGTCAATTGCTCCACCAGAGATAGGTGATCTGACTTATCTTCAAATTAGTTGCAAAGAGTTGTTCCCAGCTCATCCTAGGTGGTGATAGATCTAAGTCTCAGCCTCAGTACCATTGAAGCACTTTACCTTTGAAAGAGGTTGCAAGTAGTTTGACTACTACATCATCATGTGTGATCAAATAGAGTGAACACATGTTTTCTATATCCTAGATATGCTCCTGAGGGGTGACTTGATTCTCACCAGTAAAGTATGGAATACTTTTGAGCATTCCATTTAACATATCATGTTACATTGCACAGTAAGGGACTTCCTCCCGTGAAATTTGCAAAGTTTCTAAGTGGAGGATGTGGATGATGCATCATTGTAGGGCACGTAGGTTGTCCATTTTGAGAAGGTTTTGAATGGGCATAGCGCCTTTGGAGATGGAGATGTGCATGCAAGATTTTGGAATGAAATATTCTTGAGGATAGTTAGAGGTACTCAAAATAATCTTCGATTGCTTCACTTTTTTATGTGCACATCTTCTAATGAAAGGTGCTCGGGACTTCGAAACAAATATTTTAAAATGTTGGGAGTCACCAGATGTGTTACAATGAGCCTTCAAAGGCTAAAATACTAAGTCCACACACCAAAACTTAGAGATATGAAATTTGAGCTTTAAATGTTGGTCCCACTGTGTATGCTAGAAACTATTTGTTTCTCAAACGTGTACCCACATCTCAGATATATAAGGATCGAGGTGTTTGAGAACACAATGGAACTATCCCCAAGTTGTGGGACCTTGCACGTTTGGGACAGATCTTTGAGAAGCTCGGTTCCTTTATCTATTTTTACTACTACTCTGTTACTCCTAGTCTTTGGAAGGGAAAACTAAGCTAATAATGCCAAGGGACCAGGGATAAAAGGATGACATGAAAGGAAACTACACTAAAAGGAAATAGCACCAAAAATAGGGATGAACACTATCTGTTATGAGTGAGAATGAAAGGAAATGCATGAAAGGAGGCTAGGCATGAGTAACACAGATAAACATGTATTCATCAGATCGTTCTCATGGAACACAACTAAATAAAGAACTACAAGGGATGTGAAATGGCACAACCATCATGCAACGTAAAAGAAAAGGAAAGAAGAAGGAATGAAAACATGTTAGGAAAGAGAATAATCCCAAAACGATGCTTCTATTACTTCCATAAATGAACCAAGTTATTACAATGATGAAGGAGGTTGATATTCATATACAAGAGCCAAATATAGATTTTACAACTCAAAATACAAAAAGTATGGAGTCCTTAGCAAAATGTTAAGGATATAGAGTGTCCATAAAAATCAGTCTATCTCTTACATTTATAGATGAATCTATGGAGGAAGAAGGGATGAAGGAGGTAAAACAAAAATTTGAAATGCAACCACCAACAAGAAGCATTTAATGCCTACAAATCCACCTGGAGATCTATGAAATATGCTTCCCTAAGCCTATTTGGTATGTTGAAGAAGAAAGGAGGGTGGATCATATCAAATTGGGTGGTTGGAGTAATCAAATCTACTCATCAATGCTCGAGAGAGATGTTTTCAAATTATCACCTACCTGATCCACCAAAAATTTGAATTTGAATGTATAGCACTGTAGTTGATGTTAGTATATTTTTGATAAGTCAAGGCGTGCATCAATCTGAGCTCTGTAGAAAAATATATGGCTATCAGAAGATGTCATGTTTGTCAGTGCATGTAAAACACATGGCGCTCGTGGATTTTCTGAAATGATGGCCAACTGTGAAAATATTTTCATTTTTACCACATGTCACTTACTGATTTGTTACAAGGATTTAGTGCCCTGTTGATGTGCATTGACTGGTTGCGCATGACATATTAGGCTTGTTAGAAGATGACCTTGGCACAAAGGATCGAAAAGGAGGGCGAGAGGGAAGGGTCTACAGAGGAAGGCACAAAAGGGCATGCACGATGTCCATGGGAAATGAGGAAAACTAGTGTGTAGAGAATCCATGGTAAAGGTGCAACTATTACAAAGTAACGCGTGCGGTGCGTAAGAGGACTAAGGACTTAGTTGATTAAAGAAAGTCTGAAATGTGCATAGGGTGAAGAAGCTTCTTAGGAAGAAAGTGAATGTGCAGAAGGTGGGCACGAGGGAAGAGTATAACAAAGAGGAAAAGGAAAGTGGAATGAGGGAACAAAAAGCATGCAAGGGTGCTTGAGGAAAAGAAGGGGCATCGAGGGGAAAGCAGAACTAAGGAAATGCACCAATTGAACTTGAGCATGCACAATCTTTAATGAGGACACGAGAGAGAATATGTATACAAGTTACCCAAATAAATAAAATAGTTATTTGGATAACAAAAGCATTTAGGAGATTCAAGTTACAAGAGGTCATTCCTAAATTTCCTAATGATGCAAAACATGAGGAAGAGGAGATGGTTCTTGATGATTTTCAAGAAGAAAAATCATCTTATGTTCTTATTCATGATGAAGATATTTTATCATTCCCATTTGAAGATGAGGACCCCTTTGATGATGTCACCCAATAAGAGACTAAGCCGCCTACTATGATCCCTTGAGAAATGAGAAAGAACTATCTGTTCAAGAACCGCTTAGAGCTGTAGAAGAAACTAAAGACCCTGAGCTCAGTCTCGAGCTCCTGATGCAAGCCACAAATATACAAGACAATCATGAAATTTATTTAGAAGCCTTAACCAATGTGAAGGTGGGCTATGCTGAAATAAATCTACATGAGAAATATGATGTCCCTCTCAAGCCAATGATTGGTGGATACGATGATGAAATTTAGGTATTTTCTTTCCCATTTGAAGAGGAAGAATCTTTCCATGATGAACAAATTAAAGAAAGAATTTTTGAGGCCTTTGAAGTTAAAGCTCCTCTGGAAAAAGGAGTGATAAAATGCAGCAATTCCCAAGATGATGAGGTAATCCCTCTAGATAGTTTCCTTGAGTTGAAAAATAAAGATTTCAAAGGCGTACAAAGAGGAGCTACAAGAAATGATGAAGCATAACTCCGTGTAAGAAATATTGGATGTAGTAGAAGTTTTAAAAGATCTCGAGATGATTCTTGATCTCTTCACTAGTGTCATGGACATATAAGACAAGTATGAGTTTGCATCCAATCCTTCCGTCAGTACTCAAGCACCTCATAGTGGAGTAAAGGAAAAGGATAAGTTTGAGGTTTCTCATGGAAAAGAGGACAATGAGCATAGAACCTCGGGAAATAAAGTAACTCAGAATATCCAAGGAATTGGAACAAAAATCATCTTTGGGGCAGCAATGAGATGCTCGATGGAGAATTAGCTATATGAATAAACATGGAAGGTAGTGGAATTTCCTAGCAAGGATGAGAAAATCAAGAAAATCACATGGACTCAATCCTACCAAGTACACAAACAATTGTGAAAGCACGTGGCTTTCATAAGCAATTGATAAGAGGAGGTTACTTTCTCAAACCAGTCAATGGATTCACATAAAAACATCACTCAATGTTTCCCACTCATGGGTAACTTTTGAGAAACGTAAAATGCTTCAGTGAAAGCTGGTTCTCCCTTGCCCTTTACCATAGGTGATTGTTATGTGTTTTTCAATTTCTATTTCATGTATTTCCATTCTGTTGTGTTTTTCGTTTGCTTTTTGTGTGTGTGTGTGTTTCCTTCTTCTCTCTTTCTCTCTTGTTGTAAGTTGTACATGACTCCACAGGGCCCAATGGATAAGGCACTGGTCAACAAACTATATGGTCTAAAATTGAGATTCTGGATTCCCATGTCATGTCTTCACTATGTGCAGTCCATGCCATGTCCCCAAGCTAGATCCAATTATTGTCGTGTAAATGTGCAACAGGGAAATTGATAATTTCCAAGCACGAATACTATATCCTTGTGCTAAAATTTTCATGTTTTATCATTCCTAGGAACCCCATGTCAAATATTTTAGTTTGGTTACCCCTTATTTGATGTCAAATTGGTCCCCTAGGTGATTTACGAAAGTTAATTTAATCCCTCAGGTGATTTTAGGAAGTTATGAAAAGATGGTATCTTCTGACGGTAGTGGGAAAGACTATCATCGGCCTTCCCAAGACTAGATCAACCCCCCTAGATTAGAACAGAAGGGAAAAATTCAACATGGAGGTGAATTAAATTCATTAGAACATCATGGAAATGATTTTGGAAATTTTGGGGAAGTTTTGAAAGACTTGGAGCGATTCCGAATGAAAAGTAGGGTCACAAGCCTAGCAAAGCGTACACAGACCTAAAACAACTGTTGAGTTTGAAGAATATTTTGGGAGATCTTGATGGAATTAGGATTAAAAATAAACATCACCAGAAATATAATTCCAAGCCCTAAATTATGGTGAAATCATATTTTTCACAACACTTTGGCGCATCAGGTTTGTAGGAGGTTTTTCTTAGGAATAGGTGGAGTACTAAATCACAATTCTGATTGTATAGGGATACAATGGATGAATCAAGACATCACACCCACACCATTGGATTCAAAATACAATTTCCAGTTATGATCATATACAATTTCACAAATAAATTCCACCAGGAGCTCAAGTTATCATTGTTCCAAGTTACCCTCTTGGAGACAATTCAGGAGTTAGTCAATTTTTGAGAGGACAAGTGTCAGCACCAAGAGCTTGGAGGGATTTTATGTCACTGAAATCCCTAAGGTCAGGTACACCAACCTTGGAAAAATTCTCCCATCCCCATGTGACCTTTGGGACCCTCATGTGACCTTCGGACTTGACATTTCAATGCCCAAGTGTATTTTTGGAGCTCAAATTCCATGTCGTCATATCGAGGACATGTGTCCACTCCAGGACCACCATGGAATTTGAGGTCCCTGAGTTCGTGGATAGAAGACATGGAGAAATGCACCTACCCCCTATGGGGAGGTTTTTGTCATCCACGTGACCAACTTTCAGCCCCCAATGCTTCTAGTGCTTTTTTCAAGCACATCCCCTCCCGTCGGATCAAGGACATGTGTCATCCTCTTGGGCACCATGGAATTTGATGTCCCTCACATCCCTAAGGTGAGGGATGTCAGGGACAAAATAATTCACCCAGCCCCTTCATATGATTTTTTTGAAAATTCAAATCCAACGCTTAGCCATTTTCTTCTTCTCATTTCTCCTCCAGCTCCTCACCATGCCATGGCTTTTCTCAAGCTTGTCCAGACACCCAGTCCACCATTGCTGATCCAAACCAGATCTTCCATGGCCACATAAACACCCAATCCATGAAAATACACAAGTTTTAGGGGAAGGAATGATCAAAAGTGTTGAAGAAATGAAGAACGGGAAGAAAATGAAGGTTTTTTGCCAGATAACCGTGAAGTCACCCGATCGAGAAATATTCATATCTCACAAGATAAAAATCAGATTGAGGTGCCATATTCTATAGAATTTCAAATTTTTCAATATGATTATGATGTAACAAACTAGAGGTCAAATGGTTCCTATAATTATTTGTTCCAACAAAATCCTCACTTCGTGCACGGATGACATTCGTCATATTTACCATCATTCCGGAAATGGAAACAAGCTAAAAACTTGCACACGGGATTGAAATTAAAAACCTATCACAATGGAGTTGTTTTCATCAGAAATGGAGACAAAATAAAACCTACAAATTTTGATCTCCATTAATAGCTATCATGGCAGCTCCGTGCTCGAAGCCACTGGCAGGTGAAAATTTAATATTTTATTTCCCGGCATTCTACTAGGAAAAATTATGTGAAATTCGGAGGATATGGTCATGATGATGAGATGAGTCTAAAAATATGTTCCATCACAAACCGAGCACTAGAAACACACTTTCTAAAAATAGTAAGTTTTCCTATACAAACTTATTATGTTTGGAAATTCATCATCAAAAGCAGTTGTGGTGAAAGTAGTGTATACCCAAGGTCACTAGGAAGCTAGAATGATTGTTTGGAGAAAAATAAAGTTTAAATGATGTTAGTGCAAAATCACGCACTGCCTGGATGCACATCAGGCTTCTAGGTTGATGTTCAGGCATCCAGTGTGATTGCACAACATGGAAACCTCTCTCCAAGCATGGGACTTGTGAAACCGAGAGAGGAATCTCCAGAGAAGGCTGGTTCCTGCTCCTAAACTACCTGCCACAAGCTATTCCAGTGCAGGCAAGCTAATCTAATCCTAATCTAACCATGCCAAGGAGACAGAGAGAGAGAGAGAAGGGAAAAACAGCAAAAGCCTACACTAAAATGGTGATACACCGAGAGAAGGAGAATGTTGGACATCTATCAAAAGCTGCCATGGGACAAAAGAGGTGAGCAATGGAAGGATGGACGAGGATGCATCACAGGCCCAAGGATAGATTTCACACAGAAAATGTCCCAAAACTCCATGAACACAGCTCCAGACCTGCAATGAACATTCAAACATGCACAAATACCTGCAATGAAGAGAGGCAAGAAGAAAACAAGCAAAAACGAGAAAGGATGGACAGATGCATCACAAAACACGTTTTGTTGCTTGAGAGAAGTTTGTACTGAGAACATCATTCCATTAATAAGAGGCAAAAACGCCATTCTGAGAGCAAGGGAGGAGGTTCGAACTCCATTTTCAACCCTAGAGAAAAAAGAAGGGAGAGCCGGCCAAAAGAATTAACAACCTCTTTTTTTTAAAAAAAAAATGAGCCAAATCGCTTTTACATTGCATGGGTCGAGCCTGGGGACGAAAACGTGGGAAAATGTGTAAGCCCATTCCTCATTGAATGTCAACGCATTAAAGCGGCATAGGATACCTTACCAACCCATACCCTACCATCTTTGACCGATTTGGAGGAGAATGCGCCCATTACGCATTAATTTGCTAATTTCATTGAAATGTCACTTTCGGCCGTGCACACGCGTCAGAGCTGTTTCTTGATTTTCTCTCTTCAAACTGCACCAAAACTCGAGGTTGATCCCAGAATCATGTAGAGCATCTCAACAGCTTTCCGTTGATATAAAGAATGTGGAAATCTGAGCTCTGGATCAAAAGATATGGCGATCTGAAGATTTAGGGCACGGAACAGACCAAGACAGATTTCGAAATATTTTCCCGCGCTTCGCCACCTAAGCGACACATGGTAGGCTCACGATTGGTCGCGAAATTCTCTCTCCTCTACCTTTCGGTGGGCTGTCTTTTAAATTTTCCTTGTGGGCCCTAGCTGGGACACGTGGCACTATCCCATTGGTTCGGTTCGGCGCTCGATAACTCGCCCCTTTGACCTTTTGACTTTTTCTCCTGTGAGGACACGTGGCAGATTTTGATTGGTCCTCGGCTCCTTCACGTACTTCAACTCCATTTGTCCCGGATGTCCCATTTGATTTTGGGCCCTTTGTGCTCATTTGGCTGGTTTGGGCATTTCCCGTCCATTTGTCCCGGATGTCCCATTTGATTTTGGACCGACTTGACTCTTTTCGGCCGGTTCGCGCCTTTTGGCCCGCTTGTCCCACTTTGCTTCGGACTGACTTGACTCTTTTCGCCCGGTTCGGCCGGTTCGCGCCTTTTTGGCCCGATTGTCCCATTTGCGTCCCTCTCAGCAGTTAGCCAATTTTTTCTCGGTCGAACCGGCATTTCGCGCCCGCCGCGTACTTTTGTCCCAGATGTCCCGACTGCCCCTAGGACTAGGACTTAGTCATTTTTATGATTTTTTCCTGGATCAACCTACTTGCCTTCTGCAACCTTTTTTCGCATTTTCTCAGAGCTTGCTCTTTTCCTCTCAGACAGGGAACTTCGAAAATATTTGAGGGGACTCTAGCAACATGATTTTTGGCCCCGAATCAATCAATTTTCCTGGGACTTGAATATTCTGATGCATGTTATCAAAATTACCCAGGGGGGGTGAAATTTTGACAACAGTTTGGCGACTCAGCGGGGTCATCTGCCTGCTAGATGAATGATCAGTAGCCTGAAGCATCCATTGGGCATGGAGTCATGAGTTACAACCTGCAACTGATCGAACTTTGAAAACCTCCCTCTGAGCCACTTGGAAACCCATTGAACCTGGAGTGTCTTCACCAAGATGCCACTGAAATGAACTGTGCAAGAGCAGAACCAGCAACACCAAAACTATGTACAAAACTGAAAATCATACATGCCCCAAATGGAACATGCAGAGTGTGCACAAGCACTTCTTCTGCTGAAAGCAAACCTAGCTACTCTACTCTAACTGGAAGCAAAGGCAAGCTAAACAAACCCTGCAACTGGTTGTGAGAAATAGCTTCCTTTCTTCAAAATTGGCACCATGCAATTGATTTGTGATCATGGTTTGTTTGGATGGATGGAAAATCAACAAGAAGCTGGTCTTCTATCCAAATCATCAAGGTATCAACTGAAAAATCCAATACCTCTTTTAGTTGCTCTGCATTTGGATTGGAGAGGTATGGCAGCTGATCCTTGGTACTTTGTAGCTCATCCTCATGCTCAGAAGCAAGCATGACTGGTTGTGGCTTCTCCTTTGGCTCCAATGAAGCCAAATACCTGATTGGGCAAGGTCTGATCCATTTGATATGCCCATAGCTCTGATTTTCAACTCCAAGAATGGAGTCTTCTTGTAGACCCTCTTGAATGGATGGTGTGGAAGAAATGGTGAAATTCTTCTGTCCTTTCTCTTCCTCCAATGAATAACATGGAAGATAAAAATCTTCCAATCTTGATCCCAAAGAGCTGCTGTAAGATGCAGGCTGCTGCAAATGAAAGCTCTCCTTCATGGCAGCAGGCTCTTGTGTTTGGAATGTGGATGATGAAAGAGAGAAAGGTGAAAGCTCAACCGGCTCTTCTCCATCAAAACAATCCTTCAAATCTGACAGGTAAACTACCTCATTGCTGTCCTGCTGCTCGTGTTCAACTTCCTCCATGGTGTCCTCTTGATCTGCAACTTGACCACCATGGTTTCCTTCACTTTCCAATATTGAGTTTGAGAGATCAAACTCCTTTTCAGTAATAGAACTTGAGAGAGATGAAGTGGAAAGAAGAACTGAAGGTTCTCCTGTAGCTTGCTTTGTGCTCGAAGCCCTTGGATCTGCACTTTTCTCCTCCACAGCTAGGATGTGCTCCTCTTCTTTTAGATTTGGAGCAGCTTCTCCTTCCTCTAATGTTTGAAGGAAATATTGCTCTTGATTGAACTCCTTCTCCAGCATGAAGTTTGTCAAGTCAAACTCTTCAATTTGCTGCTCTAGAGGACAAGTTGGGGACTGCAGATCTTCTTCTTCTGCAACCAAATCAGTCCTAACCACCATTTGTTCAACCTTAGCCTCTTCTGTAGGCTTAACCATCAAGGGGATCTTTGTCATCCCAAATTTGGTAGCCCAAACCTTCAAGTCATCTGTCATTTCTTTTCTGTTGGGCTCCTCTTCTTGCTGTCCTTGATGACTGATTTTTCAATTCCTTCTTCCCATATGAAATTGGGAATGCAAGAGGAGGAATGGGTTGAAACTCAACCGATTTTACACTTTTTTGTGGTGGTGGAGGTAGTGAAACCTCTTGTTTCTTTGGAGGAGGGGTATTTCTGTTAGCTCTTGTGGAGGGGATGACTGTTTGGAAGGGAAAAGGAAAGAAGAATCGAGATGAGGTGGAAGACTGGGGGTGGAGAAATGGATTCAACACTTGGGACAGCGAGATGGAGGGTTTAAAACTTGACTTTGCTGAAATGAAACAGATTGGGAAAGAGGAAAAGGAAAGGCATGAGATGGTGTGCTTACCGTTGACAAGGTTCTTTGAATACTTCTCTCATACACCTCTATTTCTTCAATCCACTTTGCAAGCAAAGCAAAAGCATTGCAATCATGAAGCCAAGCTTCTCCGAGGGCTGTAATGCCTTGGAAAAGGTCCCACCCATGGACGGGGTGCTCCATAACCGATTCAAAAGCTTTCATCCGTGCTGAGCCTGGACTTCACTATGTTTACCTCCATCTTTTGGATTTTCTCCAAGAGACCAGCATCTTGCATCGATTGTCTTCATTATATGCATACTCTTGCTCTTGGAAAGCTCCATAGCCAAACCGTGACTTTGCTTTGCTTTGTTCATATGAATATGCATGCTTTGATCGGAGGATTTGTAAAACCTGTTGGAGGTGGAATATCTTTGCTGTTGTTGATATGAAATCCATGATGGAAATGAAGTCATGATTGCACAACTTCAAAGAATGAGGAAGAATGAAAGAGATGGAAAGAAGGATGAATGAAAATGAATGAAAATGCATGGAAAGGAAGGTGCAACTTGAGAGATGGTTGTTGACCGGATGGAGTCTCGAGATGTGTTTGAAGTGCCTCAAAGGCTGAAATCTTCACGGGAACACATCAACTTTGCAAAAGATGAAGTGAAAGACCTCTAAGCTCCCACATCGGGCGTGTAAAAGCTGTTAGTGCAAAATCACGGCACCCCTAGATGCACATCGAGGCTTCTAGGTTGATGTTCGGAGCATCCAGTGTGATTGACAACATGGAAACCTCTCTCCAAGCATGGGACTTGTGAAGCCGAGAGAGGAATCTCCGAGAGAAGGCTGGTTCTGCTCCTAAACTACACCGCCACAAGCTATTCTAGTGCGAGGCAAGCTAATCTAATCCTAATCTAACCATGCCACAGAGAGAGAGAGAGAGAGAAGGGAAAAACAGCAAAAGCCTACACTAAAACGGTGATACACCAGAGAAGGAGAATGTTGGACATCTATCAAAACTGCCATGGGACAAAGAGAGGTGAGCAATGGGAAGGATGGACAGATGCATCACAGGCCCAAGGATAGATTTCACACAGAAAATGTCCCAAAACTCCATGAACATAGCTCCAGACCTATAATGAACATTCAAACATGCACAAATACCTGCAATGAAGAGAGGCAAGAAGAAAACAAGCAAAAACGAGAAAGGATGGACAGATGCATCACAAAACACGTTTTGTTGCTTCAGAAGTTTACACAGAACATCATTCCATTAATAAGAGGCAAAAACACCATTACAGAGCAAGGGAGGAGGTTCGAACTCCATTTTCAACCCTAGAGAAGAAAAGAAGGGAGAGCCGAGCCGAAAGAATGAACAACCTCTTTTTTAAATGAGCCAAATCTGGCTTTTACATTGCATGGGTCGAGCCCAGGGGACAGAAAACGTGGGAAAACATGTAAGCCCATTCCTCATTGAATGCCAACACATTAAAATGGCATAGGATACCTTACCAACCCATACCCTGCCATCTTTGACCGATTTGGAGGAGAATGCGACCCATTCTGCATTAATTTGGCCGCTGAAATGTCACTTCTGGCCGTGCACACGCGTCAGAGCTGTTTCTCAATTTTCTCTCTTCAGACTACACCAAAACTTGAGGTTGATCCCAGAATCATGTAGAGCATCTCAACAGCTTTCCGTTGATATAAAGAACGTGGAAATCCGAGCTCTGGATCAAAAGATATGGCGATCTGAAGATTTAGGGCACGGAACAGACCAAGACAGATTTCGAAATATTTTCCCGCGCTTCGCCACCTAGACGACACGTGGCAGGCTCTGATTGGTCGCGCAATTCTCTCTCCTCTACCTTTCGGCGGGCTGTCTTTTGAATTTTCCTTGTGGGCCCTAGCTGGGACACGTGGCACTATCCCATTGGTTCGGTTCAGCGCTCGATAACTCGCCCCTTTGACCTTTTGACTTTTTCTCCTGTGAGGACACGTGGCAGTTTCTGATTGGTCCTCGGCTCCTTCGGCTCCTTCGCGTACTTCACCTCCATTTGTCCCGGATGTCCCATTTGATTTTGGGCCCTTTGTGCTCATTTCGGCTGGTTCGGGCATTTCGCGTCCATTTGTCCCAGATGTCCCATTTGATTTTGGACCGACTTGACTCTTTTCGGCCAACAGCCCGCTTGTCCCACTTTGCTTCGGATGACTTGACTCTTTTCGCCCGGTTCGGCCGAAGTTCGCACCTTTTTGGCCCGATTGTCCCATTTGCGTCCCTCTCGGTGATTAGCCAATTTTTTTCTGGTCGAACCGGCATTTCGCGCCCGCGCGCGTACTTTGTCCCAGATGTCCCATCGCCCTAGGACTAGGACTTAGTCATTTTTATGATTTTTTCTGGATCAACCTACTTGCCTTTCGCATGACCTTTTTTTCGCATTTTCTCGAGCTTGCTCTTTTCCTCTCGGAGACAGGGAACTTGAAAATATTTGAGGGGACTCTAGCAACATGATTTTGGCCCCGAATCAATCAATTTTCTGGGACTTGAATATTCGATGCATGTTATCAAAATTACCCGGGGGTGAAATTTTGACAACAATGACCACTTACTAAAAATAGTAAGTTCCCATATGGGTGCTTACTAAAAATGGTAGGTCAATCCAAAAGGTGGCCAAGGCAAGGGTAGTGTGTGTGTGGATTGAATGATGGAGTTCATCACATCACGATTGTTGAGAAGAGTCAAAAATCACCTCTCACTAAAACTAGTAATCCTTCCATCTAGACACTTACTATTAATAGCAGGTTGTTCTCAAAGGGAAAATTTGGCACAATGAGGCATAGAGGGATGATCATGTCAGAGAACTAGACAATGTTTTTTGACACTCACTACATATTTTGGATCACAGGTATGTCATACACAAGTCGGGAGTTGTGGTCATCGTTGAGAACAATTCACTCAACTTGGAAAAATTCACAAGCTGATTTGAAGGAGTTTCACAATGTGTAAGGAGTTCAAAGATTCAAAGTTTCACTACATTCAGATCTTTCCATCAATGAGGATCAATAGATTTCATCAAGAATGACATATCCTCTTCCCCCAACTTTCTCTCACTTTCCAATATTCTAATTTCATGTTGGGGTTTTCACTTTTGATATGCCTTTAAGTCACCCAAAAGTGACTTTAGAAATATAATTTAGATTAATTTACCTTGATTTTATAAAAGGGACTTAAATATTTTATAGGAATATGAATAGTTAAAGTTAGAAATAAGGCATATGGAGGGTCATGAGGAAGATGAGGAGTCGATTCTATTCTATAAAATGTAAATCCACTCCCATCATAAGGGGTTGGTCATTAATTTTGTAAGCTCAAGAGTGCATTCAACCTTGAGAGAATAAAAGAGATAGCCAAATTCTTCCTTTCTCCCACTCTTTATTTTTCCTCCATTCTCGTACTATGTACAACTTGGTTTGAGAAATAAATACAAGGACTTCCAAGCCTTTTTTGACTAAGGGTTTTATTGAGACTTTGTGATCATAAATTCCATTTGGTCTTGTTGCTATGCATAGAGTTGTTTCCTCCTAATTTTGATGCATGTGATAAAACTTCTAATTGATGTATGTAGGAATCTGATTTTCTACCTACAACATTAGTTCTCCTATCTAATTTCTCACTCCCCTTTCCTCTCTATAGACAAAGTCCTCTCTTATAGGTATCTACAAGATTTTCCGTAGGGTCATTGGAGTGTCCCTACTAGATCCCTAGTCAAAAGGCCACCATATAAATCCACCTTTTCATGTGCATGAATATACAGAAGCTACAACGGTTAAGTAGAGGTACTTAGATTCCCAGAGATTTGGCAAGAAATCCACAAGTTTTTCCACCCGAAAATTTTCTTGCCTAACAACACCCCATATATGTTACCTAGAATCTTGGACAATAAGTGGGTGGTTCTTGAATTGTCTAGGATAATAGTTGTAGTGCATAGATTTATTGGAGGGAAGAATCAAACAAATTTTAAGCTCCTAATTTCTATTGGGAGGTATACATGCTCCACTATTATCAAAGTAAGGCTCTTAGATGAAGAGATGAATAGGTTTGTGATGGAGATATTTCAACCAAGACCTAATTATGATATCAGGTGGGTGATGAACATAGTCCTTTGAAAATCCTATGAATATGAACCTCATTATGAGGACTATTGGATGAATTGTAAAGATGAAGAGAAAGTCAAACTTAGAATTTTCTCTGGAATGACATTGCAAAAAATCATTGATTTCAAGTTGGTAGCCATTCCCAAAGGCCTTGCAGATGGTGACCAAGTGATAAATAAATATTATGTTAACACGAACTTATATGGAAAACTTATGGAATAAATTGATTGGAGTAGATTTATCCCCCAAAATTACATGTCAGGATTTCAGATGTTATGAGGAGAACATTGACTTGGATGATGTTAAAAGGAATAGATTTATCACTTCAAAACACTGTAGGGTTAAATAACTACATGACTTCAGGTATTATCAAGGAGTATCTTCATCCTTTAAAGGATGGTGTAGCTAGCATGGAACCTTTAAAGGGAAAGGCACCTCAAGTCCCCTATGAGAGACCTACTTCTATAATAGTGGAAGAGTGGACTACTGCTACAAGTAGAATATATACTTCTGTACCACATCTAACCAAAATTCAAAAGAAATTTTGATGAAAACCATGATGGAGTTATCAATCACTCAGAAATCCCATTACATTCTAAGCTCCTTACTGGTTTGATATTTTGTTATGTATAAATTATGAGGTTAAACCACATTACACGAGACAAATTACCTCCTCGAGATAAAGGGGTGCACCTCTGTTTGTTACTATTCTAAAAACATCAAGGAATATTTATAATATTAACACTATTATAACCATTTAGGGTTAGGATCTCATTCTAGAATATTGATTTATTTTTAAGAAAGGAGGAAAGGAAGAGAATAGAGGATGATATTAAGAACACAAAGCATAATAAGATAATTAAAGAAGCGTGTTTTATCCTTGGAAAATGCAGATATTAAAATAGTAACAAGTGAGATAAAATAGTAATCAAATGTTGAATATATAATAAACAATATACTTTAACTAAAAGAATGATATAATGCATTGAACATAGGAACACTACATTACAATAATAAAATAATACCACAACACAGTTTGTAATATATTTATGACATTATTGAATGTAAATATTGAAAAGAAAGTGTTTTTCTCTCTTTTCAGCTTCAAAATCTATGATGCTATTGAAAAAATATCTAACCTTTAACAATGCCAAAACATTTTACATTTATAAATATGGGGAAGAGAAAAATGGGGAAACAATTTGGATTACATGATAAAATTAACAAATACCCATTAATAATTCATTTGACCGGTTCTTAAAAATGACTCAATCAACTTGTAAATCCAAATTATGTTTCAACATTACAGAAAATGGCATGTTTGAAACAAAAAGAAAAGGACATGATTAAGCTATCAATCAGATTTTTATTTTTGTCCTTAGGATCAAATTATTTCTAGAGAAATTATTAGAACTTCTTAATCATCTCTTACATTTTTTTCCTTTGGTTCATAGGAGTATTGGTCTAGGACATCATAAGTGTTAAACACATTTACCATTTTTCCTAGAAGCTTATGATATTACTTGATGAATTTGGACAAATTATTCAGAACATTTTCACATAAAATTAACTAGTCAATAGCTCCTAGGATGATATCTTATTTAATTGATAACTCTTTATCAACCAGGTCTTTGAACCTTGTACAGATATCATCTACAGGAAATATAATTCAAACCATCATCTAAAATATTTTTAAGGAGCTTGGCTAGTTCCTTATTAATGTTGTTAGTGGCATCAATTGCCTACTCACGGACTACTGAAGCTTATCACAAGATTCCTAAAGAATCTTGATTCAATTCAATAGCCTTATAGTATTCAAAAAATTTATCCCTATCATACAAAATTACAATTGGTTGCTCAAACGTGCACCCATGTCTTGGGTCTCGAAAGATCCAAGGTGTCTAAGACTACAACGGAACCCGTCCCCGTGTTGTGGGACCTTGTGAACTTGGGATGGATCTTTGGAGAAGGCCGGTTCCTCTATCTATTTCTACCGCTACTACTACTCCTAGTGTTGAAAGGGGAAACTAAAATAAGAATGCCAAGGACCAGGAAAGAAGGATAACTTGAATTAAACTACACTAAAAGAAGATAGCACTAGAAAATAGGGATGAAAACTATCTACTCTAAGGAAGAATGATAGGGAATGTGTGAAAGGAGGCTAGGCACAAGTAGAACAACAAAACACACATTCACCAAATCATTCTCATGGAACACAACCAAATATGGAACTGTAGGGGACCTGAAGTATCACAACAATACACAATGCAAGAGAAGAGGCAAGAAGAAGGAATGCAAACACGTTAGGATAGAGAGTAGTCATGAAATGATGCTTCTATTACTTCCAATAATGCACATAATCATATAATGATAAGGAGGCCAATATCCACATGCCGAGAAAAAAATGGAGGTTTGTAACTCAAAATACGAAAATGTGGAGTCCTTGGCAACATGCGTAAGGATACAGAGTGTCCAACATAACAAATGAGCATTTCTCTTACATTTATAGATGAATCCATGGAGGAAGAAAGGAAAACAAGGGAAAACTAGAATTTGAAACATAACCACCAACAAGAAGAATTCAATGTCTGTAAATCCACTTGGAAATCTATGAAATATGCTTCCCAATGCCTATTTAATGTGTTGAAGACAAAAGAGAGTGGATCATACCAAATTTGATGGTTGGGGAAATCAGATCTTCTCATCAATTTTTAGAGAGACATTTTCCCATTTCTCACCTACAGATCCACTAGAATTTGAAATTTCAAGTGAGTGATGTCGGAAGTTTCTAAGAAGTCCACACGTGCACTAATCTAGGCTCTGTAGCTGATGATATGGATGTAAAAATATGTTAGATTCCTTTACGTACATAATATATGTGGTGCATGTTGATTAGCTAAGATGATGGTCAAATTTACAACTATTGGTTATTTATACCACGTGTCAATAATTCATTTGTTGCAAGGATTTGGTGCCCTATCTGGTTACGCATGACACACTTAAGCATGTCAAAATATGATCTAGCATAGATGGATAGGAAGGAAGGGTGCATAGATAAAATAGAGGAAGGCACGGGAGGGGCACGCATGATGCGCGTGGAGAGATGACTCAAACCGGTGAGCAGAGAATGTATGGTTAAGGAATAACTATTACAAAGTAATGGGTGCGGCATATGAAGGGCCAAGGACTTAGGCACATGAGATGGGGAGAAACTTGATTTGGAAGAAGGTGGACACGAGGAAGAAAGGCATGTGGGATGAGGAGGGAGGAAGGAAAGGGGGCGTAGGTAAACCTGTAACCAAGGAATGTGCCAAATGATTTTGAGCATGGGTAATTCTTCAATAGATATCTTAGGGCCAGAATGTGTATGTAAATTATCCAAATCCTTAGGAGAGTTATTTGGATAATAGTTTTGGTGAATTTTGGGGCCATTTTCCCTCTAGATGAAAGAGATCGCAGTAGCCTTAGAGGTCCATTGGGCATGGAGTCAACTTGCTTAATCATTAAAATGCCCCCGTGGTCACTTTGAGAATCATTTCTACACTCGCTTTGAATCCCACAACTATTGAGAGAAGCTCATTACTCTATAAGTAATAAAAGAGCACGCACAAGAAGAATGCGAGAGAAAAGAACTATATACAAACAAACAATGTGTGTAAAGCACACTTGGAGGAATTAAAACTACTTTAATATATACAACATGATGTAAAAACCTAATGGAAGGGTTTGAGATAGATCTTGTTTACTGGGATTTGTAGCACACTTCCATTTGAATGAGTTAACTCGAAAGAGTTAACTTATTTGTAGGACTTGATGATGTATGGGCCACTCCAAAGTGCATCAAAATTTAAATGGCACCCTAGTTTAGCTCTCACAAGCATCCCATTCTAGAACCAGTCCCCAAATTTGAAAGCTTGAGGCCTATCCTTCCTATCAAACCATTTCTTTTTTTTCTTGTTGATGTTGTTCTAGCTTGATCATCAGCAGTCTCCGAGCTCTCCAAGATGAATCATCTCTTCCATCCTGATTTCTCTCTAATTTGTGCCCTCAAATTCTAGTTGTTGGGCAAGTGCTAATGAATTTAGTTCTAGTGTCAAAGGAAGGGAAACCTCCTTTCCATAGACAAGCTTGTAAGGTGAATTTATATTGCCTTTTTGATTGTGATTCTATCTACCCAGAGCATGCGCAAGACCTTTGTATGCCATTGTCTTTGGCTAATGTTCATTATGTGCTTCATGATTCTGATCAGGTTCTTGTTTGTTGATTCTACTAGACCGTTTCCCTGAGGGTAATAGTTGGAAGAGGTTTTCAGGTAAATTCCTAGACTTAGAGCCCAATCAGTGATTTTAGTACCAAGGAAGGCCTTTGCATTATCAGAGATAATGGTTTGAGGAATGCCAAACCTTGTGACTAAACCTTCGAGAAATTCAAGGATGAATGCCTCAATTGATTCCTTAAGTGTGATAACTTATGTCCATCTGGTGAAGTAATCTGTAGCTATCAACACCCATTTATGTCCAATGCTTGAAGGTGGATTGATCATGCCTATGAATTTGAGACCCCATTGCGTAAAAGGCTGATCTGCTTGGATTGGTTGGAGGAAGCATTGCCAATCTTTTCTTTCCTATAAAGAAAGCATATTCCTTGCATTTTGTGACCCACCTATTTACATCTGCAAATAGGGTAGGCTAAAATATACCTGCCATTATGATCTTCATTTCTGTAGTTTTTGTAGAGAAGTGTCCACGAAAGAATTCATCTTGAAATTATGCTAACACTTGTTCAGTCTATGCATCGTTGATACATCTTAATAACATGTCATTTATATTTATTTTGAAGAGAATTCCATCAATCAAAACATAAGGAATAGATTGCAACCTCATATGCCTTCTCTTTGCTTTGTTCAAACCGGGAGGGTATGCACCCTTGGAAAGGAATGTGATCATGTCCTTCATTCATTTACACGCATCATGGTTTATATTCTATTCACGTTCTACACGTGGGAGGTCTTCATCAAAAATAATGAAGCCTCAAGTTCACTCTACGCATCCTCAGCAATAATGAAGCCTCTTACCAGCTTTGTGGCCTTAATAGTCACATCATATTCCATGATTTTGGTCACCCATTACATTATCTTCTCACTAATTTATTCTCCCATGATGAAGTCTCTAAGATGAGTGGGAGACTAACACCTTCATATGATTTATGGTGAGCACGCTCTTAAATTTATTGAGTTCGCACATGATGGAAAAGACTTGCTTCTTCGTGTGACTATATTTCAATTCATAATCCTTTAGCGTCTAGCTAAAGAAGGCCATTGGTTGTTCCAACCCTTGTTCATTTTCTTATGTCAGGACAATAAAGTAATGCTTGCATCAGCACCATAAGCATAAAGGATGAAATCCTTTGAGTAATATGGATTGATGAGTGTTGGCACACAAGCAATCTCCTTCTTGATCTTATTGAAACTTTCTCTTCCTTCTACTATCCATTTGAAGGCTATGTCTTTCTTGAGCATAAGGGTGATGGGCTGAACCAGTCCTACAAAGTTAGGGATAAAATGCCTAACAAAGTTAATCTTGCCAAGGAAGGACTGTAAGGCCTTTTTGTGCACCGATAGGGAAAGGGCTAGGATGGCTGAAACATGCTCAAGATCAATCGCGATGCCATCCTTTGAAACCACATGGCCCAAAAGCTTTCCCTGAGCCACCGCAAAATTGCACTTCTTGGGGTTAAGAGATACCCAAAATTCTCTACATCTCTCAAATAATTTTTCCAGTGTTCCATGTGATTTACGCTCTACTTTGAGAAGACACTTATATCATCAAGGTAAACCAAGATGAACTCATTGATGTAACCTTTGAAGGAAATATCCATGACATGCTAAAATATTGTGCCCACATTTAATGGACCAAAGGGCGTTTTCGATACGCATATGTTCCCCACTTGGTTGTAAATGTTGTTTTGAATTGATCCTTTTCCTTTACGAACTGGTTGAAACACGAATACCCATCTAGCATGGATAACCTTTGCGCACCACCCACAGTCTGCAGAATCTACTCCATTGAAGGTAAAGGATAATGATCTTTTAGATATGCCTTATTCAAATCTCTAAAATAAACACAAATTATGATTTCACCATTCTTCTTACGTCTTTAGAACTAGATTTTCAACCCGTGTAGAGTATCCGATAGGAAAGATAATTTTTTTCCTCAATGAGTTTTGATAGTTCCTTTCTCATGAGGGACTCTATCTTTGGATTCACTAGTTGTTGTTTTTGTCTAACGGGCTTTATGCTAGGATCAAATTCAAAGGAGTGTTGAGAAATACTTGGATCAAAACCTTTAAGGTCTTCATACTCCTATGAGAAAATGTAACTGTATTTTTAGCAGAGAGAGATGAAGGCCTACTTTTCTTCATGCACACAAGTCGACCGAGTAGTAACTTTTTTCCATGCGTAATAGTAATGGAAGAGCAATCCTCTTGCGTGGTGCACATGTATCTTTCTTCACCCTTGAACTCATCATCAGGGCTGAAAATTTTCTCTAATGTGACCAACCCTTTAGAAAACTTATTTTTCTTCAGTTGTATTACTTGGTCACCATATCAGCATCATGCAAGTCACTTGCATACTTGATGAAAATTAGCTTCATTCTAGATAAAAACCGGACGATTCATTTGGGTCCACAAACACTTGTTAATTAGTGTTATTGTCTAGAATGGATGGTATGATTACCATCTTAATGTGTTGAGTGTTTCCTTTGACAAAGTCCTCAGCATGAGAAAATTGTGAACCAAGTGCGGCCATTTGGTCACCTCTTTGTTCATTTTGTGTGGAACTACTCGTAGATTAAGAACATCAAAGATCTCAAGTAGATCCCAAACTCTATGTTTATAATCTGTAAGAACCTTATTCTTTGTCTCAAATTTTTTGGTGACCTGGTGGATAACCAATTATGTGTCCCCAAAAATCTGCAACGCTTTAATTTTATTCTTTTCTGCAATAAGCAAGCCATGCACTAAAGCACTTCATATTCTGCCACATTGTTAGAATATGAAAATTGTAGCCTATGCATGAAGAATAATTTCTCATCCTTAGGGAAAATGAGAACCACTCCTACTCCTACGTTGTTTCTACTTCTAGATCCATCAAAGTATAACTTACATACCCCAGTTAGAAATTTGTCTCCTATAAGCACACACAAAAGCATAGCGTCTTCTTCTAGAATGCATTAAGTACCAAGACTAGTTTTATAGGATTCTAGTTCTTTAGCATAGGGATCAAATTTTTGATGCCTCTCTACCCATTCATCAAATACTAGGTCTGAAATAGAGGGTGGAAGAGACTACTCTTTAGAAACAGAAACTTTTCTTCCTGGATAAGACAATTGGCTTGGAGAGGGATGGAACATATGACTCTACATGATAAGAAAATATAGGCTTAGCTTGTATGGTAAACTGAGTACCATACCTTGTCTTGAGTAACATATGAGACCAATCAGAAGACAAGTAACCACCCACTTTAGTAGTAAATTCTCTTGATAGACATATGGCAGACAAAGAAGGCATTTCAATAATTGATGCATCTTGAGTAATTTTCAGGCTTGTGCATGTGTGGAGGGTTAACTCAAGATCCTTGATGACTCCCAAGGTGATTACACTGAGCTGAGCCATAAAGTTGTAGGACTTCTTTATACAAAGTCCTCGGCAGGAGAAAACTACAAACCAAGCATGGCCATTTGATCAACCTCTTTTGATCATTCTATGTGGAACTACTTGTAGATTAAGAACATCAAATATCTTAGGTAGATCCAAAACTATATGTTTATAATCTTTAAGAACCTTAATATTTGTCTTGAATTTTTGGTGACTTGGTTGATAACCACCTTGCGTGTCCCCAAAATCTGAGTGATTTAATTTTCTTCTTTTTGTAATAAGCAAGCCATTCACCAGCGCTTCATATTTTGCCACATTATTAGATTATGAAAATTGTAGCCTATGCATGAAGAAGAATTTCCCATCCTTAGGGAAATGAGAACCACTCCTACTCCTACGCCATTTCGCTTCTAGATCCATCAAAGTATAACTTACATAGACCTAGTTAGAACTTTGTCTCCTATGAGTGCACGTGGAAGCATAGTGTCTTCTTCTAGAATGCAATAAGTACCAAGACCAATTTCATAGGCTTCTAGTTATTTAGCATAGGGATCAAATTTTTGATGTCTCTCTACCCATTCATCAAATACTAGGTCTGGGCAGGAGGGTGGAAGAGACTCTTTGTTCAGAACCGAAACTTCTTCTTCCTAGATAAGACAATTGGCTTGGAGAGGGGCTGGAACATATGACTCTACATGATAAGAAAATATAGGCTCAACTTGTATGGTAAACTGAGTACCATACCTTGTCTTGAGTAACATATGAGACCAATCAAAAGACAAGTAACCACCCACTTTAGTAGTAAATTCTCTTGATAGACATATGGTAGACAAAGGAGGCATGTCAATAATTAATGCATCTTGAGTAATTTTCAGGCTTGGACATGTGTGGAGGGTTAACTCAAGATCCTTGATGACTCCCAAGGTGATTACAATTGAGCCATAAAGTTGTAGGACTTCTTTAGACAAATTCCTCAAAGGGAGAAACTCTGAATACCAAGTGTGGCCATTTGGTCAGCCTCTTTGTTCATTTTGTGTGGAACTACCTCTATATTAAGAAAATCAAAGATCTCGAGTAGATCCCACACTCTATGTTTATAATCTTTAAGAAAATTATTCTTTATCTCAAATTTTTGGTGACCACGGTGGATAACCATTTGTGTCCCCAAAAATCTGCGGCGCTTTAATTTTCTTCTTTTCGTAATAAGCAAGCCATGCACCAGCGTTTCATATTCGCCACATTATAAGAATATGAAAATTATAGCCTATGAGTGAAGAAGAATATCCATCCCTAGGGGAAATGAGAACCACTCCTACTCCTGTGCCATTTCTACTTCTGGATCCATCAAAGTATAACTTACATAGACCGGTTAAAACTTTGTCTCCTATGAGCGCGTAGAGAAGCATAGCATCTTCTTCTAGAATGCAATAAGTGCCAAGACCAGTTTCATAGGCTTCTAGTTCTTTAGCACAGGGATCAAATTTTTAATGTCTCTCTACCCATTCATCAAATACTAGGTCTAGAATAGAGGGTGGAAGAGACTACTCTTCAAAACTCGAAACTTGTTCTTCCTAGATAAGACAATTGGCTTGGAGAGGGGATGGAACATATGATTCTATATGATAAGAAAATATAGTCTCAACAAGTATGGTAAACTGAGTACCATACCTTGTCTTGAGTAACATATGAGACCAATCAGAAGACAGGTAACCACCCACTTTACCAGTAAATTTTGTTGATAGACATAGGGCAAACAAATGAGGCATGTCAATAATAGACGCATCTTGAGTAATTTTCAAGCTTGGACATATGTGGAGGGTTAACTCAAGATCCTTGATGACTCCCAAGGTGGTTACAATTGAGCCATAAAGTTGTAGGACTTCTTTAGACAAAGTCCTCAACAGAGAAAATTACAAACCAAGTGTGGCCATTTAGTTAGCCTCTTTGTTCATTCTTTGTGGAACTACCTGTAGATTATGAACATCAAAGATCTCAAGTAGATCCCAAACTCTATTTTATAATATTTAAGAAACTTATTCTTTGTCTTGAATTTTTGGTGACCTGGTGGATAACCAATTATGTGTCCCCAAAATCTACAAACACTTTAATTTTCTTCTTTTCGCAATAAGCAAGCCATGTACCAACGCTTCATATTTTGCCACATTATTAGAATATGCAAATTATAGCCTATACGTGAAGAAGTATATCTCATCCTTAGGGAAATGAGAACCACTCCTACTCCTGTGCCATTTCTACTTACGAATCCATCAAAGTATAACTTACATAGACCAGTTAGAACTTTGTCTCCTATGAGTGCGTGCGAAGCGTAGCGTCTTCTTCTAGAATGTAATAAGTGCTAAGACCAGTTTCATGGGATTCTAGTTCTTTAGAATAGGGATCAAATTTTTGATGTCTCTCTTCCCATTCATCAAATACTAGGTCTAGAACAGAGGGTGGAAGAGACTACTCTTTAGGAATTGAAACTTGTTCTTCTGGATAAGACAATTGGCTTGGAGAGGGGATAAAACATATGACTCTACATGATAAGAAAATATAGGCTCAAAAGTATGGTAAACCGAGTACCATACCTTGTCTTGAGTAATATGTGAGACCAATCAGAAGACAAGTAACCACCCACTTTACCAGTAAATTATTTTGATAGACATAGGGCAAAGAAAGGAGGCATGTCAATAATTGATGCATCTTGAATAATTTTCAGGCTTGGACATGTGTGGAGGGTTAACTCAATATCCTTTATGACTCCCAAGGTGGTTATAACCAAGCCATAAAGTTGTAGGACTTCTTTAGAAAAAGTCCTTAGCATGAGAAAAAATGTGAGTCAAGTAAAGCCATTTGGTCACCTCTTTGTTCATTCTACATGGAACTACCTATAGATTAAGAACATTAAAGATCTCAAGTAGATCCCAAACTCTATGTTTATAATCTTTAAGAATCTTATTCTTTGTCTCAAATTTTTGGTGACCTAGTGCATAACCAATTCTATGTCCCCAAAAATATGTAGCGCTTTAAATTTCTTCTTTTCGCAATAAGCAATCCATATACCGGCACTTCATATTCTCGCCACATTATTAGAATATGCAAAATGCATCCTATGCACGAAGAAAAATTTCTCATCCTTAGGAGAAATGAGAACCACTCTACTCTGTACCATTTTTGCTTCGGATCCATCAAATTATAACTTACATAGACCGGTTAGAACTTTGTCTCCTATGAGCACACGCGGAAGCATAGCATCTTCTTATAGAATGTAATAAGTACTAAGACTACTTTCATAGGATTCCAGTACTTTAGCATAGGGATCAAATTTGTGATGTCTCTCTTCCTATTCATCAAATACTAGGTCTAGAACAGAGGGTGGAAGAGACTACTCTTCGGGAATTGAAACTTGTTCTTCTTGGATAAGACAATTGGCTTGAGAGGGGATGTAATATATGACTCTACATGATAAGAAAATATAGCTCGGCTTGTATGGTAAACCGAGTACCATACCTTATCTTGACTAACATATGAGACCAATCAGAAGACAAGTAATCACCCACTTTAGCAATAAATTATTTTGATAGACATAGGGAAAACAAAGGAGGCATGTCAATAATTGACACATCTTGAGTAATTTTCGAGGCTTGGACATGCGTGGAGGGTTAACTCTAGATCCTTGATGACTTCCAAGGTGGTTACAATTGAGCCATCAAGTTGTAGGACTTCTTTAGAAAAAGGGCTATATTTTGGACCTAAGACATCAACTATCTTCTTAGGCATAACAGAAGTACTAGCACCTGAGTCAATTAAGTAGTTATGCACTAGGTGCTTGCCTATAATCGAGGACATATAGAAGGGTGGCATTTTAGTGATTTTGCTTACTTTTTTCTCCTCTTCTTGGCAGATTTTGACAAAAGTGCATGGCTTCGCATAATTGGGTCGGTGTGCGAAGTTGTTCCAGAGCTTCATGCAATAGATCCCGCTCATATGGAATAGTCAGGGCATCCCACATTATGATGTTTATGTTTGTTTTCTTCATCTAGTCAATAATGCTGAACTGAAGCCCCCCTACCTTGTGCATTTGGGGAACAATGTCCCTTCTTGATTGGTCAGTGCGAAGCCTAAATTTTGGGTGGGAGCAGAGGCTTGTCTTACTAAAGGATGGGTGTATCTTGCTTTAGAAGGAGATTTACGTGGGACCTCCTACATAGGGGTTTGAATGATTTTTCTACAATAGGTCTTGTCTTATTCTTTTTTCTTCTAAAGATCTACTTGTATTGTTAGAATTTGTGACTGCGCGCCTGACTCTAATATTCTTTTCTTATATCTTGTGTTGTCTCGTAACTTGGGCACGTGGTCTATTTATATCTTCTATAGCTTGGTTGATTACACAGAAGTCCTTAGTGCCAAAGAAAATAAAATTGGTTTTCGGGGAAACTTCTGGTCCTTTTGTATTATCTACTTCATGGGTGCTTGTTGAGGGCTCACATGATGAAGCATTCTAGATCATGAAGGCTTGGGTGCATGCAACATTAGCAAAATGGTACTAATAATGAGGCATTTTGTTAGGGAAGCACCACTTTGATTCTTGTGCCAATTTGTTACGAATGGGAATGAGCACTCATATTGTGTTGGGTGTTAGAAGAGAAGGTGCGGGAGGGAAAACTTGTAAGGGCAAATGTGCATTAGGCTTCCATCTATCATTATGATTGTTGGGTTCATATCTTTGATTTCCATATTGATTCCACCAAGGTTGATTTCCTTGGCCATACACACTGATTGGAAATGCCTCTATATGCTTGCATTTGCTTCCTTTCTAATGATATGACCTTGTTTGATAAAGTTTTGATCAAGGCCTTCAATTCTACATCTTCCTTTTTTTGATGGATAATAGGATGTTGAGGCAACTGGTTGCGCACTTTTCTCAGGAGTAGGAATAAGGGCCACAGAAGGCTGGGGTGCTTGTGAAATTTTTGGGAACAAGGGCATGGGCAGTCTAGGAGCCAACTTTCCTCTTGAATGAGACTATTTTCTTCCCTTCGCAATGTTATAAGCGGTTGGTAGAGTCCTACCTCCCATAGATTGGATCATAACTGAGATGTCACTGTTGAGCACCTTCAGATAATAAAGGAAATCATGTTGGGTTATAGGCCTCACCACAAGAGGAATTTTATCCCAACTCTTCTAAAACCTAGTGTTGAAATCAGTCATCTACTTATTGAGTGCCCTCCTTGTTGTCGGTTGCTCCACCAAGGATAGGTGATTTGAGTTGTCTTCAAAATAACTACATAGAATTGTTACCAGCTCATCCCAATTAGTGATAGATCAAAGTCTCAAGCCTCGAGTACCATTGAAGTGCTTTACCTTTAAAAGAGGCCACAAGAAACCCAACTACTACATCCTGATATGCTCTTGAGGGGTGACTTGATTCTCACTAGTAAAGTAAGGAATACTTTTGAGCACAATATTGGGCATATCATGCTGCATGACCAAGAGTAAGGGAATACCTCCATCAAAGTTTTCAAAGATTCTTAATGGAGGGGGTGATCTTTGTGTCATTGCAGCACACACAGTTATCTATTTTGAGGAGTTAAATGGGCGCGTGTGTTGGAGATAGAGATGCATACGCGGGCTTCCCTGAATGAAATTTTCTTAGGGATAAGCGGAGGTACCAAAAAGATTCTTAGCTACTACACTTCTTCTTATGTGCACCATTCTCATGAAAGGAGCTCAAGCTTGCTAAAATAGAGATCTTAAAATGTTGGGAGTCATCAGATGTGTTTGAAATGAGCCTCCAAAGGCTAAAACACTAAGTTCACACACCAGAACTTAGAGATATGAAATTTTAGCTTTCGATGCTTGTGCCATCGGGTGTGCAAAAAAAATTTTGGTTGCTCAAATGTGCACCCACGTCTTGGGTCTTGAAAGAGTCGGGGTGTCTCGAGACCATAATGGAACCATCCCCTAGGTTGTGGGACCTTGTGAACTTGGGACGAATCTTTGGAGAATGCTGGTTCCTCTATCTATTTCTACTACTACTACTACTACTCCTACCTGCTAAAAGGGGAAACTAAAATAAGAATTACAAGGGTCCAAAGAAATAAGGATAACATGAAGTAAACTACACTAAAAGGTGATAGCACCTTAAAAGAGGGATGAACACTATCTACTCTAAGAAAGAATGACATGGAATGTGAGAAAGGAGGCTAGGCACAAGAATCTCAAAAAAACATGCATTCACCAAATCATTCTCATAGAACACAACCAAATATGGGACTACAGGGACCTGAAGTAGCACAACAATACACAATGCAAGAGAAGAGGAAAGAAGAAGAAAATCAAACACATTATGATAGAGAGTTATCACAAAATGTTGCTTCTATTACTTCTAATAATTCACAGAACTGTTATAATGATAACGAGGCTGATATCCACATGCAAGAGCTAAACATGGAGGACTACAACTAAAAATACGAAAAATGTGGAGTCTTTGAAACATGCGTAAGGATCTAGAGTGTCCAACATAAAAATGATCCTAGCTCTTACATTTATAGATGAATCCATGGAGGAAGAAAGGAAAAGGAAGGAAAACCCAAATTTGAAACACAACCACCAATAAGAAGCATCTAATATCTATATATACACTTATAAATCTATGAAATACGCTTCCCCATGCATGTTTGATGTGTTGAAGAAAAAGAGGATGGATTATACCAAATTGGGTGGTTGGGGTAATTAGACATGATCATCAATGTTTAGAGAGAAATTTTCCCATTTCTCACCTACCAGATCCACCATAATTTGAAATTTTAACTTCTAGCACCTGCATGGTGATGTCGCAGACTTTTCGACAAGTCCACGTGTGCATTGATCCGGACTATGTAGCTAATGATATGGTTGTCGAGAAGATGTTAGAGTCATCGGCATACGCAAGATACTTTTCACGTGCTAATTGGCTGAGATGATGTTCAAATGTAAATCTATTTGTCATTTCGTCACTTGTCAATCATATATTTGTTGTGAGAATTTGACGCCTGTCAATGCAGTTGCATGTGGCACACTTAATTGTGTCAAAATATGATCTAGCACAAATGGATATGAAGGAATGGCACATGGGGAAAATATAGGAAGGCATGGAAGGGGGTGCATGTGATGCATGCGGAGATATGACTCAAGCGGTGAGCAAAAATGTATGGTGATGCAGCCTAGAAATTGCAAGATAACACCTTAGCCACGCCCGGCACATCACTTAGCCTAAGCTAACCGCTCACCCAAAGCATGCAAAGTTACAGGTCCCTCTTTAGGTATCAGTAACAGGATGATAGCACGATGAAGGAAGAAACATATAGATTCATAACTAATCCATCATTCTACAGTGCATGCTACCCAAAAATCTATGAAAGAACAAGCTTAAAAAGTAATCATGATTGAATCATTAACATGCACTACTCAATTACACAGAATGACACTTAGATTCAGCCAATATCTTCCATCTATTAATAAATATAGAAGCTCCTTATCAATACTGTCAATTTATCTCAAGGCACATATGGATTTGATACACACATTCAGAATCATACATACACCGCTCTCTATGATACATACCAAAATCATCTACACACACACTACTATGCACCTAACATCATATATATATGGTGGGGACTTTCCCTTCACCGCTTAACTACTCCAAAAATAGGTTGCATGCTATTATTAGCCACATGCCATTTACAATTATAGCCACACATGTAAGTGCACTATCTATAGTCCTCTTGCAGTTCAACTGAAGTGTCGATTCTATTATTAGCTTGCCTCCATGCATAGACACTTTAAACCACTTCTCCAAATATAGACAATGCATGGTGCGCACATATCTACATCGTTGATGTGTTCCGCATGCCATCTTCCAGAAATAGATCCTCATGCTTAAAATCAGCTAATTCCTAAAATATAAACTTACCTTCTATGCGAGCCCTTCTTGTCCTTCCGCGCCTTTGATCCGGCCTTCTATCCCGCAAAGACTCCTTGTGTGATCTTTTCCAAGTATTCTTTGATCAACATTACCCCACACTAATCTCATTGTCATCCCGACAATGGTTATCTCCAAAATTTAAAGGAAAGAATAAGAATGAAAGAATAAGAATGAAGAATGTGGACACATAAAGAATGTATATGAGGTTATTTAAGAAACCTCCTTAGTATCAATTTGCAACATCAACTCTGGATACTCTTATTTATTGCGGCCTTGAAAACCTGCTATTCCATGAGTTCTGTTCTACTTTCTCTAGAATGTCCATAGCAATGGATTCCAACTCATCCTGCGTAATTTACCCTTTCTCATTTTGTAGAACCAACACAACACTGGACATGGATGTCATCCTTCCTTCCAAAAGGTCCATCTTCTATGTAATCAACTTTCCAAGCTCTTCTAACCGAGTCTTGTGCAGCTCTTGTGCTACTGCCAGGGCCTCGCGCTTTTGTTTAACCATTGAAAACCTTTCTACATGGCCCAATGTTTCATCTTTCATTACTCTCTGAACCTCATTATTCTCCTCCAAGGTCTTAATGTTGATGAGCACCTCTGGAGTTGTGCATATATTCAAAGCTTAGTCTGCTTTCTTCAACACTTCTTGTAATTCCTGCAACAACCCTTCATAGGATGTAATTTTTCTCATCACTGATGCTTTCTCCCATTCAACATCCTTCTCTGATCATTTTGGTGCTTGCATACGTAGAGTTTCATCTTCGAGCACCAAGTCCACCAACTTCCCCACATAGTGTATCACTTTGAAGGAAATGTCGTGGTACCTTGGGTTCCCAGTGTGGCCTTGATTTTATTACTATGTCCCCAATTTCCTCTGTGATGCTTATGAATACTTCATTCTTCTTCTGTGTGAAGTCCCTTTCCTATGTTATGCATGCTATCTCCACATCCTTCATCTTCAGCTCTTTGAGCAGCGCTTTGATTGTGGCAGATTTATCCGTGTTTCTTCTAGCCACCTCCGCATAATCTTTCACTAGTGCATTATCGACTGTTTTTTCGACATGATAGTAGGCTTTACCATCATGTGTCTAGCCTAAGGTGCCTTCTTCAGTTGCCTTGAAACACATGACTCTTTGCATACATCAAATTTAGGCTCATCCATGTGGGTGTGCATTGACCAAGATAGTTGCTTTCATGTTTGCACAGTCATCATATCTTCATCCATCAACTCCTAGCCAAATAGATCCTTCTATGCTATCGTGCTTTGGAAGTGGGCGTGGAAAATATTTCCTGTGTCCTTTGCATACCCCATGGCTGGTGGAATGTGCTCTCCACTTACCCTTCTAGACCTCTGCTACTTAGGAACTCTAGCCTCCAAATTTGGGACTTGCATCTCCATGTCCTGAATATCTTTTGTAGTTGTTTCCTCTGGTATTTTCTCTTCTTCTTCCTTCTCCTTTGATGCCTCACCCTTTTCTTCTATGTGCTCTAGGGTGTAGGGGATGTAGGCGCGCTCTCCTTTGATTCTTCCACCTCCTCATTCAACTTCAGCTTCCTCCTTATTTGCGCGGTCACTTCCTTTGTGTGGAGAGTTAGGGTGATTTGCACACAAAGGTTGGGGTAGCTCCCTCTATCCTTATTCTCTTAAATACTCTTTTAAACCTGTGCTCCCCTTGGACCACATTCAAGTCCTCTTCATCCCCCTCTTGTGGCTGAGGTGGTGTAACAATGCACTCATCTTCACTCTGACTTATAGGATGTCTCCTACCCCTATGCTCCAAGCCACCACTATCTTTGCACTCCTCCTCCTCATCCTGCACTTCAATTTTCTCTGTGGGCTTAGGCACTGGAATATTCTCCATTGTATGCTTCCCCTTGGGTGGTCTTTGGAAGTCCAAACTCACCTTCCACATAGTTGTTGTTCTCCATCTTTGGCTTCAACTAGAGATACACCAATGTTGTCCCCAATATTGGTTTGATATTAAGCACCTCATAAATGATCTTCTCTGTATAAGCATTTCGCTAGGATATACATATTTCCTCCTTAATGTATGGTAGTCACAGTCTACCTTATCGCATTGAAAGTATTTTACATGAGTCGGTAAATCTATGAACAGATTCCTAAAAATACCTTGTAGTGAATGCATAGGGTAACTTGCACCAAGGGCTCTAGACTCCATACTTCACTAGAAAACACGCGATGCAAAAATGCTAGTATACAAAAAACTGAACTTGTATTCCTACCACTGCTGGTAGGTCCTTTGGGATGTGCCACTCTTCCCCAAATGCCATGCAGATCCTATCATACCACTTCTCCACCCTTTACTTGACTTTTTTCTATCATGGCCCCCTTGCATAGGTATTTGTTAGGTATTTGTTGAATCTTTCAGATGGGGATTTGTTCTCCATGGGGTATTCCCATATTTTCTCCTTTAGTCTATCTAGTACTCGATTTCCATGAAGACCAATGATAGTATAATAGCCCTAAAGCTGATCTTCCCCTGTGTGCACTTCTTCGACTATTTTTTCTACAATATAGCCTGTAATGTTGTAGATTTTCCCTTTCAACATATTTCACACCACATGTAACCACATAGTGTTTACTTGCAACCACCACTCCTAATCATTCAACTTGGTAACAAGGTGTGTTGTAGCTTGTATAACTAGGTAGTTCTTAAATTTGTCTATGTCCATTCCGTGCGAGACCCTTGGGTATCCCAACTCCATTTTAGTCTTTAAAATCATGGATTTATTTGTGAGGTCACTTTTTATATCCTCTCCTATGGCCTTCAGACTTGTCACTGATGAAACAAGTGCAAAATAAATTCTAACTTTGTGTCCTACAAAGTAGAAGCAGTCTTCATGAACCCTTCTCATGAGACACGGGTAAAAGGTCTCATAATTCCCAAAATATGGGAGCTTATACAACTGATATACCCCAATTCTCTTTAAAAAAATTCAACCACATCATCATCTACCGGCATGTCATCTGCCATGCATTTGTTTGTTCTAACCATGAGTAAGGAATCAAGCTTTTTCTTGTTCTCCAATGTCCTATGATTATATTCACTCACTTTTATTTTTCTAATGGGTGAATCCCACTCTTGGTTGAAAATGACTCCTTCTGAGTATTGCATCTCCAAAAAATGGCTTTTAGGTGCCATCTCTTCTTCCTCAATGACCACCTTCTTCTTTTCTTTTGCTGCTACTACAGATGCCTTCTTTGGTGCCATTTCTATCTTGAAAATGTATCCTCTTCAACCCTAAAACTCTATGAATCAAACCATAGCTCGATTCAATTATGCCCTAGGTGGAAACCTTGTAACCTAACTCTTTTCTATCTCCTTGCTTATCTCAAACCATTCACCACTGGGGATGCAAGATTCTTATAGCATAGATCTGGTTGTCAGTCTTGGTTTCACACCCTTTGCACCTTAACTAGATCACTTGGCTCTTCGCACTTGGCTCTTTTCTCAAATACTCTTAGTTACAATGGTAAAAATGAATCTGCATCCCATATTTATATAAATTTTTCAAATTTTGATGCATTTATTACTCCTCACCTACCAAATATCCCTTCATTCATTGACCAAATCCATTCATTCCGCGGTACATCTTCATGCCCAACTATAACCTTCTAGCGCACCTTCCTACCCTTTGGTCATAGACTTCTCTTCAGTGTGCACTCCTACACCCGAGTACCTCATCATTGTACCTTCTCTTGGTAGCTATCATGGCCTCCACTTACCTCATGTTATAATGTTCCTTCATCCATCTTCATCCTTGGTCACCTTTTGAGAAGCAATCTTCTTTTGACTTAAAGCACACCCATAGTAGCTTATTCCTTTCATCTTTCAATTCCCTCAAGTATTTTTCTATCTTTCTCTTGGATCACTACAACCACCCCACACTAAAATTATGTGCAGTCCTCTATGCATAAACATTCTTCATATAGTAATTAGCTTCATGCACACAAGCACACTTATTACACAAACAACAACTAAATTGAAAAAGCATAATGAAAATGAAGGAAATACATTAAGGAAATACATAATTGAAAACCTAAACTAAATGGCAACACTACCTTATTACAAACACTAAGAAGACTTATTTATAGTAGGGCTTCAACCTACTCCCGTTAAAGTAACTAGGTAGCCATGTTCCATCAAGTGCTTCTAACTAGCATGCACCTGATTCAAGTATAGAAGTGATAACATATGACCCCAACCAATGTACTTTGAGCTTGCCTGGATGGTGTAAGAACTTTGAGTCATAAAGAAGTACCATTTTTCTAATCTCAAACTTCTTATCTCTTATGTTTCTATCATGCCATGCCTTCTACCTAGCCTTTCCTACTTCTGACTCCACCGTGCTATGGCTCGGCACTCATCCAGTTTAATCATCTTGGAAATACATTCTTCTAAAGCTTGTTCATCAACTAGACCTCCAGCATGCACAATGCACAAAGAAGGTAACATAAATTCTATAGGAGAATAGCTTCCGTGCCAAACACCAAATGAAATGGTGTGTCCTTTTTCAATCTCTTGTAAGTTGTTCTATATGCCCAAAGCACAGCTAACACTTTTTCATCCTAATCCTTTCTGCAAACATCACATAATTTTGTCAAATTTTGTCCCAAATTTTTTTTTAAAGGCCTCAGTAGTTCCATTTGCCTAAGGATGGTAAGGTGTGGTTTTATGGTGTGCCATCATAAATTCATCTAATAGGATCCTGATAGTCTCATTCAAAAAGTGTGTACCTCTATCACTTGTCAAGCTTAAGGGACATCTATATCATGTAATAACATTTTACCACATAAATCTAGGTATTTTAGCTATCGTATAGTCTTTCATAGGTGTTGCTTCTACTACGGTGTAAGATAATATGTCCAAGTAATGATATAGCACAATCCAGGTCTATGCGCAACTAGCGAAATAGGTCCTACAAAGTCAATGGCTGATTTCTCAAATGGTTCAGCACTAGTAATTGGTCTCAATGGCATCTCATCTCTTTTCCCTAGTTTACCTAGGTGCTAACAATGATCACACACCTTACAATAATATTTACAGTCTTTATACAGTGTCTCCCACCATAACCTAGTAATTAAGATCTTTCAGGCAGTCTCATCCCCTGAATAATGGCCTCCTATAATACCACTATGAGATTCTTCCCTGATATCCTTGCACTCATGCTCTAACACACAACGGCGTAATACTTCATCCCTACCTAGCTTGTAAAGGTCACCATTGATTAACATAAATGGTGTCGCACATATAGCAAGTTGTTTCTTTTCTAATGATTTCATTCCTTCTAGTGCCATACATGTTCGTAGAAAGAAAATAATGTCTTCTAATTTTGTGGGCACATGTTGTAACCTATATCACTATGCACCTACCATTGTTTCTTCGATTTTCTATACATTCTCTCATGAATTGATTCTAGATAAATGGTCAGTCCAATTGTTTTTCCTCGGCTTCACCACAATGTGAAGTCAAATTATTGAAATAGGAGCACCCATCTACATATGCACCCCTATAAGATTGGCTTATTTATGAATTACTTCAATTCCATGTGATCTTTATAGAACACAAATGGTGTTCTAACAAGTAATGTCGAAACTTTTACAATGCATAGATCATTGACAAAAAGCTTCGCTACTGTAGTTGTATAATTCCGTTTCATTTAAGCAGAGTCGCCTTCCAACTAGCAAAATAGATTGGATGATTAATAATACCTTCACTAGGTTGAGCTAACATAGCGCCAATGGCCATATCAAAAGTGTCCACATGCACATGAAATGGCTTATCCCATGATGGAAAGCGTAGAATGGGCGCGGTAGTAAGTCTCTCTTTTAATGTTTCAAATGCACATTGCTACGGTTCTCCCTAATAAAATGTACCTTTCCCCTTTAGTAATTCTTCCAAGGGTGCTACAATTCTAGCATACCCTTTTATAAATTTTCTGTAATATCCTATATGACTTAAAAATATACACACCTCACTTTGACTGGTAGGCACTTCCAAGCCTAAAATGATTGCAACCTTGGATGGATTAACTACCAAACCTTCCTTACAAATTATATGCCCTAACAATATCCCAAATGGCATAGAAAATATACACTTCTTGATATTCAAAGAGATACTCAATTTTCTACATCATTCAAAAATTAGGCACAAATTTTCACAATGATCTTTCACAAGCCCATATACTGTCCAATCATCTAGGTAAACCTGTAAGAAGTTGTGAATACAATCTTTGAAATCTGAACAACTATTCATGAGAATATAGTAGGCACATTTTTCAATCCAAAAGGCATCACAGTATAGGAAAAACTTCCCCATTTAGTAGTAAATGTTGTCTTTTCTTGATCCTCCTTAGCGATCCTAACCTGATGATACCCAGAAAATCTATTTTTAAAGGAATATATTTTGTGCCCGCAACTCCTTCTAGTATTTCCTCAATTAAAGGCATAAGGAAAGGGTATATGATGCATGCAACATTCAACTCCCTGTAGTCCACACATATCCTAATCAGTTCATCCTTCTTGATATTGATCACTATTGGACTAACCCATTCTGACTCATCAAGGGGCTTGATAATTCCAGATTTCAACATTTTATCAGTTTCTTCCATTACCTTTTCGTAAATTAGGATTCATCCTGTAAGGTCTCTTCCTAACTGGTCGTGCACCATCCTTAAGTTTGATCTTCATTTCCCTAAGTGATTCATGCATGCCTTTAAGTTCATGATATCCTCGAGGGAATAAGTCCTGATAATCCCTGAGTAATTTGATGATTTTTGCTACCTCCGAGTCTAACCAGTAATCTCCAATTATGGCCTCCTTAGGCTCAGCCTCCGAACCTATATTCACCTTCGTTGTCTTCATGGGTTCATGGTAGGCACACACATCTTTTTCTACATTGTCCAAGACCTTGCACACCCCATGTGAATGTTCAATATCCAGGTTCTCAACTTCCTCATCATCCACAATGTAGACCATCTTTCCTTTCTCTTTCTCAAGGCAAGCGTGGTCAAGTATTTTGGATTCTATTTCTTCTTCCTTTTCAAAACATGCTTCAACCTCTTTCTCACCAAATAATTCCTGAATATGCTCTTCTGCTTTTGCACTATCTCCCATAGTTAAGTTCTTGACAAGTTTTAATGCCTGCTCACAGGAGGTTTAGTAGAGAAGTAGTCAAAATTTTGGATCATACATGTAGCCAACTCTTGCAAGATTTCGGTTTCTCTATGTATTTCGCATATACATACCAAGCGCGTGCACATCCTTAGAGTGTGGAATATAATCTATGCACCCAGAGTGAAGGTGGTAATGCTTCTGTCCTGCTATCCGAGTCTCTCACACTACCGAATGTGATCTTTGAATAGGTTGATCACCATGATAAGTGCAGATTTGCATAGGTGCATTGTTCCTTATAAACCTAGTAGACAAAGCTATTCCAATCTCTTCCTAGTGTATAAGGTTATCTCTATGGACTTCCCACCAATGCGATTCTATCTCACACGTGTATATGCTAACATATCCCTTTGCTTAACTTGATCTCGTACATTGTGTTTCCATGGCCTTAAAAATGCGGGAAGATCTTCTTTCTGCACTATATACCAAGGTACTGTGCTTCCTATCCATCAAATTGAATGAAATCTATTCTTGCGTGCAACCACGCTTTTACCTTACACACTACTAATTCATATGTACCATGAGCCAAAATTTCACAAGCAATAGTTGTAGTATCACTAATAGAATGAGAGTCCTCACACTGTAGGATGCCTTTTTTTATGGCTCATTGACCTCTAGGTCCTAGATGGCACATACATAAACTCTATTTAAATATTCCTCACTTAGAGGCTCAACATATGGTGTAAAATTTCCATCTCACAAAGGTATCACAACCCTCTCCTCCTTTTTTTCAAAGTGACATACCCCTTATTGAATCTCAAGTTGGCATTATTTGCATAACACTAAGGGAGTCCAAGCAAGGATAGAAAATTATCTTCTTCTGCAAGTGCTAATACCTCAAAATCCCTAGTGAACTTGGCCCCTTGTATAGTTATAGATGCATCCTTCAATACTCCTTGGGTTTGGCCTTAGTCCAGTTTCCATGAACACCACATTAGATGATGGCTGTAATGGAGGCCTCCCCATTTGTACCCATGCGTCTAACGTCATCACATTTACTTTTACACATGAATCTATCAATATGTTGCTTAAAATCCACCCATCCAAAACAACATTTAGAGTAATTTCTTTGTCATAGTCAATGCTATCAGGAGGAAGATTTGCATTTAGAATCTTCCATCCGGTCTCAAGGCTTGTGTGTGGAGTGTTCCCTTTCAACCAACTTCCCAATAGTGGAATAATGTTCTCTTAGCACAACATCTTGCACACCTCCTGTAGATCATTGATATCATTTTGGACCATCTCTCGATGCTTTCTTTTTCTCCTTTAGGTATTATATCTCAATGTGAAGATTCCTTAGGACCTCTATGGTATCATGGTAAACTTCCTTCTAATGAGAAGGATCTGGGTACCTCACATGAAAAACCTCCTCTTGGTAATCGTAGCTTAAGTGCAATGCCTCTTACGTGCGCATAGCTTTAGTGCATATAGTAATCTTTACTATCAATGCCTTAGGTCCTTCTATTATCTTGGGCATCCATTGGTCTTTTACCACGCACTAGATTCTAACCATCCCAAAGTGCCTTTTTTCTTACTTATGCTATTTGTTTAGATGTTCATATAATTTTGGGCACTCTTCATAGCTATGGTTCTTTCCGAAGAAATAACATTTATTATTCTGAGGACATTCACGCTTGTAGTGCTCATGAGATCCACATGTATAACATGTTCCATGAGGAAACTCTCCTCTTCCTCCACCTTGGCCTCGTCCTCCATATCCACCATGATATCCACGTCCCCTTCCACGACCTCCTTCAAAATGCCCCTCATTCCTGTCATAGCGCATTTGATTATGATCCCGATCCTAGTGCTCATTCCTACCCTTAGAATTATCTGTTATACTTGTCTATCGTACTCCAATGTCTATGGCATCCTGGATCTAACCAATCAACTAAAAATCCTCAGTATCATGGGTTGTGGACCTATAAATCTTATAAAATAAAGATACATTCTTCCTTATTACACATTTTAACAAAGGGCGGTGACTCACATCATGATTCAAATGGAAAATTTCACACTTCAACAAGATAATGAGTGCACAGATCTGTGAGGGTAACTATCCTTGGTGTGACCTTCCACTTCACAATCTATACACCAAATCCCTGAGTGTGTTTCATGGGCTGAATTCACTCATAGGTTCTCTAATTGATTTACCATAGCTGCAATCATGTGCCTCTAGAAATGGACTAATGCCAATTTCAATGCTTCTAATCGCCTCAACATGCAAAGCTACTTACGATTGCTTTACGTGGATCCTTATATGTCTTATGTGACAACACCCTTCTAAAAGGTGTAATCAATCCTCCAATGAACCATTGATCATGATGGCTAGCATGGATATCATATGATAACTTAGATAGAAGCATCTTAAGATGAGCATCATACTCACGTACACTCTCAGTAGTTCCTTGCTTGATATATTTGAGCGCACTTATACTCTTCTGCTCAAACTCAGGGATATGGAACTCTTTCAAGAAAGCATCCCTTAGTGTTACATAATCCACACAAGTTTGATCAAGGTTAAACTTCCTATACCAACTATGCATGTGCCCCTATAATGTAGTAGTGAATTGACTTGCCTTTTGCTTAGTAGTTGTAATCCCTTTAGCGCGCCACAAGATTTCACACATATGCACATGTTTGGCAAAGCATCCTCTATACCTCTATATTCTAGGAGATGAAGAGACATCTCCATGTAGATATTATGTGGTTGTTGTGGACCTTGACCACCTGATCTAGAACCCCCTGGGTTCCCTCTACCTCCAGAACCACCAGATCCACCAGAACTAGAACCACCTATACCTCCTAATCCTCCACCTATAGCTAGAGTATGACCTATATATGTACTCCCCTGTGCTCCAAAAGTAGTACTATACTAAACCCCTACAGTCTGTGAGGTAGCTCTACTTCTAGAGGTGAATCCAACATTCTGCGGATGATGTGCCTAAGAATGCTCCTCCATATAACATTGAAGTTGTCTATCCTGCCATTGATGTACTTGATCCCTGACTTACTCCTTCTATCCTACTTCCCAAGTTAGCTTCCTAATTACTTATTGTACTAGATACTTAAAAACCAAGTGTAAAGGCATGGTCACTAGGTGGATTAAGATGCGTTTTATGGCCCAAGTAGTCTTTTTTGGCACACTTCCATGTGATGCCGAGAAGGTATCTTTATCATGCTTTCCAAGATGGGGGAGTTCCTAATGCTCTGGCTCTAGGTCTTCTACATGAGCTATTAATCCTTCATGATCCATCTCTCTCCTCAATGCCATACTTTATATAAAGGAACACTGCTTCTCTAGTTCCCTCTCGTGCACCTCATTATACTTAAGCCGCTTTCCTCTCTCTGCTTTTCTACCACTAGGTCTGCCATCTTAATACCAAACTTGTTCTTGCCCTCACGTGTGGTGAAGTTTAGTTAGCCATTGGTTTAATCTCTAGGTCCAAAGTTACCATTAAGATCTTGATCGCCAGTGGAATACCATGCAAATATGTTCCTCTTGGATACCGCAAAAACTAGAATTCAGATACCTCTAGGCACAAATACATCAAAATTGAATATTCCAAAATATAGCTATTTAGAACACAACAAAACCATGTATCCACCGCGTGAGTCCATATCATATCAGCACCATAAAGAGCTTGAAATTCTTCCTATGTCTAAACAAGTGCATGATATCTCCAATCCCACTGAGATGCATAAGCAGTAAGCCACTCGTAAAGTTCTACTAGAAAGATAGTGAAAAATATCTCATATAAGCTATCATACAAGTTTTGTTCTACCCAACTACGTGTGTTAAAGCGAGATTCATTTCTGAATCTGTTGTGCATATTCTTCCTCTAGATCATGTATCCATTCCTCAACACTTGCTAGAGTTAACCGGTATGTCTTCATCGTGAACCATCCTAAAAAACTGAAAAAGAGGTCCCAACAATGGAACCAATGATGTTGCCTAGGATTTATAAGATAACACCCCCTTTGGCACATCACTCATCCTAGGTGAGTAATCACCTGAAGCACGCAAAGGTACCAGTCCCTCTTTAGGGTTTTTGTAATAGGATGATAACATGATGAAGGAAGAAACATATAGATTCATAACTAATCCATCATTCTATAGTGCATGCTACCCATAGATCTATGAAAGAACAAGCTTAAACAAGTAATCATGATTGAATCATTAACATGCACTACTCAATTACATAGAATGACACTTAGATTCAACCAATATCTTCCATCTATTAATAAATATAGAAGCTCCTTACAGTATTGTCAATTTATCTCAAGGTGCATATGGATCTGATACACACGTTAAGAATCATACATACACCGCTCTTTGTGATACATACCAAAATCATCTACATACACACTATGCACCTAACATAATATATATAAGGGGGGAATTTACCTTCACCACTTAAATACTCCGAGAAATAGGTCGCATACTATTATTAGCCACATACCATTTACAATTATAGCCACACATGCAAGTGCGCTATCTATAGTCCTCTTGTAGTTCAACTGAAGTGTCGATTCTATTCTTAGATTACCTCCATGCATAGATGCTTTGAACCACTTCTCCAAATATAGACAATGCATGGCATGCACATCTCTGCATCATTGATGTGTTCTGCATGCCATCTTCCAAAAATAGATCCTCATGCTCAAAATCAGCTAAGTCCTAAAATCTAAACTTTCCTTCCATGTGCGGGTCCTTCCTGTCCTTCCATGCCTTTGATCTTGGCCTTCTATCCCATGTGGAATCCTTGTGTGATCTTTTCCAAGTATTATTTGATCAACATATGGTTAAGGCCCAACTATTACAAAGTAATGGGTGTAGCACGTGAAGGGACAAGGAGTTAGGTGCGTGGGATGGGGAAAAATTTATTTGGAAGAAGGTGGACGCATGAAACAAGGGCACGCATGATGAGGAGGGAGGAAGGAAATGGGGGTGTAGGTAAAGCTGTGACCAAGGAATGTGCCAAATGATTTTGAGAACATGTAATTATTCAATAGATATCTTAGGGCTAGAATGTGTATGTAAGTTATCCAAATCGTTGAGAGATCTATTTTGATAACAATTACCTCTCAAGGAAATATGTTGGAACTAACCTTTTTAATCTCTCTTAGAGATTCCAATGTCAAATCCCAATTGTCATATTATTCTAAGACTTCACATTTCCTTTTATCAATGTCCTGGCCTCACTTCCTCAATGTCATTATAGGTGTCCACAAAGTCCTTGTTTATTATTTATCCTTGAGTAAAATGATGTTGTATCCATAGATCCACCGCTCTACCTTTTTGGCTAACCTTCTCAATTTTAGGCATAGAGGATAAATAAAAATTGATTAGAGTAGGAGATAAGATCTGGATCTGCATGGGATTAGATAGTTTAAGTAGAACAATTGTCAATTTTTTAATTTTTTTCCTTCAACTCTTATTTTGAAGCTTTGGTTTCTATGATTTTCTGGAATAGACTTTCCATGGATACTTGTACATCCTTTTTGCACCTTTAATGCTAACTTCTAAAAATGTTATTGTAGGAAAGAAATTAGACACTCAAACTTCTCATGCACCCGACCTCCGAGGCATGTTGGGATAGTCGATGTGGAATGTGTGTACAACTTGCTATAGAAGAATTAGTGATTAAGATATGGTAGTGTGATTTCCCAGTAGCATAATTAACAAAAGGGGAGATTTAGAGGCTATGAACGGGTAGCATAAATTCCCTATGGCATGTTTTCCTAACTTGAATCTAAGTGCTAAACTAGTTTGAAGTGTCCAAATTAACTAAGATGAAACTAACAATCTATGTTATTGCTGAAAGGAAACTAACATAAATAAAACAAAAAAATTGAAACATCATAATTACAAACAAAAAATTGTTTTTATTCTAAATAATCAAATCTACTTCTACACTAAAACTAAACAATAAAAATAACCCAGTGTGGTTATTCACCTATGTTGAGTCTATTCTAAATAATGCTCACATAAAATAATAAATATTCCAAATAATCTACGATATGCGAAAACTTCCCTACAAAAATTTTCTCCTTCAAATCCAAAGGGATAGGAAGAAGAATATCCATCACCAGGAGTTTCTATAAAGGATTTAAAACCGGGAAATTAACTAATTACTTGAAAATAAACAAATATTGGTTTTCTATTCTATTTGATGTGATATAATAGTAATAAATTGTAGCAATGAGGGAAAATAAAACAAGCCCAACTTGGAATTTACAGAACATAGATAAATCCACCTGTGTGATGACTTGTCCCCTCAGTTTAACCTTTCTTTCTGTGTGTGTCCATATGAGTCCAAGGAATTGGGAATGAAAATGCAGCAACAGAGAAGGTGCTTAAGCAATGACAACTTAAAGGAAAATATAGTTGCAATGCAAGTAGAAGAGAGATAGCAGATGAACATAATTTGGCTATGAAATTTCCAGGTAGAATTGTTGCAACAATGCTATGCAAGATACACAAAATTCTCAAGCCATTTTCTTGAATACAAGCATTGAATATATATAGGAATTAGATGAGATGTGCCTTCATGCATAAGGAAACCTTGGGGTGCCAAATCATTGGGTGAAGAGGGAGTTCAAACTAATAAAGTCTATTTAAAAATAGAAGAGGGAAGGTATACCATGCAATCAAGACAACTTTTAGGCAATTTTGTTCATAAGCACACCTTGGAAGTCAAGTTAAGTGAAGCATCGCATGTTAAAATCACACATGAAGAGTTCTTGAAAAATGGCTCACGACCTCCACCACCTGCATAGGGTGAAGATTGCAAGACCATCGTGTTTTCATGGGAAGCGGTCACAAACCATCACCTTGCCTCAGTGGTAGTCACAAAAGCGCTGCCCAGGAAGGGCGGTGGTTTTGACACTTAAGGAAAAAACATGCCCAAAAAAGAATAAGAAGCTGGAAGAAAGCATGGAAAATCAAAATAAAGATGTCTAGGTTATAAATATACAATGTGGATGAGCTTAGGAACTCGAACACCTTCTGAAAGGACATGAATCATCATGTGGGACTTTTGTACCCATTTTATGACAATGTAGCACATGTAATTTCAGTGCGTACATATTGACTCCTCAGAGAAATGTCTTAGCCACAAAAGGCATAAAACATAATGTCTAACTATGGCGTTCCCAAAATGGGGAGTTAGAAGCTACACTTGGCATGCCTGTGTGTCAAAATTTCATCGTCCAAACTCTCGCTACCTCAAAAATGAAGAGAAGACTCAAGTGTAGATAGATAAAATATTGAAAAATAAACAATAAATTAAAATGATAAGAGGACTTACCATTTGTGTGGGGATAAGAACTTACCTCCGCCAACACTCCAACCTGTGAACATATGCACTCAAAACAAAGTTATAACAACATATATATATATATATATATATATATATATATATATATATATATATAACTCATTTTCCAATTCATTTACACATATTGACTTGGTGATTTTTTAGCTCAAGGCCCATAGTGACCATTTTCAATGAGAGTCTAGCCAAAATTACCATTGAGAGATCATGATCATGCCTCCACGAGTGGGATATCGACCCACGTAGTCTCAGGTTAGTTTTTCTCATTTTTTTATTTTGAAACCTAAAATGTTAAAAGTTGAAAATCTTTGTGTAGGGGGTTATTTTCAAAATTTCTTGTGTTAAACTAGTCCCTAGGGGGGCACCGATAGGGTAGTCATTTATTTTGCAAATACTAGTGCATTTTTACATTTTTAGGATCTTTCTAGGGCCATGTAGCCTTATGGAAAATCACTTCATGATGGCTGCTGCGGGACCACCACTGCTTAGGCGCTGGTAGAGAAATCACCACCCCGCTGCAGAGCAAGGATTCTAAATAGAATGTTTAAAACTTATGCAAACTTTAATTTTTCTACGGATTTTGATGCTTTTTCATTTTTGACAAGATTTCCTATTGAATATGTCACTTTATTTATCTTTTTCTATGTTTTAGTGGATGTAGAAGGAGGATTAAATCCACCTGGGAGTCATGAGAGGGAGTGTGATTGGCGAGGTAGCTCACATAGAGGGGGAGGAGAGTGAACCTTAGTGGCATGACACCTAAGAGATGATGAGAGAAGAGTGGGAGGAGGTAGACATGGAGAAGGAGACCTTAGTTTCATATAATCCATTTCCTCAAGACGAGGGATTTGTCATGGGTTAGTGTATAGCCTTAGGAGGAGAGGGGGCACACTGGTACCTCCAATAATAGCTCCAACAGCATCGAATGACCCTACATGGATTCCGAGAGATCCAGTATCTTTATACTCTTTTCTTGACTTTGTTAGCTTGAAATGTTAATTGGTATTTCTTTTTTGTTGTATTTTTAGCTTTCTAACTTTCCATTTCTCTTTACTTTAAGTGACTACATAGTGATGGTGAGATCTTATTTATCATGTGTGTGTGGACACCTTGTTGATCCCTTTGGGGAAGAGATAAGGTGAGATGACCTAGGAAATAGGACAACTACTAGCAACAAAGTGTGACACACCGACGTGTTTGCACCCATCTAGAAAGTAATGGAGATCGTGACTTCTCTCCACACTTAGGTTGTCATGTATGAGAGAGATTGATGAGACAAAGCCATTCTCATAGTGATACCACACCCAGTGGCCACCATCACAAGAACTCCCACCATTTAGTGCATTATCGATGTCGTAGCAATAATAGGATTCCTTAATATAGTTGTGCATAGGCTCGGGGATCCCATAAGGATTGACAGGACATTGGGTCTTTAATTTATTATTTTACATTTTATTGGGAATTTATATGATGTTTTTGTATATTTTAGGATCATTGTGAGCATTTTGACCATGCCTAGTGCGTGATGGCATTATATACAAAATCAATTTATTATGAAATATGTATACAAACTCTTCTTTTGGTTTGATAATTCATTGTATCGAGTTGACTTCCTATTAGATCACTTCACATGTGTACTCTAGATGTTTATAAATTATGTTTTTATATGCTTTTGGAATGTATTAAGTGTATATGAATGCTAAAAAAATGATTTCTTTTTTTGTTTTGTGATGTTGATACATGATAATGTTGTAGTCATTTTTACCCCTATCACAAAAGAAAGGAACCCCATGCGTGTCGGCCTATCACCCAGTGGATGTTGGGCATTCCCGAGGTACGTGTGGGTGCCGAATCTCTCTTTTATGTGATTTTAATGGGAAACATCATATATGATATTTGTTTAGAAGATTCCAAAAGGATTTAAGACATACAATAATCCTAGAGCTCGAATGGCCTCTAGATCCTTGCAGTCATTCTAGATAGAGTACGTAACAGATTATATAACTTGTACCATAACAGAAGGAAATATACAAGCATCCATACTTAGCATAAACATAAATGAAGAGAACTTATGAAAAAGATGTATGAATCAGAATCATTGATATTCATATATATATATATATATATATATACTTGGTAACTATATGATGGAAAAGTGCAAGGTGAGCATGGGAATCTACAAGTAACTCTTCCTCACACCCGACCTCCCGAGGTGGTGCCAAGACAGACTTGTGGGGATGGACTATAAATGGGGTATGGGTACACTAGTTAGGCAATATTATATCTTTGACATGCACTAATGGAATTTGTGAATCTAAGGCAAAGAAGGCCCTCCTAACCTGAACTAGTGTGATAGATCGGTCGGCGAGGATGACTGCTCGAAGGCTCCAATCAATATCGAGCTCTGGCGTGATTCGATCTATAGGTTGTGGGATATGGGGAAAATGACCTGGGATTGTTTCGTGTATATCTCCAGATAGGGTCATAGGATGGATGATGGATATGGTGGATTCTACGGGTGATTCTCTGGTCTAGTCCAGAAATCCTTAGCTTTGTTAGCTGCTATATCCAACAAGGATAACTGTGTGATGATGATAGGCAGAAGTGGAGTGGATCTAAATACTAATGTGTGTAAGCCAACGTCAATGTCGGATTGACCTGTGGACTCGTTGGGTTGTGGGATTTGTGGATCACAACCATAGATTCATGGTTGTTGTGGACCTGCTATGGTCATGTGTGGAATCAGTCCCTAATCCCTAGTATCTAATAGTCGTATGCCTTTTCGGCCTCTATGTTTAGAACTACAAGTTGTGCAATCTTCTCAGAGTACCTTATAGGTTTTGGCAACCTGAATTCTTAAGCTAGTGTCTATGTTAGTGAGAATATCTCCTGCGTTTGGCTGTGGGACCAAAGGATCACAACCGAATGTTTTCTCTCTTTCAAGCCCTTCTACAGTCATGCGAGATGTTTATCTAGGGTAACCTGTAGTTTGGCTGGTTTGACCAGAATATGTGTGCTTGGTCGTCTTCTATGTTTAACCCTCTTAACTGTGAGCTGATCTATTGTAAGTCTGTTGTTGTTTGGAAGACTTGGATTCTAAGATTTTGGTCTATATCAGCTATTGTTGTAACAAGATTGGGTTGAGGCATGATTGGCTTGAATACGTATTCTCTCTGGGCTCCTAGGTCCCATGATTGTCATGCAAAAGGAAATGATATAAAGCTAACTAATGAAAGAATAAATCAACTACGCAAGATATATCTATGTATATTCCTAAATCTGATATTTTTGATAAACTATTGAACAAAATTTAAAAGAGCAATTATCTAATATATCTAGAAATTGACAACTAAACTAATAATGAAATTAAAACAAACAAAGCAAGCTGAGTATAGCTACTTGTCTGTGCAGTTGTGAATCTATTCTAAGTAACCAGATAACTGATCTAATCTATTTGAAAGACTCTCGATCCTACCTCAGAAGTGAGGAGTGAATCATAGTTTCTCAGAAACTATCAATCCCCACAGCTTCCCCAGCAATATCGAAAGTGAGATTAACTAAAATGAAATGATTGACTACTTTATTTGATATGTTTTTAACTAGAACTTTGAAATTTTGAACCTGGATTTTGCAGAACAATGGTGAATCCTGGTTGTGTGTGGCTTTGTCCCCTCAGTGTGATCTCCTCATTCCTTTATGCTCACGTGGATCCAGAAAAGTGTGTAATGCCAACATCAACAGAAGTAGATATTGGAACAATGGTAGCTTAGGATATAGACCGAATATAATGCAAGTAGGAGAGGGATAGCGCAAGAGAATAGAGCTTGGCTTATGCAATTCCTAGTAGGATCTATTGTGAGTCATGCAACACAAAACATCCAGAACCTAAAACTATTATTTTTGATGAACAAAACCTACAACTTTAATGGCTTCCTACTGAAAATCAAACTATCCTACTCCAATTGATTGGATGAAATAATAATAGCACTTGCACTTGCACAAGGAGAATATGTGGCTTCCTAACAACTAAACAATACTAACCATGCATACAACAAATGAAACTATGAATCCTAAGCAAAATTGAAAGGCTAAACTATTGAAATGAGAAATTGAGAGGAAAATTTGAGGGGCCATTTTCTTGAGCACAAGCCAACTATTTATAGAATCCCATTTACCCAAAGGTGAAAACCAATTTGATCTCTTAAACCATAAACAATGCCAAAACACTATTCCAGGAACCAGAATCATAAATACAAGAAAAGGTGGTGAAAAATCTGGTAAACGTTGAAATTTTACATGAGTCACGTTAAAAAGAGCATTCTGGAAAATGCGTGAAGGACCACCACCCTGAGTAGGGTGGCAGTTTCGTCACTGAAGACTGAAAAGCAAAGGAAAAGAGGGGGAAGGAAAAAGAAAAGCACGTAGGGGCTAAGTGGGGCATGCGGGATGTTAACACATACTTGGAGAGCTTTTCGGATCCCGAACACCTTGTGAGGAGACCTATATCATCATTGGGGCACATGTAATGTTGTTTCGTGGTGCAGTACCCTACAATTTTGGGTACGTACATATTGCCCCCTCGAGAGAAGTGTTTTAGCCATGAAGAGGCGTAAAATGGTGGGTCCGAGTATGGCGGTCCCAAAATGGGAAGTTAGAAGTTATACCTGATACGTGTGTGTTGAAATGATGCCATCCAAAATTCCCACCACCTACAAAATGAAAAGAGAATTCAAGTGCAGATAGACAAAATAGATCGAAAAATAAACACTAAAATATTATGAAATGAGGACGTACCATTTGTGCGGGGATAAGAACTTACCTCCGTCGGCGCTCCAAAACTGTGAAAAGGGGCATTCAAAACAAGTCAGGTTGTTATATATGTAAAAGTGGGCCCATTTGACTATTCATTTACATGTGTTGATTTGGTAGATTTTGAGCTCTGGGACCCACGGTGATGGTTTGTGACAAGAGTATAGTCAAAAAATTCAGGATAAGATCATGATCATGCCTCGATGAGTGGAACACCGACCCACAAGATCACAGGTTAGTTTTTCTTGATTTACCATTTTTGTCCCCAAAATATTAAAATGGTGAAATCTTTGTCATGGGGGGATCATTTTCGAAAATGTCAGTTTTAATAGGGTCACTTAGGGGGCGCCTACTGGGTAGGCTTTGTTTGAGTCAAAACGGTCTTTATTTTACATTTTTAGCCGCTTTTAGGGCACATGACCCACGTGGGATTTCGGGACACGACCGCCGCCCTGAGCAGGGTGGCGGTTACATGACCGCCACCTTGATCAGGGTGGTGGTTATAGGACCACCACCTTTAAGGTGGCGATTATGGAACCACCACCCTACTCAGGGCGGTCCTTCACAGAATGCACAAACAATACTTATTTGAAGTTATTTTTGCATTTTTAGCATTCTTATATGTTTTCATGATTTTTCTAATGTCATTTGAATACTAACTTACTCCCTTTTGTGTGTTTTTGGGTGAATGCAGGTGAAGGAGGAGTATATTAGATGGATCGAGAGAGAGAGAGTGTGACTGGATTTCAGTAGTATTGGATGCACTTTCTTAGGATGAGCAGGACACACTTCAGAGAGCTGGTATACTGTGCATATCATGGGTCCCGTATGTTGCACCTTCTAGTCACATACTTTATGACTTATTTTCATATTGGGATGTTGATCGGAACACTTTCGATTACCAGGAGTCAGGGGTGAGTGGACCATTACTTTGGAGGATGTTTACCGCATCACGGGGTCCCGATCATCGGGAGACGGCTCACACTTGAGACAGCAGGATCACAGGCTCAGATAGCATAGTGGGCCTCATATATGGGAGACATAGTTATCTCCACTAGTTTGAAGAAGGGGGTGAGGGTCCGATCTATTCCTAGCCTTGCCTATCCCCTTGATTCGCCAGGCCATCATGGGGATCCTTGGCTCGAGATTGATCGGGGACAAGGGAGGAGACACTTTACTATACTGTTGGTCCCCCATTGTTACACAGATTGAGGGACATGGCCGGATTTACGCCTGGGGGGCCAACATTCTTGGGACTACCTATCATGATTTGTACTAGGTAGTTCATTTATAGGGGCAGTCATTGAGCCATCTAACCCTAGTTATGAGTTGGGTCTACAAGCATTTCATCCCCTATGGGAGAGGTGTAGAGGTGGTAGATCCGGAGCTGTGAGGGCAGCCAAATGGAAAGACATGTCGGTGCTCAGAGCACCTCACCAACCAGTCACCTCCTTGACCATTGATGACATGGAGGCCACACCTTATCAGGCCATGGCAGGTTTATGGGGTAAGGAGGCTCTTACTTTGATCTCTTGCTCCACCACAGGGCAGCTTATGGATAGGATGGGGAGGGTGGAGATACATCCGTTTGGTCGAGTGCCCCAAAGCAGTTTGGCCTTCCTTACGTGGGTATGCTTCCCCCAGTGGTGCCAGTATATAGATTGGTCGGGAGGCTAGAGGAGGTCCTAGAGGTCGAGGGTTGGACAGTTGTTACTCCTAGTGTCCCCATTGCAGCTAGGAGGGTAGTATGCGCACATGAGGGAGAGCCGGTGCTCCTCAAGCACCCTTACTTCAAATTGCCTTTGGTCCCGCGCCACGTGATGGCGAAGACCCCATAGATATAGACTCTGAGTCTGAGGAGTTCACAGGGGGAGAGACAGAGGAGGAGACCAAGGCTGAGGTCAGTGAGTGGGTGGAGAGGAGGATAGTGATCCTGAGTGGCATGACACTCAGGATATCTTACAGGCGAGAGAGGGTGGAGCAGAGTGCGGAGAGGGTGACCTTAGCTTCAGAGGAGCCACTTTCTCAGGGCTTGGGTGGAGAGGATGAGTCCGTAGTAGGACGTTATGTGGCCCCAGGCACAAGAGGAGTGCATCAGTCGGTGGCATCATCTGGCAGGTGTTGACCCTAGGGATCCATCTTGGAGGCCCAGAGATCCGAGTGAGTTATCATCCTTCTCCTTAAAGTTTGTTTAGGATTTCCTTAGTTGTTATCTCTCCTTTTTTTTACTTTAGTTTTTATCTTTTGAGTATTTCTAATTTGTTTTCCTCCTTTGCTTTGTAGAGGCCGAGTGAGTGGCGAGATGTGATTCATCAGGTATGCACCGATACCCTGATGATCCCCATGAGGAATACCCATGCGGAGCTATCCATGGATGTAAGGGAGACCTTAGCAGCTGGTAGGCATACCGATGTTTTTTCCCCTGTCTAGCACATGCCCAGGATGGTGTCTACCCTCCGTACCGAGTTGGCAGGATACAGGACAAGAGCACCTGATGAGGAGTCACTCTCATGGTGAGACCATAAGCTGCTCCTTGGGATCATGAGCCCTCCGTGCACTCAGAGCGCCGGTGTAGCTAGAGTCCTAGACGAGGGCATGCACCTTTGGAGGGATCTCATAGGGGTTGAGAGGCCACTAGCTCTCATAGATCATTAGTATGATGTATTTTGTACTTCCGGGCTCTTTGAGCATTTTGACCATGCTTAGCGCATGATGGCATTGTACAGGAAACTTTGATTATATATATATAGATATTCTTTTTGGATTAGACTCTTGGTATTAATGTTCTTGTGATTCGTTTCCACATGTAAACTATGATGTTTGTTTTTATATGCTTTTCAGAATGTATGCAATGGAGAACAAATGATACAAATTCTTTCTTTCTTTTTGTATTTCATGATGCTGATATATGATAATGTAGACACAATGTGATCTTGAACTTTAGTTTCTATAAGCAATTTTTGGTATTTCATATTGGTTTTGACAAAATGTGATGATAAACCGGTATGATGAGCAGATGAACTTGCCCCACTCCTATCTCCACGCAACTAGTAAGATGCGAGGGCTCATCACCAAGAGCTAAAAGGGGCACAAGTTATGAAATTTTGTTGAATGATAGTGATGAGAGATAGACAAAGATTTGGTGGAACCAAATTAGGATGCTACAAACCTACTCTACTCAAGTGACTCCATAGTTTTAGAATGCTACTTGCTTTGTGGTTTATCTAGACTTAGATCCGTAGATGGCCACATGGTAGACAAAATCTAGTTTTGGGGTTTTGAGCTCTCTTGGAATTTTGGACATCTGATTCATTTGTTTTTGACTCAAGATTTCAAAGGTTATTTGAATTGTTTGCTTATGACCTTCAACATTTATTTGTCAAGAGGACCCCCTACACCTTGCCCCATGCTACTAGTAAGAAGCGTGGGTTTATCACCATGGACAAGGTACAGGTGAGTAAGGGCATTCCCATCCTTTCCCAACCCTATGTCACTAGTAAGAGATGCAAGCTCATCACCGAAGGTTGGTAGGGCAAGGAAATGTGTAAAAATAAATTTTTTTGTTTGATCTATGTTTGACTTATATATTTGAGAAAAATGTCAGTATGTTCTTATTTCCAAAGAGATATGCATACGGGATAGATGTGACACTATGAAGCTTCTAGAATAGACCATAGGCAAGACACCTATCCTAGGAAGAAACCAAAAGTGAGAACAAGCCTGCAGATCTTGGTATGGTTACCGTTAAGACTTTGTCATATCTAGCTTTATATGGATGAAATAATTCTGAAATGGTGATGATGTTATGAAAATGAAGAAGCATGATTGGAATGCTAATGCCAATACCATCAGAAGTTTGTAATGAATTTCTTTGAGAATAAGTTCCTTGATCACAAAATTGTATGAAACAAGTGGACAAAATGAACCTAACTACATGAAGATGCAATGTAGATATAATTATACAAATAGTGTTGGTTGCTTATGCATAGAATCATTTAAGATGCAAGGAATTGACTGTTTCATTGAATTCCTCACCTTCCAATGTACATAAGAGATATGCACCATTTCCATAGTCTTTTGTGACTCGGTATGGGCCCAACCATTTGGGCCGGAATTTCCTTCCTTCGCCGGTCTTTTTATCGATCCGGTTGTCTAGTCTTAGAACTAGATCTCCTTCATATATATCTCATTCATAGACCTTTTTGTTATACTGCCGGCACATCCGGTCAGCATAGACTCTATGCCGCTATTCAACATCTAACCTGGCCTCATCTAGGCTTTCTAGTTGGGAGAGACGTGCTTCTCTATAAGCATCTTCATCTAGAATCCCTTGTAATGAGATGCGGAGACTGGGTATTTCAACCTCAAGTGGGAGAACTGCTTCCACTCCGAATACCAGTGAGAAAGGAGTTGCTCCTGTTGGTGTTCTTATTGAGGTTGGTGGGCCCACAAGGCCGGGTATAACTTTAAATGCCAATCTTGTTTATTTTCTTTTACCATTTTAAGGAGAATAGCTTTTAATGTTTTGTTTGTTGCTTTAGCCTATCTGTTGGCTTGAGGGTAATACAGAGGAGGCTGTATGATGGCTTATTTTAAATTTATTGCATAATTCATGAACCTCGTCATTCTTGAAAGAAGTCCCATTATCTAAGATAATGATTTGTGGGACACCATACCTATAAATGATCTGGTTCAAAATGAACTTGGCGATCACGGAACCTAGTACAGTGGTGAGAGGCATAGCCTCTACCCATTTGGTAAAATACTCGGTGGCCGTGATTATGAAGTTATGGCCATCTGTAGATAAGGGAGAGAATTTCCCTATCAAGTCTAGGCCCCACGTAGAAAAGGGCCATGGAGTTGCGATTGGTTGTAGAGCTTGTGTCGGCATGTGAATTTCGTGGGAAAATTCTTGGCATTTATGACACTTGCATACAAACTCTACTGCATCATGCTCTAGTGTGGGCCAAAAATAGCCCATCCGATGTATTTTGTGAGTGGTGGCGTGACCACCAAAGTGGCCTCCACATATTCCACTGTGAGATTCGTGGAGAATCTTCTTGGATTCTTTTGTGTCAACACACCTTAGAAGCATTCCATCGAAAGCCTTACGATAGAGCACTTGTTCTATAATAACGTATTTAGCCACGATAATGCGTAACCACCTTCTTTTTTGTGGTGTAGCACCTTCTAGGTATGCATGGCCCATGATATAATTAATGATATCAGTATACCATGGACATTCAGAGATGGGAGGTCTAGTTTTGATGTAGTATATGCATTCATTGGGAAAGTCCAGATCTACTAGATCACCTCCGTCTAACGGGTTATCAGCTAACCAATCCACAATGATTTGTCCCTTAACAGACTTTTGATTTACAAATGTTAATTTGAATTCACCCATTAAGGTTATAAAGCATCCAGCCTTTTTAGACAAGGACCCTTGCATGAGGAAGGTTCATAAATGGTCTATTTTTACAATGACCCTTGTTTCTTGATTTAGCATGTAATGTCTTAAGCGTTTGGTTGTGAAGACTATGGCAAGGCATTCTCACTCTGCTTGCGTATAACGTGTCTCATAATCGAGTAATGTTCGGCTAATAAAATAGATCACATGTTCTCTCTTGTCATCATCTTCTTGAGCCAGCATGTAGGCTAGCGAGACATTGGTAGCTCGTGAATATAAGATTAAAGGGCAGTCTGGCTTAGGAGGCATTAGCATAGGTGGTGACAATAAGAAACACTTAACTGCTTTGAAATCCTCATTGCAGTCTTTGGTCCAATCGATACTATACTCTTTCTTGAGTAGATTGTTGATTGGATGAATGGCAAAGCTTAAATCTAGGATGAATCTTGATTGCACCGAGTCTCCCAAGAAATGACCTAATTCCATATTCATCCAATGGTGGGATCATTTCAAGAATAACATGATTTTAGTTGGGTCTACATCGATCCCTCGTGATGATATAATGTAACCTAGGAGCTTCCCTCCTGTCACACCAAATACACATTTTTCTGGGTTTAGTGTGACTCCGTATTCTATCAAACATGAAAGAATGATGTGGAGCACTTTCGGGTGATCACAATGCTTCTGGCTTTGGCCAACAAGTCATCTACGTAGGATTCCATGATTTTGTGAATAAGATCATGAAATATGTATGTCATTGCCCGCTGGTATGTGGCGCAGCATTCTTGAGACCGAATGGCATAACAACGTAGCAATAGGTTCCCCAAGGAGTTATAAACGTGGTTTTGGCTTGGTCTTGTTCGGATATTCTGATTTGATTGTATCCTGAGAATCCATCCATGAGAGACAAAAGCTCAAACCCAGCCATTGCATCAATGATGACATCAATGGATGGTAATGGGAAGTCATCCTTGGGGCATGCTTTGTTAATGTCTCAGAAATCTATGCAAATGCATATCTTCCCATTCTTTTTTAGAACGGGAACGATATTAGATATCCATTGAGAATAATCAACTGGCTTGATGAATCCTACTTGGAGGAGTTTCATTACTTCTTCCTTCACCATGAGAGCCACCTTGGGTTTCATTGGCCTCGATTTTTGTTTAACTAGCTTTGCATCTGATTTGGTGACGAGGTTGTGTACCGTGATGTGTGGTGTAACCCCTGTCATTTCTTTATAATTAAATGAAAAATCCTTTTGATGTTCTTTGAGGATTTGAGTGTGTATTTCTATTTCTTCTAGAGTTAACGAAGATCCTAGTTTCAAGATATTTGGTTCTTCCTCCATTTTGATGTTAATATCGATTGTTTCTTTGATTAAAGAAGCGTTACCTTCTTCAAACTCAGGTGGAGCTGGAGGTAGTTCCAGATCTTCTCCATTCTCTACCATGTATATGCCGAGTTCCTTTGTGGGGGAAGCTCTATCATGGGATTCCCGAAGTAGGAAGATGAATGTGGGATTAAGGACGAATCTACCATGTGATGGGTGAGATGTAACACTGCATAGGTGTTTAAGTAATCAAGAGTAGCTCTATCACTATCAATGTGATCCATGCTAGTAGATTTGTTCTCAGCTATGCTCGTTAAAAGTGGGTTTGACACTTTCTTCACTAATGGTTCAGTGTGAAGGGATACTATGAAATGGGTGTCCTCCAACTCACTGCTTGGAGTGAAACGTGAAGCTGAGGTTGCTATCGAATCTGTGAGAAGATTTTGTTCTCAGGATTGCTTCAATTGATATGAAGTCAAACTCTTTGCTCAAATCTAATACTACTATTTTGTAGAGCTGTAAGTGTTCAGCTCTGGTCTCATACACCTCAGAGACTTGGTTTGCTACTAATTATTGGGAGTCTCCTAACACCCTGATGTCATTAACACTGATTATTTTAGCTAGGATGAGGCCAAGGAGGAGGGCTTCATATTCAGTGCCATTGTTTGTACATTCAAAGTTTAATTTAAAGGTGAATGGTAAGATCTTTCCTTCGGGTGAAGTAAAGATCACACCTACCCCAGCCCCATAATGACATCTAGCTCCATCGAAATGGAGAGTCCAATATTTAGTTGGGAAGATGGATGTTGGGACATTTTCTACATCAACTTCTTCGGTTTTAGTTACCTCTACCATGCAGAGATCTTCTGCTGGAAGAGAACCAACACCTAGGGTATACCCCATGCCTACATAATCAAATGGTAGGAAAATTGGTAGATCCTATTCTAGAAATTTGACAATCTTCGCAGTAGTTCCTATGATATTGTTTTGACAATGCTAGCCTCATCCTTGAGGGCTGGGATATTCTTGATTAGGTTTGTAACTTCTAACTCGTTGTAGGCACCAACTTTTCTTCGGTTTCATGTCGGTTGGTTTATTAAGTTGATTTGTTGGGAGTTCAAACTCAGAGTGAATGCTGGCCTTCTCTTTAAGTCAGCTAGGTGTATATCGAATGGTTTTGGATCACCTTTGGCTATGAATACCTTTCCTAAGTGCAAGAATCTTACTTCTTGGAATAATGTAGAAGGGATTGCCTTCATACGGTGTATCCATGGTCGGCCGAGGATCATATTATAGTTGGTTTCCCAATCTATAATATAAAACTCAGTGAGGATTGTTTTGGGTCCTAAGGTGACTGGTAGTACTATAGTTCCAATCGAAGTGGCCTTAAGGCTATCATAGCCTCTTAGCGTATTCCAAGTCGTGGAACAATTTGTTTCTCCATACCCTAGTTTTTGAAGGAAAGAGAAGGGGACTATGTTAACTGCTACCCCATCATCAACCATTGCATGTTTAACGTAATTGTTATAGACCCATACTTGCAAATGTAAGGTTGGATCACCTCTGACGTATGCCCATCTCTCGGTGTCATTGGCATTTTGTTTATTTTGAATATAAACTCGGTATCCTATCGGCTGCCTGGAGGGTGGATATCAAAGTCTATATGGTTTACCTGTGTTTCAAGAGGTGGAGTGATGTTAATTAAATGACCCAAACCTAATGCTTCTAAAAGAGCAGCCTGTGAGGGGAGAGTTCTTCAATAAGTCAAGAAGGAGATGTGAGAGAAGGTCTTCATTAGGTGATTAATTAAATCTTAGGTACCTACGGTTTTAATAATATTTGTTGGATTTATCTGCCTCTAGCGGGTAACTTGGATTTGGCTGAGAGGAATACTCTCATGTCCTTGTTATAGCTTCTACGTGTAGTTCGGTGTCTAACTCCACTAAACCGACTATCTTGGGTCGTGGCTGACTTCCTAACTGTGGTGCAACTAGTGGGTTTAGTGAAGTCGAAGCTTCATGATCATTGTTTCCTATCATTACACCCTTGTTCGTCCCATTTGGATTTAATTTGTTGTTATTGTGATTTGGGAGCGGATCGTTGAAGATCTTGAGGGGTGCATTTTGAGGGGAAATTGCCCCTATAAAAGTATTTGGCGTTGGTGATGTAGGATCTGCCAAGAACATATCTATGAAAAGTTGTCTTTGTTCCTCTGGTAGACGTTGCATGAATTTATTGTAATCATGGCGAAAGTCCTAGTGTCATGGCCTCGAATCTTGTGGAAACCACAATACGAGTTAGGATTGTAATTCCTAGGTTGTTGGCTTGGTGCATATTGTGGTCCAAAGTTCTGATCAAACCGTTGCCTATTAGGATTAAAGTTTTGCATTTGTTGTTTTTGGTTTTGGTTTTGGTTTTGATGTCCAGTTGAGTTTTGGCTTGGACCATGTGTCTGGATCTACCTTTGTTGTTGTTGTTGTGGATGACTAAAATCCACCGAATTGATTGTTGGGGTAAAGTTGTTGTTTCGTTGATTATTAATCGGCGGTGGAGTATTTACAACATTGGCCTTTTTAGCTTGGTCAGTTACTCCATCTGTGGTTACGCCGTGATTTTTGTTAAGGATCTTAGGTCCTTGATTGACATTTGTGGTAGTAGAATAAGTCGTAGTATTCTGGATGGGGATGATTAGCCTCCCATTTGTTCCATACGTCTTGCGACCGCTATCTATTACCACTTGATCTATTCGGAGAGTGCTCTCAAGTACTTCATCATAAGTCCTTAGTGGGAACTTCTGGAATTCTTCCTTTACCTCTCTGCTGAGAGAATGAAGGAATAAATCACATAGTTCCATTTGGTCCATGTTTGGAGCACTAGATGAAGAATAAAGGACCGTACGCCATCTTTGGATGAAGTGATCAACAGATTCATTGTGTTCTTCTTAATGTGCGAGAATTCCCTGATTCGTGTTCTCAATAGTTTGTTCATTAAACGCCTTGATGAACTCTGAAATGAGTTGTTTAAATGAATGTATGGAAGCTTCAGGTATTCTGTAATACCAATCGAGGGCAATGCCCTCTAACATTTTGGGAAATATTTTAGCAACAACCCCATCCCAAGGGAGTAGTTCTCGAATAGCTATGGCGTAGGCCTTGATATGTGCATTGGGTCTCCCTCCCCTTTGTATTTGGGAAAATTGGGAAGAGGTCTAGGAAGCATGACACTTCATATGGTGAAGTCTAAGGGCTCTTTCAAATATTTTGAATAAGTCCCTATCGCATAGGTTTTGACCATCGATGGTGCCTGCTGAGGGGTGGAGGTGGAATGGGTTGTTGATATGGCGTAGCGTATGTGTTTACAGGGGTAAAGGAAATCCCTGTGGTTGAGAAAACATGCTGAGAGAGGAGAACATATCCCCTTGTGGTGATTTGGAATACATGTTTAAGTATGAAGGAGTATTTCCTAGGAATGGATTATTTTGTACTAGACCGGGAGGTATCATATTCGCCACCGGAATGGTGTTAGAAACGGTGGTTCTAGTTGGGATTTTTGTGAATACTGAGGAGGCATGCCCAATGTGCCTATTCCTATGAGGAGGTCTACTTGGCTAGGATGATGTGGAGGATTGGAATTTCCTGCCTGCATGAATTGAGAATTTTGACTTGCTTGAGCAAGTTCTAACCCTCTAACCTTTTCTACTAAAGTTGAGATGACTTCATCTGGCGAAGTTATATATTTTCCTTAGTGGTGTTTGTTGTATATCCTGAGGTTGTATAGGCATGTGATATCCCACTATGAATTGGTCGTTGCCCTGCCAAGTTTCACCGAGGGCATTTCCTATAGGTAGTGGCATGGAGGTGTTTTCTTGAAACGAGACCCCGGGTTGTGTTTGTAAACTTCCTACAGGTGGGTACATACTCGAGAGTGTTGTTCATTCCTGGCATAATGTACTGAATGTTCATCATCTAAAAATAGATATGGAGATGAACCAGATGGATCTGATTGTCTACTAATTTGTGGTCTAAGCAATACCTGAGGAGACAAACCAGATTCTCCTATAAACATCATGGCGTCTCGAGCCAGAAGGCTCTCGGGTGTGTTGTGTTTGAGCGAGTTGATCTAACTCCTCTATTTGGAAAAAAGAACTATATATAGTCATTGGGAGAAGAGTTTGCATTCAAAATTGGTTAGCTGAATAATTGTCACCCCATGCTAAGAGCGAGGGTGATGGTTGTCTATTCAGTTGATCGTAGTATGCTTCAAGATATAGGAGATGTCTACCATATGCATCGAATCCCGACATATTCGGGGGGTATATGAATACCTGAAAAATAATGGGAAAGAGCGAAGGTGGATGTAGAAATAAAGAAAAAAATAGACTAAATTGTGTTGTTCACATCGGGTTCACCAATTTTGTACGATGGAAAAGTGACAGGCAAGCATGGGAATCTACAAGTAACTCTTCCTCACACCCGACCTCACGAGTTCGTGCCGAGACATCCAATGGGGATGGACTATACATGGGGTATGGGTACACTAGTTAAAAATCTTATATCTTTGACACGCACTAATGGAGTTTGTGAATCTAAGGCAAAGAAGGCCCTCCTAACCTAAAGCTGGTGTGATAGATCGGTCGGGCGAGGACGATTGCTCGAAGGCTCAATCAATATTGATCTCTGGCGTGATTCGATCTATAGGTTGTGGGATACAGGGAAAATGACCTGGGATTGTTTCGTGTATATCTCCAGATAGGGTCATAGGATGGATGATGGATATAGTGGATTCTACAAGTGATTCTCCGGTCTAGTCCAGAAATCCTTAGCTTCGTTAGCTGCTATATCCAACAAGGATAACTATGTGATGATGATAGGTGGAAGTGGAGTGGATCTGAATACTAATGTGCGTAAGCCAGCATCAACATCGGATTGACCTGTGGACTCGTTGGGTTGTGGGATTTGTGGATCACAACCATAGATTTGTGGTTGTTGTGGACCTGCTATGGTCATGTGTGGAATCAGTCCCTAATCCCTAGTATCTAATAGTCGTATGCCTTTTCAGCCTCTATGTTTAGAACTACAAGTTGTGTAATCTTCTCAGAGTACCTTACAGGCATTCTAGCAACCTGAATTCTTAAGCTAGTGTCTATGTCAGTGAGAATATCTCTTACATCTAGCTATGGGACCAAAGGATCACAACCGAATGTTTTCTCTCTTTCAAGCCCTTCTACAGTCATGCGGATGTTTATCTAGGGTAACTTGTAGTTTGGATGGTTTGACCAGAATATGTGTACTTGGTCGTCTTCTTCTATGTTTAACCCTCTTAAGCTGTGAGCTGATTCATTAAGTCTATTATTGTTTTAAAGACTTGGATTCTAAGATTCTGGTCTATATCAGCTATTGTTATAACAAGATTGGGTTGAGGCATGATTGGTTCGAATACGTATTCTCTGGGCTCCCTAGGTCCCGTGATTGTCATGCAAAAGGAAATGATATAAAGCTAACTAATGACAGAATAAATTGACTACACAAGATATATCTATGTATATTCCTAAATCTGATATTTTGATAAACTATTGAATAGAATTTAAAAGAGCAATTATCTAATATATCTAGAAATTGACAACTAAACTAATAATGAAATTAAAACAAACAAAGCAGCTGAGTATAGCTACTTATCTGTGTAGTTGTGAATCTATTCTAAGTAACCAGATAACTAATCTAATCTATTTGAAAGACTCTCGATCCTACCTCAGAAGTGAGGAGTGAATCATAGTTTCTTAGAAACTATCAATCCCCATGACTTCCCGGCAATATCGAAAGTGAGATTAAATGAAATGAAATGATTACTACTTTATTTGATATGTTTTTAACTAGAACTTTGAAATTTTGAACCTGGATTTTACAGAACAGTGGTGAATCCTAGTTGTGTGTGGCTTTGTCCCCTCAGTGTGATCTCCTCATTCCTTCATGCTCACGTGGATCCAAAAAAGTGTGTAATGCTAGCATCAACAGAAGTATAGATTTGGAACATGGTAGCTTAGGATACAGACCGAATACAATGTGAGTAGGAGAGGGATAGTGCAAGAGAACAAAGCTTGGCTTATGCAATTCCTAGTGGGATCTATTGCAAGTCATGCAACACAAAACATCCAGAACCTAGAACTATTCTTTTTGATGAACAAAACCTGCAACTTTAATGGCTTCCTACTGAAAATCAAACTATCCTACTCCAATTGATTGGATGAAATAATAACAGACACTTGCACAAGGAGAATATGTGGCTTCCTAACAGCTAAACAATACTAACCATGCATACAACAAATGAAACTATGAATCCTAAGCAAAATTGAAAGGCTAAACTATTGAAATGAGAAATTCAGAGGAAAATTTGAGGGGCCATTTGCTTGAGCACAAGCCAACTATTTATAGAATCCCATTTACCCAAAGGTGAAAACCAATTTGATCTCTTAAACCATAAACAATGCCAAAACACTATTCCAGGGAACCAGAATCATAAATACAAGAAAAGGTGAAAAAAAAGCTGGTAAAAATTGAAATTTTACATGATTCACATTAAAAAGAGCATTCTGGAAAATGCATGAAGGACCACCGCCCTGAGTAGGGTGGCAGTTACAGGACCGCCACCCTGCCTAGGTGGCGGTCACAAGACCACCGCCCAGGCAGGGCGGCGGTTTCATCACTGAAGACCGAAAAGCAAAGGAAAAGAGGGGGAAGGAAAAAGCAAAGCACGTAGGGGATAAGTGGGGCATGCGGGATGTTAACGCATATATGGAGAGCTTTTCCGGATCCTCGAACACCTTACGAGGAGACTTGTATCATCATTGGGGCACGTGTAATATTGTTCTAGCTGTGTAGTACCCTAAAATTTTGGGTACGTGCACACGGAACCTCATTACATCCATGGAGCCATTTGCGAGAATGTCACACAGAGAAGCGGACCACGGTCATGCATTACGGCTAGACTAATGTAACTATGCTACCAAAAAGAAAAATTACAATCCCCTTTCCCAATACATCCTTTCCCAAATACAATTACCCACTAACAAAGTTCTTGTAGTATTTCTACAGAGCTCCACCCACTCTCTAGTTCTCTCTCTATTTACTCTACAGGTGCTTGTATTTATAGCCTTTATGGGCTACCAACTCATCATTTAGTGCCCTCAAATCTAATGCCAAGTGTCTGAATGTGGTCCTCCATGCGAGCATGCTCCTCCAGACTTGAGCTTTCCACTTTATACCATGATGTTCTTTTATAATCTTCTACCACAGGCATGCTCCTTCCTAGGCCAACTTTTCGCTAGGCTAGCACCTTATCCACTTAGCATGCGTAGTTAGGTCATGCTTTTCACATGTTCTATCTCGAGTGCCCAATTTTACTAAGTCCCAAACCCTTGGTTCTTTCCACGCATGTTGTGCATGCCACGGCCCTCCTTAAACCCTTTTGTTAAACCATTCTCTACATGATTTATCCTTGTGTACCTTTCCTTAAGTGGGACCTTGCGTGCCTACATGCCTTTGTACTTATTCAACATTCTAGGGCCCAACATCACCCCACACTATGCCTATTCTCCTTCCACACAAACACTTCCCTTAGTGAAAGAAAGAATGCAATAGGCTTTCACCTAAGAAAAATAATAAGGGGATGAAAAAATGGAGAAAAGAAGAAAGAATGAGAGAGTGAACGGATCACTGCAACAAACTAGGAAAATCCTTTTGCAAGTCAGCCTCCAACTTATTCCAGGCATCAACTTCGTCCTGCACCCTCTAACAGAGGTTGCTTTGACCAGCAGCACTCACCTCCTAAAAATTTAATCCATCTCCTTATGTGCTCATGGTATCAGTGATCTTCTCCAATTCCTTGAAAATATCCTCCAACGTGTCCATTGTTCATGTGTTACGTGGATATAGCTCATTCAACTAGTTCTTTATTGAAACCCTTAAGATTTCAATGGCCTCGATTTCTTCTCAACCTTGGCAAGGATTTTCTCTCTTTCTTCCCTATTCCCCTTATTTTCTCCTGGAACTCCTTGAGTTCTACTTCATGAGTGGCAACTAGGACACCGCTACTTTGTCCCTATCCACCTAATTGTCGTATACAACCTCAATAGTCTAAGAAGTAGCCCTTACATCAGCAAGTACTTTGCTGTATTCTGCGATGAGCACTATGATCTTCAACTTGTCTTCCTTTTCTAGGCACGCGACCACTTATTTTGCAGACTCCAAGGATAGCGACTACATTTCCATGGTGAGGACCCTTATTAGATCCTCTATGAATCCCAAGGTAGATCCATACTTTTGCGTGGGTGATGTTAGGTCTGGATGCTTTAATACTATAGCCTCGTTGATGGATTCTACTTTCTTGTACACAACGCTCACCTTGGCCTTTTCATCCTTCAATTCCCGCTACCACTAGGCACTGATTAAATTTTCCTAGCTCATCTCCTTGGTCAATGTAGCTAGCTCTTCCTCTTTCTTCTTCAGCTCCCCTTCTAGATCTCGATCCTATCATTGCGCCCAAAGATCCTAGCTTCTATCTCAATGGAGACCTTGTTGAGCACATTGCACAGTTGTTCATCCGAGAGCTATTGGGTATCCACCACTGGGTTATCTTCTCCTGGTCCTGGCAATGTTATTACTACCCCGTGGCTTACCTCAAACTCCAGCTCATCAAGGTGGGACTCAATTTCCCATGAGATCATCTTCCTTTTCCATGGATAGGCAGCCTCCTTATCAAAAGATGACATGCCTATAAGCTCCTCTCGCTAGAATTGTACTCTAGAACCGTGTGTGAAACACTTTCTTGGGGTCATCAATATAACCCATCTTTGGCCTCCCCCTTTTGTGCACCTTCCTCCCATGTGCATACCCTTGGGTATACTTACAGTTAAAATTGGGCCTCTAGTGCTACCACATTCCTCTTATGTGCTCTCCTCCTTTTCCTTGTTCAACATTGGCTCAACATTATGTTCCACTTTTTCCTTTACCAGGTCTCAATTTTGCTCATCTCCTCTTCTTATGCTAGCTTGGCTGTCTACTTCTATGTAGAGCTTGAACCTCTTGCCTCCGCACGTTAGCCTCCTATCCTTTTCCCATGTCCTGGGTGCTTTCTCCTACTTGGTTATCCTTGCGTTGCACAAAAAGGAACCCTTTTTCTTCTTCTCCACCTTCCTCCTTCGAATCATGTACATTGAAAATAGGTGGCCCTTGATCTTTCCGGGGTCCTCTTCCCCACTTACTTCTTCTTCACTATCATCTTTCTCTCCTATGTATTTTTCCAAGTTTCCAACTTCTTCCAAGGTGGTATCCTCTTCTACCCTCTGCTTCTTCCTAACCGGGATTCCAGTGTAGGTGAATTTGTTTCTTCTTCTTGATGACTCCTTATTTGATGGATTTTTGGCTCACGGAGTCTTCTAATTATCGTCTTATTTTTACACATGTACATACTCGGGTCTCGTGCTCATCCCAAGGTAACCTATTGCCTATGCTTTCACCACACTTGGATTTTTCTTTTTGGTTCTTTTTCCTCCCATTTGGGTGCGGGTATTTTCCTCCTAGTTGGATCCTGAGGTATAGATACCTCATTTTCTAGATATGTGCCCTTCTCTAACTTGGGTCTTATGCAAATGTAAACATGTGTTTGGATCCTTCGCATTGGGAAAAGTCATGGGATTTGTCATTTGAAATTCTTGCAACATGTACCACTATGTGTAAGCACTTTCCAAGGTAGACCAACCCTTTATGGAATTCCCTGTGGTCTTGGTCAGACTACCAAGGTCCAACTTAAACTTCTTGGACTCCTTAAACTTGTTTACTCCCACTTGGAAGTATTAAGCTGTGAAGGCAAAGGGGAGCTTGCACCATGGGCTCCATGTCTCATCTATCAATTTGAATCTTCCCTGTAGAAATCTTTGGTACACAAAAATTTTGCTTCTCCCCTAGTGGCTATTGGTAGTTATTCAGAATTCTCCATTCTACCCCAAACACGTTCCTTAGGTGCGTATACCACTTTTCCAAGCACGCCTTGTGCATTGTTGTCATAGTGTCACAAGTGTATTTCTCAAACCTTTTGGTGGGTGAGGGGTCTTCAACAGGGTACTCCCATACAAACTTATCTAATGCATCTGGTACCCTAATCTCTGAAAACATAATGGTTAGCAACACATTTCCAAAAAGGATCCTATCACCTTCCTTCATGTAGTTAATAATTTCATCTACGATGAATGCAGACAAGTTGTAGATGGTGCCCTCTGAAATCTTTCTACAAACATTCAACCATGGCTTATTGACTTGGGTCCATCTCTCCTGGCCATTTAGCTTTGACACCAGGTGTGCGGCCATCTTCATTACTAGATCCTTAATGTCTACAACATCATAATACCTTGACCCCTTTTTGCATGCAAAAGCGGCAATAGTTTCCTTAATCACTTCTTTTTTAGTCAAATCATCCTCCAAACTATCTCCTTCATAGATGAGGCCTATGAAATGTGAAATGAGCTGAGGGGTTATGCACATCTTGCACCTACGAAGTGGAAATAGTCCTCATGTACGTGCGACATTAGCCATTGATATAAGCACTTAGGTTTCCCAAAGTAGGGCAACTCAAAGAGTTGTAATAACCCTGCCTTCTCCAATTTGACCTTCACATCATCATTATATATGGGAAAACCCTCTAGTGTCCTTTTGTTTGTTGGGCGCACTAACTCCAGTGCTAACTCCTTTTTTATTGTGCTTGTCTGATGATTATAATAATTTACAGACATATTCCTAATATGGGACTCCCACTCCTTCCCCAATAATACTCCATCTGGATACTACATTTCTGCATACCACTCTTCATTTATGCTTGCTTCAATTTCTTGTTACTTGCCCTTGCCCTTTCCCTTGCCCTTCTTGGGTGTACTAACTAGTTTCTTGGGTGCCATTATCTAGGTCTTCTTCCCACTTCAATCACTTCGTGTTACTCTATTCTTCCACTCTCTCCAACCTTAGATCTCAAACTTGTGAAGAAAATTACTTAAACCCATGCCCTAGTTCTTCAAACCCTAACTGGGATACTCCCTTCACAAGACAATGCCTTCTCACAACTTCTCCTACACCCGTGAAATCCCTTCCTCTTGGTTCGCAAATCCGAACTAGTTACCCATGCTTTAATCTCTCTAAATTTTTCTTCACACGGATCAGTTTTTGGAAGCCATAGTTTGCAAAGGTGCAAAAAGTGTTTCATTCTCCTTATATGCAAAGTGAAAAATGAAGTGTCCCAACCCCTTTATTTATAGTTTTTCCCATTTTATGCATTAAGTTATACTTCACCCACCATCATACTTTTTACATTTAATGTGGATTTTTCAAACAAAGCCTGTCTTAAGTATTTTCCTCATGCACCCCAACCTATGTGGACAATCCTCCAACCTTCTAGCGTGCAACCAATCCAATATGACAGGAGACTCTTGTGCACATATAACCAACATTGAAGGCACTTCTTCTGTCCTGATTTTTTCTCTCGCCTACCTCATGTTGCTTAATGTGCTTTCTCCTCCTTTATACATGGGATCTAAAAGTAGCTTTATCTTGACACCAACCATCCTTTTTCCATCTTTTCTCTCCATACACCTCTTTCAACCAAGCCATTCAACTAGGATTTTTAACACAAAATTCCTTGGCACTTTAACCATGCACTCCTTCACATTACTCCACCCCACACTAAAATGATGTGCGGTCCTCTACGCACTCACAAATTCTCAAAAAGTAGTAATAAGGTTACTGGCACCCAAGGCACAAAACAAAACAACAATGTGAAAGGGAAACACAAGAAAAGAAATGCATAAAGGAAAATTATAAACTAACTAGAAAAATTGACTTATTTACAAACACCAAGAAGACTTATTTATAGTAGGGCTTCAACCTACTCCCATTGAAGTGTCTAGGAAACTTTGTCCCATCCACGAGATTGTGTAAGGACCCAACCAATGGACTTTTAACTTCCCGGGATGGCACAGAAACTTAGAATCATACAGTAAAACCATCTACCCAACCTCAAACTTCTTGTTTCTAATGTGGCAATCATGCCAATATTTTTGTTTTTCTTTCTCTGTTGTTTAGCTCCACCTGGTGAGTGATCATCTCTCATCCAACTTCATTAACTCATCAATTCTTTCTTCTAGTGCTTGCTCATCAGCCAACCCTCTTGCATGCGCTATTCACAAAGAAGGTAACATGAATTCAACCGGTAGAACAACTTCCGTGCCAAACACCAACTGAAATGGTGTGGCTTTGTTCAACCTTTTATAAGTTGTCCTGTAAGCCCATAATACTACTGATACTTTGTCATCCCAATCTTGTCTTCCGACATCACAAATTTTTTTAGGGTATGACTCAATATTTTGTTGAATGCTTTCGTGGTTCCATTTTCTTATGGGTGATAGGGTGTAGTCTTATGATGAGCCACCATGAACTCTGCTAATAGGATCCTCATGGTCTCATTCAAGAAATGTGTACCCCTATTGCTGGTTAAACTCAAAGGACATCCATACTTCATGATAATGTTATCCCACAAGAATCTTGCCGATGTGGCTATTGTCCAATCTTTAGTTTGGGCTACCTCTTCCCACCTTATTAGATAATATGTGCATGTGATGACATACCGTAACCCAGTCCTATGTGATGCTGGTGTAATAGGGCCTACAAAGTCTATTGCCCACTTCTCAAAAGGCTTCGCACTAAGGATAGGGCACAAAGGCATTTCATCTCTCTTTCCTAGCTTTCCAATGCACTGACAATGGTCACATGCTTTACAATAGTCTTTACAATCCTTGTACAAGGTTTCCCACCACAAACCTTCCATTAATATCTTACGCGCGGTGGCATCACCTACATAATGCCCACCCACACTTCCTCCATGAGATTCCTCCATGATGGTGAGGTGCTCATGCTCTAATACACACCTATGTAACACCTCATCATGTCCCAACTTGTATAAGTCTCCACTGATCAACATGTAGGGTGCAACACGTATGGCTAGTTGCTTCTTCTCTAATGCCTTCATTCCTTCTGGTGCCACACCTTCCTTTAAAAATACCACAATCTCCTCCAAATTTGAGGGCACACGCGCCACAACCTAAATAGTACATGTCTAGTATTGTAGCCTCAATACTCTCTGTGTCCTCCCCTAAATCAATTCTTGATAGATGATCGGGTCCACAATTACTTTTCCTAGGCTTCACTACTACGGAGAACTCAAACTCTCAAAACAACAACACCCAATGACATATGCACCCTTGTAGAATGAGCTTGTTCAACAAATACTTTAATGCCATATGGTCGGTGTAAAACATAAAGGGTATTGCCAGCAGATACTGTATGAACTTTAAAATCATGTAGATCATTGGCAATGCCTTGTGCTTAGTCGTAGTGTAATTCTACTTTGCTGGTGTCAACTTCCTACTTGCAAAACATAGAGGATGATCAACAATTCCTTCACCTAGTTGTGCAAGCACTACTCCAATAACAGTTCCTGAGGCATCTACATGGACATGGAAGGGCTTGTCCCAAGAGGGAAATGTAATATAGGCATGATGACAAGCCTATCCTTTAATGTATCAAATGCCCTCTACCACACCTTTCCCCAATGGAAGGAATTTTTATGTCCGAGCAGCTCTTCTAAAGGCACTCCGATCTTGGCATACCTTTGATGAATTTTACGTAATAACCCATACGCCCAAGGAATTCACGTATCGCACTCTGGCTAGTAGGCTCCCTAACCCCACAATAACTACAACTTTAGTGAGATCTACTAGTAAGCCATCCTCACATATGATATACCCTAATAAAGTCCCAAAAAGGGTGAAGTAAATACACACTTATTAATTTTGAGTGATATCCTCAACTACCTATACCTCTCAAACATTAACCTAAAATTGTCACAATGGTCTTTGACTAGACCATACATTGTCCAATCATCCAAATAGACCTGAAGAAACTTATGGATGAAGTCTTGAACGCTTGCACCATTATGCACAAAAAAATAGTAGGCACATTCTTCAACCCAAAGGGCATGACCGTGTATGAAAAAATTCCCCACTTAGTGGTGAAAGTTGTCTTCTCCTAGTCTTCCTTTGCAATCCGGACTTGGTGGTACCCCAAAAATCCATCCGTAAAGGAATATATTTCATGCCCAGTGACTCCTTCCAAAATTTCTTCCATGAAGGGGGTTGGGAAAGGATCAATGACACAAACTACGTTCAACTCCCTATAATCCACGTAGATCCTAATCCGCCCATCCTTCTTGATGTTGATTACCATCAGACTTATCCATTCTGATTCCTCCACTGCTTCAATGATCCCAGAAGCTATCATTTTGTCTATCTCCTCCTTAACCTTCACACACAAATTAGGATTGATTTACTAGGGTCTTCTTCTGTTTGGGTGCGCACCATCCTTCAGCTTTATCTTCATCTCCCCAAGGAATGGTGAATGCATTTGAGGTCATGGTACTGCAGGAATAAATCCTCAAATTCACACAACAGATCAATGATCTTAGAGACTTCCTTCTCCAACTAGTAATCTCTAATAATAGCTTCCTTAGGTTCTTCTCCTGAACTGATGTTAACCTTCTTTGTCTTTAAGGGATCATGGTAGGTGCACATGTGAGTATCAACACTATCAACTACCTCACGCATCCATACGTAATGAGTAACATCAAAACTTTATTCTTCCTCCCCATCAATCACATACACCAACTTCCCTTTCTTCTTTTCCAAACACGCATGTTCAAGCTATAATTCCTCTATTTTCTCTACCTCCTCTTCAAATCGCGCTTCCAAACCTGGTCCATCTAGCAACTCCAACAACCTATCTTCTTCCATGGTACTATCCCCCATGGTAAGGTGCTTGACACCTTGTAAGGCCTTATCAACTGATGGCTTGGTACTCCGATACTCAAAGGTTTGAATGAGGTCAACCACGAGCTCTTCCTAATTCCTTTTCTAGAGGTGTGTCTCCAAATGTATGTACCATGCGCGTGCGTAACCCTGTAATGTAGAATACAACTTGTGCACCTAGAGGGATGGTGGTAAAGCTTCCGCACCTTCTCTCTAGATCCTTTCACACTCCTAGATATGGAAAGAGGCGGGATCCTTCCCATGGTAGTCCTTGATGGTGGTGGGCATGTTTCTCCTAGAGAATCTGACAAAGAGCAATTCTTACCTCACATCATTCCAAAAGGCTCTCCTGATGGGTAGCCCACCACCATGCCACTGTGCTGAGTAGGACATAACTTAGCATCCCTCTCCGTTCCTTCTCCTCCTTCCACTGATCTTCCATCTCCTACAGAAAGATCTCAGGGAAGGATCCTCCTGAATACTTAGGTAGCTCCTTTCCTCCTAGGTGTCGAACTGTGCGCACCTTTGTTACCTTGGTCACCAACCCTCTCAACTGCCATCCCATCAATTCATAAGTTCCATGCGCCTAATTATCACATGCTAGACTAGTGGTATCACTTACTGACTGAGCATCCTCAAACTAGATAACTCCATCGGTAGGATGTATTATCTCTGGGTCCCTGATTGAGCGCACATATATCCTGTCCAGAACTTCTTCCCCCAAGGGTTCAATATAGGGTGTCAACTTCCCATCAGCTAGGGGTATAATGACCCATTCCTCCTTATTTTCAAAGCTGATGTACCCTTTGTTGAACCGAAGGTCCGCATTGTTCTTGTAACACCATGGGCACCCAAGTAGTGTTGGGAAATTGTCTACCTCGATGAGCACCAACACTTCAAAATCCAAGTAAAATTAGCTCCTGGATAGTGATCGCTGCATCCTTTAAGACATCGATGGGCATCACCTTAGTATTGGTTTCCATATATAACACATTCAAATATGGATGTAACGTAGGTCTTCCCATCTGATGCCATGCATCCAAAGTTAAAACATTAACCTCTCGCACCTATGTCAATGAGGATATTACTAAGGATTCATCCATCTATAACTACATTCAATGTGATCTCCTGTTCATAGTCGAGGTTGTGAGGGGGTAGGTTTATGTGCAAGACCTACCTCTCATGCTCTCCTTTGATGCATGATACCTTCTCTCTCAACCATGATCTTAGCAAGGGAATGATATTCTCTTGCCTTAGCATTTTACACACCTCCTTGACCTCATCCAAGTCATCCTTTGGCACCTTGACTCTCCTTCCTTGTTCCTTCCTCCTGAATGCTCCTTTAGACACTACATTTCCCCTTCTAAACTCTGAATGACATCCATAGTGTCTTGATACACCTCCTTTTGATGCATAGGGTCTAGGTACTTTCTATAAACCATTTCCTCCCTTGAAACCAGGTTCTTCATCCTCAGTATCTCTTTTGTGCATGCGGCTTCTACCCTTGTTGTTACCAAGACAAGCTCCAAACCTACATCCTATGTTACTTGAGGCATCCACTGTGTGTCTACCTTATTAATGTTGACCATTGCAGCACCCTTGTCTTTCCAGTGTTGTTGATTCATGTGCTCAAACAATTTCGGGCACTCCTCATACTTATGCTTCTTTCCACACCATGAGCATTACAACAAGTCTGGAACTCTCTGTAATGCTCTATAGATCCACAATTGAAATAGGTTCCACGTGGGAACTCAGTCCTTCCTCCTCTGTGGTTACCATGACCATGAAATCCTCCTCGAAAACCCCTTCCACTCATTCCTCCATCTGCACACTCCTCATAATGGTAATCATCACCCTTGGAACTATTAGTGATACTAGTATATGGTGCACCCCATGACCAATGGCCTTATGGATCGATGAATGAGCCTACAGTCCTTAGTATCATGAGTTGTAGAGGTGCACATTTTATAGTAACAAGACACATTATTCCGGATTACACGTTATAGCAAGGGGCATCTACTCACATCATGGTCCCCATGACAAATTTCATAGTCTACTGCCATGACGTGAACTATCCTCTAGCGGAAATTATCCTTAACATGCCCCTCTACCTCAAAATCTATGCACCATAAACCAATGCGAGTCTCATGGGCTAAGTTTGCAAACAAATTTTCTAGTTGCTTGGCCATAGTAGTAATATGAGCCTCTAGGAATGGGTTAACACTAATATAAACACTACCAACAGCCTCGGCATGTAGAGTAGTTTCCAATACCTCACGTGGGTCTGTAAATTTTTTATGAGATAAGGCCCTTCTAAAGGGAGTGATCAATCCTCCAAAAAACCATTGAGCATGTTTTGAAGGGTGAATATCAAATGATAACTTAGACAAGAGAGTTTTAAAGTACGCATCATACTCCGCACACTCTCTGCCATTCTTTGTTGAATCTCCTTCAAAGCACTAATGCTCTTCTATTAAAACTCAGGAATGTGGAGTTATGCCTAGAATGGGTTCTTTAAAGTAGTATAATCCACTACTTGTTTGATGATGGTTATACTTCCTATACTAGCTATGTGCGCGCCCTTACAACGTGGTCAGCAAACTGACTAGCCTTCCACTCCGGGGTTGTGATACCCTTTGCGTGCCATAGTAGTTCACACTTGTGAACATGTTCTGTAGCATCCTCAATACTTCTGTAATCAGGAAAATGTAGAGACATTTCAAAGAAAACTTGGGGGTGGTTGGGGCCGAATCCTCCTAAGCTAGAGCCTTGGTTTCTACCTATGTTTCCACCACTTGATCCACCAGTTCTACTAGGTCCTAAACCACTAGATCCACCAAACCCACCATTTCCTATTCCTCTTGAACCACCAGATCCACTGTGTCCCATTCCTTTGATCCCCTAGATACTATAGTGGTCATGCCAAGGGTCCCCATAGTTCCACTGAACTACATGCCTATGGTCTGTGACAATGCCCCACTACCAATAGTATACCCCATGCCACTCCTAGACACGAGACCAAAATATTGCATGTCTATACCTTGCCCAAAAATTCCTCCTAATATTGGGTTGGTGTTTGCAGCCATAGAAGGCCCAAACGAGAAATTATATCTCCTGGGTGTAGACCGATCACTTCCAATGTAACCAACTGGACTAGCAATATTTCCCCGATCTGGAAAACCAAGCACCAGGGTTTGGTCACTAGGTGGGCTCAGATGTGCACCAACAGTTCTTCTCTCTCTGCATGATGAACTCTCATCAGAAGTCAAGGGGTCTCTCTTACGTGCTTGCCAAGATGGGGTCACATAGATTGCTCAGGTTCCACGTCCTCTACATGAACCTCAAATCCTTCCCACAATGTCTTCTACCATACATCCATCACACCTGCAACCTCATGTTGTCTAGCAATCTCCCTTTCACATGCTTCACCATACTTGAGTCATCTCTCCTCCCTTTCTTTCTCCATCGCAACATCTGCCATCTTCCTCCACCCTAGCTTCCTCACCCAACACTCAGAATGGTTTAGCCGACCATTGGGAATGCCTCTAAACTCATGGTAACCATCAAGATCTTCATAACCAGAGGGACAACATGTAGAAATGATCCTTTGGGCTCCCACAGAAACTCAAACTCAGCAACCTCTAGAAAATAGTATGTGGAAATGGCGTACTCTAGAGTGTAGCTATCCATTACTCCTTTCCACCAATGATCCACAACATGGGTCCACATCAGATTTGCATCTTGTAGCCTCTAGTATTCTTCTTGGGTCCACACATGTGATCCATAATGCCAACTTGATCTAGATGCATAGGCTGAGAGCCACTCATACAGTTCTACTGGAAGCAGAAAAAAATTCATACAAATCATGGTAGAAGTTCTCTTCTACCCATCTACGTGCATCAAACTCAAGTCCAGTGCTGAATCTCTGAGAAAATTCATCCTCCATGCTCTTGAACCATGATTTAACACTTTCCAAAGTTAACCGCTCTGTCATTACTCACTACATAGATCATGATGTATAATATTTTCCACTACAACTTTAAAAAGAGGTCCCGGCAATGGAACCAAGATGTAGTCATTTTTACCCCTATCACAAAAGAAAGGAACCCCATACACATCGGCCTATCACCCAACGGATGTTGGGCACTCACCTAAGGCACACATGGGTTCCGAGTCTCTCTTTTATGTGAGTTTAATGGGAAACATCATCTATGATCTATGTTTAGAAGATTCCAAAAGGATTTAAGACACACAAGAATCATAGAGCTCAGAATGGCCTCTAGATCCTGCGGTCATTCCAAATAGAGTATGTAAGATTATATAAATTATACCATAACAAGAGGAAATATACAAGCATCCATACTTAGCATAAACATAAATGAAAGAGAACTTATGAAAAAGATGTATGTATCAGAATCATTGATATATATATATATATATATATATATATATATATATATATATATATTGGTAACCTCATTACATCCATGGAGCCATTTACAAAATGTCACAGAGAAGTAGACCGTAGTCATGCATTACAATTGGACTAATGTAACTATGCTACCAAAAAGAAAAATTACAATCCCCTTGCCCAATACATCCTTTCCCAAATACAATTACCCACTAATAGAGTTCTTACAGTATTTCTACAGAGCTCCGCCCACTCTCTAGTTCCTCTCTATTTACTCTACAGGTGATTGTATTTATAGCCTTTCTGGGCTGCCAACTCATCCTTCGCACCCTCAGATCTGATGCCAATTATCTGAATGTGGTCCTCCATGCAAGCATGCCCCTCCAGGCCTAAGATTTCCACTTTATACCATAATGTGCTTCTAGAAGCTTCTACCATAGGCATGCTCCTTCCTGGGCCAATTTTTCACCAGGTTGGCACCTTATCCACTCAACATGCGTAATCGGGTCATGCTTTTCATGTGTTCTATCTTGAATGCCCAATTTGACTAAGTCTTCAACCCTTGGTTCTATCTACGCATGTCACACATGCCATGGGCTTCCTTAAACCCTTTTCTTAAACCATTTCTCTGTGTACTTTTTCCTTATGCACCTTTCCTTAATCGGGATCGTTATCCAAAATTCACCCCCTAGGGTAATTTTGATAACATGGATTAAATTCTTCGGTCCCGAGTAAGATAGATTGATTCAAGGCAAAAAAATCATGTTTCTGGGGTCCCCTCGGCCTTTTTCTAACTCTCCTATCCAAGAAGAAAAGAGCAAGTTCTAAAAAAGGGTGAAAAAGTTACAAAAAACAAGCTTGGGCCAGGAAAAATCATGAAAATTGGCTAAGTCCTGGTCCAGGAGGCCCTTGGGATAGTTGGGACGTTGGGGGCGCAAATTGGCCGAAAGGCACCGGGTGGTTTGCGCAGAAAGGACATCTAGGCTATGGGAACACGCGGGACGCAAAAGGGTGAACCAACCGAAGGTGAAAAAATTGACTAACTGTTGTGCAGATAAGGCTAGGACATTTGGGCCGTAAGGACGTGAAGGACGCGAAAGGCGAAGCGGCCGAGAGCAAAGGTAGACCATTTCGGGTGGTTCGGAAGAATTTGTCCCAGACAGTCCGGGATAGTTGGAACAAATGGACGTGAAGGACGCGAAAAGGTGAAGGAGCCGAGAGCCAGTGGAAATGTGCCACGTGTCTTTGCCTCAAAGGGGGACAGGGAAGCCCGAATCGGGACGGATTGGAGAAATTTGTCCCAAACAGTTTGGGACATCTGGGCCAAAAGTACGCAGCAGACGTGGGGAGCCGAAAGAGCCATCGATGAATCAAAACATGCCACGTGTCTTCATGGATCGGAGTGGTGGAGGAAAAGGTGAAATTTTTAATTAATGTTTTTCCGAGTTTCCAAAGGTGAAGTTTGGAGCGTTGGCCCGAGCCAATTAAAAGAGGACGCGTGTCCTAAGGAGAAGGGGAGTGTGGAGCTTGGGGAGGACTTGGAGAATTTGGCAAAAGTTTTGGCCAAAAAACTAAAAGGTAAAAGATGCCCCGCACCCCTGTCAACCAACCAAAGCGTGCCACGTGTCCCAAGTGGCGGGGCACAGGGGAAAAAATGGAAAATTTTCCAAAGAGTTAAAAAGGTCGAAATTTCAAGAGAAATCCTGCAGAAAGGTTGAGGAGAGAGAATTGCTCACTGAACCAGCACCTGACATGTGCCATCCAACCAGCGGAGCACGGAAATTTTTCAAAAAAATTTCCAAAATGCAAAAGGTCAAAATTTAAATTTTTGCCCGATATCTCGCTTTTTTGGGCTGTTTTGCCCTAAAACTTCATACCTTCATATCTTTTGATCCAAGCTCGGATTTGCACGTTCCTTATATAATTGGAAAGTTGGTGAAATTCTCTACAAGATTATGGGGTCAATTTTTCATTTTGGTGGAGTTTTAAGAGAGAAAATTTAGAAACGGCTCGTATGTATCCATGGCCGAAATGACATTTCAATGGACTAAATTTAATGCGTAATGGGTCGTACTCTCCTCCAATTTGGTCAAAAATGATAGGGTATGGGTTTGTAAGGTCCTCCATATTAATTTAATGCATTTGTAGTCAATGAGGATTGGGCTCCCATGTTTTGTACGTTTTTCTCTCCCGGGCTCGACCCATGCAATGTAAAAGCGATTTGGCTCATTTCTTCAAGGGGAACACTTTTTTTGCCGTAAAATACTTCTTCTTTCACCTCCGTAAAGTGATTGTTGTAAGAATCATACCTCTTCAAAGATTATAATAGGTTTTATACCTCTCTCGAGGTTGTAATGTAGTGGCTTTGACATTGGAAATGATAATGTAAGCTTTGTGAATGGGTTTCATTCCTTTGTTTGTATTATTTGCTTCATTTCAGATCCTAAATTATATCTTATCAGCCTGCGTATGTTTTATGTTGCAATATTTGGTTTGTGTCTATTTGTATGACAAAAATGTTCACCACTCCTTTTGGTGCATCACCATCTTTAGTTAGTTTCAATTTTTGCATTTCTATCCCTGTCTCCTTGCAATTTAGAGTAGGATTAGGATCTGAACCTTTGTAGTTGTGCAAATATAGATCTAAATTAGAGGAGTTTGAGGAACCAACCTCTAATCTAGAGATTCCTCTCTCAGTTTCACAAGTCCCACACTTAGAGAGAGTTTTCCATGTTGTGCAATCACACTGGATGCCTAAGACATCATTTAGAACCTTGATTTACATCCAGGGGTGTTGTGATTTTGCATACAAACTAGTTTTGGCATGCCCGGTGGGACACTAGAGGTCTCATTTTTATTTGCAGCAAAGTTGATGTGCATCTGCTGCAATTTTCTTGCTTGAAAAGAGCTATTATTTGCACATCCGCGACTCAAGGGGAAGAATCAACTGGTTTCAGCAAAGCAGAGCCTCGAAAACTCATGAGATGAGTCACCACAAGGTCAAGAGTTGGAGAAGAAGAAGTGTTGTTTGAATACTTGCAATTATCTCCAAGAAGAAGGCAAAGAGGAAGAAGGATTCAAAGGTCTCCATCTCCACCAAACAGAACTCTCTCAACTCCTCCACCTGGTAGGCCTTTCATTCAGTCAACAAGGGTTTTAAGACCAATTAGAATGGCACAAAACAACCCCTATGTCAACTTCACAGCAAGAGCCCACTTTCCTCAATGCACAACATCCAATTCCTATTGCAGCCTTGAAGAACATTTCGTACTTCACTGGAGAAAATCAGACTACTCCAGGTGATCATGTTAAAGATATTGCTAACCTTTGTGTAATTCATGAAATCAATGAGATGCAAGTGGCTGTCAAGTTACTGGCATCTTCATTCAAGGGGAAAGCATTGCAATGGTTTAGGAGCCTTGGAGCTGGTTCTATCACAAATTGGAATCAGCTGTGTATAGCACTTCATGAGCAATTTGGAGAAAAGGGAGACAACTTGTCTCTTTTGGAGCAGCTGACAACCATCAAGAGAGCTCCCAATGAGCAGCTAACCGATTTCAACTTCAGATTTCAAAAGACTTGGGAGAGAATTCTAGTGGCAGTCAAGCCAACAGCAGAAGGTGCTTTTCTCTACTATCTCAAAGCTCTAAATTTTGATATTTCTATGTTGATTCAGTCCATGGGAGGCATAACTATCCCTATGGCTTATAGCATTGCCATTAGGGCTGAAAATTGTTTGATCCAAGCTGGAAAACTTGCCCCTAGACCTCCCATGCCATTGTTTCCAAGTTTAGAGAGTCCAAACACCAATCAAGCACCTAATTTGGCTCCTTCTCCCACTCCTAGAAATTAGAGTTCAAATGAAGCTTCCACTTCATCTCCAAGTGCCCCAAATGAGCTTCAAGAAGTCATGAAGCAATTGTAAAACCTAGGCAATGAGCTGGTTACTCTCAAAAGGCAGCAGGCCCAAGGTTTTAGACCTTCTTATCAACCCCAAGTTTAGCCTAACAGATAGCCATACCAACCACAAAGGCCACCTAACCCAATTGTAAATATGAATTAAACAAGGCCTCTTGCCAGTAGACCATTTCAGCCCTATAATCCAAATGCCATATCTGCCTCTAAGGCATTGGTGCCAACACAAAACAACATTGCTCAGGAGTATGATTGGTGTTTTCCATGCAATGAGCCTCATAACCAATCCATGTGCTTCAATGGTGCTTTGACTCAAGCATTAATGGTGACAACTACTAGTGTGGAGGATGAGGGCAGTCAAGGAAATAGCCAACAACAAGAAATATTCCAACAGCAATCAGCCCCAAATGACACCACATTGGTAAATTGGCAAGAAGAGGATTTTTGTGGCATGAACCAGGCAGTTTCTCAAGGTGTGCAGCCAACACAAGGTCAAAGAGAAGGAATTTGGGTGAAGAAAACCATTAGCCCCAACCAATCCACGACCTTCTATGGTTCCACAAGTGGTTGGCAAACAAAATCCAATTTCAAATGCACAAGGGCAGCCAAGGACAGCCCCTAGGCCAACTCAAATGCCAGTTGTTGCTACCCACATGCAAGGAGTGAATGTGCAAACCAAGGGACAGCAAAGAGATCCTTCATCACCATTCAATATCATTGATCAGATGAAGAAGAAAAACATCAATATATCAATGTGGGAATCCCTATCTATCCCAGGCCAAAGAGATCTGCTGCAAGCTGCCATGAAGGACTGGCCAACTTCGAATCAGCAAGTTTAGATGCAAGACAAAGTGCTCACAAATGCTGCCCAGCCTGAGGGAAATCATGGAGGATAGCAAGGTAAAATGTGAAACCCTCCTTTCTATGTCTCATTGATCATTGGAAATCAATTAGTGCACAATTGCATGATAGACTCCGGGGAAAGTAGCTCAGTAATGCCTAAACAGATAGCTGATCAGCTAGGGCTCTAGTATGAAACAACATCCAAAGGGGTGGTGCAGCTGGATGGGACAGCAGTAGCAACAGTTGGAGTGATTAGAAACTTGAGTCTTACCTTGCATGCATGTCCAAATGTTGTTGTTTTACAAGATGTATCAGTCATAGACCTTCCACCACTCTTTTCCCTATGTTTGTCAAGGGACTTCACAGCCAAGATTGGGGGATATTTGTCTGCTGATTGGTCACACATGCTATTCAGAACGAGGTATGGAACTAAGGCTACAATCAGGTCAGAACCTATTGCAAACTTCCATATTGAGCCTTACACTCCAAGTCAGATTAATGCCAATTGCTCAGCATTTGATCAAGAAGATCACCCAAGCACTGATGAGGCTGACACCAAGGTTGGAAGCATCCCATGTAACGTCCTCATTTTATACCTTAGAACAAGTGAATTTTTTTTTTTTTGAAAATTGCATCCCGGTTCTAAATACATAATTTAGAACTCACAAATCAAATAACCATTCTTATAATGCATAACCATATGCGGTTGTAATGACTCAAGTACCTCCGATCTATTCATTCCATGACTCGGTAATCTAAAGATCTATCATGAGTAATAAGAGTTGGCATTTTTATTTAACACTTCACTCTTGCGATTCTCTTCCCTATTCTGGGATTCAGAATGCTCTGTCCAAGAAACCTAACTAAATAATTGTTACCATTATTCATCGGCATCTCATCCCTTAGACTAGGTGAATTAGGACAACGCAATCAGCAGCTTGCGATACTTTGGCCAAAGATTTGAAACATACTGTTTATGTCTCGTATTCCTTAACGGCATACTTTTCAATCTGGAATACGCCCTTCACCCCATTCTTATGTTATGTAAAATGTCTTATACCAACTTCTGTCAGTCCTTCCTATCTCAACTTAATCACTCGGAGACAGATTAACAAGGTGATAATGTTATATGGATGCCCACGAGGATTAGGGATATGATGACATACTGGTTCAATCCTAGTTAAACCAGTGTGTCAAGATACCCCGAATCTCCTAGGCAGCCTTATAACGTGACCACATTCCTAATCGGTCCCCGAGTAACTCGTTCGAGATCAAAGTGTAAATCTTAGCGATCAATGCAAAGGGTGTCGTCATAAGTCACCTGCATTGTTGTAACTTCGAGAAGATCCTAATCTTCTCGGAGGTACAACCCTGCAGTTGACTTGTGCCGTCAACCTTTAAATCCGCCTCGAAAAGATCTACTTATTAATATGCATTACGCACATTGAGTTTAAATTACATTAAAGACGTTCCCCTAAGGTTAGCCTTTCCCGATCCCTGGATTCTTCATCTAAGGATGGCCTTCCTCAATAAAACCCATTACATGGTGGAGATATTAAGGCCAAGGTCTCATCAAGGAGTTCTTAGAATATACATGATTCTAAAACAACAGAATTGAACAATAACTCATAACCTTCACATGAGATTGCCATCTGAACCCCATTAGATTTATATCAGTTCTCCTAACTGAATTTATATCATACTTATTAGTATCAAGATATCAATGATTAAGAATCCAATTTAATGTTGTCCTGTCATAATCAAGACTAGGGATTAGTAATTTAATTCAGCCTGATTAGCATTCTGCTTAGGTTCATTTTAACCCTATCTTTTAGAAAGACAAAGATTTAAAATTCAATTTTTGCTTTCGATAGAACAAATTAGAACTACTAAACACTCATAAGAATTCAATCTCATATTCTTGTAACTTTCATTGACAATCACAAAGTCTCCAATTTATACAATGATAACAATGCCCCTCCGGTATATAAACCGAAGAAGGTCAACAATCAGAATAAGAATACAACACATAAGTAGCAAATACTTATTTCCATTCTTTTCAGATCTATACAGATACATTTTGTACAATCAACATACTTAATACAATGCTCAATGGAAAAAGGACATCTTTCCTCATATAATACATTTTAGAGAATCTATCTGAAATTCTACTTAAAATCAAATTTAATCAATCTGATTATCCTATCAGATCTGCATGCTTTTACCACTTACGGCAACCATCTGCAAAAATAGTCAACATGAGTCAGTTCGATGAACTGAGCATGATAAGCACTAACTTTTAAAACAATTGCAATCCATCAATTGTTTTCATTAAACACCCTGTTTAAATGATATAAAATCACCAATCAAATAAACATGACTCAGACTATACGTTAAGAATATATCATGTCTATAACGTGTAACAATAATTTTCGTTACGGAGTAGTCCTATATACTTCTCAAATATTTCATCAAAATATTAGGGATCAAGAAGAACAAAAGTGTCCTAAGCAATTATTCATTGTAAATCCCAAGTTGAACAAACATCAGACAATCATTATATTCAACTTAAAAAGAGGAATATCATATCAATCCAGTTACCGTCATTATGTAAAATCAATTACAGATGTTAGTTAAACAATTATATCAACTTATAATTTACAACAGAAGAGAAATAAACAAATTGTACATGTTTCCCTCTGAACTAGCTCATGTCTATACCATCTTTCCAAAAGCAAGGCATTCACTTAATACACATGCTAATAAATCAGTTGAGTCCATCATCAACACCACCGTTTTATTAAAACTTACAATAAAGCAACTACAGTACAGTAGCCTTCTTGCCAAACAACGCGTCTATCTACCAAGCGGACTCAGTATGACCTTACGCAAAAGCGACAGATAAGAAGATTAGCACTGAAAGGCTTTTAGACACAAGGTCGAAATCAAAGAACTCCTTTGCTATCGCAGTCAACCAAAGACTCATGATCATTTAAGCAATGACATTTCCCTACGACTATGCGAAGGGATTTTTAAACGAAATCCAAGCAGCATGCACAGCCACATCAAACTGGAATGTAATCAGAAGGAAAACATACACAGAATATCGTAATCACCCCTGAACGAAATCAGAGTTGAAAGTATGGTATTCGCGACCTACTTAAAAGGCCATAATTCATGTTATCAAGCTTAATTAAAGAAAACCAACAAAGCCAAGAACATTACATGTTCATACTCAGGCTTATACGGAAAACAGTGACATAGATTACCATTCGAGGAATTAAAACTAAGTCCATAAACAATATTCACAGTTTAGCTTATCCAGAAGCCGACATACAAGATATCTTCCCATACTCACAGAACCCAACAAGTCAAAAACAAAGTAAACCCAACAGTTATAATTTGAAGCAGTTACACTGTTTATCTATCAAGAATTCAACTGAGTCCCAACAACAGTAAACAAAATACATAGAAGATAATGATTCCATCCGTGCCAACATTGGCAAGCCTTTAAAATCAGGTTTATACAAAAGCTATATAATGATTTAGTAACAAGAAATCCAACGGAGCCCGTATAACTATATTTGCTCCAAGCTTACATAGAGTGGAATACATATTTAAATGCCCAACTGAGTCTGAACCACAAATTCCTTGTAAAACGAAAGTATTCATTACCAAATAATAGAAGTCGCCTTACCTGTTACTCCAACAAGACTCAGACAAAGCAATTTCCAACATTCAAATATATATATATATATATATATATATAGCTTCCACAGTGGCCCAATTTATACGAATCATTTAATGGACTCTACAGAGTCGTTCAAATAAAATACATATATCCATATTGTATACTGTCAACGGGTTGAATCCCATTACCACAATAAAAGGAAAACAACTTCCACAGGGTCGTAATGACTACTGTAACACAGTAGTTACCTCTTCCCAAACAACTTTAAAAGACAAAACGAAACCCAACAAGTATCAATAACCACCCCATCAATAACCACGACAGAGCTTACAAGGTTCTTTTAAAACTGAATAATCAAACAAATGTCCAGCAGTTTCCCTTCCAACAAGTATTCACAACATGCATCGACGACAAAATCGACAAGCATAACAGTGGCCTGTACCCATCACAAGAATAATTTATGGGCTCTCGCCGAGCAGGCCGAGCATACATTCCTTTCATATATTTCGCATATTTAAGCCAGAATGCAAAACACAAAGAAATAAAGCCACAGTTCGAATTTAATAAACACCCATCAAGGGATAAATGAAAAATCGAACCAGCATGAAGATACAGTGTCAAAATCACACAAGACATCCAAAGAAAATCCTCTATTACCATAAATCATTTGAACAGAGTTGTTCTAATGAAATCACTTGAAAGACAACAAGATTTTTAAAGGTTAGGGCCTAACATGCCTGGATTTTTGCTCAAAATTCCGAAGCAGACCACTGAAAGAGCTCGGACTTCCTTTTCCTTTTCCAAGTTAGAGCGACCAACAAAATTTTTCTATCTCCATGACATATATATTTTCCTTGCCAGAGAAAAGAGCTAGATACGCTCATACTCGCCATGCAACACAAAGAAGACTGGTGCGAAGAACCAGTGAACAGGCAGAAGGAAAACCGAAATTCGTGATAAGCCAAACAAAACAACTTTCCAATTTGCATGCCTTCTCGCGAATTCCGAGCTTGACTACCGAGCTCATTAATTGCATTTACTCCAAATTTCCCACTCAAACTCCACTGCCACCGACCGCCAAAGTTGGCGATAGACAAATAGAATTTCAAGACCATTTTCAGTTTTGGCGACCTGCCACGTCGGCTCAGTTAGCCGTTTCTAAAACCTCCGCCAATACCTGTCCTTCATACTTATCCTTTGCATTAAATAACATAGAAACTGCCGCCCATGGTTCGCATCCCCTCCATAGGTCCCCATAATCCTTGCCCAATAGTTAGGTTAGTAACTTAGGTTAGAATTTAGGATAACACCTAGTCTAACTTCATAGAACATAGATACTAACTTAGGACATTAGTTCTTAGCCTAGGTCTAGGTTAGATTAACACTAATCTAACCCCTAGGTTAGGTTTAGTTTTAGGTTACTAACATTAATAATTCCAGTTAGGTCTACATTCCGTACACTCAAAAAAAGACCTACAACATGCATTCTTGAACAGGGTTAGCTCCTGTTCCGCCTTTAGGCTACAAAATTGTATGAAACCGAATTATTACCTGGTCCACGATCGAGACCTTCCAGATATACTTCAATATCGGGAACCAATCCATTTCACATGATCAACCTGAGTTATACTCCGGACTAGCTTATTCAATGCTTCTAGACCTTGCAACCTGTTCAAGGTCTGTAATTTTAATTCATCACGAACAAACTTAAAGCAATACTTGGATCAATTCCACTGATCCAAGGCTAGGTCTTATAGATGGATAACTCTATGATTCATTCCGAGATCAGATTAAACTCAGATACAAAATGAAAGAAATAAAAGAGTCCAATCATATTCCGACTCAGTCAAAGATCTGCAATCTGCAAAGAAGATACAGTACATATCAAGCATGATTTCTCAATCAAGGAACACATCCTTTTTACAAAGAAATCACATATCAACACTTGTATGCTCAGGAGGAAGTAACAACAGTTCAGGGTGTTACATGCTTCCCTCCTAAAAAGATTCATCGTCCCGATGATTACATATTCGATTAACCTTCAGGTCAATCAATTTATTAGTTCACAAATCAATGCGACTATTTTCCAACTTGAATAGTTCCAGAAATCAATGTCACAACACATTTTATTCAACCTGAATAATGTTTGCCTTCATCTGGCTTTCATAAATACTTATAAAAAAATAAGTTCATTAAAGAATGTTTTGTTAACAGATTTCATTCTGTTGAAAAAGAGAAGGAAAAGCAGTTTTCATCTCTTCCAGATTTTCCCAAGTTGCACTTTCTTCGTTAAACTGGTCCCACTGGACCTTACATTGCTGTATCTCACGATTTCTTAAATGCAATTGGCGAGTTTCCAGCACTCGTGTGGGTTTAACCACGATTATTCCTGGGTCTTGGACCTGCAAGGAATTCCAATTTAAAACATGTGACAGATCTGAAACGTATTTCTTAAGCAAAGAAATATGAAAAACATCATGCATGCGAGATAAAGCAGGTGGCAATGTTAAACGATAAGCTACAGGATTTATTATTTCGACGATTTATTATTTGACGATTTCGAAAGGTCCCACGAATCGAGGTGACAACTTGGTAGCCTTGCCAAAAGTTATTAAACTCTTCCTGGGTTTAACACGAAGAAAAACCTTATCACCAAGCTCAAACCTTCTATCAACCCGCTTAAGGTCAGCGTAGCTCTTCTGTCTATCCGCTGCTTCCTTTAGTCGTTCACGAATCAGCTTAACTTGTTGTTCCATTTCTGTGAGAATCTCTGGTCCAATTACCACTCTATCCTCAACACTGTCCCAACTAACAGGAGTTCTGCACTTTCTTCCATAAAGTGCTTCAAATGGTGCCATTTTAAGAGATGAGTGATAAGTATTGTTGTATGTGAACTCAACTAATGGAAGATACTCCTCCCATTTATACTGTTGATCCATGCAATACATACGCAACATGTCCTCCAACACTTGATTTACCCTCTCAGTTTGTCCATCCGTTTCCGGATGATATGCAGAACTGAAGTTTAGTTTTGTTCCAAGAGCTGCGTTAAGCGTTTGCCAAAACCTTGACGTCATTCTAGGATCCCTGTCAGATATAATCAATTCTGGTACACCATGCAATCTGAAAATTTCATGTACGAATCTTTTGGCCAGCACTGGTGAATCATCCTTTAGATTTCCAGCGATGAAATGAGCTACCTTAGTCAGTTTATCTACAACTACCAGGATAACATCATGTTTATTCCTGGACATGGGTAGTCCTTGTACAAAATCCATGGTTATTACTTGCCATTTGTCTTTGCGGTATGCTATGAGGATATAATAATCCCAAAGCAGGTGCATATGTTTCGCCTTCACCGCCGACATTCCGACATAATGAGTCACAAAATCTATTACATCCTTTTTCATACCTTTCCAAAAGTATTGTTGTTTCAAATCAGCAAGCATTTTTGTGATACCCGGGTGTCCAGAGAAAGGTGAATTATGAAATTCAACTAACAACTTCTTTCTCAAATCGTTCAGCATAGGTACATATACCCTATTTTCATAACACAAGATTCCTTCATTATCAAAATGAAAACCTTTATACCTTATATCCTTAGGTTCTACAGCAAGCGCTGCTTTTACTTGTTGAAAGTATGCATCTGATTCTGAGGCACTTTTTACCTCGTCTTTAAACTGAGTTCTTAATGTTATAAGAGTAGAAATGTGCCTCCTACGACTTAGAGCATCAGCTACTCTATTCTCCTTCCCTTTGATATAGCTAATATCAAAGTCATATTGTGATAAAAATTCTAACCACCTTCTCTGTCTGGCATTCAGATTGGGCTGAGTAAAAATATATTTCAGTCCTAAGTGATCAGTTTTCAACTCAAAAGGTTTCCCAAGTAAGTAGTGTCTCCAGACTTGAAGTGCATGAACAATGGCAGCAAGTTCCAAATCATGAGGGGCATAATTCAGCTCATGTAACTTAAGTTTTCTACTTTCATATGCTATGACCTGATCATTTTGTAGCAAAACACCTCCAAGGCCTTCCCCAGAAGCATCCGTTACAACCGTAAAACTCCCATTAGGTGTGGAAAAGCTAATATAGGTGCAGAAGTCAACTGGTCTTTCAGACTTTTGAAAGCCGCTTCGCACTTGTCATTCCACATGAATTTCTTATCCTTCTTTTGCAATGAAGTTATTGGTGCAGCTATTTTAGAAAAATCCTTTACAAATTTTCTATAGTAACCAGCAAGACCCATGAAGCTTCTTACTTCATGCACATTCTTTGGTGCAGGCCACTCAGTTATTGCCACTATTTTTGAAGGATCTACAGCAATTCCTTCTTTACTTATGACATGACCCAAATAGTGAACTTCTGAATCAAAGAAAGAACATTTGGATAACTTACCATACAACTTTCTTTTTCTCAGAATTCCCAAAACTATCTTCAAATGCTCATTGTGCTCCTCAACGCTTTTAGAATAAATGAGAATATCGTCCAAGAATACAAGTACAAACTTGTCCAGGTATTCTTGAAAAATATTGTTCATCAAGTTCATAAAGGCTGCGGGTGCATTAGTTAATCCAAAGGGTAGAACTGTGAATTCATAATGTCCGTACCTTGTTCGGAAAGCTGTTTTATGAATATCCTCCTCTCTAATCCTTAACTGATGATAACCAGATCGAAGGTCTATCTTAGAATAAACCGCTGCTCCACGCATCTGATCAAACAGATCGTCGATCCTAGGAAGTGGATATCGGTTCTTGATTGTTGCTTTGTTCAACATCCGATAATCAATACACAGCCTTAGTGTTCCATCCTTCTTTTTCACAAATATTACAGGTGCTCCCCAAGGTGAAACACTTGGTCTGATCAAACCTTTAGACAAAAGCTCTTGCAACTGTGCCTTAAGCTCAACTAACTCTGTAGTAGTCATCCGATAAGGTGCTTTGGAAATAGGTTCTGTTCCTGGCTTGATTTCAATGGTGAAGTCAAATTCTCTCTTGGGTGGTAACCCTGGTAATTCCTCAGGAAAAACATCCCTGAAACTTTGTAACAGAGGGAATCGTTTCATGAAATCATCATCTTCTTCCAAAGATTCGGATATCTTTACTGCATAAAGGGTACATCCTTTATTTTTAGCCTTTTTAAGCTGCATAGCCGACAGTTTTCTAACTGAAATTTCCCGTTTCACCCTTGAATCTCTGCTGATTCCAGCTGATCATCTAAACATTTTATGTTCTTTTCATAGCAGTCTACTTTTGCTTTATGGTCAGCTAACCAATTGACACCGATAACAATGTCATACGATCCTAAAGGTGCAACATAGAGGTCAACTTCCGTGGAAAAGTTAGGTAAGTCAAGGACTGCCCCAAAAAGACACATACTCACTGTATGAACAGAATTATTACCATACTGTACAGTCCAAGATTTATCCATTTTTCCAGCTTTTCTTTTAAGTTTAGAAGCAAGTTTATTAGATATAAAACATTCAGTAGCTCCTGTATCAAAAAGAATAGTGACAGGTATGCCGAATAACTTACCCGGAACTTCTATAGGTGTCACTTGCTTTTCAGCTTGCTTGTCCGCTACTGCAGCATGTATCTTATGCTGCTGATTACGATCATCCTTCTTCAAAGGGCACTGATTTGCGTAGTGATCTTTGCCACAATTGTAGCAGCCTCCTACAGGTCCCTTTTTAGGCTCAAAGTTGCCTCCAGTTTTGTAATTGTCACGTTGTCCTCCATAGGGCTTCTGCCCATTGTTATAATTTTTAGCAAAATTATCCCTTACGTTTCCAGCAGGCTTATTTACTACTGCTTTCTTATTGTTATCTCCTGGAAACTTACTCTTGTTTCCAAAAATTTTCCATGGTCCTTTTCTGGGTGCAAGAGAGGTTGAAGAGGGGTTTGCAGTCTTCTTCCGCACTTCCTCTTTATGAGCAGAAATAGCCTTTAATTTCTGTTCTTGCCTTATGGCCTTTTCAACAACTCCTTCCATAGTGGTTGGGCTGTGAACATCGACCTCTCCCCCTATCACGGATTCAATCCCATGATGAATTTCCGTATTCTCGAACTTCTCATCGGTTTGATACTACGATACATACTTGAGGAGTTTTGTAAACTACTCCCAAAGATTCGCCGTTAGCTTCCTTGAGCTAAGTTCTGAAATTCTGTCATTTTTCGATCATAGAAAAGTTGTGGCAGCCAACGTTGCCTAAAATAGCCTTTAAATTGATCCCAAGTAATATTGGTCTCATCAATGTTTAGTTCAGCTTTTTACACTATCCCACCACGAAGATGCTTCGTGGGAAAGCCGATAGGCTCCCAAATAGCTTTGGTTTCTCTCGAGAAGTTCCTTATTGCAAAGTACTTCTCCATTTCACCGAGCTAGTTCTCAGCTCCATCTCCTAATGTGGTGCCATCATACTTAGGTGGACTTATCCTTTTATATCATTAGTGAGTTCTCACGCTAACTGGCCTTTTTGTTTTCGGTTGGACAGTGCATTCCCAAAGATTAACATCAACACCCATGTCGGGGTTGTCCTCGGGAGGTTGCGATTATTATTATTAGCTTCTCATCCTCCTCATTTCCCATCACCCACTGTTCCAAGATAGCTAGGTGATCTCTTGTGTCCAACAGGCAGCAAGGATCTCATCAAGTTTCAGGTGGTTGTCACTCCTCCTTGGTGGAGCATTATTCGCAACGTTCCCCCTTGTTCTAACCATTTTCTTGTTACAAGAAAATTCAGGTTTTTATCAGATTATGGACACAATAGGTCCAAGAGCTGCAACCTTCAGCTCTGATACCAAGATGTAACGTCCTCATTTTATACCTTAGAACAAGTGAATTTTTTTTTTTTTGAAAATTGCATCCCGGTTCTAAATACATAATTTTAGAACTCACAAATCAAATAACCATTCTTATAACAAGCATAACCATATGCAGCTGTAATGACTCGGAGTACCTCCGATCTATTCATTCCATGACTCGGTAATCTACCGATCTATTCATGAGTAATAAGAGTTGGCGTTTTTATTTAACACTTCACTCTTGTGGTTCTCTTCCCTATTCTGGGATTCAGAATGCTCTGTCTAAGGAACCTAATCGAATAATTGTTACCATTATTCATCGGCATCTCATCCCTTAGACTAGGTGAATTAGGACAATGCAATCAGCAGCTTGCGATACTTTGGCCAAAGATTTGAAACATACTGTTTATGTCTCGTATTCCTTAACGGCATACTCGTCAATCTGGAATACGCCCTTCACCCCATTCTTATGTTATGTAGAATGTCTTATACCAACTTCTGTCAGTCCTTCCTATCTCAACTTAATCACTCGGAGACAGATTAACAAGGTGATAATGTTATATGGATGCCCACGAGGATTAGGGATATGATGACATACTGGTTCAATCCTAGTTAAACCAGTGTGTCAAGATACCCCGAATCTCCTAGGCAGCCTTATAACGTGACCACATTCCTAATCGGTCCCTGAGTAACTCATTCGAGATCAAAGTGTAAATCTTAGTGATCAATGCAAAGGGTGTCGTCATAAGTCACCTGCATTGTTGTAACTTCGAGAAGATCCTAATCTTCTCGGAGGTACAACCCTGCAGTTGACTTGTGCCATCAACCTTTAAATCCACCTCGAAAAGATCTACTTATTAATATGCGTTACGCACATTGAGTTTAAATTACATTAAAGACGTTCCCCTAAGGTTAGCCTTTCCCGATCCCTGGATTCTTCGTCTAAGGATGGCCTTCCTCAATAAAACCCATTACATGGTGGAGATATTAAGGCCAAGGTCTCATCAAGGAGTTCTTAGAATATACATGATTCTAAAACAACAGAATTGAACAATAACTCATAACCTTCACATGAGATTGCCATCTGAACCCCATTAGATTTATATCAGTTCTCCTAACTGAATTTATATCATACTTATTAGTATCAAGATATCAATGATTAAGAATCCAATTTAATGTTGTCCTGTCATAATCAAGACTAGGGATTAGTAATTTAATTCAGCCTGATTAGCGTTCTGCTTAGGTTCATTTTAACCCTATCTTTTAGAAAGACAAATATTTAAAATTCAATTTTTGCTTTCGATAGAACAAATTAGAACTACTAAACACTCATAAGAATTCAATCTCATATTCTTGTAACTTTCATTGACAATCACAAAGTCTCCAATTTATACAATGATAACAATGCCCCTCCGGTATATAAACCGAAGAAGGTCAACAATCAGAATAAGAATACAACACATAAGTAGCAAATACTTATTTCCATTCTTTTCAGATCTATACAGATACATTTTGTACAATCAGCATACTTAATACAATGCTCAACGGAAAAAGGACATCTTTCCTCATATAATACATTTTAGAGAATCTATCTGAAATTCTACTTAAAATCAAATTTAATCAATCTGATTATCCTATCAGATCTGCATGCTTTTACCACTTACGGCAACCATCTGCAAAAATAGTCAACATGAGTCAGTTCGATGAACTGAGCATGATAAGCACTAACTTTTTAAAACAATTGCAATCCATCAATTGTTTTCATTAAACACCCTGTTTAAATGATATAAAATCACCAATCAAATAAACATGACTCAGACTATACGTTAAGAATATATCATGTCTATAACGTGTAACAATAATTTTCGTTACGGAGTAGTCCTATATACTTCTCAAATATTTCATCAAAATATTAGGGATCAAGAAGAACAAAAGTGTCCTAAGCAATTATTCATAGTAAATCCCAAGTTGAACAAACATCAGACAATCATTATATTCAACTTAAAAAGAGGAATATCATATCAATCCAGTTACCGTCATTATGTAAAATCAATTACAGATGTTAGTTAAACAATTATATCAACTTATAATTTACAACAGAAGAGAAATAAACAAATTGTACATGTTTCCCTCTGAACTAGCTCATGTCTATACCATCTTTCCAAAAGCAAGGCATTCACTTAATACACATGCTAATAAATCAGTTGAGTCCATCATCAACACCACCGTTTTATTAAAACTTACAATAAAGCAACTACAGTACAGTAGCCTTCTTGCCAAACAACGGCGTCTATCTACCAAGCGGACTCAGTATGACCTTACGCAAAAGCGACAGATAAGAAGATTAGCACTGAAAGGCTTTTAGACACAAGGTCGAAATCAAAGAATTCCTTTGCTATAGCAGTCAACCAAAGACTCATGATCATTTAAGCAATGACATTTCCCTACGACTATGCGAAGGGATTTTTAAACGAAATCCAAGCAGCATGCACAGCCACATCAAACTGGAATGTAATCAGAAGGAAAACATACACAGAATATCGTAATCACCCCTGAACGAAATCAGAGTTGAAAGTATGGTATTCGCGACCTACTTAAAAGGCCATAATTCATGTTATCAAGCTTAATTAAAGAAAACCAACAAAGCCAAGAACATTACATGTTCATACTCAGGCTTATACGGAAAACAGTGACATAGATTACCATTCGAGGAATTAAAACTAAGTCCATAAACAGTATTCACAGTTTAGCTTTTCCAGAAGCCGACATACAAGATATCTTCCCATACTCACAGAACCCAACAAGTCAAAAACAAAGTAAACCCAACAGTTATAATTTGAAGCAGTTACACTGTTTATCTATCAAGAATTCAACTGAGTCCCAACAACAGTAAACAAAATACATAGAAGATAATGATTCCATCCGTGCCAACATTGGCAAGCCTTTAAAATCAGGTTTATACAAAAGCTATATAATGATTTAGTAACAAGGAATCCAACGGAGCCCGTATAACTATATTTGCTCCAAGCTTACATAGAGTGGAATACATATTTAAATGCCCAACTGAGTCTGAACCACAAATTCCTTGTAAAACGAAAGTATTCATTACCAAATAACAGAAGTCACCTTACCTGTTACTCCAACAAGACTCAGACAAAGCAATTTCCAACATTCAAATATATATATATATATATAGCTTCCACAGTGGCCCAATTTATACGAATCATTTAATGGACTCTACAGAGTCGTTCAAATAAAATACATATATCCATATTGTATACTGTCAACGGGTTGAATCCCATTACCACAATAAAAAGGAAAACAACTTCCACAGGGTCGTAATGACTACTGAACACAATAGTTACCTCTTCCCAACAACTTTAAAAGACACAACGAAACCCAACAAGTATCAATAACCACCCCATCAATAACCACGACAGAGCTTACAAGGTTCTCTTAAAACTGAATAATCAAACAAATGTCCAGCAGTTTCCCTTCCAACAAGTATTCACAACATGCATCGACTACAAAATCGACAAGCATAACTGCTGGCCTATACCCATCACAAGAATAATTTATCGCTCTCACCGAAATTCTCAAAGTTGCCATCTTGACCACGAGTAAACGGCCAGTTACAAGAACAGCAGGCCGAGCATACATTCCTTTCATATATTTTACATATTTAAGCAGTAATGCAAAACACAAAGAAATAAAGCCATGATTCAATTTAATAAACACCCATTAAGGGATAAATGAAAAATAGAACCAGAAGCATGAAGATACAGCAGTGTCAAAATCAAACAAGACATCCAAATAAAATCCTCTATTACCATAAATCATTTGAAGAGAGTTGTTCTAATGAAATCACTTGAAAGATAGCAAGATTTTTTAAAGGTTAGGGCCTAACATGCCCGGATTTTTGCTTAAAATTCGAAGCGAGACCACTTTGAAAGAGCTCGGACTTCCTTTTCCTTTCCAAGTTAGAGCGACCAAAAAAATTTTGCTATCTCCATGACATATATATTTTCCTTGCCAGAGAAAAGAGCTAGATACGCTCATACTCGCCATGCAACACAAAGAAGACTGGTGCGAAGAACTAGTGAACAGCAGAAGGAAAATCGAAATTCGCGATAAGCCAAAAAACCTCTCCAAGTGTGGGACTTGGAAGGCGAGAGAGGAATCTCAGTTAGAGGTTGGTTCCTCAAACTCCTCGATTTAGATCTATATTTTGCAAAGCTACGAGAGGTCTAGATCCTAATCCTATTCTAACTTGCGAGGAGACAGGGGTAGAAGTGCAAAAAAATTGAAACTAACTAAAGATGGTGATGCACCAAAAGGAGTGGTGAAACATATTAGTCATGCATGCGAATAGACACGAGACCAAGGTTCACAACATAAAAACATACACGGTGATAATGTATAATTTAGCATCGAAATCAAGCAAATAATACAAGCAGAGGATTGAAACCCATTCACAGAGCTTGCATTATCAATTTAATATCAAAATACGCATTACACCCTCGAGAGAGGTAAAGAAAGCTATTACAATCCTTGGAAGTGCGATACTTCATCAATCCCTTGAAGAAGGTGAAAGAAGAAGTCTGCTTTATGCCCAAAAATGTTCCTCTCTTTGAAATGAGCCCAAAGCGGCTTTTAAAATGCAAGGTCGAACCGAGGAGCGAGAGGCGTACAAAGGCATGGGAGCCCATTCTTTCTTGACTGCAGGTGTATTAAAATGGCATGGGGGACCTTACAAACCCATACCCTGTCATTTTGACCGGATTACAGGAGAATCGACCCATTACGCATTAACTCAGTCATTTGGAATGTCATTTCGGCCATGAATACGCGTCAGAGCCGTTTCTCGATTTTCTCCCTCAGACTGCTCCAAAATGCAAGATTGACCCCGGAATCGTGTAGAGAATTTCACCAGCTTTCCGTTGATATAAAGAACGTGCAAATCGAGCTCTGGATCAAAAGTTATGGCGATCTGAAGATCTAGGGCACAAAACAGGCGAAAGCGTGTTTTGAAATCCTTTCCCGCGCTCTGCCACCTGGACGACACGTGGGACGTGCTGATTGGATGAGCAATTCTCTCTCCTCCATCTTTCGTGGGCTTTCATTTTGAAATTCACTTGTGGGGCCCTTAACTGGACACGTGGCGCTATTTCATTGGTTCGGGCTGACCTTTTAAAACTTGCCCTTTGACCTTTTTGACCAAATTTTTTTTCCTCTGAGACACGTGGCGGCTTCTGATTGGTTCTCGGCCCTGCCGGCTTTTTCGCCCTTCGCGTCCTTTTGTCCCAGACGTCCCAATTGCTTAGTGCTCCTTGTGCTGATTTCGGCCGAACCGGCCGGTTCGCGTCCATTTGTCCCGGATGTCCCAATTGCCTTCGGACTGTTTTGACCTCTTTCGCCCGGTTCGGCCGGTTCGCGCCTTTTCGGCCCGCTTGTCCCGAACTGTCCCTCTCAGCAGTTAGTCGATTTTCTCTCGGTCGAACCGGCATTTCGCGCCCACCGCGTACTTTCGTCCCATTTGTCCCATTTTCTTTTGGACTGCCTGTGCTCATTTCGGCCGAACCGGCCGGTTCGGGCCTTTTTGTCCCAAACGTCCCGAGCAACACTTAGCCAATTTTTCTTCCTCTTTCGGCCGGATCGGCTTTTCGCGCCCGCCGCGTACTTCTGGCCCGATTGTCCCAAATGCAATTTGGGCCACCTAGAGGCTTTTCGGCCGATCCGCTTCCATTTGTCCCACTTGTCCCAAATGCTACCTTGAGCAGGACTTAGCCAATTTTCACACTCTTTCCTGGATCAACCTATTTGCCTTTCTGCAACTTTTTTTGCATTTTCTCAGAGCTTGCTCCCTGTTTCTTTGGCCAGGGGAGTTAGAAAAATACCTGAAGGGACCCTAGAAACCTGATTTTGCTCTGAATCAATCAATTTGCTTGGGATTTGAATCTTCTGATGCATGTTATCAAAATTTACCCTAGGGGGTGAATTTTGGATAACAATTTGGCGACTCAGCGGGATCATCTGCCTGCTAGATGGAAAGACCAGTTTCCTGAAGCAATCCATTGGGCATGGAGTCATCAAATATTCTGTTAGAATCCAAACTGACTCAGAATGTGCAAGGGGAAGATGGAATGTGACCTGATGAAAGCAAAGACATGCTAAACATCTCCATGGACAGCAAGTTGTGCCAAGGCACTTAGGGAAAACAAAACTAACCTACAGCAAAACAATGTGCACAAGCACTTGGAGGAAAGAAAATCTAATCTAATATCTACAGGTGTAGTGAACCTCCCTCTAGAAGCAACGCTTGAGATAGATTCCATTTACTGGAATCTGCAGTTCTTCACCATCCAATGAGGCCAATTGGAAAGCATTGTTGCTCTTGCACTTTGTGACCATGTATGGGCCACTCCAAATGGCATCAAATTTTGAATGCCTTCCTGGTTTTGCTCTGTCCACATCCCATTTCAGCACTAGATCTCCTACTTGAAAAGATCTGTCTTTGGCCTTCCTATCAAAGGTCTTTTTGATCAAAGCTTGATCCTTTTCCATTGCTTGGGATGCCTGATCTCTGATCTCTTGCAGCTCCATCAACTCTGCATACCTCACCTCCATGGGCTCAAACTCTAGCAACTCCAGCTGTTTCATGAGTTCCAACGTTGGCAACTCAAGTGACATGGGCAAGATTGCCTCTCTTCCGTAGACAAGCCTAAATGGAGAGTTACCCGTGGATCTTTTGGGAGTTATCCTATCAGCCCATAAGGCTGATTTCAGTTTGGTATGCCAAGCCCTCTGATTCTCATCAAGAGTCCTCCTAATGATCCTCAGCAAGTTTTTGTTTGTAGACTCGGCCTGGCCATTACCTTGAGGGTAATAGTTTGATGAAGTGCTCAGGTAAATCCCGTTCTTGACAGCCCACTCAGTCACTTTAGATCCGATGAATGCCAATGCATTATCAGAGACTATTGTAGCAGGTACACCAAATCTGGAAGTTATCCCTTCGTAAAAGTCCAAGATGCTAGACTCATTCGCCTCTTTGAGTGCTATTGCTTCTGTCCATCTGGTGAAGTAGTCTGTGGCTGTCAAAATCCATTTGTGCCCTTGGCTCGGGTGGGATTGATGACTCGATGAAGTCAAACCCCCTTTGCATGAATGGCTGATCTACTGTAATTGGATGCAATGGAAGGGCAGCGAGTCTCTCTTTTCCTGTGAAGAATGCACAATTCTTACACCTCTTGATCCATGCATAGCAATCACTGAAGATTTTAGGCCAATAATAACCAGCCTTCATGATTTTCAGAGCTGTCACTCTTGGTGCAAAATGGCCACCAGCTGGTCCATCATGAAACTCTTTTAATACCCCTTGGATCTGACCTGTGTTAATGCATCTCAGCAGCACTCCATTCACGTCCTTCTTGAACAAAACTCCATCAATGATGGTATATGGAATAGCCTGCAATCTGAAATGTCTCCTCTTTGCTTTGCTCATTTCTGGAGGGCACATGCCCGTCTGTAGGAAATGTATCATATTCTGAGTCCAACAGGGAGTGGACACATCATCATTTTCCTATTTTTTATCATCTTGTAATAGCAGGACAGCGTCTTCTTCATCTTCTGGGTTGTCTGGTTGTTTGGAAGCGAGCTGCTCACACAAACCTTTGCCTCTTACCAGCTTGGTGATCTTGATCTCAATGTCATACTCCATGACACGGGTGATCCAACCTGCCCTTTTCTCATTCAAATCCTTGTTGAGGAGGAAATCCTTAACCCCAGCATGTGAGACTAGCAACTGTATCTTGTTGTTTGAGACTAAATGCTTGAATTTCTTCAAGCTTCTGATTACTGCAAGCACATGCTTTTCAATAAAAGAGTACCTCATTTCGCAGTCACCTAGGCTCTGGCTGAAGAAGGCAATCGGCTGCTCATCATTATCTTTGTTCTGTTGTACGAGAATGGCGAGAAATAGTGTCATCACCTCCAAATGCATAGAGGATGAAATCCTTGGAAAAGTCTAGGTTGATGAGAGTGGGTGCCTGGGAGATGGCTTCTTTGATTGCTTCAAAACTCTCCTTGCCTTCTGCCGTCCATTTGAAAGCCATGCTTTTTCTTAACATTTTAGTGATGGGCTTGACAAGGGCTGCAAAATTTGGGACAAACCTCGAACAAAGTTTATCCTTCCCAGGAAACTCTGAAGGGCTTTCTTGTGGCTTGGCAATGGTAGAGCTCTTATGGCTTCGACCCTCTCTGGATCAATTGCTAATCCCTCCTTGGAGACAATATGGCCAAGGAGCTTCCCTTCATGTGCAAGAAAGATGCACTTCTTAGGATTCAAAGACACACCGAACTTTCTACACCTCTGAAACACTTGCCTGAGGTGAAAGAGATGGTCTGCAGCATTCTTTGAGAAGACAGTAATATCATCTAAGTATATCAGCACTATCTTGTTGATCAAGCCTTTGAATGCCATATCCATAGCTCGCTGGAATGTTGCTCCGGCGTTCGACAGTCCAAATGGCATCTTCTTGTAAGCATATGTGCCCCATTTGGTTGTGAAGGCTGTCTTGAACTGGTCTTCCTCCTTTACCATAATTTGATTGAAGCCTGAGTAACCATCAAGTAGTGAAAACCTTTCTGAACCAGCTACGACCTGCAGTATTTGCTCCATGGAAGGGAGTGGATAATGGTCCTTGAGAGAGGCTCTATTCAAATCTCTGAAGTCAACACATAGCCTGATCTCTCCACTCTTCTTTCTGACTGGAACTAAGTTGGCAACCCAACTAGAATGCTTGATTGGGAATATAATTCTTGACTCAATCAGCTTGTCCAATTCTTTCCTCATGAGAGGCTCCATGTGTGGATTGACTGGTCTCTGTTTTACTTTGATAGGCTTAGTATTTGGGTCCAATTCAATGGTATGCTGAGCTAAGTTGGGATTGAACCCTTTCAAATCTTCATAACTCCAAGCAAACACGTCAGGGAATTCTTGACATAGCTGTATGAACTCATACCTTTCCTGTTCAGTTGTCATCTTTCCAATTTGCAATGGCTTGTTCTCTTCTACCAAGATGGATACCGAATCTTCTCTCTTAACCTGAATGTTTGCTTTCTCCTTTCTAAACTGATCATTGGGGTTAAAAATGGACTCCAAGGTGATAAGTCCCTTGGGCAGCTTGTCAGTTCTCAGCTGTATCACCTGGTCACCATATTGCTGTTCCAACTTCTCTTGATTCTTAGCTGAGAACTCAGCTTCTTCTTGCAAGAAGTGGATGATTTGCTGATCATTCTCAAATACTTGCCAACTGACATCGTTATCCGGCACTGAAGGCCTCACAATCACGTGGATGTTTGGCTGTACCTTGTCTTGTTGAATGTTTTCTATAATGTCAAAGGCTGCCCCTACTGCTGCAAGCCTGTCAGCAGCTTGATTCTCTTTCCTAGGGATGGATTTGATGCCAAAGCCCTCAAAATCTTCCATGAGGTCCCACACCCTGTTCTTGTAGCATCTGAGTAGATCATTTTTGGCAGCATGTTGTCCCTTGACCTGATTTACAATCAGCTCACTGTCCCCAAAAACTTGCAAGTTCTTTATCTTTCTCTTGATTGCCCAATGCATCCCTTGCACCAAGGCTTCATATTCAGCAGTGTTATTGGAGCATGCAAATTGAAATCTAAAAGCTGAATAATGCTTTATTCCTTGAGGTGAAACAAGCATGGCTCCACCTCCTGCACCTTGTCTACTCCTTGATCCATCGAAAAACAGCTGCCATACTTCATTGTCATCCTTGTGGTTTGGCTTGGTGATGCTAGGAATAGGTTGACTTTCTTCGTGTATGCAATAGACCCCTAGCTCAGATTCTTCTACTTCTTGATAAGGATCAAAAGCATGTACCTTGTTTGCCCATTCATCAAGAGTCAAATCTGGAATACTTCCAACCTTAGTGTCGGCTTCATCAGTGCCAAGGTGATCTTCTTGATCAAATGCTGAGCAATTGGTATTAATATGACTTGGAGTATAGGGCTCAATGTGGAAGTCTGCAATAGGTTCTGACCTAATTGTGGCCTTAGTCCCATATCTCGTTCTGAATAGCATGTGAGACCAATCAGCGGACAAATATCCCCCAATCTTGGCTGTGAAATCTCTTGACAAGCAAAGGGCAAAGAGTGGTGGAAGGTCTATGACTGATATATCTTGTAAGACAACAACATTTGGACATGCATGTAAGGTAAGACTCAAATTTCTAATCACTCCAACTGTTGCTATTGCTGTCCCATCCAGCTGCACTACTCCCTTAGATGTTATTTCATACTGGAGCCCTAACTGATCAGCTATCTGTTTAGGCATTACTGAGCTACTTGCCCCGGAATCTATCATGCAATTATGCACTAGCTGATTTCCAATGATTAACGAAACATAAAAAGGGGGAGGCTTCAGCATTCTACCTTGTTGTGCTCCATGATTTCCTTGAGGCTGGGCAGCATTTGTGAGTACCTTCTCCTGCATTTGGATCTGCTGATTCGAAGTTGGCCAATCCTTCATGGCAGCTTGCAGCAGATTTCTTTGGCCTGGGATGGATAGGGATTCCCACATAGATATATTGACGTTTGTCTTCTTCATCTGATCAATGATACTGAATGGTGATGAAGGATCTCTCTGTTGTCCCTTGGTTTGCACATTTGCTCCTTGTATGTGGGCAGCAACAGCTGGCATTTGAGTTGGCCTAGGGGCTGTTCTTGGCTGCCCTTGTGCATTTGGCCGGGTTTTGCTTGCCAATCATTTGTGGAGCTGTGGAAGGTTGAGGATTGGTTTGGGGCTAATGGTACATTCTTCACCCAAATTTCTCCTTTTTGACCTTGTGTTGGCTGCTGACACCTTGAGCTTGCTGATTCATGCCACAGAAATCCTCTGCTTGCCAATTTACCAATGTGGTGTCATTTGGGGCTGATTGCTGTTGGAATGTTTCTTGTTGTTGGTTGTTTTCTTGACTACTCTCACCCTCCACACCAGCACTTGTTACCATTAAAGCTTGGGTCAAAGCACCATTGAAGCACATGGATTGATTATGAGGCTCATTACATGGAAAACACCAATCATACTCCTGGGCAGTGTTGTTTTGTGCTGGTACTAATGCCTTAGAGGCAGATATGGCATTTGGATTATAGGGCTGGAATGGTCTATTGGCAGGAGGCCTTGTTTGATTCATATTTGCAGCTGGATTGGGTGGCCTTTGAGGCTGATATGGCTGCCTATTAGGTTGAGCTTGAGGCTGATACGAAGGTCTAAAACCTTGAGCTTGCTGTCTCTTGAGTGTGACCAGCTCATTACCTAAATTTTGCAGTTGCTTCATGACTTCTTGAAGCTCATTTGGGGCACTTGGAGATGAAGTGGAAGCTTCATTTGAACTCTGATTCCTAGGAGTGGGAATAGGAGCTAAGACAGGTGCTTGACTAGTACTTGGGCTCTCTAAACTTGGATATAATGGCATTGGAGGCCTAGGAGCTAGCTTGCCAGCTTGAATCAGACAATTTTCAGCTCTAATGGCAATACTATAAGCAGCAGGGATAGTTGTGCCTCCCATAGATTGAATCAACATAGAAATATCAGAATTTAAAGCTTTAAGGTAATATAGAAAAGCACCTTCTGCTGTTGGTCTGACTGCTACTGGAATTCTATCCCAAGACCTTTGAAATCTGAAGTTGAAGTCAGTTAGCTGCTCATTGGAAGCTCTCTTGATGGTTGTCAGCTGCTCCAAAAGAGACAAGTTGTCTCCCTTCTCTCCAAATTGATTGTGAAGTGCAATACACAGCTGATTCCAGTTTGTGATAGAGCCAGCTTCAAGGCTCCTAAACCATTGCAATGCTTTTCCCTTGAATGAGGATGCCAGCAATTTGACAGCTACTTGCATTTCATTAATCTCATGGATTGCACAAATGTTAGCAATGTCTTTGACATGATCACCAGGAGTGGTCTGATTTTCTCCAGTAAAGTATGGAATGTTCTTCAGTGCTGCAACTGGGATTGGATTTTGTGCATTGAGAGCAAGTGGGCTGCTGCCTGTGAAGTTGACATAGGGGTTCACTGGTTGCGCCATTCTGATTGGTCTTAAAACCCTTGTATATTGAAAGAAAGGCCGCTCAGGTGGAGGAGTTGAGAGAGTTCTGTTTGGTGGAGATGGGGACCTTTGAATCCTTCTTCCTCTTTGCCTTCTTCTTGGAGATAATTGCAGGTATTCAAACAGTACTTCCTCCTCTCCAACTCTTGACCTTGTGATTCTTCTCATAAGCTTTCAGGCCTGACTGCTGAAACCAGTTGATTCTTCCCCTCGGAGTCGCCAGATATGCAAATAATAGCTCTTTTCAAGCAAGAAAATTGCAGCAGATGCACATCAACTTTGCTGCTAAAAAAAAATGAGACCTCTGGTCCCACCGGGCGTGCCAAAACTGTTAGTGCAAAATTACAGCACCCCTGGACGCTGATCAGATTTCTAGGTTGATCACTCTTGCATCCAGTGTAATTGCACAACATGGAAACCTCTCTCCAAGTGTGGGACTTGGAAGGCGAGAGAGGAATCTCAGATTAGAGGTTGGTTCCTCAAACTCCTCTGATTTAGATCTATATTTTGCAAAGCTACAGAGGTCTAGATCCTAATCCTATTCTAACTTGCAAGGAGACAGGGGTAGAAGTGCAAAAAATTGAAACTAACTAAAGATGGTGATGCACCAAAAAGGAGTGGTGAAACATATTAGTCATGCAAATAGACACAGACCAAGGTTCACAACATAAAAACATACGGGGATGATAATGTATAATTTAGCATCGAAATCAAGCAAATAATACAAGCAGAGATTGAAACCCATTCTGAGCTTGCATTATCAATTTAATATCAAAATACGCATTACACCCTCAGAGAGGTAAAGAAAACTGTTACAATCCTTGGAGAGGTCTGATACTTCATCAATCCCTTGAAGAAGGTGAAAGAAGAAGTCTGCTATGCCCAAAAATGTTCCTCTCTTTGAAATGAGCCCAAAACTGGCTTTTAAAATGCAAGGGTCGAACCCAGGGAACAGGAGACGTACAAAGGCATGGGAGCCCATTCTTTCTTGACTGCAGGTGTATTAAAATGGCATGGAGGACCTTACAAACCCATACCCTGTCATTTTGACCGGATTACAGGAGAATGCGACCCATTCTGCATTAACTCTGGTCGCTGGAATGTCATTTCCGGCCATGAATACGCGTCAGAGCCGTTTCTCAATTTTCTCCCTCAGACTGCTCCAAAATGCAAGATTGACCCCGGAATCGTGTAGAGAATTTCACCAGCTTTCCGTTGATATAAAGAACGTGCAAATCGAGCTCTGGATCAAAAGTTATGGCGATCTGAAGATCTAGGGCACAAAACAGGCGAAAGCGTGTTTTGAAATCCTTTCCCGCGCTCTGCCACCTGGACGACACGTGGGACGTGCTGATTGGATGAGCAATTCTCTCTCCTCCATCTTTCGCGGGCTTTCATTTTGAAATTCACTTGTGGGGCCCTTAACTGGACACGTGGCGCTATTTCATTGGTTCGGGCTGACCTTTTAAAACTTGCCCTTTGACCTTTTTGACCTTTTTTTTCCTGAGACACGTGGCGGCTTCTGATTGGTTCTCGGCCCTGCCGGCCTTTTCGCGCCCTTCGCGTCCTTTTGTCCCAGACGTCCCAATTGCTTAGTGCTCCTTGTGCTGATTTCGGCCGAACCGGCCGGTTCGCGTCCATTTGTCCCGGATGTCCCAATTGCCTTCGGACTGTTTTGACCTCTTTCACCCGGTTCGGCCGGTTCGCGCCTTTTCGGCCCGCTTGTCCCGAACTGTCCCTCTCAGCAGTTAGTCGATTTTCTCTCGGTCGAACCGGCATTTCGTGCCCGCCGCGTACTTTCGTCCCATTTGTCCCATTTTCTTTTGGACTGCCTGTGCTCATTTCGGCCGAACCGGCCGGTTTGGGCCTTTTGTCCCAAACGTCCCGAGCAACACTTAGCCAATTTTTCTTCCTCTTTCGGCGGATCGGCTTTTCGCGCCCGCCGCGTACTTCTGGCCCGATTGTCCCAAATGCAATTTGGGCCGCCTAGAGGCTTTTCGGCCGATCCGCTTCCATTTGTCCCACTTGTCCCAAATGCTACCTTGAGCAGGACTTAGCCAATTTTCACACTCTTTCCTGGATCAACCTATTTGCCTTTCTGCAACTTTTTTTTTTTGCATTTTCTCAGAGCTTGCTCCTGTTTCTTGGCCGGGGAGTTAGAAAAATATACAGAAGGGACCACTAGAAACCTGATTTTGCTACTGAATCAATCAATTTGCTTGGGATTCATCGATATCGGGAACAAACTTAAAGCAATACTTGGATCAATTCCACTGATCCAAGGCTAGGTCTTATAGATGGATAACTCTTTGATTCATTCCAAGATCGATTAAACTCAAGATACAAAATGAAAGAAATAAAAGAGTCCAATCATATTCCAACTAAGTCAAATATCTGCAATCTGTAAAGAAGATACAAGATACATATCAAGCATGATTTCTCAATCAAGGAACACATCCTTTTACAAAGAAATCACATATCAACACTTGTATGCTCGGGAGGAAGTAACAACAATCAGGTGTTACATCCCAGATCTAACTCTTGATGAATGGGCAAACAAGATACATGCATTTTATCCTTATCAAGAAGTGGAAGAATCTAAGCTAGGGGTATATTGCATACACGAAGAAAATCAGCCTATTCCTAGTATCACCAAGCCAAACCACAAAGATGACAATGAGGTATGGCATTTGTTTTTGATGGATCAAGGAGTAGACAAGTGCAGGAGGTGGAGCTATGCTTGTTTCACCTCAAGGAGTAAAGTACTATTCAGCTTTTAGATTTTAGTTTGCATTCTCCAATAACACTGCTGAATATGAAGCCTTGGTGTAAGGGATGCATTGGGCAATAAAGAAGAAAATAAAGAACTTGCAAGTCTTTGGGGATAGTGAATTGATTGTAAATCAGGTCAAGGGACAGCATGCCACCAAGAATGATCTTCTCAGGTGCTACAAGAATAGGGTGTGGGACCTCATGGAAGATTTTGAGGGTTTTGGCATCAAATCCATTCCTAGGAAAGAGAATCAAGCTGTGCCGACTTGCGGCAGTAAGGGGTGGCCTTTGACATTGTGGAAAGAATTCAAAAGGACAAGGTACAGCCAAACATCCACATGATTATGAGGCCTTCAGTGCTAGATAACAATGTCCGTTGGCAAGTGTTTGAAAATGACCAACAAATCATCCATTTCTTGCAAGAAGAAGCTGAGTTCTCAGCCAAGAATCAAGAAAAATTGGAACAGCAGTATGGTGACCAAGTGGTACAACTGAGAACTAACAAGCTGCCCAAGGGACTTATCACTTTGGAGTCCATTTTTAACCCTAATGATTAGTTTAGAAAGGAGAAAGCAAACATTCAAGTCAAGAGAGAGGATTCAGTATCCATCTTGGTAGAAGAGAACAAACCATTGCAAATTGGAAGGATGACAACTGAACAAGAAAGGTATGAGTTCATACAACTATGTCAAGAGTTCCCTGACGTGTTTTCTTGGAGCTATGAAGACTTGAAAGGTTTTAATCCCAACTTAGCTCAGCATACCATCGAATTGGATCCAAATACTAAGCCTGTCAGGTAGAAACAAAGACCAGTCAATCCACACATGGAGCCTCTCATGAGGAAAGAATTGGACAAGCTGATTGAGTTAAGGATCATATTCCCAATCAAGCATTCTAGTTGGGTTACCAACTTAGTTCCAATCAGAAAGAAGAGTGGAGAGATCAGATTGTGTGTTGACTTCAGAGACTTGAATAGAGCCTCTGTCAAGGACCATTACCCACTCCCTTCCATGGAGAAAACCTTGCAAGTTGTGGCTGGCTCCAAGAGGTTTTCACTAATTGATGGCTACTCAAGCTACAATTAGATTATGGTGAAGTAAGAGGACTAGTTCAAGATAGCCTTCACAACCAAATGGGGAACTTTTGCATATAGGAAAATTCCATTTGGGCTGTCCAACACTGGTGCTACCTTCCAAAGGGCAATGGAAATGGCATTCAAAGGTTTGATTAACAACGTGGTGCTGATTTACCTTGATGATATCAACGCTTTTTTCAAAAATGTAGTAGACCACCTCTATCATTTGAGGCAAGTCTTCACGAGGTGCAGGAGATTTGGAGTGTCTTTGAATCCTAAGAAGTGCATCTTTCTTGCACATGAAGGAAAGCTCCTTGGCCATATTGTCTCTAAAGAAGGATTAGCAATTGATCCAAAGATGGTTGAAGCCATAAGAGCACTACCATTGCCAAGCCACAAGAAAGCCCTTGAGTTTCTTGGGAAGGATAAACTTTTTTAGAGATTTGTCCTAGATTTTGTAGCCCTTGTCAAGCCCATCACCAAAATGTTAAAGAAGAGCATGGCTTTCAAGTGGACAGCAGAAGGCAAGGAGAGTTTTGAAGCAATCAAAGAAGCCATCTCCCAAGCACCAACTCTCGTCAACCCAGACTTCTCCAAGGATTTCATCCTCTATGCATTTGGAGGTAATGACACTATTTCTACCATTTTGGTACAGCAGAACAAGGATAATGATGAGCAGCCAATTGCCTTCTTCAGCCAGAGCCTAGATGACTATGAGGTGAGGTACTCTTTTATCAAGAAGCATGTACTTGCAGTAATCAGAAGCTTGAAGAAATTCAAGCATTTAATTTCAAACAAGTTCCGATTCTGCTGGTCTACATGTTGGGGTTAAGGAATTCCTCCTCAACAAGGATTTGAATGAGAAAAGGGCAGGTTGGATCACCTGTGTCATGGAGTATACATTGAGATCAAGATCACCAAGCTGATAAGAGGGAAAGGATTGTGTGAGCAGCTGGTTTTGGGGAAGCAAAAGGAAGTATGCAATGAAGAAGAGATTGTTTTGACAGTCCAAGACAACCATGAGCCAAGTGGTAATCAAGAAGAAGAAAATGCTTCCCCCACTCCTTGCTGGACCCAAGGTATTATACACTTCCTAGGCACAGGCCTATGCCCTCCGGAGATGAACAAGACCCAAAGGAGACACTTCAGATTGCAGGCTGTCCCGTATGCCATTGTTGATGGAGTTTTGTTCAAGAAAGATGTGAATGGAGTGCTGTTGAGATGCATTAGCACAAATCAGATTCAAAGGGTGTTGGAAGAGTTCCATGGTGGACCAGCTAGTGGCCATTTTGCACCAAGAGTGACAGCTCTAAAAATCATGAAGGCTGGTTATTATTGGCCTAAAATATTCAGTGATTGTTATGCATGGATCAAGAGGTGTAAGAATTGTGCATTCTTCATAGGAAAAGAGAGACTTGCTGCCCTTCCATTACATCCAATCTCAGTTGACCAGCCATTCATGCAATGGGGTTTGGACTTCATTGGAGTCATTAATCCCAATTCAAGCCAAGGGCACAAATGGATTTTGACAGCCACAGACTACTTCACCAAATGGACAGAAGCAGTAGCACTCAAAGAGGTAAATGAGTCTAGCATCTTAGACTTTTATGAGGGGATAACAACCAGATTTGGTGTACCTACTACAATAATCTCTGATAATGCATTGGCATTCATTGGATCTAAGGTGACTGAGTGGGCTGTCAAGAATGGTATCTACCTAAGCACTTCATCAAACTATTACCCTTAAGGTAATGGTCAGGCCGAGTCTACAAACAAGAACTTGTTGAGGATCATTAGGAGGACTCTTGACGAGAATCAGAGGTCTTGGCATACCAAACTGAAATCAGCCTTATGGGCTGATAGGATAACTCCCAAAAGATCCACAGGTAACTCTCCATTCAAACTTGTCTATGGAAGAGAGGCAATCTTTCCCATGTCACTTGAGTTGCCAACATTGGAACTCATGAAGCAGCTGGAGTTGCTAGAGTTTGAGCCCATGGAGGTGAGGTATGTAGATTTGATGGAGCTACAAGAGATCATAAATCAGGCATCCCAAGCAATGGAAAAGGATCAAGCTTTGATCAAGAAGACCTTTGATAGGAAGGCCAAGGATAGATATTTTCAGGTTGGAGATCTAGTGTTGAAATGGGATGTGGATAGAGCAAAACCGGGAAGGCATTCAAAATTTTATGCCATTTGGAGTGGCCCATACATGGTCATGAAGTGCAAGAACAACAATGCTTTCCAATTGGCCTCATTGGATGGTGAAGAACTACAGATTCCAGTAAATGGAATCTATCTCAAGCATTGCTTCTAGAGAAAAATTACCACCTTGTAAATATTAGATTATATTTTCATTCCTCCAAGTGCTTGTGCACATTGTTTTTTTGTAGGTTAGTTTTGTTTTCCCTAAGTGCTTTGGCACAGCTTGTTGTCCATGGAGATGTTTTACAGCCCTTGCTTCCATCAGGTGATATTCCATCTTCCTCCTTACACATTCTAAGTCAGTTGGGGTTCTAAACAGAATATCTCATGACTCCATGCCCAATGGATGCTTCAGGCAACTGGTAACTTCATCTAGCAGGCAGATGACCCCGCTGAGTCACCAAATTGTTATCCAAAATTCACCCCAGGGTAATTTTGATAACATGCATTAAATTCTTTGGTCCCGAGCAAGATAGATTGATTCAAGGCAAAAAAATCATGTTTCTGGGGTCCCCTCGGCCTTTTTCTAACTCTCTTGTCCAAGAAGAAAAGAGAAAGTTCTAAAAAAGGGTGAAAAAGTTGCAAAAACCAAGCTTGGGCCAGAAAAAATCATGAAAATTGGCTAAGTCCTAGTCCAGGCGGCCCTTGGGACAATTGGGACGTCGGGGCGTGAATTAGCCAAAGCCCGCCAGAGGTCCACGCAGCAAACGGATATCCGGTCCGTGGGAACACGTTGGACGCGAAAGGCTGAACCGGCCAAAGGTGAAAAATTTGACTAAGCTGTTGTGCGAGATAAGGCCGGGACATCCGGGCGATAAGGACGTGAAGGACGTGAAAAGGTGAAGCGGTGAGAGCAAAGGCAACCCATTTCGTAGTTCGGAAGAATTTGTCCCTGCATACCCCAGGGGTTGGAACAAATGGACGTGAGGAACGTGAAAAGGCACAAAAGGCAAGTTTAGATTTCAGGACTTAACGATTTTGAGCATGAAGACCTATTTACATAAGATGGCATGCGAGAACACACCAATGATGTAGAGACATGCGCCTCATGCATTGTCTATCTTTGGAGAAGCGGTTCAAAGCGTTTATGCATGGAGACTGGATGAGAATAGAATTGACACTTTAGTTAACTGTAAGAGGACTATAGGTAGTGCACTTTCATGTGTGGCTATACTTGTAAACAATGTGTGGCTATCAATAGCATGTGGCCTACTTCTAGAATAGATAACCGAGTGAAGGGTAAGTCCCCACCCTATATATATATGATGAGTAGGTACAGAGAGAGAGAGATGGATGTATGTTTTTGAGGTATGTATGTGTAACAAAGAATATACGCATATGACTAAATCATGTATCGAGTTCCATATGTGCATTGGTATAGGTCGATAATCTGTAAGGAGCTTCTATACTTAATAAAGATGGAAGATATTGGACGAATCTAAGTGTCATTTTGTGTGTAATTGAGTAGTGCATGCTATTGATTCAATCATGATTACTACTTAAGCTTGTTCTTTCATAGATCTATGGGTAGCATGCATTATAGAACAATGGATTAGTTATGAATCTATATGTTTCCTCCTTCATCATGATAACATCATGCTACAACAACCCTAAAGAGGGACCTGGTACCTTTGTGTGCTTCGGGTGAGTGCTTAGTCTAGGCTGAGTGATGTGCCAGTGCAACTAGGGTGTTATCTAGTAAATTCTAGGCTGCATCATTGGTTCCTTGATTGTTTTCAAGATGGTTCACAATGAAGATGTCTTTGGTTAACTCTACTAAGTATTAAGGAATGGATACACAATAACGGAGGAAGAATATGCATGGCAATTCAAGAGTGGATTTGAGTTTAACACACGCACTTTGGTAGAATAGAATATGTATGACAACTTATATGAGATATTTTTCACTATCTTTCTAGTAGAATTATACAAGTGGCTTACTGCCTATGCATCTCAATAGAATTAGAGGTATCACGTACTTGTCCTGGATAGAGGAATAATTTCAGGCCCTCTATGATGTTGATCGATCGGACTAGCACAGTAGATACATGATTTTACGATGTTCTAAATAGTTATATTCTAGAATATTCAATTTTGATGCACTCTTTCCTAGAGGTAGCTAAATTCTAGTTTTTCCAGTATCCAAGAGGAACATATTTGTGAGGAATTGACAAGTGATCAAGATCTTAATGGTAACTTTAAACCTAGAGAGTAGACCAATGGCTAACCAAACTTCACCACGTGTGAGGGAAGGAACACGTTTAGTTTAAGATGGCAGACCTAGTGGTAGAAAATTAGAGAGAGGAAAGGCAGCTTAAGTATAATGAGGTACATGAGAGGGAGATAGAGAAGTAGTGTTAGTTGCAGAAAGTATGGCATTGAGGAGAGATGGATCGTGAAGGATTTATAGCTCATGTAGAAGACATGGAGCAGGACACATCGAAACTCCCCATCTTGAAAGCATGATAGATATCCCTTCTCGCCTTCACATAGAAGTGTGCTAGAAGAGACTACTTGGACCATGGGTGCACATCTTAATCCACTTGGTGACCTAGCCTTTGCGCTTGGTTTTCAGTATCTAGTATGACAAGTAACCAGAAAAATAACTTGGGAAGTAGGAGAGCAGGAGTAAGTCAGGGATCAAGTACATCAATGGTAGGATAGACAACTTCAATGTTATATGGAGGAGCATTCTTAGGCACATCATCCACACAAAATGTGAGCACGTAGAATGTTGGATTCACCTCTGGAAGTGGAACTACCTCACAGACTATAGGGGTTCAGTATAGTACTTTGGCGAGCACGAGGGAGTACATCTACAGTCCTACTCTAGCTATAGGTGGTGGATCGGGAGGTATAGGTGGTTTGAGTTCCATTTGATCCGGTGGTTCTTGAGGTAGAGGAAACACAAGAGGTTCTGGATCAGGTGGTTAAGGCCCACAACAACCACAGAATATCTATATGGAGATGTCTCTTCATCTCCCAAAATATAGAGGCATAGAGGATGTTGTTGAGCATGTGCATATGTGTGAAATATTGTGGTGTGCTAAAGGGATCATAGCTACTGAGTGAAATTCAAGTCAATTCACTACTACATTACAGGGGTGCGCACACAACTAGTATAGGAAGTTTGACCCTGATCAAACTTGTGTGGATTATGCAGCACTGAGGGATGCTTTCTTGAAAGAGTTTCATATCCTTGAGTTTGAGCAGAAGATTATAAGTGCGCTCAAGGATATCAAGCAAGGAACTTCTGAGAGTGTACATGAGTATGATGCTCATTTTAAGACACTTCTATCTAAGTTATCTTATGATATTCACACTAGCCATCATGCACAATGGTTCGTTGGAGGATTGATTACACATTTTAGAAGGGCGTTGTCACATAAGACATACATGGATCCATGTGAAGCAATGGAAGCAACTTTGCATGCTAAGGTAGTTAGAAGCATTGACATTGGCATTAGTCCATTCCTAGAGGCATAGATTCTAGCTAAGGCAAAGTAGTTAGAAAAGTTGTCAACAAATTCATCCCATGAGACGCACTCAGAATTTGGTCTACAAATTGTGAAGTAGAAGGTCACACCAAGGATAGTTTCCCTCACAAATCTATACACTCATTACTATTGGATTGTGATATTTTCCATTTGAATCATGATGCTAGTCATTGTCCTTTGTTACAGTGTGCAATAAGGAAGAATGTATCTTGTTTTTGCAAGATTTATAGGTCCATGAACCATGATACTAAGGATTGTTGGTTGATTGGTAGAACCAAGATGTTATAGATATTATAGTATGACGAGAAAAGTATAACTGATAACTCTAAGGATAGGAATGAGCACCAAGATCGAGATCATAATCAAATGCGCTATGATAGGAATGAGGGGTGTTTTGAAGGAGGTCATGGAAGGGGACATGGATATCGTGGTGGATATGGAGGATGAGGCCAAGGTGGAGGAAGAGGAGAGTTCCCTCATGGAACATGTTATACGTGTGGATCTCCTGACCACTATAGGCATGAATGTCCTCTAGAATATTACATGTTCTTTCTACGGAAAGAACCATAGCTATGAAGAGTGCCCAAACTTATATGAGCATCTAAGTAAGTAGCATAAGCAAGAAAACAAAGGTGTCAAGATGGTTAGAATCCAAAGCACATGGTAGTAGGTTAGTGGATGCCCAAGATTGCGAGAGGGACTGAGGCATTGATAGTGAAGATTACTACACGCACTAAAGTTTTGCATGCAAGAGATTCATTGCACCGAAGCCTACGATCACCAAGGAGGAGGTTTTGCATCCGCGGTACCCATATCCTTCTCATCGAAGGAAGTTTACCAAGATACCATGGAAGTGCTAAGGAATCTTCATGGTGAGATACAATACCTAAAGGAGAAAATAAAGCATCGAGAGATAGTTCAAACTAATATCAATGATCTATGAGAGGTCTATAAAATGTTGTGCCAGGAGAATATTATTCCACTATTAGGAAGTTGGTTAAAAGGGAACACTCCATGCGCAAGTCTTGAGACCGGACGGTAGATTCTACATGTAAATATTCCCCTTGATAGCATTGACTATGAAAACTAAATTACTTTGAATTTTTTTGTGGATGGGTGGCTGTTGAACAACATATTGATTGATACAGGTGCGAAGTTAAATGTGCTTACATTAGATGCATGGGTACAAATGTGGAGGCCTCCATTATAGCCATCATATAATGTGTTGTTTATGGAAAATCGACTAACGCCACTCCCATAGAAGTCTTGAAAGATGCATATATAACTATCAAGGGCCAAGTTCACTGGGATTTTGAGGTATTAGCATTTACTGTAGCGAGATAATTTTCTAGCCCGCTTGGATGCCCTTAGTGTTATGTGAATAATGCTGACTTAAGATTCAATAAGGGGTATATCAGCTTTGAAAATAAGGAGGAAAGGGTTGTCATACCTTTGAAAGATGGAAATTATACACCATATGTTGAACTTACAAGTGAGGAGGATTTAAACAGAGTCTATGTACACGTTATTCAGGACCCGAGTTCAATGAGCCATCAAAAGAAGGCATCCTACAATGGGAAGATTCTCATTTTTTATTGATACTATGAGTATTTCTTGAAAAAATTGGGCTCATGGTACATATGAATTAGTAGGATGTGAGGTGAAAAGCATGGTTGCATGTAAGAATTTACTTCATTCGGTTCGATGGATAGGTAGCACAATACCTTGGTATACTAGGGACATAAGATCTTCCTACCTTTCTAAAGGCCATGGAAATACAAAGTGGATAGATCAAATTAAAAGGAGAGATATGTTAGTATATACACTACATGGGAAAGCAAAGGCGCTATGGTGTTGGTCCCATTATTGAGTTTGCATAATGTGCCTTGTTTTTCCATGACCGAATATGCTCACAAACGTTTCATTTTTTTATTTCATGGTCTGCAGTTCACATTTTCCAACTGAATACCTTCGTAACTGCCCTCAATGTTGTTATTCTACCCTAAATTGAAGTAAAATCCAAGTTCCCCCATTTGTGCCCTGATTTATTCATTTTCACGGGTTGTACCATTTTCTCCTTTGCCAAATCGTGAAAGAGTTTGAAATTGATCAAATCCTGAATTCGTGCAAGCTTTTTCCCAATCCCAAGGTCGCAAGTGATGTCAAAAAATGATTCAGTGGGTTTAAAAATGAAGAAGTCTACCCTCCTTGTCAAAATTTTCAGTTTCTAGGGCATCTTCTGCATTTTTTTATGTATTGATGGTCGTACGGGTTTTTACCCATCAAGTTTATCATTGCAGAGTTTATGCTGACGTGGCAGTCTCTCATTGGGGAAGGTTAAAAGAATATTATAACTTGTTGTTTTTTTTGAATTTTGGAAAAAAGAAAATATTTTCCCACAGCCCCGTAGTGCTACAGGGATGTGCTTACGTGGCACGATGTGATTGGTCGAGGAGTGGCGGGTGGCGGAAGTCACTTAGGAAATTTTTCTTCCATTTTGGAAAAATTTCTCAAAATCAAATTTTTGCCCGAAGGCCCGCAGTGAATGGCATAATGACATGTGGCAAAGAATGGTTGGGTTGGTGGCAGGGGGTAACTTAAAACCTTTTCTTCATTTTTGAAAAATTTGTTAATGTTAAATTTCGACACGAAGGCCCACGCCCAATGGGAAGGCGACACGTGGCATGGGACGATCAAATGGGCGACAGTGGATTTAAAATAAATTCAAATTTTTGGGCTCAAAATGTCATGGAAAATAAGGACACGAGGGCTCATGCCCAATGGAATGGAAACAGTGTCCATGGGAGTAAAAGAAAAGTGGGGTGATGCGTGTTTTTGGATTTTTGACTTTGAAGGCAAAATTTCAAAGTAACATTTTGAGCCGATCTCTGCGTGAATCACAAAGTGTGACACATATGTACAGGATGAAATGGAGGGGCGGAGGCTTGGAGGTAGTTGAATTTTTAACTTCAAAAGTTAAGAAGGAAAATTGTGGCTCGAGGTCCCTCCACCAATGAACAATGGACACGTATCCAACATTTGATGGAATTTTGAGCACAGAGGAAAAATAGAAAACGTTCCAAATTTGGTGAAAAATCTCTAGGTCAAAAATAAAACCACGAAAAATTTTGAGGGTCATCTCCACATCCAATAGGACAACAACACGTGGCATGTTTGAAGGGAAAGGAAAAATGTGGGCTGCGCATGAGATTTTGTGCTCATGGGGAATGAAGGTAAATTTGGTGAGTCGGCTCCGTATCCAATGGGAGAGCGACACATGGCAGAGAAACAACAGGGCGTTTGGTGGCGCGAGAACATTTTGAGAAAAATTCCTTTTCTCAAAAAAAGGAGAAAATTTTTCATTTTGGCTCACAATTTTCAATGAGGTCCACAGGAGGACACGTGGCATATTCGAGGGGCTCACGGGAAAATTTTCAAAATTTTGCCAAGGTCAAAAAAAGGTTCAAAATGTATTTTTAGGATTTGGGGCTGCCCAATTGTATTTGGACACGTTTCCCACCCCATCCAAATAAAAAGAGGAAGAATATTCTAGATATCATCGACACGTGGAGGGCGAACTTTAAAGTTTATTTTAATCAATAGCGATTGTGCATTTTCATTTTTGGGGCGCAATGGAGCTCCAAGAAGTGTGTAATCATCATTTTTACACCAAAACACATGAAATTTTATATGAATCTACATCCCTTCGACCTTATAAACACAATGGAATCATTTATTTGAGATGATTTAGTGCCCTATAGTGTTTTTCATGAAATATTTTCCTCAACCCGTGAAAAACACGTGAAAGGTGAAACTAAAAAGTTGCAGAGTTAAAAATGGTGAGGGAAAAAGGTGAAAAATGATTTCCAATGCATGTTGGCACGATGGAATGCCAAAAATGTTACCCTAGGATGGACGAGGATCGAGTTCATGAAATATTTAAAAATATTTGTGCATCTCTGGCATTTCGTGAGTCATTTCACGATTTTATATCATTTTTCATCAAATGGATAAGGTTTTATAACAAATTTGATCCTTTTGGCATATTCTTTGCTTGGGATGCAAGGATCCAAGTTGGAATAGGGTATATCATGTATTTTGGAAGAATTTTTGTAAATCTATTGAGAATTTTGGAGAAGGAGAGAAGAATTTTCACAGGGAAAACTGGAAGGAGTCCATTTCCTTTTGGAGAAACTACCTGAGAGCCATTTTTATTCCAATTTACATCAAATGTTCATCATGTTGAGTTGGTTTCAGTTGTAAATCCATCAAAAAGCTTTGATATTGTCTAAATAACATTCCCTTGCTGATATATTTGATCAAATTCTTGGATTAACTAGTTTTATCTCTTAGCAAAGCTTGCATACACTTGTATTTTAGTATGTTTTCAATCTATGTTTCATGCTCATGTTGCAATCTTGTGTTTGGGATATTTATTGGTCATGCATGGTCTCATTTCTTGTAGATGGTTTGAAGGCATTTTTAATATTCCATTCAGAAGAGCATTCATTTGAGTGGAGATAAACAGATTTAAATTCATCTTACCTTCCTTGTAAATTGAGGGTGTTTTTAAACTTTTGGGTGTACCTTAGGACATGATCTAACAAGGGGTTCTAAATGCTTTATTGATATTTTGCTTCAAGCCTTTGTGGCAAGTTATCAAATTTTGTATGGAATAGTGTAGATTTGGGCATCCATATGTGCACACATCCTGGTTGAAAGAGCACTTCAAATTCATTGAAATATCTCTGTTGTTTAGGTGTTGTAATTCTTTTGCAAGGTTTCCCAAAGAAGGTGATGACTCCTAACTACTCTTTTCCCAACATATCTCATCATAATTTCACTTTAAACTAACTCATCCTACCTACAATACCCCTACATCTACATTGTGTGTCCACAAAATAATTCAATCCTTTCACAAAAATGCACAAAGTTGATCAAGGTTTTATCATGTCTTTAGCAGCTCTAGCTTTGTTTTGAGAACATTTCCATCATTTAGTAGTGACAGCTCCTTTGAGTTTGGATAATGGATATTTGATCATGTTTTCACAAAGCCTCCTCCACATCATACACAAAATACAAGGATATCTCCATCTCCTTACCATATAGGGGCTGCAATATAGGTTCTCTTACCTTGGTTGATAGGCACAATCTAAAATAGTGAGGGTTAGATCAAAACCCTTATGAAGGTGCTATCCACTCCCTCAATTCTTGAATGCAAACAAGTAGATAGGTGTGATCCCTGGCTATAAATGACATATAAAACATCTATCTATCCTTGAGTTTCTTGTGTAGATTCATGATGCTGTTCAAGTTGTGAAGGAGATTAAATTTGGATACCAACACCTGAGTGGCGCCGTTGCCGAGTAACTCTTGTAGTTTCTTGGTGGTTTTGAAGTACTTGAAAGGTTTGGGCATTTTAGTGATCAAGTATTTGAGTTGTTACATTCTTGAGATATCATTTCATACTTCAGATTTGGATGTTTTGGGTAAAAAATATTTCAAACTCAACCTACTCTTCTCATTTGCCAGTAGTTTATATGATTTGGATGCACTATTTTTGGTTGAATTAAGAAGAAGAAAATATGATTTGTAAATCCTTGCAAGTTTTCAGTTATAGCATGCATTTGATAGAATATTTTAGTGCTTTCTTGAAAAACTAAGGTGAAAATCCTTAGTGGCGACTCCATGCTGTTGGGATCTTGAAATACCAATTGTCTAACACATTTTTATCATTTGAAACTTGTTTAAATCTGTCAAACTGGAGGGAAGGAGATCCCTCTTCATCAAGGACTCTTCTAAGAAGTTTCTCACCTGAATCAAGAAGCTCATAACTATAAGGAAGAAGAGTGTGGAAAGTGGTTGGTGATTTGGTTACAAGGAAAGGAATCCCCATAGTTGAATTTGAAGGAGAGCAGCATATCATTGAATATTATAATTCATCTTCAAGTATATCTAATCCAGGTAATCTTCTTTCGATTTTCATTCTCCATCAGGTGAGGGACCTTCTTGTGTATTTAAAAACTTGCTCCTAAATCTACTTACTGTGGTTTCTAAGTTTGCTAAAGTCTATCAAGAGAGAGAGCCTTTGGGGGGTTATCATTTTAGAAATCAGTCATCCATTCCAATCAGACCCATTGCTACTCCTCATCAGCTTGTTTCACCTCCAAGATCACCCCCACCAAACAATATGGCTCAACCTAGACCTCCATTTGTTGTAAACACCTTTGGTCCTATAAATTTTGGAGGAATGGATGGTTATCCAAATGTTGTCCCACAGGATGTGAGAAATAGGTTACCAAAATTCCAAGGTAACAATGCCATAACTGGAGATCAACACCTCAAACTCTTTGTTAACATGATGGAAGACTTTGAAATAGAATTTGAGGATGTGTATATCAAGTTGTTTATCCATACACTTGAGGAAGATGCAAGAGATTGGTATAAAGCTCTTCCTAATAACTCTATTGATTCATGGACTGAGATGAGTAATGCATTCAAATTACAATATGGAGACAAAATAGATCCAAGGTTCCTTTTATCCAAGTTTGAGAATATCAAGAAAAACCCTAATGAGACCGTTCATGATTTCAATACAAGATTTAATAAGACATTGAGAAGGTTGCCTGTAATTTTGAGGCCTTGTGATGAATCTTGCTTGATCAAATATGCAGATGCATTTGATAAAAAGGTAGCCTATTACTTGAGAGACAAAAATCCTACAAACTTGAGGCAAGCTTTCACCATGGCACTTTAAATTGAAAATAATATTAAGGCTATTGGTAAACCACTTAAGAGGGATGGTGTGAAGCTAATAAACCCTAAGAAGCCTCAAGCTAGCAAGGGTACTGATTTGAAAGATGTTGTCAAGACTTTGGCAGGGGTTGTCAAAGAAATTTCCTACAAATTAGCCTGGGCTAAGAAAGGAATTGGGCAAAGTTCACAAGGACAGCAAAGAACTCAAAACCATGATATATTTGGCAATCATCCTAGGGGTGATCAAAGACAAGATGATAGAGGTAAAGGGCTTATTGGATCTACAAATAGACAACCCCAAGCACGTGAAAATAGAGTGGTGCCTGACCCTCTGACTGCAAGAGTTGCTACTATTCAAGAAGTTGTTGATATGGATTGGTGTGACAGATGTTTTCTTCCTCATCCACCATGTGAAATGGACCAGCAAGATATTAATGATGATAATGAAAATGAAATGGATGATGAAATTTGTATGATGGGAAGCTCTTCAGGCTCACAACAAGCAGCAACATCAACAGATGTGATAAGTGCAAGGACTGTTGTAACCTTTTGGGATTCAATAAAGAGGATACCATTTATTTCTCTTCCTTAGGGTCATGATGTCATTGTAGTTTAGGCTTTTGAAATTCCTAATAATGACTTTGAATATCTAAGGGCTTTAATGATCAATAAGTATGATGGTGGTATTCCTTCGAAGGAAGATAGACAATTTTTAATGAATGCTATGGTTGGTTAAGAAAAAGAGTACAATACTAGAAGTAAAGTTGTTAGAGGAGCTAGTCCTCAAACCAATCCAAAGACACCCTTGCTCACAAGCATTCCCAAAGATAATCCTAGAAGAGAAACAATTGCTAAGAACCCTACTGTCCAATGTAAAAATATCAGTCCTCTCCACACTCAAAGCCGCTAAGAATACTTCTCCATCTAATGAACCTGCTTGTTTCCCATCCAATGTTGTTTTGCTAAAGAATGTTCCATATGATATAGCCCAGGTATTGAGCCAAATTAAAGTGATTGTTCCCATTATTGAATTTCTTAGAATTCCTGAACACAAGAAAAGAGCTTTTGAATACTTGGGATTGAAGGAAGAAAAGAGTTTACCCAGCAGAAATGTGAATGTTGTTGAGAATCCTCTTCAAAGCATTGTTGGCCCTGAAACACCACCACCAATGGAAGATCTTGGAGAGGCACCTGAAGTGTATTTGGGGACGTCCTTGGTTGATTCCCAATTGAATGTTGATCCATTCTTCACAACTTTTCTCATAAAAGGTAGGTTGCTTCACAATTGCATGTTTGATTCCGGTGCATCATGTAATGTTATGCCTCTAGAAGTTATGAATGAGTTGGATATCAAGGTGACAGCAGCATATGGGAAGTGTACAGCCATGGATTCAAGGGAAGTGCTGGTTGTTGGATGTGTGAAGGGTTTAGTAGTGTAACTTGCAGCCTATCTGGGTAAGAATTTAAAACTTGATGTTGTAATTGTTGACTGCCCTGCCAAATGGGGTATGCTTTTGTCAAGGAAGTGGGCTGCAAGTGTTGGTGGTAGTGTTCAAATGGACATGTCCTATTCCACCATTCCCATTGAGGGCAGCCTTGTCAAACTCTATGGTGAAAATAAGATGTTACACTTGATTGAAGATCCCAACAATGCTTCTTATGAAGTGTTGTTTGCTGATGTAGATGTTGACAATTTCATTGGTTTTGCTAATGGAAAAGAGAATAAGATGGATAAATCAGAGTGCCTTGGTATGGTAGGTTCTCCATGGACATTACTATTTGATGGAGCTTGCTCCAAAGTTGGAAATGGTGCTGGTATAGTGTTGGTTTCCCCTAGTTTAGAAGAGTTTCCTTTTTCCTTCAAGCTCAATTTTGAATGTACTAACAACATTGCTGAGTATGAGGCATTATTATTGGGATTAAGGATTGCATGGAAGTATGGAGTAAAGGATATTGTTGCTAAAGGAGATTCAGAGCTGGTTGTCAAGCAAGTAAGAAAGTTGTATGCTACAAAAAATCAGCATATGAAACAATATAAGCATGTTGTTTGGGACTTGATTGAAATGTTTGATTCCTTTAACATTGTTTACCATGATAGAAGTCTTAATGCTACTGCTGATAAGTTGGCTGTTCTTGGTTCTAAATTTGATAATTGCACCGTTTCACCTTTTTGTGAATATGATGTTGAAGTGCTAACAAGGCCAGCTATCCCGGATAATGTGAAACATTGGCAGATTTTTGATGATGATGCACAAGTGTTGAGATTCTTACAATGCCAAGGAGATTTTGTTGGTCATAATATTTATTGGGAACCAATGGTATGCATGAATTAAGGTAGAGAAACTTTGTTTGACAAGGATATTATACAATTGAAAACAAATACCATTCCTAAGGGTCTTGTTGCACTTGAATCCAATTTTAGCAATGCTGATTGCATCATTAATAGAAAGATGTCTGCTTCAAGGGATGTGGAAGAGCACAACTTGGGAACTAAAGAAAAACCAAGGAAGATTTGGTTGGGCAGTCATCTCAGCAAAGAAGAAAAATAGTCCTATGCCCAACTTTTAAAGAAATATCAAGACTGCCTTGCTTGGTCTTATTCAAAGTTGAAGGCATATAGAGAAGATTTATTTCAGCATGAGATCCCTCTTGAGGCTAAAACCAAACCATTTAGACAAAAGAAAAGGCCTATTAACCCACTTCTTTCCATGAAAATGCAAGAAGAATTGAAGAAATTGAGAGATGGTGGCATCATTCAGCCTACTAGATACTCTTCTTGGGTTGCCAACCTTGTGCTAGTTAGAAAGAAGAACGGAGATATCAGAATTTGTGTGGATTTTAGGAATCTAAACAAAGCATCTATGAAGGACAACTATCCTTTTCCAAACATGGAGAATATGTTGCAGCTTGTAACAGGGTCAGAAATGCTTTCTACTTTGGATGGTTTCTCCGGATACAATCAAGTAGTTGTCAAAGAATCAGAAAGACTTAAGACAACCTTCACTACTCCTTGGGGGACTTATGTTTTTGTAAGGATGCCTTTTGGATTGATGAATGTTGGTGCTACTTTTCAAAGGGAAATGGATGTTGCTTTTGTTGGTTATATCAATGAATTTATTGTAGTTTATCAAGATGATGTGACTATTTTTTCAAGGCAGCGAGCAGACCATCTGCAACACCTAGAGAAGATGTTGATCAGATGTAGGGAGTATGGCATTTCACTTAATCCAAAGAAGTGTCATTTTGGCGTGCAAAAGGCCAAGTTGCTGGGACATATTGTATCTAAAGAAGGTGTTATGATAGACCTTGAGAGAGTGGAAGTAATCAACAAGGTGCCTATTCCAAGAACCAAGAAAGGTATCCAATATTTCTTTGGCCAAATCAATTTCATTAGAAGGTTTGTCTCCAATTTTTCTGAGCTAACTCTCCCAATCACAAGCATGCTAAGAAAGGACCAAGTTATTAAGTGGGAAAATGCTGCCATCTAATTTTTTGAAGGAATAAAGGATGCACTCAAGCATGCACCTGTTTTGGCAGCCCCAAACTATAAGATGCCTTTCCAAATCTTCTCTTTTGCATCCGAATTTACTATTACTTTAGTTTTACTACAAAAGGATGAAAATGGAGCTGAGAGGCCTATTGCTTTCTTTAGAAAGGCTTTACAAGTAGTTGAATTGAGGTACACAATTATGGAGAAACAAGCATTTGCATTAGTAAAAGCAACAAATATTTTCAGGCCCTACATTTTGAGTTCAAAGGTTATTGCTTATGTTCCCCACACCATGGTTAAAGACATCTTATCTGACATGGATATATAAATCAAGAGATGTAGATGGGTTAACAAATTACAAGAGTATGACATGGATATTCAAAAAAAAGTTGGTAAGAGGTTTGGGTCTTGCCAAGCTCATGGCTGAGAGTAATTTGCAAAATGTAGAAGTGAATCAGCTAGGGGAAGAAAGGGCAGATCTCCTTGACAAATTGATGAATTCTGAGTGGTACAAGGATGTGGTCTATTTCCTCAAGAACTTATGTTGTCCCAGTCACTTAAATAAAAATCAGAAAAGAGCCCTCAAGTCGGCTTCTAAGAAATACATCATAAATGACTTGGGTGGCTTGGAAGAACCCTGAAGGTGTCCTCTTGAAATGCATAACTAAAGATGAAGCTCCCAAGTTGATTGCTGATTTCCATGGGGGAGTTTGTGGAGGACATTTTTCTGGGAGAGTGACAACACAAGATTTTAAGAGCTGGTTATTGGTGGCCAACTCTTTTCAAAGATGCAAACTGGCTAGTTAGAAGGTGTGATAGTTGCCAACATTTTTCAGGAAGATTGAAAGCTTCAGGCTCCCTTCCTTTGCAGCTTCTAAATCGTGTGAAGCTCCTTTTAAATAATGGGGAATGGATTTTATTGGTGAGATTTCAGATCCTTCTAGTGCTAGTTACAAATGGATCCTGTGTAGAATCGATTATTTTACAAAATGGGTTGAGGAAATTCCATGTAGAAAGGCAACACACCAAGTGTTAATGGATTTCTTGCTGAATCATATCATATGCAGATTTGGGGTTCCATTTAAGATTGTGTCTAATAATGCTATGTGTTTTAGAGCCAAGCCTTTGATGGCAATGTGTGATGAATATGGGATAAATCTGACCTATTCTTCAAACTATAACCCACAATGGAATGGGCAAGCTGAATCAAGTAACAAGAACTTGCTCAAGATCATTAGAAGAACCTTGGAAATCAACAAGAAGAAGTGGGGATAATAGTTGAATTTGTAGTTTGGGATGATAGGATAACTCCAAAAAGATCAACCGGTAAAATCCCATTTGAACCGGTGTATGGAACTCAGCCTTTGCTTCCATTACACTGTAATTATCCACTTTTCAATTTGCTCAACAATTGGAAGATCAAGAACATGGCCCATATGAATCAAGAATCAATCAGATCATTGAGTTGGATGAATAAAGGAGAGCTTCTCATCAAAGGCATGTCAGGTTTAGGGAGAAATTGAAGAAGTTGTTTGATAAGAACGTCACCCCTAGAGCTTTCAAAGTGTTGGAGATCTAGTTTTGTTGTAGGATAGTAGGCATGAAGATAAGGGAAAGCATGGAAAGTTTGATGCTCTATGGATGGGCCCTTATGCCATTGATATCGTGGATTGGAGAAAATACATTTTTCTCAAGGATTTGGATGGGGATTTCTTTGGAGCTTCCGGTTAATGGCGACATTTAAAACATTTCTTGGATTAAATCCCCATGGGAGGTATGCACAAGTTGTACATTTTGTATAGCCCTTGTTGTTGTTTTGTCTTTTCCTTGTTCTTGCTATTGTTGGCTTGTGGTTTTCCCTTTTGTCCTTGGCAACCATTGTTGGTGTGGTTTTCTCAGTCTATTTTTGGTGGAAATTCTAGTTTTTAGGGCTGCTCTGCATGTTTTGACTCCTTGCCCAATGGATTTTTGGCACTTGGTCTACGTCTTATTCTTATGGCACTCACTGGGAGTGCCCATCCCTCAGGCAAGAGCCAATGTTGGTCCCATTATTGAGTTTTCATAATGTGCCTTGTTTTTCCATGACCAAATATGCTCAAAAACATTTCATTTTTTTTTATTTCATGGTCTGCAGTTCACATTTTCCAACTAAATACCTTCGTAACTACCCTTGATATTGTTATTGTGCCCTAAATTGAAGTAAAATCCAAGTTCCCCCATGTGTGCCCTGATTTATTCATTTTCATGGGATGTACCATTTTCTCCTTTGCCAAATCGTGAAAGAGTTTGAAATTGATCAAATCCTAAATTTGTGCAAGTTTTTTCCCAATCCCAAGGTCGCAAGTGATGTCAAAAGATGATTCAGTGGGTTTAAAAATGAAGAAGTCTACCCTCCTTGTCAAAATTTTGGTTTCTAGGGAATCTTCTACATTTTTTCTGATGTATTGACGTTTATCGTACGACAGTGTTTTTACTTGTCAAGTTTATCATTGTAGAGTTTATGTTGACGTGGCAGTCTATCATTGGTCGGGGAAGGTTGAAAGAATATTATAACTTGTTGTTTTTTTTTAATTTTGGCAAAAAAAAAATCCCGCAGCCTCGTAGTGCTATAGGGATGTGCTTAAGTGGCATGATGTGATTGGTCGAGGAGTGGCGGGTGGCGGAAGTCAATTAGGAAATTTTTCTTCCATTTTGGAAAAATTTCTCAAAATCAAATTTTTGCCCAAAGGCCCGCAAATGAATGGCATGATGAAACGTGGCAAAAAATGGTCAGCCGGTGGCAAGGGGTAACTTAAAACCTTTTCTTCATTTTTAAAAATTTCTCAATTTTAAATTTCGACGAAGGCCCCCGTGCCCAAAGGTGACACGTGGAATGGGAGGATCAAATGGGCGATGGTGGATTTAAAAAAATTCAAATTTTTGGGCCCAAAACGTCATGGAAAATTTGGACCTGAGGGCCCGCACCTAATGGAAGGGTGACATGTGTCCATGGGAGCAAAGGAAAAGTGGGGTGATGCGTGTTTTTTAGATTTTTGCCTTTGGAGGAGAAATTTCAAAGTAACATTTTGAGCCAGATCTCCGTGCGAATCACAGTGTGACACGTATGCAGAGGATGAAATGGAGGGGTGGAGGCTTGGAGGCAGTTGAAGTTTTTTAACTTCAAAAGGTAAGAAGGAAAATTTTGGCTCGAGGTCCCTCCACCAATGAATAGTGGACACGTGTCCAACATTTGATGGAATTTCGGAGCGTGGAGGAAAAATGGAAAACCTTCCAAATTTGGTGAAAAATCTCAAGGTAAAAAATAAACCCATGGAAAAATTTGGAGGGTCATCTCTACATCCAATAGGACAGTGACACGTGGCATGTTTCAGAAGGGAAAGGAAAAAGCATGGGCCCACATGAGATTTTGTGCTCGTGGAGGAATGAAGGTAAATTTGGTGAGTCGGCTCCATATCCAATGGGAGAGCGACACGTGGCAGAGAAACAGTGGGCGTTCGAGGGCGTAGAACATTTTGAGAAAATTTTCCTTTTCTCAAAAAAGGGAGAAAATTTGTCATTTTGGCCTACGATTTTCAATAGGGTCCACAGGAGGACACGTGGCGCATCCAGGGGCTCACGGGGAAAATTTTCAAAATTTTCCCAAGGTCAAAAAAGGTTCAAAATGCATTTTTAGGATTGGGGGCCCGCCCCAATCATATTTGGACACATGTCCCACCCCATCCAAAGACAAAGAGGAAGAATATTCAAGATATCATCTAACACGTGGAGGGCAGAATTTTAAAGTTGATTTTAATCAACGGCAGCTGTGCATTTTCATTTTTTGGGCGCCATTGGAGCTCCAAGAAGTGTGGAATCATCATTTTTGCACCAAAACACATGAAATTTTATATGAATCTGCATCCCTTCGACCTTTTAAACACAATGGAATCATTTATTTGAGCTGATTTGGTGCCCTATAGTGTTTTTCATGAAATATTTTTCTCAGCCCGTGAAAAACACGTGAAAGGTGAAAGTAAAAAGTTGTAGAGTTAAAAATGGTGAGGGTAAAAGGTGAAAAATGATTGACAATGCATGTTGGCATAATCGAATGCAAAAACGTGACCCTGGGATGGATAAAGATCTAAGTTCATGCAATATTTAAAAATATTTGTGCATCTCTGGCATTTGGTGAGCTGTTTCACAGTTTTATATCATTTTTCATCAAATGGATAGGGTTTTGTAACAAATTTGATCCCTTTGGCACATTCTTTTCTTGGGATGCAAGGATCCAAGTTGGCATAGGGTATATCATGTATTTTGGAAGAATTTTTGTAAATCATTGAAAATTTTGGTGAAGGAGAGAAGAATTTTCACAGGGAAAACTGGAAGGAGTCCATTTCCTTTTTGGAGAAACTACCTGAGAGCCATTTTTATTCCAGTTTGCATCAAATGTTCATCATGTTGAGCTGGTTTCAGCTATAAAGCCATCAACAAGCTTTGAGATTGTCTAAATAGCATTCCCTTGCTGATATATTTGATCAAATTCTTGGTAAGATGAATTTAAATCTGTTTATCTCTTGGCAAAGCTTGCATACACTTGTATTTCAAATATGTTTTCAATTTGTGTTTCATGCTCATGTTTCAATCTTGTGTTTGGGATCTTTATTGGTCATGCATGGTCTCATTTCTTGTAGAGGGTTTTAAGGCATTTGCAATCTTCCATTTAGAAGAGCGTTCATTTGAGTAGAGATAAACAGATTTAAATTCATCTTACCTTCCTTGTAAATTGATGGTGTTTGTAAACCTTTGGTGTACCTTAGGACATGATCTAACAAGGGGTTCGAATGATTTATTGATATTTTGCTTCAAGCCTTTGTGGTAGGTTATCAAAGTTTGTATGGAATAGTGCAGATTTGGGCATCCATATGTGCACACATCCTGGTTCAAAGAGCACTTCAAATTCATTGAAATATCTTTGTTGTTTAGGTGTTGTAATTCTTTTGCAAGGTTTCCCAAAGAAGGTGATGACTCCTAACTACTCTTGTCCTAAAATATCTCATCAGAATTTCACTTTAAACTAAATCATCCTACCTATAATACCCCTACATCTACATTGTGTGTCCACAAAAGAATTCAATCCTTTCAAAAAAATACACAAAGTTGATCAGGGTTTTATCATGTCTTTAGCAGCTCTAGCTTTGTTTTGAGAACATTTCCATCATTAGTAGTGACAGCTCCTTTGAGTTTGAATAATGGATATTTGATCATGTTTTCACAAAGCCTCCTCCACATCATACACAAAATACAAGGATATCTCCATCTCCTTACCATATAGGGGCTGTAATATAGGTTCTCTTACCTTGGTTGATAGGCACAATCTAAAATAGTGAGGGTTAGATCAAAACCCTTATGAAGGTGCTATCCACTCCCTCAATTCTTGAATGCAAAAAAGAAGATAGGTGTGATCCCCGGCTACAAATGACATATAAAACATCTATCTATCCTTGAGTGTCTTGTGCAGATTCATGATGTTGTTCAAGTTGTGAAGGAGATTAAATATGGATACCAACATGTGGGTAGTCCATAGAGATAATCTTATAAATTGGGAAGAGATTGGAGTCGATTTGTCTATTAGGTTTATAAGAAATAATGCACATATGAAAAATTCCACTTATCATGGTGATCAACCTATTCAAAGATCACATTGAGCAATGTGAGAGACTCTAGACACTAGGATAGGAAGCATTACCACCTTCACTCTAGGTGCATATATTATATTCTATGCTACAAGGATGCGTAGAAGCCCTGGTATGTATATGCGTAACTACATCGAGAAATTGGGAAGTGGAAATGTTTGACTATAGGAATGATCCGACTTTTACTACTTCTCTAATAAACCTCAGTAGATGAGGCATTATAATTTGTCAAGCGTTTGACTATGGGAGTTGGTGAAAAATCATAAGAGCATATTCAGGAATTATTTTGTGAGGCGAGTAAGGAGCATGTTTTGACAAGGATGAAGAAATGGACTCCATATTACTTGAACGTGCTTTCCTTGAGAAAGAGAAAGGAAAGATGGTCTACATCGTGGATGACAAGGAAGTTGAGAACATTGATATTAAACATTCACAAGGGGTGTGTGATGTCTTGGACAAGTGTAGATAAGGATACACATGCCTACCAAAACCCATGAAGATAAAGAAGGTGAATATAGGTTCGAAGGTTGAGCCAAGGAGGCCATAATTGGAGATTACTTGAGTGGTCGATCGGAGAGGTAGTAAAGATCATCGAGTTACTCAAGGATTATCAAGACTTATTCCCATGATGATATCATTAACTTAAATGTGTGCATGAATCACTTGGGTAAATGAAGATCAAACTTAAGGATGGTGCATGACCAGTTAGAAATAGACCTTATACAATGAATCCTAATTTTCACGAAAAGGTAAAAGAATAAATTGATAAAATATTGAAATCGGCATTATGAAGTCCCTCGATGAGTCGAATGGGTTAGCCCAATGGTGATTAGTATCAAGAAGGACAGATGGATTAGGATATATTTGGACTACAGGGAGCTAAATGCTGCATGTGTCACAGATCCATTCCCTACGCCATTCACTGAGGAAATACTAGAAGGATTTACAGGGCGCAAAATATATTCCTTCACAAATAGATTTTTTGGGTATCATCAAGTTAGGATTGTTGAGGAGGATCAATAAAACCAACATTTATGACTGAATGGGGCATTTTTCCCTATATTGTGGTGCCCTTTGGATTTAAAAACATGCCTATTGTATCATTGTGCATAGTTGTTTAGGCATTCAAATATTTTATTCACAACTTCTTATAGGTCTACCTAGATGATTGGACAGTATATGGGCTTGTGAAAGATCATTGTGACAATCTACACTTAATATTATAATGATGTAGACAATTGAGTATCTATTTAAACATTAATAAGTGCATATTTTCTATGTCATTTGGGATACTACTAGGACATATAATCTATAAGGAATGTTTGCTAGTTGATCTAGCTAAGGTTGCTTATTTTTGTCTTGGAAGTGCCTACTAGTCAAAGTGAGGTGTGCGGATTTTTAGGTCATATAGGATATTATAGAAAATTCATCAAAGGGTATGTCCAAAATTGCTGCACCCTTGGAATAATTATTGAAGGGGAAAGGTATATTTTATTGGGGAGAACTATAGTAACGTGTGTTTGAGATATTAAAAGAGAAACTTACTACCACGCCCATTCTGCGCTTTCCCTCATGGGATAAACAATTTCATGTGCATGTGGATGTTTCTCGGCATGGCCATTGGTGTTGTATTAGGTCAACATAGTGAAGGTATTATAGATCATCCAATCTATTTTGCTAGTAGAAATTTGACTCTTCCTGAATGGAATTATACAACTACAGAGCGCTAAGCTTTGTCATTGATCTATGCATTGTACAAGTTTCGATAGTACTTGTTAGTAACACCATTTGTGTTTTATACAGATCACATGGCATTAAAGTACTTGGTTAACAAGCCCATCTTACAGGGGCATATATGTAGATGGGTGCTCCTATTTCAAGAGTTTGACTTCACATTTGTGGTGAAGCTAGGGAAAAGCAATTCTGGACCAAACCATTTATCTAGAATCAATTTAGGAGAGGATGCCCATACAATTGAAGAAATAATGTCGGATGTACAGTTATATAGGTTATAACACATGCCCATAGAATTAGAAGACATTTTTGTATTTCTAAAAATAGGTATGGCAACTGAAGGAATGAAAGCATTAGAAAATAAGTAGCTTCCTATATGTGTGGCACCATTTATGTTAATCGGTGGTGACCTTTACAAACTAGGTAGAGATGAAGTGTTACGTCATTGTGTATTAGAGCATGAGCGTAAGGATATCATGGAAGAAGCTCATGGTGGTATTGCAGGGAGGCCATTATACGAGGTGATGTGACTACCCGGAAGATCTTAATTATTGGATTATGGTGGGAGACATTGTGTAAATACCGTAAAGAATATGATAAGGCATGTGATCATTTTCGGTGCCTAGAAAAACTAGGGCAAAGAGATGAGATGACTTTGAGACCGATTACTAGTGCAAAACCATTTGAGAAATGGGCCATTGACTTTGTAGGACCTATTTCTCCAGCTGCGCACTAGACTGGATCACATTATATCATTACTTGCACATATTATCTCACATAGTGGGTAGAAGAAACACCTATAAAGGACTATACAATAGCTACAACAACTAGGTTTCTATGTGATAATGTTTTTACATGATATGGATGTCCTTTAAGTTTGACAAGTGATAGAGGTACCCACTTTTTGAATGAGACAATCAAGGTCCTATTAGATCAGTTTATGATTACACACCATAAAACTACACCATATCATCCTCATGCAAATAGAACTCCCGAGGCTTTCAAATAAATTTTGGGTCAGACTTTGACAAAATCTTGTGATTTTGGAAGAAAGGATTGGGATGACAAAGTTTCAATTTTTCTTTGGGTATATAGAACAACTTACAAGAGATTTAATAAATCCACACCGTTTAGGTTGGTGTTTGGCGCGAAACTATTCTTCTTATCAAATTTATGTTACCTTCTTTATGTATTGCACATGTTGGAGGTATAGCTGATGAAAAGGATTTAGAAGAATGTATTGAAAAGATGATTCAATTGGATTAGCGCTGAGCCATAACACAATGGATTGAGTAGGAAAATACCAGTAGCGAAGGCATGACATGACGAAACATAAGGGATAAGAAGTTTGAGATTGGACAAATGGTACTTCTTTATGACTCAAATTTATTGCACCATCTAGGAAATCTCAAAGTACATTGGTTGGGCCGTATGTTATCGAGTTCTATACTTGAATCAGTGCTTGCCAATTAGAAGCACTTGATGGAACACGACTCTGGTTACTTTAACGGGAGTACGTTGAATCCCTACTATAAATAATTCTTCATGGTGTTTGTAATAAGGTAGTGTTTCCATTTAGATTATGTTTTCAATTATGTATTTCCTTAATGTATTTCCTTCATTTTCACTATGGTTTGTCAATTTAGTTGTTGTTTTTACGTAATAAGCATGCTTGCATGCCTGAAGCTAATTATTGTATGAAGAATTATTATGCATAGAGAAGCTGTACATAAATTTAGTGTGGGGTGGTTGTACATATCCAAGAAATAGACTGTGGGTATTGAAATGTGAATGGAATAAGTCATTACGGGTGTGCTTTAATTCAAAATAAGATTGCTTCTCAAAAGTTACCAAGGATGGAGATGAATGAAATAACACTATGACATAAGGTAAGCGGAGGCCATGATAGCTACTGAGAGAAGGTACAGTGACGAGGTACTCGGGTGCAGGAGCACATGTTGAAGAGAAGTCTATGAGTAGAGGGTAGGAAGGAATGCTAGAAGGTTATAGCTGGGGGTGCAAAGATGTACCATGCGGAATGAATAGATTTGGTCAATGAATGAGGGGATATTTGGTAGGTGAAGGAGCAATAAATGCATCAAAATTTGAAAAATTTATATAAGGATGGGATGTGGATTCATTTTTACCATTGTGACTAAGAGTATTTGAAGAAAGAGCCAAGTGTGAAGATCCAAGTGATCGAGTTAAGGTGTGAAGGGTGTGAAACCAAGCATGACAACTAGATCTATGCAACAAGAAGCTTGCGTCCTTAGTGGTGAAGGGTTTGAGTGAAGCAGGGAGATAGAAAAGAGTTAGGTTATGAAGTTTCCACCTAGGGCATAATTGAATTGAGCTAGGGTTTGATTTGTAGAGTTATAGAGTTGAAGATGAGACATTTACAAGGTAAAAATGGCACCGAAGAAGGCATCTACAACAACAGTAAAAGGAAAGAAGAAGGTGGTTGTTGAGGAGGAAGAGATGGCACCTAAAAGCCATTTTTTAGAGATGCAATATCCAGAAGGATTCATCATCAGCCAAGAATGGGATTCACCCATTAGAAAGAGAAAAGTGAGTGAATACAATCATAGGACTTTGGAGAACAAGGAGTTCGATACCTTTCTCCTTGCTAGAATGAAAAAGCACATGGCAGAGGACATGTTAGTATATAACGATGTGGGTGAGAATGTTTTGAAGGGAATTAAGGTCTACCAGTTATATGAGCTTCCATATTTTGGGAAGTATGAGCCCTTGTACGGTGGCTCATGAGTAGGGTGCACGAATACTTCTTCTACTTTGCAAGACGTAGAGTTAGAATCTCATTTATGCTTCTCTCATTTGTTATAGGGTGAAGACCACAAGAGAAGATATAAAAGGTGATCTTATAGATAAAGCCATGATTTAGAATACTAGATAGGAGTTGGGATATCGAAGGGTCCACATGGAATGGACATCGACAAATTGAAGAAGCTGTCCGATTGTATAAGCTGCAGCAAAGATGACTTGTTACTAAATTGAATGATCGGGAGGGTTTGTCATAGGTAAATACTATGTGGTTACATGTGGTGCGTAAGATGTTATAAGGGACAATCTAAAAAAATTCAGGCTATATTGCAGAGAAACTAGTCGAAGAAGTGCACACATGAAGGAAGATCAGCTTTGGGGCTATTCTGTTATCACCTGGTACTCATGGAGATCAAAGTACTAGATCGACCGAAGGAGAAATTATGGGAATACCCCATTTAGAAAAATTCCCACCTGAAAGACTCAATAAGTATCTATCAAGGGGGAATGACAAATGATGTAAAGAAAAGGGTGGAGAAGTGGTATGATAGGTTCTTCACGGCATTTGGGGAAGAGTGGCACATCCCAAAGGACCTACCAAAGAAAGTGGTAGGGAAACAAGTTCAATTTTCTGTATGTCATCATTTTTGCATTGTATGCTTCCCAATGAGATATGGAGTCTAGATCCCTTGGTATAAATTTCCTTACACATTCACTGCAAGGTATTTCTATTCATTTGTTCATAGATTTATAGACACGTGCCGACTAATCTTCAATGCAGATAAGGTAGACTGTGACTACCATATGTTGAGGAAGAAGTATGTGTATCCTAATAGAAGTGCTTATACAGAGAGGATCATTTTAAAGTACTTGAATATCAAGCTAATAAGTTTGGTTGTAGCAGATGTGGGGGTAGCATTGGTGTATCTCCAGTTGAAGCCAAAGATGGAGAATAACAAATATGTGGAAGGTGAGTTCGCACTTCCAGCACCACCAAAGGGAAAGCATACAATGTAGAACATCCCAGTGCCTAAGCCAACAAAGCCAATTGAAGTGTAGGATGAGGAGGATGAGTGCAAAGATAGTGGTGGTTTGGAGCATAGGGGTAGGAGACATCCTACAAATAAGGGTGAAGCTGAGTGCATCGTTACACCACCTCAGCCACAAGAGGGGGATGATGAGGACTTGAATGTAATCCAAGGGGAGCACAGGTTTAAAAGGGTATTTAGGAGAAAAAGGACCCAAGGTGATACTCCAATATTTGTGAACAAATCATGATTCTCTCCACAAAATGAGGTGACCACGTAGAGAATGAGGAAAGCGAAGTTGAATGAGGAGGTGAAAGAGTCAGAGGAAAGTTCACCTAATTCTCCTACACTTCCAAAGAACACAGAACAATAGGGTGAGGCATCAAAGGGAAAAGGAGAGGATGAGAAAAGACTATAGGAGACAATTACATAGGATGTTCAGGACATGCAGACACAAGTCCCGAATTTGGAGGCTAAAGTTCCTAAGAAGCAAAGGTCTAGAAGAACAAGTGGAGAGAATATTTTTCCAACCATGGGGTATACAGAGGATGTAGGAAAAATTGTTTTTGCTCGCTTCCATAGCACAATAAAATAGAAGGATTTATTTGGTGGGAGTTAATATATGAGGATATAGAGATTGTGCTCACTAGAAAGCAATTATCATGGTTAATGCACACCCACATGGATGAGCCTAACTTTTTTGTGTGTAAAGAGTCATGCATTTCGAGATGATTGAAGAAGGAACCTCAAGATAGACACATGACAATAAATCCTACTATCATGTCGAGACGAGCAAGTCAAGTAATGCATTGGTGAAATTTTTTGGTGAGGTGGCTAGAAGAAACATGGACAAAGCTGCCATAATCGAGCATCGTGCGAGGAGCTAAAGACAAAGGATGTAGAGATAGCATGCATAACATCGGATAGGGACTTCACGCAGAGAAGAAGAAAAAGGTGTTTATCAAAATCGTAGAGGAGATTGGGGAAAGTTTCATTAAAGCAAGGCCACACTTAGAGGCCAAGGTACCACAGACATTTCCCTCAGCAATACACTATGTAGGAAAGTTGGTGGACTTGGTACTTGAAGATGAAACTCTGCATATGCAAGCACCAAAAAGATCAGAACAAGATGTTGAATGGGAGAAAACATTAGTGATGTGAAAGATTTCATCATATGAAGGGTTGTTACAAGCATTATAGGAAGTATTAAAGAAAGCGGACTAGGATTTGAACATATGCATAGCTTCAAGGCGATTATCAACATAAGGACCCAAGAAGAGAACAATGAGGTCTAGAAAGTGATGAAATATGAGACATTGAGCCACATAGAAATATTGTCAATGGTTAAACAAAAGTGTGAGGCCCTAACAGTAGCACAAGAGCTGAACAAGACTCGGCTTGAAGAGCTTGGGAAGCTAATTGCATAGAAGATGAACCTTTTATAAGGAAGAATGACATTAATGTCCAATGTTGTGTTTTTCTACAAAATTTGAAAGGAGAGATTGCGAGGGATGATTTGGAATCCAATGCTATGGAAATCCTAGAAAAATTAGAGCAAGTACTCACTGAATGGTAGGTTTTGGAGGCCAAAATAAAAGAGGAGTATCCAGAGTTGATACTACAAACTAATACAAAGGAGGCTGCCTCATAACCTCATAGAAATTATTTATTTATCTACATTCTTTCATTCTTATTCTTTCCATTATTCTATTCTTTCCTTCAATATTCGAGAGATACCCATTGTCGGATTACAATGAGATTAGTGTATGGTAATGTTGATCAAAGAATACTTTTCAAAGATCACACAAGGAGTCTGCATAGGAAAGAAGGCTAGGATCAAAGGCATGGAAGGATAGGAAGGACACTGTGCATGGAAAGCAAGTTTAGATTTTAGGACTTAGCTGATTATGAGCATGAAGACCTATTTTTAGAAGATGGCATGCAGAACACACCAACGATGTAGAGACATGCATTCCATGCATTGTCTATCTTTGGAGAAGTAGTTCATAGTGTTTATGCATGGAGACAAGCTGAGAATAGAATTAACACTTCATTTAACTACAATAGGACTATAGATACCACACTTGCATGTGGGTCTATGCTTGTAAATTGCATGTGGCTATCAATATCATGTGGCCTACTTTTGGAATAGATAAGTGGTGAAGGGAAAGTCCCCAATCTATATATATATATATATATGATGATTAGGTACAGAGAGAAAGGGAGAGATGGATGTATGTTTTTGGTGGTATGTATGTGTAATAGAGAATATACACATATGACTGAATCATTGTATCAATTCCATATGTGCATTGGTATAGACTGATAATACTATAAGGAGCTTCTATACTTAATAAAGATGGAAGATATTGGCTGAATCTAAGTGTCATTTTGTGTGTAATTGAGTAGTGCATGTTATTGATTCAATCATGATTACTTTTTAAGCTTTTTCTTTCATAGATCTATGGGTAGCATGCATTATAGAATGATGGATTAGTTATGAATCTATATGTTTCCTCCTTCATCATGCTAACATCCTACTACAGCAACCCTAAAGAGGGACCTGCTACCTTTGCGCACTTTGAGTGAGCACTCAGTCTATGCTGAGTGATGTGCCAGTGTGACTAGGGTGTTATCTAGTAAATTCTAGGTTGCATCAATTTTCATTTTACTTATTTATCTAGGAAAAATGTCTAGAATGTTCTTATTTCCAAAGAGACATATATGGGATAGATGTGACACCATGAAGCTTCTAGAACAGGCCATAGACAAAGACACCTAATCTAGAAGAAACTAAAAATAGAACCAAGTTTGAAGGCATTGGTAAGGTTACTATCAAAGCTTGTCTTATCTTATTTGAGCTGATGAAATAATTTAGAAACAATTAATGTCTGTGATAATTTGAAGAGGCATGATTGGAATGTTTTGCCAATGTTTTCAAAAAAAATTAGGAACTACTATAAGAATAAGTCCCTTGATCACAAATTTATGAAATGAAATGGCATATGAAAATGCAATGTAGATGCAGAAATGTTCATGTGGAAATGTACGTGAAACTACATGTCATGATGGCTAAGGTGAAGAAAGTTGATGAATATTGAAATATTCACCCCAAAAATTACACAACAGAGAACCATGATCCTCAAAATTTTCGTTCTCTTGATAAAGGCTTGTTATTCTAGGTTTAAACTTATAACCCTTTCCCAAAGTGTATATTTCCATTCACTAAAATCATTTTTCTAAAAGAGGCGTTCGTTCATCTCTTTGTCATGTTCTTGAGACATGGTGTGTGGGTGAGCATGACTATGCTACTTAACCTTGTTTCCTATAGAGAATTGTGTTTACTTGTGATCCTTTACGAAGGATGAGGCCTTGCCCCATGAATATGAAAATATTAGTTTCAAATGCACATGGGTTGAAACCGGGGTTTAGAATACCACAACCCTCATAGATGGTTTTGATGGGCATCATTTCAATCTCAAATTTACCTTCATCATTTATTAATTATATCATGTTTATAGCTAGACCTAGGTCATTGGAGGGAAGAGATGTTAAACCAAGAAGACTACCCATCCCCTATGGTTTAAATGGGAGGAAGATCAGATCGTCACTCTATAAGAGTTTTATAATTTTTGCTATGGTTTTAGTGGAAAATTTTTCCATAGATATTGATTTACCCATTTTTTTGCCACCTCAAGCTGTTTTTGGGTCAATGACTTCACCTTCGGCTTGGGCTGATTGGGAATAACTCTTTTGATGGACGTGGTTTTTTCAATTGATTCACAGGAATTTCATACTCCATATGGAATCATTTCTTCTTCTATAGGTTTTATAAGTGTATATTGAAGGTCTTAAGATCCCTTTAAGTGATGAAGACCTTCTTTAAATTGAGGAATATGATCTCCTGGAATAGGGTAGAGGCAATTGCCTTCATTCGATGAATCTAAGGTCTCCTAAGGATCATGTTATAACTTGTTTCCTTATCGATAATGTAAAACTATGTCAAAATGGTTCTTAGACCAAGTGTGACTGGAATAACTATGGTTCCAATTGAGGTCACTTTAAGACTTTCATAGCCTCGTAACATGTTTCTTGTAGAGGAACAATTTGTCTCTCCATATCCCAAATTCTACAAGAAAGATAAAGGAACCACATTTATAGTAGCCCTATCATCAATCATGGCTCTCTTAATGCAATTTTTATAAACTAGACTTATAAAAATAAGGCAAGATCACCTCTTTAGGAAATTCCAACATTAGATGGCATCTTGTCTATATCAAAAACAAACCCAATATCCCTATCATTTTGTCCTGGAGGATGTATCTCAAAGTAAATATGATTTGTGTAAGCACCAGGAGGTGGTGTAACATGGGTTAGATGACCAAGATCTAGTGCATTGAGTAACATAGAACAATGCATGAGTAAATTCTTCAACAAATCTAGAAACGAAATGCGAGAAAAGGTCTTGTTTAAATCCGATAAAAATCATAGGCTCCTACTGGTTTTGAGATTATAGGAATTTCATCCTGTGGGAAGGAAAGATGGGTAGGGGTTGTGAAACATACTCCTTCATCTGATTTGTTTCATTAATTTCTGACTCGACCTCTATCTCAACTAAACCCAAGATTTTTATATTATCATTTGAACCAAGGTTAGGAGAAACCGAGAGTTTTCAAAAGTTGAGGCTTCATGGTTATTGTTTCCTATAAGAATACCCTTGTTTATATTTTGAGGATTCACTTGGGAATCCCCAAGATGTTTAGGGTTCACATTTTGAGGTGTGACAGGTCTAGTATGACTAGGTTGTGGGTTTGTTTCAAGATTTGCTAGGAACATGTCTACAAAGAGATGCCTTTGGTTTTCAGGAAGTCTTTATAGAAACTTATTGCAATCATGGCATGTCCTTTCTTCATTACCTCAAACCTTATGGAAACCAAAATATAGGTTAGGTTCGTAATCTCTTGGGCTTTTATAAACATCTTGTTGTTGTTTATTATAATCTTGGTTATAATTTTGAAATTCATTATTATAACCATGATTTTTTTCCCCTTAGAAAGATTTTTGATATTGGTTTGGGCCTTGGGTTTGATTTTTCTTTTGAGAGGGATGGTTTACATCAACTATGTTGACTGAGGAGATAGTGTTAGGGGCTCTTTGATTTCCCATGTTGTTTTTATTGTTAGTGTTACTGTTGTTTGGAAAACTAACGTTCTTGGCTTGATCAAGTAGCACTATTTGTGGTAGCACCATGATTGTGATTCACACCCTTAGGTCCTTGGTTGTTGGCACCATTGTTTTGATAATTTACATTATTTTGATTTGGGGATACCAATTTCCCATTGGGACCATATATATTATGCCCACTATCTATAGCGGCTTGGTCAATCTGAAGCACACCTTCCAATACTTCCTCATAACTACAAAAGGAAACTTTTGGACTTCCTCCCTAGTCTCTCAATTGAGCAAGTGAAGGAAAAGATCACAAAGTTCCATCTAGTCCATGTTGGGTGCACTTGCAGAGGAATAGAGAACTTGGTGCCATCTCTAGATGAAATGGGTGGCAAATTCATTTTTCTCCTGTCTAATATGCAAGAACTCCCTAATCCCTATACACAACAACTTGTTCATGTCAAATTCTTTGATGAACTCATAAACAAGTTGTTTAAAGGAATGTATAAAAGCTTCCAAAATATGGTAATACCAATCTAATGTGATTCCTTTAAGATTCTTTAGAAATATATTAGCCACTACAACATCCCAAGGAAGCAATTCCCTAATAGCAGTAGTGTAGGCCTTGATATGAGCATTTAGGTCTCCTTCTCCCTTAAATTTTGGAAGATCCGACAATGGGCGTGGAAGCATGACACCATGTATGGTGAATTCAAGAGGATCCTTTAAGTACTCAGCATATGTACCCATTGCGTAAGATTCCACCATTAAAGATCCTTGATGAGGAGGTGGAGGAGGAGGATTTGGATAAGCTGCATTATAAGCATTAACAAGAATGTATGGGGTCCCTTTATATGGAATGTAGGGAGTGGGAATGACATATGGGTCCATCTTGGGAGTTTTTAATACATGTGCATGTAAGTTGGGATAGTACTAGGATATGGACTAGCGGGCATAAAAATAGGGAATGTCACATTTCTGTTGTGGTGGCATTCGAGAATGCACTTTCGGCCAACCCTTGCATAGGATAATCTTGAGAAGGATGAGGACCCATCCCTAGTGTATCTAACCTTGTGAGAAGATCACCTAGATTTGAATGAACCAGATAACCTTATTATATAGGATATTGCGTTGGTTTCTTATTAGAAGGGATGTATCCTTTGTTGTCAATTGGATACCCCATGTTCTTTCCTACTACATGTGTTAGTTGTGAAGTTTGGGAACTTTCTAGTTCTATAATCCTCCCTAATAAAGTATAAATAAGATCGTTGGGAGAGGATTGAATCCCTTATTGGGGTGCCTATGGCATAGGGTTTGATCAACAGGCTCATGATAACCTATCATGAATTTTTAGTGTTATAATTATTGTCTTCCTCATAAGTAATAATCTTAGGATAGAAATTTGAAATATCAGAGGTTATATCCTTCATTCTATCCAAACAATCATCTATCTAATGAAGAGGATTTGATATTTGTGCAAATATATCATCTTCTGTTGATTTCATGGTAATGGGAGGTATTGAAGAGAATCTATGGTAAGAACCTATTCCGTTTGTGATAACAACATGGTTTGCATTGGGTTGACCATATTACATGTTTAATGTTTGATCAACCTCCTCCATCCTTACATAGCTAATGGGATTTGAAGTGTAACTAAGGGAGGTTTGGACATTGCTTGTGTAATTGTCACCCCACCTCAAAAGAGAAGGGGAATATTATGGTTGCATGTTGGTGTAATATCTATCAGATCCAAATGGCCCATCAAACTCTCTTCTAGACATATTTTAGAAAGTATAAAATACCTACCAAAATAGGGGAATAAATGGAAAGATGAGGTACTAGAAATGAAATAAAAGGAAACAAGAAGGAATTAATCCTTCACGTTGGGTTCACAAATTTGTACGAAATAAAATCAACACGTGACCTTCTATCACACCTGACCTCCCAAGGTCGTGTCAAGATAACCAATGTGGAATGTGTGGATGGATGGCTATGGGAGAATAAGTGACTAATATCTAGTAGTGTGATTTCCCAGTAGTAGAATTAGCAAAAGGGGATATTTAGAGGCTATGAACGGGTAGAAAAAATTCCTTATGGCATGTTTGCCTAATTGTATCTAAGTGCTAAACTAGTTTGAAGTGTCCAAATTAACTAAGATGAAACTAAAAATCTATGCTACTACTGAAAGGAAACTAACCTAAATAAAACAACAAAATTGAAACATCATAATTACAAACAAAAAAATTTATTTTATTTTAAATAATCAAATCTACTTCTACACTAAAAATAAAAAATAAAAATAACAAAGTGTGGTTATTCACTGTATTTATTGTATTCTAAATAATGCTAACAAGAACTTTTCCAAATAATCTATGATATGCGAGACAAATTCCTACAGATATTTTCTCCTTCAAATCCATAGGGATAGGAAGAAGAAGATCCATCATCGAGAGCTGCTATTAATGATTTAAAACCTCTTGGATATTAACTAATTACTTGTAAATGAAATAATACTAGTTTTCTACTCTATCGATGTGATATAACTATAATAAATTATAGAAATGAAGGAAAATCAAATAACAACCTCAACCTAGAATTTTCATAACAGAGATAAATCTAGTTGTGTGATGAACTGTCCCTCGGTTTATCCTTTCTTTCTCTTTATGTCCATCTCGAGTCCAAGGAATGTGGAATGAAAAGGCAACAATAGGAGAAGGTGCTTGAGAATTGAAAACTTGAAGGAAAATCTGGTTGCAATGCAAATATATGAGAGATAAAACAAGTGAACAGATCTTGGCTATGTAATTTCTAGCAAGATTATTACACCAATACTATACAAGATAAAAAAAATTATAAGGCCATTTTCTTGAATACAAGCATTGAATATATATAGGAATTTATTGGGATGTGCCTTCATGCACAAGGCATCCTTGGAGTTCCGAATCATTGGGTGAAGAGGAAATTTGGTTCACAAAAACACCTTGGAATTCAAGTTAAGTGAAGTGTTGCATGTTAAAATCATGCATGAAGAGTTATGTAAAAATGGCTTAGAACCGCCGCCCTACATAGGGTGACAATTGTAGGATCTTTGCCATGCCCCAGGTGGAAGTCAAAAACCACCGCCCTACCTAGGCGGTGTTCACAAAACTGCCACCCAAGAAGGGCAATGGTTTTTACACTTAAGGCCAAAATATGTACAGAAAAGAGTGGGAAGATGGAAGAAAGCATGGAAAATCTAAGTAAAGATTTGTAGGTTATAAATATACACTATGGATGAGATTAGGAACTCGCACACCTTCTGAAAGAACATGAATCATCATCAAGGACTTTTGTAAACATTTTCCAAAGTAATGTAGCACATGTAATTTTTGGTGCGTACAACTACCTTCGTAATATGATAATTTGAGGCTATAATATCCTCCTTAGTTTTATCTACAAAGAAACAAAACAATCTCTGCAAACCTTTGGTCAGATGCATCTACAGTTATGTGGGAAAATATATTTGGTTTCTTGGATGAATGTGAAGGTGTAGGATTTAAAGAACTGAAGTCAAAGTCCTCGGGAGGAAAAATTGTCTTCCTTTTCCTTGGAGTTGGCTAGTCGGGAAAGAGGGAACAAAGGAAGAGGGTACCTTTAGGGGAGGATCAGAAATCATCAAAGTGGTACTTAGTGGAGTGAGAAAAGTAGTTACCAAATATGGTGGATTCGAAAGAATATCGGTGACCATGGTAGAGGAGGTGGGAAGAGAAGAATGCATGGAAAAAGGTGCAAAAGAAGGAGATGGAAGATGGGTTACATGGGGAGACCCCAAGGTCATACAAATTCCACCTAAAAGGGAGACATGAATGAGAGGATGATCACCATGAGAGATACGAGTGAAGATGAAGTCAATAGAGGTGAAGAGGGACCGGAAAGGGTTTCTTGAGGATGAATGGTAATAATAGTAACTATGGGAGTGATGAGGGAAGAAGAGGAAATAGGCGAGGTAACCATAGTGCTCACTTTGGTGCTTCTTATGTGTACTAAGGAGAAGGAGAATAGATGAAAACAACTGCTGAAATGGGGACACCAAATGGAGGAGGAGGAGGCTTGGTTCCACTGCTGTAAAACTTGAACTTTAATTTCTTGGTAGAAACCTAAATTTTAGCTTTTTCTTCATGAGAGGGACCTATCTCTAATATAGTAGTCACTTTGGTAACTTTTGGAACCGGGGATCTTTGGGCTAAATATTCTATGAATACAACCAAGTGTTCATTCTGAGGAGAATTTGAGTAGCTCTATCCTAAATGGATGTGGAATCTAGGATAGACCATTCGATTGGAGGGAAAACCATTTTATCACCATCCATTGGCTCATATATAGGTTCCACGATGTTTCCATCATCGACTTATCCTTTAAGAACATAAGCGAGGTTGAAATTTTTAACCTCATCTAGGGTTAATCGATGTTATCCTTTTTCTTGATGGATACCTCATCCCTATAATCATCTTGAGTATCTTAAAAGTATATAACATGAAATGATAGTGTTCCATAGGCCTTGATAATTCCAAGATAGTCAAAACCCGGCCTAGGATGCATTGACTTCTTGATATATTCTTGTATTTTAATGTTGGAATTTTTGGCTTGACCACATAGATATAAGTATACCTCCCGATGGATATGTGAAAATGGATTTTTGTCTTATACTTGCTTTGTTGGAACTTTTGAAGATCCAACAATTGCATGAAAAAAATACATAAGTATCCATTTTTCACTTGGGAATCGGGGAGAATAGTTCCTATAGTGTCGGTTTTAAGTATACACAAGGTAAAACTAAAATCACAATGAGAGGAGGAGGAAAATTGAGGAATCAAAGAAAAACCAAAATAAATTACCAAAAACTCCTCAATTAATTAGAAACAAGGAATAACCCTCTCAAAATGATAAACAAGAGTAAAAAGAACATGAAACACTTACCAAAAGAAGAACCAGAACATAAATATAAGAAAATTAATCAAAAACACTAGGAAAAATCCAACAGGATTTTAGTGTACGAAAGTAGAGGGAAATACAAATGGCAAAGTGGAAGAAAAATGGTAAAAATGATTTGGATTTCCCTCTAATTTATAAATTAAATAGCACTAATTATACATAAGTTGACACATGTGGGCCACCAAATCCATCCTAAATTTTATTTCATTGACACAGGTGTGGAAGTTTGACTATATAAGACACCTTATGTAAACATGCAATCGGTCCCACAAATATGAAACAAATTAGTTGAGAAGTTATTTAAAGTTTAGGTTTGGAAAACAAGAAACACATGATATGTAATTTGTTCACCATGTTATGATATCTAAAAACCTAAAATCTTAACATACTATAGTGTTTCGAGTTTCTAGATTGAAAAACACATGACATGGTGCATCTATTTTTTGAATGAGATGTTTTGATGCATTTAGAACCTAAAACTTGAAAGGCTATAATGTGTCAGTTCTTCAAGGGTGGAAAGCATATAACATAATACATGAAAAATTCTAAAGAAACCCTTAAATGTGACACAAAGGGAAATGAAGGCATTTTCAAAGCAACACTTATAATGAATGATGAATTTTGTCATGTTCATCAACATGAAAATTTGAATCTCCATTTTATCGATAAACTCAAAAATGGGATAACAATTGGCCGACTACTAGGATCTCGCTTTGGAAATTGGTGGTGCAAATTAACTTACAACAATTAGTATGTTGTTTATCAATCTACAGTCATTTAATTATCAGACCAAGGGATGTAAACTTTCAATATTGTTAGTGTTGTATGCATAGTTACAAATATTTGGGAGGTGTAAAGGTAAATTTATATCACATCATTTAATAAATAATAATGATGGAAAAAAACTAGACTCGATTTGAAAGCAATTACTATAGCTAATGAAAATTATGTAAAAATAAAACACGAGATAAAGGAATGAACTATTTTTATTCTTATCATGCAATGAATTAAATCAAAAAACAAAGGAGAGAGGGTTAGAAAAATTCAAGTGGGCCTTGCCTTGGATAATCATCCCTCCTAAGGTTTGTGACTACAAAATTCAAAAATCAAACTTTTATTTCATCGCATGAAGATTACAGGTTTGAAAATACAACCAATTCCCACTCTATGGATTGATTCCTATGTATCTCCCTACAACATTAATCTTTCCTTTTTATATCTTTCATTACAATAGATGTGTGAAGAAATAGAGTTCTACTAGGATTTCTAGTTAGATTAAGTAAAATATCTTAACCAAATAATCCAGAAACTACATGTATGTAATAGAAATACTCAGTAGAAGTTTAAATAATGATCACTTAACTTAACTAACCAACTAGTCGATCAACCAGCGATTTACTAAATTGTGAATTAAATCAGATAATTATTTGTTGAGTTGTAATGCATAATCAAATGATGGCGTTGAGTCCTTTCCTAGTTCTCATAATGTGTTCTTCCATTCACAAGTGAAATCTTAGATGTGATGTCCATGTTGTCAAAAATTCCTCAAAATCATGGCTTTATTTTGTGTGTGACCTCCTTTGGTTTTGGATGCTTTGCTTCGGATGAGTTCCTTTAGCCGCATGTCAATTATTGTGTATGTATCCTTTCCTATGGACAATTCCTTTGGTTACATGTCATTTGCTACATATAAAAAGTTGCTTGTAAAAAAGTTGGAAGTATACAAAGCATAATTTAACATCATATTGCAATTAAAAGAATAAATGCATACTCATAATACCACATAATAAATTAAAATATAAATAGGTAATGAGTTTAAGTTATGATGAAAATGTCTTTATTATTGGAAAATACAAGTTTAGGGTTATAAATGGCTCAAAAGAATACAAAATATGAGGGGCTTTTAGCGAAAAATAAATGAATCATCGGAAAATCAAAGGAAGAGGAAACCTAGATCTTAATTAGTGTTAATCCATTGGTCCAGAGATTCAAAAAGAGTGAAAAATAGATAAATAAAACAAACATAAGAAAACCAAAGAAAATAAATGAAAGAAAACACACCAACAGAAAAGGAAACACACAAATGAACAGTAAACTATGATACAATAAGAAGGACTTGCATTATTTCTAAGATAACTTTAGATATTTCCCACTTTAGGGAAGGGAGAGATGACTTTCACCCAGATACAACATGTAGAAGCTATTTTTTCCATAGGGAATATGAATTTTGAAGGGTCCCCTCCACAAAGAATCAAATTTTCCATGCATTCCTTTCATATCTCTTCTCTTTTCCCATAATAAGATGATGTCTCCAACTTGGAAATATCATTTCTTATCTTTCTTATCAAACACTTTTTTTACCCTATCCCGATGTTTCGTGATCCTATCAACCACTTTGAACCTATTTTCCTCTAACTCTATCAAGTACATGATTATTTTTTCGACAGAATCCAAAAAGTGTCATCTTAAATCACTTTTCCCAACTTTAAGGTTGGAAAATCTAAAGAGATGGGAATTTTTTCATTGAATCCATACCAAACTTGAAAAAGATACATCACAATAGCTCACTTAGAAGTAATCGATCATCCAATAGTGCATCGTACAATTTTTTGTTCCACAATCACTAATTTTCATCAACTAACTTCCTGATTATAGTCACCAAGTTCTTATTACTTGATTCTACTTGACCGTTTCCTTGAGGATAATAATTAGATGCATGAGACAAGGTAATCCCATAACCATAGAAAAATTCAAGTAAGTCCATATGAAGAAAATTGAGAATTTTAATCAGCCACAATCTTATATGAGGAACATTCAATCTTGCTATTATATTCTCCTTGATGAATTTACACACAACTTCGTAGGTAGCATGTTTTATCTGGGATGGCTTCCACCACTTTTGAAATAATTGTTTGTGGTTAATACATAACTATGTCCAACACTAGACAAAGGATTTAGTGAGCTCTAAAAAATAAATTCCCCCTCGCTAAAAGGGTTCATCAATCACTACTAGCGTTAGGGGAAGTGATTCCATTTGGGATGACCAAAAATTATTGAAAGGCCTCACACTTTTCTACCCACATGGATGTGTCTTAAAAAAGGGCGAGACAATAATATATCAATCACATGATCTTGTGAGATATGACGGATGCCAAGAAATTTTCTCTATAGACCAAGTTATGATATGCCTTTACAAGCTTACCCCGTTGAGTTTTACCTACACAGAAAAGAAAAATTCCATTGATTTCTCTTTTATACAAGCCATTTTCCCAAATCATGTATTTAGGTAAACTTAACTTGATTGTCCATTTTTTTAGGACTTAGACGTTCATGACATTCTCCATAAGTTAAAATTAATTCAATATTAGAGTAAAAATCATCCTTTTTCTCATAAAAAGAACATAAGGTAAATCTACATTAATATCCTTGATGTTATTAGCCTCTTCTTCAGACAATTTTCGGTGATTTGAGATGACACAAACTTATCCCATGCACAAGACTCGGTAGGCTTAATTTCTAGACCATATTCCTACACCTTGTCAATCCATTTGCTCTCCGAATTTCGACTAATGTTGGCTTAAAATGGATTTTACTACAATGTTAGGAACAAGGACTAATGTGTGAGTCTTTAGGATATAATACCTAAAATGTTTTAACACTCATACAACCATGTACGTGTGTTTCTTAATTTGGGACATTTTCAACTCATGATCCTTCCGAGGAAAACTCGTAAAGGCACTTAGAGATTCAAATCCTTTAGATTTCTTCTAGATCAGTATAATAGACACTATATGGGCTAAGGCATAGTTATACATGATAAAGTCCTTTTGAAAATATGGACACATCAAGACTTGAGTATGAGCTACAGAGTATTTGATTTCATAAAAGGTAATATTTCCATTAGTGTTCCATAAAATTTGAACTTTAACTTTCATCATCTCAATGATGTGTCGTGTCTTATTAGTGTTCCATAAAATTTGAACTTTAACTTTCATCATCTCAGAAATTGACATTCCCAAAAATGAGTGTACACCTATTTTTCTTGTGTGAAGAGTGAGACTTTTTGAGTCTTTACCCATTTAGGATCAATCTTAGTTACCTCCTTTGTCACATTGTCCCAAAAATTTCCTTCATGACCCAAAACATATATTTCTTGGGATTAAAATAAATCTCGCTCCATAGACACCTTATCAAAATATGCTCCAAATGATTACAATGATCCTGTCTATTCTTAGAGAATACCGTGAGATCATCCAATTATACTACAATGATTTTTCCAATTATATCTCAAAAATCTAATTCCATTTCCCTTTGGAAAGTAGCACCGACATTAATCAATATAAATGGCATCCTATGATATGTGAATGTACCCCATGGAGTATTGAATTTCATCTTATGTTGATCTTTAGTAGTAGCCTCAACCTGATTTTATCCTAAAAATATGTCCAAAGATGGATAGAATTTCTAAACTCGTTATTGTTTACAACACATGATCCATAATAAGTAGGGGATAATTATCTTTCAATGAATATTTGTTGAGATTACAAAATTCAACATAGATATAAATTTCTCCATTTTCCTACGCATCGGGACGATGTTATACACCCACGTGGAGTGATGAATTTGAAAAATTATTCTTCTATTTAACATCTATTGGATTTCGTAATAATGGTAACATAAATATTCAAATTATAATGTCACGGTTTTTTTTTTTGTAGGGCTGAGCATCTCTTTTGAGATGGATATTGTGTTGAACATCTTTTGGTGTGAAAGACTTAGAATATGTGTAAGACCAAGTTAAACATCTATGTATTCCTTTAAAAGTGAAATAAACTTTTCTTTTCTCGGGGAGAAACATTTACTGATGTTTTCAATCCCTAGTTGTTTAGAGGATCCAAGATTAACATGTTCGACAATGGAAAAAGAATGAGTTTCAAACTGTTTCTTCTTTTGAATGAATTGATCATGTAAGTCAAATAGTATTTTGAGAGACACCAACTTTGGGAATTTTTTTCCCTTGATGTGGAGGAATTATCCATTGACTTCTTGATGTGAATCGGAAGTAGAAACATGGAAATTTTACTGAGAACCCTCAAAGAAGAGTTCAGCGAAATTATCATACTTTTCAAGGAAAGTCATGATTTTTGATTTTCATTGAAAACTTACTATTTTTCAAGAATCACAAGCACCCCCAAATGGTTAGGTTGTGAGATGATTGAGGCATTCAAAGTTATTTCACAACATAGATCTATTCCTAAAGTGTGGGACTTTGCAATCAAGATAGCTCTTCGGAGAAAAGGTGGCTTCCTATTCCTAAATCTAGACACCACATACTCAATTGCAGAGAGAAATAATCTAATTCTACCCTAATGTTTTCTAAGGAGACATCGATAAGAGGATTGCATGAAAATTAAACCTAATCTAACTAGAGGTGATGCACCAATAATGAATGTTGAATATCATGCGCTTCCATGGAGATGAAACAAAACTTTTTGAAGAAGGTAATTTAGTACCACAGTCAAAAATACTATTGCAAATCCATTTACCAATAAAAAATCCATTAAAATCATGTAATAACAATTAAACATGCACAAATAACCTGACTGTAATGAGAGATTAGAAAAAATACAATAAATACAAGAGGGCTGATAATTATTACTCCAAGAGTTAATACGATTGCATTACAAAGGGGGAGAAAATGCATAAAATTGCATTACAATTTCAATGGGAGGCTTGAGCTCCACATACTTCTCATAGACAAGAAAGAAGGGAGGGGCAAAGGAAAAACATCCAACCTTTTGAAATGAGCCCCTCCATATAATTTATAGAAGAATTTTTAGGAGAGAGAGAGAGAGAGGGAAATCCCAAAATTTCTTCCAAAACCCATCAAAATTCATTTTTTAATTTGCAATGAGTGCTTAAAAATCTAGAAAATAGTTCTCGATTAATTACATTGCCTTGTACAAGAAAGAACTAGCTTTGATTACATGGTCTAGTTTCTATCTCTATAGCTTCATCATGACCTCTTCTCTCACCTACCTCATTAATGACCTTCACCTACTACTCACTATTTTCCATTTTTAGAGATCTATAACCCTCAAAATCTGAAATTCAATGGTTCCATGTTGTAGATCCCGAAATCAGATTTTCAATTACTGCAATTTGAAAAAAAATGGTGGAGTATCAAGGAAGATATCATCATTCTACTACAGGTTGCTTGCATGGCCATAATCCTCACTTACCTACCTAGTTGTTGGATTTTGATGCATCCAATAGGTTCTTCACTAAATCCCCTTTCCAATAAATACAATTTTGTCAAATTTCATCAAAAATGCTCAAGTTATTACATTTTGAAATATGGCCATGATTAGGGTTCCTCAAGCTCCACTGAGCTATTTTTTCACCTATCAAGCCTTCGCTTTGAATGGAAGACCTCATGGCATGAAAAATCGGTGCATAACTCTACACAAGATCACCCTTCAAAGAACCTCCACTCGCCTCGCTCGACTAGTCAATAGTGACAACTCAATGTAGGCTTGCATGACTCACTAATGGGTCATTCAAATTCATTCGGGTGGGATTTTTGTATTTGGGGTTTCACGACTTTATTTTAGACATTGATCACCTACTCCTTGGTAATCGCTTGACCCAAACCCCTAAATAGACCCCCAAAATCCTAAATCCCCTAAAGTCTAAAATGAGACTTCAAGGTTTTCCATTTTCAAACCTCCTCGACTCATCACTTCGGAGTTTCATCATGCCACCTATGAATGCTTATATGTCGAATCCCAAAATCTTTGGAATTTGTAGCACCTTGGTCAATGTGCATCCCATAGCTACATTAGTATCCCAACTTACTCAACCCAAACTCATTCCTTCCTTGCTTGGCTTGCTCAACTTCACCTAATCCCATCGAAGTTTTTGTTGAAAACCATATCTCGCCAAAATGAGGTCCTCGTTTACCTATTTAACCCATAGCCAAGTTATTTGTCAAGTTCGTTTCCCATCTTACTTCAATGATTCCTTCATGCATTCCACCATGCTCTTCGATGAGATTGATCTCTATGTTTTTCTTCACCTACATGAGTTTACTCCTACAAATTGTGAGCTCAACATCTTAGCATTGCCCCCACGATACATCCACTTGACCGAGCTCGAGACACTTCTCCTCCACCATCTATGAACCCAACTCTCCCTTCACGTGCCTCCATAAATCGACATGACGAGTTATATCGATCCACTAGCTTCTCAATGCTTCACCAAGGTACCACGACTAAGCCTTATTGTAACTCGGTGATTCATTCCTAGCTCACCTCCGTAATGTAACTTTCCAAATCACCGAGCTCACACGAGTAGTGCGGTACCCCTTTGGCTTGGTGGCTCTTTGAGACCTAGATGAAAATTTTGACCCCTTGGACCCATTTATAGCATTTTTTTAATTTTCTCATGTTAGATCGATGTAGACTGAATGTAAGGGGGCCTTGAGGCTCAACATGATTTTTTTCCTTTTTACTTGTTTTGAGGTTGGATGTGGGCACGTGTTTCATCACCTTTCAAGATGATATTAAGGGTCAAAACCCAGAAGATGAAAACATTCCTCAATATGATTTTCACTCTAGAATCCACTAAAAGTGATCCCAAGACCCTGGAATTACTTGTTAGTCCTTTTTCCACCTTTAGGGCCCATTTAGGTGCCCATGGCCCATAAGGTCTCCGTTGTCTAATTTCTACGAGGGGAAAATTGGATAACAATTTGGTGACTAGCAGGGACATCTTCCGCTAGATGTTATGTACCCAAGCCTCGTTATGCTCATTTGGCATGGAGTCAAACCGATAGCCTACAATTGATTTATACCCTCTTGAATTTACCCCTAAAATTGTCTATAACTTGCTGACCTGGACCTCTCCCATTGCTTGCACTCTCAATTTTCATAAGAAAATATTGAATTTAAAATTTGTGAGAGTGGAAAATTATTTAAACTTGGGATCTTCACTGTTCCTTCCTACAATCCCGATTTTCCAAGTATGAAGAACATAAAACTTATTAAGGCATTCATTGCACACTACATAATTTTAAATAAGACATTCTTTAAGTTTTTCATCATGGAACTCTATTAAATTTTGACTTTATTATTTCTTTTCAAAGTTCCACTCGTGACATGTTGTTGAGGACTACTTCATGTTGACTCTTTTACGTTGTAGGGACACTTAGAAGTTCACCCGTGATTCGATCTTAAAGGACTCAAAGAATGAAAAATTTGTGAAATTTGTCCTTAATCATTATTTTAGTTGCTCTAATTTTTATTTTTTTAGAAATATGTCACTGTTCCTTACAAGTATGAACCTCTTTCCTATAACGACATTCATTTTGGGAGGCACATTGACATACACAATGATGCAACTTAGAGAAATAAACTGTGCCAAAGGCACTTAGGAAATGAAATCTTACCTATAATAAGACAATGTGCATACGAACTTAGAGGAATTTAAATTCCTAAAATAATATGTAAAAGGGTGATAATTTTTCTTTCAAGAGTAATGTTTGAGATACATCCCATTAACCGAAATCGGATGTTCTTCTCAATCCGAGTAGATATTCTAAAGGAATTCTTTACTCTTACATCCTGTGACCATGTAGGGGCCACTCCAAATGGCATCAAACTTGGAATTCCTACCCGATTTTTCCCAATATTCATTCCATTTCAAAACAAGGTCCCTATCGTACCCAAAATTGTATGTCCGCACCACCGGAAAGATGTTACAAATGCCCCAATGATGATACAGGTCTCTTCGCAAGGTGTTCGGGATCCAGAGAAGCTTTACAAATATGCGTTAACATCCCGCATGCCCCGCATAGCCCCCGCGTGCTTTGTTTTCCCTTTGTTTCCCTCTTTTCTTGGCTTTTTGGCCTTTGATGACGAAACCGCTGGAAGGGTGGCGGTCTCGTGACCGCCACCCTAAACAGAGGCGGCGGCCCAGAATCGCGCGCCATACTGAGCAGGCGGCGGTCCCTGCGCGTTTTCCGTAACGCTCTTTTGACGCGACCGCGTGAAATATCACGACTCACCAACTTTTCTTTGCCGACTTAAGCTTGTATTTATGTTTTTGCCCATTGACTGACAACAGTGATTTATCTTTGTTTAATAGTGGGAGAGTTCAATTTGAACTTGCCTTACGGTGTTTGCAAATGCTATAAATACATAGCTTGTCTTGAGGCAAAGGACCACCACCATTTCCTTGTTAGATTCTTCTCATTTTTCGGTGGTTTGGTCTGTTAGCTTGCTTAGGATTGATAGTATAGTTCATTACATGTTTAGATAGTATTATTTTGTTGGTAAGCCACATACCCATCTTGTGTAGGATCAATCTTTGTTGTTTCACCCATGGTGGTTTTTTTGGTCTTGGTTCTTTGGTGGAGTCTTCATTCTTGAATTTCAATCTTGATACCAAAGTCCTAGATTTATTTTATGAATCATTTTATCTTTAGCATGGATTAGAATTTTGAGTATTTAGTTATGCCTCATCAGACACCGACAACGATCCTGCTAGGAATCGTATAGGCCAAGCTCTCGTTCTCTTGTGCCATCCCTCTCCTACTTGTACTTCGTTGTATTTCTCTGAAGCTCTATTATTCATTGTTTGAGTACTGTTGTTTATCATTTTGTTTTATCATCTGCTTGCAACAACCCCGCTTAGAATCGCATAGGCCAAGCCAGTTCACTTGCGCCATCCCTCTCCTACTTGTGCTTTGTGCCATTTTACTTCAAAGTAATTTTCATCCCGCCTTCCTTCTCTTGCTAATGTTGCCATACTCCTACTCTTTCTCGGATTCACGTGAACATGCAAGAACGAAGAGATCACTCTGAGGGGACAAGCTACAACACAAACTGGATTTGCCTCATTGCTCGGTAAACTGGTTTAAATCATCAAATTTATTATCAAATAGAGTAGTGAATCATTTTATTTCAGTTAAAGCTCGCTTTCAATATTGCCGGGGAAGCTGTGGGGAATGATAGTTTCTGAGAAACTATGATTTGTTCCTCACTTCTGAGGTAGGATTGAAGGTTTTCAATTAAGTTAATTAGCTATCTTTTATTTAGATTCACACATCTGCACAGGTGAATAACCACACCGGGTTATCTCACTTGTTTAGTTTTAGTATAAAAGTAGTTTAATTGTTGCTTGTAATTATAATGTTTCAATCATATATTTTGTTTAGATTAGTTTCCCTTTCAGTAGTAGTATAAATTGTTATTTTCAGTTTAAGTTAATTTGGAGATTCCATAACTAGATTAAACGCTTAAATTCTAGTTAGGAGGGTAAATCACTAGGGAATTTATGCTACCCGCTCATAGCCTCTAAATCTCCCTTTTCGCTTTTAGCTATCGGAGATCAAACTACGGATCTTATCACGATCCTCCCATGGTTAGCCATAAGAAAGTTGCTTGATGATTCTCATCCTCGCTTGTAGCTTTTCTATCATAGAAAATCGACCATAATCCATTGTGACTTCATCTAAGTCACCCGCATTTCAAACCACCGGCTGTCTCGGCACGACCTCGGGAGGTCGGGTACGGGAAGGTCACTTGTCGATTATCATCCTCGCATGTCACTTTCCCATCGTACAAAATTGGTGAACCCGACGTGAAACAAACATTTCTTTCACCTTCTTTTTGAGAAGTTTCATCTTCTCCAAATCACCTTCGCTCCTTCCCATTATTCTGCGGGTATTCATATACCCCGAATATGTCGGGATTTGATGCATATGGCAAACCCCTCTTGGGTCTTGAGGCATACTACGACGAGAATGGAATCATCACCCTCACTCTCAATGTGGGGGGCGACAACTATTCAACTAATCGTATTGTCAACACAAACACCAAGGACTAGATATAACTTTCGTCCTTCCAAACAAAGGGGTTGGAGTAACTTGCTCAAACACAAACAGAGCCTTGAGCTCGAACAATATGACATTTTCTGCTTCATCTCCTCGGGTATTACTTCGAGACCACTATTAGTAGACAATCAGATCCATACTCGTTCTAGATGACAAGTATTCAATACGTTATCCTAGGAGTGAACAACGCTCTCAAGGCATGTACCCACTTGTAGGAGGTTACAAATACAGCCCGAGTTCTCTCCTCAAGAAAATACCTCTATGCCATCACATATAGAAAATACTCTTAGAGAAACTTGGTAAGATCAAAGCAATCGGTTCATGACGAGCTATCACATGCCGATACAAAACCATAGTATACAAAAACGCCACCAAGGCACGATATCGTGACTTCACCAAACGAAGTCATTTCAACTCTAATAGAAAAGGTTAGAGGATTAGAACTTGCCCAAGCAAGTCAAAATTCGAGAATCATACAAACAGGGAGTTCCAATCCTCCGCACCATCCTAGCCAAGTAGATCTCCTCACAGGAGTAGGCACGTTAGGTATGACTCCTCAATATTCACAACAAGTGCCAACTAGACCCACTATCGCTAGCACTGTTCCTCCTGGTCCAGTACAGAGCAATCCATTCCTGGATAGTACACCTTCATACTTAAACATGTACTCCAAATCACCACAAGGGGATATGTACTCATCCCCCGGCATGTTTACTCAAATGCAAGGATTGCCTTATGCCCCTGCTAACGCGTACGTTACACCATATCAACAACCCATTCCACCACCACCTCCTCAACAGGCACCATCAATGGTTGAGACGTATGCGATAGGGACTTATTCAGAATATTTAAAGGAGCCCTTAGATTTCGCCATACGAAGCGTTATGCTTCCAAGGCCTCTTCCCGATTTGCCCAAATACAAAGGAGAAGGAGATCCGAATGCGCATATCAAAGCTTACATCAAGATTCGAGAACTACTCCCATGGGATGGGGTTGTTGCTAAAATATTCCCAAAATGCTGGAAGGCATTGCCCTCGATTGGTATTATAGAATACCCGAAGCTTCCATACATTCATTCAAACAACTCGTGTCTGAGTTCATCAAAGCCTTCGACATGAACAAACTATTAAGGACAGAATCGGGGAGTTCTTGCATATCAAGCAAGAATATAACGAGTCATCGCCCATTTCATCCAAAGGTGGCGCACGACCCTTTATTCTCTGCAAGCGCTCCAAACATGGATCGAGATGGAGCTATGCGATTTATTCCTTCATTCTCTTGAAGAGGAAGTGAAGGAAGAAGTCTAAGTTCCCACTAAGGACTTATGACGAGGTACTTGAGAGCGCTCTGAATTGATCAAGCAGCGATAGATAGTGGCCATGAAAACATATGGAGCAAACGGGAGGTTAATCACCTCCAGCCAAAACACTACAACTTATCCTACTACAATGAATGCCGATCAAGGACCCAATATCCTTAATGAAAACCATGGGGTTACAACATATGGATTCACTGATCAAGTCAAAGGACCAAATGTTGTGAACACCCCGGCACCTACTAACAATCAACGCAATAATAACTTCACCCCAGTGATCAATACGGTGGATTCTAATCATCCTCCACAACAGCAAATCCAGCCACAAGGCCTTGCTCGGGGCCCAGATGGATATCAAAACCAAAGCCAAAGGCCACAACCTCGAAATTTCAACTATAACAACCAACAGCCCAATCAGAACTTTGGGCCACAACAGGATTCAAACCGAAGACCACGGAACTATAATCCCAATCTATATTGTGGTTTCCACAAAATCAGGGGTCATGATACTAGGACTTGCCATGACTATAATAAATTCATGCAACGCTTGCCAGAAGAACAAAAACAACTTTTCATAGATATGTTCTTGGCAGATCCTGTGTCACCAAAGACTAAATACTTTTGCAAAGGCGTTTCCCCTCAAAATGCACCTCTCAAGATCTTCAATGATCCTCTCCCAAATCATTCTAACAATAACAAGTTAGATCCAAATGGGAAAAACAAAGGTATCATAATAAGAAATAACAATCAAGACGCCTCAACTCCTGACAACTCTCAGGTTGCTCCTAACCTAGGTTCAAATGGTAATACAAAAATCTTGGGATTAGTTGAGCTAGAGGTTGAGTGTGAAATTAATGCAACAACTCGGACAAAGGAGTATGTTTCACAACCCCTACCCGATATTTTCTCCACACGAGATGAAGTTCCTACAAATGCTAAACCGGTAGGATCCTATGATTTAATATACGAGGTGGCAAAGACAAATAAAGATAAGTCAATTTCTGTGGAAACAGTCTCCACTAAAACCACAACAGGAATTATGAAACTCTTGGAGAATGACAAGCCAATATTTCTCCCATTCGAACCACAAGGAATGGGTAGTCTTCTCGGTATAGCACCTCTTCCCGCCGATGACCTAAATCTAGATATAAACATGATAGAATTAACAAATGAAGAAAGGCAATTTAAAACTGAAACGATGCCTATCAAAACCATCTCTAGGCACTGCCCTATTCTAAAGCCTAGTTTCGACCCATGCGTGTCTAAAGCTAAGTTTTCCCTATCCATGGGGCAAGACCTCATCATTAACACAATGCTCACTATGAGAGAGAAGGTCGAGCAGCATAGTCATGCTCACCCACATGTCATCTCTCAAAAACATGACAAAGAGGTACGCGAATGCCTCTTTCAGAAAAATGTTTTTAATAATGGGACATATACACCTCTGGGCAAGGGTTGTAAGTTCAAACCTAGAATGGTAGGCCCTCATCAAGAAAATGAAAAATTTGAGGATAATGGTTCTCTGCTGTGTACTTCTAGGGGTGAAGAATTCGATATTCATCAACTTTCTTCACCTTAGACATCATGACATATGGTTCCACCTACATTTTCATATTTACATGGTTGCAATTGCATTACATTAGTAATTTAGTTGGTTCATTTTGTTCACTCGTTTCATAAATATTGTAGTCCAGGAACTTACTCTTAAGTAATCTGTTACAAATTTCTGAAGATATTGGCAAAAATATTCAAATCACATCTCTTCAAACATCATCAAGTATTTTCAAATCTTCTCATCAAGTTTGACAGACAAACATTGATGGAAACCATACCAAGACCTGCATACTTGGCTTTGCTCTTTCTTTCTACTAGGTGAAGTTGTCCTTGCCTACGGTCTATTCTAGAAGCTTCTTGGTGTCACATCTATCCCTCTTAAAATCTCTTGGAACGAAAGGATATCCCAAAGTCATAGATCAGAAATGTAAAAATCAAATGAAATCAAAAGCACCAAGCAAACAAAATATTTTATTTTACACACTTCTTTGCCCCATCAACCTTCGGTGATAAGCCCACATCTCTACGGTGATGTGAGGTTGGGAAAGGAAAGAAGTGCCCTTACTCGCCTATATCTTGCCTTTGGTGCAAACCCATGCTTTACTAGTGGCGTGAGGCAAGGTGTGGGGGTCCGATCACACAAACTAACAAATCTTGGTATGCTAAAAACACAAGTCAAATTCTGTTAAAAGAAGGCAAATATCCAAACATCTAAATTCCAAAGAGATCAAATCCTCAAAACCAGATTTTGTCAACCAGGTTGCCATTTATGAATCTAAGTCTAGATAAACTGAAAAGTAAGTGGCCTTCTAAGCTTGGTAGTAGTTCTGAGTAGGGTGGGTGTGTAGGTCCAAATTTGGTTCTTGTTCTTGTTTTGTATGTCTCTCATCATTCCACTCAAATCAAACTCATACAACTTGTGCCCTTCCCAATTCTTGGTGTTGAGCCCTTGCATCTTACTAGTTGCATGGATTTGGGATTGGGGCAAGTTCATCTCTTTATCGCTACACATTCATCACGTTTTGCCAACATAAGAAGAAATCACAAACATTGTCTAAAGAGGCCAAAAGTTCAAAACTACAACATGTTCGTCATCACATATCAGCATTGCAAAAGCAAATAAAGTAAAAACATTCTGTTTAACATTTGTTATCACTTGTCATCCATTGCATACATTCTTAAAAGCATGTGAAAGTTGGCGGCATTTCGACACACGGGCATGTCAGGTATAGCCTCTAACTCCCCATTTTGGGACCGCCATACTCGGACCCAACGTTTTATGCCTCTTCATGGCTAAAATGCTTCTCCGAGGGGGAAATATGTACGTACCCAAAATTGTATGTACTGCACCACCGGAAAGATGTTACAAATGCCCCAATGATGATACAGGTCTCTTCGCAAGGTGTTCGGGATCCAGAGAAGCTTTACAAATATGCGTTAACATCCCGCATGCCCCGCTTAGCCCCGCGTGCTTTGTTTTCCCTTTTTTCCTCTTTTCTTGGCTTTTTGGCCTTCTTGATTGAAACCGCCGCCCCGCCGCCAGGCGATCGCAGGCGGCGGTCCCCGCATGCGCGTTTTCGAGCGCTCTTTTGACGTGACCGCGTGAAATATCACGACTCACCAACTTTTCTTTGCCGACTTAAGCTTGTATTTATGTTTTTGCATGGAACAAGTGATTTATCTTTGTTTAATAGTGGGAGAGTTCAATTTTAACTTGCCTTCCGGTGTTTGCAAATGCTATAAATACATAGCTTGCTTTGAGGAAAAGGACCACCACCATTTCCTTGTTAGATTCTTCTCATTTTTCGGTGGTTTGGTCGTTAGCTTGCTTAGGATTGATAATATAGTTCATTACATGTTTAGATAGTATTATTCACTGCTCGTAAGCCACATACCCATCTTGTGCAGCAAGATCTTGTTGTTTCACCCATGGTCCGGTTTGTCTTGGTCTTGGTTCTTTGGTCTGAGTCTTCATTCTTGAATTTTAGTCTTCAATACTCGAGTCCTAGATTTATTTTATGAATCATTTTATCTTTAGCATGGATTAGAATTTTGAGTAGTTAGTTATGCCTCACTTTGTACACCGACAACGATCCTGCTAGGAATCGTATAGGCCAAGCTCTGTTCTCTTGTGCCATCCCTCTCCTACTTGTACTTCATTGTATTTCTCGAAGCTGCTATTATTCATTGTTTGAGTACCTGTTGTTTATCATTTTGTTTTATCATTGCTGCAACAACCCTACTAGGAATCGCATAGGCCAAGCCAGTTCACTTGTGCCATCCCTCTCCTACTTGTGCTTTGTGCCATTTTACTTCAAAGTAATTGTCATCCCAGTTCCTTCTCTTGCTGATGTTGCCATACTCCTACTCTTTCTGGATTCACGTGAACATGCAAGAACGAAGAGATCACTCTGAGGGGACAAGCTACAACACAACTGGATTTGCCTCTGCTCAGTAAACTCCAGGTTTAAATCGTCAAAGTTATTATCAAATAGAGTAGTGAATCATTTTATTTCAGTTAAAGCTCGCTTTCAATATTGCCAGGGAAGCTGTGGGGAATGATAGTTTCTGAGAAACTATGATTTGTTCCTCACTTCTGAGGTAGGATTGAAGGTTTTCAATTAAGTTAATTAGCTGTCTTTTATTTAGATTCACACATCTGCACAGGTGAATAACCACACCGGGTTATCTCACTTGTTTAGTTTTAGTATAAAAGTAGTTTAATTGTTGCTTGTAATTATAATGTTTCAATCATATATTTTGTTTAGATTAGTTTCCCTTTCAGTAGTAGTATAAATTGTTATTTTCAGTTTAAGTTAATTTGGAGATTCCATAACTAGATTAAACGCTTAAATTCTAGTTAGGAGGGTAAATCACTAGGGAATTTATGCTACCCGCTCATAGCCTCTAAATCTCCCCTTTTTCAGTTTAGCTACCAGGAGATCAAACTACCAGATCTTAGTCACTGATCCTCCCATGGTTAGCCATAAGAAAGTTGCTTGCCGATTCTCATCCTCGCTTGTAGCTTTTCTATCATAGAAACGACCATAATCCCATTTTGTGACTTCATCTAAGTCACCGCATTTCAAACCACCGGGTTGTCTTGCACGACCTCGGGAGGTCGGGTGCACGGGAAGGTCACTTGTCGATTATCATCCTCGCATGTCACTTTCCCATCGTAGATATTCTTCTCATTAACCGAAATCAGATGTTCTTCTCAATCCAAAGTAGATATTCTTAAGGAATTTGCTAACATCCTGTGACCATGTAGGGGCCACTCCAAATGGCATCAAACTTGGAATTCCTACCCGATTTTTCCCAATATTCATTCCATTTCAAAACAAGGTCCCCCTCCCGGAAGGTCATATCTTTAGCTCTCTTATCCCCTCATAAAATTCCAAAGATGCTAGACTCATTTGCTTATTTTAGTGCCACTACTTATCCACTGGTGAAGTAATATGATTCGTTAGGATCACTTGTGACCTTGGATTGATGACCTCAATCAAGTCCAATACCCATTACATGAAAGAATGATTAACTGAAATCAAATGTAATGGAAGTGCTACTAGCCTCTCCTTTCCTATGGAGAATGTAATTTTTTTACACTTCTTGATCCATGTATAGTTGTAACTAAACATTGTGGGCCAATAATAACCTTCCTTCATTATCTTGAGAGATGTTACCTACGGAGAAAAATGACCTCCGACCTCTCCATCATGAAACTCATGTAACACCTACTCAATTTAATTATTCCCAATGCATGTCAAAAGGAATTCATTGATGTCCTTCTTGAACAAAACACCATCAATAAGCACATACGAGATGACTTGGAGCCTAAAATATATCCTCTTTCCTTTACTCAATTCTTGAGTGCATAGACCTATTTGTATAAAATGTATCATGTTTTGAGTCTAACAAGGAGTAGGAACATTATCATCTACTTGTTCTTGGTTATCCTGTAGTACCAAGACAACTTATTTTTCGTTGCTTATCACAACATGTTGCCTCAAGGCTAGTTGTTCGTACAATCCCTTTCCACAAACTAATTTGGTGACCTTGATGTCAATGTCATATTCCATGACACAATTGATCCAACCTGCTCATTTTTGGTTTAAATATTTTTGAAGAGGAATTCCTTAACTCCTGTATGGCATACCAATAGCTGAATCTTGTTATTTGAAACCAAATGCTTAAATTTCTTCAAAATCCTAATGACTACAAGGACATGCTTCTCATTGACGAAGTACCTTACTTCATAGTTCTCCAATCCTTGAATGAAGAAGGAAACTAGTTATTCGTCTACCTCTTTGTTCTTTTATACTAGAATTGTGGAAATTATGTTCGAACCACTTCTGAAAATAATAAAGCATGAAATCCTTGGAAAACTCCATATTAATGAGAGTTGGGGCTTGAGATATAACATACTTTATAGATTTAAAAATTTCCTTGACCTTTGTTGTCCACTTAAATACCATGCTCTTTTTCAAAATTAGTGTTATTGGCTTGATAAGAACAAAAAAAATTGTACAAACCTTCGAACAAAATTGATCCTTCCCAAGAAGCTCTAGAGAGCCTTCTTATGACTTGGAATTGAAAATTCTCAAATAGCTTCAACCCTCTCTACATCAATTATCGATCCTTATTTAGACACAATATGACCTAAGATTTTTCCTTTGTGTACGAGGAATATACATTTTTAGGGTTTAGGGACACTCGAATCTCCCGCATCTTTTGGAACACCCGTCTAAGTTGGAAAAGGTAACTTTCTACATTCTTAAAAAACACAGTGATGTCATTTAAGTACACAAGAACTATCATTTTTATCAATCCCTTGAACGCCATGTCCATTTTTTGTTGAAATATTTCTCGTCATTTGACAACTCGAATGGAATTTTCTTGTAGGCATAGGTCCCCCATTTATAAGTGAAGGCCATTTAAAATTGGTCATCTTATTTTACCATTATCTTGTTGTAGTATGAGTAGCCATATAGGAGAGAGAATCTTTCTAAACCAGATATCAACCGCAAGATCTACTCGATGGAAAGATTATGGTCTTTGAGAGATGCCCTGCTCTCAAGTCATGAATGTCCATGGATAACCTAATTTCTCCATTCCTTTTCCTGACCGGTACTAGATTCGAAACCCACCTTGAGTTCTTTATTAGAAATATAATTTTTACCTCTATCAACTTATTCAACTCTTTCTTCATGAGAAGCTCAATATGAGGGTTGATCGACCTTTAATTTTTGTGTGATAGGCTTAGCATCCAGATCTATTTCAATTGTATATTGTGCCAAATTTGGATGAAAACCTTGTAGGTCCTCATAGCTCCATGCTAAGACATCACTAGAAACTCTTAGAAAAAAATTTATGAATTATGATTTTTCCGTTGATTACTCACTTTACCAACTTGGAGTGTTCTACCTTCTCCAACCGATATAGGTTCTAAATCTTCCTTTGAATTGTATATTTCTCTATATGGAATTGGTCATTGAGATTTAATATTGACTCCAATGTCATTAATACTTTTGGAATCTTGTTTTTCCACATCTACACTACTTGATCCCCGTATTGTTGCTGTAATTTATCATGATTATTAGCTCGTAACTCAGCCTCTTCTTATAAGAAATTAATAATCTATTGATCACACTTAAACACTTGCCATCTTTGTTATTGTTGGCCTTAGAATCACATTGATATGGGGCTACATTTTATCTCTCTTGATATTTTCAACCAAATCAAATATTGCCCCAATTATCGCAAACCTATCTCAAGCCTCATTCTTCTTTCTAAGTATGGACTTGATGATGAATGCTTTAAAGTCTTCAATGAGGTCACATACCCTATTTTTGTATCTCTGAAGGATTTTGTTCTTTGCGGCATGTTTTCAACTAACCCGATTCACAATTAGCTTAGTATCCCCAAATGCCCGAAAGTTTTTATACCTCTTTTTTTTCCTAATGAATCCTGTGAATCAAAGCTTCATACTTTGTTGTGTTGTTTGAGAAAGAAAACTGAAATTAGAAAGTTGAATAGTACTTGATGTTTTGTAGTGATACCAACATTACACCTCCTCCAAACCCTGTCTTCTTCTCAAACCATCAAAAATAGTTTACACACTTCATTGTCATTCTTGTCTTCTAGCTTGCTAATGCTAGGAATGGGTGAATTTTCTTCATGTGCACAATATACTCCTAGTTAATCTTCTTTCATTTCCTTGTAAATATCAAAATCATGCCTTTTGTTTTCCCATTCATCCGTAATCCAATCCATAAAGCCCTAAACATTAGCACTTGTTTCCATATCATTTGAATATTACTCTTGATCGAAGGCCAATCAATTTTCATTAATTATACTTGGCACATGAGACTCAATATGGAAATTAGCAATTGGTCCTGATTTAATTGTTACTTTGGCTTAGTACCTCGCTCAAGAGCATATTTGACCGGTCAAGTAGATAGGTACCCGCCAATTTTGGCAAAGTGAAATACCTTGACAAGCATAATGCAAAGAGTGGTAGAAGGTCATTTCAAAGTACATCTTGTAAAACTATGACATTTGGGAAAGCATGTAATGCAAGACTTAACCCTTTGATAATCACAATGGTTCCGTTATTGTTCTGTCAATTTGTACCACTCCTATAGAGACCAATTCATATTCTAGGACCAATTCATCAGCTATCTACTTTGGCATTACTAAATTGTATACCCCAGTAATCGATCATACAATTGTGTACTAAGTTGTTCCCAATGATTAATGACACATAGAATGGTGGAGGCTTCAAATTTTTTCTAGGTTGACCCCCTTCTTACTATACTACATTATGAGAACCTTATCTTGATTCCTAGGTGAATCATTTGAAGCAAACCATTTTACCATACCGCTTGCAAAAATCATGTTGCCCTAGAATTTTCATTGATTCCCACATGGAGATGCTTACGTGTGTTTTCTTCATCTGGTCAATGATGTTGAAAGGGTATGGGTTATCCTTTGTTTCCCCTTTCTTTTCATGACATTCTCTTACACATGATTTGGTGCTTGGGCTATTACAACATGTGATCTAGGCTGATTTTGCACATTTAGAGCCACACTTGGTTTATTAACTCCTCGCAATGTGAGAGTGGGTTGAGAAATGGATAAACTAGATGGTTTCCCTTATTCTATGTTCCTCTTCTTTGATCATGTATTGGTAGCTACACCCTTAAAAGGAGGTTGATTAATCCCACAAAATTCCTTTGTTTGGAAATTAACCAATGTGGTTTCCATTGCAGTGCTTCTTGTTGAGTTTATTACTATTTATTTCCTTCTTCGCTTGGCTCTTAGCACACACCGAAATGACCATTTGCACCATTAAGGCCTGATTTAATGTACCATTGAAGAACATTGATTGATTATGAGGTAGATTGCATGAAAAAAAAACACGCATGCTCCTATGCAATATTGTTTTGAGTTAGAACAAAGGATCTTGATGTTTAAATAACATTCGGATTATACATTTGGAATGGTCTAATATCCCGAGGTTGTCCTTGGTTCGGTTTTTATTTATAGCCTAGGCCGGTGGCTTGTTTGACTGAAAAGGAGGCCTATTAGATGTAGCTTTATGCTAATATGGCTTGGAACTCTAATTTTTATACCTATTAATAGTTAAAAGTTCATTCCCTAGGTTCCTATAGCTTCTTCATGACCTCCTTTAGATCTTTTTAAGTGCTTAAAGAAGTGGAAGCCTCATTATTGCTTTGATTCCTAGGGTATGGAATGGGATTTAATTTAAGTCTTTGGATTTTTATGGGAGTTCTCATTTCTAGATAGAGAGGTATAGGTGTCCTTGGTGCTATCTTTTCTCGCTTGAATCAAACAATTCTCTTCCCTGATAGCTATGTTATAGGATTTTGGTAGCATTTTCTTCCCATTAAATGTATCATCATTGCTATGTCTGAATTAACATCCTTCAAGAAATAGAGGAATGCACCTTGTGTAGCTGGTCTCATGGCCACTGGGATCCTATCCCATGTCCTTTGGAACCGAAAATTGAAATCCACCATTTGTTCAAGCTTAGAGCTCTCCTGATTGTTGTCAATTGTTCCAATAAAGAAAAATTGTTTACCCTTTCTCCAAATTGATTTCAAAGGGCCATGCACAACTGGTCCCAATTTTGAATAGATATTTTTGTTAGGATCCTAAACCATTACAAAGTCTTACCTTGAAAGAGGATTCCAACAATTTAACTACAACATCCATCTCATTGATTTCGTGAATTGCACAGACATTTTCAATGTCTTGGATGTGGTTAATAGGATTTGTATGGTTATCTCCCATGAAGTAGGGAATATTTTTAGATGCTGCAACTGGGATATGATTTTGAGCATTTAGGGTAAGTGGACTACTTCCCATGAAGTTGATAAAAGGATTTTTGGCAGAGGTAGAGCTATTCTGATTGGTCTGAGGACCCTAGTTGACTGAATGAAGGGTCTACCAGGTGGAGGTGTAGACAAAGTCCTGTTAGGTGGAGATGGTGATATTTTTGGTCTTCTTCCTCTCCTTCCTCTACCTAGAGATAATTTCAAATACTCGAAATCACCTTCTTCTCTAGTCCTTTAACGAGTTTGGATCCTTCTCATGTACTTAAAAACATGTGTTGTTATACCACCATTGAGTTCTATCCCTCAGAGTCATAAGATGTGTTAGGAAATGAGCCTCTAAAGGATAAGATTTTACTAGGGTACACACCAACCTTGATAAAAATGTAAATAAAAACTTTGAAGGACCTATGTGTTAATTTTTTAGAGATTGAAACTTGTCTTGAACTTCCAATCCCAAATTCTGAAATGTAGAGAATCCTAAAACATAAAACCTCCGAATATCCAAAAATGAGGGAAGCACTCGAAATCAAAGAAACAACTCCCAAAGACCAAGTTTCAAAAGGATTGAAATTGAAAGAATCCTAAAACCCAAAATCTTGAAATCCCAAATTTTCAAAATGTCTCAAATCCCGAAAAATAAAATCCTGAAGTGTAAAAACTCCAAAATTTTGATAATCAAAATTTTGAAAATCTAAGAATACCCTTTTTAAGTTAGCCCTTGATCTATATATTGGTGAAACTTTTACTTGTTTTTCTCATGAAAACCCCTTGAAATTTGATTTTATAACTCTTCTCTTGAAGTGAAAGGTCTCAAATTAAAAATCGGTAAGTCTAAAATCCAAACTTTTGAAAATTCCTTCAAAGTTTGAGGAAATGACCCTTGTCCAACTCGGGATGCCAAAACTATTCATTCAAAATCATATCACCCTTGAATGGTCTATTTTTGAGATGGTTGAGGTAGTCGCAGTGTGATTGCACAAAATGGAGCTATTCCCAAAGTGTGGGACTTTGCAATCGGGATAGTTTTCAGGAGAAAGGATGACTTCCTATTCCTAAATATAGATACCACACACCCAATTACAGAGAGAACTAATCTAATCCTACCCTTATGTTTTCCAAGGAGACAAGGATAAGAGTATCACATGAAAAGTAAACCTAATCTAACTGGAGGTGATGCACTAATAAGGAATGTTGAATATCTTGTACTTGCATGGAGATGAAACAAGAAAATTTGAAGAGGGTAATCTAGTACCATAGGTCAAAAATAATATTGAAAATCCATTTACCAATAAACACAATCCATTAAAATATTAAAATAACAATTAAACATGCACAAATAACCTAAATGTAATGAGAGATCAAAAAAGACAATAAACAAAAGAGGGTTGATAATCATCCACAAATCTATTTTATTACTCCAAGAGCTGATACAATGCATTATAAAGGGGTACCAAAAGGCATAAAATTGCATTAAAATTTCAATGGGAGGCTTAAGCTCCATAGAATTCTCATGGACAAGAAAGAAGGGAGGGGCAAAGGAAAACATCCAACCTTTTGAAATGAGCCCCCTTACAATTTATAGAAGAATATTTTAGGAGAGGAGAGAGAGAGGGAAATAAAAATATTGCCTACAAAACCCATAAAAATGCATTACTTAATCTCCAATGAGTTCTTGAAAATACGAAAAATATTTCCCTAATTAATTACATTGCCTTGTGCAAGAAGGAACTAGCTCTGACTACACCTAGGAATAGTCTTTAGCTCCTATAGCTTCATCATGACCTCTTCTCCCACCTACTTCATTAATGAGCTTCACCTACTACTCAATTTTCACCACTTTCAAACATCCATAACCACCTAAATATAAAATCCAATGGTGATCTCGCTATAGATCCCGAAATCATCTTTCTAATGACTATAATTTGTAAAGCATCATCGAGTATCAAGGAAGATATCATCATTCTAGTCAAGGTTTCTCGCATGGCCATAATCCTCACCTACCCACTGGTTCTTGGATTTTGATGTGTCCTATGGGTTCTTCACTAAACCCACTTTCCAATAACAATAATTTTGTCAAATTTTGTCAAAAACTACTCAAGTTATTACATTTTTAAATCTAGCCATGATTAGGGTTCCTTGAGCTCCAACCTAAGCAAGCCTTCCTTTTTAATGCAAGACCTCATGGCATGCCAAATCAATGGATAGGTTTCCACAAGCTCACCCTTCAAATTACCACCTACCTACCCTACTCGACTCATCGCCACTGGCAGCTCGACATAGGCTTGCATGACTAAGAAGGTTGTTAAAATTTATTCGAGCGGGATTTGTTGTCTTCTGGGTTTCGTAACATTTTATTTTGGATATTTCTCACCCACTCCTTCAAAGTAATTGGTTGATCCAAACCCTAAAATAGACCCATGAAATCCTCAATCCCACGAAGTCTAAAATTTTTAGACTTCGTGGTTCTTCATTTTTAGAACTCCTCGACTTGGCACTTTAGAGTTTCATCGCGCCAACCTCGAATGCTTCTACATCCGAAGCCTAAAATCTTCAAAATTTGTAGTGCCTCAGTCAATGTGCATCCCATTAGCTTTAATGGCTTGCTACACAAAATTTCTTGACCCGTGATTGATCCTTTGTTCCTTCTTCGCATAGATTTCTTGACTTCACCTTAGTCCAAGTCAAGTTGTTGGTTGAAAACCATAACTTGCCAAAATGAGATCCTCATTTACCTAGTGAACTCGCAATGAGATATTTTTTCAGCTCATTCCCATCTCACCTCAGTGATTCCTGCATGCATTCCACTCTTCTCTTTAATGAGCTTGATCTCCCCACTTTGATTCACCTACATGAGTTGGCTCCTTACAACTTTCAAGTTCAACATCTTATCATCATCCCCGTGATGCATCTACTCACCGAGCTTGTGGAGATCAACCTTCACCATCCGCGAACCCATATCACCCTTCGTGGGCCTCCCATAAATCATCATGGTGAGTTCTCCCGATCCACCAAGCCACTCAATGCTTCTCCAAGGTGCCCCGACCAAGCCTTATTGCAACTCAGCTCGCATTGAGCTACTCAGTGACCCATTCCTAGCTCACTTCCCCAATGCAACCTTCCAGCTTTCTAAGCTTCTCGCCAAGCATATCGATAAGCTCCCTTTTGGCTCGATGGCCATTTGAGACCTAAAATGCAAATTTTTACCCCGAGACCCATTTATAGGATTTATTCAAATTTTATCATGTTGGAGGCGTAATGTAGACCGATTGCAAGGTGCCTTGAGGTTCAACATAATTTTTTCCATTTTTTCTCATTTTGAGGTTAAATGTGGGCCTCGTATTTCATCACCTTTTAAGATGATCTTAAGGGTAAAAACCCGAGAGGAGGAAAAACTCCTCAATATGATTTTAACTTTGGAATCCACTGAAAGTGCTCCCAAGACCCCGAAATTGCATTTTCATCCTTTTTCACCTGTGGGGCCCATTTAGGTGCCTATAACACTTTGTTAGAGATTTAAGGCACCGAGCGGGGGAGAATCGGTGCTTTGATAAAACTTACAATCAATTTATTATTTTTTGTATTTGTTGTTAACTATTATTGATTGTCACAAACATGTAATATTAACCATGAGATTATAGAAATAAGAAGCATACTCACACATTCACATGAGGAGACCAGATATAATGTGGGAAACCCTTTAGGAAAAAAAACCCACTAAAACTATTGCTTATATTACTCAAAGAAAGGAATTGCAAGAATATTACACATCCTACAATATTTTTTAGTGAGGCTCCAACCTCAAAAGGAGCACCAACCCCCGAATATGATAAGCTATAACTTAGACCTAATTTACATATACATTTTTATCATCTAGTTATAATGATTTATTTTGCAATAGATTATGATCACCTTTTGTATGTATGTGTTCTCCTTTTCACTCTCTTCTACTCATCTGATTCGATCCCTTTTTCTCAATCAATCTTCCACCCCGATGCTCTTTTCATTTGATGAATATTTTCTTCATCGATCTTCTCTCCTATTTCCTCTCTCTTTTCTTCTATTTCTCTTTATTATATTGATTACATCATATTTTGTCTTCTTCAACTCTTCCTTAGCTTGAATACTTTATTTTCTCACTTGAGAAACACTTAAAAAAATCTCCTAGTTCAAACTATATTCAAAATCCATACAATTCTTCACTTCAAGTTTCATGTCATGCACCTTCCTACTTGGTCGCTTAAGAATCTAGACTATTAAATGCATGTAGCTAACTCCAGATATTTTTCCTTCTATATTCGAAGTGATTTCACCATTTTCCATGAATTTCTAGAAGTTATTTATTATCCATTTTCCAAAATATATTTTCACATTTGCAATGTGACCCAGATGAGCGAGCCATTTCTTTCTCCAATATTTTATTTTACCTTAAAACTCATATTTTCATATAAACTACACCGCATTTCCACAAAGTCAACAAGGATTAAATTATGGTAGCTGGAATAGTGGATTTACTTTTTCTTCATGGAGATCAAGTCGTATACTTAGCCGTAATCACCGACAATCGAATCACCATCAATTTTGGAGAACTAATTCTCACTTTTCCATGTTTGAATCAATTTGATTTCCTTCAACCCTTGTCCAATCCATATTCTGTTATTTCATGGCTTTCCTTAGCTCCTCTAACTTTCTTCTTTGTATCGTGGTACTTTTCTTTACCAAGTCGGTGGCATTTCTCCTTCCTCGATGACTCTTTAATTATATGTGGCTCTTTTATGATTATTGTGGCTTCTCTAATGTCACACGTATATATTCCTTGTCCTTCACCTTTACACGGCTTTGTTTTTTATACGCAGCTCGCCATGCGTTGCCCGTGACTTTGTTTCATGTACACAACTCCATCCTTTTATCTACAGCTTTGTTATTTCCACGACATTCTTCCTTAGCAAATTTTCTTGTTCTACGAGGCTTTTCCCTTATGTGTTGCTTCCTTATGGCTTTGCTCCGAATTTCCTATACTCAACTCGATTCTCCTTTTCATATCCTTTCTTACGTGACTTATTCTTTATTTCCCTTTACTTGTATGGATATATCTTCATCTTCACAACTCTTCACTCACATCCGTGGTTTTACCTTTCACTCGTGGCTTCTCGTGTCTTACGTGGATTTTAATCTTTCTCCATGTAATCTTATAGACATCTATAAATATCCTAAGAATTTAGCGTCTATCTTTGAACTTCAACATATTTCTCTTTCTTCTATCTACACTTTTCCTCTTTTCTCCTTTTACTTTGCATCTTCATCCCTTTACTTGTGGCATTCACTTACCCTATGTGGTATCTTCTAGGTCTTCGCAGATTTCTCCTAACTTTGGAGGCTACGCCAAGTCTTCAACGGCTATCTCTAGAATTTTATGAATATCTCCTCATCTCCATGGATTTCCCAAATACTAATTAATTCCCTTAAAACTTATCCTTGATCATCCTCAAGCCTCTTCACTTATCTTTTCATCTTTCTCACTTTACTAATTCACTCCTTTTGCCATCAATGCAGCTTGACATCAATGAAACACATATGACACATGAAAAAGGTCCACCAATCTCACCCTTTTTCATTGATGGAAACACACCAAGAAACATATAACCATTGATGGAAAAATACTAGAAATCATGGTTTCTATTCTCCCCTTTGACATATAATTAGTTTGTTTCTAAATTCAGTTTCTCTCCCCCTTTAACAATAATGAAAAAGGACCAACTATGCCATATAAAATTGCATATTCTTGTAAGCTAGATCAACATGTTCTTACCTTAGAATATCTCCTTAGGCTCATACTTTTGATCCACTTGATCTGGTATGTATGCGGTAATGCTCCTCCTAAGATAATGATACCAATGGTAGTAATATGCTAGTAAACTATCTCCCCCTCACCTAAATATTGGTTGGCACTAATTTGAAGCTTATATTTCATGAGAATGCTCCCCTTACAAATGTGGTCCATCTTTTGTCTCAAATTAGTAGAAAAATAGATCTACTTGATCACTAGTAACTCCCCCTTGGATAATACTACATTGTTCCTTGTTAAATTACTCTCTCGATGCATGTTGTGCCTCACTCCATTTTATTTGAGATGGCACTAAGCTATCTTTTTCCATATGCTCTATTATGCTAGTCTTATTTTGTTTCATTTCTATCTTCAAATTCTTCAGATCAGATTCAAGCTCCTGGGAGGAATCTTTTTTACCATTTTTGATCTTCACATTTTCTTTCTTTTCCTAGTCTATATATTTCTTGAATATTTTCATGGCTGAGCTAAGTTTTCATATTATTCAAGTTTTTCCTTGAGAGCTTTAGAAATAGATTGACTTTTTCCTCAAGTTCCTCACTCTTTCTCTATGTTATTTCTCCATTTGGATTATGCCGCTTCATGATGTCTAATTTTCTCTCCTTGTTCCATCACAGATGTTTTCAGATTGGTGATTTCTTCATCTTTGAGTTTGAGAGAGTTCAATAATTTATCTGATTGAGAATCATATTTTGTACATTCTTTAGAATCCTCTTGTTCTTGCTTACTCAACTTATTTTCAAGGAGAGTGATGTGCTTCTCATAGGCACTAATGTAGGCTTTCAATTTCTTATTTTTCTTCCTTGATTTCTCTAATTCCTCTAGAGCACATTCTAACTCAACTTCTAGATTAACCTCAACTTCTTCATCATCTGAATCATTTCTAGAGCTTCGAAACTTTCCATTTCCATCATCAAACTTTCTTTGTGAGCTTCATTCGATACTTTCTGTAAGTAGTTTTTCCATGCTTATCTTTCTCTAGGATCAACTCCAAGTGTTAATCTTTACACAGGAGAACCATCACTCTAATAACAATTTTTAAGATCACAAGTAATGAGAGGGAGGTTGAATTGGTGAAGATTAAAAATTTTCACTTAATTCCAATTTTAAACACTTTAAAGATGTGTGGATTTTAACTATGAGAAGTCAATAACACATATGTCATTCACAATAACACAAAACAGAGATTATCGTGGGAAATCCTTTCGTGGAAAAACCATGAAAATTTTTGCTTATATTACACAAAAAAGGAATTGTAAGAATATTACTCATCCTAAAATATTTATTTAGTGAGGCACTAACCCCACAAGGAGAACTAACCCTTACACCTTTTCTTATATTACACATATCAAAGAACTCAAGTGAATATTACGCATCACAATAGATTTATTTAGTAAGGCACCAACCTAACAAGGAGCACTAACCCCTGAATATGTTAAGCTGCAACTTAGACTTAATTTACATATCCATTTTGATCATCTACTTATAATGATTACTTTTGCAATAGATTATGATCACCTTTTTGTATTTTTCTATGTTCTCCTTTTCACTCTTTTGCTGATTAGATTTGATCTCTCTTTCTCAATTAATCTTCCACCCCGATTTTCTTTTCATCTAATGAATCTTTGCTTCATCGATCTGCTCTCCTCTTTCCTCTCTCTTTTCTTATGTTTCTTTTTCTTATCTTGATTGCATCATATTCTCTCTTCTGTAGCTCTTCTTTAGCTTGAATAATTCTTTTCTTACTTAAGAAACACTTCAAAATAGCTCCCACTTGAACTATATTCACAATCAACCCAATTCTTCACTTCGAGTTGTGTGTCATGCATGTTCCTTCTTAGTCACATGAGAATCTAGAATATTAAATACATGCAACTAACTCTAGATATTGTTCCACAAAGTCAACAAACATTAAATGTTGATAGCTGGAGCAGTGGATTTATTTTTTCTTCATGGAGATCAAGTCGTATACTTAGCCGCAATCACCTGATAATTAAATCACCATCGATTTTGGAGAACCAATTCTCACTTTTCCATGTTTGAATCAATTTAATTTCCTTTGTATTTTGTTATTTCATGGATTTCCTTAGCTCTTCCGACTATCTCCTTTGTATCATGACATTTTTCATTACTCTATGTGGAATTTCTCCTTCCTCGATGGCTCTTTAGTTATCCATGGATCTTCTATGCTTTTCGCAGCCTTCTCCAATGTCATACGCCTATAGTCCTTTTCCTTTGCCTTTATGTGCCTTTGTTCTTTATACATGGATCTTGTTTCCTTCTGAAACTTTGTTTCATGTATGCAACTTCATCCTTTTATATGTGGCTTTGTTATTTATGTGACATTATTCCTTAGCAACATTTCTTTTTCTATGCAGATTTTCCTTTATGTGCGGCTTCCTCTTGGATTTACTCCGATTTCCTTTACTCAACGACTTCTCCTTTTCCTATCCTTACTTTTACAGATTACCTTTTATGTCATCCTTACTTGTATGACTCTATCTTAATGGTCACAACTCTTCCCTCACATCTATGGTTTTACCTTTCACTCGTGGCTTCTCAAGTCTTACACGCTTTCAATCGTTCTTCGTGGCATTTTATAGAAATTTATGAATATCCTTAGACTAAGGTTTCTATCTTTAAACTTCACCATCTTTCTCCTTATGCTATCTGTGATTTTCCTTTCGGCTCCTTTTACTTTTCTTATTCATCCCTTTACTCGCAGCATTTACTTACCTTCTGCAGTTTCTTCTAGAGCTTTTGGCTTTCTAAAACTTCAGTGGCTACTCCAAGTCTTCAATGGCTATCTCTAGACTTCAAAGGATATCTCTCTTCTCTGCAAGTTTCCCTAAAACTAACTAAGTCCCTTAGAACTTATCCTTGATCATCATGAAACCTCTTCAATTATCTTTTCAGCTTTCTCACTTTACCAATTCACTCCTTTATCCACCAATGCATCTTGACATCAACTCGATCTAGCTTGACATCAATGACAAACACATATGATACATGACAAAGATCCACCACACTTACTCATGGGAAGAGTTATCTAGAATAATTGGTCAAGAGACTATTTCAATGGTATATTTATATTTTGTTAACTCGGGTGAGGAAGTAATTAAAAGTATACATTGTAAGGAATCTACCTTGTCATTGTGATCCCTGGATACCGATTTTATGGAAAAGGCATCAAAGTCTTCAATAAAGTCACATACCTTATTCCTATAATGTTTCAAACGATCATTCTTAACATGATAGACATTTCTGACCTAATTCACAATGAGATCCACATCTCCTTGAGATTTGATATTCCTAATTCATTTTATTTTTCCATCCTTAGTCCTAAGAACAAATCCTTGTATTCATATGTGATTTTAGTATTATCAAACTATAATTTAAAAGAAAATGGAAATATTTCACACTCAATAGATATCAGTACTACACCAACGCCAAATCCAGAAGTCAAACAACTACCATCAAATTCCAAAGTCCATATTACATTAGACTCTTCCTCTATGACTAAACTGGAGATGAATTTCTGATCTAAGGTCATAAAAAAGGTCCCCAAAATAACATCTTCAAAAATAATTTGTTCCTTGGAATCATTAGATTTTGTGACTAGGTATTTCTCTTGAACTTTGGGTTTGAGAGTATGCATGGTTCCATTGAATGGTATATTTTCCTTTGACCAATCCATATGAAGTTTTCCACCTACATCCCTACAAAAACCTCTCCCAAGAAAAATGTCATAATTATCTCGGGATATCTGCAACTAGAATAGTCATCTTGACCATCTTCTGAGGAAACACATAAAATGAAATTTGTGTTTCCTTGATATGAGTGATTAACGAGACCTACTTAGTTTCCATTGAGTAGTAATACCCAAATGGGTTCATAATAATTATTCCTAGAGCATGAGCCACCTTTATAGGCATAACATTATCTAAGGCCCTAGAATCAATATTGAAATTGTTGAGTTTAAAATTATTGATAAGTAGAGACAAAAAATTGGTTCAAGATTTCTAGAGGAGGAGGTTAAAGCCATAATATATTAAGACAAGGGAAGTGTAGGATTAGGACAGATCCATTTAGATGATGCATTAGGAGATATGGTGGATTTAATTTTAATGATATTGGCAAGTATTTTGAACTATTCTGGATTGGACTAATGGTAATCCGCCTAACATCATAATTTTGGTTTTTTTACATGATAAATGATATCAAAAGCGGTTTAGGAAGGGATAATTTAAGGTACAAATACTTCAATATTATCTTGTGTAATAGAGGGACTAGTCTTGGGAATAATAAAAGAGGGATAATTAGAATTAGTGGCATCCTTATTAACAACATGTTTTTCTTTTGGTTGAATAGGTAAAGGAGTCCCCCATTTAGTAATGTTGGTAATGACCATGGGGTCTTCTTTTTCTTTGACCATTTCTATATTATTTTCTACTTCTTTCCTTTGATTATGAGATTGAGTGAAAATAGTGAAATATTGATCACCATTTCAAAATCATTTCCTCATATTCTAGGTACCCAATGTTAGTGTCACCTATTGATTCATCATATAACTCATCAATAAAACCAGAATCTTCAAAGGAATCATAAGCTTCATCACTTACATATTCCCCTCTTCGAATACCTCTACGGTAGCATTAAAATGAGGAGCTTCAATGTCCATCCTAGGTTTTGTATTTGGTAAAATATTTCTATCTCTGGTAGGAGCACCATTGTTATTGTTAAAGTTCCTCCTAGGGATATCCCAATAAGAGGTGTTTATCGCATTCTAAGACATATATTTCTTTAAGTTCGTGTAAGTCATTATCCAATCTCTAGATCATAGGATCAATGGTATTTTGAGAGGTACTATGATTCTTAGCCTTGGAAGATTCCATTCTAATCTTTCCAACCATGATTTAATGGTCTTGTATCTCTATTGTTATTGACTATGTAGTGGCTAAGTTAGGAATATTTGATCTTATAAGTAAAAACTTACTTTAGAAATTTAGGCATTGATAAAGAAGCACTTTTGATTTTCAAGAGTGGGAACTAAACATTCTAGGATCGTAATTATCAATTTTTTAACTTGGACACAAACTCACACATAGGCTCATGTGATTCTTTCTTCATCTAAATGAGTTGAGCTAATAATGCATTTACATCTTAAAATTTTGGATATTGCCTCAAAACTTGTTCTCATAGTGGCCCAATTGTTGATAGATGCAGGAGGAAGATGATAAAACCACTCTTTAGCAACACCCTAGATCATATCAATGAAAACCTAACAAATACATCTTTGTGAGCTAATCCCAAAACTCCACAAGCTAAAAAAATGCATCTATCTTTTTTTCTGGATGTTACTTTCAGTCATCATTGGAATTTGAGAATTTCTTACGTGAACCATGTGGAAAATCATTTAGCAATTGAGCCAATACAAGAAGACCAATGGCTGGGCCCCAAGGGAGTGGAGCTTGTTGGGAGGCCATCCTTCTAAAAGATGTACATGTAGAAATCTGAGTGTGACTAAAAAATAATGCCTTGTAGGTAGCTGATTTGTCTTTCTCTTTCCCAAAACAATTCCTACACACTTGTGATGAACTACTTGCACGTCCAGAGGAATTTTTTTAGATGCAAGTTTAAATTTGTGTTGCTGCAAAAATTCAAATATAGGATCCACTTCTCCTCGGCTCGGCCTAGCATGAGTAAACACCTTTATTTACATATTGAACATAAGAAGTAATCAATGGGACAAATAAAATATGTAGTCACCAATAGTATATCAAATTTAGTCTTATTTGTCTATAATCCCCAAAAAAAATTCTAACAACTACTAGTTTGATATGTTATTATGTAAAAAAATGAGGTTTATACATAATACATAGGATAAATTTCCTCTTTAGATAAAGGGGATGCACCTTGTTTATTACTATTCTAAATGAACCAAGGAATATTTACAATATTAGCTCTAGTATAAACATTTTGGGTTGGGATCTCATCCCATTATATTTATTTATTTTTCAGAAAGGAAGAAAGGAATAAAATAGAGGTGAATATTGAGAACAAAAAGTGCAAGAAGAGAATAAAATAAGTGTGCTTTCTTCTTGGAAAACTTAGATCCAAAGATAGTAACACATGAGATAAAATAGTAACCAAATTCTAAATATTCTCATCCCATTATATACTTGAACTTTAAGAATGATATAATGCATTGGACATAATAACAATGCCTTAAAACAATAAAATATTACAACACACAATTTGTAATATATTTCTTAAACTTTTCAATGTAAACATTAAAAATGCAAAGGTTTTCTCTTTTTTCAGCTCCAACATCTATATGTTATTGTAACAATCTCCAATTCTTAAAATTCCAAAACATTTCACATTTATAGAGATGGGGAGGAGAGAAACATGGAAACACGTTTGATTGCATGTTAATAATAACAAATACCCATTAATAGTCTATTTGACTGGTTCTCACAAAATGACCCATCAACCCGAAATCTAAAATATGTTTCAACATTATAGAAAATGACATGTTTGATGCAAAAATAAGATGACATGATCAATTTATCAATCATATTTTTCTTTTCTTCCCTGGCTCAACTTGCTTCTAGAAAATTCCTAGAACTTTTGAATCATCTCTTGCATTTATTTCTCATTTGGTCGACATAAGTATCAGTTGAGGACATCACAAGTCTCAAACATATTTCCCATCTTTCATATAAACTTATTATATTTATTGATAAATTTTGACAATTTAATCAATACGTTCTCACATAATATTAACTTCTCAATAGATCTCAAGTAGAAAACTTATTCAATTGATAACTCTTTCTCAACCAAGCATTTGAACCTTGTGAAGAGATCATATTTAGGAAATATATTCAAACCATCAATCTGAAATATTTTTAAGGATATTTTCTAGTTCCTTGTAAATATCATTAGTGGCATCAATGTCCTCCTCTATGGACTATTAAAGCTCATCACAAGCTTCCCAAGAATGTAGACTCAAAATTTAATGGCCTTGCAGAATTAATTTTTTTATCAGTGACATCCATGATTCCCTATCAAAGCAATATGTCGTAACCAACCTTTTAAAGATTGTTTAGAGCTTCCAATGTCAAATCTCAATTTCCACATTCTACCAAGAGTCACCTTTAATTTTATCAACGTCTTGCCTTGCTTTCTCAATGTCATTATAGGTTTCACAATGTCATTGATTATTATTTTTCCTTGAGTAAGGAGACACTATATCTAGGCATCCACTACTCTACTTTTTTCTAACCTTCTCGCATTTTGGGTACAAAGAATAAATCAAAAATTATTCAATTAAGAGATATGATATGGATCTACGTGGGATTTTAGACTTTGAGTAAAATAGTTGTCAATTGTTTAACTTTTTCCTTCAACTATTCTTTTGAGTCTTTGGTTTCCTTTAGCTTCTTGAAGATATTTTCCATGACTCCTTATACCTCTTTTTTTGCACCTTCACTAGTAAATTTCCCAAGGTCTACCTTTGTAATATGATAATATGAGGCTATAATATCCTCTTTGGTTTTTTAAAAACAATTACAATGATCTCTACAAACCTTTGGTTGGATACATCTACAAGAATGTGGGAAACGGTCTCTAGATTCTTAGATGAGTGTGAAAGTGCAACCTTCAAATAACTGAATTCAAAGGTCTCAAAAGGAACAACCATCTTCCTTTTCCTTGGATTTTTCTATCCTTGTTTTCTCAATGTCATCAGAGGTGTCCATAACATTATTCATTATTATTTTTCCTTGAGTAAGGAGACATTTTATCTTGGAATCCAATGCTCCACTTTGTTGTCCAATATTCTCCATTTTGGTCATGAAGAAGAAATAAAAACTTATTGGATTAAGAGATAAGATCCGGATCTGCATGGGCTTGGAGAGTTTGAGTAAAACAACTACCAATTGTTTAAATTTTCCTTTAACTATTCTTTTGAGTCTTTAGTTTCCTTGAGCTTCAAGAGATTGTCCATGGATACTTATACATCCTATTATGATCCTTCAGTGGTAACTTTCCCAAGTGCTACCTTTGTTATCTCATAATATGAGGTCAATATCCTCCTTGATTTTGTCAAGAAAATTACAATGATCTATGCAAACCTTTTATTGGATATATCTACAAAGTGATGTGGGAAATGGTATTTGGATTCTTGGATGATCGTGAAGGTTCAGGCTTCAAATAGTTGAATTAAAATGCCTTAAGGAACAATAATATTCCTTTTCCTTGAATTTTAGCTATCCAAACCCAAGAGGGAACAGAGTGTGAGGGTACCTCTCGAAGGAGGAGAAACAATCATAAAAGTGGTAATTGGTGGAGTGAGAAAATCAGTTACCAAATATGGGGGAATTGAAATAATTGTGGTGACTATGGAAGAGGAGGTGAGAGTAGAAGAAGGCATGTAAAATGGTGCAACAAAAGGAGGTGGAAGATGGGTTATGTGGGGAGACCCCAAGGTCATATCTATTTCATATGAAATGGGAGATATAGATGAGAAGATGCTCACCATTAGATATAAGAGGAAACAGACTAGGTAACCACGGTGCTCACTAGTTCTAACTACTTATGCCGAGGAGAAGGTGAATCCATCATAACAATAGATGCAAAGTGGGGATAGAAAATGAACAACAAGGAGGATTGGTTCCACTGCTGTAAAACTTGAACTTCATTTTCTTGGTAGAATCCTCACTTTTATATTTTTCTTAATTAGAGGGACCCACCTCTAATGTAGAAGTGACTGGTAGCTTTGGGAACTTAGTGATTAATAAAACATTGAAATAAATAGATGCCTAATACTAATGCAATGTAGTAGTAAATGAATAAAAATTAAGCATAGAAATAGACCCAAGAAAATTAATCTAATAAATATGAAACCCTAGTTACAAATAATGTATAAGAAGACTTAGATGATTAGCAATCAATCCAGACTACACATAATTGAAAAGGTGATGAAAATATAGGGATAAGTGTCATACAAAGACTCAGAAAAATGTATGAGTTGATGATATTCCTAGACTGGGGCATTTGAAAATTGGCGGTGGTAACCTCCGAGTACCCTAGACCTACGGGAGCATGTGACTACTCAAACCCTCAAGAAATATAGTTTGAATGATCACACAATTATCTCTCGATATCACCGATAATATGTAATGAAGTATTGACCTACAAAACCCTCAAGAGTGCATCAAATCCTACAAAGAAAATAATACAAATGAGGGGTAGGATTGTCCTCAAATTTCAAACATGTGAACTTACGACTAAGCATTTACTACATTTCAAACCCAATATAGTTATAGATGTGTCTATGTGCAATCATGCCCTAGGTGGTTATTATGCATGTCACACTTGATAGTGAGAAAGTAACTAGATGTAGAATATGTAAATAAATGTGTGCATGGAATAGAATGAACTTCGCCTTAAATGAAGTGTATGCATAATAATTCAATCCCTTTCTCTTGAATAGGCTTTGGATGCAACCTTAGGTGGTCATATCTAATGCTTAATGCTTGGTCCTTTATTATGGTCACATAACTTTATATTTATATGATTTCCTTGCTTGAATTACATAATTAACCCTGAAAATTCTTACTACTAAAAATATAAGATGACCAAATGGCTAGAAAGAACCCACTAGATGCAAAAAAAGTACAAAGAGGTCAAGGGAACCCAAAGGGGACCAGGGCAACTGGTGCTAACATCCTAGCTGGGTGTTTGTGTATAGACATAAATAAAATAAAGGGTTAGAGGTCATACAGAGAAAGAAGGTGTGTGATACCAAAAGTGGCAATATAAATAAAGTAAATATGGCCAAAGACATGGTTTAATTAATACTTTTCTTACTTAGGAATTATATGAATAGTAGTATGTAATCAAGACTAGATAACTACCCAAAGTGCATGATTTTGTGTAGACATTTTCCCCACTTTATGTTATAGAGAGAAATATCAATAACATAAAGTAGATAAGATATATATACCTTATAACTATGTAGATTTGATTGCAAAAGCATGTCAACAGACAAGGGAAAATCATGGAATGATAAAAAGTGAAGCGTGGAAACTAGAGAAGAGAAAGTGTAAAAAGTGATGATGATGAAGACCCAAGGGAGGAAATGCATGTGTAGGTTTCATGATTATACCTATTGTTAATTTTTATTATTATTTTTGTTGATGTGATCTAGGATGATGTTAACTTACCGCTTCCCATAAGGATGTACCTACAAAAGAGAAGAATAATTAAGAATTCAAAGATGCATGCATATGATCAAATTGTGTTTAAAATATGTAAGAAATCATGTAAAATGTGATTAATGATAAAAATTAACAAGTACATCTGATCCATAATGAGGAAAATAGTGTAGAAAGGATCTTGTAAATGATGTAGAATACCAATTTTTTTAAGAGATGTCAAACTAGTTGTGTTGGCTGCGAGTTTTTCAGATATCTCACATCAAGAACTGGAAGAAGTGTAGGGAAAAATTTTTGGTGTTATCCTATAACCTTTAACAAATTATTAATGTATGAAACACCACTACATATGGTGTGTAAAAATATGATCCAGTTTGACCAATTTTTACCCAATGCCGAAAAAGAAAATGGTGTATGCTTTGTGTTAATGACTGTATGACCAGTAAAATTTGTTGTGTGAAGTGTTGTAGAAATTTCTACACTAAAGAATATTTTGTAACTTCCCTTGGTCACACACATCTAGGAAGGATCATGGGCACCCAAGAGCTACTATCCTATTCTAGGTGTTGGTGTTTGTGTTGTAGTAAGGACCCATGTGAGATTTTAGGCCCTGCGTCTAATGTTGATGACTCGTGTTGTACCAATACTAAACTATCATGTGTGATGATTGTGGACTATTTTATGAGGTTATTGATTCACTGAATGATGCCCCCTCATTTGGTGTGCATGTGACATCACTAAGGATTATGTGCCCCAAAGGAGGACCAACTATTGTGTTGAAATTGATGTCTGTAGGGGAAGGAAATGTGCTTGGTAGAAACCAAGGAACACTGAAAAAAAAAAAGTGGCTAGGCGATAAGTGTTTCTATAAGAAAGACAAACATGCATGTATAAGATAGAATGTAATCTAAGGAGAAAGTAAACAATGTGAAAGTTGAGACAAAAGAGGACAATGTAGACCACGAAAAGTGGGTTTCAGACATGGGACATCACTCATGATGTCGTAAGAAAATCAAGGTCGACTAGGCCAAAATCATACAAGTGTGCACAAAAGACAAAGGGAAAATCCGAAAACAAGTGGAAAATAATGACAAGTAATGTAACAGACAATCATGGAAGTAAATAAACCTGAAATACAAATACTACACATAAATCACCCATTAACATGTTAGAAAGATAAGATGTATGTCAAAAACATGTATAATCTAACAATAATGTGCTATGAAAAATTAAATAATAACACATGTAGTGTATGAAATCGGATGCCCCTGTGAGCCTCTCTGTGGGATTGGTAATATGTATTATGCCAATCATCCATATTGTGTGTAATTATATGTAGAATATGTGATCACAACTATTAAGCAAGTACACGTGCATGTGTGTATGGAAAAGATAATGACATACAAGATATCTATCTAGCATGTGTAATGAAGTGTACATGTAACATCTAAGTGTAATTAAGACTAAATGAAACAAAGATATGCAGTATGTTGTGGATGATATGGAATGGAATGCAATGTGAATTATATAAGCAACATGCCCCCAAGTGGATGTGTATGTATGATATTAGGTTCATTGATATATGTCCCCTCAACACCAAGAATGGACCATATAACAAGAGTGCATCATCGGGAAATGGTTTGAATTGTGTGTACTAAAAATTTGTGATAACACTTATTTCACTAAATCTAGACATATCTAGTGAATCTAGAATCCAAGATTACATGTTTTGGAAGAAATATAGATCATCGTTTTTACTTATATGGATTCCTTTTTTGTCTATTATATTGGATTTCATTATTATTATTATTGATTTCATTAGTAAAAATATTGGATTCCAATATTGTCATTATTGGACTTATTGGAGTTCCAATTTTAGTATTATTGGATTCCAATTTTACTATTATTGGATTCCAATATCACCATTATTGGATTCCAATTTTGCTATTATTGGATTCCAATTTCGCTATTATTGGATTCCAATTTTTTTATTTTTTAGATTTTCATGTTGGGAGTATGTAAGGTTAGTGGCTACTAAATATTATAAGGTATGATCCCATTGGATTAATAAAAATAAAAACTAACAATAACTTCCTATAAAAGCAAGTTCAAAGTGCAAGCCTCACAATTTGAAAAGGCAATGCTAGAACTTTCCTCGCACTTTGAAAGTGTAAAATCCTCGATGTAAGGTTAGTGGCTGCTAACTAGTATAAGTCATGAACCTATTGTATTAGATTAAAGTTAAAAATTCTAGATGTAAGGTTAGCAGATACTAAATATTATAAGTCATGAGCCCGTTGTATTAAATTAAAAATAAAAAATAACAATAAATCCTGTAATAACAAGTTTGAAGTGCAAACCTCACACTTTCAAATTGTGAGCCTCACATTGTCAAAGTTGTGAGACTCACACTTTGAAATTGTGATCCTCACACCTTGAAAGTGTGAGCCTCACAAAGTGTGATCCTCACACTCTTAAAGTGTGAGCCTCGCACATTCAAAGTTGAGTGGCTCACACTTTGAAACTATGAACCTCACACTTTCAAAGTGTGAGGCTCATACTTTGAAAATGTGAGCATCAGCCTTTTAAATTATGATCCTCAAAATTTGAAAGTATGAGCCTCACTCGCACTTTTAAATTATGAGCCTCACACTTTGAAAGTGTGAGGCACACACTTTTAAATTTCCAGCCTCACACTTTAAAAGTGTGAGGCTCATACTTTCAAAGTGTGTGCCTCACACTTTCAAAGTGTGAGCCTCTCAACTTTAAAAGTGTGAGCCTCACACTTCCAAAGTTGTGAGGATCACACTTTCAATGTTGATTATGCGCATCCTTAATATTGGCATTGGCCTCAAATGCTAGTGGTGTTATTTTGATTTCTAGTGGAACTTACAATAAAATTACATGCTCACCCCAAAATATACCTTATTTTTTATGATTCTCCTAAAATATGACCTTTTTGTTTGATATTATAATAGTGAAATTATTGCAGCAAAATAAAGAACTTGTGTCAGTTGGTCTTTTGATTTTTTGGGGTAATTTTATTTTGGTAGAAATAATGTTATGTTTGTTGATCTTAATCATAGCATTGTAACAACTCAAGTATACTTTTCTTAGATTGTACATAGAATTAAGTTCACTACTATTTATTATTATAAACTATATCTCTAAGTTATCATTAAAAGTGGACAACATAATTAGGAGTTATGTATATCAAAAATTCAATTATTGTGAAAGATAGTAGAATTTATGCTTGTAAATATTTCCATTCTCCATATAAATGATGAGTCACTTACTTCCATGAGAAAGAAAATGAAATAATCCTTGACATAATAAAAGATTTTATTTTTTTGAGAAACGCATTAATACGCCCTCGAAGGTACATTGAACTAATATTGTATAGTTTACATCAATCAAAATACTTATTGTGCCACAATTTTAATATTTGTGAGTCAAGAAATGCCACCACCTTTTTCCCAACATTGTTCCATGTGAATGAGATACATTTTCTTCACACCTCTTATTGTGGAATAGCACTTTTCTACTATTTATTTTCAAAAGTCTCCCTCTTGTAGCTCATTCTCTTAGCCTTGAAAAAGTTGAGTAGATCTTCCTAGGTTGATGTAATGAATATCTAACTTCCATACTCTTGTTGTTCTTGAGTAATTTGATAATTTGGAATATCATTTTCAAGGATTTTAAAATCCAAATCAATGATGCATGTTTCATAGAACACAATAAATATGGAAATATTTTATAGGTTGAAACTCAAAGTCTATCCCGTCATGTTCTGAGTTTTGTGATGGTGGATGTAGCTCAAAATAAAAAAATTTATATTTCATCATATTTATTTACATACTGAAGTACCCAAACAAATACTTTCCTTTTGATTGGAGTCCAAGACTTATACAACCAAAAACTCGAAAAAAATAATCTTAATGTCAAAATCTCATGAAAACATATGGTAACTTCATACATGGTGGGTCGATTGGAGGGCCATTTATTGGTGAAAATAAAGGCCATCTAGAAGATTTTTCTTACAATCTAAAGATCGTGTAGGTTGTTGCAACTTTTGTATCAAGAGTTTCCATTCTCGTCATGTTCTAAGTTTTTGATGGTGGATGTAGCTCAAAATAAAAAAATTTATATTTCATCATATTTATTTACATATTGAAGTACCCAAACAAATACTTTCCTTTTGATTGGAGTCGAGTACTTATAAACCAACAACTTTTGAAAAAAATAATCTTCATGTCAAAATCTCATGAAAACATATGGCAACTTCATACATGGTGGGTCGATTGGAGGGCCATTTATTGGTGAAAATAAAGGCCATCTGGAATATTTTTCTTACAATCTAAAGATCTGTGTAGGTTGTTGCAACTTCTGTATCAAGAGTTTCCATGACTATGTTATTGTATTATTTTGATAGAATTTTTGTTCACTTATTAATGTCAAAGACAAATCCATCCACATTTGATTTTTATATGATCGAGAATACAAACCTTAAAAATACTTAAACAGTGTACAGTGTAAGCTCTGAAAGAAAATTAACAAATAGAAATCTTACCAACTAAGGAAAATTTAAGTTATTTTCCACAGTTTCCTTCCCGTCAGCAACTCCAGAAGAATAATTCCATAACTGTATACATCAAATTTATCATTAAGCCTTGATGTTCTTACATATTATAGGTCAATGTAACCAATGGTACCCATAACATAGGTAGAGGTGTGGGTTTTTTCCAAGGAAATGCACTTGGAAATGCCAAATTATGAAAAATGTGCTTCAAAATTATCATCCAAAAGAATGTTAGAAGTCTTCACATCCCGTGAATAATGTGTGGGTTATAGTCATGATGAAGATATGGTAATCCTTCTACAACACCATGAGAAATATTTAGCCAAGTGTCCCAATCTAGCTTAATATTATTTGATGATCCTATACGAAAATAAAAATTAATAAAACACTTGTTAGATTCTCCAACAATCCATTTTAATTAGAAGGTTAGAGATTGATTGGATTCTTCTATTTCAAAATATGAATCTACAATGTATAGATCCATTTTTCTTCATAACATAATCATTTTACTCACCATGTAGGATGTCCCATAGACTTCTGTTTACCATGTAATCATAAAACAATAGGTTTCCATGTGGAGAAAGTGAATATCCATGTAGACTCACAAGATTCCAATGCTTGATGCTTCCAACTGTTTCCAGCTCAGTTTCAAATTCATGCAAGCTTTGTGGGTAGTGATTGTATAGTCTCTTTATAGCAATTGGCTTACAATTATTTAGAACACATTTATAAATAGTGCTTGTAGCACCATAGCCAATTATATATTTCTTGTTTATTTTTCTTTGATTCTCATTATGTCATCGTACATGTGAAGAGCCATGTCCATGTGTAGTATGACCAACCTTGGAGAACCTAAATGTAACAAATAGATGTGTCAATAAAGAAATTCTAATAAGATATTGCTTTCTGATTTGTTGTCTAATAATCTATATAATATTAATTCATGTCAAGCCATGTTAGTTATATCACCTTCCTCTATTTTGTTTACAGAACCTTTTGTAAATGCCTTTAGATGATTTGAATGGTACAAAGCTATAATTATGCACAATAGTATTACTAAACCCAAACAAATGCAAACAATTTTTGGTTTTGAGATGGATGTTGTTCATTACATTGGTCCACAATTTTTTTACACAACATCATACATATCCAAGTTAGCCAATATTTTGATAACAATAGAAGAAATTCTCTGGAACTTGAGCTATTTAAAAGACATCTAATATTACTTGCATCAGTTAATTTCGATATCCAAAAACCATAAGAAAAAAATTGAATTGTTCCATAGAGAAAATTTTTTGTTATATCTACACCTATCTGGAGGAAACCTTGAAAAATTTTAAATGACAAGAATGTCCCTCAAAAATTATTGTAGGAAAGGTTTCTATTCAAGAAATAGAGTCACTTATAAGATACCATCTATTACTAGTAGGGGAAAGAGAATTAACTTTAAAAATCATATCTTTCAAAACTTCACAAAGAAACATGTGGAAAAAGGAATCCTCACAATGTAGCAAGGCTGAAATAGTTGGCTAACTGCAATGGCACTTCCCTTGATAATTTTTTATTTTTCAGTATCCTGCATATGATCCATTTCCAATATTATTGAACATCAACACAAGCCTGCTGAAAAATTATATTTAAGGTATAGTTGAAAGGAACATACAATGAGACTAAGTTTTGTAACTGCCCAAGCTCTTGAGGAATAGGACTGTTAATCGATTTCCACAAAGATCTCTACATTGAAAAAAAGCACACTAAGTTACAGTTTCCCTTGAAATGAAAATACATATCATATAGATCCAAAAACATGACCTTGTGAGTTAAATAATCAAAATTTCAATATAATTAACTTACATATCCACTACACTCATATTTCAAAAATCCTATGGAGGAAACCCATTTAGTATATTTTTGCTCAAATTCCTTGAATTTATAATTGAGATGAATCATCAAGTAAATATAATGTTCATTCATATAAATTAGGAATTGTGATGACCCTCTCCACATGCCCTAAACCAAGATCCTCTCCATGAATCCCTTCCTCAATTCCCATATAAAAATAAATGGTATTCCTCCTTCTAGTGTCTCGGGCTCTCATGTTGTGCAGGTTTCTCAAGTCTCTATCGGCATTTTGGTATCGAACATGATAGTAGTGGTTCGGTTATTCCACTTATCTTTTTGTAGATGCACCTTTAGGTTTTGTGCAGATTCCTTATTACATGTTGTGGACTCGATTCTTAGTTTTCTAAGCCTCTTTCCACTACCAAATCCTCACCCTCAATTTGCTTTAGGGATTCAGTGTTAGAGTCTAAGGATTTTTTCTCCAACTAGAGGTTGAATTTATGTTTCAATGGTATCTTCCTTGGAATTTTACTTCGCACTCATGGATTTCTTCGAGTGACATCCTCTCTGTCTATGTAGTAGGGTTCACATTTAACCTTTTAAAAGGAGTTTTTTTTTGTTTTTAGTACTGTTGAAGATAGGTGTTTTATCCTCTCCAAGATTTTGGAGCTTCAGAATCACCACTTGCTGATGAAATCGTGGTTTCTGACCTTCAATCCTTTCACTGTTGCTTTCAATGTCAAACTAGTTTGGGTATATTTACCTCATCTCCCACTCGTATTTTTTTGGGAGAGGAATGTTTGATAGCTATTGGAAATGCTTTGGGAAATTTTTTATCCATCGATTCCAAAATGGAACTTTACACACACACTACCTATGCTCGAATCTTAGTAGATCTGGATACCTCTCTTGATTTACCTGCTTCCATTGATCTCAAAGTTTTGGATAGGACTTGGTCACAACCTCTTGACTATGAAGGCTTTCCATTCAGATGTAGGAAGTGTTTTGCCCTAGGACATATTGCTTTAAAATGCTAGAAAGTAAAGCTGAAGCTTAAGGAAAAAATTTCTTGGTGGAAGGATTCTCAACCTAGATTTTTGGTTATTGGGGATGACTCATATTATCCTTCGAATGAGCAAGGGGGTTCATGATGATCACAATAAAAATATTCAGCTTCCAATTGAGACTCATGTTTCCCACCCTTTCGTGGTCGATTTCGATCATTATGAAAACAAATTCTTCACTAAGAAGTCAAATGTTAAAAAAGGATCCCAAAATGGAATGTTGAAGGTGGATTCTATTGTAAGAACCAAGGAGGTTTCTGATATTTGGCTTCCCTTACATCTAGATGAAAATCAAATCCTAATAGGTGTGATAGATGGACAATTGTTAATAAAAATGAAAGGTATTATGCTCCATCAAATATGATTACGATCTCATGATTAGGATCCTCTAGAGTAAATTTATTTTGTTGCAATCGTGGGTGCTTCATATTTTATCTCTTCTCTTATTATTCACTTTTTTTTTCCTTAGTGGCATTCTATATTTGTTTTCCTATGGGATTATTTTTTTAATCCTTCATTTTTTTATTATGCCTTAAGTGTCTTTGAGCAAGGATGCAAATCCATTCAAAAACTGCACATTTAACCTTTTCCAAAAAATACAACATCCTTTCATAGAAACAAGGGACTTCTTTTTTATGCTCTATAAAATCCTATATGGAAAAGACTTACAATTTAAGAAGATGTTCCAAAGCCCCCACAAATCCTGGAATGGGTCTAGAAAGTTTATTATCAGAGAGGTCCCTAGGATTTCATGCCAAATCAGAGATCAACAAAACATTTGGAAGTCTTTCACAGTTGTCATCTAGATAATAAATTTCACTCCAAACACAATTCTTAATAGCCTATTAGAAGTATAACAAAAAAATTAAAAATAACTGAACTCACAGTGTGACCTCCATAAGCTTGACTATTATAATATTGCAAACCACAAACTGTGTCCAAGTTAATAGATCCAAACCATGAGCTCAAAAATAAGACGTTGATCCATCAAGGCCATAACCCGAGCATTACCGAAAATGTCGATATCCTGGAAGCTTCAAAATCCTAATAATAGTGTCTAAAAAGAAAATCCACATATTTTTAAGAAAATCAGAGCTCTAAAACTATGTATGGTGGCAAAAAGGAAAAAATATCATACTTTACCCATTTCCAACAAAGTTTCTTCTCTAGAATCTTCCAAAACAAAATTTAATGGAGACTTTCCCTCAACCACCTGATGCACATGGGGGAAATGTTGAGCTCCTAGAAGCTCCAGAATCCTAATAATGGTGTATACAAAGCAAAACCATAGATTTGTAAGCAAATCGAGCTATAAATTATGTATGACTACAAAAAGGAAAAATTGACAGAGTTTACCCATTTCAAACAGAGTTTCTCCTCCAAAATCTTCCAAAACACAAATTTAATGGATACTTTCCCTCAACCACCCAATGCACATGGGGGAAATGGATTATAGAGAATGTTACAATGAATTGTGCTAAATAGATCTCTCACTAATAGCCATCCTAAAATCAACACCATTATGAGTTAAATCAGACCTACAAATAGAGATAAATATGTAACCTTATTACCTTGCCCACAAATATAATTTTTAATTAGTCGTCAAATGGTTTCCTAGAAGCATTATCGATTGGGAAGGGCTGACTATAGAAATTGGAGGTATCCCGTTCCTATTTCCCATTCTCAATTTTTTCTTTGTGGGTCTCATATCCTACTCATATTGCATGGTGTAGGAATCGAGTGAAAGGGAAAAATATGATTAGGAAAACCACTAATTTTCGATCGGAAGATGTGCACATAGGAGAATGTTCCATGCAACTTGACCCATCAAAATTTAAGACAACATGTCTCTATACTATGATATTATATGAGCACCCGTGAACATTTTTAATAACCATTTTTCTTCTTGAATAAGTGAATAACCCCATAGCTTATGCTAATAAAAATGTCAATTTATCTCATATTTATCATGAAAATATTATGAAAAATTCCTAGCAACCGCTAATATCTATTGCTATTATATGTTATTCCAGGTGTTATGTTTGAAATAAGAAATTATTTATCCTAGTTTCCACCAAATCATTCTTTTCTATAAGTATTTGATCTTAGCACTCGCTAAGCATTTTATTTAATATGAACTATTTTTTTATCTCTATTTTCAAAATTAATAATCAGTTGAGCCTCAAGGAGCACTAATCTATTCCTTTTAATAAGTATCAGAGCTTAGTGGTCACTAATATTTTTTTATACCCACCAATGTGTATAATGAAGAAAATATGCAAAGTGTGATCCAAGCAATCGCTAATTTGAAAAAAAATTATTTTACAATGACAAAAACATAACTATACTTTAAATTCATCCTTTAGGACATAATGCTATTATACACAATGCAACTTTCCCCAACAACATTTAAGATGACATGTCTCTACACTATGATGTTGTATGAGCACCCTACAAACATTTTTAATAACCATCTTTCTTCCCGACTATGCAAATACCTCCATAGCTTTCGACAATAAAAATGTCCATTTCTCACATATTTATCATCAAAATATATTATGGAAAATGCCTAGTGACCACTAATATCTATTACTATGATATTTTATTCGAGTACTATATTTGAAATAAAAAATTTTAATCCTAGTTTCCTCCAAATCATTCCTTTCTGTAAGTATTCGAGCTTAGTGTTCGCTAAGCATTTTCTTTAATACAAACTATTTTTTTATCTCTATTTTCAAAATTAAGAATCAGTTGAGCCTAGCATCCACTAATATATTCCTTTTAATAAGTAACAGAGCTTAGCGGTCACTAATATTTTTATTTGATGCCCACCGATGTGTATAACGAAGAAAATATGTAAAGGTGTGAGACTAGCAATCGTTAATATGAACAAAATGTTTTTATGATGAAAAAAACATAATTGTACTTTAAATTCATCCTTTAGGACATAATGCTATTATACACAATGCAACTTTCCCCAACAACATTTAAGACAACATGTCTCTACACTATGATGTTGTATGAGAACCCTGCAAACATTTTTAATAACCATCTTTCTTCTCGACTATGTAAAGACCTCCATATATTTTGACAATAAAATTTTCCATTTCTCACATATTTATCATCGAAATATATTATGGAAAATGCCTAATGACCGGTAATATCTATTACTATGATTTTTTATTCTAGCACTATGTTCAAAATAAGAAATTATTTATCCTAGTTTTTGCACAATCATTCCTTTCTATAATTATTTGAGCTTAGTGGTTGCTAAGCATTTTCTTTAATACGAACTATTTTTTGATCTTGCACAAGTAATGGAGCTTAGTGGTCGCTAAACATTTTACTAGATATAAACCAATATGAATTATGTGTTAGACACAATAAAACTTATGAGAAATATATAATTTGTGATCCATTTCAAGGGTATTTAGTGCCACATTGGTTGGTAAGGGATTGTATAACCTATATGATGCGATTATAATTAATGAATAATACCAGCAATCCATAATTGTAGAGATATTTTTTTGCATTTCTAAAAAGGAAACCTAGGAGTTATAGAGGCTAGTGGCCACTAGGCTTCTCCTTGAAAAATAGATGGACAACATAAGACATGCAAAGTTGTTCATTAACACCTATTCAAAAGAATAACTTAGTGCCCTATAAAAGCTAAGGATTTATTATTTTAAATCCGGTGTTGGAAAAAATATTCTAATGGAGCTTAGTGGTCACTAATTTATTTCCTATCTATAAGTTGATCTCAAATTCTTGTGAAGCAGAAAATTATGTTTTAGTTTTTCTAGAGTAAAATGTAACTAACACCAAAATATTGACGATCACAAGATATATTAGAAATTTCATGCCACGTGTCAACATTTTAGTGGATGACATTTACAAATTAATATGGCAGATTTTTATAGGTTAAAAGTATTTGTTAATTTTATCGCTAATTAAAATTTTCTTAATAAATGTGTCAATTATATAGTTGCCTAACTAACTGGTTCAAACTTGCCATGTGTCACATTTTATTGGAATATTTTTTTAAATTAGTGCACTATATTTAAAAATATCGAATTTAAATTTGATAAAAATTAATAATAAATGTGTGTATATCACTCTCTTAAACTTTAAACCTTTGTTTAGAAATGTTTACTTCTATTTTCTAATTTATTTTTTATTATGCTTATATTAATATTTTTGTTGTCCCATGAGTTCACAAAGAAACAATTGTTGTTGTCCCACTCGTTTCTAAAGTAAAATTTATAAATTTGATTTTCTCTGTATCCCACACTATCCCCCAAATTAAATGTGAATATTAATGAGGGATAAATTCAAATTTTGATATATGAAATCCCCCTATTAAATGCGAATATTTGAAATTTCAATATCCCACACTTTCACTTTACAAGAGGAAATTCAAATTTTGAAATTTTCCTATCCCACAATTTTATTTTTTTCAGAATTTATTTCATTGAATGGATTTGGAAAAATTAAATACCCTGGATAAATATATATTATGGTTTCTTTTTTATTTTGAAATCGCATAAAAGCAACTCTTGAAATCAAAATATAATACATGCAAGCACTAAATTAGTGGTACAAGTGCTAGAATGTTGGCCGTTTTTAGAAGGGAAAGTTGAGGAAGTGATTATAATATCCTTTACAAGTACACAAAATAGGAAACAAATAATGATTGTGGATAGATGACAGATACGAGTGTAGGAATATCAACCATATTTTCTAAATCTTGATTTTAGTGCAAGAGGCACACAAAGGATGGAATCAAAAGACGTAAACAAAAGAGGTTGCGTATAGAATCTCACTAATAGTTTGTTTTAGAGATAATATAGAGCTTTCACAGACATTATCAAGCATGTAATAATTTCATATACTACTAAAATAGGTATTTATCAAAAGAATCTATGTTATTGTATGTGTACCTTAGTTGATGGTGGGGGAACTTTGAGTCGCTTTGTATTCAACTAGCTATTTTGTTTTTGCATGATAATCTAGCCCTGCCTTTCCATCCTCCACCTTTGCATTTCCATTTCATCCCCTTGTCAAAATGCATTTCTCTATCTGAAACCACATTTTTTTTCCTGCCCTAACCAAATAAAATGTAATCCCCTTTATAATTTTTATTATTTCAGAAAACCCATTTTTTATGTTCTACCGTAGCTCTTGTATTCGTCTCTGTTAAACGGTTTCCCTTTTATCCCTTCTATGTCTCTCTCTGGTTATTATTTTGTGGATTTTTCGTTCTCCTTCCTATGTTTATTTTTCCCGAAAGTGATGGCATGTCTCCCCAGTTGCAAAACATGAGTCACATATTCATTTTTTTTTAAATCGTAATGGTTTGATTTAGTATAGTTTAGATAATCATTTTGAATTCCTTTAATGTTTTTTTAATATGAAAGAAATAGTCATGACTAATTATTTCAATGTTCATTGTTTATATGATTGCCGCATTGATATATATATAATTATATACATTTTCCCACATAGAAATAGTCAAATGTAATGTCTTTAGTAAGTTTTTTTATGTTTAATAAAAGGTAAGAATATTATATATACACGTAAATATTATTAAATATAAATTTTAATCATTCTATTTACAAACATATATTTCTTTTTGTGGACATTTTTTTTTTTTATTATTGGAAAATAGCTTTTTTTTTTTGAAAGGGACTATACCCTTGTACAGGAAGGCTCAAAAGCCAAGATTGAATCATGGAAGCCCAATAGTAGAAAACAATCGCTTTAAAAAAGTACCAACACCCAACATCAATTCAACAAAAAAAGTTGAAAAACAACAAGAAAAAAGTTGTAGCACCATGGCAGATCCAAAAACCAAATGTTCAAAGAAAGACAAGGGACAAAGAAGAAGGCAATTTGAACAAAAAAGAGAGACAAATCATCAAGGTAGAGAAGTGGAATTCTTTAAAATAAAATTTTCTTTTTACGGACAGTTACCCAACCTGATGATGCCTCCATGAATGGAGGGTTAGAAAAAGGAGTATTTTCCATAGTTGCAATAGTTCCAACTGAAACAACATCATTGTTTTCATGAGATAATTTTTCCTTGTTGTCAACAACTAAATGAGATAAATTTGTTGCATTTTCCTTGCTGTAAGCAATAGGATTTTCTGATAAAGGGGTTTCAGGGACTAAATCAGATTCAGCCTCTGCATTTGAATTTGATTTTAGGTCCTCTTTTGTACCGAAAACCAAGTGTTCCGGGAGGGCATCTTTCCACCAGCTGCGTTTCTCATGTTGGTGTTTTGCCATCCCACAATTAGTAGAGGTGTGACCTAAACAGAAACATCTTCTGCATCGGAATGGAAGACCTTCGTAATCTAAAGGTTGTGGCCAAGTTCTGATTTTGCACTCTGAGATCAATGGTTGCAGGAAGGTTTTTAGCCGTGTCTAGTTCCACCAAGATCCGAGCGTAGGTAGTATGGGTATAATCAGATGTTTGAGAATCTATAGAAAGTGTAGTTCCCAAGGTGTTTCCAATAGATTTCAAACATTCACCACTCCAGAATTGGAGGGGTAAATGGGGTAATCGGATCCAAACAGGTTTGCATGAAAAAGACTCAGTGAGCGGGTTAAAAGAGGGGAACCAGGATTTAATGACTAGGTGCTTAGATTGGCAAACCCAAAGCTTGGAAGCAATGGAGTTTTTGTCAGCTATTGAAGAAAAAGTTACTATGAAAATACCTTTAGCACATGGGTATAAGTCTAACCTCCCAGCGATCAATGGAGTCCAGTGCTTGGAGATCCATGCATGAAGATCAGGAAGGCTCACCAAAGTCCTCCGAATCTACAGATGAGAGCATGTTCCTTATAATAATTTTCAGTTGAAATGACCTCCTCCCCAAATGTAATGCATGGGGTACAATCTGCAGGCTTCATAGGAGAATCCTTGCCCCTTAATGCATCTTTGAATGAGGTTACAGTGGGGCCGTGAATAGGTGCGCCATGGCCCGTCCCGTCAAGAACAGAGGGAGCCTGACCGGTGAATGTGCCGCCATCCTCAGAAGAAGTAATAATGGAGCCTTTGCGGGTATTGAAAGCAAGATTGATCCAGGACAGGGCCGAGTCCTCATCCCCCAAAGTCGTGCCACCTCCAACTGCAGGTTGTCTCGAAGTTTCCTGATGTACATTGTTGAATCATGCCTGGAGGTCACCGCTACCGCCGCCACCGTCACCATGGAAATGGATAGAATCAATGCCCCATTTAGGGTTTGTGCAGGGACGAATAGGGCTCGCTAGTTTCTGTGTAGAATGGGCACGCGTGGCGACCATTTTCTAGGGTTCACACAGTTTGGGCGGTGATTCAGTTGTGGACATCATGTTATGCCACAAAACCACATAGCTTTGTGTCCTCCGCAATATAATTTTAACTAAATGTGAACCCAGTGAATAATAGATTTATATATAATTTAATTTTTATTATGCTACATATCATTGGTGAGATATATAATTTTTTGAAATATATTAATACATGATTGTACTCGTATATTTATGTATCTTTTTGTAAATTCAATCAAGAAAATTTGTGTAGCCTAGCTTCCACCGAGGTATAATTAATTTTTGTCTAGAACATTCTACAGAAGACAATTATTAATGACTTACTTGATAATTGAGCCAAGATAAAGTTAAAAAAAAATTCTCCACTACAATAAATATTCCAAGATAACAAATATTCCAAGACAAGACAAATATTAAAAATTTCCTGAATACACATATTCCAAAATGAAATTTTCAGCCTAGCAGCCACTGAGTTCAATTTGATATTCAAAGTCTATCACATGATATTTGAAGCCTAATGGCCACTAAGGTCGTAGATTATTACATTGTGTTGGTGTAACATAAAAATACTTGAGATTAGTGTCTCGATAGATAATTGTTTTCTTGCATACAAGATAATTAGTAATGACTCGACTGAAAACTGAATTAAGCTCCATTATTATATTTAGATTTTACAATATGATATTCCAAGACTAGTGACCAATAGGGTGGATGTTTACTTCATTTATTTGATATTCCAAGACAAGACAAGATAACAAATATTCGAAGACAAGACAAATATTAATGATTTTCCTGAATACACATATTCCAACATAATTTTTTTAGCCTAAGCGCCTTCTCTAAGTACAACATAATATTCAAGTCCTAACATGATATTTGAATCCTAGGGGCCATTAAGGTTAAATATTATTACATAGTGTTTGTGTAACATAACAAATACTTGAGATTAGTGATTGTTAGGATATTTTTTGTCTTGCATACATGACAATTAGTAACAAATCGATTGAAAAATAACTAAGTTCCATTATTATATTTAGATTTTACAATACTATCTTTAAATACTAGTGATCGCTGCTAGGGTGGATGCTTACTACATTTCTTTGATCTTGAAGACAACAAATATTCCAAGACAAGACAAATATTAATGATTTTCTTGAATACACATACTCCAAAATGAAATTTTAAGCCTAGCGGCCTGATTTCAATATGATATTTGAATTCTATCACATGATATTCAAATCCTAATGGCCACTAAGGTCATAGATTATTCCATCAATTGGTGTAACATAAAAATACTTGATATTAGTGGGCCACAAGGATAATTGTTGTCTTACATATATGATAATTAGTAACGGCTCAACTAAAAACCAAACTAATCTCCATTATTAGATTTAGATTTTGCAATATGATTTTCCAAGAATAAAACCACTAGGGTGGGTGTTTAATTCATTTCTTTGTTATTCCAAGATAAGACAAGACAAAAATATTTAAAGAGAAGATAAATATTAATGTGTTCCCTGAATACACATATTCCAACACGAATGTTTTTTTCATAGCGACCTTTGAGTTCATCATGATATTCAAAGTCTATCACATGATATTTGAAGCCTAACATGATATTCAAAGCCTAAAGAACTACTAAGGTCAAAGATTATTACATAGCGTTGGTGCAACATAACAAAGACTTGAGATTAGTGGCCACTAAGATAGTTGTTGTCTTGCATACATGAAAATTAGTAACGACTCAACTAAAACACTAAGTAAGCTCCATTATTATATTTAGATTTTACAATACTATCTTCAAAGACTAGAAAGCATTAGGTGGATGCTTCCTACATTTCTTTGATGTTCCAAGACAACAAATATTCTGAGAGAAGATAAATAGTAATGATTTTTCTGAATACATGTATCCCAAAATGACATTTTTAGCCTAGCGATCATTGAATTAAATATGAAATTAGAAATCTATCACATGATATTAAAATCCTAGAGGTCATTAAGGTTGTATATTATTCCATTGAGTTAGTTTAACATAACAAATAATTGAGATTAGCGGCTGCTAGGATAATTATTGTCTTACATACAAGATAATTACTAACGACTCAACTAAAAATAAACTAAGCTCCATTATTATATTTATATTTTACAATACAATATTCCAATACTAGCAACCACTAGGGTGGATGTTTAATTCATTTATTTGATATTCCAAGATAAGACAAGACAAAAATATCCCAAGCGACCCCTAAGGTGAAGATTATTATAGTCATTAGTGGAACATAAAAAGAGTTGAGAGTTTCAAACAATTTTACTAGGATCCTAACAATGTAAGTATCCTAACCGACGCTAGGGTATTCCATGGTTTTTTTTTATTCGATCACGAATTTTAAAATAAGAAAATTTTGGGCCTTGATTCCCTATTATCTAATTCCCTCCATCGCCGCTGAAATTAGATAATAAGTAGATTACTATTGTGATTAATCAATAAGCCCCTAAGTTAGGTCAGCTATGTAGGAATGAGATCATAGGCTCGATTGATGGTTTACAGATAATAGGGAAAATGGGTAGCCCTGTTAGCATGAAAATTAGTGGATTTGAGAAAATGTGAAGATAGTTATGAGGATCTCGGACTAATGTGAGATAAGTCAAGCCTTCGACAATTTTGGTAAAGATTTAGCCAAATCATGGTGAAAAAATGGAGGAAGGTGACTTGGTGAGTCGAATCCAAGCCATTACGAACTCGAAGGAAAAGGAAAAATCTAAGAAAGGGGCCACGTGTCATTTTGGAACAATTCTAAAAAGAGAGAAAGGAATGAAACCCCCAAACTCTTACAGGACTTCCACATGGGGTTGAATGGTGAGAAGCCCATGAAAAAGAAGGTCCTCGTATCAATGTATAAAGAGCCCATTACAAACTCATGGAAAAGGAAAGGAGCCATGGAAGGTTCCACATGTCAACTCAAAGACACTTCTAAAAGATGCAAGAAAAGTGGAGACCCTAGAGATGCGCTTGGCCTCCACGTGGAGCTTGACACGGATGGGCTCCGAAAAGCAGGTTGAAAAATATTGGTAGATAGGTCAATACAATGTGGGAGTAATAATGAAGCCCACCAAGAATTTTTAAATGCTCAGATCTTTTAAAAGATATGGAGAGGGAGAGGAAATTATTAACTTGTCTTTTCAGCAAAAGAGTTAAATGCACAGTCTCGTGTAGATGAAGCAAGCTCGTGGAAACTCAAATTATCCACCTGCACTCAAATACCCATAACGTGATAATCCTTTAGCGTAATCACACAAGATAGGTCTTGTTGTAATTTTGACTCCACGTCTAATGCAAAAAAATCAAGAAATCCAAATATTGATGAATATTTGAGGATGTATCTCTCAAAAAATGAGCTCAATTCAAGAAGACAACTGGAGAATGGTTGAGAATGCATTAAATGAGTATGGCCAAGATTTTTCTAATAAAGAGTCATGGGGAAGTATTAAGGAGATTTTTCAAATCTAAATACTTCACCTCATTTATGACAACTGGCAAGTGGCTAAAGGGGAAATTTCAGGATTTCACTCTTCTCTTCTTCTCATTCTATATATTGTAATCTGGAGCTCTTTCCTAAGGGGTTAGTCATATTTTTCTTTAGGCCCCTGTTTCTTCTCTATTAGGGTTTGAACATGGAGCTCAAACCTTCTTCCTAAGATTTGTAATGAAATTTTTCTTGCCTCTTACCTGTTGTTGTTGTACTGTGCACATTTTTGGAGTAATATAATATGTCATGTGATGCATTTTGTCCATCCTTTGCATGTTTTTATTGTCTCTACTAGGGTGTCGTTTATTCAATTTAGGTATATTGTTCCTATTTCTAATGTTCACTACAAGTTTTGGAAGCTGTGCTTAATGAGTTTTAAGTGGTGTTCTATGTGAATCTATCTCTAGAATGTGGTGTATTTTTTCCACCCTTTTCATTTCTCACCTTTTCCCCATTTCAGGCAGTTGGATTCTTGATTAACATCTTCTTTTTCGGCACATCACCTTTGTTATTTTTGTTCTTTCCTTCATTTTTCCTCTAACCCTTACCTCACACCATAGAGAAGATCCATCTTCTTAAAAATATTGAGGTTATCTTAGGGGAGCATCATCCCACTTTCCCTAAGGTATCCCATGACACTGAAATTTCATTCGTAAAGATAATCATCAACAATCCCCACAACCATCAATTTCAATTAGTAATTGAACCTAGTGGTCTCTAGGCATTTTAGATTATACGAGATAATTTGAATTGTGTGTTATACATAATATATCTTATGAGAACAAAACAATTCTTGATCCCTCGAGAGGGTATCTAGGGGAGAGCCACCAATACTTGAGCATGGTCCAATTGTGGACATAGAGTCTTGATTACACAAAACAAAATAGTTTTCATAGTACAACTTGATACTTGTCAAAAAAGTACCTAGTGATTATTTAATTTTGACATGACAACACCCAATCACATCATGACATGTAATATTTTTTATTATTAAATATTGAATGTTCAACCATTATCACCCATGTTCAAGTAAATCTTTCCACCATGATGTAGTGTAACTCAAATTTTTTATTTTAAATCAAATCAAAATGTCTTTCCCTCCAATTAAATACTCCAAAGAAAAAATATAATAAAAAAACTTGAACTACATGTTAGTGAAAAAATCAGGATCCCACATGGTATAGAATTGATTTTGTGGGCCCCTAAATTAGGGTGCACCACTACTAGCTCCTCTCTCCTAAAGCTATACAAATTTTTTTACATTGGTGGAAAGAGATCCTAGAATATATAGATGCTAGTGGCCACTAGTATTCTCTTCTACCAAAAATTGACAACTTGAAACAAACCAAAATGACATATGTGTTATACACAATATTTCTTATGAGAATAACATAAGGTGTTATCCCTCTCGTGTGTATGTATTGCAGCCTAACGACCATATGAGATATGAGGCCTTTAACCTATTCAATATATTCTAGATAAGAAAATTAGTAATTATTTGAATGAAACATTAGCGACTGGGAAACGTGTGCCAAATTTAATAGTGATTAATTGTTTAAATTACTTTGTGCAACACATAACAATTTTTTTTATTAATGATTCCTTATTTTTTATAATTAAAGGAGGGTTGAAGGGTCCCTTTCCTTTACATTAAAGATATAACGAGAGGATCAATCTGAAAAACTAAACAATCTAATAATAATTTCCTTGAAAAAATGCAAGGGCTTACGCCAAAAACACAAGTGGTTGAGAATACAAAAAAACCCAGACCAATAAGACAGACATGATGATTGGATAAAAATGAAATTAAAAACGCTAAATAACAACTAAAACAAAGATACAAAATGATAAATTTTAGAAACACTTATTTATCTTAATCATATGACACCTCCTAAACCTCCACTTTAATGGGTTGGAAAACAATTTCCATAATCGATTTCAAAAAAAGATGATCTTTGATAGCAGCAACATGACTCTTTTACCAATCATACACCTCATGCCCTTTCCTAAAAAGCATATCCCAATGAGCCGATTTCTGTTGTAGAGAAGAAAACATAGCATCCAGGTTAGGAAAATGGATAAAACCGGGTTTTGTCATCGAGCCCTTTCCAAAATTGGACACAACATACACAAAACACATTAGGATGTCAAACCAATTGTATAACTCTATAAAAATGGAAACGTCCATCAAACAATCCTAGATATAGCTATCCTCAAAAATCATGGGCCACGCCAAACTCAAGGTTTTTTCCATTTTAGATTCCATGCCAACCCTATAAGTTGGTTTGATCTAGTGACTCCCCATCTTCAAAGCCCAATCATTTTCCGGATGTATAATTAGAAGATGAAAATAAAGTTCGAAGAAACTTCCACATTAACACTGGGTGACCCTTCATAGAAATATAATCAGCTCCAAGAACTCCCTAAATAGAAACCATATCTTCTCTGATCCAATCCTAAAATAGATTTAAGACGATGATGTGAAATTTTGGTATAAAATGCCATTTCACGCACCGACAGCAAAGAATTGCATGAAAGGAAACAATGGACCATCCATGATAGATGAAATGAAATCTAGTGAAAGAAACCCAACAAGTGTGAAAATAAGGGAGAGTGGCTCTGATAAATATATGGAGTGATTATGCCATCGCATGTTTGTAATTAATACAAGCTTGTTACGGGCTTTAATATCAACCTTTATTGGAAAAGGTGATGAATTCTGGCCAATCAAAATATTTATTACCAATCTTATCAAAAATGCTTGGTCAGTCCCTCGATTTTCTATAAAATCCACCTCTTTATTATCTTCCCCATAGATATGATTTAAGGTCCAATATGGAATTAATGAAAGCATAAAAAGGAATTTTATTCACACAAGATTGATTTTCCCTAACAAGGACTACTTTTGATGATGGTGTTAACAATAATATGAGATTCACCTCTAATAATTAATTCATTATTATTTAATTCATTAGCCAGGGACCAACAATGTTCATTTAATTTATTAATTTATTAACTTATTAATTTACTAAAATTCTAGTCATTATTCAAGTTATTAATTTTGAGAATAGCCTCTGGAAGAGGATCACCCATTTTTTTTTCCCGACTATCTTTCCATACACACTTTGAGGATTGGAGAGAGGATGTCACACCCATTTAGCACTTAGATCAAAATTTTATTTTTCCTAGTTCAAAATCCCCACTCCCCCATAATATTTAGGAAGTGAAACATCAACCCATTTAACAATAGGTATTTTATTGGTCTTGTTTATTCCTTGCCAGAGATAGGTTAGCATAATTTTGTTGATTTTATCAATCACACAATTGGGGATCCTCATAATAGAAAGCATATAAATGGAAATAAATAAGATTATATCAACAAGATTAGATCAATGCAATAGAAGTTTGTCATTTAATCCTGAGTGAGAATCATGTTCATCTTCACCCTGCATATTTGGTAGATCGTTTAGGTCTATTTTCTTTGAATGATGATTTTAAGAAAATATGCAAGGCCAAGATGGAAAAGATACTTCTTTAGGTTTAAATGATGTACTTCTATTACTATGATCTAACCTTTCCAAATAAGAAATGTTGAACCTACAAAATCGCAAGCTTAAAATGGATTTCTTGGACAATATGACAATATATCCTAGGCTAGTGGTTGATAGCCTTCTCATCGATGAATAGTGGTAAACATAGAACATGAATTATTTTTTCATGGACTTGATAATTTATTCCTGAGCAAGAATTGTGTTCATATTCAACCTGTATTTTTAGTAAAAATTTTAGGAATATTTTTTTAACAGGGTAATTTTAGGAAATATGTAGGTCCAAGATGAACATGATACTTCTTCAGGTTTAAATTATGTACTTCTATTACTATGGTCTAACACTTATCTATGTCACTAAGGTAGACAGTGAATTTTTATTAGGTCAATATTTTGAAAACCAGAAACTGTAGAGCTTAGTGACCGTCAAGCCACTCCTTTCAATAAGTAATGGAGCTTAATGGTCACTAAGCATTTTCCTTGATATAAACTAACATGAATTACGTGATATGAAAATATATCCTATGAGAAATACATAAGGCTTCATCCTTCTCGAGGGTATGTATTGATGTACTTGGCTCCACCAAGGATATTGCAACACTTAGTTCTAATTGTTATTCTCAAAGTTAAAATGGATTCCTACAAAATATAGAGGCTACTACTACCTAACAAAAGTAATGGAGCTTAGCATTTTTTAAGCATTTTACTTGATAAGAAACAATATGGATTATGTTTTTATATCTTATGATAACTACATAAGGATGTGTCCCTCTCGAGTGTATGGAGTGCATCATAATGACCATTCAAGATAAACAACCTTGATGTTAGTTTTTACATTAGAGAGGAAATAATTAGAAATGATTTTCCTGAAAACTTTTTGACTATTGGTATTTTCTGCTAATTTGATATTATTGATTCTTCACATTGCTATTTTTTCCTATAACTTCTCTAGTTCATTATCACAGGAATTTTTACTTCTACCACAAGATTGACTAAATCATTCTACTACCACCAAGGAAAATGACCTAAATGACCTAAATGCAAACAATGAAATTTAAACTTTTGAAATTTCAATTTCTGAGGTATAAAATACAACAGGAAGTCACTCCATACTTTGGAAAACCTCACAAAAAACAATCATGATTAAGTTATGAGGGCATTTTAATTCATCTCATGTGAGAGTTAATAGAGAGTTGGTGGATAATGTGTGGATAACTCATGCATTCCAATCTACAAAAACTTGCCTTCCTTTTCATAAGGTGGTATTAATGAAAACAATGACAGTTGATCTCCTCTTCTTTACATATTCTTCAAACTAAGAAATGTCAATTCTTCACATATTGTTATTCTCTTGCATAAAAGACACTACCTAACTAATGTTGATTTTCATTATTATGTTTACATATTCGAGACATGATATTCCGGGACTAATAGTCGTTGAACATGACATGTATTATAATGCTTTAATGTAACATTATGAATAGTTATGATTAACGGATGCTAGTTAGATTATTACAGTCTATACAAGCCTTGAATGATGTAAATTAATCTACAATGTAATTGTCCTTTCCATTCATATTCTATAGCATGTTGAAAGTTTTCCTAGTGACCACTAAGCTATAAATATCCATTGGTAATGATTTTTAATCTATGAAAATAATGACATTAAGATACAACATCTCCTTGCTATTGCACTATTGAAAACAAAATTTATCCTTCCCAATTATTTATGAATTATTAATTTGTTTAATTCATTTATAGGTAATATGTCTTCCATTGGTCACACTTTGTTCATATAAATTCCTTTAATTGAAGGAACAGAGGGTTAGAAGAAGAGATATGATGAATGGTTTGGTCAAAATGCCTCCCCGAAAAACTATCACATTGATCTATGGTTATTTTTTGTTGATGATGATTTCATCAATGAAGTTAGTATGGTTTTAAATTAAGAAGTTATTGATCAATGAACATTGCATATTTAGGTTGAATGCATTGATGTTGAAATGAATAAGTTTCTTATTCTTGACATGGAGTTGGAAGTTTCTTATTCAGGAAATAGGAAATGAAGGATTCTATAGAAATTATGATGTGTTCTTATTCTAAATATGGTTGGAATTTGGGGATGTTCATACACTCAGACAAAATATGCTATGAAAATTCCCTTGAAATTCATAATGGCATGAATTTGGTATTCAAAAATTGTATAGATTCGATAATACCTCTTCTATTTGTCATTATTTGAATAGAAAAGATTTTATTTCTCAAGTTAAACATGCAAATTTATTTACAATGATAAGGTGGTATTATTTGTCTAAATTAGAGATAGATCCCTCTAATTCAAAGTTGCAAGGGCTTAAAAAGAATAATAAAATTTGTATTGTTGAAAAAAGTGACCAATATATTTGAGAAAGTAGAATCTTCAACTATTGAACAATTTAAATTATTTTTGTTCAATGGTGATGTTTTTCTAGTTGAAGTTTCTAGGTGCCATGTAGCACCTCAAAATATCAATATCATCTTGTACATGAGGATAATGTTTACCTTCTTGTCCATTCAATGTTGATTAATGTTATTCCTACATAGAGGGATGCAATTATTCTTCCCTTTTTACATTCTACAAAGGAACTTGTGCAACTAGAGGATCCAGATGACCTGAAAAGGGATGATGTGTAGTTCTACATTCTTGATGGCCAACATACCATTTTTTCCCAAAAAATAAGTTTCATATAAAAGCAAATACAATTCATTACATATTTTGTTGTAGTTTAGAAAGGATCACATTCTATCTTCAAAAGTCATCTAGCGAAGACATTATTGATATTTACAAGTAACAAAATGAGGTAAACAAAAATTGGATTGAAACCAATTTTATTGATGTACTCTACAAGGCTCAAATGATTTGGAGATCCCTAGGATTTCCTTAGAGGCCCGAAGTGGGAAACAAAAATACAAAGGAGTGGAGGGTAATGAAACTTAATTTTAATGCATTTTTATTTAAAATTTAATTTTTTTAATATACAAAAAGTAAATATACTATTTCCTCTTTCAATGTAGAGTTTTGAGAAGCAATGTCTTTCTATTTTCAAAGTGTCTAGGACATAGAGTCTTTATGAAAAATGGACATTTCTATTGTTTCTTGAGGACATATGGAAAAAATGGACAACAACCTTTGAGTTGTTTAAATCAGGTGGGCTTGTTTGTTCTCCTTTTAAGGATAACCAACCTAACTTTTAGCCAAATTCACTAGCAAGGTTCATGGAAAATTCCTTCAAGAGTACAAGAGGAATAACCAATGAAGGAGCTATCATTACTAGAAGATAAAGTGTAATCAGGGAAAGTATGGTTAATTAGCTCTATTGAGGTAGAAATCATAGCAGAGATTTTGAATCTTATTGCCAAAGAGTAAAAGATGACAGAAAAATGAGAGGAAAAGTTCTAAAATATTTGAAAAATAAATATCCAAGTAATATTGTATTGGTAGAATGCACTGAAGACAATATTATTCAAAAATCAGTCTGCATGAATCTCACTACCTCCAGTTGTGTGTACTCTTGGGAGAAGAGAATAAAGGAAAAATAAAATATGATTCCCAAGGAAGTGAAAAATCATCAAGAAATTGATGCTTAAGTGGCAGAGGTTCTCCCAGCATGGAAGCTCAAACAATTATAGACAACTATGTGATTTCAATGGAAGAAAATTTTTTTAGAAAGGATGGAAGAAACAAAATATTTTATCTACCAATGTGCATATCCCTTCCATCTCTAAAAACAATATCATCTATTCCATCAACTAATCCATTCAATGTAGAATGTTTGATGCATATTTCTGTAATTTGTCTAGTGAAATAACTTCTAATGCAATAATGGACCTGCTTACAGTTGTCGGATCTAGTCTGCTAAATTGTTTTATTATTGTGCTCTTACCTATTTCTTATTCAAAAATATTAAGAGACAATAAAAAAATACATGCAAAAAGTTAAAGAAAAGGGGGAATCAGTTGTGGAAGGTTGTTACAGATTTTATGACAACAATGGAAAATTTAAGAGCTTGTGTATTATGTACACAATATGTGATGTGCATAATATTGATATTGATGATGGGGATATAGAATAAATCATCATGGATTAGATGGAGAAACTTCCACATCAATTTGTGAGTACAAACAATATCGGCTACGAGGAAAGACACATCCTTTTCTTTACAAGATATCTTATGATTTTTGGTCTCATATATTCACTCGACTCTCTTTGGAAATTCTCCTATAATAGTGCTTTATAATGGTAGTGTTGCATTGCATGCTTTTGGTTAACTCAAGTTTATCTGTAATTTTTATTGTTGAATCTAATGATCAAGATTTTTTTTTTAAATCATTACTATTCTTATTTGAAAAAAGTACATTGATTAAGATCACATTAAAAATTCTATTAGTTTAATTCCTTTGAACTGATACATATAATATTTATGCAGACAACCAAACCAAAGAGGAAGACATTATCTCTTCCTCTCCACATAAAAACAAAAGAGATGATGTCATTCTTAACATGTTGCAACCCATTAAACTTATTGCGCTAGATGTCATTGACCATACATCTAATGAATCTATACAATGTGAGTGACATTTACTCATTTTATAAACTTATCATTACAATAAGTTTTCTATTGTCATTGTTTACATTTTTAATAAAACTTCAAATTTTCCATTTTGATGCCAAATGGGGAGTTTGTTGACACGTCACACATGAATTCATAGACAAAAATTGGTATGTTATTATGTGTAATTATAAACAAAACCATTTATAAGCCCCGCATAATTGTAGGAACCTATAACAAAGTGGTTTATTTGTTATATGTATTAGCCTAGCGGTCACTAACATACATCTATTAAATTGATTTATTTTGAATTGAGTAATTTTTTTAATTGGTTAATATTAAATTACGAACAATTGAAAAAAATACTTTTGTGCAATTGGCCATTTGCGGCCGCTAAGCTCATCAAAGAATGTCAATCCAACCATAGTCCATGTAGTAATGGCTTAGCCTAGTGGTCGCTAATATACATCTATAGCTATGTAATATTGTCCAACAAAGGGTACGCATTGTATAGAAGCAAGTTGTATCACAAATTTAATTACATCGACATGATATTTATTTTCAATTGATTAATGTTTTTTAATTGGTTAACATTAAATTATGGAGAATTGAAAAAAAATTACTTGTGTATTTGGCCATTAGCGGTTCGCTAAGATCATCAAAGAATATCAAGCCAAAAATAGTCCATGCATTAATGGCTTATCCTACTGTCACTAATATACAACTATAGCTATGCAATATTGTCCAACAAAGAGTAGTACATTTTATAAAAGCAAGTTGTATCACATATTTATTTACTTTGACATAAAATTTATTTTGAATTGATTAATTTTTTGAAATAGAACGTGCATCACAAGAACTCAAGAGGGGGAGTGTGAGGGAATCCAAGACAAAATCTCAATCAAGTAAGTGTTAACCTACTAAAATTTTGATTATTTTAATTGGTTAATATCAAATTGTGGACAATTGAAAAAAATTACTTCTGTGTAGTTGACCAAAAGGATTATTTAATTATTTTATATTTGGATGGTTTCTATATGAGAAAAACCAATCCCATAAGGAGATGGAATTCAAGTTTGGTAAGGAGACTATTAACTTGTGAGGTGGCCTCAAGGAATTTTTAAAGCTACTATCAACAAAATGTGAAGTGGGATTTTGGTCTAGCTATCTCTCTTCTGCCAAAGTTGAAAAGATGATAAAGGATTTGAAAAAAATAGTATTTGAATTGAAACCAGTTATTTTTGGGGAAAAGAACATTTCTCTATAGAAGATAAAATTATAGTAAAATATCTCCAAAATATTTGGAGTAGAGACGATATTATTTTTGGATCTATAGAAACATTTTGTATTACAATAGGCCCAAAGGAAACCCTCTAGAAAATTTTATGGTGGGGAGGAAATCCAATGGAGAAAATTGTTTCAAAAATATATGTGGTTGATGACCAATTTGTACACAAACATATCACATATATTGTCTTAGGGTTTGAGTGTTGTAGAGGGCATCAAAAAATTACAAAAACAAAAAATTTATATAACTATTAATTATTTCAAAATGTTTTTTTACAATGATATTCATTCATACATTCATATGGTCACTCTTTATTTTATATGTTGAGATTACAAATTTAAAAGTTGGCAGTATTTATATCTTCACTTGTGATTAAGTTGATATTATAGTTTTATAAGTTGTTTGTGTGAATTACCCAAATAAAATATTATCACAATAATATGTTGACCTATTTTTTATCACTTTTGGAAGCTTACATTAATTCTGAGTTGTTTTTATAGATCCAATTGGGAAGCCTCAAAAATTACTAGTTTTGGGAGTTGAAGGTTTGTTGTTTGGAATTTCTGGTATTGGTAAAAAAATACCTCATAATATGGTTCCATATTTTAGATCTGGGAATACTAAATACTTTGAATGAGAATTTAGTGCTGAATTGATAAGAACTACATCAAAATATTTTGACATTTCCTTATGGTCTTCATTTATGGATTCAAAAATGGTGAAGTACATGTTCATCAAAAAATTTAGTTGGCTGTGAGATACCCACTTCAGGTTCATTTGGGGATGCCACCAATGTAAGCTCAAAACAAATACTAGTCAAGTAGATAGTAGAATTTTTGTAATGTATATGGTGAAAATAATATACTTTTGATCGATGACACGAGATTCTTGTCATGAAGTCAAAGAATAAATTACTCTCAAAACCCCAACATATTGGAGATTTGATGGAAACTATAAGACTAATTCAAAAATTTACACTGAATTATGTACATGGTTGAAACATGTAGGAGAACACAAGAACATGTGTAGATCATTAAAAACTTTCAAATGCACCATTGGCATTTGAATTATATACTTTTCTTTCAAATCCAACAATGTATTGTGCATTTATATGGAATAAAATAACTACCTTAAAGTTCTTAAAGATTCACAATGCGTAATCAATCATTTTTTTATTATTTTTTTTTGCAACAAAAAAATTATTTCTAAGGGAGAGGAGATAATCATGGATCATGGACCAATAAAAAAATTATTTTTCCTAGATCTACATAGTTTAATCTTAAATACATTTTAAAATATGATAAGAACCTTATTCAAAAAAAAAATTAATCCTAGTGGTTGCTAACACGTATAAAACATAAACATATATTGTTTATTGTTTTATAGATCGATGTTGGCTTCCCTAAAATCATAAAAATTTTTTCCAGTTCTACATGGTTTAATCTTAAAGACATTTTTAAAATGATAAGAACCTTATTCCAAAGTAAAAATAAGCATAGCATGCCGTCTAGATCATATAAAATAGAAACATGTTATGTTTATTGATTTTGCAGATCCATGTTGGCTTCCTTGAAATCATAAAATGATTTTTCCCAAATTTGCATATGTTAATCTTAATGACATTTTAAAAATGATAAAAACCTTATTCCAAATAAAAAATAAAGCCTAGCGGACGCTAGCACGTATAAAATAGAAACATTTTCTATTTATTGTTTTACAAATCGTTATTTTAGAGATTTTTATTTATTATTTTGTGGACATCAACAAGAATGTCAAATTTTAATGACATGATGCCTTCATTCCTATGATACATAATTTTGCTTGGAGGTTGGCATCTTCAAGTTTATATTCACACAAGAATATTGCATCATGACCAAACATACTAATTATCGAGGTTCAAGAATCCCAACATATTTCTCAAAAATCTTAGCACCATTTAGAGAAAGTGTAATGCATATTACAATTGTAAAAATATAGTGCTTATAGATGACTCTAGAGAGATAAACAAGTTCAATGATGTGGGAACTACGTAATTGCTAACACATTTAACAACTACTTGATAGATGAATTTTGGCCTATATTGCACCTATTGAAGGATGTGGAAGACATTCGAGATTTCATTAAATCAATAACCTATTATAATTATGTAATTTATCCCTAAATTAATTTGAGAATACCTTTTTGTATAGTGTGTATTACTATATTTAGTAATGTTATTTTGTATAATGTATGTTTATCAATTAGTGGAAGCCTTTATTTCGAATCAAGCCAATGGATGGGAAAATATTGATGATGACATCCATTTTTATTGTGTCATCCTCCCTTACCCGAGTCAAGGGAATACTTAATTGGGTTGTGATTTCAGCTTCCCTCACTCATTTTATCATGTTTAAATCTATTTTTTCCCCTTCCCTCTCATGACGTCTACCTATGTTCCTTTCATCCTCTTACATGGAAAGACACTAGAAATGGATTTTGTCTCTCTTGTTTCTTCCACTAATATCATGTAATATCTTCCACATAAGCTTTACACCTATTTTGAATGGGATTGAGAAAGTCTGGGAATGGAATATATTAAGAGTATCAAGAGAGCTCATGTGCTAACTCAAATATTACATGTGTCTTCATGTTCAATTTATTTCTCTTGTGTACAAATAAGTAAGTGGTCATGGTGGTCACATCCCATTTAATTTACCCATGTCATCATGTGGGGTTGTTTGAATCTTTGGTGGAAGTATGCCTTCCTATTCTCTTATCCAATCTTGGTCCTTATCTTGTCTCCTCATGGGTTGACAACAATATTTGTGATTCCCTAGAACTAAAAATTTGGGCCCTCCTTCAATTTTCCAAGTAAGTTCAAATTATCTATCACTCGATGGGGCATATTTATCCAAGATGTCATCCTTTAGACCTAATCACACTCGCATGATAAACCTACCCCCCCTTCCCGATCATGTGGTGAAGTTGAAGATTTTGTTGTCTTGTCCTTTTTATTTCTCAGGAAGATTGCAACACTTGGCTCCATGGACCAATTAGAGTGGAACCATAGGGTTTCTCAATCATTCCCCCTCTATTTTTTGTGTTCTCAACTCTATGTTTTTACAGGCCTGGTTATTCATGTTACATTTTTGCCTCATTATTTACATTCTTTCATATTGGTTTTGGTTTTTATGTATAGCCCTTCATCAATCAAATCTTTGATACTTGTAGGGTGGGACCCATCAACCCTCTCGGTTCATAGATTTGGTCAAAAAAATTTAACTATCTAAAAAATAAAATTATGTAATTTGTCCCTAAATTTATTTGAGAACAAATTTTTGTATAATGTGTGTGACTATCTTAATAATGTTATTATGTATAATATGTGTGACTATATTTAGTAATTTTATAATACAATAAAGGATTTAAATGATAATAGATATGTTAATATATAAAAAAGTGTACATAATATTTTTATTTTTGGTGAATTCTAATTTGATTAATGTTAATTTACCTAGATAAGCTACATTGGCATTACCTAGCGACCGTTAAGTTTTAACTCTCTTACTTTTATTTTTTAAAGTCATATAATCCTCTCGACTTCAAAATTTTCCACTACACAAATTGTTCACATCGGTTTAAGGAATTAAGGAATTGAAAAATTCTCAACCACCTCAACAATCAAGTGCATTCATAGGTATCATGTAAAAAAATTAATTTTCTATGATTTATTCTGTGAATTTGGGATCCTATGTGACGAATAGTTTTACAATGAAATTAAAATAATTCTTAAAATGATTTACCATAATTCTACCTTTAGAAAAGGAATTTTAATTTATTTCATATCTATATTTAAATACGAAAAGATATCCATCTCGAAAAGGGAGTAAGGAAAAATTTTTGTGGTGTGTGGAGACCTCTCAGAGGAGGGATATATAAAGTTAAACTTTGATGGAGCTTCAAGAGGTAACCCTAGCAATGAATGACATGGTTTTATTTTTAGATATTCTATCTACCAACTTGATTTTAGCTTTGGTGGTTGACTATGGTGTCTCCTCTAACAATGTGGTGGAGGGAATGGCCCTCCTCTTTAGATTATTGGAGGAAAAAAATAGAATTGGCAGTGTTTATGGATTGAAGGAGATTCAAAAATCATTATTGATTTGGCCCAACGTAAAATTGCTAAAGCCTAGGAATGAAGACAATTTGTCGAGAAGATTAAATCTATTCTCTCTTCCTTACCCGAGATTAGATTTTCCCATGTTAAGAGAGATGGGAATATGGTGGCTGATTTCTTAGCTAACAAGGGGGTCGAATTGTGGGACAATTTTCATTTAAAGTGTCAAGTGTGGGAGGAGAATTTCCCCAGTGATGTCATGTCCCTTCTTTCGAGGGACTCAAGGATGGTGGAAGGTGATCTTTGGGAGTTAATGATGAATGTATTTGAAAATTTATAACTATTAAGGGGATGTTAATGTCTTTGTAAGGGGATAAATTATCTTGGAATATGGGTTTTATCTCATGCCCTTACATGCGTGCAAAGTGAACTACGGAGGGGAGTTATAAGTGATGTTTGGCATGGGTTTTTTTTTGCCTCTATAATTCTATTTCGGGAAATTTTAAGTTGTAGGGATTCAAAGGGGCTCTAGAGGTTGCTTTTAATTTTGACAATATGAAGAATGTATATGGATCAGAATTTTTCCAAGTTGTAAAAGGAAAAGAGCCTTAACTAGAGAAGCAATTGGAGATTCCTTCTCTTCTGGATGGATGGTAAAATTAAGAATGTTGTCATGAGGGGTTGGTTAGAAAAAGTGTGGTATGTTTTGAAAAGATTTAAAGAGGATAAAGAGGTGGACATATGTAAAATCATGAGGAAACTAATGATTGACCCAAATCAATCAATTGGTAGAAGGAATGTGTTTGATATGGCCTAAGGACTGTTCGTGGCCAATATCCTATCTAATTATTTTAACCAATTTATTCTACACAAAGAACATGAAGGATTGGAGGAGTGCCTTGTTAGCATGTAGTTTCATATCCATGCTCTAGATAGAGGTGTGCATGTCATTACCTGTGGGCTATAATATTTGGTGGAGAATCAGGGGGTGGTGCTTCCATCAAGCTTTAAGGTAGAAATCTCTGAATTCTACATGGATCCATCTTCTTCTTCTATGAAAATCGTAGATAATTCAGATGTGGAAATTATTATTGAGATGTCATCGGGTGGGAGAATGGAATAGCTGGTTTGGTATGTTTAATGTCTCAGAAGATATGTGCAAGTTTTTTGAGCTTGGTTGCGTAAGGTTTGAAGTTGCTTATAGTATATGGCATATAATGCCGGAGAATTTATATTTTGTATTTAGGAAATATAATAGGTATGGGGATGTCAAAATTCTTACAGATCTTCCCCCATGAATTTTGTATGTAATTTGCATGATAATGTTCCTTCTCACTTTATGAGTGTCCATCGATAATTGTTGATATCATGGACTTGATCCTCATATGATTTTTTTCAAGCTAGGGCCTTTCTCCTATGTATCAATAAAAAATAAAGTATGAAAAGATATCTGGGGTGGTTTTACATTTAATTTTAATTAATATCATGTCCATATTTAAATATTAAAATATATATGGAATGGTTTTATAGTTAATTTGATATCTATATTTAAATATGAAAATATATCTGGAATGGTTTTACATTTAATTATATTCTCATAGTTTGGATCGTTACCCTCTGCTAGTTTCTTCATAATATCTTTAGTAATTCTCTAGTTATGTTGAGGTTCAATCACATCATAGTAAATGAACCTAGAAGTGTCTCACATATATTGAATTTCATTAGCCTATCACCACTAGCCTTAAATGTATTAAAAAAAACTTGATTGGTTTACTATTTTGTAGACTAATGTTGGCTTCCATGAAATCATTAAAATATTTTCCCAAGATCTGCATAGTTTAATTTTAATGAAATTTTAAAATTGATAAGAACCTTATTCCAAAGTAGAAGTTAAATCCTAGTGGATATTAGACCTTATAAAACAAAAACATGTTATATTTATTATTTTGCAAATAAATTTTGAATTCCTTAAAATCATTAAAATATATTCCCAATATCTGCATATTTTAATCTTAAGGACATTTCAAAATTGATAAGAAACTTATTCCCAAATTAAAATTTAGCCTAGTGGTCATTAGCCCATATAAAAGGAAACATGATCGGTTTATTATTTTGCAGACCAATGTTAGCTTCCATGAAATCATTAAAATATTTTCCCATTATCTCCATAGATTAATCTTATTGACATTTTAAAAATGATAAGAACCTTATTCCAAAGAAAAATTAAAGTCTAGCGGCTACTATCCCATATAAAACATACACATGTTATGTTTATGGTTTTGCAGATCAATGTTGGATGAAAGGAACGATAAAAATATCGATATTCAATATTGGATGAAAGGAACGATAAAAATATCGTTCCATGTTGTGAAGTTCTCATATGATAATAGCACACTACATTTGATTTGAAAAACACAAGAGCTAAAATATCATATATGGAAACCTATCATAATCCATTATTCTCAATACATTAGAATTGAATTACATTACATTTCTCAATAAGAAGGATGTACATATAGTTGGAGGGAAGTGCAACTACTACCTAGATTAGTGGTGAAGAACCTCGACTAACTAATATCGGCAGTTAAGTTAACTTTGTAAGACTAGTAATCTAACAACACATAACTAAGAAGCTAACTCAACACAACAACTAGTAATCTAACTCTACACAACTAAGTACACCTAAACAAGCTAACCCAAAAAGTCTAGGGCTAACAAAAGTGCAAGAATTGTCCTAATAAACAAATAAAAGGATAAATAATAACCTACACTAACATTAGATTCCCTGAAATCATTAAATTATTATTCTAACAACTTCATATTTTAATCTTAAATAAATTTTAAAACTAATAAGAACCTTATTCCAAAGCAAAAATTAAAGTCTAATGGCCGCTAGCCCGTACAAAATAGAAACATGTTCTATTTATTATTTTACATATCAATGTTAGATTCTAATATTTTGATTTTCTAATTCCAAAGATATGTGATTTTGGAGTACTATAAATTCCAATATATGTGATTTTGGATTAATATATGTGATTTTGGATTCCAATTTATGTGATATTGGAATCCAATATGTGTAATTTTGGAGTGCAAATAATTCCAATATTTAACATTTTGGAATTCAAAACTAGTAATATTGGATTCCAATATTGGCTATATTTTTTGGCTTCTTGGATTGGAAAAAGTCCAAATTTAGTGAAATAAGTGTTTGATCATCAAATAATTAAGTGTAGAGTGTAAGCATGTGAGTGAATGAGTAAGTGATTAAAATAGTGATATTGGTGAGGTCCATTTGAGATTTATACCCTCAGTAGTCGAGTATAGACCGTGGAATTAGAGTGCATCATAGGGTAATGACCGTAATGTGTAGAAGTAGATGCAAAAATATATGTTGTGAATGTATAGAGTAGATGCTACATAGAAAGAGATGAATGTGCCAAATTTTAAGTGTGTAGTGTGTAATGTGTAGTATGTAACATGTAGTGTAGTGTGTAGTGTGTGAGGTTCATGTGTATAGGATTCCCTCAATAGTCAAGTGTGAACCGTAGCACGAGAGTGCATCATCGGGTAATGACGATACTAATGTATCAAGATGTGTATGTTGTATGTGAGAGACTACATGTGAAATGATTAATAAAATATTTAAATAAATAGATGCCTAATACTTATGCAATGGAGCCATAAAAAAATAAGCATTTAAGCACACAAATAGACCCAAGAAAATTAAGAGAGTAAATATGAAAACTAGTTTCAAAGAAGGGATAAGAAGACTTTGCTGATTTTTAATTAATAACTGGACTATGGTGAAGCAACAAAGTGATGAACAGAGAGGGATAAGTCTCACACAAATACTCAAAACAATGTGTGAGCTGAAAATATTCCTATAGTGGGGTTCCTAGAAAGGGGCAGGGGTGTTTTTGAGTGCCCTAGACCTACTCTAGGAGCTTGTGACACTCAAAACCTTAGGAAACCTCTTTTGCGGGGTTGTGAGATGTTCATTTTCCTTTTATTTTGTGGCTAGTATGTTGCTTAATTATCACTAATGTCATTGATAACCTGTAATGAAATATTGACATGTAAAACCCTCAAGAGTGCATTAAATCCTACAAAGAAAAGAATGTAAATGAGGGGTCTACCTATCCTTAGTTGTCAAACATGTGAACTTATGAATGAGCTATGCACTAAATTTCATACCCAATGTAGTTCCAAGATTGTGTGTGGAATCATACCCTAGGTGGGTCTTGTGTGTGTCGTACTTGATAAATAAGAAAATAACTAGATGTAGAAGATGTAAATAGATGTGTGTGGAATAGAATGAACCTCCTCCTATAAAGTGTGTGCGAGAATAATGTAGTCCCTAGCCCTTGAATGAATTCTAGATTGGATTCTTGAATATACTTTAGATGACCTTAGGTGGTGATAGTTAATGCTTAGTGCTTAGTCCTTTATTATGGTCACATAAATTTATATTTATATGGTTCCCTTGCTGGAATTTTGTAATTAACCTGAAAAGGCTAAATTAAAGATAAGATACGAAAAAAAAATACAAAAAGATAAGATGCCTTAGATGAATAAATTTATATTTATAGAAAGGACCCAAAATATGTGAACACAGTACAAATAGGTCAAGTGCGCTCATAGGGATGGGGGCACCTTACGTTGGCGTTCTCATTGGGTGCTAGTGTCTAGAATTAGAGAAACTGAAGGGTTGGAGATCAAACTAAGCAAGAAGGTGTACAATAATAAAAGTGGCAATAGAAAGAAAGAAAAGAGGGAAAATACATGTGTTAGTTAATACTTTTCTTACTTAGGAGTCATATGAATATTAGTATGTAATCAAGAATAGATACCTACCCAAAGTGCATGATTTTTTGTCTACACTAGGCATCCTTATTCTGAATATTCAATGAATATAACCAAGTTTTGGTTTTGAGGATAATTTGAGCAAATTTATCTTGAATGGGTGTGGATTCTTTGAAAAACCAGTCAATTGGTGGGAAACCTATTTTATCATCATCCATTTTCTCATACATAGGCTCCACAATGTTTCCATCATCGAATGCTCCTTTGGGAACATCAGTGAGGTCAAAATTTTAAACCTCATTGAGGGTTAATCTATTTTTATCCTTTCACCTAATGTCCACCTCATCTTTGCAATTGTTAAAAATATCTTCAAATTCTAGAACATGAAATATTAGTGCTCCATAGGCCTTTAGAATGCCATGATAATCAAAACCTATCCTTGGAGGCATAACCTTCTTGATTTCTTTTTGTATTTCAATTTTGACATTTTTGGATCTGACCAAAGAGGTGCCAGTATAGCTCCCGATGGATATGGGAAAATGGATTCCTTTATTTTTCTTGCTTTGTTTGAAATTGTGAAGATCTAATAATTATCTAACCAAATCCATAAGGATCCATTTATCACTTGGAAATCGGGGGAGAGGAGTTGGGGAAACCTGGAATTTTCCAACTCAAAGATAGGTAAATTTTTGGAACTGTAAGAATATACAACCCCAACAAGATACTTCATTACAGGAAGAATCAATGACCCTTTGCTTAGAGATATTGTGCTCTAATCTACAAATGAAATTATAGGAGAAAGCATTGTTAACTCTCCAAAAATTAGTTTCACTTCCCTTAAGAGACAATTGATTGTAGTAATTGTAGACATAGTTATAAGGCCTAGACCCCACTATTTCCAAGCCTGGGTATATCCTCATTCCATCTACAACATAGATAACATATGAAATCATAAAAAAATCTTTTGGTCAATAATTCCCTCATTTAGTGTCAATTTTATCACTGATGAATGCATCCCAATCAAATAATTTCTCTTTTTGGTATGATGGTGAGTAATTAGTACATCCATTTTTCGAACTCTCTAGCCTCGGTGAGTCTAAAAACTCTACTTGAGAAGTGTGATATGTTGGAAGAAGAATGGACTCGAGGGGGTGAACCAGTCCTACAAATTACTTATTTAATTTACCATTAGTTTCATTAATCAATACCATTCATTCATTCACATACATTCAACCATAACATATTAAGTGTGTACAATGCATTCAAAGAACCATAACACATGCAAGAGAGATCATAGACACAATATTTAAGTGGGAAAAACTCATGGGGAATAAAACACACTGAAACAAAAAAATTATATTTCCATGTTTTAAATTTAGTGACGCGCCAACCCCACAAGGAGCACCAATCCTTAGTTTAGTAGAGCACCAACCCTACAATGAGCACCAACCCCAAATTTAGTGAAGCACCAAATCTACAAGAAGGAAATAACCCCAAGGATGACTAAGCACCAACTAAACCACCTAATAATGTTTTATCTCTGATTTTTCTGATGCCACAATTGATGGATATCACTTATTCAGCTCACAAACCGTAACTCATACCCTAGGTCTTTAATCTTGCACAATATTCTTCCTTCTTAACTTGTCTTACCTCTAAAAAAATTCTCTCGTGATGTAACACATTCCTAAATCTAAAAAAAAATTATCATCCTTCAATGCAATCCTTCCTACCTGCGAATAACTCTCCTTTAGGTCGCACTTCTCCCCCTGCAAGACTAGCTCACCAAATGATCTCAAACATCACTTTTATATGAAATTATTCTCTCTAACCCAAAGTATGTTGGTAAATCTCGATAAATTAGACATTAAAAACATTATTAAATTCAAGTAACTTCATTACAATTCTAACATATAACACATATAGTCCGGCCTATCCAAAAACAACTTTCTATGCATCAAAATCCTCAAAACCCTTGCATTGGAATGACAAAAATATCCTAACACAAAAACTATTTTTAGTAAAGCTCTAAAACCATAAATAATTTTTAAAATAACATTTAAACATCATATATGGTTTCAATTATCATGAACCAATCAAATTATTTCGTTTAATGGGCCCAATGGCTCATTACCTTCACCAAACAACTACTATCAACAACCTATTTTAACAAATGGGCCTCAAGCACAAAAAAGAACACATAAAATATGTAATGTTACCACTATATGTAAATGGAAATACCTATATAAAAATCATAAACAAGATAGAGCTCATGAAACAATCACCTACTCAAACCACAACCACTTTTGTCTTCCCTAAACATGTTGTCCAAAAACTCATTTTCCAAACATAGCTTATAAACACCCTTGTTATCACTTTAAATACCTAAAATGGATTAAATAGGTGAAAACATCATCCCTCTTTTCTTTCCATGTTATATAAATCATGAATCGTACATCTACCGCCTCAAACAACTCAATACTTTAGAAAGAAAAAGACTATCCTGAAAGTGAAGTTACAAAATTCTTCACAAATTAACCTGAATGACTGAACCACATACCTCATAATGAGAGAATTCATACCTCATTCAAAATATATCTTAATTACCTTTCTATAAAATATAATAAATCCTTTCAACTCCAAATGGAAGGTCTTCAAATAGGTCCATCACTACAAAATGCTTTTTATCTCTACTTGGACTCAAGAACTAACACTTAGCCCAACTTGCTCCAACATACCAAAACTTAATTCCACACTAAAATAAATAATGAAACACATTTATACATTATTTATAAGCCATTAAAAACATTCACCAACCTTTAATAGATCATAAACATCATTTTACCTCTTGAAGATACTTGCACCATGCTAAAATGAGCATCCTCCAAACGTGACCCTCAAAAAATGAGTTATAAATTTTCCATATCAATTCAAAAACTCAAGTTTGATATAAAATTGGAATTTTATCTAAATTATATTGACAAAAACACTATAATGTATTCCTAACTCCCCTTGTAGCTCCTGTAATGTTAATTTTATCACAGACTTCTCCAAACTATCCTAAAACATATCGACACAAATAGGGAGAAACTTGACATTTTCATTACAACCATGACCTAAAAAAATTATGGACATCCATACAAAAATCCATTTATAAATGTAATGTAAATTTAAAATTCACCACATTTGGAAAACTTCTCCTTAAACTGCAACTCTTCAAAAACTAGAAAATTCAGTTGGGTCCCACATATGACCACATACTCTAACATACCTTTTTAGAAACCTAGAAGAGTAATCTATAACATGAAATCATAAATTTTTAGGAACCAACCAAAATAGGCCTGGTATAATCATGTTTTTAGAAGTTTATCTTCTTAACGATCGTTCTTAACGATCGCTCATAAAAATGTGACGATCAAACCACCTCAATATTTTTGGGAAATATGAATAACTGACCTAAGACACTACCCCAAAGATATCAAGTCCCCATGCAAAGCATATATTTCATAATGAGCATCGGAGAAGGTATAAATATTATTCAAAATCAAACTAAATCTTATTCGGTTTCACCAAAACTTGCATATCTTCAAAAATCTTCAACATACTAAACTGAAACCTATCATGAAGCACCATGAAAACCTTATATAACTGTATTTACTCATCATTTATCCTAAATAGCTCTGAAACTTTCTAGCCACAGTGACTTACCCGTGCTTACTAGTATGTTTCTCAATTCTTACTTTCAAGGACCTCAAAAATGCATCATACCTCTTATTCTGACCTATAAAACACCATACACCTTAGGTTCACTACCACCATATCATTTTCATGCCCCACCATGACTTATTTTATCCAAATCTCACACCTCTACCTCATTCTACATGATTTAGGGCTAGAAAAATCCCGGAATGACATGAATCAACCATGTGACATCAAGACGACCATGCTAGCCTCAAACAAACTCAAGAACACTTGTAACAAACCTTGTGTACCATGAATGACATCATGAAAACCTCCAACCAACTCTAGAGATCTCAAATAGTCACGTAACTCACTCAACCATGCACCAAAACTACACTGAACTTACAAAAACTTGATACTACCAATAAACATTCATGTTTGACATTAGATTAACACTTCGTGGAGACTTCCATGACCTCATGATACCATTTTACATCAATGGGGTTGACATCAGTGACAACACAAACCCAAAATGGCCAACAATCTCCCCATTTGTCATTGATGGCAACCATCATTGATGGAAACCAACAATACAAACACACTAACTGACATTACTACCATGTTTCTGATGTCCCTCTACCCCTTCACCATCTATTACAAAGGTCATGCTAACTCCTAGACATGAAAATAACACCACAAGATAAAAACAATGACAACAATGCTCAAAATTCACTTACTTACCCAAATTGCTCCCCTGGGACTACATTCCTCCTTCTTTAACTCTTACATAGTGTCCACTCTCCTTTGACACGTTGAGATATTGATCCTGACACTATTGATCATATTTTGGATATTATTATGTTTTGATGTAGTATGATGTATCAAGGATTATTATGGACACTATTATGTTTTGATTAGTATGATGGTTAGATGTTAGACTATGGATTAATATTGATCGGATTCAGTTATTATGCTTGAGGATCATTGAGACATTATTATTATTATGTGGATGATGATATACTAGTTGACATGGATAGATTATTGATGTTGATTTTAGACATGTGACATTGATATTATGAATAGCTCTAGTATAGAAATCTATTGGATGATGATATAGTTGTAAATTGAATTTAAATGATAAATGTTAAATTCTTGATAATGTTGTGATTTGGATTTAATAATTGTATGTTTCTTATATCATTTGGATGTTCTGATATGGCCACGAGGCTGAAGGAGGTATTTTACATTTTGTAGGTTAAAATCACAACAATGTTAGGGGACTGGAGACTAACCATATTGAAATTCAGTGTGAAATCAACAAGGGTCACCATGGAAACTGTGTTTGATCGATGTGTTATGTTGTGTTAGGATTTCCATTAGTGTGACCTTGGGGCATATGTGTGTGTGGTTATTATGTGTTCCCTTTTTATTTATTGTTGTGTGTATTTTATTTTGTAATGTGTTTTTATTTTAATTATTTAAATATGATAGTATTATGTGGGAGACATATAGTTAAAATTTAATTAAATCAAATGGGATGTAGAATGTGAAATGAAATGTTTTTGCTTTGGTTGAAAATGAAATTTGATATATAGATATTTTTATAACCTTATGGTAATTAAATAAATCTTATGTCAAAAGGTTGTTATAAATAAATTTCATATAAGTTAATGCATTTTAGAAGAGTGTGTAAGTTACCAAGTATGGGTTGTGTAAGAATTTGTAAGAGGTTGTAAGGCTGATTTTGGAAGGTCAAACACTCCTTCCACTTTGAAATTAGAATTTGCCTTGAAGGACAAATTTGGAGGCTTGTGGGACAAGTTAAACTTGTCCCACACCTCTCAAAAACTTCCACCAACCATGATTATAATTTTACAGTCAAAAGTAACTTATTTTATTATGTTTTGACATGATTTTATGAATGAAGTGATTGCACTTGTCTTACAAATTTTAAATGCATTTTCCTTTTGGGTATGGGTTGAGTTTGTGTATGTAAGTAATTTTTTCTTTCACATTTATTATGATGTATTTGCATTTGATGTGATTTCTTTTTGGGATGAGGAAAAATGATGTGGCATCCCACTTGGAATCCACATCATCCTCCTCCATCCTCTCCTTTAAAATTTGAATTCCTCCTCATTTTGAGGTTGTTGAAGGTTGGAGATTTCACTCTTGGGTCAAATTTCTCTTGCATTTTGGAGCTTTCTTGGTGGAAGAAGTGGATTTGCTTGTGCATACATTTACCTTGTTGATTTGGGACTGGTTTTGGTGAAATAAAGACTGTTGTTTTGGAAGCAAGTCTCCATTATGGAGAGGTAGGCTCTCACTTTTTAAAATTGTTGTTTTTCCCTCTTTTAGCATGAATTTTGAATGTAACCCTTCCCACTTAGAGTGGATGAATGTAATTGATGTTGAAATGTGAGATGTTACCTTGTAATTGGAAGTTGTAATTGAATTGAGAAATGTATTCTCTATTTTACCTTGGGAAGATAATGTAATTGATATCCATACTTGTAATTTTGAAATTTGAAATCAAATCAAATTGGAAAGGAATTCGGTTGTAAAGCTATTTGGCCTCTCAATAAAGGATGGTATTGATTCTTTTAATTCTGTTGGAATGTGCATACTGGATTGTATTGAATGTTTTAAAATAAAATTTGTTATTTGAAATGGTATCCCTGTCAAAAAAGAAAATGCGTGAAGAATAAATGAAAGCATTCTGTTTCCTTGTTTTATTGTCAAATTTAGATATCAAAATGGTGCCATGTACTTTGAGTAATAAATTAGAGCAATAGAATGTTACAGATTAGAATTGAAAATGCTTCCACTTTGGGAAATTGTAAATTGACCTTTAAATTGTTAGTAATTGAATTATGTTTTCTTTGGAATTTGGCACTGGAATTAATTCATTAAATGCATAGTTCAGATTCATAACTAAAATTAAGGAATGAGACAAGGAAATTTAGATGTATTAAGGTTTAGAAACCTTGTGGAAAAGCAACAATTAAAATGATCATCAAGAACTTCATCAAACTAGATTTTGAACTTGCATAATAGATTTCCTGTCAAAAGATGCAAAATATATCAATTACAACCCAATACATAATTTGAACCTATAAAACACTCTTTAACACACCCATGATCATCCCTCCATGTTTAATTTACATGTTGAGGAGAAAAGGAATCAAAATTGAACGAAACTTGTAAGTTTGAAAAAACTGCCAGTTTTAAAATTATAAACCCTGTAGATATATTTCTTAAAATTGACCCTCTAAAATTTACCAAATTCTAAAATTGATAATTTTTATAAAAGAGGAATTTGATATATTTCCATAAATTCCTCGTTTTCCTAAAATGGAGCTTCCTATCAAAAGTTATGGCCATTTGAAGTTTTACTTCAAAATGGCCATCCCAAACCAAAAATGAAATAATTCGACCTTAGAAAAATTTAAATTTTGAACTTTAGAAAAATTTCCTAAAAATTTCTGTGGCCTCGCCACCCTCTCATCCTATCAGAAGTTTCCACATGGAACCTTGAAGGGGTGGGGCCTCAATAAAAATTAAAATTTTGAAAATTTTGCATTGGGAAAATTTTCCCAATTTTCCCGCAACCCCGCGGCCCCCAACCAATCACGTGCTGACACGTGGCAGGGGTGCATGGATCAAAATGGAAAACTTAACCTTTTTTTTTTCCTTTGGAAAATTTTCACTTTTCTCCCCGCAACCCCGTGGCCCCGCACAAATCACATGTTGACACGTGGCAGGGAGGCCCGAGGATTTAGAATTGAAAACTTAACATTTTGCACTTTTGGAAAAAGTTCACTTTTTCATCCACCGACCCGCATCCCCACAGCCAATGGGGTGTTGACACATGTCCCCATGGGTGTGTAGGTCCACACAATTCTTTTAACCTTTTGCCCCTTGGGTGAAAAATCCAAATTTCCTCCACTGACTGCGCGATCAATCACAAAGCGCCACATGGCAATTTGGGCAAGCACGGAGGCACGGAGGAAAATTTTCCTTTAAAAAATTGAAAACTTGGTTTTGGGAAAAATTTCATGTTTTTCCCCCATGACCTGCCAGCCTGAATGAATCACGTGATGACACATGGCATTTGGAAAAATTTCTCAATTTTCTCCCTAACCCCGCGGACCTCCCTAGGAAAATTTTCCCCTAAAACTCCACACTGGCCATAGCTTGAGTTCTACAAGGAGTTAGGAGGACTCCTTTATATGGTTGGAAAGGTGAGGAAATTTCCTATCCAATGAGCCTAGTTTAGGAAAGTTTTGATAAATCTAAGTGTGTTAAAAACTAGTTGAATTTTAGGGCTTGATAAAGAGCAGGCCTGGGATAAATTTCTCCCTGAACCTTAGTAAAACTTGTAACCTCCAAATTGGAACCTTGTAAACTTGTTATAAGATAAAAATGGAAATATTGTGTTTGGTTAATCAAAATTTGTTCCGGAACCTATTTAGTTTCAAACTAGTGTCTTGCTACTTGTTTGTAGACCCTTCTTACAAAAAAATTATTCCATAATTTTCCTAGTTTGTTTCTTGGTCTCAAGTGGTAGTTGAAGTGGGCATTACACTTGGTATCAGAGTAGTGGTTCAAAATATTGGACCATTGGGCACACTAGAAACATTGAGACTTGAAACCTAAAACCAACAAATTGATAATCTAGAAAAAAAAACCATTTGAAAATTGAACATGTTAGTAAACTTAGAAAACTAAAGGAAACTCAAGGTAATGAACTAACTCCCACTCTGGTCTATGCAGGGAGCTCAGACGGAGTAGGAGGAATGTTCACAGAGACTCATAGTCACCACCACCACCACCGAATCAGGGTTTAGTAGTTATCCTACCACATAGATTTTGTAGACTCTCCAGGAAGTTAATGTTGCCCTATGTGGAGGATCAGTAGGAGGGAACTCAGGAAGACATGATAGAGATATTTCCATAGAGGGATATGCACCCCCTCCACTCAATGAGGAGGATGGAGGAGAGAATTTTCATGCAGAGTTAGTCAGAGCATATTCACCACCTAGGAGGTAGGGTGACAGAGTTCTGGAGCATAGAGAGAGGTCTCGGAGCCCTAGGCTTAGGGATGAGCTTATAGAGAGGCCCAGAGGCCATCAGACCACGACTGTAGATCACATCAGGGAAATCTTGAAGCTTAGGCCATCTCATTATTTAGGTGACATAGGGGGATTCTAGGCAGAGGCCTGGCTAGTTAGCTTGAGTGGTTGCTTCAAGCTTTGTCCTTGTTCTAGCAACATGAAAGCTCGTGTTGTGATCCATCTACTGAAGGATGGAGCTAGAGTATGGTGGAGGAAAGAGGAGTAGAAGCTCCATATAGACTCAGAGATAGTCACCTGGGAGCTGTTTGAGGAGAGATTCAAGAGCAGATACTTGCCACGGAGATTCATATAGTAGAGGATCGATGAGTTCCACGACCTTCAACAGGCTTCCCTTATAGTGGCCAAGTATGAGAGTAGGTTCCTAGACCTGCTTTCAGTACGTTGATTACATGTAGGATGAGCAGGTGCAGATCCACAGGTTCATTCGGGGCCTTAATTTGGACATTGGAGGTGTAGTACGGATCCACTGCCCACAAACATTAGCAGAGGCCGTTGAGAAGGCCTACATTGCAGAGGAGACTCAGGGGTAAAACCCAGCAGGCTAGAGACCGGGTCAGGAGCCGTATTCAGCAGTTGCAGGATAGTAGATTGAGGGGGTCAACTCCTCCTCCCCGTGGTGGTCAGCATTCTTCACAGTCATCTTTTAGGCCACAACAGCAGCAGCAGCAGTAGTCCCACCCACTTTTAGGCCTCCTCAAAGAGTTGATGCACAGAGAGGTCAGAGCATGGGGCCTCCTAGGGGTCCCACCAGGACACAAGGTGGAGCTAGAGCTCAGTCAGCAGGAGCTCGACCACAAAGGCCACAGCAGACTATGGCTGGATCATCAGGGTCCATAGCACCTACCTCTAAGGCACCTTCTGGCAGTGTTGTAGTTTGGAGGACTTCAGGTGGTTACTTCAGGTGTGGAGTAGTGGGACACTTTTGGAGAGATTGCCCTTAACCCTAATAAGGGTAAGGTACCCATCTCATAGCCTACAATCGGAGACATGGGATAGATTTACAGGATTTACATAGCGGTTGAGAATCGCGAGGCTAAGCACCAAAGCACATTCATTGAGACTACATGTCGCATTGGAGGTGTTCCTACTTCTATATTGTTTAATTCTAGTTCTTTTGATTCGTTTATTACACCATCCTTGGTAGAGCGATGCAGGCTAGTGGCTGTTAAACAGGGGCATAGTTGGGATGTTGAAATGGCTTCAAGAGCCAAGGTCTCTGTAGACTCCTTAGTAAAGGAGTGTGTTGTTAACTTGGGACCATTCACCACCACTTCAGATCTCCGCATACTTCCTTTGGGCTTGTATGGAGTCATTTTAGGCATCAATTGGTTATTGCGTAGATAGGGCCAAGATGGATTGCTATCATAAGACTATATCTTGTGTAGATGATCTTGGAATTGAGTTGGTGATTTCTGGGGTCAAGAGACTTGTTTCTATTCACACTATCTTTGCTATGTAGCTCAAGTGGTGTGTGCGACAGGGTTTTCAGATGTATGCAGTCATAGTCAGTGACCGAACAGAGGATGGGTCTTGTGGGCCATCACTAGATGACCATCCCATTTTGAGAGAGTATGTAGATGTTTTCCCAAGGGAGCTACCGGGATGCCACCCCCACGTGAGATTGATTTCCATATTGATTTGGTTCCAGGAGCAAAGCCTATCTCACGAGCTCCTTATTAGATGACCACCCCAGAGCTCTATGAGCTCAAGTTACAACTGGAAGGCCTTCAGAGAAAGGCCTTATCCATCCTAGTGTATCCCCTTGGGGTGCACTAGTTATATTTGTTAAGAAGAAGGATGGATCCTTGTGGTTGTGCATAGACTACCGCCAGCTGAATAAGGTAATGATCAAGAATCATTATCCCCTACCTCGCATTGATGACTTGTTTGATCAAATGAAGGGAGCCATGATGTTCTCTAAGATTGATCTCAAGTTAGGGTACCATCAGTTGAGGATTACAGAGGTAGACATTCATAAGACTACTTTTCATACGAGGTATGGGCACTATGAGTTCATAGTGGTGCCTTTTGGTTTGACGAATGCCCCCTGTAATTTTTATGAGTTTGATGAATGGGGTATTCAAGACCTTTTAGATTGCTTCGTGCTCATCTTTCTTGATGACATTCTGATTTACTCACATATGCATGAAGAGCATGAGGGGAACCTTCGTCAGGTTCTTCAATGTCTTCGTGAGTAACACTTTACGGGAACTTAGAGAAGTGTGCTTTCTTTCAGTTAGAGATTCAATACTTGGGTCATATCATCTCAGGTGAAGGTATCACAGTCAATCCTTCCAATATTAGAGCCATTATGGATTGGACAGCACCCACTACAGTGACAGAAGTGCATAGCTTCATGGGGTTAGCAGGTTACTACAGGAGATTTTTATAGGACTTCTCTCGGATAGCACACCCCATCACTTCCCTTCAGCGGAAAGGGAATAAGTTTTTTTGGTCAGACAGGTGTGAGCAAGCCTTCAAGACACTGAAGGAATATCTCACTACAACACCCATTCTTGTAGTTTCGGATCCACAGGGGGAGTTCTTTGTTTGCACAGATGCTTCTTTAGTAGGGCTTGGAGGTGTGTTGATGCAGGATGGCAGGGTTGTAGCTTTTGAGTCTCACAAACTCAAGGATCATGAGCTTAATTATCCTACCCATGATCTTGAGCTTGTGGTGGTTTTGCATGCTTTGGTTAGATGGAGACATTTTCTTCTTGGACGGAGATTCACACTTAGGATAGACCATTTGAGTCTTTGCCACCTCTTCACGCAGCCCAATCTAAATGCTCGTCAGAGGCATTGGATGGAGTTTCTTTGTGAGTATGACATGGAGATAGAGCATGTGAAGGGGAAGGAGAATGTGGTTCAGAGATGCCCTTAGTAGATGGAGGCATTTGAGCATGGCTACTTTAGTGAGCACATATTTACGAGCAGGATTCTTTAGTAGCTTCCTCTTGACAGTTTTTACATTGCAGCTCGAGCAGAGATTGAGTCCCAGAGCCCCCTTGAGGGGAAATTTGATGGTTTCTCACTAGAGGCAGATGGTCTTCTCAGGCACAGAGGTCAGATATATGTTCCCAGAGATGGAGGCTTGAGACAGGACATATTGACTGAGGCACATCGTGCACCCTATTTAGCCCATCCTGGGGTGAAGAAGATGCACGCCACTTTGAGATAGTTATACCACTGGAGAGGAATTTACAGGGACATGGCTCAATATGTGTCACACTATTTAGAGTGCCAGAAAGTGAAGGCCGAGCATCAACATCCAGCTGGCCTTCTTTTCCTCATGCTATACCAGAGTGGAAATGGGAAACCATTTCCATGGATTTCATTGTTGGGTTACCGATGTTCGAGATATCACCATGATGCCATCATGGTTACGGTTGATAAATTGACAAAACTAGCTCACTTTTCACTTTGGTAAAGACCACGTATACGCCTAGTGCAAGTGGCACGTGTCTCCTTGGATGAGATCGTTAGATTAAACAGAATTCCGCAGAAGATCATTTATGACCATGATCCTCAGTACACTACACATTTCGGGACTACCATGCAGTATGTCCTGGGACGAAGATTAACTTTATCATAGCTTATCACCCGGAGATAGATGGACAAATCGAGTGGGTGAATTAGATTTTGGAGGATATGCTCAGGATGTACATGATGGATCAGCAATCTAAGTGAGAGGAGTATCTGTATCTTGTGGATTTTTCCTACAATAATAGTTTCCAGAGTTCTATAGGCATGGCTCCTTTTCAGGCCTTATATGGTAGGGAGTGTAGGACACCCCTTAGCTGGGATAGATTGGAGGATAGAGTATCTCTCGGACCAACTCTTTTGCAGGACATGGAGCAGCAGGTAGTGTTGATCAGGCAGAGATTACAGGAGGCACAGGATAGGCAGAAGAAGTACACTAATCAGCGTAGGACCGAGCGTAATTTTGATGTGGGCATGAAGGTATTCCTTTGTGTTAGGCCACATAAGAGCCCGATCTGTTATGGAAAAGGTTCTAAGTTAGCTCCTCGGTTCATTGGACCTTTTGAGATCTTGGAGCGTATCGGCCCGTTGGCCTACCATCTAGCATTTCCACCCAGCTTGTCTCGCATACATGATGTGTTTCATGTTTCTATTCTTAGGAGATATATCACGATCCTTCTCATGTGTTGGATTGGACATCATTGCAGGTGCAGGATTAGGGATAGTTGATGGTGGATCCCATCCATATCATAGATCGTAGGACCCTAGGCCTTCGAGGTAGAGATATTGATCAGGTATGGGTGCAGTGGGACAGATATGATGAGACTGCAGCCACTTGGGAGGATGCTACTATTTTACGAGTGCAGTTTCCACATTTTTTCCAGTGACTTCCAGGAGGAAGTCAAGTCTAAGGGGAGGGGGATGTAGTGCCCACTCTCCTTTGACACTGTTGAGATACTGATCCTGACACTATTGATCATATTTTGGATATTATTATGTTTTGATGTAGTATGATGTATCAGGGATTATTATGGACACTATTATGTTTTGATTAGTATGATGGTTAGATGTTAGACTATGGATTAATATTGATCTGGATTCAGTTATTATGCTTGAGGATCATTGAGACATTATTATTATTATGTGGATGATGATATACTAGTTGACATGGATAGATTATTGATGTTGATTTTAGACATGTGACATTGATATTATGAATAGCTCTAGTATAGAAATCTATTGGATGATGATATAGTTGCAAATTGAATTTAAATGATAAATGTTAAATTCTTGATAATGTTGTGATTTGGATTTAATAATTGTATGTTGCTTATATCATTTGGATGTTCTGATATGGCCATGAGGCCGAAGGAGGTATTTTGCATTTTGCAGGTTAAAATCACAACAATGTCGGGGATGGAGACTAACCATATTGGAATTCAGTGTGAAATCAACAAGGGTCACCATGGCAACTGTGTTTGATCGGTGTGTTATGTTGTGTTAGGATTTCCATTAGTGTGACCTTGGGGCATATGTGTGTGTGGTTATTATGTGTTCCCTTTTTATTTATTGTTGTGTGTATTTTATTTTGTAATGTGCTTTTATTTTAATTATTTAAATATGATAGTATTATGTGGGAGACATATAGTTAAAATTTAATTAAATCAAATGGGATGTGGAATGTGAAATTAAATGTTTTTTCTTTGGTTGAAAATGAAATTTGATATATAGATATTTTTATAACCTTATGGTAATTAAATAAATCTTATGTCAAAAGGCTGTCATAAATAAATGTCATAGAAGTTAATGCATTTTAGAAGAGTGTGTAAGTTACCAAGTATGGGTTGTGTAAGAATTTGTAAGAGGTTGTAAGGCTGATTTTGGAAGGTCAAACACTCCTTCCACTTTGAAATTCGAATTTGGCCTTGAAGGACAAATTTGGAGGCTTGTGGGACAAGTTAAACTTGTCCCACACCTCTCAAAAACCTCCACCAACCATGATTATAATTTTAGAGTCAAAAGCAACTTATTTTATTATGTTTTGACATGATTTTATGAATGAAGTGATTGCACTTGTCTTACAAATTTTAAATGCATTTTCCTTTTGGGTATGGGTTGAGTTTGTGTATGTAAGTAATTTTGTCTTTCACATTTATTATGATGTATTTGCATTTGATGTGAGTTCTTTTTGGGATGAGGAAAAATGATGTGGCATCCCACTTGGAATCCACATCATCCTCCTCCATCCTCTCCTTTAAAATTTGAATTCCTCCTCATTTTGAGGTTGTTGAAGGTTGGAGATTTCACTCTTGGGTCAAATTTCTCTTGCATTTTGGAGCTTGCTTGGTGGAAGAAGTGGATTTTCTTGTGCATACATTTACCTTGCTGATTTGGGACTGGTTTTTGGTGAAATAAAGACTATTGTTTTGGAAGCAAGTCTCCATTATGGAGAGGTAGGCTCTCACTTTTTAAAATTGTTGTTTTTCCCTCTTTTAGCATGAATTTTGAATGTAACCCTTCCCACTTAGAGTGGATGAAATAATTGATGTTGAAATGTGAGATGTTACCTTGTAATTGGAAGTTGTAATTGAATTGAGAAATGTATTCTCTGTTTTACCTTGGGAAGATAATGTAATTGATATCCATACTTGTAATTTTGAAATTTGAAATCAAATAAAATTGGAAAGGAATTCAGTTGTAAAGCTATTTGACCTCTCAATAAAGGATGGTATTGATTCTTTTAATTCTGTTGGAATGTGCATACTGGATTGTATTGAATGTTTTGAATTACATTTGTTGTTTGAAATGGTATCCCTATCGAAAAAGAAAATGCGTGAAGAATAAACGAAAGCATTATGTTTCCTTGTTTTAATGTCAAATTTAGATATCAAAATGGTTCCATGTACTTTGAGTAATAAATTAGAGAAATAGAATGTTACATATCAGAATTGAAAATGCTTCCACTTTGGGAAATTGTAAATTGACCTTTAAATTGTTAGTAATTGAATTATGTTTTCTTTAGAATGTGGCACTGGAATTAATTCATTAAATGCATAGTTCAAATTCATAACTAAAATTAAGGAATGAGACAAGGAAATTTAGATGTATTAATTTTTAGAAACCTTGTGGAAAAGCAACAATTAAAATGATCATTAAGAACTTCATCAAACTAGATTTTGAACTTGCATAATAGATTTCCTATCAAAAGATGAAAAATATATCAATTGCAAGCCAATACATAATTTGAACCTATAAAAAACTCTTTAACACACCCATTATCATCCCTTCGTGTTCAATTTACATGTTGAGGAGAAAAGGAATCAGAATTGAACGAAACTTGTAAGTTTGAAAAACTGCCAGTTTTAAAATTATAAACCCTGCAGATATATTTCTTAAAATTGACCCTCTAAAATTTATCAAATTCTAAAATTTATGATTTTTATGAAAAGAGGAATTTTATGTCTTTCCATAAAGTCCTCGTTTTCCTAAAATGGAGCTTCCTATCAAAATTTATGGCCATTTGAAGTTTTACTTCAAAATGGCCATCCCAAACCAAAAATGAAATAATTCGACCTTAGAAAAATTTAAATTTTGAACTTTAAAAAATTTCCTAAAATTTCCATGGCCTTGCCACCCTCTCATCCTATCATAATTTTCCATGTGGCACCTTGAAGGGGCGGGCCCTTAATAAAAACTTAAAATTTTGAAAATTTTGCCTTGGGAAAATTTTCCCAATTTTCCCCGCAACCCCGCGGCCCCCAACCAATCATGTGCTGACACGTGGCAGGGGGTGCACGGATCAAAATGGAAAACATAGCATTTTTTTTTTTTTTCCTTTGGAAAATTTTCACTTTTCTCCCGTAAACCCGTGGCCCCGCACCAATCACGTGCTGACACGTGGCAAGGAGGGCCCGAGGATTTAGAATTGAAAACTTAACATTTTGCACTTTTGGAAAAAGTTCACTTTTTCATCCACCGACCCGCATCCCTACAGCCAATGGGGTGTTGACACATGTCCCCATGGGTGTGCAGGTCCATGCAATTCTTTTAACCTTTTTGCCCCTTGGGCGAAAAATCCAAATTTCCTCCGCCGGCCCGCGACCAATCACAAAGCACCACGTGGCAATTTGGGCAAGCGCGGAGGCACGGAGGAAAATTTTCCTTCGAAAAATTGAAAACTTGGTTTTGGGAAAATTTTATGTTTTTCTCCCACACCCGCCAGCCCGAATGAATCACGTGATGACACGTGGCATTTGGAAAAATTTTCCCAATTTTCTCCCTAACCCCGTGGACCTCCCAAGGAAAATTTTCCCCTAAAACTCCTCCCTAGCCATAACTTGAGTTCTACAAGGAGTTAGGAGGACTCCTTTATATGGTTGGAAAGGTGAGGAAATTTCCTATCTAATGATTCTAGTTTAGTATAGTTTTGATAAATCTAATTTTGTTAAAAAATCAGTTGAAGTTCAGGCTTGATAAAGAGCAGGCCTGGGGATAAATTTCTCCGTGAACCTTAGTAAAACTTGTAACCTCCAAATGGAACCTTGTAAACTTGTTATAAGATAAAAATGGAAATCTTGTGATTGGTTAATCAAAAAAATTTCCAGAACCTATTTAGTTTCAAACTAGTGTCTTACTACTTGTTTGTAGACCCTTCTTAAAAAAAAAAATTATTCGATAATTTTCCTAGTTTTTTTCTTGGTCTCAAGTGGTAGTTGCGAGAATTACACCTTCAAGTAGCTTATAATGATCCTTTGGACCTATAAAAATATCTCCCTATGATGATACTCCTTATCTTTTCCTTATTTCAAGTCATCTATCATATTCTAGGTCTAGATCATGCTTAAGAACACCAATACCACCTCTAATATTGTCAAAACCATATTTAAGATTGTTTTCCTAAACAACATCTTCGTGAGTGAAAATCACAACTATCTCATGCCTCTAGAATCCATCACATCTTATGAAAAAACTTTCAAAGATCCACCTAGACTCATGACATCCATATTTCAATGAGAACACAAATATTTAGGCATTTATCTTGCACACCCGCCTTGGAGTGATGACAATTTTTTCAACATGGTCCTAAAACTCCTTTGTCTTTCATGTTCTTAACAAATCCTTATTGTACAACTATCCTTCTTCACAAGTCCCTTTTCAAGAAAATTCCATCTTAATACCTTCTTTGGAACAACATACAACACTTATATTGTTTCATGACATGGATATTTCAAAAACATGTACCAAACTAGTTCAGTCTGTAACACTCTAGCACAGAGACATTCATATCTTTGCGATGACATGATGACATGTTGTATCTCTATTTCAGAAAGAAACTCTATCCCTTAAATACCATAGTACTTTTATGAAACACATAAGTACCTCCTTTGCAATTATCATATCAAAATTACACAAGATACGTAATAATTTCGATGAATACCTCATTCACCATGATTTATTGCTAAACACAACTTACTCTGTCACATAATTTTCTTAATCACAGTAACATATAGTACATGTTTTGAATGATTTATCCAAAAATTTACCCTAGATAGTCTTATGAGCACATTCATAGGTCATCATGATCTTTAAATTTCTTCAATCCATACCAAACCTTCAAGATTGGGATAGATAAAGTCCTTCTCAACACAACTCCTACATACCTTTTAACACATTGTTCCTACATTCTTGACATATTTTTCTCGAATTCATAAAATATCTACATACCTTCTTCAAACTCTGTGTCCAAGATGACCCCTTGACATTGTACATTTTAGCAACATAGTAATGTATTGTAGAATGGAGTTTCTTAGTCATGTCATGATACAAGAACAACATCCATGAATAGGCTTGACTTGTAGACTATCATTTTTCTCTTGATATACCTTTCCTCTAAGATAAAACATTGAGCTCCTTGGTCCTTATAGCTAATCACAATTAGCATGTAAGATTTTAAATCACTAGCACCTATAGGTACACATTGTGTCTTTCACTCCTTAGTTGAATTCATATGATCTTGCATTGAAGCCTCTTGAATGACCATCCTTTGATACACAATCCCATGGGCACACCATAATCATATAGAAGAAACAAATTCCTTGAATTACTTCACATGATTTGAGAACAAAACATAGATACCAAGTTCATACACATACCATGTATACTCTTGGTACCTTGTTTATGCTTGTAGAAACCTGTAGCTACCTATCTTGACTCTTGAAAATATAAATCTATTGTATATGCACAAAATTACTTCATTTCATTTCTTGAGGGTCACCTTCAACCTAATATCATAACTTCACCCCGTCTTTGTAGTCTTCTTTCAAACTCCTAATAGATAACACGAGACCTTGATGACTTCCATGACACTAGTTTGTTCAAGAAATGAATGGTCCTACCACGTTACACACAAAATTTGATGAGGAGACATTGATTCTTGATGCATCATGTACACATACCCTTGAACACTATTGTGATGCTAATTTCAATAGACTCTACTACTCTTATCATACATCAACCATACTTATATCATATCAATACTCTATCCCTTTCCTATTCAAAGGCATACTTTAATACACTATTACTAGGCATTTTAGCTACTTATCCATCTAGAGCATTTTCTTACACAAGATACAACTCTTTTGAAGGAATAGTTTATCAAAACTCGAGAATATGCACAAACTCACCTTAAGCACTTGGTAACCTGTAAAAGACTATTACAATTTTCATAACCATTATCGATATCATGCTCAACAAAACCCCGGCTAATAGAAATTAATTAACATACTCTTCTTTCTTCAAGATTTGACACACATTTTTTGTGCTTCAACTAATATTGAAAACACTTACACAAATGTGGAATAATTATCGACAATATACAAGACATACCCTTGAGGATCTCCTTCACGTAAGTCCGAGCTACACACATTGGGAAGAAATCATTACGGTGATTAACCTCGACTAATAAATCTTTACCTTGACACCCTCTTTCAAGTAATCTATATTTTTATAGTAGAACACTTTACTTCACAAGATGATTTGTCCTTGTCTCAACCTCTCGTAGTCTCTTAATGCTTCTAAGAAAAATTTGTAGTCCATCATTGTGCACTCTTCTTGATCTAAAATCTTATGGGAATTGTATAATATGCTTTGTCTTTGTTCAATCCTTGAGCACTTATTAACCAAATATGAGAAGTCTTCAAATTACATCCACACAAGTATGTCTTTAAAATGCATGCTGCAGTCTTAGATCTCTTTACAAAGCTTCTTCAAGGTGAGATACACCCATAAAATTGTAATATATGGTCTTGATTCTTCACAGACCTCGACAACATATGATTCTTTAAGAAACCCTTAATACAACCATTGGAATGCTCCATTTGATCTATAGGTCACCATTTTACCACCTTTTATCCTACCACATGTGAACTTATCTCCTAGGGACCACTTACTGACCAAGTTAAGAATTTTCAAGACACAAACTACATTCAAAGTCTAGATACAAGAAGACACATATTTTAGACTATCATAGACCTTATGAAACATTCAATATAGACTGAGAGACACATTTTTAGTACTCTTACTTGATAATATAACTCATGTTATAAGACCCCATGCCATACATAGACACACCTTGAACTCCTACATTTATCTCACCAATAACAATGATATTTACATGACAACCTTCTTTTGATATTGGTACCCTTAACACCATGAGACAATGATGCACACATTAAATGCTCATGACAGTGACAAAGACTTGACATTTTTGCAATCTTGAAAATCTTAGAACAACCTCAATACATCTTACTCATAATGATAACATACCTTACAATGGTATACATCATCCTAGACCTTTTAGAGACACATAATTTTTTTACTTAGACTATGATGACACTTGACACATCACAGATTTTTACAATATTTGAACTCAGAGATACATCATAAACACATACCATAAACACTCTTAGACTAAGGAGAGTGGAGACATTTTAAAGTAACCACAAAGGACATATATAAACTCAAACACCTAGTAGAAAAAGACTTAAATAATCATGAATATGTTACTTCACATACCTTATTACTCTAGAGGTATCCCGGAGACCAAATTTCTATAACTCATCTTGCATAGGAGTTTGAAAGGCATTCAAACAAATATGATCTTATTTAACAAGTGGAAACATACTCCCTTGAAAACAACTTCAAGGATTTTATTGCAGAGTCCATAAGTATTAGTCATACTTTCAGTAACATCAAGATCACGCATACCTACATGGAGGGTAATAAATTGGCGGATGTGCTGGAAAATTATGGCATTAATGTTAATCTTACAGTTTGGGACAATAATAGCATCCCCAAACAGCTTCAAAACAACATTCAGGCGAGATCTTCACACGCAAGCAATATCTAGAAATGAGTTATGATTTTTGGGCGTGGATCAACTTCAAAAATACTCCCACACATGTTGATTTAAAGTATTGGTTTATGCAAATCACGTCTAATAATCATGATAGTGTGAATCATATGGGGAATTTCAAGTGGAGATATACGGTTTTGAAAATCGTGCATGCGGGCTGCATTGAGACTATTAAAAGGTGGATTCAAACCTCCACGGAAACCGAAGGTGGTGATAAAGTGATTGATGATAGGGAGCGGGCTATTCTCACATGTGCTTTTCAGCAGGCTCAGATCAGCAGACACGCAGCCGATCGTGGGAAAAGCAACGGCTCTCATTTCCATTATTATGCAGATTACTATAGCAAAAAGTGGACTGGCGTTAGAGATCAGTTAGGAATTTTTGCAATCAGATCAGAGAAAAGAAGATGGGGGGTCCTCCTTGTCAAATTGAGCCTAGTGTGGACCCAGACTGGAAAGAGAATATTGAGCTGTGGAACATTCTTAGCAAGGGTGGCATAACAAACTTCATGGACAAGATTCAGGGACATGATCAGAGCATCTCTGTGCATTTTGCAAAGGATTGGAAGGAGAGGATAGTGGAATATGGGGGGCAGAAGGTCTTAATCAATGAAGATCTTATTGCTGAAGTGACCGGCCTTGGCTTGGAGGGCTTCCGATTCTTCAACAAAAGGGTCGATAAAGATGCTGAAGAGAGGAGATTTGTTGAGGGAGAGGAGAAGCTGACCTATATAACAGTGGGCCTGCTTGTTAGCTCGATCCCTCCGCCTTATGATGAAGTAACCCGCATGATGATACGGTTCATCTCCTTGGAGGGAAGGTTTGTCACTGTTCCTGCGAAACACCTTATTTTTCTTAATCACTTTCGTAGGGATCGTTTGGTTTGCTTCCCCCATTACTTGCTGAACTCTCTTGAACGCTCCATTTTCAAGTTTCAAAAGCATTCCCGGGTGGTTCCGTTGCACCAAGGGCTCATTTTTGCTACACAAATGTTGTCTCCTCAAGTTTCCCGGTCTCCCATCCTCCCCTAGCTCGATTCCCCCTCTGCCGGGCTCTGCTGCTGCCAGCCCTGTTTCTCCTCTCTCTACCCCCGCCACCACTATTGTCACCCCCTGCCGGCCATTTAGCATCTTCTCCCATTCCCCCTTCTATTTCTCCCACCCCCCACTTAGCCTCTTCCTCGCGGAGACCAGTTACCAGGGCTTCTAGGAAGCTTAACCTTGAGACTCTTGCTGTGGAGAAGGGTTCTCAGGAATTTGAAATTGCTCATGACCTCCTGAATATCAGTAGTGCCAGCCCCCGGGAAGTGCAATTGGAAAGCCCTTCAAGAAGGCTGGAAGCCCTAGAGGCTGATATGAAATTGTTGAAGGATGAAGTTAAAAACTTGGCAAAACAGAAAGGAAAGAGGAAGAAGGAGGAGGAGGAGGAGGATGTTGCAAGACCAAATGGAAGATATTTACAAGAAGTGCACTCCTTAGACTCCCGCTTAGGGAAGGCCAAAATTGACATGATTACAACATTTCCATCTTTAGGGCGATTAAGGAGTTCATTGAGCAACACGTCAAAAGTGTCTCCAACCTAAGCGGAGTTCCGGCTACTCTTTGGGGTAATGATAAGGAAAGTAAGAAGACCGTGGAGCTAGTTGGATTATAATGACGCTGCCCACATGACAACTTTGGGAATGTTCAAATCCTGGAAGAATATCAAAACCATCATTGACAAACCTACTAAAAAGTAGTTGTAGATGCTTCTATTGTCCTTATATGTTTTTTTTGTTGTTTTTTTGCGGACCCTTTACTGCTTTTTTGCAGTAATTTTGTTGTTTTGTTTCGTCTTGGTAGCTTTTTTTTGGCTACTTTGAACTTCATTGTAACATTTGGATTCTGATCCTTTTCTCTCTGGTTCTCTTGCTTATTCTAGCTTCTAGGCCTTCTTATGTAAACAAGGGTATAGTCCCTTTCAAAAAACTATTTGCCAATAATAAAAAAACATACTCCCTTGAATTTATTTGGGCTTGAGAACCTTATTTACCAACTTAATAGCATTGGAATCTTCCTTGACATTCTTCATACACTGTATGGTAGGATGAGAATCAATCTTCTTGACCTCCTTAACTTGAGCAACCTCCTTCTTGTTCTTTGGATCAGACCTTGTAATAAACCTCTTCTTGTTTTGGAAAAATTTTGCTATATGACATGATTGGTGACAATTGAAGAAAACAAAACTTTTATTTCTTCTTGGCTCAAACACACTAAGATTCCAACCACAATATTTGGCCCTATGACCATACTCACAACATGAAAAACATTCACCTTTGAAGAGAGCTTCACCATTCCTAGGAGACCTCATTTTGCAATCTCTAGCTCTATGACCAAAATCATGACAAACAAAGAAATATCCATGAAATGATGAACCATACCTCATATCATTAGGTTTTCTAATGGAGTTATACCTTCTTGGATCAGCCTTCTTAGTCACCTTCTCAACTGATTTAGTACTTGGACCAACTTCATCATCATGCTTTCCTTGAAACCCTAGGCCTATTTTGTCATTTGTGTCTCTTTGACCTTCTAAACATTCATTAAGATATTTGGAGATATTCTCTAACTTTCCATACATTTTCAACCTGTTATAAGCATCTTCTAAATTTGATTCAAGGTCTTTCAATTTTTCTTCATACCTGGAACATGCTTCTTCTTTCTCCTTTAGAGCATTACACATACTTTTAATTTAAAATTTTAAACCCTTGATGGATTGATCACGATCTTTCTCCATTTTCTTAAAATGACATTTATATGCCTCGATACATGACTGAGTTATTTCATTCCTTCTCCTTAATATAGGCTCAATATTTGAATACTTACCCATAACTTGTGCTTATAGGATCTCATTCAATTTCTTAGACTTATTTCTCAAGAACCAGCTCTTATACTAATTTTTGGAAGCACAATGGACTGAGATGGGGGTGAATCAAGTATTAAAAATCCTTATCTAATTTACCATAAGTTTTAGAAATCAATAACATTCATTCATTCACATACAATCAACCATAGCATATTAAGCATGCACTATGCATTAACAGAACCATCACATGCAAGAAATCTCATAGACATAAGATTTAAGTCAAAAACCCTCATGGGGAAGAAAAACCACTAAAACAAAAACATTATATTTCCATGTTTTAAATTTAGTGAGGCACCAATCCCACAAGGAGAATCACCCCCTAGTTTAGTAGAGCATCAACCCTATAGGGAACACCAACCCCTAATTTAGAAGAGGACCAACTCCACAAGGAGGATACAACCCCCTAGGATGAATAAGCACCAACTCAACCACATAATAATTTTTTATCCCTTATTTTTCTTCAGCCACAACTAATGGAGATCACTTATTCAACTCATAAACCCTAGCTCATACCCTAGGTCTTCAATCTTTTACAATGTTCTTCCTTCTCAACTTGTCTTTCCTCTAAAAAAGTACTCTCACGCTGTCACAACTTCCTCAATATGATTTTTTTATAATCCTTTTATAAATGCCATAATACCTGGAAATAACTCTCCTTTAGGTCACACTTCTCCCCCTTGTAAGACTAGTTCACCAAATGAGCTCAAACTTCATTTTTATATTTAATTCTTCTCTATAACTGAAAGGAGGTAGGTAACTATTAATAAATTTAACATAAACAACATTATAAAATTAAATTAACTTCATTATAATAGTCACATATGACCCATATAGGTTGGGCTAGCCAAAAACCACTTTCCATGCACCAAACATCCTCAAAACCCTTACATTAGAATGACAAAAACTCCCTAACACCAAAAAAATTTGGTTAAGATACAAAAATCATCATACATGTTTAAAAAAAAATGTAAACATTATCCATTTTCAAAATTATTATGTACCAATCAAATTATTTCATTTAATAGGCTCACTAGCTCATTACCTTCACAAAACACCTACTATCAACAACTTGTTTTCACATTTGGGCTTGAATCACACCCAAGGACACATAAAATATGGAATTTTACCACTCAATGGAAATGGAAATAAATTTATAACACTACTAAAAATTATATCTCATGAAATAACCACCTGCTCAAACCACAACTAATTTTGTCTTCACCAAAACATGTTGTCCAAAACCTCGTTTTCCAAACTCGGCTTATAAATACCCTTTATGTCACTTTATTAATACCTAAAAATGGATTAAATAGGTTAAAAATTCACACCTCTTCACTTTCTAGGTGATATAAAGCATCAACTCATCCATCTCATGCCTTAAACAACTCGATACTTTAGCAAGAATAAGACTGACCTAAAAATACGTTACAAAGTTCTTCACAAATTGACCTAAATTACTGACAAAAACACCTCACTATTATAAAATCCACACCTCATTGGAAATATATATTAATTAAATTTACATAACATATAATAACTCCTTCTAAATCAAAATGGAAGGCCTTCAAACAAGTCCATAAGCTGTAAATTGTTATTTATCTCTACTTGGACTTAAGAACTAACACTAACCCCAACTTTATCCAACATACAAAAACTCACTTCCACACTGAAATAAATAATTAAAAACATTTATAACTTATTTATAATCCATAAACAACCTTCACCAAGCTTGAACAGATCGAAACACCATTTTACCTCTTGAAGTTGCTTTGCGCACAGACCCGCTAGAATGAGTATCCTCCAAGCTTGACCCTCAAAGAATTAGTTATAACTTATTCATATCATGTAAAAACCTCAAGTTTTTCATACCATTATAAATTTATCTGAATCATTTTCACAAAAAAAAAAAAATTAACTCCTCATTTAGCTTCGTGAATGTCAATTTTACCATAGACCGCTCCAAACCGCCCCAAAAAGTCAACGAAATAGGGAACAACTTGGAATTTTTCATCAAAAACATGACCTAAACCTTCATGGACATCTATAAAATCTCCATGGATAAAATTAATTTCAATTTAAACTTTACCACATTTGGAAACCTTCTCCGTAAACAATAACTCTTCATAAACTAGCATACTCATGTGGGTCCCACATATGACCACATGCTCTAAAATACCTTTTTGTAAACCTAGAAGAGTCCTATACAACATCCAATCACAAATTTTTATGAACCAATCAAAACAGGGTTGATATAAACACTTTTTGCAAGTGCTCTTAACTAAGGTTTAGCTAGAACCATAATTTCGTTAAATTTGGACATTTTACAATCTAGATTAAATACTGAAATCAACTATATTGGTTTTCTTATACCAAATATTGGAATTTGATTTGGTTATTATTGGAATCCAAAAAGGGGCTTTTTGGAATTTGATTTGGCTATTATTGGAATCCAAAAAGGGATTTTGGAATTATATATCATGTATGAGGGATTTCCATTTTAGGGGTTTACAATTTTTAGTACGAATAGGAAATACTTATTGGAATAATTAATACATTTATAGCTTTACAAAGCATAGAAAATACTTATATTGTCCATTCTCATACAAATAAACATTTTTTTATCTTCTATTGAATGGGAATATGCCAGTTCTCATATACGAATCATAGAATAAAAATATAGGTAATATTTAATTTGTTTTAGAATGGACAGTTGCCCATTCTCACATCCTTTATAGTGATATAAAAATGATTAAGTTCATTATTTCTTCAATGAGGTAGAATGGTTAGAATAGGCATATGCCCATTCTCATACAAATAAAGAGTTTTATTATTGTGATGAGAATTTTTATCATTGTGATGAGAATCGGCATATGTCATTTCTCATACTAACAAATATTTTTATCGTGATGAGAATGGGCATATTCTCATACTAACAAATATTTTTATCATTGTGATGAGAATGGGCATATGCCCATTCTCATAAGCTTAATATAGAGAGAGAAAAATATGGATGTGATTTATTTTAATTATGGGGTCGTGTGCATTTGCATGTTGTATATTACACATATTTTGATCATCTATATTTGTATCTATTATTGCTTCTAATTTATGATATCAATAAAAATTGACAAATGTTTAACTATAACATGGATTTATTTGCATAGAATGAAGGTTGGAAATGTGTTGTTATGAAATACATACAACATAAAATGATGGTAATAAATGAATTCTTAAGAGATAGTCTACAAAAATAAACCAATATTTATATATTTTTATGAGATAGACTAAAAAAACCAACTATTTTATATTTATTAATCAACACAATAGTAACAAGTAAACTCAATCAAGCTCAGTATTCATGGAAATGTGTTGTTATGATAAAAATACAAGTCACAATTCTTTTTGTATAAAATGATGGTAATAAATCCATTGTTATGAAATAGACTAAAAAACCATATATGATTGAATTTTTATGAGAAAGACTACAAAAATAAACTAAATTTATTTATATATATTAATCAACATAATAGTATCAAATACACTCAATCAAGCTCAGTAATTTTTGAAAAAATATTTCCAAAGACCGACGTAAATTTGGGTGTGGACCCACATGTTTTAACCATGTACATAAGTGTGTGAAATATTTTCTATCAGAAGGCATTGTGCCATCAAATTTATAGATAGAAGGCAATTCAAATAAAATCACCTTAGTTATCTCTTAAATAAAACATTTTGTTTCACCTATGAACAATATGTTTTTTGCTCCATATATTTGGGTGTACTTTTCAAGAACCTTTTGCATATTTGTTTTTGTAAACTGACACAATATTCCCCTTCTTTGATATTTTTTTTTTTCTAATTTCACACTCGAAATGCCCCAGCAAAAAATGAATTCAATATTTCTTAGCCAATCAACTTTTTGAATGAAGGCATGTTGTTCTCTTGAATGCAGGTATGTAAACCACAATCCAATATCAAAATTTTGTCATGTTATCCTTAACAATTCATGGCTAAAAGTATGACTGAAGTATATCGTAGCATGCATATGTAAATTCTGGTTGTATGGTCAACGATCTAAATTCAGAAATCCTTGGAACTCCAAAGAGAAATTCCTCTACCCCTAAAACCAATAACTTCTTTCCATGGAAAATGAGATCTGAAAAACCAACCAATAACAAAAAAAAAAACTCTTTTTCAATAAATTAAATCATAGATTATATTATCTGATTTTATTGATAATTACTTTATTTTTGTATAATCCTATCAAAGCTAGTTTTGATCATTAAAAGGTAAACTATCAATAACATCCTAATTTATCATTATCTACTAATCACATCATTTGGATGAAATGTGAAGAAAAACTAAAAAAATGTAATAAACACATTTTGAGCATTACATACTAATAACCATCAATAACATCTTATTAAAGATTATATAATAATCATTTGAAATGGAAAATGGGAAAAGGAAAAAAAAATGTAATAAACACAATTTTATATATTCATTTGTTCCATTGTTTTTGAAATAGAGCACATCCCTTTAAGACGACTCTTACATCATCTACAACCCATACCGCAGATAGTTGAGAAAACAATTCAGACATAAGCCACCTATTCTTTTTAAATTCTTTCTTAGAAACCTTTGGAGACACCAAAAATTTTCTTTAGGAACCCCTTTGTTGTCTATGTTAATTGCAACCGGAGTTTCATAGTTGTATGGAAATTATGGTGTCTTCTAAATTGTTTCCAATTTTTTAATAAATCTATCTCCCTCTTTTTCGAAATGCTCCATACCCCAACAAAACAAAGGTTGAAAGTCCACTTTAGCTAAGAGTAATATTTTTGTTGCTATTTTTTCTACACTAGCATTTGTATCCATCATTAACGACCACAATGTTATTCGATGAAACTCTTTACACACGTAATTAAGAAATTGGGTAGTAAACATTCGTGATATGACGTGCTCATTGTTCAATTTAAATGTATTTTCCTTTTTAGAAGTATGCTTTTGAACTAACAATTCTTATAATTCAAGAACAAGCAAATGTTTCTTTAGAGGCACTGCAAAAAAATAATATTAAACTTCATTATTAACTTGTATGTATTTCAAATACGATAATAATATTTCACAAAATATTTTTACCTATTTCTTTACATATATTTGTTGAATTTTCTCCAGCTGCATCTACACATAAAAATTGCAATTAGGATATATTTATCAAATTGACTCAAACTAATATAGACAAGTAAAAAAATATATTATATTTTTAATAATACTTGATACCTATTCATGAACAACCTGTCATAATTGATGGTGAAGGGTTTAATGTAGCTTCAATATCAATCACCATCAGTTGTGTGTTTTGTGTCTCTTGTTGGGTAACTTTTTCTTGACTATCGACATCGTGTTATTGTTAGGAATACTATCTTTTTCTTGGTTGGCCGACATCGTGCTATTATTAGGAATAATATCTTCCTGTAATGGATTAACCTCATGGCTTTCACTTTGTTCTCCACTCATAATCATGCTATTAATAGGAATAATATCTTCCTGTAATGGAATAACCTCATGGCTTGAACTTTGTTCTCCACTCATGATCATTTGTAAGGGCTCAACAGTTGTTTTCAATGAACATAGAAACTTAGAACATAAAGTAAAAATTGTAAATAATGAATTATTATCCATTCTCACTTAATTACTGTAATACCTTGGGAATATACTTGTTCACTGTAATACCTGTTCAATATCAAATTCACTTGGAGGATACTTGTTCTTAATTAGGAATCATATAAGAAGAATAGAATGTTGCATAAATTTGTTTATTTTTATGAAAGAGATGTTATATAATCTAGTTATCTGATGCAGAGCCTAAATCACATGTAATATATCACCAAGGTTAGAATGACCCAAGACTTCAAATAATACCGTTTACTTTGCTGGTAAATAATTTTCTGTAGGTCTCCACTCTTCAAACTTGTAATTTTTCACATTATGATAATTATTCATAATTGTCTTATATTGGTTGGACTATCCCTGGCAGAGCCGAGTGCTACACTACATACCATCGACGACAGGGATCAAGACTTATGTATTTTTCCTCTTTTATAAGGTAGAGGGGCCATTCCCCATGATTTCTAATATACATTATAGAAGTATTAAAAATTATTAAGTTCAATCATTGTATTGAATGTGTGTATGTTTGTTCTTCTATAGGAATCATTGAGGAAGAATATATGATTGATATATGATAATTGACATATGTTCATTCAATTCATGTAATGTTGAGCTTGATCATTATAAAACCTTTATAAAGGAAGTGGTTAAAATTTTAGAATATTTCTAACTCTAATATAAAACGTTCACAGGAATGATTGTTTCTAACTCAACCCATGATTCAGATTATCATCTAGTTTCTTTTCCCATTCAGGGTAGACAATTTCCCATTGTAAAAAAAAATATTAACTCTGTCGAGTGTTGCACTACATACCATCGATGAAAGGGATCAAGAATTATTTATTTTTCCTCTTTTATAAGGTAGAGATGTCATTCTCCATGATTTCTAATATACTTTATAGGCGTATTAAAAATGATTTAAGTTCAATAATTGTATTGATTGTGCCTATGCTCGTTCTTCTATAAAAATCATTGAGGAAGAATATATGATTAATATATGAGAATTGACATATTCCCATTCAATACATTCAATATTTAACTTGATTATTATAAAACCTCTACAAAGGAAGTGGTTAAAAAATTCAGAATATTTCTAACTCTAATACAAACAAAAAAATTAGTTCTCCTTTTGTATAAGGGCCATACCCCATGATTTCTAAAAAAATTTATAGAGGTATTAAAATGATTAAGTTCAATCATTGTATTGAATGTGTGGATGCATTTTCTTCTCAAGGAATCATTGAGGAATAATATATGATTGATATATGAGAATGGACATATGCCTAATCAATACATGCAATATTGAACTTAATCAATATAAAACCTTTACAAAGGAAGTGTTTAAAAAAATTCAATAACTCTAAACTGACATAACCATTATCATTCAATATTAAACTTAACCATTATAAGCCTCTATAAAGGAAGTGGTTAAAAATTCAGAATATTTAGAACTTTAGTATAAAAATTTCAAAGGAATGATTGTTTCTACCTCTTCAGAAGTGGTTATAAAAATATCACTGGAATGATTGTTTCTAACTCTACCCATGATTCAGATTATCATTGAGAGAGATCCAACAAGAATCTACTTCCCATTCTAAAAAAAGTTTAATTCTCTCTGAGTATGCCCATACTCAGATATTATTCGCTACTTCCCATTCTAAAATAAAGTGAATTTTATTCCATTCTTTTGTGATACATATTTTATGAACTGCCAATTCAATACAAAGACAAAAAAAAATTCATAGAATGGGCATATTCCCATTGTAAACATTCAACTACAAGAAATACTGAACTTAATCATTTTAATACCTCTAAATATTCGAAACAAATTTAATTTTCTTATAATTAAACTTCTAACTTTTGTTTACATATATTCTATAATATGAAAAGAACTTAGGAGAAAACTATATGAAGGATGTACATATTAATATTAGAATAAAGTAAACATTGTTAATAATTAACGTATACAATGACTATAATGAAAAGAACACAAAAATCATAGAGGCTATTTACCTGGAGGCATAGTTAGACATTTATAATAGTGTTGGATCATGATCTCCTGCTTTTGATTCTCCACCATAAAGATAAGTGAGGACCTCTTTGTATTATGTGTTTCCTTTAATGCATTTGTCCCACCATATAATATTAATACATGGGATGCATTATTGTTGCATCTCTCAATCATGTGCTCCCAAAAATGCACTAATCTCTCACATTTGAAAGGATGTTCAGGGATGGAAAATCCAATTTCATTTGGGTTGATAATATTCAAGGGCTCGAATGTTGCCAATCTAGTTCCACTCTAACATCTTCCACCTCCATATCGGTTGAATTATGAACACCATATATGGTAAAAATTATTGACATCCCTTGAAATGCATGTTCTACATTCAAAATTATGTAACATCCTTATGAAATTATTGGTGATGTTTTTGTTTTTTTCATGTATATTTTTATAGTAGTATCAAATAATTTATCTTTACTTATGGAAGTATAAATACGTAGAAATAACTAGTTAAACTACACCCAATGACAAAGAGAAGCTAAATAATATCGTTTTGTGAGACAATACTCACAAGATTACATAAATCAGCAATTACAACTTCTACAGTGAGTGGCGGTAAATGCAATTCCAAACCTCTTAATGTTATACTAAGAAAAAAAGGATAAGAACATTAACAAGTGATTTCATATACATTTGGCATCTTGGTAGAGAATTTTTAGTAGCGCGGTCACATACAATTCAAGAATAGCAGGTTTTGAATAATTTGGCAAATTTATTTCCCTTAATGGTGTTTTTTTCTATTTTCGAATTTTATTTTCTTCTCTAAGATCTTGACATAGTTGAGAAAAATGTGACTCATGGATGGAAAAAATTTCAATCACATTTAATACATTGCATCCTACAAGTGCAACATATTCTAGAACTCTTGCCAGCATATAAGACATAACTTTGGCCCTTGTTGCTCTACCCTGCTTTACTCTTTTGCAATAATATTTTAGAAATATTGCATTAACACCATACTCATCTCTGAACCAAAATTCACCACTAATGCATTTATCTTCCAGGACATCTAATTCTTCATTTGTCATACCTTTCATGCATCTAAAAATTCATGTTGTAAGAAGATCTAATGAATTTGGCTTGAAATATGGGTTAGTAGATTTTTTAGGGCTATAAGGAAACCCACCATTGGTATAAAAATAAAACACTAAAACTCACTTATCCCAAATTTCATCTGGGAGTACAAGAAATGCAAGTTTATTGTTCAAATTTTCCTATTTTATCTTCCCAAAAAGATGCAAATTTTTGTTTAGCAATATCTAATACATTGTTTAGTATTAGTAGTTATGCATACGTGGCAGTTAGGTGCTGTAACTATTCTCCTTCCTGCAGGACTATTCTCCTTCACGAACTGTTTCAGCATTGTATTTATTGTGGTGCTTGTGACACATTGGATTTCATTGAATAATCTTTCTTTGATCTCATGCTATCAATATGAATAACGACAAATCTTCTATGTTCTGCCATCATTGGTATCAGAGCGATTCTTTATGTCTTTGAACCTGGAAGCTTGGGAATACAACACAGTTTTGTTTACTCTCTCTTTACGTGGTCTAGAACATATGCCTGTGACTTTGCTGTGGAGATCCTGAGCATGTAATTCTGAATTTCTCTGCTATGAGATCCGACAAGGTTCTATGAGCCCACGTGAATTATCTGCTATATGAAATTGCAGTAGAAAAGGCTGCGTGAAAGAGACCAGCATGGAGATTATCAACCAACACGTGATCCTCTATCTTCTGTGTGGAAATTTCCCAATATTCTTTCTTTATTAGCCACGTGAAGGAAAAGGAGAAACGGGTTGGAGAACAAACAAGAAAGATATTTCAGAGTGTGCAGGCATGGAAGACTCAAACAGTTGAAATTTTGATTTCAACCATCTTGAATGTATCTCTAACCATTTTCTGCAGAGAACTAATCAGGAGGAAGAATGTTTAGCGTGTAGGTTAGGAGAAGCGTGCAGATCAAGAGGAAGAATGTGTAGCGTGCAGCGTTAGGAGAAACTGTCTTGCCATTATCAAATCAGAAATGGATTTAGCGGTTCCCAAAGAAGCTCGTATGGCTGTCTCCATATTACACCTACATGATTTCTTCATCCAGCAATGTGACAGATCAACCACACAACCAACGCACAATGGAATTAGGGAAAAGTTGGAGAGTGTATGCCCATTCATTGCGTCATCCATCAACAGTGTTATGGTTGCAACTTGTGATGTTGTTGTATTGGTAAAATATGTTAAATATATATTTTCTGCAAATACTCTCAAGAAGAAGACGCCTTGTAATCCCATATATTCTCCACTCAGTACACTTTGTAGAAAGAAACTTGATCATTACACTGTGTTGAACTATCTCCTCGCAACCGAGTCTACAATAAAGAAAATTGAGGACAATGATAGCCTTGCTTTCATTATTGATGTTCGTGTAGACAAGAAAAATATAATGGGTGTAATGAAAATTGATAAAGACCCGCCAGATGTTGAAGGTGTTGAAAATTCTGATGTGAAGTAAGTAGAAATACATTACAGGAGGACAGAGGATAACGGAGGCTGGAGGAAATCCAGCGACCTCTTGCAAGCCACAAGCGATGAGGCCGCCAACAGAGATTGTGGCAGAAGTAGGTATTGAGGACCTATTCCTCAATTTTTGGCTTGTTTATTTCAGTTTCAGTTTTGTGTCGTGTTCCTGTTGTTTTGTTATTCAATAAAGTACAAATGATATGAAGTTTCCTATTTGGGACCTTCTAATTGAAGAGCGTCATGGGGAACAAAAAAGCACTAAAAGTAGCACATGGTACTCGCCCTGGGTTCGTGGTAATCCTGTAAAACCACCGAGGTATCATCCTCTTGGGTTCGTGGTATGCCTGTAAAACCACCGAGGTAAAATCCTCTTGGTTCATGGTAATCCTGTAAAACCACCGAGGTGAACAGTCAGAAAGTGTTCCTGTCCCTCTAGGTTTCTGGTCAACCTTAGAAAAACCATGTGAGACCATGTAGGCACATGCTCGTGTGAAGACCCTCTTTGCGGTGTTCTCTTTAAGGGGGGGACCTATTATCAGGAAATGTATGTTTGTAGGAACAATGTATTAAGGGGGGGAATGTTAGCAATATCTAATACATTGTTTAGTATTAGTAGTTATGCATATGTGGAAGTTAGGTGTCAGAATCGTTCTCCTTCCTACGGACTATTCTCCTTCACGAACCGTTTCAGCATTGTATTTATTGTGGTGCTTGTGACACATTGGATTTCATTGAATAATCTTTCTTTGATCTCATGCTATCAATATGAATAACGAAAATCTTCTATGTTACGCCATCAATTTTGACTTTCAAATGACTACATGTGAACATTAAAATAAATTTTATTAGTTTATCATTCTATGATAAATAATGTAAGTTAATTTATATGTGTAAAAAAACTTAATACAATTTATAAATACCTTCCATCCCTCTAAATTTTCGTGACCAGAACCAGGACGTTGTGGTCTCTTCTCTAAGATCCACCTTGACTGGATTTGTACAATGACTCAATAAATATTGTTTTCACCCATGTTTTATTTGACACATTTTGCTTCTTAAAAATACTTATTATTTGTTCTATTGTTGCTTTGGAAGATATAATATGTGCAAACCTTTGTTTGATTCTATCATGAACAAATGAAAACTCAAGATTTGTAAGGATTTTTTTGGGATTCAATTGTATGTTTCCCATCAATAATATAGAAATAAGTTTCTAAGTCATGAATTTCATGCTCATACTCCATGTCAAAAATATCACCAGTAGATTTTTTGAAAGGAAGAAAAATTACATCCCGTTGAAGAGGTACAAGGTTACACAACATAGAGTGCACAAGGAGACTGACACTTGATTTATCAAGTGATATATATTGGTATTTTTGCAAGAGCTACATGAAACAACCAATATCAATTTTGAATGAATTTTCTTCAAATAAAAAAAGATCAAGCTCTTCAAATAATGTAGATTGATTTTTTAAATTCAGTTTGAGCTTGTTTTAACAATGTTTTCTCTTTTACAAATCGCTTCACCTCTTGAAAGTGTGATTCTAAAATGTGTTTTTCCATATTAGACAATTTTTTCTTCTGAGCATGGTAAACATTTTTAATGTAATTTTCGTTGGCCCACTTCCTTATCCATATTTAGGTGGTGGGAAATAGATGAAGTGACTACATATTGATATATCATTTTGAATATGTGAAATTCCTACATAAATAGCTTCACTATTATGCACACCACTCTTGTCCCCTTTAGTGTATGGCTCAATTTTCCAACCATAACTATAACATGAATCTTTGTATTTTTTTGTTGACCTTTCCATGCCCTCTTTTTGTAAAGAGAAAAATTGTAATTCCATTTTATGTAGTGTGCATGTTCTTGATTTGTTGTCCACTTTTTCCACTTAAAGAGATACAATTGTATATGTTATACACTTTATGCTCACAAGAATGCCAACTGGTGTGTCGTTTGTCTCCCAAGGAATAAAACAACCACATATCATTGTAATAATTATCAGGGGTGTGAACTTCAATGAACCATGCTTCATCCCTTTTTCCATAGTCATCTACACCATCAATAAATGGAATTTTCTTGTACGGGGTCGTGGTAATAAGAGCCATTTTTGTTGTTACAAATTTTTTAGTGTAATATATATCAAAATCTTCACAGACTTAACATCTTTTATAAAAGTAACAAGTTGCGATAATGTTCAACTTCCCATTTTAAACTCTATTCTTTTTCTATGATTGCATCTACCCATGATAAGTTTTTTTTGTATTGAATGGGCAGATGCCTATTCTCATGTGATATAATTATTTGTTTATATTAGTGTAATACATATCAAAATCTTCAAAAAATTTACATTTTATATAAAAGTAACAAGTTACGATAACGTTCAACTTCCCATTTTAAACTCTATTATTTTCTATGATTGCATCTACCCATGATAAGTTTTTTGTATTGAATGGGCATCTGCCCATTCTCATGTGATATAATTTTTTGTTTGTTTGTATTGAATGGGAAGATTCCCATTCTCATGTGATATAATTGTTTGTTTATATTGAATGGGTTGATGCCCATTCTCATGTAACATAACTATTAGAAGAGAAAAGTTCTATTCAATTTGTAATTTGTTAGAGTTATTAGAATGGGAAAGTGGAGTGAAAAATATGAATGTTTATGCTACTTTTAATCTCTCCACATTATTTTTACATCCTTTCCACTTTAAAATGGCAGATGTCCCATTCTCACATATAACTAATAGAAAAATAATAGAGATATAAATCTTCTCATTCTATGTATAACTAATAGAAATATCTTATATATCTAATTTAATACAAGAAAATAGATATAATTTTAAGCTCAACATATTATATTTACATTATTTTTAACATGGGAAGGTTATTCTCATACAAAAAACATTATTTGTTACTCTATTTAAGTGTTTATAACTGTATCATATTGGCTGGACTATCCCTGGCCGAGCCAAGTGCTGCACTACATACCCTCTAGAGGGATCAAGCCTTATGTAGTTCTCATCATATTAAAGACCATAGTAATAGAAGTGAAGCATTTCGTTCTGAAGATGAAGTGAAGCATCAATATATTAATAGAAGTGATGCATTTTTTCCTTAAAGATGTGATTCAAGCACATAATGGTCTTACATTACCAAACATCAGCATGAATCACATATTTAGGATTAAATGATAAAATTTTATTGTTTATTGGTTGAATATTCCTTGTTGAAGAAATGATTAGGTGCTCTGTTTTCCTACACCCCATCCTGAAACTTGCACAAAATAGGAAATCATTCACTACATATCTCAAGTTCTTGTTTATAATTATATCATTTTGGCTGGGGTAATAGATTTAGATATATTAGATGTTTAGAATGGAAAATTATGCTCTACATACCCTCGAGAGGGATCAAGCCTTATGTAGTCTATATATTATTTTTATAATTGTTTCATTTTGGATGGAACTAACCTTGGTGGAGCCATTCTCATATAAGAACCAACCAAGTGTTGCACTAAATACCCTCAAGAGGGATCAAGCCTTATGTAGTTCTATTATTTTTTTTAATTTATTTCATTTTGGTTGGACTCACCTTGGTGGAACCAAGTACATGCACTGCCAAGTGTTGCACTACATACCCTAGAGAGGGATCAAGACTTACGCAGTTCTATTTTTTTATAATTATTTCATTTTTGCTAGAATAACCTTGGTGGAGCCAAGTACATGCACCGCCAAGTGCTGCACTACATACCCTCTAGAGGGATCAAGCCTTATGTAGTTCTATTATTTTTTTTATAATTATTTCATTTTGGCTGGACTAACCTTGGTGGAGCCAAGCTAAGTATAGGCACCACCAAGTGTTGCACTACATACCCTCGAAGAGGGATCAAGCCTTATGTAGTTCTATTATTTTTTTATAATTGTTTCATTTTGGCTGGACTAACCTTGGTGGAGCAAGTACATGCATCGCCAAGTTGCACTACATACCCTAGAGAGGATCAAGCCTTATGTAGTTCTATTTTTTTATAATTGTATCATTTTGGTTGGACTAACCTTGGTGGAGCCAAGTACAGGCACCACCAAGTGTTGCACTACATACCCTCGAGAGGGATCAAGCCTTATGTAGTTCTATTATTTTTTATAATTATTTCATTTTGGCTGGACTAACCTTGGTGGAGCCAAGTACAAGCACCGCCAAGTGCTGCACTACATACCCTCTAGAGGGATCAAGCCTTATGTAGTTATCATTTCTATTATTTTTATATATATATATATCATTTTATATATATGTACTAACCTATGGTATATATCCATTCACATTTAGCAAAAATTGAATGATCATATACATTCTTATATAAGAATCAATAATAGAATGGGTAGTTGTGCATATTTTATATATATGTGACATGTGTACATATATATGATGTGTGTGTGTGTGTGTGTGTGTATACTACATACATATAAAAGTATCAATCCTTATGTAGTTCTATATTATATATATATATATATATATATATATATATATATATATATATATATATATATATATATATATATATATATATATATGTATTTTATAATTTATAAAATGGCTTTTTAGAATGGGTTAATATGCTAATGTTTAAATTTATATTTTTTCTAGACCACGTTATAGCGAGCGAGACCACCATGAAAATATATTGTTTATCACAATTTACTCATTTACAAATATATTTTTTTATCAACATTTACTTATAAATGAAAATAACCTAAAACATGGTTATGCTAATAGAAATGTTGATGATTTATACATGTGATTGGAATATAAAAAGATCAATAATTTATCTAATTTTAGAATATGGAAACTTAAGATAAGTAATTGTAGGGCTAATAAGAAATTTGACGCTCACAGATAAAAAGTAAAACAACAAAATGCATATTTAATTTACCATAAAAGACCAAACTAATAGTCAAAATTAGTCACCATCAACAATATTAGTCCAAATTAGTTGATTGGATATACTTTGACATTAGCCAATGAGAAGGAAGAAACCAAGGAGCTACCCTGAGTATCCATTCTATGGAGACCACCACTAGAAGTGATAGTATTTAATAGAAATATGTAGTGGGATGCCAAATATTTCACACCACAAAACACCAACATACTCAGGGTGGATAGGAACATGAATCTACATTAAATCAACAATTCTAGGAAGATGGAGAGGCAGGTCAGTCGGGTCCTCGGATGTACAATAGTCTATGACAGCCTACACAAAGTGGGTGAGGCATTGGTTAACCTCCGCCAAGGGTTCCACCAATGAATGGTGGATCCAACCATCTTCCACATTAGGACATGGAATAGGGACATAGTGTTTAGATTACAATGCTTGAGTTCTTCATCTAAACCAACCCTAAGAGAGGGCTTGATAAAAAAGTTAGCAATCTTAGCAACATTTAATTTTTTATGGCTAACCAAGTAGTAGATTGGAAACAAACATTGAGGCAATTTATGAGTTTACTGAGCTCTTTTGGAGTCATCGAGATAGGCGTTACCCAGAATATGTTCAATTTCTTCATCAGACAGATGGCGAATCAATTATGAAAACCCACTTGAGATGTGACGAGAAATGGAATTGAAGAATGCCACTTATTTTCTATCGCTTTGTAGAAAAATGATAGGAAGAGAGGGAAGCACCATGATGATAGAAACAATAGGGAGAAAGGCTACTTAAAAATCAAACCACATGAGCCAAGGATGAAAGTAATAATCCCTTCCTAATTCTCAAAGATAGTAGATGAAGGATCTTCTAAAGTAGTGTCATCGACTCCAACTATTTTCCATGTACAATCCTAAAGACAACACACAGTAGCCAATGTCATAGAGAATTTAATATACATCAACCCAAAGCCAATTTAAGAAAACCCAGTCTTTGACATGATGGGGTATAATTGCTCCTAGTTTTTCACAAGTTAATATTAAATTTCCATGTATTTATGTTAACTAAAACATGGTTATGATAATGTTTGAAATTTAAAATGTTTTACTAAGACATAGAGAGATCATCATTCAATTATAAATTTTAATTTGTTTTAGAATGGGAAATTTCCCTTTATCAAATAGGTATCATATAAGAAAAGATCAAATTTATTTTGTTTTTGAATGGGAAATTCCCCTTAATAACAACCTTCATAGGTATTAAAATTATTATGTTCAATCTTGTATCAAATGAAAACTACCCAATCCTATAAAATAAGATAAGATAAAATAAGATAAAATCTTGTAATCGAATGCAAGTTTCCCATTCTCACAGCCTTCATATAGTTTTTAAATTGATAAAGTTAAATATTTATTTGTATTAGATTGACCATTCCTTTTCACTCTTATATCCTATTACTTTTCCCATAGTAATGATCAAGTTCAATATTGCTTGTATTGTGATGATAATAATGGGCATATATCCATTCTCATACAAAAATTAATTCGAGAAATAAATATATAGAGGTTAAATAGAATTTAATAAGAAAAGTTAATTGTTAACAAATTCATCTAAATATCTGATTACATATGTTCATCAAATATCTTATTATGTTCAATCTTGTATTGAATGAAAACTTCCTAATCCGATAAAATAAGATAAGATAAAATATTAATTGAATGTAAGTTGCCCATTCTCACAACCTTCATATAGTTTTTAAATTGATAAAGTTAAATATTTCTTTTATTAGATTGACCATTCCTTTTCACTCTTATATCCTATTACTTTTCCCATAGTAATGATCAAGTTTAGTATTTTTTGTATTGTGATGATAATAATGGGCATATGTCCATTCTCATACAAAAATTTGTATCTTGAATGGGAAGATGCCCAGTCTCTTATAGGAATCATTGAAGAATAATTTAGGTTGAATTTATAAGTTGAGAAACAAATATATAGAGGTTAAATAGAAGTTAATAAGAAACTTGATTGTTAACAACTTCATCCAAATATCTTCATCATATTAACATAACATATATTACTTTTCCAAGAATTCCTCATACTTCCCATATTTCCTAACTATTAAAAATGAGCATCTTTCCATTTTAAATATTCTCATAAAAGGATGTAATTGCATATATTAATTTTACAAGAATTTCTCATACTTCCCATATTCCCTGACTATGAGAATGGGCATCTGTCTATTTTAAACATTCTCATAAAAGGATGTTGGAGAATTTTTCTTGAGTTTATGAGAATATATATAGAGGTTAAATTCAAATGCCATATGCCCATTCTCATCACAATCATAGAAGTATTTGTTTGTATGAGAATGGGCATATGCCTATTCTAACCATTCTACCTCATTGAAGCAATATTGAACTTAATCATTTTTATATCACTATAATGGATGTGGGAAAGGGAAACTATCTACGTTGGAAAGGGATATTGTCCATTCTAAAAAAATAATAATTATTACCTCTATTTCTCTTCTATGATTCTTATAGGCATATTAAATACAAGTTAAAATTTTTGTTTGTATGAGAATGAATGTATGCCCATTGTCTAGGTGTATATTACCTCTATTTAGCAATATTGAATTTAATCATTTGGGAAAATTTTGTCTAGGTGTATATTACCTCTATTTAGAAATATTGAACTTAACCATTTTTATATCACTATAAAGGATGTGGGAAAGGGAATTTTTATATGAGAATGAACATATTCCCATTCTATCTCTATTTCTCTTCTATGATTCTTAGATGAGAATGGGAAGATGCCCATTCAATACAAGTTAAAAATTGTTTTTTTGTATAAGAATGAACGTATGCCCATTGTCTAGGTGTATATTACCTCTATTTCTCTTCTATGATTCTTACATTAGAATGGGGAACATGCCTATACAATGACAAGATAGAAAATGTTTTTTTTTATGAGAATATGAGAATGGGCATATATATAAAATGTTTTTGTATGAAAATGGACACATTCCCAGGGAATGTTTGTATGAGAATGAACATATGCCCATTCTACCTCTATTTATCTCTATTTATGATTCTTAAATGAGAATGGGAAGATGCCCATATGCCCATTTTGTCTAGGTGTATAATTCTTATATGAGAATGGGCATATGCCCATATGAAAAAAGATGTGGGAAAAAAATGTTTTTACGTATGAGAATGACATATGCCCATTCTATCTATGTGTACTTTTTGAATAATTTTTTCTTCTATGATTCTTATATGAGAATGGGCATATGCCCTTTCAATACAATATAAAAAATATATTTTTGTATGAGAATAAACATATGCCCATATATGATATTTTTTTCATGAAAATAAACATATGCTTGAGTTTTTTAATATATATATAGATGTATAATTAATGTTCCATATCACTTTTCCCATCATGATATTTTTTTGTATGAGAATAAACATATGCCCATTTTGTCTATGTGTATTACCTCATCAAGAAATGTCACTTAATAAGTTACTAGAGATAACTATAAAGAATGTGGGAAAATAAAATGCCCATTCACATACAACAATTTATAGTTATTATTAAATGATACAATATTATTTCTTGTATTTAATTATTAGTATTATTAATTATTGTTATTAATTTATTAATTTTGATTAGTCCTAATATGATATGTTAACAACAAACATAGTTGAAGAATAGAGATAACTATAGAGGTATTAAAATCGATTCAAGCCCATTCACATACAACAATTTATCTATGATTATTAAATGATACAATATTATTCAATGTTAATATGATATTATTTCTTGTATTTAAATTGTATTATCAATTATGATGTTAATTAATTAATTTTATTATTCCTAATATGATATGTTACATTAGAATGGGCATATTCTTAAAGAATAGAGATAAATAGAGGTATTAAAATCGATTCAAGCCCATTCACATACAATGGATAGAATTTATAGTTATTATTGAAATGATACAATACTAGGGAATTATTATAAATGAAATATTATTTATTGTATTTAATTATTCTATTATTATTAATTATTATGTTACTTAATTAATTTTGATTAGTCCTAATATGATATGTATATATAATAATAACATAATCAAAAATATATGTATAATTATAGAGGTATTAAAATGGGATTCAAGTCCATTCACATAAACAATTTATAGTTATTATTAAATGAACAATAGTATTCTATTCTTGTACTTTTAATTATTAGTATTATCAATGAGAATGAATTACCTTTAATTAATTAATTGTTTGATTAGTCCTAATATGATATGTTAAATACTTATTAAAATTTTGATTTATGATGTTTTTTTTTTTTGATAATTAAAGTTTATTATATTTTTATTTTCCCATTCTTTAGATGTCATTTTTTAATATAATAATTGAAGCACTAATAGTAATTAATTATAATATTATTAATTAATGTTTTTAATTAATTAATTACTACTAATATTATATAATCACAGTGATTTTTCTATTGTTTCAAATTTCAAATTTTTGGTGCTTTATTATAGGGAGGTAATTGTAAAATCGATCATTTATTATGGTAGGTTTGACTCAAATTTTGAATTTTTGGAGCTTAATTTTTATTTATAAGGTGCTTAATTTTTGGATGAAATTCATCATTCTAATTTATTATATCAGGTTTGATTCAAAATTTGAATTGGGAGGAAATTCATAATTGTCATTTATTATGTCAAGTTTGATTCAAAATTTGAATTTTCGACACTCTTTTTTACGAGGTAATTTATTTTGGCATTATAAAAATATTGATTTTGAATGAATCAGTTTTGGTTTTCACTCTATTGAGACAGATATTTTTTCATTTAGATATTTAGCTAGGGAAAGAAGAAGAACGTAGATGTGGTGGAAAAATACAAAGATACAAAGATTTTGCAAAAGAAAGAAGAAGAAATAGCTTCCAAACAATGATTTTGTAAGGGAGACTATTAGAGATTTCTCAAATGGAATACAACAATGATAGAATAGGATATTCAAGGTTTTTATATCTCAATTTTTCCAAGTTTAAATCTCAAAAGTTTACTTCTAAAGTGTAAAGAATGTATACTAACAAATATCTTTTAATTCACAATCAACTATTTGAACCATTTTTTCTATATATCTCGTTTATTTTAATGTCTGAAAAATGTATCGATTTGTTTCCTTGCATAAACATAAGAGAAAAAAATACAAAACAATTTTTTTACATTCGTAAATGTAACAACTACCAAATATACAAATCAAAATTGTTTCATTCCTTTTTTAATGTCGTAAGGTCTAAAATGCGTACATGTTTATGGTGTGAAAAAATGATTAGATGGACTCAATAATGCTTGTGTCTCTCTGTGTCTTTTTTTTATGAAAACCACAACAAGTTTTATTACCTCTGCAACAAGTTTATTTTTGATAATCTTTGTATCCAATCAGCCCAAATCCTTTTACATACCTTCGTCTTTCTCCTATGAAATCTCTGAATGAAAAAACTCTGGTCGTAAGAGAGAAAAAAAAAAAAACTCGGCCATTACAGAACAAACAATCAAAACCCGAGCCATTCAAATTCAATATTTTTATAATGTATATGACCAAATAAAATTACCTCTAAAAGAAAGCACCCAAATTCAAAATTTGAATTTTCGTACCATAATAAATCACCACCTTTTAATCTATCCTACCATAATAAATCACCAAACTATAATGCTTAAATGCCTTTAATATACTAAGTCTATTGTAAATACTTAACCACATGAAAGGGTACATATTTAAATTCTATAATATGTTATTATCCCAATGTTTAGAAACATTTAAATGTTTTATAGATTCATTAGAATAATGAAAAATACATTGTACCATTTTAGACACATGTAATGTTTTAAAAATTCCACATTTACGGAAAATATGTATTACTAATGAAATTATGAAATTTTGAAGGTTTTTTAAAATAATGATAAAATACTTTGTCATATTTACGTATTTACTATGTTTTAGAATGGTCACCCATTCTCACAGCATGTATAAAGTTATAAAAAAAATGAATCTATCCTACAATAATAAATCAACAATTTTTAATGCTAAAATTTTTAATATCTTTAATATCCTAATATCCTAAGTTTATCGATAATATTTTAAAAATATAATTGAATTGATTGGACCCATTTTATGTTTTAATTAGATATTTAAATAATGAATGTATAAAGTTATAAAAAAATTGAATCTATCCTACAATAATAAATCAACACCTTTTAATGCTAAAATGCTTAAATGATTTAATATCCTAATATCCTAAGTTTGTCGTAAATATTTTAAAATATATTTGAATTGATTGGACCCATTTTATGTTTTAATTAGATATTTTAATAATGAAAAATATATAGTAGAATTTATCATCAAACCTAATTAGACACTTGTAATAATTGATTGACCATGTTTACATTGTCTTGTATCAAATGGGCAGATGTCTATTCTCATATAGGAATCTTCCTATTCTCATATAGGAATCAAAAAATAGTTCGTAGGGAAGATAACAATGATAAAATGAAAAGTATGGATTAGATATGTTATTCAAATGACTAAGTATTGAGTAAGTTGATGAAAGAACACATGTTCGACTCTCATAGAATCAAAATTTCTTGTATGAGAATGTTTAGAATGGGCACATACCCATTCTCATATAAAAATATGTTTCAATCATGATTGTGCCCATGCCCATTCTCAAAATAAATAAATATTACTTGTATTATAAAGTTTTAGAATGGGCATATGCCCTTTACGATAGGAATAATAAAATTTACTTTATTTTAGAATGGGAACCCATTCTCACATCTCGTGATGGAGCTTTATGGCATTTTCTTGTATTGAATTGGTAGATACCCTTCTCATTTAGGAATCATAGAAGAAGAATAAGAAGAGTATGGATAAAACAATCTAACATTTTTAAATAGATATAAATAGGAATAATAGAGGGAATCTCATAAAATCACTATTGCTTGTATCATAATGTTTAGAATGGGCATATGCCCATTCTCATGTAAACAAAATTGTTTCATCTTGTTTTGAATGGGCATTGCATTTTTAATCTTCCTATTCTCATATAGGATTCATAAAAAGACTTTTTTGGGTAGATAGGAATCATAAAAAGAGAGTATGCTTTATAAATGGTCACGACTTTTAAATAAGTAAAAAATTGATTGACCATCTTTACATTGTCTTGTATCAAATGGGAAATGTTCTCATATAGGAATAAAAAAGAGTTCTTAGGGAAGGTAACAATCATAAGTATTGAGTAAGTATTGATGAGTGTGCACATGCCCATTCTCATATAATCAAAATTGTTTGAATGAGAATGTTTAGAATGGGCACATGCCCATTATCATAAACAAATATTGATGACTGTGCACATGCCCATTTTCAAAAAAATAAATATTACTTGTATTATAAAGTTTAGAATGGACATATGCCCTTTATGATAGGAATAATAAAATTTACTTTGTTATAGAATGGGCACCCATTCTCATTTAGGAATCATAGAATAATTTCTTGGGTAGATAGGAATAATAAAACAAAATAAGAAGAGTATGGATTAAACAGACTCAAAGTTTTTAAATTTTTAAATAGGTTTAAATAGGAATAATAAAATCAATCTCATAACATTGGTATTGCTTGTATTACATCGTTTAGAATGGGCATATGCCGATTCTAATGTAAATAAAATATTGTTTTTTTTTTATTAAATGGATAGATGCAAACAATATCACTAAGATTAAAAAATTAGAATGGGCATATGCATATTCTTCTTTAATTTCAATCATAATAGAAACTTCATTATTGTTCATGGAGATATGTGAATAAGTATAATAAAAAGTTTTACTTTGTTTAGAGTTACACTTACCCAATCTCGTCACCTTTGTAGGTGTATCAAATCTAACATGTCACTTGGTAATGATTACTCTGATTCCTAAAATTATATGCATGTTAGTTTAAAGAACTGGCATGAATTTTCAACTCGTAATCATGTTGAATTATTATAAAATGAAGATTACAAAATGATTAACTATCCTTTATATCTACATAGTACATATTATCAATTAATAAGGTAATAATGTAATCTTTGTTGAAAACAACATTTTCTAACTAATTTTATAATCATATAGAAAACTTCAAACCTTATAAGCAAGAAACAAAATTTATTCATCATCACAATAATCAATATATAAAACAAGGTAATAGTAGTGCCTAATAATGATTCAAACATCAACATTAAATAAGATCATTTTATAAATATTTTACATAATCAAAATCCATACATCATCACAGGAATTAATAGAGATAAAATTTAATTTGTTTTGAATGGAAAATTCCCATTATCGCACCTTTATATAGATCTCAAAATGATTGACTTCAATAATATAGATGAAATTTAATTTTCTATTATTCTATTATGATTCCTATGTGAGAATGAGCATATAGAATGGCATGTGACCATTCTCATATAGGGATCAAATAAAATGATTATTTCAATACACACATGAATGGGCATATGTCCATTCTCATACAAACAAACATTTTTTTATCCTGTATTGAAAGGGCATATGCCCATTCTCATATAAGAATCATAGAAGAAAAATACACATAGACAGAATGGGCATATGTTCATTCTCATACAAAAAAACATTTATTTGGTATTGAATGGGCATATGCCCATTCTCATATAGGAATCATAAAAGATAAATAGAGGCAATATTTAATTTTTTTTAGAATGGACAATTTGCCCATTCCCACATCCTCTATAGTGATATAAAAATGATTAAGTTCAATATTGATTCAATGACGTAGAATGGTTAGAATAGGCATATGCCCATTCTCATACAAACAAAGAGTTTTATGATTGTGATGAGAATGGGAATATGCCATTTATCATATGAAAATGGGAATCTACCCCTTCTTTATCTAATAATAATTCAAAAAGAAGATTTAGAATAATTCATGCCTAAAATTTTCTTCAAATATTGTGCTTCACAACCCAAAATGGTCTTACAAAACAGAGGGAGCCCAAAGCGGAAAATTAAAAGGGTAAACAAAAATTTAGCGAAGAGAACAAACAATATCTAGAAATATTCTTCAAAAGGACTTCAAAAAAAAATGGTCTAAACAAAATATGGGAAGCCCAAAGTGAAGGAAAAACAAAAAAGTGGAAACTAGATGAAAAAGAAAGAGGAAAGGATGAACAAGAAAGAGATATAGCTTTCATTGACAAGCGGTTAACCTTACAATTCCCAAGATCTCTACCATCATCAAAAATAGTAACCATTGTCATTCTCTCTACCATGCCATGGAAGAATTAATTTCCATTAATTTTGCCAATTTCCCTCCAATGGGTGCTTGAAGACGTGTTTCACAAAAAAGTACCTTCAAATAATAAAAGGTGGTAAACAATTTATTTGCAAATTAATGGTCTCACTATGCCATGCACAAAAACAAATGTAAATATTAAATAATATCATAGCCATGTTTTAGGTTTAATTATTGCACTTAAAATAAAATTTAAAATTTTCAAAAAAATCATATCCATGTTTGAGGTTTTTTAATCGATAAACACTTTTAGAGCTTTGAACCGAGGGTTTCTTGGGTCCCCTCCCTTACATAACATTGTATAAAATATCTAGAAGCAAGGTAGTCCAAAAGTAGGAAATAATTTTAAGCATGGATGCCTGAAAAATGACAAAAACAAAACCAAAATAATTTGAGCATTATTATTTTGATAATTCGGCATTCACTTAGACCTCATGAGCTTCAGTTAGAGCTACTCCGAGGTTCTTGAGAGAGATATCATAGCCTATGTAACCCTTAGGAGAGAAGTATATGAAGCCATCTCATCCCTCCTAAGTTTGACAATTTGAGCTGGAACATGGCCAATTGGGAAGGATAAAGCTTCCAAGTCTAGGGGGCTATGTTGGTAGGACCTTCCTCAAGTTTGTCAATTTGAGTTGGCTCATGGAAAATTATGGCAGATTCTAGGGAGGATAAGTAGGTGGGACCTTCCTCCTTTAGTCCATATTTCTGATGAACTAAAAAAAAAAATCCAAAAATAGTCTTATACCTCCTTTCTAATTCTTCAACATAGCCCCAAGAAACCAAATCCCCATCAACTTCCATTGAAATTTTCAAAAGAGTTGTGGGAAAAAAAAAATTTTCACCACTTCTGCAAGACCAACCAGAGTCTAGGTTGATTAAAATGTCGAGAAATCTGCATGGTATCATCCTTGTGTCCTCCAAGGAGCAATAGGTGGGTGAAAAAAAGGAAGAGACCTTGGCATTAGCGCGAGCTCAACCACTACCTTGCATGTAATCCTCCAAGAGAATAGTTTCTATGGATTTATCCATTGAGTTAGAATCACTCTTTAAGATTTTTCAAAGCCTTTTAGAGGATATATGGCCATAGAATTCCGTCTCCCTCTATTCCCCCCTGAAGAAATAGTCCCGGTAGCGGAGGGATCGTACCATGGAAGCAGTGATGAGAATCAACAAAAAACCTAGCACAAAGAATCAACGAAATTAATTGATACACTAGAGAGGGATATTTTCAATCATTGATAATTAGAAAACTTGTTTCAAATTTTAATAGTATTAGATTATTATTGACATGTCATATATGTTATGAATATTATTATTTACTTTACTATTATGATTGGATATAAGGTTTATGAATATATTTAAATGTTTATTACGTTCTGCACCTTCTCCATATATTTAAATTTTTATCTTGCATTGAATGGGCATGTGCCCATTCTCATATAAGAATCATAGAAGAAAAATAATGGTAATATTTAATTTATTTTAGAATGGACAGTTGCCCATTCCCCCATCCTTTGTAGTGATATTAAAATGATTAAGTTAAATATTGCTTCAATGATGTAGAATGGTTCGAATAGGTATATGCCCATTATCATACAAATAAAGAGTTATATTATATTGATGATAATGGGCATATGTAACTTCTCATATAAATAAAGTTATTTATCATTGTGGTGAGAATGGGCATATGCCCATTCTCAAAAACTCAATGTAGAAAGAAAGAAAAATTCTCCTACGTGAAACATAAAGAATGAATGAAAATTTCATCATTTTATGAGAATGTTTGAAATGGAAAGATGCCCATTCTAATAGTCAGGGAATATCAAAGTATGAGGAATTCTTGTAATAGTAATATATGTTATGTTAATATGATGAAGATATTTGGATGACGTGGTTAGCAATCAAGTTTCTAATTAACTTCTATTTAACCTCTATTTATTAATTTCTCATATTATAAATTCAACCTAAATTCTTCTTCTATGATTCCTATAAGAGACTGGGCATATTCCCATTCAAGATAAAAACATTTGTTTATATGAGAAAGGACGTATGCCCATTCTTATCATTGCAATACAAGCAATATTGAACTTGATCATTACTATGGGAAAAGTAATAGGATATAAGACTGAAAAGGAATTGTCAATCTAATACAAGAAATATTTAACTTAACCATTCAATGGAAGAAAAATAGATTTTTTTATAAGAATGGGTGTATGCCAATTCTAATAATTGTAATACAAGCAATATTGAACTTTTCTTTTCAATAACTCTATGAAGGTTATGAGAATGGGCAACTATGAATTATAAAACAAGCTAGATTTTATCTTTGTTCTTCTTTTCATGATTCCAATTATGAGACCAAGCATTTTCTCATTAGATACAACATTGAACTTAATCATTTTAATTCATATATGAAAAAAATTAGGTTCAATATTTCTTAGCTTGGCATGTCCTTAAAGCTGACCAACTTGGGCAGTCAATCGGCCAAACCTGAGCCCATCTCGGTAGGTTAACCTCACTGCTCATCTTAGTAGGTCAACTTCCATCCCATCTCATCCGGCCAGCTTGAATGGCATGTTACATCGTCCATCTTGAGTGGCTAGGTCACCATCCAACTTGATGAGGCCATCTCAACAGCTAGCTGATTGTCATTTTTAGATGCATCCTTTTATAACTATGGAGGATAAAAACTATGTAAGTCTTACAATGAAAATATTGAAGTGATATTCTTAATACCCATATCAAAAATATAAAAATATAAAATATGACATTATTTTATACCCATAAATTCATAATACAATAGAGAAAAGTCTGAAACATGCATGAAACAGTCATTTTTAGATGCATCCTTTTATAACTATGGAAGATAATAACTATGCAAGTCTTACAATGAAAATATTGAAGTTATATTCTTAAAACTCATATCAAAAATAAAAATATCTAAAATATGACATTATTTTATACCCAGAAAATTGAAATACAACAGACCACACATCTTGGAAAATAAGCAATGATTTTTATGTCACCCTGTGGTAAGAGCACTCTGTACTTTGGTAAAATCATAACATATAACTTGTGGGAAGCAAATAGATCAAAAGAAGAATGGAGAGTAAATAGCTCTCAACACCTTGAATTATTATGGAGAAATACGTACAATATATAGGAGAACTGGTAAACAACATTCCCCTAAACAGAAGGAGGAAGATATGAAGGTGAGTGAGAGAATAATGGAATACAACACATAGGAGAGAATCAAGGGATAGAATAGAAACAAACACTCCTAAAAATATAATCTATGTTACGTATGCCAACATTCCCCCCTTATTACATTATTCTTGCAAATGTGATCTCTGAAGAGATCAAATTTAACTTTTCCAAGAGCTTTGGTGAGAATATCAGCTACTTTTTCTTCCATAGGAAAGACTTAGCGTTGAATGTGATGGTTCAAGATGTGATCTCGAATGAAATGGCAATCAATTTCAATATGCTTTGTTCATTCATGAAAGACTAGATTTTGCACGAGCTTCAACACACTCTGATTGTCGTAATAGAGAATAGGTGACTATTTTTCAGGAATTCCTAGGTCATCCAAAATGTGACGTAACCATATCACTTCGCACACAGCTCCTCGTGCAATGGCACGATATTCTGCCTCTGTGGATGAGATAGAAATAACATTCTGCTTCTTACTTATCCATGAGATAGGTCTAGATTCGAGATGAAATATGTATCCTATAGTTGACTTCCTGTCATCAACAGATCCGGCGTGGTCTAAGTCAACGTATCCCTATAAGAATAATTGATCATTCTTCTTATATTCCAGACCATAATCAAATGTTCCTCGAACATATCTCAATACATGCTTTGCTACTATCTAGTGACATTGCTTTGGCTCTTGCATGAACCTGGAAAGATAGTTGATGGAAAAGCATAGATCTAGTCTAGTATATGTCAAGTAGATGAGCCCTCTAATAAGTTACCTATAGAGTGTAGCATCTACTTGAGGTGAGTCCTAGAATCTTGAAAGTTTCAAGCCTTTTTCCATGGGAGTGGATATAGGTTTACAATCAAACATTCTGTACTTTTCTAGGAGTTTCTTGGCATACTTTATCTGGGAGAAAATATGTGATGCTCCTTTTGCCATATTTCCAAGCCAAGACAGTAATGTAGTAGCCCCAAATTTATCATGTCGAAGGTTCTTTTGAGATCATTCTTCACAATATCAACCCGATCTTCGAACTACCGGTGATCACAAAATTATCTACAATACAAAAAAGAATGGTAATTTCTTTTCCTACCTTCTTTATATACAAATTTGAATCTGAGGGGCTACGAGTGAACCCATGCTGCAAAAGGTGATCGTCGATCTTGATATACCATGCCCTTGGAGCTTGTTTCAGTCCATATAGTGATTTGATGAGACAACATACCTTCTTAGGATGCTCTTCATCAACAAATCCTTCAGGTTGGGTCATGTACACTTCTTCTTTTAGATCACCATTTAGGAAATCACTCTTTACATTCATCTATTGAAGTATCCATCATTTTTGTGCTTTCAGTGTACAAATAACTCTAATGTCTTGATCTTCACAGTGGGTACAAAGGTTTCTTCATATTCGATGCCCTCTTTCTGAGCATATCCTTTTGCTACAAGACGTGCTTTATATTTTTCGATGGATTCGTCTCGCCTTATATTTTGTCTTGAAAACCCATTTGCATCCTATGGGTTTCTTTCTTGTAAGGCAGATCGACAAGTTCCCATGTCTAATTTTTCATAAGTGAGTCATATTTTGTATCCATGGCTTCCTTCCACTGAGGTTGAATGAGTGCTTCACAAACATTTTCTGGCTTGGAGCTATTAATCAGTGAACTCATGAGTACAAATTTTACCTCATTTCTTATTTGACTCCTTGTTTTGACTCCAAATGATGTATCTGGGAGTTGTTGCAAATGTGAGTCCTTGATGGTGCTTTATACCCACTTCGGATGAGAACTTGGCTACTTTTGAGAAGAACTGTGACGTTGCCATGTGGATTGATGTGGAGTCACATTCTCCAGTTCTCCAAGGTCAACAAATAGCTCTCCTTATAGCATTTATTTTCTCGGAGTAGTCTCCTTTGGCTCATCATCTGATTTGGAGACTAGTCGGTGAGAGGTGGTTGGAAGTGGATCTTTTGTTGATACTATTGAGTCAAAGGATGACTTGTCACAAACCACATCATGACTCTCGTATATTTTCTTTGTCTTAGGATCCATGAGACGATATGCCTTTGAGGTACTATTGTAGCTAAGTAGAATACTCGGGAGTATTTTTGGCTCAACCTTACTTCTCTTCTGAGCTGGAACATGCATATATGTTGCTACTAAATACTCGCAAATGAGAAATTGATGGCTTTCTACCACTCCATACCTCTTATGGCATTTTATTTTGTAGAATCTTTTCGGTGCCTGTTGAGAAGATATACAACTATTTGTACTACTTCAGCCCAATAGCATTCCTCTAGATTTGTTGTTGTTAGCATGCAGTGAGCCATCTCCATCACTATGTGATTGCGATGCTCAACAATGCCATTTTTTTGGGGTGTGTAGGGAGCAGTCAAGTTCTTCTTAACACCTTATTGGTTCAAGAAGGCCAAGAACTTCTTTGATGTGAATTCCCCCTCGATCTGAGAAAAGTAGAAGTGGTTGTCCGATCTCTTTCACAACACGATGATAGAAGTTCTGGAAATGTTGAAGAGCCTCACTTTTCTTATTTAAGAAATATACCCACATCTTGCGAGAGTGGTCATCCACGAACAGTTGGAAGTACTTGTATCCTGAAAACAAATCGGGAAATGGGAAATTCAGATCGGTATGAACTACCTCCAGACATTTCTTGGCATGGAAGGTGCTCATCCAAATGGATCTCTTTGTTGTTTTTCTCGTAAGATAGCTAGGAAAATAGGCAAGGAAGCTGGAAAATTTGGGTAGTCCATGGACCATTGATTTTAACTCATCTGTGTGCAATGAACTAAGCGACAAGTGTCCATATCTAAAATGCCATAGGGCAGTTGATTCTATTGTAGAAGCAAATAAAGCTACTACGAGAAGATGAAATAGTATCTAAAGCAAATAACTAATTGTTGATGGAAAATCACAAAGCACCCGAATTCTGCAACACATGGGTTGAGACTCTCGGTGCGATTACGTAACATGGAGCTTTTCCTAAGTGTGGGACCTTGTGAAAATGGAAAAGCTCTCCGGATGAAGGCCGGTTCCTATTCCTATATTCGGATGCACACGTAAAAATGTAGAGGTTTACTCAAAACCTAAACTAACTTCCGCCAAGGAGACAGGAGGTAAGAAGATGCATAAAATAAAACCTAAACTACAAAGGTGAAGCACCGAGGAATGAAGAACACTGTCTTGTCAATAAACACAAACCATTAAAATGTAATGCAAGATCATGCTGAGATAACAAAAATGTAGTGAAAGATCAAGAGGATGCAAATGAACATAGAGAGGGTTGAGAATCATCCACAAACATGCATTATTTGCTCCAAATATTGATACAATACACTACAAAATGCCAAGAGGCAAAGTTGCATTACAGTTTTAGATGGGAGGTTTGAACTCCACAAATTCACTGCCAAAGAGAAGAAGGGAGGGGCAAAACAAGAATGTACAACCTTTAGAAAGAAGCCCCTCCTTAAAATTTATAGGAATAATGAGAGAGGGAAGAGAGAGGAAATCCAAATCTACCCCAACCACCTCTAGGTTGCATTTAATTTATCTCATTATGGTGGTAGGTGAGAACCCTAGCAAACCCAAAAAGTGGCACGTTGTATTTTGCATTTTTAAGAACTTGTTCTCACCCAATTAAAGATATACAATTGTAGCTAGATAGAGGACCTTATAAGATTTCCAAAAAGTCCAACCTTGCGTGAATCTAAGCTCCCTGTGAAAAGTTATGGCCGTCTGAATATCTGGGTCAAGGTCTTCTTTCTGTCAGCGCTCAGAATGTTGCGCCTATTAAAGGTGCGCCATAGGCGCATCCATATTTATGTCGACATACCCTTACATGTGCCATAGGCACATCCATATTTGTGTCGACATCCTATTACGTGCGCCAGGGTGCGAATTTCTTCGTGTCGACACTCTATTACTGCAGAGGGCGCATCCATTTTCATGTCAACATCCCTTGTCGTGCACCTCTTACCTATGCCAAGGGTGCATCCATTTTCATGTCGACATCTTCTATCGTGTGCCTCTTACCTGTGCCAAGGGTGCATCCATTTTCATGTCGAAACCTTGCCGCCGTGCGCCTCTTTACTGCTGCGCGAGGGCGCATCCATTTTCGTGTCGACACCGCCTCGCCGTGCGCCTCTTACTGCGCGCCAAGTGCGCATTCATTTCGTGTCGACACCTTCGTGCCGTGTGCCTCTAACTCGCGAGGGGCACAACTTTTTCTGTGTCAGCACCTCCTACTATGCGCCTCTAACTTTGTACTCAGGGGCAACTTTTTCGTGTCGGCAGACTCCTCCTGCTGTGCGCCTCTAACTGCACTGCGGGCGTAACTTTTCTTGGTTTCCATATCCTTTTGCTTGTCATATTTACCCGAGGAGGAAAAATAGACAACAATTTGGTGACTCAACAAGATCACATGCCTGCTAGGTAGAAGATCAGTGGCCTTTTAGCAATTCATTGGGCATGGAATCATAAGTAGTAAAAAAAAAACTGATCTGAACCTTGAAAACCTCCCTCTGAGCCACTTGAAACCCATTGAACTTAGAGTTGTTCTCACCAAAATGCCACTAAAATGAACTGTGCAAGAGCAAAACCAGCAGCACCAAAACTATGTACAAAACTGAAAATCATACATGCTCCAAATGGAACATGCAGAGTGTGCACAAGCACTTCTTTTACTAAAAGCAAACCTACCTACTCTACTCTAAGGGAAACAAAGGTGAGCTAAACAAACCCTGCAACTGGTTGTGCAAAATAGCTTCCTTTCTTCAAAATTGGCAACCATGCAACTAATTTGGCATTGAACATGGCTGATTGGATGAATGGAAAATCAACAAGAAGCTGGTCTTCCACCCAAATCATCAAGGTATCAGGTGAAGGCAAATTCAATACCTCTTTTAGTTGTTTTGCATTTGGATTGGAGAGGTATGACAGCTGATCCTTGGTTCCTGTAGCTCATCCTCATGCTTAGGAGCAAGCATGACTGATTGTGACTTCTCCTTTGGTTCCAATGAAGCCAGATACCTGATTGGGCAAGGTATGGTCCTTTGAGTATACCCATTGCCCTGATTTTCAACTCCAAGAATGGAGTTCTCTTGTAGACCCTCTTGAATGGATGATGTGGAAGCAATGGTAGAACCTTTTTGCCCTTTCTCTTCCTCCAATGAAGGACATGAAAGATTAAAATCTTCCAATCTTGGTTCCAAAGAGCTGGTATAAGATGCAGGCTGCTGCAAATGGGTGCTCTCCTTCATGACAGTAGGCTCAGGTGTTTGGAACATGGATGATGAAAGAGAGAATGGTGGAAACTCAACCGGTTCTTCTTCATCAAAACAGTCCTCCAAATCTGACAGATAAACTACCTCATTGTTGTCTTGCTACAAATTCTCAACTTCCTCCATGGTCTCCTCTTGATCTGTAACTTGATCATCATGGTTTCTTTCATCCTCCAACATTGAGTTTGAGAGATCAAACTCTTCTTCAGCACTAGAACTTGAGAGAGATGAAGTAGAAAGAAGAACTAAAGGTTCTCTTGTAGCTTGCTTTGTGCTCAAAGCCCTTAGATCTGCAATTTTCTCCTCCAAAACTAGAATGTGCTCCTCTTCTTTTGGATTTGGAGCAGCTTCTTCCTCCTCTACTACTTGAAGGCAATCTTGCTCTTGATAGAACTCTTCTTCTAGCATGAAGTTTGTCAAGTCAAACTCTTCAATCTGCTGCTCTAGAGGACAAGTTGGGACTGCAAGATCTTCTTCTGAGCTTTCTTCCTCCATGGCTGATTGTGCAACTTGAATTGAATTAGCATTCCCTTCAAATAGAGTGCCAACATGGACACTACTTTGAGAAAATTATTTGCTGATCTGCGTCTTCTTTTGCTCTTCTCCTGCTGCAACAAAATCAGTCTTAACCACCACCTGTTCTCCAACTCCAACCTCTTCTGAAGGCTTAACCATTAAGGGGATCTTTGTCATCCCAAATTTAAGATCCCAACTCTTCAGACTTTGAATTTCTTTATCTTTGTTTGGATTTTCTTTTTGTTGTTGTTTTCCTTGACTGGCATTCTGATTTTTATCCTCCCAACATGGATTTGGGAATGCAAGAGGAGAAGTGGATTGTAACTCAATTGATTTGGAAATTTTTGTGGTGGTGGAGGAGGTAGAAACTCTTGTTTCTTTGGAGGAGGGGTATTTCTGTTAGCTCTTGTGGAGGGGATGACTGTTTGGAAGGAAAGGGGAAAGAAGAATTGAGGTGTGGTGGGAGACTAGGGAATGGAGAAATGGAATTAACTCCTGGGGCAGCATTGACTAGATTTAGAATTTGAAATTCCAAATGAGATGATGTTGCTTGAGTAATGGGAAGAGAAAAACCAGATGATGGTGTAGAACTTACCCATTGACAAGGTTGTTCAACACGTGTGTATAGGTCTCTATTTTTGTTGTCCATTGTGTAAGTTGGGGCAACATCTTCATCATAAAGTCCAGCTTCTCCTGAGGGCTAAAGTGTCTTGGAAAAGGGCCTCCCCATGGACAAGGAGTCCTGCAACCAATTAAAGCCTTCATTTGAGCTGTTGCTCTTGATTGCACCATCTTTGCCTCCATCTTTTGGATTTTTTCCACAAAATCTGCATCTTCCATTTGATTGTCTTCATTGCATGCGTACCCTTGCTCTTGATGTGCTTCACAACCAAACTGACTTTGGTACTGCCACTCATATGGGTAGACATGCTGATTTTGAATTTGACCAAAATGCTGATTTGGAGGATTTGTAAAACATGTTGGAGGTGTGATATATTGTTGTTGTTGAAAATGTGAATTCCATGATGGAAATGAAGTCATGATTGCACAACTTCATGGAATGGAAAAGAATGAAAGAGATGGAAAGAAAGATGGATGGAAATGGATGAAAAAGTGGTCTGTAACTCAGAGAATGAGTTATTTACCAGATGGAGTCGCCAGATGTGCTTTTGAATATGCCTCCAAAAGGCTGAATCTATCAAGTTACACACCGAACCTGACAAATGTTAAAAATAGAATTTAAACCTTGAAGGAATCGGAAGATACAGTCTTCAATTCGGAATTCGGGTCTTGTTGTGCAGCTGCAAATCCCGAAAGGTACAGGCGGAACTCAGGTCATGCAATGCAACTGGGAAAACCTGAAACACAAAAAACCATGAAATTTTGAAAGTCAAAATCTCAAAAATCTAAGAATACCCTTTTGAATATTATCCCCGATCTATCAACTGGTGAAATTTTGACTTGTTTTGAGCAAGTTAAGCCCTTGAAAATCGATTTCAAAGTTCAGCCTGGAAGGTGAAAAATCTGAAATTGTAAAACCTGCAATTTTTAGTCCAAAATTTCTTGAAAACTCCTTCAAATCTTGTGGAATGACCTCTTGGTCCCCTATGAGCTTCAGTACCAAATTAGGCTCTTAGTGTGCAATTTTTTGGTCTGAAGATGGAGGATCTTAGTCTGATTTTTGGCTTCATAAATTGTTGTCAGCTTATCCCAGGCCTCCTTTGGTTTCTTCACATTTCGAACATGTGTTTACACATCATCACTGATACTGAGCATTATCAGCATCAAGGCTTTTGCACTATCCATCTCATACTTTACTAATTCGTGAGGAGCAATGGGAACAGGCATTGATCTGGTCACAATGCCCCATAATCCTTCAAACTGAAGGATTTTCCACATCTTGGTTTTCCAAGCCACAAAATTAGGCCCTTTAAGCAACTGAGCATTGGAGAGGAGCAACTTTGAATCAGACATCTCTCTTTTTTATATATATAAAAATAATAAATAAATAAAATATTTATTTATTTCAAGAGATATTACAAAAATTTTTAACTCACTGATGTGAAGTACGAGCTTAGAGATGCTCTCGATACTCACATGCTAAGAGACGAAGATGCTTGATGGGGCATTCTTCTTCGTCTTCACAATCAGCGTCGTACCCAACTTCTAATTCTTCCCGTATTCACTTTGCTTGGCAGCTGACGTCGAAAAGGAAATATTCAAGAAGTCCTTGTCAAACTAGCTCGTCGAAGACTAGATTGTCGGTGTTCGAATCTCGTTCAACAAAGCAAAGTAGAACCCAAAGCTCTCAGGAGCTTCTTCACGGTTTTCTCTGGCTGGCAAGTTAATGTTCCAACTTTCGGCAGTGTCTCTCATGTTATTCACACTCTCAATCGAGTTGTCTATACTCGACATTCGGCTTAGTGTTGTAGGATCTACTTCTTGTCCTTCTTTGTCTTGGTGGAGAGGCTTCTCTCCCGTGTTGCTCTACCTCTTTACGCAGTTCTCTTCTTTCTTTCCACGTAAAGAAAGTGTTGAGTGCATCCAGAAAGTATTCAAAGACAAAATTAAGCTCGAAGAAGACATTTTTTTATTATGAGGCTACCACCAGAGGAGAAGTGGATTCTCCCTCCACGCAAAGAAAGAGAAATATTCTTCCTCACAAGGCTGTAAATCTCTACGTAGTTTTTATATGTTGGTTTTTGGCAACATCTCCACGCAAAGAGTTGAGCATTTATTCTTTCCTCCATGTAGATTGAAAGAAAGATCCAATCTTATCCACGCATTTCATGCATGTTTTAGAATTTTATCTATAAGTTTCCCACGTAAGCATCAACCAAATTCGAGAAACATAACAACATTTCCATGCATGTTTTAGATTTCTACTTACTTTTCTTCCACTCACATGTAGTAGTTCCACGTAAGCATCACACACCAAATAAAAGAGAAAGAATGATATGCTTCTAAAATTCTTTTCCTTCCAGTCGTATGGGCAGCTATGATACCAAAATAGAAAACCTTCATAGGAATAGAGTAAATAGCTCTCAACACCTTGAATATATGGAGAATACGTACTAATATATGGAGAAGCGGTAAACAACATTCCCCTAAACAGAAGGAGGAAGATATGAAGGTGAGTGAGAGAATAATGGAATACAACACATAGGAGAGAATCAAGGGATAGAATAGAAACAAACACTCCTAAATATATAATCTATGCTACGTATGCCAACATAAATCACCGTATTATCAACTACACTTAGGTTAACAACTACGCATGTCTTTCAAAACATTGAAGTAATATTCTTAATACCCAGATCAAAAATATAGAAGATCAAAAATAGGGCATTATCATTAAACACATAACAAAATAGAAGGGAAAGAAACTCCCTGTATTATCAACTACGCTTAAGTTAACAACTACACATGTCTTTCAAAACATTGAAGTGATATTCTTAATACCTAGATCAAAAAATACAGAAGATCAAAAATAGGGCATTATCATTAAACACAGAACAAAATAGAAGGGAAAGAAACTACCGTATTATCAACTACACTTAGGTTAACAACTACGCATGTCTTTCAAAACATTGAATTAATATTCTTAATACCTAGATTAAAAAATATAGAAGATTAAAAATAGGGAATTATCATTAAACAGAGAATAAAATAGAAGGGAAATAAAACCAAATCATATTCTTCATCTCATAATAATTCAACATGAAGAGTTAGAATAATTCATGCCTAAAATTTTCTTCAAATATTGTGCTTTGAAATCCCAAACGGTCTCACAAAACAGAGGGAGCCCAAACTGGGAACGACAAACAAAAATTTAGCAGAGAGAACAAACAATATCTCTGAAATAATCTTCAAATATTTTGCTTCAAAGGAAGAAATGGTATAACCGAAATACATACAGCCCAAAGCGAAAGGACAAAAAAGGTTGGCTGGAGGAAAAGAAAGCAGAAAGGACAAACAAGAAAGAGATAGATTCATCGATCGCGATTAACCTTGCAATTCTCAATATCTCTACCATCATCGAAAATAGTAATCGTCGTCATTCTCTCTACCATGCCACCACGAGAAAAATTAATTTCGTCAATTTCCCCAACATGTACTCAAGATGTATTTGACAAATAAGTACCTTCATTTAATAAAAGGTGGTAAACAATTAATGGTCTTGCTATGCCAAATTAATAGTAATAACATTAATTAATAATATTAATTAATAAACTAATATTATTACATTAATAAATTAAAAACAAAATTAATTAATAAACTAATATTTTAAGTTGTATCAATGAATAAGAGAATATTGACTAATTTTAAAACTGTCTTATTCAACATAACATGCTTCCATGTTTAAATAATAATAATACAATACAACACAGTCAGGTTGTATTAAATTCATATATCATTCTAAATAGGTTTTTTAAAAGGTGAATGTCTTTTCACCTACTATCTCCACTATTGGACCATGCACCACGAAGGAGTGCCTCTCCCTAAATTGGTTTTATTATTTGGTTTCTCTTGTTAATCCCTCCTTCTGTGCGTCATGCATAAACGCTGGAAATTATTTTGCAGATTAACTGTTGTGTTCAAACTTGAGCTCTGCGTGTAGTTAATTGATGACCTGTTCTTGGAATTACCAAAGCTATATGCTGTTATGAATGAGAGGTTATTAAATTTGGAATTGCTAGGGAATTTGGGTGTTTTTATGGTGTTCTAGTTTCCAATCTTTCCGGAGCAACACAGAAGAATTCTAAACGAAATGTGAGGGTTCTTGTTGAAACTTCTGAATTTTTTTCTAGGCATTGAATACTCAACTCCATATTTATGCTTTTACGTTTTGAATTATATGATAATAATATTGCCTCTTGTTTGGTTAATTATTAAGGAAACATATATTGTATGGTTTCATATGTTATTAGTGAAATCAATTCGTTAATAGGAAATCTTTAAATCTGTAGAAGGGGAATTTAAATGTAATCTTAGGCCTTTCTTTGTTATATTTCTCAGATTGAATAATAAGAGGGAATTGATTTTTCGGCAATGAGTATTTGGGGAATTTTAACTACCCTAAAAATTAAATAAACTGGGTTCAGATACCCACCGTGGATTCCTTTTTCTCCATTTGGACTCACAGGTGATATCTATCGAAATTATCCTAGAAGGGGACAACTCATAGGAGGTACTATGTTTCTTTCTCTGAATACATAATTGTATTCACAATGAGGCTAAATAGGGAGGTCTTATCTATTTTTTTAAAAACAGATCAGAAAATAAATCTTGGCCTAAAAACCAAAGGTATGCCTAGCTAAATTCATTCAATAAATTTCCCTTCCATTGTGATTGTCTTATGTGGAGACTTAGGCTCGTAAACATGAGAAAAGGTGTTCGTGAAACCCAAAAGAAATGGAACGTATTATTTTCTTGTTCTAATACAATGGCAGAAATTTGTAGTTGAACAATGAATCTTTCAGATTCAGACCTTGTGTCAGGGATTTCAGAGGAGTTTGGGGTGTTGGGTTACAACATTATTCCATAGAACAGAGAATCCAGAGGGTATTTGATCTGTTATGCTCAATGGCATTACGGTGACCCTAAAATACACCCTAGGGCCTTTAATAATAATTTAATCACTTCAGGGCTTACCCATGGAACCGTTCAAAATCCTAATGGAGGCTGTAAGATTGAGTGAAGAAACTATACTTACATTCCCCCTTAATGAGATTTCGTACCTCTGTTAGAATAGGAATTGCTTGATGCATTTGTTAATGATGTAGTTGATCTTCACCTTTGAAATGTTATACTTGTCACTAATGCAGTAAATGGGTAAGAAATCCCAAGTCATAACTAATATTTTGGGAAGACTTGTGCTTTCTAGAGATGGGATATAGAGGGTCCCAGTTGTCAATGATAAACCCTGGAGTGCTTTTTATCTTTTAAAAAAATTAGATTTGTTTTAAATAAAGTTCTTGTTAAGATATGTGGCTTGTTAAAATGCTAAGATACTTATGACCTTCTTTTCATCAATCTTAACAATACCATAAGAAGTTTACTAGATTTTGATGGAATGCTGAAATGCTTATCTAGTTGATGTATGTGTTATATTTTCTTGTACAAGGGATCTTGCTCTCATTTTACAATTCTTCAATTTATAAGATATTTATGAATAAGATAGTTATATTATGCTCATGTAGTTCAAAACATAACAACAAAAATATGAATTGATTATTCCATGTTAGTTGTGTTGGGTGACCATCTACAATTTTGTACATAAATATTTTCGGTGCAGGAAAATGATGGAAATTAGCAAGCGGGAAATAAAGAGAAAGAATGGTTTATCTAGCTTGAATTTGTGTGCCTACTTTATGAAAATAAAGAATGTATTCAAACTTATCGATAAATGAGATTCTTATTGTGATTACGAGGTCATTGAATTTGATTGTGCAAGTATTTACTTGATGAAGACTACTAAGCAACTATGTATTATGTCGTAACGTTGTTATGACTTTTGATATTTGACCAATAGATCATTACTTGCTTCTAGTTGAAAAGCTAATGTTATTAAACTAGAATTTATGTAAGACCTTAAACTATGTAATAGTATTGTGGTTTGGATATTGTTATAATCTTATGAGCTAGTGTGAATATAGTGCCTTCGAATGATTGAAATGGGTTGTTATGATTCAAGAATAACAACAATGAGTTAAATTGATGCCTTATGAATCAAGAGTGTTGGGGATTATACATTATGCTAAGAGGATATCTTGTTGAACACTTAAAAGTATTTGAAGTTATAGGTTGTAAAATCTCTTAATTCAATTTAAAGTTATAATGCTTAATAGATAAATTGTTATCACCTATGTATGACTTTGGGAAACTTCTATTTATGAGGGTGTATTATCTAGTGTAGCAATTATACCAGAAGGAAAATAAGAAATTGCAACTTCTAACTATATGATAAATTTTGTCATGTAATGAATTATCCCTTTGACACTTCAACGTTGTCGTTTGAGGGCAGAAATCAAACCTTTAAAAAGGGATAAGTTGATTTGTTTATAATCAAATCTGATTCTTGTAACATGACGGAAGAACTCAACGAAATACTAATAGGTGCAAGAGTAAATAGATAACCGAGAAATGGTAAAATGAAGTACAAGTCCTATCAGTTTTATCATCAAAGATGTGATGGGATGAACAATGATGTTGAATTTTTACTTCAACTACCAATATGAAAAGAGGCCAATCCATTCTTAATCAGATTAAACTTAATTACCTAAAGGACCCATAGAATATGGGATATGGTTGGAAAAATTTCTGTATTGGAGATTAAAATCCTTGCAGATATAAAGCTACTTATGAAATCATAGTTATGATACTTATCGCAAATGATGAACTTACTTTTAAGAACGTGCAAGTTGTACTCATCTTGACTACCACTCAAATAGATTCACAATGAAGGATTTAGGATCTAAACTTCCAAAAGAATAAGTTTTATATAACCAAAATTAAGGAAATATGGCATAGACTTATGCTAATTCATGGAATGTGAATGATGGTCCTATAACTAAGATACATCGATATATATATATATATATATATAGTAATTGGAATGAAGATCCAATGAGAGTAATAAAGTTGCCTAGCTAGTAGAAACCTTGCGAATAAGGGGTTACGAAAGTATCTCAAGAAATAAATCCAATATTGGTATGGACATTGTTACGAAGTCATTCAAAAGGATTAGTATATCACTAACTTGAGTGACAACTATTGTAGAGGAAGATACATATGCATGTATGATAGATATTGATTGGCAGAAAGGTGCAAAGGTACATCTAGACAACATGATTCAATGAGATTGATTATATGTTGATTAAATGGGTAATGAAAATGATACAATATATCATATCTAATAAATAGTATGTTAACCCTGCATGTTATAGATATGGGAAAGTACAACATTGATAATTGCTTACTCACTTGATAAAGAGAGACAATCATTTACACAGTTTGGAAAAGAATCATTATTTGTGTAACATTAAAGATTGGAAGTACAATACTAAGGCAAAGTGAGCTAAACTTATATCTGTAAATTTATAGGTAGAAAGGAATGTAAAGTACTTAAAGGAACTACATTCGACCTATTGGAATACTATGATGTAGGACCCTAGGTACGATTCATTCGTGGTGAAAGAGTCGTGGAATCTAGGGTAACCTATCATGAGTAAATTAATTAAGATACAATGTTGTTGAATGCTAATCCATATAACTGAACAAGTGATTTGGTGATTTGACAAGTTCCTAATGACGAGTGTGTTGTCATGGAATTGAGCATGGAATACATGTCTGAAACTTTATGTAGAGTAGTGTAAGCCACTTATTACACTATCATGATTTCACCATGATCTAAGTTGTGAGATGTCATATGGGAGTTCTGTGGCAAAACCTAAGTAGACACTTAGAAAGCATCACTCAATTATGAATGCTTCATAAAGGAAAAACCAAATGATACACTTGATGTATTAGCTCATAAAGAGTGTTGAGGGGGATCAAGGAGGATATGTACACTCTCATACAGCTGCACATGGTTTATGACAGTTATTATAAATGGATTGCATTAAGGTTTATGTTGGATTTAAATAAATGGGTATTTAAATCGTGAAGCATAAAGTAAAATAATTTTTAAAAAAATCCCTAGAAGTGAAGTTCAAAGAGTAGTTGTTACACGGTGAAATTAATTCTTCATTATTGAAAACGAGTTTCTACAATGAATGGAACCAAAGGGAGAACACCATATGATTTCATCCTTCTGTAAAATGTTGGTATGGGTCATCTGTTATCACCAAAAACAACACCCTCTGATTTTTCATGAATGGATAATGAGAAATCATTATTTTTGGGTAACATGAGATTGTCTCTCAAGTTGTGGGACTTTCTACTTAAGAAAAACCTCCAGAGAAGGCTAGTTCCTCTACCTAATCCTAATGTTAAACTACTGCTAAGGAAGGAAATGCAGCTAACTAATCCTAATCTATGCAATTCCAAAAGACCAGGAGAGAGAAAAGGTTTAGAAAGATGCATGGAAATGAAATCCTAAGCTAACAAGTGGTGATAGCACCAAAAAGGGTGAGGACACTCTAGTGAGGGAGAAGGGAGAATGAAATGGACAAAGGAGATGTCAGACATAAGTGACACAAACCCAAATTACATTTCACATATATTCTCACATGAAACACAACAAAATGAACTTGCAAAGGAGAAATACATGCACAACACAATACATCAAGTAAAAGAGAGGAAAGTTTGTAGATAAACACAAGTCAGGGTTGAGAAAACACCACAAAACAAGCTTTATTGTAATAAAAGTATGCATAGACCATTACAGTTGTAGAGGAAGGCACAAGAACACATTGCCAAGTCCAAGATGGAGGTTTGACAACTCACGGCTGCTTAAAAACCATTTTTACATAGTTCCTCTACATTTTGGAAAATCCTTCTTTCAAAATGAAATATTTTTACAATATATAGGTCAAGGAAGAAAGAGAAGAGGGAAAAGAGAGGTAAAGAGATCAAATTTGATCTTGTCATTAACAAAAATCTTTTTCTTTCCCTGTAACACAAATTTCAAACTTCAACTATTGTCAATCATCCATTAATCTCTTAAAAACATCATGGGCACCCTATCAAACCTGTTCCCCAATGTCCTTTTGCTTCTAGGAGAAGGTAAGAGCCCCATACTTCATCAATTTGGGTGGTTGAGCCATCTATAACTACACATTAATGCCCAAATAGTATTTCCTCTTTTTCTCCCAAAAACATCACCGATATATAATTATAATGATTCAATATTGAAGGGCTTGAGGATACTTTTCCAACAAGACCTATTTTTCATGATTTGGAGTAGTAGAGTAAAAGTTATGGCCATTTGAATATCTGCATATCAAGATGACCATGAGAGTGACACGTGATGGCCTTTGATTATCTTGGGTATTTCCCTTGTCTAAGTTTTCATTGTTTTATATTTTCCATGTGTTAGTCTCTAGTTGGTTGTGGGGTCGATATTTTCCTACGTATGCATTGCACACAGGTATGTTCACTTATTAAATGTGAGTCGATAAGAAAATGACAAGTACCTTCGCAGTGTCAGACTATTCTTTTACTCTGCATTGGCCACCACAAAACATAAACCAATAGGAAATATCAATTCTTCTCATAATTTCATTCTTCAATTATACCATATGGACCCTCGTGAAGCATGAACCAGAAAGAAGGCTCCATGTATGTCTCATTTCATATCTCTCATATAATAACCTTTTTGGAGTGTGAAGCACAGACCAATGAGAAAGCTCCACGCTTCTCGTAATTTCAGAACTTTGATATCCCCCATGATCACCTTTGCAAAACATGAGCCAATAGGAAATTTTCACACACCTTGCAATGTCAGACTTCTATTTTACCCCCGACCGACAACCGTGAAACGTGAGCTAATGAGAATGATCCACACTTCTCGTAATGTTAGTTTGTCTTGCTTTCATGTTTTCCTTTGATTGGTTGTGCCTTCACATCATAACTTCTATCTAAGTAGACTTAAAATTGTTGGCTCCATATAAATGCAGCCACGTATAGTGCCTTAACTACCATTGACCACCGGACCGAAGCCTTATTGAACTCGGTTATTTCGTGGACTTGAGGTCCACAAAATTCATATGCCTTGAAGAGTTCGAGAATGGCGACACGTTCCCACCATTGTTCATTTATCTTGTGCCATATTTTGTTGCCTTTACCCACCGTGTGTTCTTTGACATTCCTTGACCTAATCCCAGACCCGAAATCCTATCCAACATAATTAATTTTGTGGACTTGAGGTCCGTAGAATTCTTGGACTATGAGGAGCATTGGAATCCAGCCACATGTTCTATTGTTTGATGTTTGGCATTGAAATTGATGGCCAAATGAACGTCATGTGGCCTTTTAAACATAACCTATTAATGGATTAAATTTGAGCCTCCTGTGGGTTTTTAAATGACAATGGCCAGTGCTTTGGAGTGGTGTAATTTGATGGTCGTTTAAACATATTTTCCCCTTAAAATGGCTAAGTCCATTTTTAACCTTGTTAAAGCCAAAATAACCCTGGGGTATTTTGGGATAACAATTTAGTGACCTCATGGGGTAATCTACCTACTAGATTAGATCAGTGGAATTTTGCAATCCATTGGGCATGGAGTCGAGCCTATAACTTTAAAACTAATCTAAATTTGATTTTTTTTCCCCGAGTCCATTCTCAAGCACTATATGGACTTAGTATTTTTTATAGAGCTCGAATGAAACTTAGAAAGCTGTTCCAACTATCTAATTTCACCATGAACACCGATCTTCCTTCAAAAATAGACTATATAATAGAACAAAAAAGGCACAAAACTATGTACAAACATTAAAATCATACATGTTTCAAGTGGAAACATGCAAAGTGTGCACAAGCACTTATTTTATTGAAAACAAACCAACCTACTCTACTCTAACTAGAGGAAGATAAGCTAAACAAAACCTGCAATAGGTAGTGAGAAATAGCATCCCTTTCTCACAAAATGTGGCCATGTAAATAATTTGGCAATGAACATGGCTTTTAATAAGAGTGAAAAATTGTCATGAAACCAATTCTCCACCCCATTCTTTAGAGTATCAAGAACAAATAAAATGAATACCTCCTCGATCTCGAGGCATTGCACCTAATCCTTGGTACATTGAAGTTCATCCTCATGCTCTAAAATGAGCATGAAAGGTTGCAGACCTCTCTTTGGCTCTAAACTAGCCAAATACCTAATTAGGCAAGGATCGGTCCTCCAATTTTTTTCCATCTTCTTTGTGTGCAACTCCATGAATGGAGCTACAAGGAGTACTTTCTTCCTCTTCCTCATCATTGAGCATGTCTGCAAGTTGATTTAAACTTTGTTCTACTTCCACAAACAACTCTGTCTCTTCCATGATGACCTCTGATTTTTCAATGGTGTCATCATTGTTTTCCTCCTTTTCCCCATCATCCATCATGAATTTTGAAAGATCAAACTCATCCTTTTATTAGACATGAGTACTTATTTCAGAAATATCTTCTTGGATGTTCTCCTACATGGAAAGTTCATCAAAAAAATCAAATTCTACAAAATAAATTGAGAATCTTTCAATAATACCATCTTCATCTAAGACCTTTGAATCTGATTTTTCTCCTCCATAGTTGATTCCTATGAAGATAAATCAGCAGCCTCCAAGAATATGGTGCCATGATGCACACTACATTTAGAACATAAATATTTTCATCATCTTCTTCTTGTTCTTTCTCTTCTATAAAATCATCCTTCACCTTTTTTTCTTCAGTCTCAACCTCTATCAAAGGCTTGACCAGTTGTGGCATTTGATTGGTTTCAAATTTTGAAGCCCAATCCTTAAAAAAAAAATGTAAGTTATTCTCTTCCTGGGTTCTTCAACTTACTACCCTCCTTGACTTTTTTCTAATTATTTTCTTCCCAAAATGTATTTTGGAATATAAGAGGAGGGGTGGGGTGGGTTACAACATGATTTTGCAGTTTTTGAGGTGGAAGGGAAGGTGGGTAAGTGCAGGAAGTTGATGGACAAATATAGGGTCATCCGTGGACATCATATTGCAAATAACAACATAATATCAACTTGTAGGGATTATTAGCAATACATACACTCAAAATTAGACAAAATTATATTAATATGAATCATAGCATCCAGAATCTAGTTTCTAAAATACTAATTTTTGTAAAAAATGGACAAGATTAGCTATATTAAACACTCAAAATTCAATGACTTGGTATTTTTTTAAAAATGTTGATAAGATTATAGTCTGTTTGCCCACAATTTGGATGACCAAAAATTGATATATATATTTTTCCTTTGGTGAGAAGTTATATGCCACTATCTATCTTGGGATGGATTTTATTTTGTATTTTTTTGAGTAATATTTTATTTTTTATGATTTTTTCCGTGAAAGTGGTATGAAAACATAAAGAAAACAGAGCACTTTCCGTTTGCCCGCCATAACTTCATCAAAAAATATTGAAATCAAATAATTTTTTTTTTTAACATGTATATAATTTCACCACGGTTGGGATGGTATAAGTTTTATCACATTCTAATAAGTGAAACAAATTTTGGATCTTAAACATAGACATACACATTCACGGGGAAAAAGTGTCTTAAAGACCTACTATTAGTAAAAAATTATAAAATGATATTAGTCCTCTTCTATTCACTTTAAAATCAGTATTTTTACAAAGATAATAGTATCCCCTACGCAATGGTACCATTTTTATGACATAGTTTTTACTTTTCGGCATGGTTCAAGTCCGCGGAAGACTAAATTTGATGTTTTGTTGTTTTTAATGTAAAATTCAGGATTTGATGTCCACTTAATTGTCCCCCAACTTGGTGCACTTACCTGAAAAGGTGCAGAATCTTCTTGTAGAGGAGGGAATGGAAGGAGAGTCCTTGAGGAAGCTAGGAAATTTTACCTTGGGATGAGGTGGTTGATAAGGAATGAACATTAGATACTGATGGGGAAGGTAAGTGGGAATATCCCATTGACATGGTTCCTCAACCTTATGCTTATCATATTTTAGTGCTTGCAATGAAGTAATAAAATCAACCATTTAAGTGAAGGATTCACTCATTACCTCAAGTTTTTGTTGTGGGCTAAACCAACTAGGTATAGGACCTCCCCATGGATAGGGCTACCTAAAACCAAGTTGTTTAGCATGTAAGTATTTGTAGTTTCCCCTTGACATCCCTGCAAGATCTTCTCCATTATTTGAAATTTTCCTTAAAATCAGCTTTAGGTGTAGGATGGCTTCCAATGTCTACACACTCAAAAGAACATGCATATTAAATATGATTATTTTGTTCATAAAACTAATCTGGAGGTGTGTTATAGTAGCTTGAAGAAGGATTTTGGAAAGATCACATCAAATTTGGTGAAATAAAGTTGTAAATCTCTTCAAACTAGTCCCACTAGGCGTGCAAAATTGTTATCACCAAAAAACAAGATCCTCTTATTTTTCATGAATGGATGATGAGAAATTAGTGTTTTTGGGTAACATGGGATTGTCTCTCAAGTTTTGGACTTGCTACTTGAGACAAACCTCTAGAGAAGGTTGGTTCCTCTACCTAATCCTAATGCTAAAATACTCCTAAGGAAGGAAATGTAGCTAACTAATCCTAATCTACGCAATTCCAAGGGACCAAGAAAAGAGAAAAGGGTTAGAAAGATGCATGGAAATGAAATCATAAGCTCACAAGTGGGGGTAGCACTAGAAAGGGTGAGGAACTCTAGTGAGGGAGAAGGGAGAAGGAAATGGAGAAGGGAGAGGCCATACATAAGTGACATGACCCAAACTACATTTCACATCTATTCTCACATGAAACACAACAAAATGAACTTGCAAAGGAGAAATACATGCACAACACAATACATCAAGTAAAAGAGAGACAATTTTGTAGATAAATAGGAGTAAGGGTTGAGAAAACACCACAAAATCATCTTTATTGCAATAAAAATATGCACAGACCATTACAATTGCAAAGGAAGGCACAAGAACACATTGCCAAGTCCAAAATGGAGGTTTGACAGCTCACAACTACTTAGGAACCATTTTGAAATAGTTCCTTTACATTTTATAACATCCTTCTTTCAAAATGAAATATTTTTACAAATAGATCAAGGAGGAAAGAGAAGAGGGAAAGAGATTAGATTTGATCTTATCATTAATGAAAATATATGTCTTTCCTTGTAACACATATTTCAAGCTTAAACCATTTTTAATCATCCATTAATATCTGAAAAACATCATGGTAACCCTATAAAACCCATTCCCCAATGTCCTTTTGCTTCTAGGAGAAGGTAAGATCCTCATACTTCATCAATTTAGGTGGTTGAGCCATATGTAACTACACATTAATTCTTAAAACATTTTTCCTCTTATTTATCCCACCAAAAACCACCAATCTATAATTCTAATGATGCTAAATTAAAGGGCTTGAGATGACCTTTCCAATGAGACCGATTTTGCGTTATTTGGAGTAGTAGAGTAAAATTTATGGCCATTTGAATATCTCGCATGTTGGAATGAACAAGAGAGTGACATGTGGCAGCCTTTGATTGGCTCGGGAATTGCCCTTGTCTATGTGTGAATTGATTTCAATTTTTCACATGTTGGTCTCTGGTTGGTCACGGGGTTGAGATTTTCCTATGTATGCATTGCGTGTGAGTATGTTCGCTTATGAAACTCGAGCCGATAAGAAAATTCCATGTACATTTGCAGCTTTGGACTATTCTTTTATTCTACACTAGCCATTGTGAAACATGAACCAATAGGAAAGCTCCACATGTCTCAAAATATCAGTCTTTAGTTATACCATATAACCCCACAAATCATGAACCAACAAGAAGGCTCTGTGTATGTCTCATGTTAGATATCTCTTATGAGAACCTTGTCGTGATCCGAAACATAGACCAATGAGAAAGCTCCACGTTTCTCGCAATGTCATAACTTTGATAGCCCCCCAACCACTATGAAACATGAGCCAATAGGAAATATCCACACACCTTGCAATGTCGAATTTGATTTGATCATGGTCGACATTTGTGAAACGTGAGCCAATGAGAAAGCTCCATGCTTATTGCAATGTCAATCTATCTTACTTTCGTGTTTTCCTTTGGTTGTGCCTTTGCATCGCAACTTCTATATTCTTGGACTTAAAAGCGTTGACTCCATAAAAATGCAGCCACGTATATTTCATTGACCCCCTTTACCACATGGACATGAAGCCTTATTGAACTTGGTTTATTCCATGGACTTGAGGTCCATGAAATGCATATGCCTTAAAGAGTGTGGGAATGGCGACACATGCCCAACATCAGTCATTATCTTGTGCCATATTTCATTTCCTTCACCCACCACTTATTCTTTAACTTTCCTTGACCTAAGCCTAGACCAAAAATCCTATCCAACATAATTAATTATACATAGTTGAGGTCCACATAATACTTAGACCATGAGGAGCACAAGAATCCTACCACTTGTTTTGTTGTTTGATACTTGGCATTAAAATTGACGGCTAAATGAATGTCACACAACCTTTTAAACATAACCCATTAATGGATTAAAGTTAAGCCTCCCTTAGGTCTTTAAATGCCAACGACCAATGCTTTAGAGCGGTGGAATTAAACGATCATTTAAACATATTTTTCCCCTTAAAAATGGCTAAATCCATTTTTATCCTTGTTAAAGGCAAAATAACCCTAGGGGTATTTTTGGATAACAATCACATATCCTTACTACCTTAGTAACATTTGTAAATGATTAGGGTTTCCAATAACCATCTCTAATAATCTTGTGAGAAGTAGTTTTGGTGATAGTGACATCCACACAACCCATAATGGAATTATGTAATTACTTTTGCAGATTGTTCCTCATTCATACACCTTATGAGAAATCCTTTTGGATTCCTTCAATCTAACCCTTCCTTGATAAACACATAATTTTGGGAAGTCATTTTGAGATATATATATATATGTATTATTTTATCCAAATGAGTGTGGAAACTCAAATGTTTCTAGTAATATATTATGTCTTTATACTAATCTGATCCAAATAACTCATCCTCAACTTATATATCACTCTCTTCTTTCAAATTAACCTCAAAAATATCCAAGATTTACTATTTCATTAGCATGTCTAGTCTTTTTTCCCTCACAATATTTTAGTAGTATGCACCTTAATTTCAAACTCTTGTAGTTTGTTTACCCATTTTCACCTCTTTCTAGAAGTTTCTAGTTGAGTCAATATATCCTTAACGATGGGATGAGGCACATACGCTCCGATCTTTAAACTAATAATATATGATCTAAATCATTCCACTAACTCAACTAAAGACATAAGATTATTTTCTATAAGAGTGTAGTTTAACTCAACATGTTTCAATGTTTTGCTATAAAAATTTATGGGTTTTTCATGTCCATCATCATTTTTATAACAAAAGAACAACTATTATATGAGGAGAAGAAAAGGAAAATATTTAATACAATTTCGATTGGCTAGTACCATAGATCTGTTTAATAGCTTCATTCACATTAGTAAATAGGCCATTTTCTTATGTAGTCCTTTGAATCATATGTTTCTTAATTAGCATGTTAGTGATAGGAAAGTGATTTTAGAAAAATTTGACACAAAATGCCTAAAAAAATTTATCTACCCAAAAATGATTTAAAACCTTTCTTGGATAATGGGAGAGGAATGGCATCAATAGTTGTCACCATTTTAGGATCAATAATTACACCTTCGTAGGACACAATGTGCCTAAGAATCTTATACCTATTTCCACTCCAAAAATACACTTATTGGGATTAAAATAAATTCCAATCTCTCCACACTTCTAAAAACATTCTCTATATATCCCACATGGTTAGATCTCCTATCGAGAAAACATAGTGATATCATCTTTATATACCACTATGATCTCATTAATTAAATTGGAAAAATCATAATACATTACCCTCTAACACATAGCTCTAACATTGATAATACAAATGGCATGTGTATGTGTACATAAATTCCCTAAGGAGATGTAAATACAGTTTTAAACCTCTAATTCTTTAACTACAACTTGATTGTACCCATAGAATCCATTCATTATTAACATTAGTTCAAATCTGGTGACCTTTTGCTATAGATAATACAAGTTGGGTAGTGGATAATTTTACTTCAAAAAAATCTTATTTAGATTTTTAAAATCCACACACAACCTTATATATCCATTATTTTTCTCATTGGAACTCAATTGACAACCCATGAGGAGAACCTTATAAGATGAATGATTCCCACATCCTTCAATTTTCTTAGTTCATCCTCCGTTTTTATTTGCCAAAGTTGGTATTATGGGCCTTTGTTTTTACCTAAATGGTTTTATATTTCAATTTATTTATAGTGTTTCAACTCGTCAAGGCTATATTTCAATTTATTTATAATGTTTCAGTATTTACGGGATATTAATTTTCTTTAATTAAATTACTTCATATCCGAAGAGAACTTCCTTACCTTCTTTATTTTCAATAAAGGGTTCCTAATCCATAATTTTTTCTTCAAACTCATGTGTACTATTCATAAATCTGAGAATCTTATTATCATCTTCAAAAACTTACCAATGGTTTACATTATCATATACAAATGGCCTTACCAATACATCAACATCATACCTACAAAAAGGAGTAGTCACTTGATTTTGAAATATATATGCATGAATAATAAGTTAATTTACAACAACATTTAATGCTTTATCCATGCACATGATGTTAAATAAGCTAAAAACACAAGTGAGTCCCAAACATGATTCATATACTATTTTAGCCTTTCATCTTCTTGGCCAAGTATACTTTCCTTATTTCCTTTATAATAGTATCGAGTCTCCTTAAAAATAATGTCCTTAATTTTGAATTTGGAGTCCATATTTAAAACAATCAAAATAACCTCATATTATGTTATATTTTTGTGTTGTCAAAATAAGCACCCTTCTCTATTTTAGACAGATGATTTTAATTTCAAGGACTTATAATTTATAATGCCATTAAACAGATATTTTATAGCATCTATTTTGTTTAAACTTATCAAAATTACTTGCACAAGCCATCTCTTAGTCTATACATGTAAAACAAGGTAGGAATTAGTCAAAATCTTGTGTTTTATCTCAAAATAGGAAAATACATTCAATGCTTTTGATTTATAACTGAAGTTATCATGTACAATTTAGTAGAGTTAAACTGGGACATGTGGTGGCCTATGGTGTTCTCTAAACATTTGACTTGGTCATTTTTATGGCGTAGACTAATAAATGGCAAGTGGCTTCAATTGGCTTTCCACATCTCATGGTCTTCCAATTTTTCACTCAGCCCCAAGGTCTCCTAAAGATTTGATGTATGACAAGTGTCTCAAGAGACATGTAGAAGTGACTGGAGAGTAGGATTATCCTCAGCTTTGGTTAAATTACTCAACTCTAAGAAGTGTCGATTGGTAATAAGAGTATTAAGGGACAACTCACAACAATTGGCTTTATGCACCCTTTTAAACTTGTGAAATCATTTACCATAATTCACAAATGTTTGATTATCAACCCATAGCATACATGGGATAAGTGATACTCATCATTGTATCTTCATGTCTTAATGATATTTTCCCCCTTTGTATCACTAATGAATGATAAGTGGTGAACATCGGTTAAGTGGGTCTTCGTCGAATATTTCAGCCTTAATTATTCATTCCACGTGACCCTAAGTCACCTATGAGAGACATGTGGCATTGAGAACATGTGGTAGAGATCCATGAGATATAATATTTTTCTACAAAGACAAGTATGATCATCTTAAATTTGACAATTTTGTTCCATTACAAATAAGATCTCGGGAAATGACATGGTAACACAACATGGCTCTAGTTTTATTCTTGTTGCTTTTAATAGATACCTTCATTCAACTTGTATGTGGTACCATCGTAAAGGTCTTGAATATGAATTTATTTTGAGTTTAGTTTTAGTGAAGATGGTGACAGAAATGAGATAACTTTATGATAGAAGTTTGAGGTGGTTTTGGCTTGGTTTCTCAATATAACGGCACCCAAATCACTTGTTGACACTTTTAGGTCATTTTGTTTCTCTTCTATAATATAATTTGATTTATTATCACCTTTTGGACCCAGCAAATTGGATTTAGAGGACTTGAAAAAAATTCAAAAAGAGATGACCTATTACAAATGTCTAAAAGGTGAAATCATGACATTGACAACCAAGTGACAACCTAATCTACACCTTACTATTCTAATATCATGGGATTGAATTGGTTTATTCTTAGAGATTAACCCTTAAGAAAATATCTTCTTATCCTTTACTAATAATCATGAATCATATTAGTTTGTTTTTCATTGGGGTGATTTAACAAAAATAGAATTTAATGTTAAACCCTAATTATAGATTGATTGAATGTACACTATGATATATAACTTCTATGATGCATTATGACATAAGAAAGAAGAAAATAAACATGAAACTCTAACTACAAGAGAGAGAGAGAGAGAGAGGAAAGGACTTAGTTGATTTTTTATTTACCGGAACTGATATATACTTGAAAATTGATTAATAGAAAGGGAAGATCGTCACAACTATGTACTATAAAATTTGTAACTGACAGATAAGGTCAAACCATGGAGCCTAGACTGGATTAGGGGCACTTGGGCACTAGAGTCTACTATTGGGTGCCCATGACTGCACAGGTGGTTAGAATCTTATTTTTATGGTGTCGCACAAGTGTCATTGATATTCATTGTTAGTTGCTTGTATGTCACACCTCGATCATTGAAGTACTTATAACCTGTAAAATAAAGATTCACCTGTAAAATCCACAGTACATCAAATCCAAAAAACAAAGATGCAATATGGGGAGTTTGAATGACCCCCGCGGTCACCCGAGTGAACTTATGACCATGCATTGCACTATATCTCAGACTCCATGTAGTTCTTGTGCGTGTGTGAAAGAATCCTTCCCTAGGATGCCCTTGTGTTAGTTCACTTGATAGCGAGTAGTAGCTAAATGTAGCAATATAAGTAGATGTGAGGATGGAAAAATGAACTTACCCTTCCTATGTAGTGTATGAAAAAAAGGTATTCCGTTGTCCCTTGAATGGATACTAGATGGATTCCTTTAATGTTCTTTGATTCCTTTGGATGCAAGCTTAGGTGATGATAATAGATGATTAGAGCTTGGTGTTTTATTTTGGTCCCATATATTTGGATTTATATGATTCCCTTAGTTGAATTTTGTAATTGACAATTAATAGGCCAACCCATAAGAAAATAAGATTCCCAAAAGATAAAAGAATCCCAAAAAGAGCAAGGTGGAAATAATTCAAGGGCGCCCTGTGAGGGGATGAGGGCTCCTAGACACTGGCATCCTGGCTAGGCACTGGTGTCCTAGGTCATGAAAGATAAGAAATTAAAGTACTAACTAGGTTGTAGGGTGTAAAATACCAAGAATAAAACAAGAAACAAAGAAAAGAGACCAAAGATAGTTATCAATTACTATTTTTCTCTTTTAGGAATCATATGAATGCAAGTATGCTTTTAGGGCCTAGAAATGTACCCAACTACGTGATTTTGTGTCTACATTTTCCCCACTTTATTTTTTTGAGTGAATACTTGATAACATAAAGTAGTTAGAATATGCGTACCTAATAACCATGTAGAATGTGATGGTGATAACATGCCGAGGAGACAAGTGAAAGCGTGAAGTGATAAAAATGAAGCATGGAAACTTAGAAAGAGGAATTGACCCTAGGGGTGAAGTGTATTGTGTTGTAATGAGTTTTATCTATTGTTTTTATTGATGTAGGGTTACTTCTTGTTGTGTATTAAGGATGGACCTACAAAATAAGAGTGAAAGAGTAATCAAAGTCATGTATTATGAAAAATATATAAAAGTATGTAAAAGTATGCAAATGTGTGTAAAAGTAGTTAAAAGGAAAGTGTGCACTTGATGATCATGATTGTAAAAGGATAGAAAGATGTCCTAAAAATGTTATAAAGAGTGATTTTTTGGGCAATCTTGTGCCAAGAGCATGTTTTTTGGGCGATGTCACACCAAGAACGAGTTTTTGGGCGATCTCATGCCAAGTGTGAATTTTTTGGGTGATTTCACACGATGGAAAAGTGTTGGGGAGATAGGTCTAGTGTTACTCTCCTTCCATGACCGCTTCCCAATTATACACCATTGCAAATGGTGTGATCATTTTATTTCCGAGTTGTATTGTATTAGTTTCATATTTTTTCTAAGTTAAAATGGAGAAAGAATGCATTCTGCTAGCTGGACGATTATGCCTATACTATGAAAATTGATATGTGAACTATTGTAAATTGTGGCGATCTGAGAAAGTAGTTGTATCTACCTCCAGGACATAGGCACCCAGGAGAGGTTAGGAGGGCCTGAATATAGTGTTTATATCCGGGTGCTAGAGTTTGTATTTCATTGAGGACCCAATTCAAATTATGGGTTGTTTATGTAATCGTAGCCTATACGAATTTTTTATTGTGCATATCATATTTGTAATCGTGATCTAATGTATGGGGTGATTGATTCACCTAATGTATGCCCCCTCATTTGGGGTGTATGTGATGCTAATAGGAATATGTGGTCTAAAGGAGAGGACCTAAAAATGAGATGAAATAAATACCGAAACGAGATGAAATAAATACCTTTTAAGGGGAGGGATTGTGCAAGCTTGAGACCAAGGAACATGCGAAAAAAAGTGGCTAAATGTATGTGTTAGTAGAAAAATAATAAATCATGACATATAAAAATAGTGTAACAAACAAATGTGAATACAAGTGATATCGTGAAAATAGGGATTCATACATCGTTATGTTGGTATCCAATTTTACTCTCCTTCACAACTTGAACAACATCATAAATTTGCACAAGACACTCAAGGATAGATAGATGTTTTGTATGTCGTTTATAGCCAGGGAAGCACACCTATCTACTTTTTTGCATTCAAGAATTGAGGGAGTGGATAGCACCTTCAAGAGGGTTTTGATCTAACCCTCACTATTTTAGGTTGTGCATATCAACCAAGGCAAGAGAACCTATATTGCATCCCTTATATGGTAAGGAGATGGAGATATCCTTGTGTTTTGCATATGATACGGAAGAAGCTTTGTGAAAACATGATCAAGTATCCATTATCCAAAATCAAAGGAGTTGTCACTACTAAATGATGGAAATGTTTTCAAAACAAAGCTAGAGCTGCTAAACACATGATAAAACCCCGATCAACTTTTATGCATTTTAGTGAAAGGATTGAATTATTTTGTGGACACACAATGCAAATGCATGGGTATTGTAGGTAGGATGAGTTAGTTTAAAATGAAATTTGATGAGAGATGTTGGGACAAGAGTAGCTAGAAATCATCACCTTCTTTGGGAAGCTTTGCAAATGAATTACAACACCTAAACAACAGAGATGTTTCAATGAGTTTGAAGTGCTCTTAAAACAAGGATGTGTGCACACATGGATGCCCAAATCTGCACTATTCCATACAAACTTTGATAACTGCCACAAATGCTTGAATAAAAATATCAATGAAACATTTATAAACCCTTGTTAGATCATGACCTAAGGTAAACCTAAAGGTTTACAAACACCCTCAATTTACAAGGAAGGTAAGATGAATTTAAATTTGTTTATCTTCACCCGAATGAATGCTCTTCTAAATGGAAGATTGCAGATGCCTTCAAACCTCTACAAGAAATGAGACCATGTATGACCAATAAAGATCCCAAACACAAGATTGCAACATGCGCATGAAACAAAAATTGAAAACATACTTGAAATACAAGTGTATGCAAGCTTTGCCAAGAGATAAAACCAGTTAATCCAAGAATTTGATCAAATATATTAGCAAGGGAATGTTATTTAGACAATCTCAAAGTTTTTTGATGGTTTTACAACTGAAAATAACTCAACATGATGAACATTTGATGCAAACAAGAATCAAAAATGGCTCTCAGGCAGTTTCTCCAAAAGGAAATGGACTTCTTCCAGTTTTCCTCGTGAAAATTCTTCTCTCTTTCTCCAAAATTCTTAATAGCATTCACAAAAATGCCTCCAAATTACATAATATACCCTATGCTAGCTTGGATCCTTACATCCCAAGAAAAAAATATGCTCAAGGGATCAAATTTGTTACCAAACCCTATCCATTTGATGAAAAATGATATAAAACTATAAAATAGCTCATAAAATGCCAGAGATGCACAAATATTTTAAAATATTGCATGGATTTAGATCCTTATCCATCCCAAGGTCACATTTTTGTCATTCCACCATGCCAACATGCATTTTCAATCATTTTCCACCCTTTTCCCTTATTATTTTTAACTCTGCAACTTTATTTTTTTACTTTTCACATTTTTATAGGGACCGAGAAAATTATTTCATGAAAATCACTATAGGGCACACAAATAGCTCAAACGAATGATGCCATTGCATCCGAAGGTCGAGGGGATGTGATTTTATATAAAATTTCATGTAATTTGGTGCAAAAATGACGATTCCAAGCATCTTGGAGCTCCAATGGCGGCAAGAAACGAAAACACTCAGCAACCATTGATTTAAAATCAACTTTAAATTTCTCGCCCTCCACGTGTCTTGATGAGATTCGACATGCAGGCTCAAAAATATCTTCTTTGACTTCTGGATAAGGTGGACACGTGTCCAAATACCATTGGACCAGGCCCTTGCCTTCAAAAATGCATTTTAAAACTTTTTTGACTTGGGAAAATTTTGAAAATTTTCCCGCTTGCCCCCTGGACCCGCCACGTGTCCACCTGTGGGCCCCACCAAGAACCACGGGCCAATTTTATGAATTTTTCTCCTTTTTTGAGAAAAGGAAAATTTTCTCCAAAACTCCATGCGGGCCTAAACACCCACTCCATTCCCCTGCTACGTGGCGGTCTCTGATTCGCTGCGGGGCCATATGTCCAAATTTGCCCTCAGAACACCGAAGGCACCAAAACTCTTCTCAGCCCCAAGCTTCCTCATTTACCTTTTGAAATGTGTCACATGTCACCCCCTAATTGGATGTGGGGGCACACCTCCAAATTTTCCTCTTTGGGGCCATGGATCAATTTTTTATTTTGAGATTTTTGCCCAAAATTTGTAAAATTTTGAAACTCTTCCCCGCCTCGCCGAACCTCCACCACCTTTTGGACACGTGTTCAAAAATGATTGGCCATGGAGCCAATCCTCATTTTTTTCCTTTTATACCATGGGAAAAAATTCACAAAATTTTTCTTCGCCCCCATTCCCATTTCTCCTCCCAAACATGTGTCTCCTTCCTACTCGTCGCGGGCCTTCGGGAAAAAAATTGATTTTAGCATTTTGAAGTTAAAACTTCAAAGTATTCAAAACTTCCCCCCACATGGCCTTTCCTAGACACATGTCCACTTCTCATTGGGTGTGGGCCTCTGGGTCAAAATTTTCCCCTTAACACCTTGAGCCAAAAACATCAAAATTTTCTCCAACTCCCCCGTTGTCCACTTGATCTCCCTGCCACGTGTCCGCTTCCCATTGGATGCGGGCCTTCGGGAAAAATTGGATTTTGAGAATTTTTCCAAAATGGAAGCAAAATTCCTAAGTGACTTCCGCCACCCGCCACTCCTCGACCAATCACATTGTGCCACGTAGGCACATCACTGTAGCAGGCGGGGCTCCGGACCAAAATTTTCCTTGTGTCAAAATTTCAAAAAGTGACAAGTTATAAACTTTTCCCGCACATCCTCGGCCAATAGAAACCTGCCACATTAGCAATATGTTGTAAGGATGAATTTGATGGGAAAATGACACCCATATGCCTGTCAAAATGTAAAATTTAGGGGATGCCCTAGAAATCAAAAAAATTGATAAGGAAGGCAGAATTATCGGTTTTAAATCAATTGAATCATGTTTTATCATTATTTTTGGCCTAGGGATTAGGATTTCAACTTCTAAAAACTTCGGATTCGATCAAACACGGGTTTTTTCATGATTTGGCAATGGAAAAATAACACAGCCCATAAAAATGAAGAAATTAGGGCACAAATGGGGGGAAACTTGGATTTTGTTTCAATTTAGGGAAAAATAACAACATTGAGGGAATTTTCAAAGCATTCAACTGGAAAAGATGAACTGCAGACCACCAGCTTGAGCAAATGAACGTTTCTTGACAAATTGGGCAAAAATGGATATAGAAAATTAGGGAAAAGTGTGTAAAGTGAATATTTGCACCAACATTGGCTCTTTCTTGGGGATGGGCACTCCCAACAAGTGCCACAAGATCACAACGTAGACCAAGTGCCAAAATCCATTGGGAAAGGAGTTAAAAACACATTTGTAGCCCAAAAAACTAGAATTTTCACCAAAAAGGACCGAGAAAACCAGACCAACAATGGTTGCCAAGGAGAAAAAGGAAAACCACAAGCCAACAACAGCAAGAACAAAGCAAAGACAAAACAAAAACAAGGGCTATACAAAAATGTACAACTTGTGGATACCTCACATGGGGATTTAATCCAAGAAATGTTTTAAATGTCTGCCATTAATAGGCAGCTCCAACAAATCCCCATCCAAATCCTTGAGAAAAAATGTATTTTCTCCAATCCTAATATCAATGGCATAAGGGCCCATCCATAGAGCATCAAACTTTCCATGCTTTCCCTTGTCTTCATGCCTACTATCCCACAAAAAAACTAGATCTCCAACACTGAAGGCTCTAGGAGTGACCTTCTTATCAAACAACTTCTTCAATTTCTCTCTAAATCTGACATGCCTTTGGTGAGAATCCCTTCTCTCTTCATCCAACTCAATGATCTGATTGATCCTTGATTCATATGGGCCATGTTCTTGATCTTCCAACTATTGGGAAAACTAAAAAGTGGATAATTGCAAGTGCAAGGGCAGCAATGCTTGAGTTCCATACACCAATTCAAATGGACTTTTACTAGTTGCTCTTTTTGGAGTTATTCTATCAGCCCAAACTACAAATTTCAATTACTCTCCCCACTTCTTGTTTATTTCTAAGGTCCTTCTAATAATCTTGAGCAAGTTCTTATTACTGGACTCAGCTTCTCCATTGCCTTGTGGATTGTAGTTTGAAGAATAAGTCAGATTTATCCCATATTCATTGCACATTGCTATCAAAGGCTTGGCTCTAAAACACATGGCATTATCAGATACAATCTTAACTGGAACTCCAAATCTGCATATGATATGATTCAGCAAGAAATCCATTACCACTTGGTGTGTTGCCTTTCTAGATGGAATGGCCTCAACCCACTTTGTGAAATAATCAATTGCAACAAGGATCCATTTATGACCAGCACTAGAAGGATCTGAAATCTCACCTATGAAGTCCATTCCCCATTCTTTGAAAGGGGCTTTAACTAATATAGGATGTAAGGGAAGGGAGCCTAAAGCCTTCAATCTTCCTGAGAAACGTTGGCAACTATCACATCTTCTAACTAGCTGGTTTGTATCTTTAAAAAGAGTTGGCCACCAATAACCAGCTCTTAAATCTTGTGTGTTTGTCACTCTACCAGAAAAATTTCCTCCACAAACTCCCCCATGGAAATCAATAATCAAATTGGGAGCTTCATCTTTAGTTATGCATTTCAAGAGGACACCTTCAGGGTTCTTCCAAGCCAGCCCAAGGTCTATTATGATATATTTCTGAGAAGCCAGCTTGAGGGATCTTTTCTGATTTTTATTCAAGTGACTAGGACAGCATAGGTGTCTGAGGTAAAAAATCACATCTTTGTACCACTCAGACCTCATCAATTTTTCAAGAAGATCTACCCTTTCTTCCTCTAGCTGATTTACTTCTACATTTTGCAAATTACTCTCAGTCATAAGCTTGGCAAGACCCAAACCTCTTACCAGCTTTGTAGTTTGAATATCCATGTCATATTCTTGAAGTTTGTTAACCCACCTACATCTCTTGCTTGAGATTTCCATGTCAAATAAGATGTATTTGACCATTGTATGAGGGACATAGGCAACAACCTTTGAACTCAAAATATAGAGCCTGAAAATATTTGTTGCGTTTACCAATGCAAATGTTTATTTTTCCATAATTGTGTACTTCAGTTCAGCTGCTTGTAAAGCCTTGCTAAAGAAAGCAATAGGCCTCTCAGCTCCCTTTTCATCCTTTTGTAGCAAAACTGAAGCAATAGTAAATTCAGATGCAAAAGAGAAGATTTGGAAAGGCATCTTATAGTTTGGAGCTGCCAAAACAGGTGCATGCTTGAGTGCATCCTTTATTCCTTCAAAATCTTGGATGGCAGCCTCTTCCCACTTAATAACTTGATCCTTTCTTAGCATGCTTGTGATTGGGAGAGTTAGCTCAGAAAAATTAGAAACAAACCTTCTAATGAAATTGATTTGGCCAAAGAAAGATTGAATACCTTTCTTGGTTCTTGGAATGGGCACTTTGCTGATTGCTTCTACTCTCTCCGGGTCTATCATAACACCTTCCTTGGACACAATATGTCCCAGCAACTTGGCCTTTTGTACACCAAAATGACACTTCTTTGGATTAAGTGAAATGCCATACTCTCTACATCTGATCAGCATTTTCTCTAGGTGTTGCAAATGATCTCCTCGCTGCCTTGAAAAAATAGTCACATCATCTTGGTAAACTACTATGAATTCATTGATATAACCAGAAAAGGAAACATCCATTGCCCTTTGAAAAGTATCACCAGAATTCATCAATCCAAAAGGCATCCTTAAAAAACATAAGTCCCTCAAGGAGTAGTGAAGGTTGTCTTAAGTCTTTCTGATTTTTTGAAAACTACTTGGTTGTATCCGGAGAAACCATCCAAGGTAGAAAGCATCTCTGACCTGTTACAAGCTGCAGCATATTCTCCATGTTTGGAAATGGGTAGTTGTCCTTCATAGATGCTTTGTTTAGATTCCTAAAATCCACACAAAGTTTGATATCACCATTCTTTTTCCTAATTGGCACAAGGTTTGCCACCCAAGATGAGTATCTAGTAGGTTGAATGATGCCACCATCTCTCAATTTCTTCAACTCCTCTTGCATCTTCATGGATAGAAGTGGATTAATGGGCCTTTGTCTTTGTCTAAATGGCTTGGTTTTGGCCTCAAGAGGAATCTCATGCTGAAATAAATCTTCTCTATATGCCTTCAGCTCTGAATAAGACCAGGCAAGGAAGTCTTGATACTTCTTTAAAAGTTGGGCATAGGACTATTTTTCTTTTTTGCTGAGATGGCTGCCCAACCATGTCTTCCTTGGTTTGTCCTAGGTTCCCAAGTTGTGCTCTTCCACATCCCTTGAAGCAAACAAGTTTCTATTTATGATACAATCAAGCATTGCTAAAGTTGGATTCAAGTGCCACAAGGCCTTTAGGAATGGTGTTTGTCTTCAATTGTATTATATCCTTGTCAAAAAAGGTTTCTTTACCTTCATTCATGCACACCATTAGTTCCCAATCAATTTTTGACCAGCAAACTCACCTTGGCATTGTAAGAACCTCAATATTTGTGCATCATCATCAAAAACCTGCCAATGTTTTACATTATCCGGGACAGCTGGCCTTGTTAGCACTTCAATGTTATATTCACAAAAAGGTGAAACGGTGCATTTTTCAAATCTAAAACCAAGGAAAGCCAGCTTATCAATAGCAGCATTAAGATTCCTATCATGATAAACAATGTTAAAGGAATCAAACATTTCAACCAAGTCCCAAACAACATTCTTATATTGCTTCATACGCTGATTTTTTGTGGCATACATCTTCCTTACTTGCTTCACCACCAACTCTGAATCTCCCTTAGCAACAATATCCTTCACTCCATATTTCCATGCAATCCTTAATCCTAACAACAATGCTTCATATTCAGCTATATTGTTAGTGCATTCAAAATTGAGCTTGAAGGAAAAAGGAAACTCTTCTAAACTTGGAGAAACCAACACTATACCAGCACCATTCCCAAACTTGGAGCAAGCTCCATCAAATAGTAATGTCCATGGAGAACCTACCATACCAAGGCACTCTGATTTTTCCATCTTATTCTCTTTTCCATCAGCAAAACCAATGAAGTTGTCAACATCTACATCAGCAAACAACACTTAATAAGAAGCATTTTTGGGATCTTCAATCAAGTGTAGCATCTTCTTTTCACCATAGAGTTTGACAAGGCTTCCCTCAATGGGAATGGTGGTGAAAGACATGTCCATTTGAACACTACCACCAACACTCGCAGCCCACTTTCTTGACAAAATCATACCCCATTTGGCAGGGCAATCAACAATTACAACATCAAGTTTTAAATTCTTACCCGGATAGGCTACAAGTTGCACTACTAAACCCTTCACACATCCAACAACCGGCACTTCCCTTGAATCCATGGTTGTACACTTCCCATATGATATTGTCACCTTGATATCCAACTCATTCATGAATTTTAGAGGCATGACATTACATGATGCACCGGAATCAAACATGCAATTGTGAAGCAACCTATCTTTTATGAGAAAAGTTGTGAAGAATGGATCAAAATTCAATTGGGAATCAACCAAGGATGTCCCCAAATATACTTCAGGTGCCTCTCCAAAATATTCCATCAGTGGTGGTGTTCTAAGGCCAGCAATACTTTGAAGAGGATTCTCAACAACATTTACATTTCTACTTGGGGTAATCTTTTCTTCTTTCAATCCCAAGTACTCGAATACTCTCTTCTTATGCTAAAGAATTCTAAGCAATTCAATAATTGGAACACTCACTTTAATTTGGCTCAAAACCTAGGCTATATCATATGGAACATTCTTTGGTAAAACAGCATTGGAAGGGAAACAAGAAGGTTCATCAGATGGAGAAGTATTCTTGGTAGCCTGGGCATGAAGAGGACTGATATTTTTGCATGGGATAGTAGGGTTCTTGGAAATTGTTTCTTTTCTAGGATTTTCTTTGGGAATGCTTGTGAGCAAGGGTGTCTTTGGTTTGGCTTGAGGACCAGCTCCTCTAACAAATTTACTTCTAGTATTGTACTCTTTCTCTTGACCAACCACAACATTCATTAACAATTGTCTATCTTCCTCCGAAGGAATACCACCATCATAATTCTTGATCATTAGAGCCTGAGATATTCAAATTCATTATTAGGAATTTCAAAGGCCTGAACTACATCTACATCATGAATTTGAGGAAGAGAAAGAAATGGTACCCTCTTTATGCAATCCTAAAAGGTTGCAGCAGTCCTTGCACTTATCACATCTGTTGATGTTGCTGGTTGTTGTGAGCCTGAAGAGCTTCCCATCATACAAATGTCATCATCCATTTCATTCTCATTATCATCATCAATATCTTGCTGGTCCATTTCACATGCAGGATGAGGAAGAAAAAATCTATCACACCAATCCATATCAGCAATTTCTTAAACAACAGAAACCCTTGCAGTCAGAGGGTCAGGCACCACTCTATTTTCACATGTTTGGGGTTGTTTATTTGCAGATCCAATAGGCCCTTTACCTCTATCATCTTGTCTTTGATCACCCCTAGGATGATTTCCAAATCTATCATGGTATTGAGTTCTTTGCTGTCCTTGTGAACTTTTCCCAATTCCTTTCTCATCCTGAGCTAGTTTGTAAGAGATTTCTTTAACAGACCCTTCCAAAGTTTTAACAACATCTTCTAAACTAGCACCCTTGTTAGCTTGAGGCTTCTCGGGGTTTATTAGCTTCACACCATCCCTCTTAAGTGGTTTACCAATATCTTTAATATTATTCTCAATTTGAAGTGCCATGGTGAAAGCTTGCCTCAAGTTTGTAGGATTATTGTCTCTCAAGTAATAGGCTACCTTTTTATCAAATGCATCTGCATATTTGATCAAGCAAGATTCATCACAAGGCCTCAAAATGATAGGTAGCCTTCTCAATGTTTTATTGAATCTTGTATTGAAGTCATGGACTGTCTCATTTGGGTTCTTCTTGATATTTTCAAATTTAGACAAAAGAAATCTAGGATCAGTCATGTCACCATACTGCAATCTAAATGCATTTTTCATCTCAGTCCATGAATCAATAGAGTTATCAGGTAGATCCTTGTACCAATCCCTAACATATTCTTTAAGTGTATGGATAAACAACTTGATATACACATCCTCAAATTCTATCTCAAAATCTTCCATCATATTATCAAACAGTTTGAGATGCTGATCACCAGTAATGGCATTGTTACCTTGGAATTTTGGTAACCTATTTCTCACATCTTGTGGGATAGCATTTGGATAACCATCCATTCCTCCAAAATTTATAGGACCAAAGGTGTTAACAAAAATGGAGGCCTAGGCTGAGCCATATTGTTTGGTGGGGGTGATCTTGGAGGTGAAACAAGCTGGTTAGGAGTAGTAATGGGTCTGATTGGAATAGATGAGTGATCTTTAAAATGACAACCCCCCAAAGGCTCACTCTCTTGATAAACTTTAGAAAACTTAGAAACTACATGAGTAGATTTAGGAGGAAATTTTTAAATACACAAGAAGGTCCCTCACCTGATGGAGAATGAAAATCAAAAAGAAGATTTCCTGAATCAGATCTACTTGAAGAAGAATTATAATCTTCAATAACAGGATTCTCTCCTTCAAATTCAACTATGGGGATCTCTTTCCTTGCAACCAAATCACCAACCACTTTCCACACTCTTCTTCCTTCTAGTTCTGAGCTTCTTGATTCAGTGAGCAACTTCTTAGAAGAGTCCTTGATGAAGAGGGATCTCCTTCCCTCCAGCTTGACAGATTTAAACAACAAGCTTCAAATGACAGAAATGTGTAAGACAACTGGTATTTCAAGATCCAAACAGCATGGAGTCACCACTAAGGATTTTCACCTTAGTTGTGCAAGAAAGCACTAAAATATTCTGTCAAATGTATGCTATGACTGAAAACTTTGCAAGGATTTACAAATCAGATCTTCTTCTTCTTGATTCAACCAAAAACAATGCATCCAAATTATATAAACTACTAGTAAATGAGAAGAGCAAGCTGAGTTTGAAATCCTTTTTACCCACAACATGTAGATCTGAAGTGTGAAATGATATCTCAAGAATGTAACAGCTCAAATACTTGATCACACAAATTCTCAAACCTTCCAAACACCTCAAAACCATAAAGAAATCAAAGAAATTCCCCACAATGGTGCCACTCAGTGTTGGTATCCAATTTTACTCTCCTTCACAACTTGAACAACATCATAAATTTGCACAAGACACTCAAGGATAGATAGATGTTTTGTATGTCATTTGTAGCTAGGGAAGCACACCTATCTACTTGTTTGCATTCAACAATTGAGGGAGTGGATAGCACCTTCAAGATGGTTTTGATCTAACCCTCACTATTTTAGGTTGTGCATATCAACCAAGGCAAGAGAACCTATATTACAACCCTTATATGGTAAGGAGGAGATATCCTTGTGTTTTACATATTATATGGAAGAGGCTTTGTGAAAACATGATCAAGTATCCATTATCCAAAATCAAAGGATTTGTCACTACTAAATGATGGAAATGTTTTCAAAACAAAGCTAGAGCTGCTAAACACATGATAAAACCCCGATCAAATTTTATGCATTTTAGTGAAAGGATTGAATTATTTTATGGGCACACAATGCAAATGCATGGGTATTGTAGGTAGGATGAGTTAGTTTAAAATGAAATTCGATGAGAGATGTTGGGACAAGAGTAGCTAGAAATCATCACCTTCTTTGGGAAGCTTTGCAAATGAATTACAACACCTAAACAGCAGAGATGTTTCAATGAGTTTGAAGTGCTCTTAAAACAAGGATGTGTGCACACATGGATGCCCAAATCTGCACTATTCCATACAAAATTTGATAACTTGCCACAAAGGCTTGAAGAAAAATATCAATGAAACATTTATAAACCCTTGTTAGATCATGACCTAAGGTAAACCTAAAGGTTTACAAACACCCTCAATTTACAAGGAAGGTAAGATGAATTTAAATTTGTTTATCTTCACTCGAATGAATTCTCTTCTAAATGGAAGATTGCAGATGCCTTCAAACCCTCTATAAGAAATGAGACCATGTATGACCAATAAAGATCCCAAACACAAGATCGCAACATGTGCATGAAACAAAAATTGAAAACATACTGAAATACAAGTGTATGCAAGCTTTGCCAAGAGATAAAACCAGTTAATCCAAGAATTTGATCAAATATATCAGCAAGGGAATGTTATTTAGACAATCTCAAAGCTTTTTGATGGCTTTACAACTGAAAACAACTCAACATGATGAAAATTTGATGCAAACAAGAATCAAAAATGGCTCTCAGGCAGTTTCTCCAAAAGGAAATGGACTTCTTCCAGTTTTCCTCGTGAAAATTCTTCTCTCTTTCTCCAAAATTCTCAATAGCATTCACAAAAATGCCTCCAAATTACATAATATACCCTATGCCAGCTTGGATCCTTGCATCCCAAGCAAAGAATATGCTCAAGGGATCAAATTTGTTACCAAACCCTATCCATTTGATGAAAAATGATATAAAACTGTAAAATAGCTCACAAAATGCCAAGAGATGCACAAATATTTTAAAATATTGCATGGATTTAGATCCTTATCCATCCCAAGGTCACGTTTTGTCATTCCACCATGCCAACATGCATTTGCAATCATTTTCCACCCTTTTCCCTTATTATTTTTAACTCTACAACTTTAATTTTTTACTTTTCACGTTTTTACACGGGCCGAAAAATATTTCATGAAAATCACTATAGGGCACCAAAATAGCTCAAATGAATGATGCCATTACATCCAGAAGGTTGAGGGGATGTGATTTCATATAAAATTTCATGCAATTTGGTGTAAAAATGACGATTCCAAGCATCTTGGAGCTCCAATGGCGGCAAGAAATGAAAACACTTAAGCAACCATTGATTTAAAATCAACTTTAAATTTCCGCCCTCCACGTGTCTTGATGAGATTCAACATACAGGCTCAAAAATATCTTCTTTGACTTTGGATAAGGTGGACACATGTCCAAATACCATTGGACTGGGCCCTTGCCTTCAAAAATGCATTTTAAACCTTTTTTGACTTCGGGAAAATTTTGAAAATTTTCCCCGCTTGCCCCCTGGACCCGCCACGTGTCCACCTATGGGCCCCACCAAGAACCGCAGGCCAATTTTATGAATTTTTCTCCTTTTTTGAGAAAAGGAAAATTTTCTCCAAAAACTCATGGGCCCGAACACCCGCTCCATTCCCCTGCTACGTGGCGGTCTCTGATTCGTCGCGGGGCCATATGTCCAAATTTACCCTCAAAACACCGAAGGCACCAAAACTCTTCTCGGGCCTGAGCTTCCTTGTTTACCTTTTGAAATGTGCCACGTGTCACCCCCTGATTGGATGTGGGGCACACCTCCAAATTTTCCTTTTCGGGGCCACGGATCAATTTTTTATTTTGAGATTTTTGCCCAAAATTTGTAAAATTTTGAAACTCTTCCCCGCCGCCCGAACCTCCACCACCTTTTGGACATGTGTTCAAAAATGATTGGCTGTGGAGCCAATCCTCATTTTTTCCTTTTATACCAAGGGAAAAAATTCACAAAAATTTTCTTCGGCCCCCATTCCCATTTCTCCTCCCGACACGTGTCTCCTTCCTACTCATCGTGGGCCTTTGGGCAAAAAATTGATTTTAGCATTTTGAAGTTAAAAATTCAAAGTCTTCAAAACTTCCACCCCCACATGGCCTTTCTTGGACACGTGTCCACTTCTCATTGGGTGCGGGCCTCTGGGTCAAAATTTTCCCCTTAACACCTTGAGCCAAAAACATCAAAATTTTCTCCAACTCCCCCGCTATCCACTTGATCTCCCTGCCACGTGTCCGCTTCCCATTGGATGCGGGCCTTCGAGAAAAAATTGGATTTTGAGAATTTTTCCAAAATGGAAGCAAAATTCCTAAGTGACTTCTGCCACCTGCCACTCCTCAACCAATCACATCGTGCCACGTAGGCACATCACTGTAGTAGGCGGGGCTCTGGACCAAAATTTTCCTTGTGTCAAAATTTCAAAAAGTGACAAGTTATAAAATTTTCCCACACATCCTCGGCCAATAGAAACCTGCCACATTAGCAATATGTTGCAAGGATGAATTTGACGGGAAAATGACACCCGTATGCCGTCAAAATGTAAAAATGTAGGGGATGCCCTAGAAATCAAAAAAATTGATAAGGAAGGCAGATTTCTTGGTTTTAAATCAATTGAATCATGTTTTATCATTGTTTTTGGCCGGGGATTAGGATTTCAACTTCTAAAAACTCAGATTTGATCAAACACGGGTTTTTTCATGATTTGGCAATGGAAAAATAACACAGCCCATAAAAATGAAGAAATTAGGGCACAAATGGGGGGAAACTTGGATTTTGTTTCAATTTAGGGAAAAATAAAAACATTGACGGGAATTTTTAAAGCATTCAACTGGGAAAGGTTAACTGCAGACCACCGGCTCGAGAAAATGAACATTTTTTGACAAATTAGGCAAAAATGGATATAGAAAATTAGGCAAAGTGTGTAAAGTGAATATTTGCACCAATAGGTTCATCACTCACAATTTCACAAGAAAATCAAGGCCAAAGTAGCCAAATGCATACAAGAAATGATCAAACAAGATATAGGGCATAGCCCACAAATAATAGCATATAAGTAGAATGCAATGGAATACAGTGTCAAGTAAGATGTAACAGATAACCATGGTGGAAAATATTTCATGTGAGGAAAATGTTGCACATGAAGCACCCATTAGTATGTTAGAAAGATAAAAAGTATGTCAAAGTGTGTATAGATCAATGTAAAGTAATGTGCTAGTAAGAAGAAGTAGTAAATAATGAAACAATAACACATGTGATGTGTAAGAGTAGTAAATGTAGATGCCCCTAGGAGCCTCGGTGGGACTGGTAAGAGGTACAATGTCAAGCATCATTTTTTCATGTAAATATTTTTAGTAAGTCTATAGTCACAAGTAAATACCAAGTGAACACGCATGTGTATACAAAAATTATATTGACATACTAAGTATTTGACAAGAATAAGTGCAACCAAGATGTATAGTATGTTGTGTATGAATGAGATGGAATAGAATGCAAAAGTGTGATGGTAGAAGGAGCAATGTGCCCTTAGCGGATGCGTATGAGTATGAGATGAGGTTCATTTATAAAATACCCCTTGACATTCAAGAATGAACCATAGAACAAGAGTGTGTCATCGGGAAATGGTTTGAAAGAGATGCTAGAAAGTTGTAACATGAAGTGCAGAGTGTGAAGTGTAGATGGGGTGAGGTTCATTTCTAATTTAGACCCTCAGCATTAGAGTATTAACCATGGAACTATAGTGCGTAATAGGGTAGTGACGATACAAGTTGTGTATCAAATGGTTTGTAATGATACTTAGGAAATATTAGATATTTAAGCATGGAGCGTCAAGTGCATGAGATGATAGAAACATTTGATAACAATGTAAGGGGTGAAGCTATGATGCCCCCAACTATGTGAGTGATGGATATCTATACAATGATGTGAGAAGGACCATGCCATGGTGGTGGAGTTTAAAATGTTTCTTGACCATTAATATAAAGAGTATTTTATTTGACAAAATGAATTGGTGGTAGCTTATGTGGGATTGATGACATTATAGAAGACTTGAGAGGAGGTGTTGGACCGATTTTTAGAGGAGGTTTCTTAGGATTTGGTGACATGGTAGAATACTTAGTAGGAGGAGGTGATGGAGGACATACCTTGAGAGGTGATTGCTTATTTGGAGTGGGTTGCATAGACGTTACTTGAGTGATTGAAGGAATAACATTAGAAGTGATGGCATGATGCTCATTAGACATAGATGAATCAAATTTAGGAACCCAAAGTGGGATGTAGCAATTAGAGATGAATATGTAGCATTTTTGTGTAGCAAATGAAATGAGACCATAATGCTTAAGGTGGCTAATTTTTCATTTTAGATCATAGAAATCATTTTCATTATGTCCATTAATTTGATGATAATTACAATATGGATGACCTTGATATTTTGCAATCTGATAAGGAGGATAGCAATGAGTAGATGGCAAGTTGATCAATTGATGAGTGAGGATTTGAGGAATAATATCTTGTTTCTTATCATTTGAATAAAACTTGAAATATGTGGGGAGCAAAGTAAGTATTTGGTTCACTGATATGAGCACATGTAGAAGACATAGAAGTGGAATGAGATGTAGAAGAAGAAAAAGCATGGGCTTGAGAAACATCCTTGAGATCTTGGATTTCATCTTTGAGAGATGTAATCATGGATTCCATAGCCTAAATTTTATCTTGAAATAAAGAGTGTAAATCTTGAATGGACTCTAAGATGGGTTGATTGAATGGAGGATGAGGACCTCTAGAGTCATCAAATAGATGATCAAAGATGGAACTTACTTGAGTAGGTGGCATACGGTGAGGTAGAGACATAGTGTCTAGGGATTTTTGTAGAACATTTTTTCAAGTTTGGTGCATTTGAAGCAAGTCATGCAAGGAGATTAGAGGATTTTTAGGAGCTATGAGAGAAGAAAAATAAGGATCCAACTGTATTCAAATGCAATTTTTCCAAATGATTTAACAAAAATAGAATTTAATGTTAAACCTCAATTATAGAGTAATTGAATGTACATTATGATATAAAGTTGTTATGATGCACTATGACACAAGAAATAAGAAAATAAACATGAAACCCTAAGTGCAAGAGAGAGAGGAAAGGACTTAGTTGATTCATGATTTTCCTAGAACTAATATGGACTTGAAAACTAGCAAACATAGAGGGTAGACCATCGCAACTATGCCTTCGTAAAATATAAAACTATCGGATAAGGTCGGACCATGGTGCCTGGACTAGGTCGGGGCACTGGGTGTCGAGTTTGATACTAAGCACATGTGACCGTGCAAGTGGTCGAATCTAATTTTTATGGTGTTGAAAAAGTGTCGTTGATATTCATTGTTGGTCACTTGTATGTCACACCTTGATCATCGAAGTACATGTAACATGCAAAATAAAGATTCACCTACAAAACCCACAATACCACATCAAATGCAAAAATAAGATGTAATATGGGGAGTTAGAATGATCCCACCAGTCCACCTAACCGAGTGAACTTACAACCAGTTTTTTCACCATATCTCGGACTCCATTATGCATTTCTTGTATGTGTGTGAAAGAATCGTTCCCTAGGATTCCCTTGTGTAAGTTCACTGATAGCGAGCAATAGATAAATTTAGCAATGTAAGTATATGTGTGGATGGAAAAATGAACTTTCCTTCCTATGTAATGTATGTAGAAAATGCAGTCCCTTATCCCTTGAATGGATGCTAGATGGATGCCTTTGGATGCAAGCTTAGATAATGATAACAAATGATTAGATCTTGGTGCTTTATTTAGGTCGTGTAGCTTTGTATTTATATGATTCCCTTAGTTTAATTGCATATTTGATAGCTAAAAGATTGACCCATAAGAAAATAAGAATCCCAAAAGACAAAAGAAGCCTAAAAAGGGTGAGTAAGGTGGAAAGAGGTCAAGGGTGCCCAGAGGGGATGAGGGTTCCTGGGCACCGGCATCTTGACCGGGCGCTAGTGTCCGAGGTCATGAAAGATAATCAAGTAAAGTACTGAATGGGATGTAGGGTGTAAGAAACTAAAAAGAAGATGAAATGAAGAAAAGAGACCAAAGATAGTTGTTAATTACTAGTTTTCTTGCTTAGGAATCATATGAATGCAAGTATGCTTTTAGGACCTAGAAATGTACCCAATTGCATGATTTTGTGTCTACATGGGGTTTTTATAGGTTTTATGGTAAAATATCCTTCAATTCATAGATTCATGGATTGGTATCATCATGACAACTTTGAATATCCCTTGGAATATGCCAAAGAGTGATCTTAGGTGGATCATTTGAATTTAAAAACCTTATAGACTTCTAGAAACTAAGTGGAAGTGAAAAATGTGATAAATTTAAGGAATTCATATTATTAGTGCTTCACATATAAATAATGTAATATAATACGTAAGTTATTGGGTTGTTATAAAATGTTATTATTTAGGATTGTGTTGTTATGTGAGTAACAATCACACTAGAATTAGATATTTGGGGGATTGGTAGTTTTAAAACTCCTTATTCATTGAAGTAATATTCTCTATATTATTGTAATGACTCAAATTCATAGATAATTTTGTGGATATTATTGTATGTTAATTTTTTTATCTCTATCAAATCTCTTCATCGGTATCGAGCGGGGATGATGAGAGGTTCTTGGTTTATCGTGTCATCAAAATGAGATCTCGGGATTACTCAACACCTCACACACATATTCCTTTTTGGAATTCAAGTATTTCTTGCATATATATTGGGAAGTTGGAAGGAATGTGCACGCAACTATCATTCAAGGATTTAAATACTTTCAGGGTGTTTCTAATCTACTACTCATATATGCACTCACAACAATATCAATAATCCGATCTACCATGGTTCCTTAGTTTGTGGGATGACCGGTTCAAATCAGTGAGAATTAATTTTTTCAATGTATGCTAGAAAGCGTAGATTCTAAGGCATAAAAAGATCCATATATTACTACACTTACTCGATTGTCTAACATGATAAACATTGAATATAGCGATCTAGTTACTCAATTTAGTCTCACCGGTTCCATAGATTTGTACCTACATATCACATCTTCCAATACCGATAATAGTTTGAATTATTGCAAGAAATAAAAACATCACTTCTCTAGAGATGTGCAAGGTTATGTGGCGTTGTTATAATTCAAATCTCTCAAAATCAAGAAGTGATTTGTTGATATTCATTCAACTTTCCTTGGTACATTGCCTACTGCATACGCACGTGGTAGATTCCTCTTGCCACTATATTTGTTAGGGTGTTTGTTTATTATTTATTATTTAGTCTTTAATATTAAATTTCATTCACATCTAGATAGATTCTATATTATGAGTAATTTCTAATTATAAATTTTATGTATAATAGAAATTTGGATTTAATAGTTTGGGTTCAATTGTTAATTGAGTCTCTCCTAGTTAATTTTGAAATAAACTTGTTATTAAAGTTAATGTCAATTGTGAGTCATTTTCATGTTATAATTTTATCATGGGTTCCTATAAAATTGATTCATTTTTTAGTGTCTTTGTAAAAGTCATGTTGACAGAAAAATAAAATAAAATTTGTTTTACGGATGCATTTTAGTTGAAACTAGCATCCATTTTTTTAAATCAACATGGATAAATTGAATCAAATTAAAAAATTGAATGAAAATATTTCCATATATGGTAGGTGAGAACTCAATTACTGTTTATAAACAAATATCTATGGGAGATTGTGGAAGGAAAAGTCAAGAAACCAAATGACGTATATGAAGTAAAAAATGGGAAAGAAAGGATCAAAATCAATAACGATTATTGGCCTAAGTTTATTTTATGCCTACCGCATCACATAAATCTAACAAAGACATCACATTTTATCTGGACAACATTGAGAAAACTATTTGGGTCACAAGAGAGAGAACAACAGTGATACTCAAGAAAAAGCTATTCGGACTCAAAATGGAGGAAGGAGAAAGCATGGTGGAACATATCAAGTAAGTTTCGTTCTATTTCAAATCAATTAGCTAGAATAAAATTTGATATGTTTTATGATGATGAAAAAGTTGTATTACTTAATAGAATACCTCCCATCTATTCTAACATGGTCTTTACATTGAGTAAAATAAATCCTAGTTTAGAATATTTGATTTCTTCTCTGATAGAAGAAGAGAATAGAACCAAGAAAATTGATCTAGAAGAAAGTGCAATGTATGGTAAAAATTCATATGCTAAAGGAAGATACAAATTTTCTTTTAATCAAGGATCAACCTCTCAAGATCCATAAAAAAATATTTGTCACTATTGTAATACTCCTAGACATGGAATCATGTATTGTAAACAAAGAGCAAAGGATCTACTTGATGGAAAATTGAAGAATAAATCTTTCATTTCTAAAAAATAGAGACAAAGAAGGTGATTGGGATATGAAGTTTACTCATTCTAATGATGAGGAATCAAATGCTCATAGAGTGATGAATACTTATTATATTGAGTAAGTTCAAAAAACTAGAGGATGGAGGCATAGGAGGATGGAGGATAATCAGTGTCTTCTCAATAGCCACAAGTGACAGGCCACATAATGAGGTTGTAGCATATTTTTCAATTCAATATTTGATTTCCAATGTGCATTTTTTAAGTAGTGTGGTGCGTTTCGTTTCGGTGTTCCTATTTTCAACAAGTGTAAATTTCACATTGAGGGGGGACATGGTCTCAATGTTCCATTTCCTTTTCTTCTCTTTTCATATATGTATTTAGTTAGCAATAATTCCTATGTACTTCCCTGATGTAATAACATTATGGAAAATATGAAAACACAAGGAAAATCAGCATCATGATATTTGGGTTATTGTTTGTCTGTAAAACTATTTTTTTGTGATTTTTGGTAAGCCACTTGAAAAAACACCCTTGTTGAGGTTGTTGGTTGTCCTTGTGTTCATGTGTAAATTAGAAATCTTGAGAGATTATACTAGAACACCTAATAAGTTTCAAATCTTTAACTAACCTAACAAGAACCATCAAGATAAGAGCTTAGGGAGGATAATTTCTTAAACATGCATATAACTTTGACAATAATCAAACTAACATGCCTAAATCAATCTCTACTCTTTGAATGCTAACTTGAAATGAACCTAAGAAGATCCTTAGCAATCAGTTTTGATTGTTAATATGATCTCAAGGTTTGAGAATGGAGTCTCACCATTAATGGCTACAAGGCCATATGGTTCTCCCCATATTACTCAATCTTGAGTTGAAGATGCAATGGTGAAGATAATAGCTCAATAGAAATGAAGAAATGCTCAAGATCCTAATTGCCTATAGTTTATGCTAGAGGAGAGAAAGTGTTCTTAGAAATGATGAGGAGGAGGGTTCTATTTATAGGTTTCCAATTCCAAGAATGGAATTATTTTGGTGCATGTGGGACAAAAGGTAAGTCCAAAAAGAAATTTTAGCAAGTAAAAGCAAGATTTTACTACGATTAGAAGCTAATACACCTTTTAGGATTAATTAGGAATCCCAAGTAAGCTTAGGAAGCTTTTTGGGAGCATCGGAAGAGGTTTTGATCGATTTTGAATGCGTTAGAAGTGGAAGTTAGCTAATAAGAAGATTTATTGTTCAAAATACAAGATAGGAGGCTTAATCAAGGTATAATAGTCAATTAAGAAAAGTTGAGGGAAAACAAGCCTAATTGATGAAGTTTCATCAATTTACGGGGAATATAATAGTTAGTGCAATGTTAGTGATAACATTTCTTTGATCAAATTATAGGTGTCTACATTTTCACCTCTTTGGGGTGGTGTAAGCTATGTCACTTAAAAGATATTAGACAAGTACAAAAAAATAAATTTTTTGATGGAGTGGAAGAAAAATTAGTAGAGTAAGGGATGCCCCCTTGAGTGTCGATGGGGTGATGAAAGAGGTCGATCAACAATCGAAAAGATGAAGGAGATAGATAGAAGATTAAAGGGGGAAGATGCTCATTTTTAGTCTTGTTGACACTAAGTACCCATGAAATCTAATTCCCCAGCTTTCATTGGTGTTGCTCATCTTCCATGTCATACTGAATAACCGAGTTGAAAAGATAGTTTCCCTCTTCAACGGTGAGACACCAAATATTTTGTATTTATATTGAGAGAAGTGTGCGTAAATGTAGAGGAAGAATGTCAAAGCTGAGTGTAATGGAAAGAGAGAAAATAGAATAAAAATTAGTATGAGAAAGGGGGATTGAGCCAACATCCATCCAGTTACTTTTAAACAACTTTATTTTCATCATATTGTTAGTGATCTTCATCATCGGTCCTTATTAAAAATGTAAGCATACGAAAAAAACTATATAATGACATGAAAAGCCATAGTATGACCAACTGTCCATTTCTAAAACACCAACTCCATGCAACATACAAAATGCAATGCAATACGAGAAAGTAAACAAGCCAACCTAACAGGAAACAAGTACAAACACACATACTTAAACCAACAATGTCTAAGATAGTTGCACAAATGTTTTGTTATCGAGCTATAGTTCCTAAATGTTCATGCGTAATGAAAAGGGTTAAACTTTATGCCCAAAGAAAATATACATGTAAGGGGGAATATGGTGGACGTAGGGGTCAAGAGAAAAAGCATTCATGCACTACGAAACAATACTAGGCAACTAATTGTGCCAAGATAGTACAGTAGAAGCAAGTAGACTATATTTTTTAATGGGGTAGATACAAATAATCTACGAGTCATTGTTATAAAACAAGAGAAAATTAAAGCAAGACATAATTTGAATACAATGCCTTTGACACATATTTTACTACGTACAAGCAATTTACCAATTTTTGCAAATTTTTGAATTTTTAAGATTTCTTGGATTTTTAAAGATTTTTTTAATTTTTTTTGAAAATATTGATTTTTGTATTATTTAGTGTTTTTTTATTTTTTAGAATAAAATAAATGAGGGAATCACCTAAAATAAATAAAAAATTCCCCGAGGAGAAGCAATGGCCACCAAATTTAGTAAAAATATGCCCCGATGGGAAGAAAATGGACCAAAAATGATTATTTATTAAAATAAACATGACATGGTAGGCAAACAGAGGAAGTTAGAACTATCACGGCGGTAAAATCATGCATTTTAGCCATCATTCAAGGAAATAATACATCGTAGCGGGTCAAAATGACCATATATACCCCTCCTGGGGGGGTAAGTCATCGCAACAAATTCATTTGCTACCAACCCTTTTGAATTTTACTATTGACTTTGGTAGTGACCACGGGAGATATGGCATGAGTTTAGAGGAATACGAGGTGAGGAGACACATTTCGAGAGTACGTGCAGTTTTCAAATGATGGACCCTACATGATTACCTTATCCATCTCTTATTTTTATTACATTTAATGTCATTTATTAGCATTTTAGGGGGGTGATGACATATGCGCGTGGCTTAGGGGTGTGCATGTATTTTCGGGAGCACGTAAATGCTAGAAGGGCATGTGCACATGTTCATATACATTAAAATGATGTATATACATGGGCACATTCACTGAAAGTGGCACATAAGCATCGAAGGGGGTCAGGGAAAACACGTGTGGGTGCAAGTGTAGAAAATGGTCTGCATGTGTCGTGACGGACACATATGTATCGTGGAAATGAGGGGAAAATGGTTTTGCACACATACATCTTTAGGGGAATGTATGCTCTAGAAAAGGGGTGTATGCATGGTGAGTGCACATACGCGTAAAGGGCATGAATGCATCCTAAGGGCGTCCACACATCAAAGACGGGTTTGGGAAACACTTAGAAGAAAAGGGGAAGTTCTTAGAAGAATTGTAGGGATGAATAGGCTAAGTGTTATATGATCTTTGGATAGAATAAAAGTTAATAAGTGATTTGGATGATCCTGTAAAGACACCTACCCGCCTTACAGTGTACAAGAGTAACACAAATGATTGGCCAACTTTGAGGTGACCTTCTTGCAGTGTGAGAAGAAGTATTTGGACATCACACTATATGTGACAGTCTTAGTTACGTGGTACAAATGCCATATATCACTTTGGATGAGCCTCCTTACATCCTTACCTAAGAGGTGGCATAGTGAGAGTCGGTGTGCTTCAAAGCTCCGAGGCGCGAGATGAATATCACACTTGAGGATGTGTGGAGGATTTTGTGAGTGTCGATTCAAGGCCATCGAAATATTATGAGAGTGATGTTGCCAAGATTATAGACATCTTGATTGAGCTCTTTGTTATAGATGATATTCCTCAAAGGGGTATGACAATACTGAGATGCATCAATGTTTCATAGATCCGAGGCTACATCGTGTACCAGTATATCTCATGGCACTTTTTAGTGGCATTCTGCTTACTGACAAGATGAGCACATCATTTCTCTTAGGCCTGATTTGTGTGATTCGAGGTCTTTGTAAAGGAGAGTGATACTATTGGGGACAATGTATACTTGTGCATTTATACTAGGATTTACACTTGGTTTCCTACCACATTACTATAGATATGGGCCTAGGACCATATAGCTATTGGTCCCCCTATGGGAGATTTGCAAGATTGGGTTATGGATGAGCATTTAGTCTTTGGTTGGGCTCTTTTTGGTGATGATGTACATGGACACATGGGAGATACTTATTTCTATCACCATGCTTTTGATGATATTTGACTACAAATGATTGTATGGAGGCCTTATAGACATAATTAGTGGCTAGAGGATGTAGTGGAGCTCAGCCTTGCTATATTGGAGCACTTTCTTATTGGGATTCGTGGCTATATGATTGAATATTACATAGTAGATCGGGCATAGTGATAGTTTTGTGTTGTTAAGGAAGTTCTGGGCAAAGATGTGGTATGGATGCCACACCGAGAGACCTTTGACATTGTGCCACTAATCAATAAGATAGTTTTACACATATGGTTCCACTAGTATGGGCACCATTGAGGTAGATCATTGATCCAGGATCACAATGACCTATGTTTCTCAATATACTACAAAAGATTATCGATACATTTAACCATCCCCAGGGTGTAAGGGATGCGAAGTGTGGCCACCACCATAGGAGCCTGAGTCTCGTAGAGGGAAAGGATATCGGAGGGCATAGAAGAAAAGTGGTAGTGATGATGGGAGTGATGATGATGGATTCAATTGAGATGGTGGGGATAGACAAGGGAAAGGATAGGTATAGGGATAGAGAGTACTGAGATAGGTTCCTACATATCCATAGGTACACACATAGATTCATATTCCCCATATGGGCATGCAGGTGGGTGTAGGTGTTCCTGTTATCCAAAATGAGCCCCCTGCTTATTTTGGCTAACTTGCCTTCATTCTTTCCTTCCTAGTGCCTCAGCCAAATTTTTAAACATTTTAGGCACTCAAAAGATTCTTGAAATAGCTTCATCAGATAGGATTTTTCTTCCCCTTTCTAGAAAGGTAAAGGAGTCCTCCTAACTCCTTGTATTTTGTAAGTTATGGCTCGACAGAGTTTGGAGGGGAAATTTTCCCAAGGCGAGCCGGGAAAAAATTGCACCGAGCCTTTGGCTAAAAAACTCAAGGGAAAATCTAGGCCAAAAAGCCCATAGACAAAAAAATGGTTAAGACCCTATGCCAATTGGAGAGCACCACGTGTCAAGGTGGAGCAGAGGGGTGGAAGAAAGTTGAAGTTTTTGGCTTTTGGTCAAAATGCGTCAAAGGTAGAAATAGAGGTGCATCCCCGCCGAGCAATCACACGACGCCATGTGTCCAGTCAGCAGTGGGAGTCAGGGCACTAGGAGGATTTAGTAAATTTTTCCAAAGTTGTCAAAAAGTGCAAAGGGCAGAAATGGAAGTGCATTCCCCAAGCAATTAGAAGGTGCCACGTGTCTCAGAGTGGCAGGGGCGCGGACTTTTTTTGGGAAATTTTCCCAATGTGAAATCAAAAGGAAAAAGGTAGGTCTTCGGCCCGTGGATGAACTAGAAGATGCCACATGGTAGAGGAGTGGTGGACCGGTGGAGGTTTTTGGGAAATTTTTCCCAATTTGAAAAAAGAGGAAAAAGTTCAAATTTCGGCCCGCGAACCCAAATTTTGCCCTAATTTCACCATTTTTTCCTAAATCTTCAGAGGGGCATATCTTTCGATATCGAGCTCAGATTTTCACGATCTTTATATCAATGGAAATATATTGAAGTCCTCTACACGATGGATGGTTCAATTTTGATTTTGATGGAGATTCATGGGATAAAAATGGGAAAACATCTTTGGCATGCAAAAATGTGAAAACAACCCCAACCACCAAAATTAATGAAGTATGGGCCTCTGTTTTGCTCTGCAAAGCAATGTACAATGAAGTATGGGATTTTTATGGAAACCCATCACTTTGTAGGATAATTAAATAGATCTTTCAGTGGTTGGAGTTTCAAATAAAATTTTCCCTGCATTTTTACCTTTCTTTCATTATGTTCGATGGTAAAAAGCCAGATTTGGCTCATTTGTAAGGTTTTTCATCATTCTTCTCTGCCTCTCCATCCTTTTCTTCCCATGGTTGAAAATGGAGTTTGAACCTCCTCCCCTGCTGTGTAATGGCATTTTTGCCTCTTACCCATGAAATGATGATTCGTGAAAAACTGGAGCAAATAAAAACGTGTTTTGTGATGCATATGTCCATCCCCTGCTCATTTTTGGTTGTTTTCTTCTTGCCTCTCTTCATTGCAGGTATTTGTGCATGTTTGATGTTCATTGTAGGTTTTGGAGCTGTGTTCATGGAGTTTTGGAAAAAAATTATGTGAAATCCATCCTTGGTTTTGTGATGCACTTGTCCATCCCTTCCATTGCTCACCTCTTCTTGTTCCATGGTAGTTTTGATAGATGTTCAACATTTTCCTTCTCTGGTGTATCACCATTTTAGTGTAGGCTCTATTTTTTCCAATTTTCTTTCTCTCCCTATCTCCTTAGAAAGTTATATTAGGATTAGATTAGTTTTCCTACACTAGAATAGCTTGTGGAAAGTAGTTTAGGAAGAGGAACCAGCCTTCTCTAGAGAGATTTCCCCATTTGCAAAGGTCCCACACTTTGGAAAGCTCAATGTTGTGCATTCACACCAAATGACATTGCCTTAGAAAAGTAGATCCATAGGTCATTTTAGGGGTGCTATGAATTTTCACTAACAGTTTTGGCATGCCCAGTGGGACCTTAGAGGTCTTCCACTTCATCTTTTGTAGGTTGGTGTGTTCCTGTGAAGATTTCAGCCTTTGGAGGCACTTTCAAGCACATCTGGTGACTCCATCTGATCAATAACTCATTCTCTGAGTTGCAGACCTATTTTCCATCCATTTTCATTCATTCTTCTTTCCATCTCTTCCATCTTCTTTCATCCCATGAATTTGTGCAATCATGACTTCATTTCCATCATGGAGTTACATTTACAATAGCAACAATGTTTCCCACCTCCAACATGTTTTACAACTCCTTCAAATCAGCATTTTGATCAAATTCAAAATGAGTATGCATATCCATATGAGCAAGGCCAAAATTAGTTTGGCTATGAAGCATGTCAAGCACAAAGATACACATATGATGAGGGCAGTCAAGAAGAAGATGCTGATTTGTTGGAGAAAATCCAAAAAATGGAGGTTAGCATGGTGTAATCAAGGGCTCAAGCACAAATGAAGGCTTTTAGAATTGGTTTGAGAGAACCATGTTCATGGGGGGCCCTATTCCAAGACACTATAGCCCTTAGGAGAATCTGGACTTCATGATTGGGATGATGCCCCAACTTTCACAATGGATAATGAAGATAGAGGCCTATAAAATTGGTGTTGAGCAACCTTGTCAATGGGTAAGTTCTACACTATCATCTGGTTTTTCTCTTTCCATTCATCAAGTATCACCATCTCAATTTGGGCTTCAATTTCCAAGATTCCCATGAATGTTGTCCCAAGTTTTGATTTCATTTCTCCATCCCCTAGTCTTCCCCCCCATCTCAATTCTTCTGTCATTTTCCCTTCCAAACAACCATACCCTCTAAAGAAACAAGAGTTTCCACATCCTCCACCACCAAAAAAATTTCAAAACCAGTTGAGTCACAACCCACCCCTCCTCTTGCATTCCCAAATCCATGTTGGGAAGATGAAAATCAAAAATCCAGTCAAGGACAGAAAAAGAGGAGCCAACAAGAAAATAAATGATAGACAATCTGAAGAGTTGGGCTACCAAATTTGGGTTTACAAAGATCCCCTTGATGGTCAAACCAAAGGAGGAGATCAAGGTTGAAGAACTAGTGGTGGCTGAGGCTGAGTTTGCAGCAGAGGAAGAACCAAGCAAAGAAGGAATGATTAAGAGCTTAGTAAGCTTGGATCTTAGATATGGGATTGAGAAAATTCCTTTGCTAGTGAAGCCTATAGAAGAGGCCAAAGATGAAGAGTCAATGGTGGTTAGGACTGATTTTGTTGCAGCAGAAGAAGAGCAAAGAGAAGAAGTAGATCAGCAATCAGTTTTCTCAGAATGTAGTGTCCATGTTGGCACTCTACTTGAAGAAAATGTTGGTCCAATCCAAGCTGCACAACCAGTCAACAAGGAGGAAGAACAATCAGCTCCAAGTCCCATTGAAGAGGAGCAACTAGAAGAAATCAAATCATAATTGGAACTAGATGAAGGAAGCATTATTGAAGATTTTTTGCTTTCATTTGAAGGGCCTGATTTGATTGATGAATCCATTATTTGATTTGATTTTCTTTGAGTACCAAGTCTCCTACCTCAAATTGGTGAGGTATTATCTACTTTTGTAGCCTTGTGACACTTTATTCTGATATACCTTTAGGTGATTAAGTTCCCACATGCATTTCTTGTCTAGTATCTCCAACTCTGCTAGTCGAGCCACTCGGTAGTCTTCATCCTTGTCCAAATAGTCCCAGAGAGATATTCTCAAGGAAGGAATCTCAATCTCCAATGGTATGATGGCCTTAGTTTCAAATACTAGTGAGTAGGGGGTAACACTAGTAGGAGTGTGGATGGAGGTTCTATAAGCCCGAGGGGCAGATAGATCTGTAAGTTTCAATTACAGGTTGTTTTACTTACCATATTTTCCATGATGTGAACAAGTGTTTTATTAGTGGCCTCTACTTTTCCATTACCTTGAGGGTAATAGGATTGGACCACTTTAAATGGATTTGAAATCATTGACATAACACTTTAACTATCTTGTTCTTAAAAGACTTACCATTTCCTTCTACAATGGCATAGCGGATGTCGTAACGATAGATGAGGTGGTTCATAATGAATTTTGATATTTGTGCACTAGTAACATATGTAAGAGGCATAGCCTCTACCCATTTTGTGAAATACTTGGTGGCAGTTATGATATGTGTATGGCCATATGAGGAGGTAGGAGTGAGCTTTCCCTATGAGATCTAATCCTCATTTTGAAAATGACCATGGTGTTGTAATTAATGTAAAGTTTGTGTTAGTGCATGAATTAGGTTTCCATACTTTTGAAAAAGTTCACGCTTCTTGACGTAGCTTACAGCAATCTGCTTCCATGGTAGGCCAATAATAACCTACTCTTAGTAGTTTCTTAGCAAGTACCATGCCACTTGTGTGTACTCCATAAACTCCTTCATGTACTTCTTTGATCACTTGGACTAACTCGTCCAAATCGAGATAGTGCAGTAGATTCCCGTCATATCCTCTACGATAAAGGGTGCCTCCTAATAGATTATAGTGAGCTATATGGTAGATGATGGTTGTTTCTCAAAGTGTGGGAAACATTTGGAGGAAAGGTATTGTCTTGTAGGTAATTAAATATGGGCTCATACCAGGGGGAGAAAGGACCAACAACTTCACATACTAGACATGATTTTGGTAATTCATATGCTAGTTCTCATAGATGTTCCACAAAGAGAGGCATTTTATTTTCCTGAGGTGGGATGTGAATTAAAGCTCGCTATGGCCGTGGTGTCTATTAATCGATTATGTGCCCTTTGCATCTGTTCAAAATTGATACTTACAAAGTACTCCTTTAAAGTCTCAACCATCTTTTATAGGGGATGAGTTTGTCATCTTTATCCTTGTATTCATCATTAACTTGCTTGATGATCAATTTCAAATCACCCATAACTCTTAGCTTTCTCGATATTCCATTTAATAGTAATCTTTAGTCCAATAATGAGTGCCTCGTATTCTATAATATTATTATTACATGGAAAACTCAATAAAGCATGTGGGATGAAGTCCCCTATTGGAGTGATAAGCACTACACCTACCCCTAAACCATGATAGTTAAATGATCCATCAAATTACATTTTCCATACGATGGATTCCTCAATGTACATCATAGAAGCATCTAATGAGTATCTAGACACAATGGTTCGGTCCCTAGTAGGGGAGCTTCTACTAACTGATCCACAAGAACTTGTCCTTTGAGTGACTTCTGATTAAAAAATTCAATATCAAACTCACTTAGGAGGATGATCCAATTAGCCATCCGTCTGGTGAGTGTGGGTTTAGATAGAAGGTATTTTAAAGGGTCAACTTTGGAAATCAGCTTGGTTTTGTTATTGAGTAGATAGTGGCAAAGATTTTGGAAAGTAAAGACCACAACTAAGAAAGCTTTCTCGATCTAGGGATAATTCAGTTCATACGTGATCAAAGTGTGGCTAAGGTAATAAACCGCCCTCTCTTTTTGGCTCATATTATATCAAAAGCAATGCACCAATAGTGTATTGGGTAGCTAAAATGTATAATAACAGGGGTTCACCTAGGGTAGGTGGCATGAGAACCAAAGGGATGGTTAGATATTGTTTAAGAAATTCAAAATATTTTTAACATTCCCTTATCGAATGCAACATCTTTCTTGAGTAGATGTGTGAAAGGATGGAACTTATCCGCAAGTTGTGATATGAATCGATGGATTTCCTGAATCTTACCTTGTAAGTTGCATAGCTACTTAAGGTTATTTTTTGGAGGATTCTCAAAGTGATATCTATGACTTTAGTGAGATCTAATTCAATCCCCCTTCTTGACATAATGAAACCCAATATCTTTCCCGACTGTATGCCGAAGAGACATTTCCTAGTATTTAGTATGAGTTTGTAATCACGGAGGCATTAAAAGATAACCTTAGCACTTATGGGTGCTCATCTTTAGTTTTGTACTTTCCTAAAATATCATCCATATAGTCCTCCATGATTTCATTCATCGTGTCATGGAAGATGATGTTCATTTCTCTTTGATAAGTGGCTCTAGCATTATTTAGACCAAAGGGCATCACTTGGTAGCAAAATGTTCCCCAAGGGGTTTTGAAAGTAGTTTTGTGTTGATCTTCCTCTGCAATCTTAATCTAGTTATATCCTAAAAATCCATCCATGAGGGATAAAATTCCATATCCCACAGTTGAATTGATAATCATGTCGATGTTAGGAAAAGGAAAATCATCTTTAGGGCATGTTTTATTAATATCCCTAAAGTCCATGTAGATTCGGATACCCATTGGTTTCTTTTGTACGACACTATGTTTGATATCCACTTTGAATAGTGAATAGGTCTGATAAAACCTACTACCAATATCTTCTCTAGTTCTTCTTTCACCAAAAGTGCAACACGTGGGTGCATCTTCCTCAATTTTTTCTTAATAGGTTTGGCGATGGGTGCACAACAAGGTAATGCACAATTAGGGTTGGGTCTAAACCTAGCGTATTTGCATAGGACCATGCAAATATGTCTACAAATTCCTTTAGCAGCTCCAAAAATGTTTTCTGCTATTGTGCCGAGAGTGAAGCTCCCAACTTTACCATTTTTGGATCCTATTCTAAATTTTGGCCGGTGTTAACACTCACAATCTCCTCGATCAAAATTTTAGATGTGTCTTTGATTTGTGTAGGATCCGAGGGGAGAGTAAGATCTACTTCCACAAGTGGCTCAAAAATATTTTTATCTTCTCATGGGTCAACTATCTTTTCGTTGATTTTTTTGTCCATAAGTGCCTCAAAGAGGTTTTCACTATGGGACTTAAGCTTATTACTTTCTGCAAGGATTTTTGTAGTACTTTTCCCTTGCTTACTATTTTTTTCTTAAACAACCACACAACTATACCTCTTCCCTAAAGTATGTGCATGTGTCCAATTTGATGGAGAAACCCTTCTTATAGTCATTGATCGGAATGGCATCCTAAGTACCCATGAACTTTGCAATGGCCTCATCATTTTCCTTAGAAATCAACTGCCACATGAATTTGTTGGCCCTAATCTATGAGGCTGAGATATATAAGGGTGATTTGGAAATCATTTTGGGGATTAGACTAGGATAGGTAAATACGTCGAAATCTAGGAAAAGGTTAGTAGAGGCAAGGTCCTCATATATGCTACAATAGGAATCATGGTCATTGTTCGAATGAGGTGAATCATCCTCACATTTAGAATAAGTGTCATCAATTTTGGAGGGTGGAGCCTCATGAGGATTAACATTAAGGCCATGTTTATTTTCTTTCTGAGGGGGAACTAGAAGAGGCTCTAGTATTCCTTGCACATCCTTGCCACATCCAAATCTGTGATAATCCATGATGTCCATCATTTTGTGTGCTTTGGCATACTATGAGCCTAGTTACATGAATCTTTCATTCCTTCAGGTGTCCAACTTATAGGTGTATCTAGAAATCTTCTCATTAGACAAAAGACCATGAGGAACAAACTTCTTGAAGGGGCTAGGACAGCTATCCCAAGATATTTTGAATTGGAAATCAGGTCTACCACGTGTTTTAGGTGATAACGAGAGGTCAGAGACCAAAAGGGCATGTTGAAGATTGAAATCCTCAATTGGGCCATACGATCCATCCTTTAGCTCTCATGAAGCAAAGGAAGAGAGTGATGAGGAAGGATCCTTATTATCACCGCAATGTGTCGGGATAAACCCAAGATTTGAAAGCTTCTATTTTTAGTGGTATAAAAATGCCATCAAGGAATTTCATACGCTACTTGAGAAAAACTATGTAACACTCTACAATGTGTAAATGGATTAGGATCTCCTAAGACGATGATTTTCTTCCCCTTAAGATACAACTTAATGCATTGATGAAAATTGGAGGGTATAGCCTAAATGGCATGGATCCATGGGTGACCTAGGAGCATGTTATAAGGAAGATCTAGATCAAGGACATGGAACTTTGTGTCATGATTTGTTGGCCCTACTTCCATAGGTAACACAATGGTACCAGATGATTCCCGCTCAACATTATCATAAGTTGTGATTGTAATTATAGGAGAATCCAAATCTACCTTTGTATGCCATAGATGTCTAACAAGATTCAAGGTACAAATATTTATACTCCGACCGTTATCCATAACCATTCTTTTAATCTTTCTCGTGAGTTAAAAATTCCTCAATGTATAATGGTAAGTCAGATGTATGATTATGAGTGGGACTTTACTCCGGTCAAAGGAGATATATTCATTATGAGCAATATTGGCCACCATTTGTTGAAGGTTTGAAGGATTGACATTTTTTGACAATCCCGCCCATGAAGGGTCTTATAAAGGATATCTTTATGAGGGCTTGATATCTTGAGAAGTTCTAAGATCAAAATATTAGTTGTATTTTTCTCAAGTTGATCCAACAAAGTATATTGAATTTTTAGAGGGGTACTCAAAAGAGTTTAAGGGATCACTAGACGAGTGCATCATGTTTCCATGATGCAATCATTGCTAATAATTCTTATGGTGTTCACATATTCATTAGACAAATGGATACAACCTTTGAGTTAATCAAAGGGATTATCAGCAGAAGTATATACATAATTTTTGGATCTATAGTCATCAAATGGCTAACCTTGATCTGGATTCTTTTTTCCTTGTTTATTATGATTAGGAAAGGGTTGTTTAAAATTCCCATTTTTCCATTAGGCCCTTGTCCTGATTCAGGGATTCTACTTCAATCTTCCCATCCTCAATGAGGTCTTGAATAAAGTGTCTCAGTTTTAAACACTTATATGTTTTTGTGTCCCTTGACATGATGAAAATCACAATAGTCATGATCTCTATACCATCCTGGTTTGGGTGCATCATCTACATAAGGCACCGTGGTTAGATATTGAACCATGTTCACCACCTCTAATTGTCTCAAAATCATGGATAATGAGTCTGTAAGGGGAGTAAACACTTGTCGTTTGACTGGATTTTGAATAGGCCCTTTGGTCAGTTTTAAAAGAGGACCACTTTGAATTGTTTACACTATTTTAACTCATTTAGATAGATTCATGCCATTGCCTACAACATTCTTGTTCTTGTTAAATAATTTAGGCTTATCCATAGGTTTTGAATCTTGTTTATCTTTTGAGAAGGGTTTTATTGTTACCTTTGTTATTAAAGATTTCTCAATTTGGCTCCCTTTCTTGATAACTTCCTCAAATTTAGTGACACAGTGTATTTGTAAGTGGAACACAATGTCCATACTTAAATTGGGTATGAAGATACTAACCAATTTTTCCTTAGAAACTATGTAAGGAAGTTAAATCGGATAACCCCCACCATCGTTAAAGAAACTCGCGAAGGTTTAATTTGTTATTTGTTTAGCGTTGTATAGATCTAACATGGTAATGTCATTCTCTATGTTGAATGAGAAGTGACACATAAACGTTTCTACTAGTGTAGGCCATGTGACTATAGACCCCTTTGGTAAATGAAGGAACCATTCCAATGCTTGTTCTCCTAAAATACGAGGGAAAAAACATATGAGGTAATTGTCACTATAGGCTACTTCTTGGCAAGCCATGTAAAAGTATTTGATGTGATCACGAGGATCACCTTTTCCTTTATATTTATAAAAATTTTGATAAACAATTTTTTTGGAAATGGTGTTAGCAACATATATCTTTTGAAAGGGTAAGGACATAGCTCCTCATATTGATATTTCTTGTTATGGCCTATGTTACTTTCTGAAGAGTAGTAAGCATGGTTTTCATTGATTATAACTCTTGCGTAAAGAGTTGTTCTTTCATAGGAGAAGATGGTCTAAGCACTCAATTTTTCTTGAAGGCTTCATCTTCTGGAGGTTTAGTATAAATTTCACTAACCTTAGTCTTAGGTTTCTCTTGATGTGTACCCTTGTTTGGGTTCTTACTTACAGAAGAATCTAAGTTCACTAGTTGTTGGCTAAGGGTTTGTATTTGACTTTGTATAGTGACTTCTTCGTTTTGAAGTTCTTCTTCATCATCATTTTTAGGAGGAGGTAACTCCACATGTTCATGTTCTACTCTAACCCTATGATGCATTTTAAGAGGTGGTGGTCGAGAACCACCCTTTTATCTTGATGTTTCACCTTCCATGTTGGTACCAGAGGTAGAAGCATGTCTTCCTTCAATGTTATCATCCATGGGAGGTCTTTTGTTTCTTCTTCTTTCCTATTAGTATCTTGGATAGGGGCATCTTGTTCTTATGGTGTTGTGGCACCTAACTCTAAAATTCATATAAGTACTCAATCTCTATTTCAGAATAGGAAGTTGTCAAGGTGAGTGACATCAACATTTTCAATATCTTGAAATGAATCAATCTTGTCTCCACTATGATCAACTAACCCATCTATTTCCTTTACTTCAGAGAAGAGGGGACATAAATTGTGACCCAGAAAATGGTTTAACTCTTGTTTCTTGGATTCCATTTTCATGATATAGACCATCGTAAGTTTTTTTTACACAAGGTTTTATCTTGTATAATCAAGGGTATAAAAAACCTAAGTGTAACACGTAACTATTATTTTCTACATTATCAAAGTATTTCAATAAATGGACTAAAGAAAAGGAATCAATCAATTCAATGAGTTTGATAACATGTATGAAACAATCATGCAAGTTTCTAGTAAACCAATTAGTCAATCAAGAAACTACACCCTATGCTAATGTTTTCAAAGATAGTTTGACGCTATATGATCAACACAATGTCAATACTTAAGTCAAGTTTGAAATGAACAAGGTGTAAGTATTAGCAAGGGGTTGATGTGATCTCCAATCAAAGGATACTTATGAAAATTTTAGAGACAAGCAAGACCCAAACCCTAAAACAAGTGGAGGTTACGCATGTGAGCCACGCAACAATACTACTAAGATATGTTACCCAAGCTTTGCAAGAAAGTGAGGTATTAGTATCACACTAGTATCAATATGACACAAACAAAGTAATCAACACTCTTTCAAAATTGAGGTAATGTTTGAAATAAAACCAAGTCAAAGTATGCTAAGGATTTGTTAAGATGTGGGTAGTGTAACGTCACAATATGGACACTTAGATTACGTTTACTAGAAATGAGATGTAAGTATCGTAATTATGGTGAGGCGATGTGAATAACATAAAACCTATAAGGAAGATTAATGATGACTTAAGCCTAATTACAATGATAATGCATCTCAATATGGGTTTGAGATAAGGGGCCTACTAGAATATGATGATGTACCATTCACATTTTCAACACTTGCATTATGGCATTGCAACCTATTCATGCAAGAAGAGTACAAAAGTGGTGGACATGATTATTTCCAAAGTGCTATATGTGTGTGTTGTTCTCTTTTTCCCAAAATGGACATTGAGATAGCAAAGGTGTAGATCAAGTGAGGATGAAACAAACTAAGCGTAACTTTGGTAGAGTTTCACCTTGTCTTAAGACAAGTGAAAAACTAGGACAAAGTAACATGTTGTAGGTCTCGTGATGAATAAAACTTAGTTTCAACTTAAGTGGACTCTCACCTTGTTTAAATAACAAGGTTTTGACTCCAAACATTTTTCACTTCGTGAGATCCCTATAAAACACAATGGTTTGATACGGAAAAGTGGGCTTCAAGATGATATGGCTTCCTATGTAGTTCTCTCAACTAGGTGCCACAAATTACCTCTGCGAGATCGGTTTTCCAAGAAAGTCACACTGACTAGTCTTGGAGTATCCCAACTTTACTTTACCCCTTTGACACAATGAGCATAAAATGTGTTTAGTTTTGTTTTCACTGGAGTTGCAATGGAGATATTTTTTACTCTAAATCACAAAATGTATAACTAGTCAAGTAGGTAAGCGGAGCACTTCCCATTTCATCCATAAGGTTCCCTCTTGTGTGGACTACTTTGGGGTTCCTAGGAACATCTCTTTTGTTGTAGCTTAAGGCTTATGCCAAAGATAATTTTCCTAGTTTAAAGTGGACGGGTTTACCCTTATCCGAACTCAGTAAATCAAGTGTTTTTTTATTGATAATATTTGGAAAAGGCTCCAACGGCAATACTACAAAGATATTATAAGGAAGCTCACAATGATTTAAACAACAAATGTAAAAGAGCCAAATAATATTGGCTTAGAAAATAAATGAAAAGGGGAAGTAACCCTCCAAACAAGAACATAACTCATCCCTTAGTAGAGGATTGAGATCTTAAGGTCATATGTGATGGAGTCTGCAACCTACATAGAAGATATTTTTTTCTTATTCTGGACCAAATTCCATTCACCCTGATTTGAATCATCTCCATTTGGTCCACATGAGATAATAACATCAATCAAATATATAGGTTGATACATTAATTTGGGATGGGAAGAAGGGGCCCTGTTGAGGCTCCTGAGAAGATTTCTCAACTCCAGGAGTAGACTCGACCTTGGAAAGGCTCTTCATAGTAAAACGAATCTTCCTTAAAATTGTAAAAAAATTTAATATGGTGTGTTTTTAATCTTTTGAGCTTAATGTGGTTTTTGTCGCACACCATTTGGAAACATACAATAAATTAGTTGGCCTTCGTTTAGATCCCAATTCTTTCACGAGTGATAAGGTCCTTCATGCAATGGTTAGTAATTCTCCAAATGACCAAAATATCATAGAAATATGGTAACATGTTGTTTTTATTTCCAATATTGTCCTAAGATGAAAGGAAAGAGCATACACAACGAGATATCCTACTAATTTGTGGAAATGGAAATTTTCAAATATATAAGGAAATTATTTTTATCCCAATTTGACATTCATTCCTTTAGAAGCTTTAATGAAGTGTTGTTTTGAAAGCATGAGAAAGGTATTGAATTGTTTTTGATTCCCAAGATCACCTATAAGGTGCGAGGGAAGAGCATACATGATCCAAACCTTATAAAAATGAAACATTCATCAATTTTGATTAAGAAAACCAACACAAAATGAACTCTAAGATACCCTGCAAACCACTGATTAGTCTTACAAAGATCTTGCAAAGTGTTAGAATAATCAAGAAAACAAACTTTACAAATTTTAAGAAATTATTTATCATTGCACTATAATGCATGTGTGCACTTTATGATGCATGCACATGGATTATGGCATATGCACATGGATTATAACGTATATGTGTCACTATAAAAACACAGTTAGGAATAACATGTGCATGTGATGAGAGGCACATGCACACCTGTTTTGGTGTATGCGCGCTCCTGGTAGCGTATGCACTTACCAGTCAAAATGTAAAATAACATAGAGGGATTTTTAGCATGTGTACATCCCTAGAGATGTATGAGCATTCTTTATAGCGTATGCATGCCTTTCATGACATATGTGCATCTCTGGTTAATCTTTTGACAGGGTTCAAGAATGCAAGGAAATGTGTGTCTGTGTTTAGCAGTGTATGTGCATGCTTGGGAATGTATGCATGCCCCAACAAACAAGTGTACACATGTCCGAACGTATGCATTCCCCTTCCAAATGCATGTGCATGTACTTGGAAAAGTGTAAAAAGGGATGGAAAACAAATTTATAAAAATGCTAATATGTTAGAACTTTGTTATTTAAATCAATTTCTAACAGAAACCCATTAATTTTGCATGCAAAAGGAATATTTTAACACATATAAGGTTAGAAAAATCTATTCAATCCTCAAAATGCATGGAAATGGTTAGAAAACTTGATGTAAATCACAAAACTTGGAATCAAATTCTATGGACTATGGAGTAAGTCCCACCGGCATGCCAAATGTGTTCATGGGTAAATTAGAAATCTTAAGAAATGAAACTAGAACACCTAAGAATTTTCAAAGCTTTAACTAACCTAACAAGAACCATCAAGATAAGAGCTTAGGGAGGATAATTTCTTAAACATGCATATAACTTTGACAATAATCAAACTAACATGCCTAAATCAATCTCTACTCTTTGAATGCTAACTTGAAATGAACCTAATAAGATCCTTAGCAATCATTTTTGATTGTTAATATGATCTCAAGGTTTGAGAATGGAGTCTCACCATTAATGGCTATAAGGCCATATGGTTCTCCCCATATTACTCAAGCTTGAGTTGAAGATGCAATGGTGAAGATAATATCTCAATAGAAATGAATAAATGTTGAAGATCCTAATTGCATATAGTTTATGCTAGAGGAGAGAAAGTGTTCCTTAGAAATGATGAGGAGGAGGGTTCTATTTATAGGTTTCCAATTCCAAGAATGGAATGATTTTGGTGCATGTGGGACAAAAGGTAAGTCCAAAATCACTTTTAGCAAGTCAAAGAAAGATTTGACTAGGATTAGAAGCTAATTAACCTTTTAGGATTAATTAGGAATCCCAAGTAAGCTTAAGAAGCTTTTTGGGAGCATCTGGAGGAGGTTTTGATTGATTTTGAATGTGTTAGAAGTGAGAGTTAGCTAATAAGAATATTTATTGTTCAAATGCATGGTAGGAGGCTTAATTAATGTATAGTAGTCAATTAAGAGAATTTGAGGGGAAAACAATCCTAATTGACAAAGTGTCATCAATTTGCGAGGAATAGAATAGTTAGTGCAATGTTAGTGATAACATTGCTTTGATCAAATTATAGGTGTATACAATCCTGAAAAACCATCCTTGTTGGTTGGTGGTTGTCAATACCATCCTTAAAGGTTGTTGGCTCTCCGAAAAAACCATCCAGATCATGAGCATGCATGGGCGGAAAGCTGCAAAAGAAGTGTGATTATTTTTCTCCCATGTTCACACTAAGGGGGAATTTTAGGAATTCATATTATTAGTGCTTCACATATAAATAATGTAATATAATATGTAAGTTTTTGGGTTGTTATAAAATTTTATTATTTAGGATTGTATTTTTAAATGAGTAAAAATCACACTAGAATTATTTTACTTAGGGGATTGGTAGTTAAACAAACTCCTTATTCATTGGAGTAATATTCTCTATATATTTTTGATGACTCTCGGATGAATAGATAATTTTGTGGAGGTTTTTGTATGTTTATTTATTGAGATTTTCCAAATCTCTTCAAGAAAAGATAAATATTTTGAAGCATCTTTTTATTCTCTCTCTCTCTCTTCTCTCCTTATCTTCTATAAAGTTAGATAACTTTTATTGTAAAACACCCTCTCTTGAATGCAAGGTTACTCTCTCAATTTCATAGCCAAACATTTTGAGTTTCATACCTCTAATTTGAGCTTGTGTAATGTATTCCGTGACTTCCTAATAGTTGCAATAGATTGTGCATACTTCTAGACTTTGATATGATGTTCATTTTGGCTATTTTATTCCCTTTAGCTTATATTATTTTCATCTTGCATCTTTTTTCTATCACTTAGTTTTATTTGTGGGTTATACTTACAAAGTTTTATCTCATTGTTCCATTATTACAAGGAGTTCGAGTCCGATCAAATACAAGGTTGATTGTGTATTTGTCCTTTTGGAATTATATCAAGTATATTGATCCCTTATATTCTTGTGTATCACCATGTTTACTTTTATTTCATTCTTTCCTTCCCCTTTTCATTGTCAATGGTTAAACTAGTTGTAGACTAGAGTAGGCTAGTGATAGCATTAGGTAGTGGGTAAAGGAAGTTGGCCTTATCTAGAGGTATGTCCCAAGGATATAATTCCATACACTTGGGGGCAATCCCATGTTTCTAATAAGATAACTAAGTCATCTCTTTCTCTACAAAGCTTAACCTAACCTCCTTTAAGTGGGATGGTTGCAAAATACATGTCCATTTAAATTTTTCCTCTAACTAAGGTATCCCACTTACATAAAAATAACATGCTCCATTTAGGAGGGAATTCCACCACTATAACATCCATGACTAAGAAATTCCTAGGGTAGGTTGTAAGTTGAACTACAAGCCCCCTAGCACATCCCACTACATTCACCTCTATAGAATCCATGGCATAACACCTTTCATAAGTAGTTGAAATATGTATTCCTAACTCATTCATGACAACCAATTTCATTATATTATAGGAATTCCATGAGTCCAACATGCATCTATGTAATATCCATTTGTTCACAAGCATGGTGGTGTATAATGGATCAACATCCAGTTGAATCTCAACTATTCATATGCCTAATTATATCTTAGTAACCTCCTATAAATTTTAACTTATTTATTTGGATTCAATATCGAGGTGGGTGGGGGAATAGAGATTTAGAAACCAAGGAAATAAAATACTTTTTTGTTCTTAGAGATGCACAATAGCTCAACTAGTGGGACTATATTTTTAAATTAGTTAAGTACATTAACCATATCACATGCATTGTATTTAGGTGTGTGTGAATTTGGAGGTAGTGTGGTAGCATTAACAGCAGGATACATGAAGTAAAATCTTGTGTAAATGAATGTACCAAATTAAAAGATAGAGAATTTTTATTTATATTTAGGTTTGCAAGTAATCTCAGTGTTGTCATGTTAAATTATTATCCCAAAATTCAAAATGTGAATCATGACAACCAAGCCGTAATGTAAACTTACTTCAAAATCTTCTTGATTCCCTCTCTTGGTTAGTTTGTCTTCCATTTTATATCATATTTACATTTCAGGTTCTCGTAATGTATTGAGTAATATTTTATAATTGTTCAAAGTTATGTTATAAGGTCAATTCTTTCATTCAACAAAATATAGCAGAAGACTAGTTCACCAAAGAGGCTTAGAAAGGTCAATTTCGGCCATTTAAGGCATGTGTGCATATTCCAGAAGGTTATAAAATCCCATAAGCATTTAGAGGTGTTATTAGAGAGAATTGAATTTTTTTAAGTGTTTTAGGAAATTTTAGGAAATATTTGATGGTGTAGGGATAGTCTGTGCAAAAGTGGGTTTTCAGGTATAAGGAATGAGCAGTCAAAATGTGAGCCTAAAATTATCTGGCCGATTCAAAAAGCTCCATAATGAGTTATAATAAAATAAAATAGGAAATGGAAATATGGAAGAATCCTATAAATGGTGTAAGATTCAAACTTTATCCAAGGCTCGGTATTTTCTTGAGATAATTAAAACTTTGCAAGTGTACCTCATTGTCCATATCAAAATGAAGCTATTTTTGAAATTTTAGGAATAATTTAGGTCTGAAATATGTTCTATTGGTCTTATAATGGTCATTTTACTCATAACTATGTAAAATTTCATCTTAAAATCCCATCTGGATCTCCGGGGGTGAAGATTTCATGTTTCTAAGGTAATTCAGGTAAGCCAGTGTAAAAACTAGCTTTGCAAATGGGGTAAGGCACATTTTTCCATCCCTCTTGTCCCTTTTCACCCGAGGGGACACAAAAAATTTCCCCATGAAATCCTTGTAACCATCCAACCACTCATGTGTAGTCAAGTCAACTCGAGTTGAGTTAGAGGTGAGTTACGTGAGTGTCTTCCATACTTGGGCAAGTTTTTGTTGTGCCATGTGTCACCATCTTGCTCCAAGGTGTAATTTGGTGTTCCTTGTCTATTTTCACTCAATTTTATATATGGTATAATAAATTTTCCCTCATTCCCACTCTTATGCCCCCGTGCATTTACATGACCCTCCTGTCTGTCTTTCAAGCTTATTTTTAAGCCCCCATGCTCAACCACTCACCCCTTATTCTAAAAATAAATTTCCAAATGGGGTAAGGTGAATTTTTATATCTATATTTTTTATTTGCACCCAAGGGGATAGATAGGAAAATAAATTTCACCTAGGACCAATCCCCCACTCCTAGTCATTCATATGACCTCTCCCACTCCACAGGTGGTGCTTTTGGCTCTTCCATCTCACTCACCCTCTCCCTTATGTTGAAACTTGTCATAGTCTTGATTAAAAGTGTAATTATGATCATCTATTATAAATTTATCCATTTTCACCATGATAAACCAGATTTTAACTTCATATTAAACTCATATTCCATTCGGGGTCAAACCATACTCAAAAGGTAGCATAAAAGTGAAAATTAACTTTTTTCAATTCATTTATTATGCACATTTCACACATCCTCCATGATTTATATTGTTAAAACTTCAAAAACATCATATTAAAATATATTTTCTTCCCAAAATTTTCGGGATATCCGTGGCCTCCAAAATTGAGATTTCTTCATATCTCACTAATCAGAAACCAATTTCCATTTAAATTTCACATGATTGTTCTCCTCATAAGAACCTTTTAGATGATTATAGTTGCATACCATATGATGCCTATATTTTTCATATTATAAATATGAATCCATACCTCTATATTTTCTTTTTTAATTTCTAATAGTTTCACCAGATGAAACACATTGAAAACTAAAGCATAAAACCCGGTGTAGAGTCGAATTCAATAAAGTTGGTTTCACTACAATCTAAAAATATAAATTTATTTGTACACTTATATTCCAAAACATTAAGTACCCAAAAATATCAAACTCTCATCACTCATAACATCCAAAAATAATAAGAAACAACAAACATGGCAAATCAGCAACTTACTAAAAATAGTAGGGTTGAAAAACAACTTACATAAAATAGAAACTTTCTAAAAATATAAAATCATCATCAATGGAGATATTATAAGTGTATTATGGGCTTCAAATAACAAGGTTTGTGTAAAATTGGCAAATTTTCCCAAAATAGCAGTTCCTAACCACACCGCCAAAAATAGAGAGTTTCGGATTATAGTGCAAAAGTTGTTATTGGCTCATATTTCACCTATCTTATTTTTTTCCTCATCACATGGTCATAAATTTTTTTCATATCTCAAGAAATCAAAGTAACTCTCTAAAATACTTCAAGGGATCCTAAAGCATCATTTTGATCACATTTGTGTTAAGAAGCATGTTAGAGCACATCAAGGTGTAGCAGGTGAAAATAGAGAACATTATAAGGTAAGAAAAGAGTTTGAAGAGAGTCAAGTGCCCCATCAGATTTCAAAATTCATCAAATAGATGTCATCATGCTCAAATTAAATGATATATTCATGAAACAAGTGAAATTCCATCTCTTCGAGAAGCAAGTCAAAGTAAGCTCATCAAGCTATCAAGGAACTCAAGATCATCATATGTGAGGATTCAATAAATCATCCCATGGGAAACCTGTGAGAAATAAGGTATGTAAGCATCCCAAATCTGATCTCATTCAAGACATACTCTATAGTTGAGAAGAGTAAGTAGGTAATCTTCATGTGGGGCACCTTGTATGCAAGAACGAGATATCATCCATATTTCATCTTATGCCATTCAAAATAGTGTTCTTAAAAACTCAGTAAAATACTTGGTAGTGTGGTCACTCCCGCAAGGAATAAAAATTTCAATCAAAACTCATTTCAGTGCAACCAAGGGCCATTGAACATGAACCTTAAAAAAGAAAGATAATGAAAAGAGGGTATGCATTGAGGTTCCATATTCCATGAGGCTTCATAAGAAGTGAGATTCATTTAATACCCCATAGAGCCCCGTGAGGCATATAAGACTGATTCATCACTCCTCCCATCCTTCATCAACATTCAAGTATGTCTTCCTTAGTGGTGGAACTTTCCCATAATGAGAAAAGTGTGATCCTCACTAGCCTCCTAAAAGTGTTCTTGTGACTAACATCATGTCTACTCTATAGGATCCATTCCTATGGATTTAAGAGTTTCTCGTGAGTGAACCAAGAACAACACAACAAGTTGTAATACCTTAACTTGGAGCTATCACAAAAATCTTGATAGCCAAGTGTAGAGTAAGAAGGCATAGGTGGCTTCTCATCTCTTCGATGGCACTTCTAGTGACTAGTATTTCGATATTACACGGCTGAAATTTTGAAACCCGCATGAGGAAATGACTCAGTGGATTATGATATGACCTACATCTCTTTAGGTCAATCTACACATGATGGTGATGCTCATTTATTCAAGGAACCATCTACCCACATACTTTATCTAAATGAAGAGTACAAACGAATAATTAATAAAATTGAAGAGCATGTGAAAACTCTCACTACCTACATTCAACCTTTCTTGGAGCCCAATTTATTACCTCCTCTTCTTATGGAATACATTTCTCCAATCAGTATCTTTGACCCTGAAGTGATCAAGAAGGTGCAAGGGCATATGATGCAAGGGAAGGATAATGAGAGATGGATTGAGAAGATCATCGAGAAAGGAAATACATTTCTCCCAGAGGTTCTCTCTCTACTCATGTTTCCATTATTACGGAAGTAAAGAAAACAAGAGAGGATATTGAAAAGAGAAGATCCACTTGGATGAGGTGTTTCCACTTGTGTCTGAGATGAGTTACCTCAAATCTCACACCCTCGTGAGTAAAAATGTGTTCACATCAGCTATTGAGAAATTTTCCCTAATATGAATTTAAACAATGGATGCTATATGTGGTATGATAAAAGATGTCATCTTCGAACTTGACTCTAGTGAAAAAATGCCTTCGAGATTTTGAATGAATTATGTAACTCTATAGAGAAACTTATATTCCCTCCACTCACCAAGAATTCATCATCATAATAACTTATTATTTCCTTTCAAGAGTTGGTCAAGAAAGAGGTAGGTGATCCTCTTTCATTCAACGAAGATACCTTACAATACCTTTCCAACATCAGAGGCTTTATTTATAGCATTGAAAGAGATCACAAAGTATGGTCTAGTCAGTGTAAGGCTATCAATGATGTTTCCAAGACATAGATCGAGTTTTGAGCTATATTTACATTCCGAGAAGCGAGATAAAGTGGCACTTCACAACAACTTATTTTAGTAAATAATTCAATGGAAAAGAGCTCATTCCGAACTCTCTCTTAGGGATCACGAGTGTCTAGTTCTTCATCACCAATGTTTTCATCCTCTCTCCCCCTTCTTCTCTCTCCTTGTTTTAATTTCTCATTAAGAATGTAATTTTATGATTTCTTCTTGTTCACTTAAGTGACCTTGAATTAAACAATATAATATTCCTTTTTCAATAATAAGAAAAATAATCACTTCCTAGGAATATGAAAGGTCACAAGTGATGAAGATAGGTGAAAATTCATGTGGGGGTAGATGAAGAGACATGTTTGTAATGTTATAAATTAGAATGGCTTCTCCATTCCAAAGGGTTGGAAATTTTTGATTGAATGTATGTTGTTGAGATTATCACTTCTACATCAAGCAATAAAAGCTCTAATTTTTCTATTTCTTTGCTCATATTACTCTCGCTTTGTCTCTCTCTACTTTCCAACTTTATAAGCATGGTAATTTTGCATAACCAAGAAAGGTATATGAATCTTTTATAAATGAATAAATGGAATTTTGTGTCTATGAATTATTATGTCTTATCATTTTTGCATTATTGTGTTATTTTAATTAAATGTAAATTTACTTGATTATCGTATTTGATTTCTCTAAGCCTAGTCACAATAGTAACCCTCTTTGTCCTTATTTCCATAACTCACCTTTTAATTTAACAAAAATAGAGGAATTATGCTAAACCCTAATATTTCATAGTAACTGATGTAAACTATGATAAGAAATTGTTGTAATATAGATGATACAAGCAATAAGCTATAAAACCCTAAGTGCAAGAGAGGGAAAGAATGACTTAGTTGATTTCTCACTATTCCTAGAACTGTTTTGGGATGGAAAAATGATGAATGGGAAGGGTAGACTATCAAAATCGTACACCATAAATTCTTGAAATGTGAGATGAATTCAGACCAGGGCACCTGGACAGGGTCAGGGTTTCCTAGGTGCCAAATTCTTCTTCTGGGCCCCTGTGACTACGCAGAAGCTCAGAACCTGATTTTTATGGTGTCACACAAATGTCACTGGTAGTAGTTTTTGGTCACCTATATGTCACACTATGATCACATAATTTTATGTAACCTACAAAGATATGATGACCTATAAAACCCTCAAACTATATCAAATCCCAAAAAGAAAATATGTAATATCGAGAGTTAGACTAACCTCGGTGATCACTCGACCGAGTGAACTTACGACAAAAGTATGCACTACATCTCAGACTTTGTGTATTTCTTGTGCATGTGTGATAGAATTTTTCCCTAGGAATCCCTTGTGTAAGTGCACATGATATCGAGTAGTATCTAGATATACCAACGTAAATAGATGCGTGAATGGAAAAATGAACTTCCCCTTCCTATAAAGTGTATGCAGAAAAATATAGTCCTTTTTCCTTGTATGAGGGCTATATAGATGCCTTTGATGCTCTTATATGCCTTTGGATGCAACCTTAGGTGATGATAATAAATTCTTAGAGATTGGTCCTTTATTTTGGTCATATAACTTTGTATTTATATGATTCCTTTGGTTGAATTTCATAATTGACAACTGGAAGGCCAACCCATAAGAAAATAAGATGCCCAAAATATAAAAGAGACCCAAAAGAAGTGAGTAAGATAGAAAAGGGTCAAGAGTTCCTAGAAGGAAAAGGGCTCTTGGGCACTAACATCCTTCCTAGGTGCTAGTTTCTAAAGTCATAAAATATAAGTAAGTGAAATACCAACTGGGATGTAGGGTGTAAAATGCTAGAAAGAAGACAAGAAATAAAGAAAAGAGGCCAAAGATAGTTGTCAATTAGTAGTTTTCTTGCTTAGGAATCATATGAATGCAAGTATGCTTTTATGACCTAGAAATGTACCCAAGTGCATGATTTTATGTCTAAAATCCTAGACTAAACATGCCAAGGGACCAGGATAGAAGGATGTGTAGAAAGGGAAATCCTAAGCTAAGGAAGGTGATAGCACCAAAGGAAAGGGTCGATCTCTCTCCACGAGGGGAAAGGAGAGGAGGGCGCGAGAGAAGAGGGTGGGATGACGATGTGCACCATAGATCAACATGTGGGCTTGGCCTTCCAATGCATGCACAACACATGAACATGGGGACTACAAGCAAGAATATGCACAACATGCCTAGAAAATGCAAACAAGAGAGGTGAGATGCAATGAAAATGAGAAAGGGAAGACAAGAGTTCCACAAAACATGATTTTATTGCTTAAGGGATGCACAATCATTTACATTCATGGTAAGGAGGTGAGAATACATTACAGAGACCATGCCAAGGTCTGAAACCCATGGGAAGTCAGCCACCATTTTGGCATGGTGTCGTTACAAAATAGAGAGGGATCCTTTTTACAAAGTAGAACTCTGCTATTTATAAGAAGAAGGAGAGAAGAGAAGGAGAAAGAGAGGGAAACTCATGGATTCAAATCTTCAACCACCAACAACAAGTGATAAATGCCTACAAATCCACCTACAAGGCTATTAGATGCACTTCCCCATGTCTATTTGGCATGTAGAAGAAGGAAGAAGGAAAGATTTGATGAAATCTGGTGGTTGAGGTCGATTAGATGTGTGCATTGATGATCAAAAAGATGTTTCCTATTTTCCACCTACCAAATCCCACCTAAATTTGATTTTGAAAATTCCAATGTGTAGCTGATGTCAGCAACTTTCAAATGAGACCAGGGTGCATGGGAATATGAGAGCTCTATAGAAAAAGTTATGGTTGTCGAAAGTCTATAGAGTCACTTGACATGTAATGACATGTGGCGCATGTGCACATGATTGATTGATTGAAGGAAAATGGCCAACTATTCATTTGATTTTGTTTTTTTGCCATGTGTCACACACCGGTTGGTTGTCCAGATTTGGTGCCCTTGGCATGCTTTGATAGGTTGTGCATGTAGCACACTCAAGTCTAATAGATGATGATGGCATGGCATGATGAATGGCAAGAAGAAGGTGTAAGGCAAGCAAAGAAAAAAGAAGTGCAGAAAAGGAAAATGGGAAGGGAAGGTGGACAGTGAGGTGCACACAGGAGGAATAGGAGAATACTTGTAGGGGACAAGTATGGGGAAGGGGTGTGAGCATTCAACTAAGGAAGGGAGCATGGACATAAGAAAAAAAAAAGGCACGTGAAGGAGCAAAGTGTATAGTAAGTGCATGCAAGCGCAAGAGAGGAATGTCAAGGACTTAGCCATTTTGGAAGAAAAATTTGCAAAGAGGTGTGTGCAAGGAGTGACACATGAAGAAAGAAGGAAAGAAAGCAGGTATGCAGGAGGAAGGTGCAAAGGGGAAATGGAAAAGGAGATAACAGAATAGAGAGAAGAAGAGAAGTAAGGAAGGAAATAAGGCATGTAAGGTGCAAGAAGAACTACAACCAACAAATTGTGTCAAAAGAGCAATCTTGAGTGTGTGTAACCTGAAATGTGAAACATCAAAGTTAGAATGAAAATATAAGTTATCCAAATAACTAGGAGAGTTATTTGGATAATAGTTTTGGTGACTTTTGGGGGCCATCTACCTACTAGATGAAGAGACCAAGTAGCCTTAGAAGTCCATTGGGCATGGAGTCAAGTGCTAAACTTGAAGATCTGATCTACAACTTGAAGAACATCCCTGAAGTCACTTACAACTTTGTCTGAACTCTGAACTAAACTATTGCTCTCATATGAAGATATTCTAAATTGGATTGATGAGAGTGAAAATCTATGCATTGACCATTGGAATTGCCTCTACCAAAATTGAACTGTCATCCCAGAAGCAACAAAAAGGGGTGCATGGGGCAAGGTGCAAAAGAAAGGAAAGGCACCAGAGGGAGCATGCCAAAATAAAGCACAACACTATGTACAAAATATGAAAATCATACATGTCCCAAAGGGAACATGCAGAGTGTGCATGAGCACTTTTTTTACTGAAAGAAAACCTAAACTAACCTACTCTAACCAGAGGCAAAGGGTGCTCAAGTAAAACCTACAACAAGTAGGGAGAAGTAGCTTCCCTTCCTCACAAATTGTGACCATGTAATTGATTTGGTGTTGAACATGGTTGGAAACAAGAGTGAAAAACCAACTTGCAGATGGTGTTTCACCCTCCTCAAAGTATCAACAAATAAATATATACCTCTTGAAGTTGTTTTGTGCTTGGATTTGGGAGGCACTGTTGTTGACCTTTGGCATGCGTTGAAGCTCAACCTCATGCTCTAAAGTGAGCATGACCGGTGGAAACTCTATCTTTGGCTCTAGACTAGCCAGATATCTGATTGGGCATGGTCTGATCCTTGTGATTTTCCCATTACTTTGAAGCTCAATCCCACAGATGGGATTTTCTTGCAGACTCTCCTTTTGAAGGTGTGCTTGCAGGTTGGGTCACACAAAGCTGGGGGTGCATGATGGTTCTACCTCTACAAGCAACTCAGTCTCTCCTTCAAAACTGTGCCCTCTAGAACTAACTGATTTTCTTTTAAAACAATGCACCCGTATGATTTCCTCTTCCCATTGGAGTCACATGAGTCATGTCATTCTTCAATTGTTCTTGTACATTCATCGAACATGATGACATTGGTTGGGAAAGGGTGCATTGGTAGGGGGTTGTTCATTTATGGTATAGATTAGATAGAGGGGACTTAGAAGGAGATGGGAGGATGGGGGAATGGAAGGAAGATGGAGGAGGAAGTGCATGCACAGAAGGAGTGGAAGCAAGTGTGAAGAGGGTGATGGAAGAGAAATGAAGGTGAGAGGATGGAGGAGGGGAATTCTCAATGGGGGAAAGTGTGCAAGAAGTTGGGAACACACAATAGGATGAGATGATGTAAGTTGTGCATGGAGGAGTGGGAGGGTTGTAAGATGGTAGTGTAGGGTTTCCCCATTGATAGGTTTTCCACGTGCACTAGATTTTTGAGCCTCCATTTCTTCCACCCACTTTGTAATCTGGGGCAACATCTTAGTGATAAAGTGTAGCTTTTATTGGGTGTTAAACCAGCCTGGTACAAGGCCGACCCATGGACAAGGGACCTTGTAGCCAACTTTAGCTACCTTTATGGAGCACTTTGACTTGAGTTGCATCATGTCCATCTCCATCTTTTGCACCTACCTCTCAAAATCAGCTTCAGCCATGGATTTTCCACCATCATCTGCATAAAACTTGTTCTTCATAAACATTTTGGTTAGAAAAAAACCATACATATCAGTGGGAGGTGGGTTATATGCATATTCAGGATAATGGGGCTTATAAAACTGATTTGGAGGAGGATTTTGAAACTGTGGGATGGAGAAAAATAGCTCTGCTATTGCAAATGAGAATTCCATGAAGGGAAAGAAGTCATGATTGCACAACTTCAAAAGAGGAAGGTGGAATGATGGAAGAAGGAAAATGAATGAAAAAGGAGGGGGAGACTAGTTTATGAATGAAATAATGGGTGTGTTTGGATTAGTGGAGTCACCAGATGTGTTGAAAAATGCCTCCAAAGGTTGGATCTCAAAAAACACATCAAACTTGTTGAGATGAAGATGTAAAGCTCTTCACTCTTGTCCCACCGGGCATGTGCTAAAAACTGTTGGTCATTCAAACATGCACCCGCATCTCGGATCTAGAAGAACCGAGTTGTTTGAGACAACAATGGAACCATCTCCAAGTTGTGGGACCTTGCGCACTTGAGATGGATCTCAGAGAAGGTTGGTTCCTCTACCTACCTCTAACGCTACTTGCTACTCCTAATGCTGAAAGAAAATCCTAGACTAAACATGCCAAGGGACCAAGGATAGAAGGATGTGTAGAAAGGGGAAATCCTAAGCTAAGGAAGGTGATAAGCACTAGGGAAAGGGTCGATCTCTCTCCATGAGTGGTGAAGGAAAGGAAAAGAGAGGTGTGAGAGAGAGGGGGATGGCATGCACACCACAGATCAACACATGGGCTCGGCCTTCCAGCACACACAACACATGAACATGGGGACTGCAAGCAAAGGGAATACACACAACATGCCAAAAATGCAAACAGAGAGGTGAGATGCAATGAAAATGAGAAAGGGAAGACAAGAGTTCCACAAAACATGATTTTATTGCTTAAGGGACACACATCATTTACATTCATGAAAGGAGGTGAGAATACATTGTAGAGACCATGCCAAGGTCTGAAACCCATGGGAAGTGGCCACCATTTTGGCATGGTGTCATTACAACAGAGAGGGATCCTTTTTACAAAGAAAAAATTTGTTATTTATAGAAGAAGAAGAGAGAAGAGAAGGAGAAAGAGAGGGAAACTGGATTCAAATCTTCAACCACCAACAACAAGTGATAAATGCCTACAAATCCACCTGCAAGGCTATCAGATGCACTTCCCCATGTCTATTTGGCATGTAGAAGAAGGAAGAAGGCAAGATCTGATGAAATCTGGTGGTTGAGGTTGATTAGATGTGTGCATTGATGATCAAAAGATGTTTCCTATTTTCCACCTACCAAATCCCACCTAAATTTGAATTTTGAAAAGTCCAACATGTAGCTTGATGTCAGCATCTTTCAAATGAGACCTAGCGCATGGGAATCGATCACTCTCTGTAGTAGAAGTTATGGCTATCAAAAGTCTACAGGTCACTCTGACATGCAATGACATGTGGCGCGCATGCTGATTGACTGAAGAAGGAAATCGCCAACTATTCATTTGATTTTTCTTTTCTACCATGTGTCATGCACCATTGGTTGGTTGTCTAGATTTGGTGCCCTATTGGTGCACTTTGATAGGTTGCATGTAGCACACTCAAGTCTGATGAAAGATGATGTGGCACAATGATGATGTAGAAGGCAAAAGAAGGCAGTGAAAAAGTGGGAAGCAAAGTAAAAGGGAAAGGGGAAAAAGGGAAGGAAGGCATGCATAGGTGTGCATGTAGGAGGAATAGGAGAATACTTGTAGGGGACAAGTATGGGGAAGGGCATGAGCATTCAACTAAAGGAAGGGCACATGGCAAGAGAAAAAAAGGGGGTGCATGAGGAGCTAAGTGTATGCAAGTGCGCAAGAGGAATGCCAGGGACTTAGCCATTTTGGAAGGCAATTCTATAGAGGTGTGTGCAAGGAGTGTGTGACATGATAGGAAAGAAAGTGGGGTGTGCAGGAGGAAGGTACAAGGGGAAATGGAAGGAGATAGAATAATGCAAAGGAATGGGGAAGAAAGGAAGGAAGCAAAGTGTGAGCATGTGGAAGAACTACAACCACACAAGGTGTGCCAAGTGAGCAAGCTTGAGTGCGTGCAACCTGAAATGTGAAACATCGACACAGGTGCCTATGACCTCTCTTTACATTACTCTCCCCTTTTGGGCATCTTTTTCCTTATGGTTTTGTCTTCCAGGATGTTAATTACAAAATTAAACTAAGGGAATCATATAAATATAAATATGTGACCATAATAAAGGACCAATCTCCAACCATTTATTACTACCACCTAAGGTTGCATCCAAAGGCATTTCAAAGAGCATCAAAGCATCCATATAGATTCATTAAAGTGATAAGGGACTGCATTTTCTACATACATGCATAGGATGGGAAGTTCATTTTGGCATCCACGCATCTATCTACCTCACTACATCTAGTTCTTTCTTGTTATCAAGTGCATCTTACACAAGAACCACTTAGGGCACGATTCTTGCACACACGCACAAGAACTACATGGATTCTGAAATGTACTGCAATGCTCAATCGTAACTTCACTTAGTTGGGTGATTGTCAAGGTTAGTTTGACTCCATATTTACATCTTTTTATTTTTAGGATTTGATGTGTTTTGGGGTTTTGTAGGTCATCTTTCTCTTTGTATGTTACAAGTGAAATATGCGGGCATAGTGCGACACACATGCAATCAACAAAAAAGATTGGTGAGCATTTTGTGACACATTAAAAATCATTTTTTGAGTTCTTCCATAGTCATGGGAGTCAGAACTAGTCTCCAAAGCACCCCTGGCCTAATCCAAGTTCCCTATTTTATGCATATCTGGTAGTCACATAATTTTCAAAGCACAATTGCGATAATTTCCTTCATTTTTTCATCAACTATCTCGTCTAAAACTCTTTGGAATTAATTACAAAATCAGCTAAGTATTTATCCCTTCTCTTGTACCTAGGTTTCATAGCTTATTGCTTAGGTCATATTTTTACTTTTTGCTTCATTTATTGCATGTGACTACGAAATATCGGGGTTTTACAAAAAAAATTTTTTTAAATAAAATGTAGGGTTGCTTCTTATTACATATTAAGGATAAACTTGCAAAATAAGAGTGAAAGAGTAATTAAAGTCATGTATTATGAAAACTATGTAAAAGTATGCAAATGTGTGTAAAAGTAGTAAAAAATAAAGTGTGCCTGATCCATGAAGGGTAAAAAGGATGAAAAATGTCCTAAAATATTGTAGAAGAGTGATTTTTTTGAGTGATCTCATGCCAAGAATGATTTTTTGGGTAATCTCACACCAAGAATGAGTTTCTTGGGTGATCTCACGCCAAGTGTGAGTTTTTTAGGCTATCGCATGCCACGGAAAAAGAGTGTTGGGGGGAGAGGTTTATTTTAACTCTCCTTCCATGATTTTTTCCCAAGTTTATACACCACTGTAGATGGTTTGATCCATGTTGTCAGAGATTTACCATATTATTTATGTATTTGTTCAGTGTAGAAAATGGAGAAAGAATGCATTTTGCTTATTGTAGGATTTTGCCTATACTGTGAAAACTACTTTGTGAACTACTATAAACTGTATTGATATGAGAAAATAGTTGTATCTTCCCCAGAACATATGCACATGGGAGATGTCAGGAGTTCCCAGGAACTAGTGTTTGTATCTGAGCACTAGAGTTTGTGTTGAATTGAGGACCCAAGTCAGATTTTGGGCAATTTTTGTAACTATATTTTGTTTGGTTTCTGTGTTGAGAACTATATTGTATTGTATCTCGAGCTATTATATGGGGTGACTAATTTACCCAATGTATGTCCCCCTCATTTGGGGTGCATACGACGTCACTAAGAGCATGCGGTGTAAAGGAGATGACCTGAAACTAATCTGAGATGGCTAGTAACATGTGTTATTTAAAAAGTAGCAAGCCTATAATGGAAGATAAATTATTTAAGAAAGTAAGTATGATAGATCGTGAAAAGTAGGTTTCATACATGGTACATTGCTTACAATGTCATAAGATAATCAAGGCCAAAGTGGTTGTTTGTCATAAAACTTACACCAATGTCCTAGATCTGGAAGAACTGAGTCATTTCTCAACAATGGAACCTTCCCCAAGTTGTGGTACCTTTCACTCTTGGGACAAATCTCCAGAAAAGGTTGGTTCCTCTATCTAATTCTACTGCTACTCCTACTCCTAGTGCTGAAAGAAAAAACTTAACTAACAATGCCAAGGGACCAGGGATAGAAGGATAACATGAATGGAAAATACACTAGAAGGCAATAACACTAGAAAAGAGGGATGAACACTATCTGTTTAGAGTGAAAATGAAAGGAAATGTGTGAAAGAAGGCTAGGCACATGTAGCACTACTAAAACATATTTACCAACTCAGTTTCATGGAACACAACTAAATAAGGAGTCAGTAAGGATGTAAAATGGCACAATGAGCACGCAATGCAAAATAAAAGGTAAGAAGAAGGAATGAAAACATGTTAGGATAGATAATAGTCACAAAACGATGCTTCTATTACTTCCAAAAATGCACAGAGCTGTTACAATGGTGAAAGAGGCCAATATCCACATGCAAGAGCCAGATCTAGAGGTCTGCGACTCAAAATATAGAAAATATGAAGTCCTTAGTGAAATGCATAAGGATCCAAAAATTTCCAACATTAATAATGAGCCCAACTCTTACATTTATAGATGAATCCATGGAAGAAGAAGAGAAGGAGGAAAACCTAAATTTGAAATACAACCACCAACAAGAAGCATTTAATGTTTACAAATCTATCAAATATGTTTCCCCAAGTCTATTTGGCATGTTGTATAAGGAAGGAGGGTGTATCATATAAAATTTGGTGGTTGAAGAAATCAGATATTCTCATTAATGCCCAAAAGATGTTTTCTATTTCTCACCTACCAAATCTACCAAGAATTTGAATTTGAATGTTTAGCATTATAGCCCATGTCAAAGCAACTATTGATTAAGACTAGGTGCATGTCAATCGGAGCTATGTAGAAAAATATATGGATTGAGAAGATGTCAAAGCCATCTAGGCACGTAAGACATGTGGCACGAGTGGATTGACTAAAGAAATCAGCCAATTGTTCATTTGATTTGTCATTTCTACCACATTTCATTCATTAGTTAGTTGTTAGGATTCACTTCCTGTTGGCGTGCTTTGATAAGTTTCTTGTGGCACACTCAAGCATGCCAGAATGATGTGGCATGGAATGGTGGAGAGGAGGCTGTGAAGCTATGTGCATAGAAGAATGAGGCACTGGGAAGAAGACAGAAGGGAGGCATGTGCATCACATGTAAGGAAATAAGGAAAACTATTGAGCGGAGAAAGCATGGTCAAGGCACAACTATTACAAAGTAATGTGTGGGCGTGCACGAGGGCTAGGGACTTAGCTGATTGAAGCAAGTGTGAGGTGTATGCGCAGGGTGAATAGCTACTAGGAAGAAGGCGGACACGAGAGGATGCATGTAAGGGAGGAGTGGAACAAAGAGGAAAAGGAAAATGAAAGGGGAGAAGGTGAATCATCTTTGGGAAATTCATCCAAGGAATGTGACAATTAAACTTGAGCACACATAACCTTGTAATGAAGAGCTTAGAGCCAGAAGATGTATACAAGTCTAAATAACTAGGATATTTATTTGGATAGCAGGTGACCAAAAGCATACATTTTGCATTCAAGACAAATGGAATAGCCCACAAACATTAGCATACAATGGAAATCAATGGAAAACATTATCAAGCAAAGTATCAGACAACCATGGTGGAAAATAATCCTACAAAGAAAATTTTGCACATTAATCACCCGTTAACATGTTAGAAAGATAAAAAGTATGTCAAAGCATGTATGTGTTAATGGAATAAGTAGTGTGTAAGGAAAAATAGGAAGTAGTATAAAATGAAAAAATAGCACCTATAGTGTGTAAGAAAGAAATGTAGATGCCCCGGGAGCCTCGAAGAGACTCGGTAAGAGGTACATGATAAGCATCACCACATCATTTAAAGATATGTAATATGTATACATTCACAACTAGAGAACAAGTGAAGCGAGTATATAGAAAAGATAATGACATACAAGGTATATGTCTAACATAGTAAGCAAATTATAACATGTAACTAGTATATGCAAGAAAAGAGTAGACACAACCAAGATATGCGGTATGTTGTGAGTGTGAATGGGATGAAATTGTATGTATTGTGAATGTGATAGGAGTAGAATTCCCCTAGTGGATTTGTATGAGTATGAGATGAGGTTCATTTATTAAATACCCCTCAATAATCAAGAATGAACCATAAAACAAGAGTTTGTCATCGGTAAATGGTTGGATAGTATGCACTAGAAATATATTATCAATGAAGCATAGAGCATAAAGAGCTAATGATGTGAGGTTCATTTCAAATTTAGACCCTCAGCAATCGAGTATGAACCTTGGAACTAGAGTGTGTCATAATGTAGTATGATGTATGATAATGGAATGCTAGAAATATGTATCGTGAAGCACAGAGGATGAAATGTGTAGTGTGTGAGGTTCATGGATATACTATGCCCACAACATTAAAGTGTGAACCTTAGAAAAAGAGTGCATCATATGGTAATAACAATACAAGTTGTGTAAGATTAATGCTTAGAAATAGAAATTTTGAAGCATGGATTGTAATAATAGAAATGGGAGACACCTAAGAATGCTAGGAGGAGTGGGAATGAGTTTGATACCCCCAAGTGTATGATGTAGAGAAGAATCAAGTAAGATCATCTAAGATATCATCATTGTCATGGTCGAAGGAAAATGGATAAGCATCGGATACATGGTAGCGATAGTATGGGGTTGATCATGTAAATAGTTATTACGGTGTAAATTATACATGCCCATTGTGTATTCTTCATCAGTGAAAGGTGGTAGTGGAAAACCATGTGTATACTAACGAGTAATGTTTTTTTATACGTAATAAATTAATCATTACAAATAGAAACACCGAAAAATGAATGGGAAATGTGATATCAATATGATTAGGATCCAAAGTGCCACCAATGTAGTCAAGCCAAGACTGCCCAAGTGTAAGTGGAGAAGTGTGAGAAGTGCGTGCAAAAATATTGATAGATGGAAGACATGGAGGTGATAAGAAGCGAGTAATGTGAACATATCCGTGATAGAGGTGAGGAGAATGAGGTGGAGGGAGGAGATTAGCAAGTGTGAATCCAAGCCAAGATAATTCATTTTGCATGTAAATAGTGTCGTAAGCGGGTGGGATCGAATGGAATGTGTGGCCGGTAAGAATTATGTATGAAAAACATACATGTAAAAGGAGGTAATGCCAATGTAGAGGACTCTTAGATATGAGGTGGTATGACATCCAATGTATGGACAGACCCCTGAAAAAGTATCATAGCATTAGTGGAAGGAGGGGGTTTCTTGAATTGATATTCACTAGGGCCAATAGCAATGAAAGTATCATTGAAGTATGACTCATCAATCTTGATAGGAGTAAAGTTAATATTACGCAATGTGTCATCATTAATCTCTACGACATCAACCTCATCATTAGAATAATCAGTGTTTGCATTATCATGTTGAATAGAAGTATCAAGGATATTGAGAGGAACATAGCTAGAATTAGGAGAGATAGAAGTCTCGCGGGTGGAATGGTGGTGGTGATTGGAGTAGACAATTTGGCTGAAATGATAGATTGTGTAAGTGGGAATGGAAGGTATGCTTACAAAGGTGGAAGAAGGTTGTGAAGCACTATATTGACCAATATCATATGTACCAATATTGTTATATGGAATAGGTGGTTATGGTGGAATAAGCATAGAAATAACGGGTCTATGCGACGAGTAACTTGAATGGGTCGGGGGCCAACATCAATGGTATGTTCATAACCATTATGTAATAATTTAACGCACCAATGAACTATAGATGGGATAACATGCATTGCATGAATCTAGGGTCTACCTCGCAATATATTAAACCAAAATAAGACATCAATAATGAATAATACCGTAGGAACAATCTTAGGCCCAACTTGTATAGGTAATGTGATATTTCCTAGCATGTGCGAGTAGTGGAATCATAGCCACGAATGAGAGTGGAATTTTTAGTAATTATATTTTCAGTAATTCCAATTTACTTGAGAAGGAAGTGATCACATAGATTTATTGCATAATCATTTTGAATTAGTACACTCTTGACACAAATGACTCTGATAATGGAGGTGATAAGAAAAGGTGCAAATGCATTATCAACAAAGAAAGGGTGGTATATCCTCATCACTAAATGATATAGCATGTGGCATATTTTTGAGAGACTAAATAAGATGTGTGAAGGCCACCGGTGAGTTATTACTTTCAATGTGGATTGAACGAAGGGAAGCCTCTAATGTATGACAAAAATTAGGTGCACTACGCAAGAGATCATAAAGAGAATTTTTTTAGACTATTCTTGAGCTTCTCAATGATGTCATAACCCTTAGAGGTGGTGGTGGGAACTGTGGAAGTAATGGGTGGTGGAACAGAGGTTAGTGGATCTATAGGAGGATGAGTGTGGTGAGTGGTGACTACATTGATGGTTAAATAAGCCATAGGAGTAATGAAACGGGGAGGATGTTGATTATGAACTTACATAAAATCAATAGTGGTAGTAACCATGCCAAAAACCTTAGTTGGGGTGAAAGAAGGATAAGAAGATTGATCCATGAATTGAGAAGAAGAAGAAATATTTTGATACATACTCAGAAGGTAGGGTTTGAATGGTTGGGTTCACCAAATTATTTAATAAAAATAGTGGAATTATGTTAAACCTTAATATTGCATATTAATAGATGTATAATATTATAAGAAAGCTGTTGGAATAGAGATGACATAAGCAATAATCCATAAAAATCTAAGTGCAAGAGAGGGAAATAATGACTTAGTTGATTTTATACTATTCCCGGAACTAATCTAGGTAAGAAAACCGGTGAACGGGAAGGTCGAATGTCATGATTGTGGCACCACAAATTCTAGAAGCGTCGGATGTAGCCGAGATCGGGGTGCCTAAGTACGCTTACAGGTGCATGTGGATCTGCATAGGAGCTCGAAACCTAATTTTTCTGGTGTCACACAAATGTCATTGGTAGTTGTTTTTGGTTACCTATATGTTACACTATGATTGCAAAATTCTACTGTAAAATGTAAAGAGATGATGACCTGCAAAACCCTTAAAGTACATCAAATCCCAAAAAAGAAAAGATGCAATATGGAGAATCAAACTGACCCCACTGGTCACTCGACTGAGTGAACTTACGACAAAGCATTGCACTACATCTCATAATCCATGTAGTTCTTGTGCATGTGTGATAAATCATTCCTTAAGAATCCCTTGTGTAAGTGCATATGATAGCAAGTAGTAGTTTGATGTACCAATGTAAATATATGTGTGGATGGAAAAATGAACTTCCCCTTCCTATAAAGTGTATGTAGAAAATATAGTCCCTTATCCCTTGTATGAGTGTTATATGGATTCCTTTGATGCTCTTAGATGTCTTTGGATGTAACCTTAGGTGATGATAATAGATGCTTAGAGCTTGGTCCTTTATTTTAGTCACATAACTTTGTATTTATATGATTCCTTTGGTTGAATTTTTTAATTGAAAACTAGAAGGCTGACCCATAAGAAAATAAGATGCCCATAAGATAAAAGAGACCCAAAATAAGTGAGTAAGATAGAAAAGGGTCAAGGGCACCCATAAGGACAAGGATGCTTCGCCACTAGTATCCTTTATGGGAATTGGTGTCGAAGTCATGAAATATAAATAAAATATTGAATAGGTTGTAGGGTGTAAAATACCATAAAGAAGACAAGAGCCAAAGATAGCTATCAATTACTAGTTTTCTCTCTTAGGAATCATATGAATGTAAGTATGCTTTTGGGACCTAAAAATGTACCCAAGTGTGTGATTTTGTGTCTACACCTTTACCTCTCTCCATTGAAAATCCCTCCCTTGTACCTCATACAAGAATTTATCATAGGTTTAGTGGAGTATTACTATGTGATCCCTAACCTATTTTCCACCCCACATAATTAGGTTATTTTACATTCAATAATGGGAGCCTACCCATACACAAGAAGGAGAGGCTTAGCCCTGTGACCATTGTTGAAAACTCAATAATTTTTAACACAAAAAATTATTTCTCTAAGACTCGGTTTCCACTAATTACCTCTTATTCCTAGCAATATATTTAGAGAAAGAATGCCCCTTGGTCACATTGGTAATAAAAGGGGTCTTAACTTTCATCTATTGTACAAATTTTCTTTGTTTAGCAAATTATGGTGGAGTTATCTTCTTATTTGAAATAGAAAAACCCTCTTAATAGTATCATCACTCATATTTTCATTCTTCTCAAGTGAAGCCTCTTTGGGATCTCTTTTATACTTGAATCATTTTGGTTTCTCAAGTTATAATTACTTTTCATCTTAGAATGTGTAGCATTATTGAGAGATGAATATCTTCCTGGATGGTCTCCCATCATTGTAAAACACAATAATCATTTGAGATCTTAAGTATTCAAAATCATGTATTGGCATCTCATAGGTTTGTGCTACATAGATTGAATCTTCACTACAATCAAGTATATAAATAGATTCTAAACTTTCTTGATCACATGAGAAAAATAAGTACTAATTAAAGCAAGCATACAAGAAGGATGAGGTAGAAAATATTCATCACACCAAGTTGATTCTTCAAGTTATTTTATTTCATTAGTATTAGCAGAAAGGGGGTCAGATGTTTCTTTTTCACTTCCTCAATATTCATGCATTCCTTCTATGTGAAGATGTCTCTACCCTTTCTCAAAAATTTTATCCTATGTAGTCCCTCTATCTTAATCATGTGGTTTTTCATTTACGTATTATTTGTTTTGGATTGGAGATAATCCTTTCTCACTTCAAGCCACTTTAAAAGAAAACTCCTTCATAGCCCCCATCATCTTGTCTAATTTCTCATGAATGCTCAATGAGGTACTAGGAAAACTCTTCTAAGTTAGTGGGAGGAGTTTCACATCAACTCTTTTAGATGGATTTCTAGCATCTCCGATATTTTTCTTAGTGTTAATTTCATAGTGTATGCTTGTTTAAAATTAATTAGGCATTTATCTCTAGGATAGAAGCCAATTTTAGCATTAAAAGCTTCATAATATTTTTGGGCATGCTAAATTGGTAGGCCTGACATTTTTGGTACTCTCCTCATGAATTTGGTAAATATATAATTGAAATTCTAGACATATTCATAATTATGGTTCTTGAGGCTCTCAAATTCACTGATCATAAGTCTAGGATCAATTATATCACCAAATTCTAACTTAAAATATCTTATCATATCGTGTCAAGAATCAATATTCCCATTAGACAATGTTTCAAACTAGACACGAGCATTTTCTTCTAAAGTATGAATAAATAGTTTGATAACAACATCCTCATAAATAATATCATAGTCACCAATCAGATTAGTAAATACTCTCATGTTTCGATCATCTAAGATTGAATCATTTCCTTTTAAACTTAGGTAGTATCCTTCTAATGTTTGTTGGGACCTCATTAGAGTATCCTTACATATTAGAGAAATCAATATGTCCGAATCTATTTACTTCTAGAAAAGGGAAAGGATATCTCATATTACATCCAAAGTTATTTAGGTTACATTCATTCCCAACCATGTTATGATTAATAAATGGCTGATTTGTCTCGGGAAGTTGATTTGGAAGTGGAGTATTATAAAGAACAATATGAGTGAAAGGATCTTGTGTTGGTTCTTTTTTTAATTCTTTAAGAGGATTTTGGGTTAGTTTAGTAAATTAAGGGGAAAAAACTCTTTGAATTAAAGTTTTAATTGAGACACATTTTTTCTTACAATTATAGGGAGAAAAAGTCATGATATTTACTAAATGCGGGAGTTTTACTCATACTTACATAGATGGAAGGAGAGTAGACTATATGACTGATTTTTACTTAATGATTCAGATAAATCAAAAGATGAATCATAATTATCTACAATGCTCTTAAAAATATATATCCATAATTTAAAGGGGACAAAAAAGTATACTCAAAATTTTGGGGATGAGATACACCTCGCCCTTGTATAAGCTTCAATATCTACTTCTCCTTGATTGTTTATTTCACTGGTGGAATTTCTAGATGACTTTTTGATGCATTTTTTTAAGGCATAACATAGCCCCTCATATTTTGTAAATTTAAGGTCAGAAGAAGTAATAAAAGGTAAAGGAACAACAAATTGATAAAGAATTGACAAATATATAGGCTAACTAGTTTAAAAAATAAAGGGAGTCACCAATACCTCAAAAGTATACATATTTAAAACACATAGACTTTATATCTACTGTACTTGTGAAAATATCAGCAACATAATATGATCTCTTTACTCAAATTTCAAAATGCAATGAGTAAAATCACATAGACCACAAATAACACTAAAATTCTCACAAAGAAGACTACAATAGACATTGATTTGGTGATAAATAGTGCAAATAAACTTTATGTAGTATAGAGACTAAAAAATCCAAGGAACGTAAATAATGGTAAGCTAAAGCTAAATTGGCACATCCCCGACAACATAACCAATTTGTTAGCTCTAAAATATGTTTTAAGGTACACATGAGTGAAGAGAGTGGGATAGGTCATTGTAGTTGGAAACTTTTTCACTAATTAAGGGCATATTTAAGGTCAACAAATAGGAAGGTGGTTAACTTCCTACTCTTTAGGCTTTGTGGAACCTAGGAGAGAGACCTTGCAACAAACCAAACTATGTCAAATGATAAATTTAATGAAATTACAATACAACATACCTAGATAAGAAGTCTAATGACTATGATTTTCCACCAAATTTGTTGTCATTATAAATAAGAATCACAAATATACCTAATACTTTGAAAATATTTCAAATAAACAAATTAAAATGATAAAGATACTCATGATCTATAAGTTATTGATCTTTAGACAAGTATAATAATCAAAGGAAGCTTATAAACATGAATCTAGAGTTACAATGCTTCAAACCTTAAATGATTTAGAAAGATAAATTTATATTTTAGTAAGTTACATGGTTCAATGAAAATATCAACAAAAAATAGTGGTCAGATGAACTATAATTAGTTTTTGAATCCATTAGGCAAAGAGTCTCTATAATTTAAATGAAATGAGTTAATGACAACCAATAAAGGAAAACAATCTACATGATTCACGCACACTTCACCATTAATTCAAACATATAATGAGATGATCCTACATAAACCCCTCATTATTCATCGTAAAATAATATCACATTAATGACAATACACTTCGATATTGAAATGAATGCATAAAATACAAAGAAGTGAAATCATGCAAGGATTTTATAAATCAACACTTACAAATGCCTACAAAAATTAGAAAAATACCTCATAACAAAACAATAATCTCCACATTCAATTCCTTCTAATAAATCTACAAAACTTTCTCAACATCATATGATATTTTCTCTTTGAACCAAGAAAGGATACCATTAACCAATCGCTCAGAAAACTAGGAAATAAAATGCTAAATTAGGACAACCAAGTTTTCTCATGAGATTAAATACCTCGATGAAGGATTTCTCCTCCAACTTATATAATTTCCTTTATAGAAGTTGAAAGAAAAGTTACTCATCATATTCCTCCATAATGAATCAGAGGTTGAGGAGGATCCATTGCAGTCTAGGTGAAAACAAACCATCCACCAATGAATGAAGAGATATGAGAAAGCTTATATCACTCTTAGCAAATCAACATGGAAAAAAACACAAGTATTACCTAGAGGTAAGCCAATTTTATCATAAAATTGGTCCTTGAAAAATAAAAATAAAAATAGAGATCCATGGAGAAATCCCATGTGCACCCTTAAAATAAAGAAAATAGATGTAGATGAGGTTTTCATTGGTTTGAGAAGATCTTGATTTCACTTTTGGACCAATGTGAAAGTTTATCTATTTTATTTACAATTTGTTTAACTCTTCATTATATTTTGGTACAGAAAATAAGGGAAAGATAGCTCAAAGGCATTTTATCAAAGAAATGAAAATGACCCAAAAGCCTATAAAAGTGACCTAGAGGCTATTTGATGCGATTATACGAGCATATAATACCTAAAAAAATTCTATAAAATATCAAATATGTATTGACCATTTTACCTAAAAATAATATTAATGTAAATCTCCCCTTAAATACCTTTTTAATGGTACTAGCCATAAATCATTTGAATCTCTTTATTAAAAGTTGTGAGTAAAGTACCAAAGCCCTATTATGCCTCTATGACATACTTGACCTCAATTAAACACTAGGTAAAACTATTAATTTTAAGATAGTGAATAAAAAGGTTTTATCAATTTATTTAATGTCAACCTTTTTCCACACATCTTACATTGGTGCTTTATCATGCTTGGATGGGAGACAAAGGTTTTTTAGAGTGCAAAGTATCGATGACTATCATGTGTCCAAAATTTCTAATGCATCACTCATTGGTTCTCTATGTAGTCAAAAGTGAGAAGCCTTAACCTTAAGAAAACTTCATGAAAACCCTGAATATCGATGGTTTCCATATGTCCTTCATTTTCACTTGTCTTTAATCAGTGTGTTATAAGATAAATAATGTTAAGGTGAGGGACATTAACTTCAAATAATCTCTAAAAAAATGTTGAATTTTGATTACTACCACACATCATCTCTTACCACTCATCTCAAATCAATGTGATGAAAAGTATGGATATTTAAGCTAATGCCTCAAGATAGTCCCATTTAGTGATAGCTTGCATGTGTCCAAGATGTTGCTTGTCACACATCGGTACTTTGTAATGTTTGGAGCTAAGGAAGAAAAATTTTAAGTCTACAAAAGTGTTGAACTCGAGATAGTTTCCACTTGGCATGCATCCATCTAAGGTGCTAAAAACTATGAAAATTTGGTTATGTCCCAAACACTTTGTGCAAAGTGGGAAGACTGATGAATACCACTTGTTGGCTTTCAACACTTTTCAAACATCCATCATTAAAGTGGTGGAAAATATGAAAGGAAACTAAGCCCAAATGCTTTGAGATGTCGTTAAGTGACATGTGTCCCTTCTTTTGATGTATTAAATTTGACATACTCACTTCAATGTAAACCAAGGAGGAAAATGTCATTTGAGCATTTCAAGAGAAAAATACCTCAAAAAATCTATTTCTTTTTGGATCCAACCTATATAATAATAAATAAAATAATGGAAAACATTTTTTATGTGTTTAATCATTATATTTCCCAAGAAATGTGTATATTATATCATTTAAACCCTTAAACTCCAATATTTAAAATATAAATCCTCCAAAATGAATTGAACATTCTTGTGTGTCAACAAGGTCCACCTCATCTGTAGGTTGGGGCAATAGCTTCTCTAGGTTTGGTCTTGGCTAACTACCATCCCTCAATTTTTTTTTGGTTGATCTCCTCCACACATAAGGTTCTAAATGCACATCCTACACTAGTCCAAAATGGTGCATCACATGTTTATATTGATAAAACTCCCTATTCTAGGAATCTAATCCTCTAGCCAAATAGTGTCTCACTTGTCATAGCTCTACAACATTGTTTTCCTATCCTTTTAATTCTTTGTAAGGTCTCTATAAGATCCCACCCAAAGTCATCATATCTAATAAATCTTAGTAAGACATAGTGTTAAGGCCTCACCTCTTAGGTATCACCCATTGTGCTACAAATATCTTCGGATGGGACCAATTGACCCTTGGTTCTCAATAATTTGCATGATTAAAATGTGTTAATATTCCCATATATGTAATAAGGTCACAACAGTTATGCCACATTTATGGCTCTCCAAAGTTATAAGTCTCTACATATGTGGGATAACATATACCATCCCCATGCATAGTTGATACCATCATCCTCTATAGACTTGAAAAACTATGAAATCTGTATGAATTCAATGCACCACCTTCATCCCTTTGTGATAAAAGAAGATAATAACATCACAATAAGGTTTCACACTCATGGAATCCTAATTTCCACAATAGAATTAAGATTAATAGTTAAATCTATAATGCAATTAGAACCTAACCAAAATATTTACACCTTACGCATCTAATATGGAACACTTACTCGTAATATATGTACCCTCTCTCCCACTATCGATAATATCAAAATATGATACATATCCTCTAATGTCATATTCATCTCCCTATGGGGGAAATGAACAAGTCTATGAGTTCCACTTCTTGCATAATGTGTGATCAAGTGCATAAATGGGGGCACTTCCCCCAACCTATCCCTATCCAATATATCCCAACCATCCTCATATAACCTCGGTGTAAAAAGGGTCTCCATATAAAAACCACCATATATTTCTCTGGGATACATACATTTTCAATCAAAATCCAATCAAACATAACATGTCAGTTCCTATATTATCAAATGATACCCCAAAATAATCAAGAAACATTCTTAAATATCAAAATAAACAACAATACATTATTTTCATTCATTTTTGTACACATTGGGTCTAGACCATGCAGGTTATGTAAAAATGTATAGGTTTGGATAAAAATGGTACTAATTGTAAGGTTCCACCCCTTTGGTTGAAACAAAACCTTTCAGTCATACATTCTTTATTGATCTCAATTTCATCCAAATTGAAAATTTTCACAAAAACATTAAAATATACTATCATTTCTCATTAAAATCAAAAATTTCCAACACTTACTAACTCATCATTTGTCTACAATTGAATGGTATCCACAACTTGGTCAAATCACAATCATAATGCATCCCTAACATGTGACATCCTATCTCTCAAGACACCGATCAATATCACTCGAAATAAAAATGAAATCACTATTTATAGTAAATTACCTCTTGTGGATATAGTTACTAATCTTGACCAACATTGAATAGCCACTTAATGCCTTGAAATTCTACATCCCATATCTTGCTCTCTTTTTTATTTGATTGTTTTGTTTCATTCAATGCATTAGGATTTTTATTCCCTATTTCACTACATGAATTTGCTCTATTTTACCTCTATCTGGATCCCATGATCCTCCTTTCATACTATGTTATTTTTATGAAATTTTAATGTATTTGATTATTAATATAATATCTCTATAGATTTTCTCTCACTTCATTTGTTTTTATTTTCCACAAATTCAATATTATTTTATCCTACTATATAGACACCATCACTATTTCACATTTTCTACGAATTCGATGATATCTTATCTGGTTATACATTATTTAACAAAATATAGTTATTTAATTTCTTTTGTTAAAGTTAATTATCTTACAAATAAATGATATAACACAAGTATATCATCTAATAAAATCTAAACCCTAAGTGTAATAGAAATGGAGAATGACTTAGCTAATAATCGCTAAAATCCCAAAGTGTCGATCTGAAAAGCGATGAGCAAAACTAGAAAAATATCACAAGGATGTACGAGAAAATAGTATAAGTGTCGATGTGCTTAGAATATGGAGCCTAGGATGGTATTGTGGCATTTGGGCACTAGGATCCTTCTTAAGCATCAAGGTCCTGCATGAAGCTCGGGATCTAAATTTTTAGGGTCACAAGATTTTTGTTGATCTTCTCTTCCTATCGCTAGTGTGTGGCACAACTTACGCAAATTTTATCGGTAACTCACAATATAGAATCCACCTACAATCCCAAAAATGCATCAAACCCTAAAAATAAAGATGCAGAATGATGGGTTAGACTGTCCTTAATTGTCACAATGGTGATCTTATGACTAAGCACTACACTACATCTCAGACCCAATGTAGTTCTATGTGATTGTGTGTGCAATAGTGTCCTTAGGTGCCCTTGCACTAATGATGCCAAAGATATAGTGGGCTATGGCTAGATAAAATGCAAGAATGTGTGGATGTAATAAAAGAAACCCCTCTATGTAGTGTATGTAGATGTAAGAAGCCCAAAGAATGTAGTCCCTTTGTATGTAGATAGCCCAATAGTTTTCATCCCTTAATAATGGTATGTATGATGTGTTTATATAGGGATCTCTTATTTAAATTTCAACGCTAATAACACGACATGTCAATTAGGACCTCGGGATGGGGGAAGGATAACCAAAAAGGCCAACCACAAATGTCAAAATAAGGATAATAAATAAGCAAGACAAAAGTGCCCGAGTACTAGACCGAAGTGCCTAGGCACTAAAGTCCAGGATGGGGTGCTAGTGTCGAGAGAAAATGACAACAATTGTGAAAATAATGACAGATAAGAATCCTTGTGACCCGACCAAAAACTAGTGTAGGAGTGACATAATCAAAAGAGATGAAAGATATAAAAGAGTAATAAAAGAAGACAATAGAAAACAAAAGGGGGATAGACAAGGGGATGTGTTACCAGTGAATACTCTTTTCACTCAAGATCCATACATAAAACATCATACTTGCTGACATAGTAATATAATAGTAAGTGCATGATTTTGTGTCTACATTTTCCCCCTTTATGTTATTTGAATGAAATTCAAGTAGTGTAAAGGAAGTAAGGAACATACCTGTGTGAAAGCCATATAAGACCGTGTTGTATAATTACATGAAGAAAAATATGTGGCATGGTGAACCATGGATCAATGTGTCAACCCATGTGGTGTAAATGGAGATAGAGAGTCATGATAAAGGAGCACTATGGAGAGAATTGATGATTCGATTTCTGAGAATGTGGATATTTTAAAGGGGGGAAGGGAGTGATCAGTTCCCAACCTAATTTTTTTGTTTTTTGAATAACTAAAGTATTTGAGGATCCTTTCCACCAAAGGAAGAGTGTAGGAGAAAGATATCTCCAACTTTAACTACATCCTCAAAGTTCCAAGCTATTGCAGACATTATAAAGACCAAATTTGATCAATTTTGATCCAAGGTTGAATAACCCATATAGAATCAATATAGGAAATGAAATGATGTCTCATTGCCCCCACTCCGAGGCGTCACAAATGCTATATGGATTCCATGTTTGGTAATCTAGAAGTGATAAAGATATAACTCCCAAGTTAGGTCATCTGGGAGAGATCATGATTTTGTATAATGATGTAACTCCTCCACTAGGTCATTTGGGAGGGATGATGAAATATGTGATAGAAAATTTGTTTATTGATTGATTTGATTGAAGTATAATAGAGAGATTTGTCACTTTTCTACCCCCAAGTTAGGTCATTAGGGAGAATGATTTTTTTTACATGATTAAGAGAAATATCGGCAAAATTTGTGTTTAATGCCCCCAAGTTAGGTCATTAGGGGGAATGCATTAGTCATGATTGATAGAATGTTTGGAGTAAAATGTGTTTGTTTCCCTGTGTTAGGTCATTTGGGGAGTGAATTTGCATTTTCTTGATGAATAGATTGAAATATTTTATCTGTTTGAATGAAATCGAGTAAGAATTTCCATTGTGATATATCAAGATTGTTGATTGATTGTGTAAATATCGGATAGGGATCATGAAGTGATCTCGATTGTCTTCCCCCTTTCGGTGAAAGGTGAGGTTTTTTGAAAATGAGTGTTGAGCCAAAAATAGATATGTAATGATGAGAGAGTGATTGAATGATATGTAGAAGATTATTGTAATATTATACGAAAGTTAGTGAAAATATGTGTGGTAATGAAATATAGCATAGTGAAATATATCTAATGTGATAGTAGGAGGAATTTTGAAGTGAATGCCACAAACAGGGATGAAAATGGAGTAATGAAGCTCAAAATATGAGTGAAACTATGTGTCATGTATTAGTGTGATAAGTGAACGCAAATATTGACTATAGTATAGGAAAAATTCAAAGTTACTATGTATATTAGGGGTAAAAATTTAATAGAAACTTCATTTGTATCATGAGTGAGTTGTAAATTTATCTACGAACTTGTGACAATATTGCAAATTACAGCGGTGAGAAGGAATAGATTAGAGCTAACGACGGAGGTCGTGATAAGCACTGAGTACTACCGATGGATTGGTACATATGGATATTTTGGAAATTTTTGTTGAAAATGTGGCTATTTTTCAATTTTTATGTAAATTTTGTATTTTTGAATTTCTAGGTGCTTGAACACAGACGATAGTGACCAAGGCGCAGATGTCCTTGAGGACACTAACGCCTAGTTTCGAGGCGTCGGGGTCCCGACTCTAGGTGTAAAAGTCCTTCTCGGGAGTTGCATTCCCATGAGTGGGTATGGCCTGAATGTTTGTGGTTTTGATGATTGTAGATGATATTTGTGCTTATTTTTAGACCTATATGAGATGTTAATGTGTATATTGTTGTTGTGTTTTTGTTTTATAGTGAGATATCCACTCGAGGGAATTCTACGGAGGTAGGCACTTGAGTACTTTGTTCATGTTGGGGCTATCGGATGAGGAGTGGGATGTGTTAGACCATGTCAAGCTGCTATAGCACAGTGAGATTGGGGGATGTGTCCCATAATATTCCTATGATCACAACGTTATGCAAGATATGGTGTGAAAATACGTGCACGTTTTGATTGGCCATTGGTGAGAGGCAGTGACACTTTGGAGGATGTATATCGCATATTGTAATCATCACTAGTTGGTGAGAGGGTACAGTTATGTCTATAGATGATGTTACAAGGTAGATGCAGGAAACTAGGAGGTATTTTATAGGCACATGGGTCTAGAAAGAGACCCATATTAGTTTGGATGTCATTTTGAGATCGGGTGTTCCACAATTATAGAATTTTAGCATAGTGGTGATAGTGTCGTCGGTGGCGGTAGAGGGTGGTGGTGTGGGCATCTTGTATAAGATGCATGATATATGTTAGAATATTGAGGAGTTGGGCATGAGGTATGTGTGGGCCGGATGTGTATTAGATCACATATATAAAGACTTATGAGTTTACACATGGTGAGCATGGGGTGGCCTTGGAGCTACCACATTATTGCATGTATGGGAATATGATTACATTGTGATATTAAGACCAATGGGTGGGCCACACATAAAGTGCGGCGAGGACAGATATATTTTTTGTTAGGTGGGTAGGTGTTCGAAGTAGGAGGATGTACACTACAACCTATACATTTATGCTAGATTGGATGGGACCAGTGGCCATTATATGGAGGCCATAAATGTAGTATAGTGGATGGGTCGAGGATGTAGTGGAGTTTTGATGTATTCATCACACTCTGTGGTTAGAGGATCACTTTCCTAGGGAAGCGAGAGCCATTACAGGGTGAGCGAGTATCGTGACAGGTTTGGCATGGCCCAAGATGTCCCTCTAGAGCCATATGTATGGGTAAGATCCATTAGAGCACCGAGGATGCCGGGTGCGAGACCGGGCCCCACAGGAGCAAAGCTTGAGCATCTATGTCAAGATGAGGTAGATGCGGCCATCGAGCCAATAGGTGTGGATGATGCAAGTTGTCTTGAGGCATACACCTTTGAGTGATGGTCTACCCATAGGTGGGTGTTATTCTTTCGTGATGGTATATGTGGAAAGTGAGCTAGAAGTAGGAGGAGGAGGAAGAGGAGAGGATCTTAGTCCTAATGGGGATGTGGTAGCAGCAATGTGGTCTAAATGTGAGTATAAGTTATTTATTGTTTACGAATTTGAATTGTGTATGATGTATGGTATGTGTAGTAACTAATGTATGGTTTTTGTTTTTTTAGGTGATGCGTATTAGACATTGATTTTGATACCTCGATCTACATGTTGACGTGGAGTGTACCTCCCGATGTGCTCCTAGGAGGTGAATTATTAGAACGATTAGATGTGATTGCGGGTGAGCATGCCCATTTATTTGAGCTAGAGGTGGTGGAAATGGACACATGTACGGTGTTACTATGTGATCGAGACGAGGCTCGAGCAGAGATGGAGCAAACTAGAGATGTTGTAGGCGGTGAAGCATTATCTCGGGATATGTTTTCTATCTTTTTATATTTATAATGCATAGACAATGGAGTTAGCTTTAGCAACTTGAGTCATCTAGAGAGATATAGGAGTCATGATCAAGTGGCATATATTGAGAATAAAAGCATCTAGTTCTTAATATCTCGCGATTATATATAGTGATAGTGTGGATGATGATGTATGACCATTATATTTTTATGTATCGAGACATGGGGACTTACCCCCTAGCGGTTTTATTTTTGAAAGCGATGATTTTGGTTGATATATATAGAGATGGATGTTTTGGCGCTATGTATAGTTTTGTTCTTTATTGATGTATAATGTGATGATGGTTATTATGATATTGATTTTTTTATGTGATGTATGATGATAGATGTTATAGATATCGATGTGTGATTTGTGATGTGTTTTTTCTATCCATCATATGACTCTATAGCATAAAAGTGTAAATTATTCACATGTTTCATCTTACAATTGTTATTTGAGTGTAGGGATCAAGACATGACAAAAGATGAATTTATTTTCTAATTCAATTGGCTGAAATAATAATTAATGCATGCAAGAATTGAAGTGTAAGATATAGTCTAAAATCGGCTCGGTTTTTACTTGATGCAATGTAGGTAAGTGATCATGAGGGATTCTAGGAACATTATTAATCATGAATCTCCTAAGAAAAGTGTCTTCCATTAATATGTGTTGATAGAACCAAAATATAAATATGTATACCATTAGAGAGCATCGTCAAAAAGACTATGGTGAAATGCCTTGAGTAATAATCGATCATTGGAATATGAAGCCATAACAGATGATAATGCTTAAGATGTAAATAAGGATTTTCAATTCCATCGAATCAAGTAAAATTAGGAATAACAAAACCCTTAGAAAGAGATGAATTATGAATTTTCTTATGAATGGGGTTTCCATGAAGAGAAATTTTATCAATGGATGCATAATAGGCTTTTATTTCTAAAGTGGGAGATTAGACTGAGGTTAAAATTGACCAACAACATCCATGAGTGATAGGATATCATATGATGGAATGGTAGTTAGAAGAAGAGGCACATTAAGTGGTTAAACCTTTCCATTGTGAGTTATCATTGGAATTTGTGGAGGAATAGTGGATGTGGAAGGAGGTGTAGAAGATGGAGACTCAATAGGAGTGCTAGATGGAACCTCTATGAGATGATGAGAGGGGTGCTGATAGGAGTAGAAATAGGAGGTGAAGAACATGCAGGCTCGATAGCAACACTAGATGCGGATTCAAGAGTAGCAACAAGAGGAGGAGAATCATCATGCATGACATTAGAAGCAATCTCAGAAGTAGAAGAAAGTGGAGTAGAAAATTCACACTCAGCAATATGTAAAGAAGGATCATCTTGACTAATATGCTCATGATCAAAAATGGAATCTATGTCACTATCATCCAAATTTTCACAAGTAATTAATTCTTCTAAACTATCATCAACATAAAAAGAAGTAGAAGAACTAGTATGAGATACATCATTGTAAGTATGAGGAACAATATAAGATAAAACCTTAGATTCATCTAGACTATGACTAGAAACCACATCATGTACATGTCCATTTACATTTTTAGAAATAGAATTACTTGCATCTAGAGGAGAATATGTATCACCAAAAATAACATCTATAACATCAGTATGCATACCAACAGTGGAGAAAAACTCAATAGTAGCAGGAGATCCTTTGGGATAACAAGGCTTACAACTCATAAAAGTTTTTGCATCTTTAGGTGAAAGGACGTGAAGACCATATTAATTAGGAGTAGTAGTGGGAAATTGGTTTTTGCTAGTAGTAATATTGTGGTAATTTTCATTAGTAGCTTGAGCACAATGATAAAGATCAATAAGTTCAGCCACAACAACCTCATCATCAAGGATAGGGTTCACACTTTCATGAGACATAGCTTTCCTAGGAGGAGAAGATTGAGCCATGAGGATCCTAGGGAAATGAGTTTAACTATGATCGGGTTCACCAAATGATTTTAAAAATATAGCTATTACTTTCTTTTGTTAAATTTAAGTATGTTACAAATAAATGTTATAACACAAGTATGTGATCTAATAAAATCATAACCCTAAGTGCAATAGAAAGGGAGAATTACTTAGATGATAATCACTAAAATACCGAAGTGTATAATGTTGGAAAAGCGATGAGATGAATTGGAAAACTATCGCAACTATGTACAAAAAATAGTAGAAGTGGTGATATGCTTGGACTAGGGCACTGGGATGGTCTTGTAGTGCATGGGCACCGAGGAGTCTGCGACAAGCTCAAGATCTAAATTTTTTATGGTTTCAAGGTTGTCACTAATCTTCGCTTCATGTCGCTAGTGTGTCATACAACTTACGTAAAAATTTCGATAACTAACAATATATAATCCACTTGAAAAACTCCAAAAATGCATAAAACCGTAAAAAGAAAGATGTAGAATGAGGGGTCGGACTTTCCTCATTTGTCACAATGGTGATCTTATGATTAAGCATTGCACTACATCTTAAATCCAATGTAGTTCTATGTGATTTTTTTGCAATAGTGTCCTTAGGTGCCCTTGTGTCAATGACGTAAAAGATATAGCGAGGTTATGGCTAGATAAAATGCAAGAATCCATGGATATAATAAAATAAACCCACATATGCGGTGTATGTAGATGTAAGAAGCCCAAAGAATGCAATCCATTTATATGTAGATATCCCAATAGTTGTCAGCCCTTATTATTGGTATGTATGATGTGTTTATATAGGGATCTCTTGTTTAAATTCTAATGCTAGTAACATGACATGCCGACTAGGACCTCGGGATAGGGAAGGATAATCCAAAATTTTGACCACAAATGTCAAAATAAATATAATAAATAAGAAAGACATAAGTGCTTAGTACTAGACGAAGCACTGAGCACTAGATTCGAGTATGGGGCACTATTTTCCTAGATCAAATGATGAAAATTGTGAAAATACCGATAGAAAAGAATCCTGCAACCTGAATGGAAAGTAGTGTAGGAGTGACATAATTAGAAGAGACCATAGATATAAAAGAGTAATAAGGGAATAAAATAGAAAAAAAAAGGGGGCGGATAGGGAATGTCTTACTAGTGAATAATCTTTTCGCTTAAGATCCATACATAAAAATCATACTTATCGACATAGTAATATAGTATTAAGTGTGTGATTTTGTGTCTACAATATAGACATGGTCGTTATTTTACAGCTTTTACAAATTCATCGTTATTCTATCTTTAAATATTCACATGATATATATTACATAGTTTTACAAGTTTAATAATTTTCTATTATATTATAGGGCCATAAGCTATATTTCATAGCTTCTACAAATACAACCCTTTTATCTAGTTACTACTTCTAATAACTTATCTTGTGACAAAAACACAACATCACTATAATTTCTATGTGATCTCCCATAGTACACAATTTTCTATTCTCAACACCGTATTTGGATATGATAACATAGTTCAAATATATACCAACACTTACTTTCATCTTAAGTGATTATATTTTCTATCATCCCTTGTGTTCAAAGTGGGGCAGCCATATGGGTCAACTATGCAAGGCTACCCCCTCATGTACAAATCAATACACAAACTCAATGACTAAAAATCAACCACGGATACAAATATGCATTGAATATTAAGTTAATAAGTTACAAAAAAATATGCTATTGTTTTTGTCACATATGTAGTGGAAAAAAATTATCAAAAATACAAATTATTAACACTACGATTCTGATAGTACACTTTTATAATACGGTGGGGATGTGAGATGTCATTCCCTTTCGAATGTATAGGTTTTCCAAACATTTGAGACCTAGATTTGTTTATAGTAGTATGGTCCTAAAAAAGGAAGTGTTACTTTGGGGTGACAAAAAGCTCTATGACACTCTTCCCTTGGTGTTGGTAAATCTAATTACAATCTAGTTACTAAATAGTATTGGGGATTGATCACTTGAAACTTTCTATGAATGCCAAATGTAATATCCATGTATTTTAATATGCCTCTTCTCTATGTTACACCCTTCAACATTTAAAACATGCTCCTCCCTATCTCTATGGGGGTCACATTGGTGGCCCACATTGTTCTCCATTCTTTGGTTACCTTATCAGCTCACCTAAAAACTTTCTTTACTTCATCACTATTAGGTACACTCTTATTTTCCTTTAAACTAGTATTTTTCACTAGCATAAAGGGGGGAAATATAGGCAAAAAAATCATTATTACATCATGCTTTTGGAAAACTTTATATATGGCAGTCTTGAATGATGAGACTAAGTCTTGGTGGCACAATTTCTTGTTGTATTACTTTCACATTGCTTTCTTTGTCTTCAAATTTGTGACTTACTTAATTCTTCCTTATGTTTTTACATTGTGTCACAAAGATCTCTAGCCTTTATGATATACTATTTTAATTTTGATGAATTTTTCTTAGCACCATACATATTACTTAGTCCATACTACGGTTTTGAGCCCTTTAGTTTTGGGCCCTTTCTTCCTATTATGTCTCATCGATACATTTTTCTCTTTTGGTTCTTATGTTTTTAGGTTGGCCTTGCATGCCACTAACATTCAAATTCCAAAGTAAAAGACTTGTATATATTCAATTTCACCCTAAACATTTATTATCTAGAAATAACTTATTATAAGTACCATTTATTCAAGTAAGAAAGCAAGAGTTAATATCTTATTCATATTGCATATTATAACATAGAAGATCATAAATCTAATTTGCACATCTACATAAAAGGGTTTTTATGGGAGTAAAGAAGCATATCCCATTATCTATATGAAATCACAATGGAAAAGTTAGGTGAATGGTTTTAGTTACATGCATAATTACACAATGCACTATGGGAACTACATTGATATTGAAATTTTTACAACACTCAGTGACTCACAAATAGGGTGACTATCAAGGTCAATCTCACTTAAGCATTCACATTTCTATTTTTATCTAATGAATGTTTGAGGTTATTGCAAAAATATAGGTTTGGTGTATAGGTAAATGTGTGAAATATAGGGTTACGGGTGAAGCTAAAGATACAAAGGGTGACGTAGGTGATGATGAAGTGACATGAAAAAATCAAAAACCTTCAATTATATGTCGAAGATCATATAGTATAGTCTATTTATGAGATTTAGTCCTACTCTTTTGTACATATTTCCCCTACACATGTTAAGAAAGATATTGTTGATCTAGAAACATTCATTATTCTTCATCCTTTCTAGATTCATTAATGAAATATTAAAGGTTTAACTTGATTTAGCTAAGTCACCTCTTAAACCCTAGTTATAATTTATAATTGCTCTATTATTTTGGTATGCTTTGCAATACTTTCATTTCTATTGTGTAATTATAAATGATTATAATCTGAATTAATCATTTTCCTATAACATATATTCAATTCTGGTTAAATTAATAAATTAAATCCATTCAACTATTTTAGGGTTGATAAAGAGTCATCAACATTATCTAAGAAAAATTAAACCATTAAAATGTTTTATTTCTAGAGAATTTCTCCTATCCAACCAAATCATCCATGAGACTTGTCACCTCATATGTGGTTACAACATATGGATATTTAGAGTGCATTTTAATAGTTCCCCCTAATTTCTATCCATTTTTTCTAGTATTGGCTTTTTATAATGATCATATGTACCATTAATGTCGGCCACCTTAGTAATGAGAAAAATGCAGAAGAAGAATAGAGTTTTTAGAAAAACCTAAATAAAATTGTGATGTTTTGGATCAAATTTAGAAATTTGAAAAACTAGGGAGAGGAAAGAAGTTATAAGTTGGCATGACCAATAAAATAAAATGGTTTCACTAAAATGTAATGTCAAAATCGGGGGGGTAATCTCGATTACTCAAAAATTGTATAACAATTTAGAGCGAGTAAGTATAACAACACAATATATAAAATAGTCCTAAATTATGTAAGGATATATATTCAATTAATGAAACATGTGAAAGGAAAATAGAAACATTGGGGTTATGGATTATAAATATTACAATTTTCCCTAAGGCCTGTATATCGATAATAATATGAAACTATGAGAATGATCGTGTAAATTTTCAAAAATTATAAGGTTGTAAATTGTGGGGACCTATAGATGACGGATGATTTCATCCTCTTTTTGTGATCCATAACTCAACTTTGGAACCTAATTCTCTTGTGTCTCTAGTTATAAGATATGTACTTGAAATATGGTGATTACACATTTATACATGTACATGGATTCTTCTTGTATTCAAACCTCGGCTCCCCTCTCATGACCTAAAATTGATTATTTTGGATTTTATTCAATCCACCATAACAACACCCACATGGTAATATACTCGAAGAGGCATCAAACCCATGTTTTCTCCCTCCTATTGAATATATTTGAATGTGCATAAACAATGTAATTTGGAAAACCCTAAAAATACCTTCAACTCTTGGAAATGAACTTTAACTTCACTTCTTGGAAGATGAGAATGATGTAGGGTATAAATGATAATGTTCTCAAATTTTTAACTTGCTAAAGTATGTTCGAAGGTATTGATGTTTCAATAATAAATGTCCAAAATTCCTTCTAAGAGTGTTATTTTATATGAGATCCATAGATTCCCATGATAGGTTAGGGTGCATGTGTTTATATAGGTGATTTATGTGAATATATTCCCACTCAACCAACCATATTATGACTAAGGTAATTTGTATATATCAAAATTTTATAGTTATAAGTACAATGGAAAGTATCATCGATCCCAAACAAAATCATAATTTATTATGGCTTGAATCAACAATACCATCCAATCATAGGATGGAAATAATGCATATATATGAGGTGAATAATTGATATTATGAAGATGTGTTTTGTAATGGATACATTGGTTTTGGTGGTGCTAATTTGAACATCAATTTGTGACCTAGTGGACTAAGAGTTTGGAGATTGAGAAGGATGTCTTTGTATTAAGTAGACAAAGGTGTAAATTGGATACTTCTAGAATAAATGCCAAATGATTCTTGCTAAGTGGCTTGGATCAAAATTGGTTGGATATCCTCTTTAGATTCAAAATAATATTATATTTCTTTCTTTGATTTGAATCAAGGAAAACAAGTTTATTATAATTCTTATGTTAGAAGATGGCAAGCATCGTTTTCTACTCCAAAATATGTTTTCGCAATTCTTGCATTGGACTTTTTGGAACCTATCATCCTTAAGACGTTCACCTTTGGTAAACTTTGTTTAAGTATTAAGGGGGTCCCTAAAAATGGCCATATTCTTGGCAAAGAGGCATTTTAAAGGAAAATTATAGACATGGGTATTGATCAATATACAACCTTGTTGCAAATTGGTTTTAGTATGCATTTTTAATATTGAATATCACACAAATATGAGCACATGCAACATTGAGAGATTTTGAGAGGATTGTTTTATTTTTCTGATTTTATTACCAATAATATTTAATGAGGTTTTATTCCATAAATGAAATAGGATAAAATCAAGTCTTACTTAAACCAAACCTTCATCAATTAAATCCACTTATAGGTCAAACTGAGAAAACCAATAGTTTAGGAACAAAGCATTAGAACCATTGAACCAGGGACCTCTCAGTAAATTATAGCATCATGATCTCAAATGACTCAAATATATGGTAAAGTATTTGCAGCCACAAATTATTAGCTCATTGAAGGAAAATTTCAATCCCCATACAAAGATAATCTATCTTTCAAGGGCAATAGGGCTCGATTAGAGTTCAATGAAGCCACCAAATAGGCGATAGGGAATCGAAAAAATGACTGAAATTTCTAATAGGGATCTCAACTATGGGTGTGAGGCCAAGTTGAGGAACAAACACTTTAAAATATTCCAAGAGGGTGGATTTTGATTCAAAAGCTTCATTGAGACAAATTTAGGAGGTATCTTCAACTATAATTTTTCCATATTAGTACTACCAAGAAGTAAAGGAAGGAATGGAACATATTATTAGAGGGAAAAGTAGGGAGGTAGACACCTTTATCATCATGATGATGACCAAAAATGAACAGTATGTGTGTGTGCACATATATGTGTATAATATATACATAAAAATACGCATGTCTAAACATATATACATGTATAGATATGGGTATGTACGTATATGTATATATGTGTGTGTATGTGTATGCATATATATACATATACACATATTTATACACACACATATTTTAGTGCCCACTTCCTTTTGACATTGTTTACATTAGATTAGTTGCATATCTTAACTATTGGACTATTCTACTAGGTGTATGGGGTACATGATGTCGAGAATAGTGATTGGTTTTGCAGTTTTACATTTAATATTATTACTTTATTTTGATGTGGCAGAGTGTCAGTGGTTGAAATTGAAAACTATTATGAACACTGCAAATTGGGATAATGTGATGATTTTAAAACTTATATAAGTATTAATGATATACATAAATGTGATTTGGTGTTTCTTTGATTCTTCAATGAGATAATTGGAATGTATGTGTTATAATTATTGTTTTTGATTTTATAACTATAATTTGGTAACGTGAAGTTCTATCTATGGAATAAAAATGTTGATGTATGGACAATTGTGTCTTTGTTACTTAACATACTCATAGTATTAGATAACATTACCATTTCGGGAAGGGATGACTGTGTGTTGAGTATGCAAATGGAAGAAGGTATACACAATATATATAAATATATTGATTCATACCAATTGAGGAAGAAGGGGGCCAAATCCTAGCATCTCATTAGCCAACATGAGGTCACCCGGTATATGAATATGGAACTATAGGTTTGTAAAGTGGCCTTTTGTTTAATATGTAGGTTTGTTCATTTAATAATTTACTTTACTACTTTAATTGATATATTTAATTATCTTTCTATATTTAGAGTGTGCTTTTACCTTTTTAAAACGCTCATGTCAATTAACCAATTTTAATTGATTTTATGTTGTGATTGTTAGGCGTTTGATCAACTAGTTTAGTTTATCCATTTTTTGGTCTATTTCAACATTCCATGTGGTTGGGAACTTCTCTTTAATGGAAAACTCATATTTTTATTTGGCCTCAACTTTGAAAGGTGTATGGGACAATAGTACTTGCCCTACATCCTCAAACTATCCCTCACACCTAACTATGAGGTAGGGGGTGTTTTGAGAATCCTTTCACATTTTTGCACTTGTTTTGACCTTGGAGTGCTCCAACAAGAAATTGCATAGATGGAGTAAATGATTTGTTGGAAGGATGTTGACCTTTTGGAAGTTGTTTGTACCCATGTAGATTTTGAATTGATCATTATAAGAATTGTTTTGGGCTCTTATGTGATCTTGTAAGTGCATTTATGATTTGGTGGTTATGGTTTTGTTTTGTTTTCATAGTTTTCCACTTGGCACCCTCCCATTGCACGCTCCTACTTGGGATTTGGTTTCCATATATTGGATGGAAAAATACGTTTTAGGGGTTTTTAGATTAGGGAGGTGATTTTCATTTTTTTGGAGAGATCTCTTGGGAATTTTGGGTTGTGTGAAACCTTAGCTGGGTTTGTGGATTTTTCCTTAGATTGCATCAAAGTCTTGGGAAAACAAGAATAAGAGGCATGACCTACACATTTTTTTCTATTTTTGAAAACATCACTCGTCCTCTCTCTATTAAATTATGAATGTGTTATGATTTTTATGGATCATTTGAGCATGTGTTGCATTGCATTTTTGATGTTAAACTTACAATGCACCATTATAGGCATGCAACCAACATCGAAAGAAAAATATCCACAACCCCCACCTAAGGAAAAATCATCAAAGGAATAACCACCAATTCCCTCACCACAAGCTAAGATCCCTCACCAATCTCCTCCAATTAAGTGCATATTTCTCTTTTCGATCTATATAATGACTAGGACACATTTCAAACTCCACCACCATGGCTTGGTCTCTCTCACATCATCTTATAGATCTCCATTACTTACACACTTTGGGGCATCGAATTAACCCTACCCCCCATAGTCATATGTTCTAATCAATAGTTGTTTATCTGTACTACTCATATATAGTTCTATACCTTCTTTATTATACGTTATGTGCTTCACGAACAACCTTTTTGAGCACTCTCACATCTTTGGTACACACATTGTGCCATCATTACTTGATGATGCACTCTAGTTATATGGTTCATTCTTGACTGTTGAGGGGGAATTCTCAAATGAACCTCACATCATCTACTCTTAGCTTCTTTGTTATATGATTTGTGCTCTATGATAAATATTTTCAAGCATAATCACATCACCTATGGTAAACACACTTTACCTTCTTTTCCGATGACGCACTCTTGTTCTATGGTTCATACTTGACTATTGAGGAGAATTTCTAAGTGAACCTCATCTCATACGCATCCTCTAGGGGGAAATGTGGATCCTCTTCTCTTCACATCTTGTACATCACATCACACCATCACACTCGCACAACATTTTCATATCTTGGTTGCATTTACTCTTGTTAGCTTATTCTACTTACATGTTACACTTTGTTTTCCATGCTAGTTGGATTCTTAGTATGTCATTATATTTTTCTATACACACATGCACATTCACTTGGTATCTTGAGGTGAATACAAGACCTTTCATAGATTCATACATGATGCATGATGCTTGACACTACTCTTTACTAGTCCCACCGAGGCTCCTGGGGGCATCTACCTTTACTACTCTCACACTCTACACATCACAAGTTCTATTGTTGCATTATTTACTACTTCTCATTACTGTCACTTTACCTTTCACTGATCTCTACACACTTTGACATACTATTTATCTCTCTAACATGTTAACGGGTGCTTCATGTGTAACATTTTCCTTGCAAGATTACATACAACCATGGTTATCTATCACATTTTTCTTGTTATTGTTTACTATTATTTGCTATTGTTTGTGGGCTATGCCCTATGTTATGCTTGCTCATTGTTTTCTTATGGCCGCTTTGGCCCTGATTGTCTTGTGAAATTTTGAGTGATGTCCCATGTATGAAACCCACTTTTTGCAGTACATCTTATCTTCATATGTGCTTGTTACATTATTTTCTATTACATGCTAGCTATAGTTACACTAACATTTATTCCTAGCCCATCTTGTTTGCATGTTCCTTGGTTTCCACCATATTTATCCCCTACCCCCTGAGGCATTCATTATCATATATGTATATCGTATTTGGTCCTCTCATTTGGGCCACCTTCTCCTAATTTTGTCATATGCACCCCAAACAAGGGGGCATCATCCAGGTGATAAAATCACCCTTATAACATCACAAGTTTACATATCATAGTAGAAAAGTATAGATTTGGAAAAAGAACACATTCACATAAAGGCCAAAAATCAAATTTGGGTCACAAACATAAAGAAAAAACTAGCACCTAGATCAGAAAGTAGTGGTGGGAACATGTGTCCCACCCAGTGCTTGTGTCCTTGGGGTAAAAATACACATTTTCTTAGTTCATTACGGTTTGAGCGATTCACAACATAGTTCTAGAGTAGTGATCACTTGACTCCAATTTCATAGTTTTTTTACATTTAATTTACATTCGCCACAAATAGTTACATATAGTGATGTGTCATCTATAAAGGCACTTATTTGGGAAGCTTCATGGAAGGAGATTAAAACATACCTCTCTCACCAACAATCTTTTCTTGGCATGAGATCACCCAAAAAAACTCGTTCTTGGCATGAGATCACCTAAAAAACTCACTCTTGGCCTAAGATCACCCAAAACACTCACTCTTGGTGTGATATCTCCCAAAAAACTTGCTCTCAGCGTGAGATCACCCAAAACCTCACCATCGGTGACAAAACATTCAAATTTAACAATATCTCCAAGAAAATCATAACAATTTTCTATCTTTTACTCTCTTTTACATCATGTGCGCAATTTCCTTTTACACACTTTTACTTATGCACATGTTACTTTTATTTTTTATACATAACTTTGACTAATCTTTTTCTCTTTTTTCAAGTCTATCCATATACACATCAAGAAGCAGCTCATATTAGAAAACACAAGCTCTAGCAAAGACAAATCCATCACATACACCCCACCCCTAAGGTATACCTCCCCTTCCTAGTTTCCATGCTTTGCATTATGATCAATTCATGATTCACTTGTCCACTTGGCACGCTATTAACTACACTCTTCTCTACATGATCACAAAGTACACCTCATATATCTACTTTATGCTATCGAGTATTCACTTAACAACATAAAGTGAGGAAAAAATGTAGACACAAAATCTATGCACTTGGGTACATTTCTAGGTTATAGAGCATATTAATATGTACATGATTCATAAGAAGGAAAATTAGTGATTGACAACATATTTTGGGAATTTTTCTTTTTTCTTATACTTCTATTGACCTTACACACCCTACCTTGTCGGTATTTGATTGGTTTATCTTTTATGGCCTAAGACATTAGCGCCCATTTAGGACATAAGTTCCCAAAAGCTCTTATATCTTATGGGCACTTCTGACCTTCTATACTTTCTTCTTAATATTTTTGGTCTTTTTACTTTTGGGTCATCTTTTACAACTTTGGGTCGTCCTTTTAGTTTTCAATTATGAAATTCAAACAAGGAAATCATATATATATATATATATATATATATATATATATATATCAAATAAGGGGCCAAACACTAATCATTACCTATCATCACCTAATCTTGCATTCAAATGCATAAGAGCACTTCAAAGGCATTCATCTAGCACACTCACATAAGGGATAAGGGTTGCATCACTCTACATACACATCATAGGAGGGGGAAGTTCATTTTATTCCATCACACACATTTTATACATTGTTACATTCTAGATCTAGCCTATTATCATTGTGTAACTTACACAAGGGCATCCTAGGGCATCATTATACACACATTCACATAGAACTACATGGAGTCTAAAATGTAGTGCAATGCTCGATACTAAGTTCACTCTTTGGGTGACCACCAATGCTAGTATGACTCCACATTATTCATCATTTTTATTAGATTTTATGTAGTTTTGGACATGTATAGGTAGAAAATTATTTTGTAGGTTACATGTGAAATCAACAATCTAAGAGTGAAGCGAGTGAAAAAAAGGAAACTAACAACAAAGATCCTCCTACACAAAAAAAAAGGATAAAACCCGAGCACCTTTGACTAGACACTAATGCCCGGATCAGTCACTAGTGCCTAGGCACTCCCATCCTCATGTGGGTTCTTTGTCCTACACATTCTTGAATCCCATAACTCTCAGTGAGCCTTGACGACACTACTTACAGTTTGTTTCAACAATTCTCCTACACAGATCATCTCCAGATTGCATGAAATCGAGATAAGTCGATTCTCTCCCTCTTTCTTAGGGTTTCATGTTATTCCTTTCTTATTTCTTGTGTCTTATTAAATATTATCACTTGTATATCATTAAGTACAGTAAAAATTACTACGAAACTATATTTAATAACATTTAGATTAAATCGGTGTTTAGGGGATGGATTTTATCATTATGAGGAGGGATAAGGATCTTGTATCATGGAGAGATTAGTTTGTGTGCTAGTTATTTGAGATACATTTGGAGGAACCAAGGGAGAGCACGATTTGTTTTCAATGGGAGTGATAAGGGGAGATTCATTATTAGAGTTAAAAGGATTTATTGGCATGTCAACATGGTTGCATTGTAAAACCGAAGGACCAAGAGCCTCTCATTCCTCTGTTCTTTAGAGAAAAAGGAGAGTTTTGATTGTCCCCTTTTCAAGTCTCATTAAGATATTTTATAGTGTGTTGGTTTCCATTTGTGCGTTGTTATCTCTTCTTTTTGTATAAAACACAAATTTTGTTTTGATAACATTAAGTGATTGGTGTATGCATTTTGGTTATGTCTGTGTGTTTCCATTCATATCGGTATTTGTTATTGGAGTTCATCTTAAGTTAGGGGTTTGTGGGGTGATAAGGAGGAAACCATGCCCTTGATTATGTGTATGGGAGGTAAACATCGTTGGAGTAATTTTTTTATAATGAAAATGAAAGTTGTAAGGTGTTGAAAAGTTATTTAATTCCAATAATGGATGAAAATATAATAAGATGCAATACATAGTGAAAAGGAGGTGTATTTGTTGTAAAATTATGTGTGTGACATGAATGATTGAAAGGACAAAAAAATTTATTGATTTGGAAAATATTTTTCTTATGTGTATGATAAACAATTGTGTTTAATAGTGAAATGCAAGAAATATAATGAGTTCTTGTTTATGAGTGATTATATGCATGACTTTGAAATGATGGAATCAATAAATGATGTTTGTGTATATGAAATGATATTAGGTGAAATAATGATCAAATGTATATAATATTTCATAGTATATGTATAAATTTGTATGTTAGATTTGCAAATATAAGTGCCAAATTTGATTAAGGATGGGAATAACTAATTTAATAAAATCTGAATATTAAATCTAATTTTAGAGTCACTATAATAATATACAATAGAATACAAATTCTAAGCACTCTAAAGATGCAACTATGTAAGCAAATGAGAGAGATATGGCACTTATCTAATTTTCACTTATCCTAGAATAGATTTGAACTGGAACAATTGATGAATAGGCTAGGTAGAATGTCGAAATGCTCGTTATAAGTTTTGTAAGCTACAAACGAGTTGGACACGGAGTTCCCGGGGTAGCGTGAGGGTTCTAGGCACTAGAGACCACTCCTAAGCATTGGTGACTATGCTAATTCTCATAATTTGATTTTTCATGTGTCGCTAGGGTTTCTCACTTGTTCACTATTGATTACATGTATGTCACACTTGTATCACCAAGGTACCTGTAGTTTGCGACACAAAACCCTAGCTACCTGCACAATTTCACAAACACATCAAATTGGAATAGAAAATGAAATATGTGAAGTCGATGACCTCGATAGTTATCTCGAAGGATGAACTTAGGACCAAGCATTGCACTACATTCTAGACTCCATGTAGTTTTGTGTGCTTGTGTGTGAACTAGTGTCCTTAGGTTACACTCATGCCAGTGACACCAAGATAGCAAAGGCTAGAGCTAGATAAAATAAAAATGTGTGGGATAGCACAAAAATGTAATCCCTTTGATAGTATGTAAATATTTTTACCATTTAGAATTGCTCACCCATATAATGGTATGTATGTTGTGTATATATATAGGATATCTTGTTTAAATTTTGACTCTAGTGACACAACATGCTAACTAGATCCTTTGGACAGGAGTAAGAAAACCTAAAATGCCGACCACAAATGTCAAAAATTTAACAAAAAAAAGAGGACAAGAGCACCCAAAGGTGTGGATAGGAGCATCTCGGGCGCTAGTCTCCGAGAATGGGTGCTAGTGTCTTGTGATAGTTGATGACAAATGTGAGAATAATGACATATAGGGATCCTTGTGACCTAACTAGAACTAGGTGCAAAAGTGACAGATGTGAGAGATAAAGACAATAGAAACAATCAAAGCAAGAAGATGGACTAGGAAGTGTGTCACAAGTGAATACTTTCTTACTCAAGATCCATACATATAACAAAATACTTGGTCCTATAGTAAAATAGAAATATGTGCATGATTTTTATTTTCATTTCCCCCCTTTTAAGCTCTTTGAATGAAATTAAATTAGTGTAAAGGAAGTAAGGAACATACCTGTCAAAATTTTGGAGAAGCCTTGTTGTAGAAGTATGTGCAGAATAAGAACATATAGTGTGGCAAACCATGGATCAGCGTGTCAATCCATGTGGCGTAAATAGAGATAGAAAACCGCTATAAGGAACACTTAGAGAAATTGATTATTTGATTTGGAGAATTTGGATATTTTGAATTATTGTCGATGGAGATTGAATGGGTAGGGAGTGATCAATTCCCAGCCCAATTTTGTAAAATTTTGATCAAGGGAGGTGTTGGTTGCTCAAACGTGCACCCGCATCTCAGATCTCGAAGGGCCGAGGTGTTTGAGACCACAATGGAACCATCCCCAAGTTTTGGGACCTTACGATCTTGGGACGGATCTCTGGAGAAGGTTGGTTCCTCTATTTATTTCTATTTCTACTACTACTCCTAGTGTTGAAAAGGGAAACTAAGCTAATAATGCCAAGGTACCAGGGATAGAAGGACAACATGAAAGGAAACTACACTAAAAGGTGATAGCACTAGAAAAGAGGGATGAACACTATCTATTCTGAGTGAGAATGAAGGGAAATGTGTGAAAGGAGGCTAGGCACGAGTAGCATAGTGAAACACGTATTCACCGGATCATTTTCATGGAACACAACTAAATATGGAACCGCTGAGGACACGAAATAGTACAACCAACACTCGAAGCAAAAGAAAAGGAAATAAGAAGGAATGTAAACACGTTAGGATAGAGAATAGTCACAAAACGATGCTTCTATTACTTGCGAGAAATGCACTGCGAGTTGTTACAACGATGAAGGAGGTTGATATCCACATGCAAGAGCCAAATAGAGGTCTCAGTAACTCAAAATACAAAAATATGGAGTCCTTAGTGAAACGTGTAAGGATCTAGAGTGTCCAACAAAACAAATGAGCCTTGCTCTTACATTTATAGATGAATCCATGGAGGAAGAAGGGAAGAAGGGGGAAAATCTGAATTTGAAACATAACCACCGGCAAGAGAAGCATTCAATGCATAAATCCACCTAGAGATCCGTGAAATACACTTCCCCACACCATATCTTCCAAAATTTGAATTTGAATTTTCGGCATTGAATTTGATGTTAGCAAGCTTTCAAAAAGTCTAGGCACATGTCGATCCGAGCTCTATAGCGAGAAGACATGGTTGTCGAGAAGATGTCGATTCGTCGGTGCACGTAAAACACATGGTGTGTGTGGATTGACTACAATGATGGCTAATTATGTGAACACTTGTCATTTCGCCATGTGTTGATCATTGATTTTTACAAAGATTTGGCACCTGTTGGCATGCTTTGACTAGTTACGTGTGGTACACTCAAGCATGTCGAATATGACCTAGCAGAAGGGCGTAAAGGAGGGTGTGGGGATGTGCACATAAGAATGAGGCGTGGGAAGAAGATAGATGGAAGGTGCACTAGATCATGCGCGGAGGAAAAATAAAGCAAAATGGTGAGTAGAGAACGCATGGTTAAGGTGCAACTATTACAAAGTAATGGGCACGGTGCGTGAGGAGGCCAGGGACTTAGCTAATTGAAGCAAGTGTGAGGCATGCGGGAAGGGAAGAAGATGACTAGGAAGAAGGAAAATGCATAGATGGTGGGTGCAAGGGAAAAGTGGAAGGAGAGAAGGGAAGGGGCACGCAGGGAAACTGTGACCAAGGGAATGTGCCAAGTGATCTTAAGCACGTGCAACATTGCAATGAATAACCTAGAGCTAGAATGTGTATGTAAGTTACCCAAATTGCTAGGAGAGATATTTGGATAACAGTTTTGGTGAATTTCAAGGCCTTCTACCTACTAGATGAAGGAGATTAGTAGCCTGAAGCATCCATTGGACATGGAGTCCACTTGCACAATCATGAAGCTACCCTTATAGTCATTTGAGGATCATTTCTTAACTCTATTCGAATCTTTGCAAGCTCTTTGAGAGAGCGTGTTTGAGAAGAAATGGAAGAGCGCATGCAAGAAGCACACGAGAAGAAATAACTATGTACAAACAAATAAAGTGTGTAACGCACTTGGAGGAATTGAAACTACTCTAATACATACAACATGATGTAGCAAACTTAATGAAAGGGTTTAAGATAGATCCCATTTACTAGGATTTACATCATGCCTTCATCAAGATGAGTTAACTTAAAAGAGTTATCTTCTTTGCAGGAACTGATGATGTATGGACCACTCCAAAGTGCATCAAACTTTGAATGGCACCTTGGTTTAGCTCTGTCAGCATCCCATTTTAGAACCAAGTCCCCAACTTTGAAAGCTTGAGGCCTAGCCTTTCTTTCAAACCATTTCTTTGTTGCTCGCTAATGTTGTTCTAGCTTAATCATGGTAGAGTTCCTGAGTTCTTCAAGATTAACCAGCTCTTCCATTCTTATTTCTCTTTGGTCTGCACCTTCAAATTCCAACTATTGGGAAAGTGCTAACAAATTCAGCTCTAGTGACAAAGGAAGGGTACATTCCTTGCCATAGATAAGCTTGTAAGGAAAAGTTCTTATTGCCTTTTTTACTCTGTAATTCTATCTCGCCGGAGGGCACGCGAGACCTTTGTATGCCACTGTCTTTGGTTGATGTTCATTGTGCACTTCATGATTCTTATTAGGTTCTTGTTTATTGATTATGCCAGACCATTACCTTGAGGGTAATAGTTGGAAGAAGTATTCTGGTAAATTCCTAGACTTAGAGCCCAATCAGTGATTTTAGTACCAAGGAAGGCCTTTTCATTATCAGAGATAATGGTTTGAGGAATGCCAAACTTGTAACTATACCCTTGAGAAATTCAAGGATTTTCGCCTTGATTGATTCCTTAAGCGCGACGCATTTGTCCATCTGGTAAAGTAATTTGTAGCTGTCAACACCCACTTATGTCCAGCGCTTGAGGGAGGATTGATCATGCCTATGAAGTCAATCCCCCAATGCACAAAAGGCTGATTTTCTTGGATTAGTCGGAGGGAGCACTACCAATATTTTCTTTCCTAAAAATAAAGTGCATTTCTTACATTTTGTGACCCACCTATGTGTATCTCGCAAACAAGGTAGGCCAAAATATACCTGCCATTATGATCTTCATTGATGTAGTTTTGGTAGAGTAGTGTCCACCGAGAGAATCCATCATGAAATTTTGCAAACACTTTATCGGTTTGCATGTCGTTGATACATCTTAACAACATGCCATCAAGGTTTCTTTTGAAGAGAATTCCATCAATCAACACATAAGGGATAGATTGTAACCTCAGATGTCTTCTCTTTGCTTTGTTTAAACCAAGAGGGTAAGCTCCCTCAAAAGGAATGTGATCATGTCCTTCATCTAGTTACACATGTCGGGGTTTGTATTTTGTTCAAGCTCGCACAGAAAGGTCTTCATCCAAAAATAATGAAGCTTGGGTTCATTCCATGCATCCTCAAAGCAATATGTTTACAGAGTGCACTACCTCTTACCAGCTTTGTGGCCTTAATAGTCACATCATATTCCATGATTTTGGTGACCCATCATGCTCTTTTCTCACTAATTTCTGCTCCCATGATGAAGTCTCTAATGAAGAGTGGGAGACTAACACCCTGATATGATTGGTGGCGAACTTACTTTTGAATTTCTTGAGTGCACACATGATGGCGAAGACCTATTTCTCCATGTGACTATATTTTAGCTCATAATCCTTGATTACTGGCTGAAGAAAGCCACTGGTTATTCTAGCCCTTGTTCATTTTCTTGTGTTAGGACAACAACCACACTTGCATCAGCACCATAAGCATAAAGGATGAAATCCTTTGAATAATTTGGATTAATGAGTGTTGGTGCATAAGTAATTTCTTACTTGAGTTTGTTGAATCTTTCTCTTCCTTCTGCTATCTATCTGAAGGCTTTGTCCTTCTTGAGCATCAAGGTGATGGGTTGAACCAGTCCCACAAAATTAGGGATAAAATGCCTAACAAAATTGATCTTTCCAAGGAAGGACTGTAGGACCTTTTTATGTGCCAGTGAGGAAAGATCTAGAATGGTTGAAACGTGCTCAGGATCAATTATGATGTCATCCTTTGAAACCACATGGACTAAGAGCTTGCCTTGTGCTACTACAAAATTACACTTCTTGGGGTTAAGAGATACCCCAAATTATCTACATCTCTCAAATACTTTTTCTAGGTGCACCATATGATCCGCACTCTACTTTTAGAAGACAAATATATCATCAAGGTAAAACAGGATGAACTCATTAATTTATCATATGAAGGCAACATCCATAGCTCGCTAAAATGTGGCGCTCACATTTACAGACCAAAGGGCATTTTTTGATATCCATATGTTCCCCATTTGCTTGTAAATGTCATTTTGAATTGATCCTCTTCCTTGACCAGGATTTGGTTGAAACCTGAATACCCATCTAGCATGGAGAATGTCTACGTGTCAGCCATAGTCTGCAAAATCTACTCCATTGAAGGCAAAGGATAATGATCCTTTAGAGATGCCTTATTCAAATCTCTGAAATCAACACAAATTCTGATTTCACCATTCTTCTTACGTATTGGAACTAGATTTGTGACCCAGGTAGAGTATTTGATAGGAAAAATAATTTTTCCTCAATGAGTTTGGATAATTCCTTCCTCATGAGGGGTTCTATCTTTGGATTGACTGGCCGCTACTTTTGTCTGACGGGCTTGATACTAAGATCAAGGTCAATAGAGTGTTGAGCAACACTTGGATCAAAACCTTTGAGGTATTCATATTCCCATGAGAAGATATCACTATACTTTTTGAGAGAGATATGAAGGCCTACTTTTCTTCATGCACACAAGTCCTGCTAAGCAACAACTCTTTCCCATGCATAATATTGATCGAGGAGTAGTCCTCTTATGTGGCACACATGTATCTTTGTTTACCCTTGAACTCATCATCAAGGCTAAACATTTTCTCTAAGGTGACCAGCCCTTTAGGAAACTTGTTTGTCTTCAGTTGTAGCACTTGGTCACCATAAGCTGTCATGCAAGTCACTTGCATGCTTGATGAGAACTTAGATTCATTTTGGATAAACTGGATGATCTACATGTCACTTTCAAACACTTTCTAGCTGGTTTTATTGTCTTAGAATGGATGGCCTGATCACCATTTTGATGTGTTGAGTGTTACCTTTGACAAAGTCCTCAGCAGGAGAGAACTATGAACCTAGTGCGGCCATTTGGTCACTTCCTTGTTCATTCTGCGTGGAACCACTCTACATTAAGAGCATCAAAGCTCTCAAGGAGGTCCCAAACTCTGTATTTATAAGCTTTGAGAAGCTTATTCTTTGTTTGGCACTTGTTGGTGACCTGGTGGATGATCAATTTTGTGTCCCCAAAGATCTACAGTGCCTTAATTTTCTTTTTCTCAGCAATGAGTAAGCCATGCACCAGCACTTCATACTCTACCACATTGTTAGAGCATGTAAACTCTAGCATGTGAGCGAAGAAAATTTTCTCATTCTTAAGGGAAATGAAAACCACTCCTGCTCCCATGCCATTTTCACATTTCGGATCCATCAAAGTGCAACTTCCATAGACTAGTTTGAAATTTATCTTTCTTGAGTGAGCATGGTAGCATAGTGTTTTCTTCTATAATGTAATAAGTACAAGCCCAATTTCATAATATTCTAGTTCCTCGGCATAGGGATAAATTTTATGGTGTCTTTCCACCCATTCATCAAGCACTAGGTCAAGAAGCAGGGGGAAGAGACTACTCTTCAAGAACTAAAGTTTTTTCTTCTTGGATCAAATAGTTGGGTTAGAGAGGGGATGGGACATATGACTCTACATAATAGAAAAATATAGGCTCAACTTGTATGGTAAACCGGGTACCATACCTTGTCTTGAGTAGCATATGAGACCAATCAGAAGACAAGTAACCACCCACTTTGGTAGTAAATTCTCTTGATAGGCATAGGGAAAACAAAGGAGGTAGGTCAATGATTGACACATCTTGAGTAATAGTTAGGCTTGGACATGCATGAAGGGTTAACTCAAGATCCTTGATGACTCCTAAAGTATTGACAATTGAGCCATCAAGTTGTATGACTCCTTTAGACAAAGGGCTATATTTCAAACCTAAGACATTAGTTATTTTCTTAGGCATAACAGTAATACTAGCAAGCTAAGTCGAGTCATGCATTTATGCACTAGGTGTTTACCTATAATCAAGGACATAGAGAAGGGTGGGGTTTTAACAATTTTAGTTACTTGTTTCTCCTCTTCTTGGCATATTTTGATAGAAGCACATGACTTCGTATATAATGAATTAGCACACGTGAGTTGTGCTGCAGAGCTTCATGAAACATATCCCACTGAGATGGAATGGTTAGGGCATCCCACATTGTTACATTTATGTTTTTCTCTTCATATGGTCAACAATGCTAAATGGAAGGTCCCCATCTTGTGCATTTGGGGAACAACATCCCTTCTTGATTGTTCACGCAGAGAAGCCTAAATTTTAGCTGGAGCAGAGGCTTGACCTACTAAAGGAGGGGCACATGTTGCTTCAGAAGGAGCCTTACACGGGGCTTCCTACATATGGATTTGAGTGCTTTTACTACAAGATGCTTTGTCTTCTTCTTTCTTCTTATGAGGATCTAATTGTGTTGCCAAGGTTATAACCTGCGTGCCTGATTCCAACATTTTCTTCTTATATCTTGTGTTGTCCGCAACTTGGGCATTCTGTATGTTTGTATCTTTTGTAGCTTAGTTGATTACACATAAGTCCTTCGTGCCAAAGAACATCAAATTTTTCTCCGGAGGAACTTCTGGACTTTCCGTATTATCTACTTCATGGGTGTTTGTCTAGGGCTCATAGGCTAAAGCATTCTGGATCATGAAGGCTTGGACACGTGTGGCATTAGCACAATGATATTGACTATGAGGCATGTTGCAAGGAAGCACCATTCTAACTCTTGTGTCAAGTTCTTCGAATGGAACAAGCACGACTCACACTAGGTGCTAGAGAACAGAGGGCACGGGAGGAACAAATTGTAAGGGCATGTGTGCATTAGGATGTCATCTATCATTCTCTTTGGTTGGGCATGTATCTTTTATTTCCATATTGATTCTACCTAGGCTAATTTCTTTGGTCATACACCTAATTATAATTTCCTCTATACATTTGTGCACTGTTACTTTTCTAATGATATGACCTTGTTTGATAAATTTCTAATCAAGGCCTTCAATTCTTCATCCTCCTTTTTCTGCGATGGAGAGTAGGATGTTGAGGCACTGAATGCGTGCTTTCCTCGGGAATAAGAATAGGGGCCACAGAAGGCTGGGGCACTTGTGACATTTCGGGAAAATGGCATAGGTAGTCTATGAGCCAACTTTCCAACTGAATAAGACTATTTTATGCCCTTACGCAATACAATAAGCAATGGTAAATTCCTACCTCCCATGGATTATATCATGACTTAGATATCACTATTAAGTGCCTTCGAATGATAATACGGGAAAGCATCTTTGAGATGTAGGTATTACCATGAGAGGGATTCTATCCCAAGTCTTCTGACATCTAATGTTGAAATCAGTCATCAGCTCATTGGGTGCCCTCCTTGTTGTTGTCAGTTGCTCCACTAGAGATATGTGGTCTGACTTATCTTCAAAGTAGTTGTAAAGAGTTTTTCTTAGCTCATCCTAGGTGGTAATTGATCCAAGTCTCAAGCCTTGGTACCATTGAAGTGCTTTACCTTTGAAAGAGGCTGCAAGTAGCATGACTGCTACATCATCATGTGTCATCAGATAGAGTGAACACACATTTTCTATATCCTAGATATGCTCTTGAGGGGTGACTTTATTCTCACCGGTAAAGTATGGAATACTCTTGAGTGCACCATTTGGCATATCATGTTGCATAACAAGAAGTAAGGACTCCCTCCAAAAAAATTTATAAATTTTCTTAATGGAGGAGGTTGTTGATGTGCCATTGCAGGGCGCACAGGTTATCTATTTTGAGGAGGAGTTGAGTGGGCATGGCATGCTGGAGATAGAGATGTGCGCACGCATTGTGCTTTCTAGAATGAAATGTTCTCGGGGATAGCTGGAGATACTCAAAATAATCTTCAGCTACTTGCACTTCTTCTTGTATGTACTCTTCTCATGAAAGGCACTCAAGACTATTGAAACAGAGATTTTAAAATGTTGGGAGTTGAAAGATGTGTTGAAATGAGCCTCCAAAGGCTGAAATACTAAGTCCACGCACCATAACTTAGAGACAAAAATTTGAGCTTTCAATGCTGGTCCCACCGAGCGTGCCAGAAACTATTGGTTGCTCAAATGTGCACCCGTGTCTTGGATCTCAAAAGGGCCAAGGTGTTTGAGACCACAATGGAACCATCCCCAAGTTGTGGGACCTTGCGAGCTTGAGATGGATCTCTGGAGAAGTCTAGTTCTTCTATCTATTTCTCACATCTGCTTACTCCTAGTTTTGAAAAGTGGAAAAAGTGGAAACTAAGCTAATAATGCCAAGGGACTAGGGATAGAAGGACAACATGACAGGAAACTACACTAAAAGGTACTAGCACCAGAAAAGATGGATGAACACTATCTGTTCTGAACGAGAATGAAGGGAAATGTTTGAAAGGAGGCTAGGCACGAGTAGCACAGTGAAACATGTATTCACCATATCGTTTTCATGGAACATAACTAAATATGGAACTGCAAGGGACCTGAAATAGCACAACCAACACTCGACGCAAAAGAAAAGGCGAGAAGAAGGAATACAAACACGTTAGGACAGAGAATAGTCACAAAACAATGCTTCTATTACTTCTAGAAATGCACAGAGCTGTTACAATGATGAAGGAGGTCGATATCCACATACAAGAGCCAAATATAGAGGTCTGCAACTCAAAATACAAAAAATATGGAGTCCTTAGCAAAACACGTAAGGATCCAGAGTGTCCAACAAAACAAATGAGCCTTGCTCTTACATTTATAGATGAATCCATGGAGGAAGAAGGGAAGAAGAGGGGAAAATCTGAATTTAAAACACAACCACCAACAAGAAGCATTCAATGCCTGTAAATCCACCTAGAGATCTATGAAATACACTTACCCATGCTAGATCCACCAAAATTTGAATTTGAATTTCTAGAACTATAGCTGATGTCAGTAGCTTTTGATAAGTCCAAGTGCGTGTCGATCCGAGATCTCAGCAGAAGACATGGCTCTCGAGAAGATGTCAAAGTTGTTGATGCATGAAAAACATGTGGAGCATGTGGATTGACTGTAATGATGGCCAACTGTGTGAACACTTTTCATTTCTATCATATGTTGATCATTTATTTGTTGCAAAGATTCGGCGCCCTGTTGGCATGCTTTAAGCGGTTTTACGTAGTACACTCAGTGTGTCAAAATATGACCGCACGAAGGGTGCAAATGAAGGTGCGGGGATGTGCACGGAAGAATGAGGCATGGGAAGAAGACAGAAGGAAGGCATGCAAGATCGTACATAGAGGAAAAATGAAGTAAATTGGTGAGTAGAGAATGCATGGTCAAGGCACAACTATTACAAATTAATGGGCGCAGCGTGCGAGGAGGCTAGGGAATCAGCTAATTAAAGCAAGTGTGAGGTGAGCGGGATGGTAAGAAGCTAACTAGGAAGAAGACAAATTCATATATGTTGGGTGCAAGGGAAAATTGGAAGGAGAGAAGCGAAGGGGCGCATAGGAAAACTATGACCAAGGGAATGTGCCAAGTGATCTTGAGTATGCATAACATTACAATGAATAACCTAGAGCCATAATGTGTATGCAAGTTACCCAAATTGCTAGGAGAGATATTTGGATAACGGGAGGATTTGGGCATCCTACTACCAGAGGAAGAGTGTTAGGGAGAGAGGTATAGTTTTACTCTCCATCTATGACTACATCCTCAAAAGGTCTAACCATTGTAGATGGATAAAGACACAATTTTTTTCCATTTCGATCCATGCTTAGTTCCATGTTGAATAACCCATATAAGAGCAGTATAGGAAAGGTAATGATGTCTCATTTCCCCCATTCCATGGGTGTCATGATTTGTATAGTTTTATATGGATTCCATGTTAGGTCATTTGGAAGTGATAGAAAATGTAAAGTGATTCCCATGTTAGGTCATATGGGAAAGATAGTAAAGCGTTGGTATGTTGTACTAATCAATTGATTTTATTTGGATATTAAAATATTTCTTTGAAATTGGTTGTGTATGATAGTTTACTCATGAATATATTTTTTCTTTTTACCCCCATATTAGGTTAATAGGGGAGATAGATAGAAAGTATTTGAATATATCGATTTTTCTATTGTTTGAATAGTGTGAATGAAGAATGATGTACTAGGAGTATTGAATGATCGTATAGTATCTTGAGAGGGATCATAGGATGATCCTGATTATATGGTCCCCCTTTCGGTGAAAGGGCGAGGGGTGGAGATAATGATGACTAGGCCGAAAGTAGAGGTGAAAAGAAGTGATGATGACTAAGAGGTAGTATAGAAGATGTTGTAGGATTGATAATATGTTGAATAGTATATGTTTGGTATTGGAATATGACATTGTGTAATATTTATAGTACGGTGGTAGAAGAAATCCTAAACCAAATGGTGTCAATGGGGAATAAAACGGAGTAGTGAAGCTCAAGATATGAGCAAAACCATGTGTCATGTATTAGTTGGAAGAATGAGTGCAAATGGTAACTATAGTAAATTGAAAATTGGAAAAGTGCTATATATAGTAATAGTAAAAAGTGAATAGTAACTTTATTTTAACCTTGATTGATTTAGAATTTGAGCTCTAAGCTTGCGAGGATGCCACATATTAGGGTAGAATGAGGCCGGGGAGGCTAGGTGTAATTAGTACATCCTGGTCCATATGAGGTGTATGTAGCCATAGATCAAATACGGGTGTATGATGTAGGATGTACCCAAACATATAGTGCATGGTGGCCATCACATCGATGTGTGCTATTATTTCTAGTTTTTGTAGATACAGCAAGTGGACCACTGGTTGGAGGAGTAGAGGGGTAGGCACATGCCCCCAATGGAGATGGCCTAACAATAGCATTAGTTGAGCATCATTATTGTTTGTTGGTATTTATTGATTTTTACATGGTTGTTGCATATTTGTAAATGCATGTGATAACTAATGTGGTATTGGGTGTTTTGCAAGTGATGTTTATTGGTCCTTGATCATTGACTCATTGATCTGCATGTTGACATGGAATGTGCCACCAAATGTCTTTGGTGGGAGGTGGGATGTTAGAGCAATTGGATGCTATCACGGGTGAGCACTCCCATTTGTTTGAGTAGGTGGACATAGTAGAAGCCACATGTATTGTATTATTGAGTGAGCGTGATAAGGCTCATGCGGAGATGGAGCAAGCTAGACTTGCTCGTAAGAGGAGGGGCCCTAGATTAGGATATATTTATGAAATATGTGGAGCTACATGGATATTTCATGAAGCAATCAGACGAGGTAGATATATTACACAGAAAGATGGAGAGATATAGGGGTCGTGACTAGTGGTGAAGCATCTAGTTCTACAACTCGTGTGATTGTGTATAGTGACGTGATGATGATGTATGACACATGTGGATTTAGCGATGCAGGGGACTTGTCCCAAGTGATTGTATTTTTATACCTATGATTTTTGATAATGTGTGTGTGTGTGTGTGTGTGTGTGTGTGTGTGTGTGTGTGTGTGTGTGTGTGTGTGTGTGTGTGTGTGTGTGTGTGTGTGTGTGTGTGTGTGTGTGGATGATGGGTATTATTGTGTTATGTTGATGTTCATTGATATGTGATGTGATGATTGTTGTTCATATGTTGGTTTGTGATGTTTGATTTGCATTGCGTAAATGATTATGTTGATTTGAAATAGATGATGATGTAGTAATGCTTGAAAATTGAATTGTATGTATGAATGAAGATGGATAGTATGTGATAAATAGTAATAGATGTATGTAATATAGTGTAGTAGATAAAATGAATGAGCCATGATATAGTAGATTGATACATTACTAAGTGTAAGATATCTAAATGATGTATGTAAGTGTGTGTAAGTATAATGAAGGGGGAAGAAAAATAATTCCCCAGCGTATGTGTAGAAAAATGAGGTTCATTTATATAATACCCCTCAAAGTGATCAAGAATGAACCATAGAACAAGAGTGTGTCATCGAGAAATGGCTTGATAGTGTGCGCTAAATAGATCAATGAAGCATATAGCATAAATATTGAGTGAGGTTCTTATTATAACATATCCCTCAATAGTCATGTGATAACCTTAAGAACACGAGTGCATCATCAGGTAATGAGGTGATCATACAAAAATCACCTACCAAAGATGGAGAGTTCGTGAGGTATTTTGGAAGCATGTGAAGTGGTAGTAGCATGAGTTTAAGAGCCAAAATTAATGTCAACTGAAATGGTACCAATGATAGGAGATGTAGTGGTATGAATCATAGATTTCAACGTCTTAGGCAGCTAAGGAGATGTAGTAGCACTATGAGGTGGATGAGATGATGTGGTGATAGATGCACTAGGTGGAGGACGTAGTTAAAAAACAATTTTAGGAGATGGAAAAATGACAACCTTAGAAGCGGTGGAGGTGACAAGTGAACATCGGTGGAAGAAAGCTTAGTAGCATGGGAGAAAGAGGCCACTCACGAGAGCGGGATCAAAGGCAATGAAACACTTAGCTTCTAATTGTTTCAACTTGTCATGAAGGTAAAAAAATCATTATCATAGTGGCCATTGATGCGGTGGAAATTACAATAAGGGTGATTACACTTTGGAAATGCAAGTGATGAGGAGGATTTTGATTATAGGGTAAGTGAATTAAGCACTTATCAAGAAAAGCATGTAATAATTCATGAGGTAGCATATGATAAATGTAATGGTTCTGAGTAGGAGATTGAGAATTCTTAGGTGGAGACCAATGCAATGGAGACCTTGGAATACACTTAATAGATGGTAGAGGTGAATAAGTAGAAGGCAATGAAGGAATAAAAGGGGATCTATAACATGTGTAACAATTAAATCTTGTTCTAGACAAATGACCTTATATCATAAAATTGTAAATGATTCACATGTATCATATTGTAATTTTTCTTTCAATGCAAGAATCAAGCCATGAAAAAGATAAATTTCTACTCTATCTCAATAAGTTGAAATACTAACTGATGCATGCAAGAATTGAAGCATAAAATTTAATCTAGAATAGGTTATTTCTTTCCTTGATGCAATCTAGGTAAGTGATCATGTGTAACTTTAGGACCATTGTTAAGCATAAAGCGTCTAAGAAAAGCATCTTCCATGTCATAATATGTACTAATAGATCCATAAGGAAAATGGGTATACCATTGAAGAGCATCATCAATAAGACTATGAAGAAAATATTTTAGTAACAATCGATCATTAGAATAAGAATCCATAGCTAAACAATAATGCTTAAGATGCAAATATGGATTTCAATGCCATTAAAACATGAAAATGTAGGCATGATAAAATCCTTAGGAAAAGCTGAATTGTGAATTTTCTTTGGAATAGGATTGCCATGAAGCCCTAGGTTATCTAGTAAAGAAGTTGTGTGCACTCAGAATCATTTGGCACATTCCCTTGGTCATAGTTTACCTATGTACCCCACTCCTTTGTCCCTTCCACTTCTCTCTCATGCCTACCTTCCACCATTCTTCCAATTAGTTTTTTCCACCCCGCGTGCCCAAGTCTTTGACCCTCTTGCATTCCGCACCCATTACTTTGTAATAGTTGCACCTTAACCATACATTCTCTACTCACCGGTTTGATTCTTCTCCCCCATGCGCATTGCGCATGCTCCCTCCACACTTTCCTTTATTTTCTCCCCATGCCCTTCTATGCCAAATCATCTTATGAGCCGCTTAAGCATGCAAAGCATGTAACTGTCAAAGCACACTAATAGAGGCGTCAAATCCTGCAAAAAAGTGAATGATTGACACGTGGAAAAAATGAAAAAATAGTTGTACATTTGGCCATCATTCCAGCGAATCAACACGTGCCACATGTTTCACGTATGCCGAAAACTCTAACATCTTTTGATAGCCATATCATCAGCTATAGAGCTCAGATCGGCGTGTGCCTGGACTTGTCAGAAAGCTGCTAACATCAGCTATCAGTGCTAGAAATTCAAATTTCAAATCTGGTAGATCTGGTAGGTGAGAATTTGGAAAACGTCTCTCTAAACATTGATGAGTAGATCTGATTGCTCCAACCACCCGATTTAGCATGATCCTCTCTCCTTTACATGTAAAATAGGCATGGGGAAGCGTATCACAGATTTCAAGTGGATTTGTAGACATTGAATGCTTCTTGTTGGTGGTTGTATTTCAAATTTAAGGTTTTCCCTCCTTTATCCTTCTTTCCTCCATGGATTCATCTATAAATGTAAGAGCAAGGCTCATTTGTTATGTTGGATACTCTGGATCCTTGTGTTGCTAAGGACTCCATATTTTTATGTATTTTGAGTTACAGACCTCCATGTTTGGCTCTTGCATGTGGATATCGGCCTCTTTAGCATTGTAACAATTCTGTGCATTTTGGAAGTAATAGAAGCATCATTTTGTGACTATTCTCTATCTAGCGTGTTTGCGTTACTTCTTCTTGCCTTTTCTCTCACATTGTGTATTGTTGTGCTACTTCAGATCCCTTGCAGTTCCATATTTGGTTGTGTTCCATAAGGCTGATTTGGTGAATGTGTGTCTTGTTGTGCTACTACTCGTGCCTAGCCTCTCTCACATATTTCATGTCATTCTTGCTAGAATAGATAGTATTCATCCCTCTTTTTGGTGTTATCACCTTTTAGTGTAGTTTACCTTATGTTATCCTTCTTTCCCTAGTCCCTTGGCATTCATAGCTTAGTTTTCCCTTTTCAGCACTAGGAGTAGTAGTAATCAGTAGAAATAGATAGAGAAATTGACCTTCTTCCGAAGATCCATCCCAAGCTTGCAAGGTCCCACAACTTGGGGACGGTTCCATTGTGGTCTCAGACACCTCGGCCCTTTTGAGATCTGAGACACGGGTGCACATTTGAGCAACCAATAGTTTCTAGCATGCCGGTGGGACTAGCATTGAAAGCTTAAATTTCATATCTCTAAGTTCTGGTGTGTGGACTTAGTGTTTTCAGCCTTTGAAGAGGTTCCTTTTCAAACACATCTGGTGACTCCCAATATTTTACAATCTCTATTTTAGTAGTCCTAAGCACCTTTCATGAGAAGAGTGCACACAAGAAGAAGTGCAAGCAAGCTAAAGATTCTTTTGAGTACCTCTAGCTATCCCCGAGAAAATTTCACTCCAGAAAGCCCACGCGCGCATCTCTATCTCCAATGCGCACCGTGCACCCATTCAACTCCTCCAAACAGACAACCTATGTGCCCTATAATGGCGCATCAGCCACCTCCTCCTCTAAGAAGTTTTGCAAACTTTGATGGAGGGAGTCCCTTACTCTTGGCCATACAACATGATATGCCTAATGGCACACTCAAAAGTATTCCTTACTTTACTGGTGAGAATCAAGTCACCCCTCAAGAGCACATCCAGGATGTAGCAAATGTGTGTTCATTCTATCTAATCACACATAATGATGTAGTAGTCAGGCTGCTTGCAGCCTCTTTCAAAGGTAAATTACTTCAATGGTACCGAGGCTTGAGGCTTGGATCTATCACCAGTTGGGATGAGCTGGGAACAACTCTATGTAATTACTTTGAAGACAAGTCAGACCACCTATCTTTGGTGGAGCAACTGACAACAACAAGGAGAGCGCCCAATGAGTAGATGATTGATTTCAACATCAAGTTTTAGAAGACTTGGGACAGAATTCCTCTTGTGGTGAGACCTATAGCCCAACATGCTTTCCTTTATTATCTGAAGGCACTCAATAGTGATATCTCAGTTATGATCCAATCTATGGGAGGTAGGACTCTACCAGTTGCTTATAACATTGTAGTAAGGGTAGAAAATAGTCTCATAGGTGGGGAAGTTGGCTCCTAGACCACCCATGCCTATGTTCCCAGAGATGTCACAAGAGCCCCAGCCTTCTGTGGCCCCCATTCCTACTTCTGAGAAAAAGCGCACAACCGGTTGCCTCAACATCCTACTCTCCAGCACAACACAAGGAAGATGAAGAATTGAAGGCCTTGATTAGAAATTTGTCAAACAAGGTCATATCACTAGAAAAGTAGCAAGCGCAAGCGTATAGAGGCATTTCCACTCGGCGCATGGCCAAGGGAATCAGCCTTGGTGGAATCAATATGGAAATCAAAGATACGTGCCCAACCAGTAAAATGATAGGTGGTAGCCTAATGCATCTGCCTTTGCAAGTTGTCCCTCCGCGCCTTCTCTTCTAAAGCACCTGCTGAGCGAGTGCTTGTCCCAGTTCAGAACAACTTGGTAAGAATCAGAGTGGTGCTTCCCTTGTAAGATGCCTCATAGTCAGTACCATTGTGCTAATGTTATGCGTGCCCAAGCCTTCATGATCTAGAATGCTTCATCCTGTGAGCCTTCAACAAGCACCCATGAAATAGATAACCCTAAAGATCTAGAAGCTCCTCTGGAGACCAATATGATGTTCTTTGGCACGGAGGACTTTTGTGTAATCAACCAAGCTGCAGAAGATACAAATAGACCACGCGCATAGGTTGTGGCAACAACAAGGTATAAGAAAATAATGTTGGAGTTTGGCGTGTAGGTCACAGTCCCAAAATACAGGAAGATCTTCAAAAGAAAAAAGAATCAGATAAGACCTCTTGTAGAAAAAATATTCAACCCCCATGCAAGAGGTCCCGCATAAAGCTCCTTTTAAAGCGCGCACCCATCCTTTGGTGGGCTAGGCTTTTGCTCTCCAAAGCTAAAAATTAGGCTTCCCCACCTGAACAGTCCAAAAGGGATGTTGTTCCCCAAATGCACAAGGCAGGAGGGCTTCCATTCAAGCATTGTTGATCAGATGAAGAAAACAAACATAAACGTCACAATGTGGGATGCCCTGACCATTCCATCTCAGTGGGACTTGTTGCATGAAGCTCTGGCACAACTTCCGCGTGCTTGACCCAGATTATGCAAAATTTGTGCACACACTTTCAATCAAAAATCTCCAAGAGAGGAGGAGAAACAAGTAAGCAAGATTGCTAAGACCCCACCCTTCTATATGTCCTTGATTATAGGAAAACACCTAGTGCATAACTTGCTTGATTGACTCAGGTGCTAGTACTTTTGTTATGCCTAAGAAGATAGTTGATGTCTTAGGTCTGAAATATAGCCCTTTGTCTAAAGGAGTCCTACAACTTGATGGCTCAATTGTGACCACCTTAGGATTCATCAAGGATCTTGAGTTAACCCTCCATGCATGTCCTAGCCTGACAATTACTCAAGATGTGTCAATTATTGACTACCTCCTTTGTTTGCCCTATGTCTATCAAGGGAATTTACTACTAAAGTGGGTGGTTACTTGTCATCTGATTGGTCTCATATGTTGCTCAAGACAAGGTATGGTACTTGGTTTACCATACAAGTTGAGCCTATATTTTCTTATCATGTAGAGCCATATGTTCCATCCCCTCTCCAAGCCAATTATCTTATCCAAGAAGAACAAGTTTCAGTTCCTGAAGAGTAGTCTCTTCCACCCTCTGTCCCAGACCTAGTACTTGATGAGTGGGCAGAGAGGCATCACAAATTTGATCCCTATGCTGAAGAACTAGAAGCCTATGAAACTGGGCTTGGTACTTATTGCATTCTAGAAGAAGATGTTACGCTTCTACTGCGCATGCTCATAGGAGACAAGGTTTAAATGGTCTATGGAAGTTATACTTTGATGGATCTAGAAGTAGAAATGGTGTAGGAGTAGGAGTGGTTCTCATTTCCCCTAAGGATGAGAAGTTCTTCTTCGCACACAGGCTATGAGTTTGCATGTTCTAACAATGTGGTGGAATATGAAGCGTTAGTGCATGGCTTGCTTATTTCTGAAAAAGAAGAAAATTAAAGCGCTGCAGATCTTTGGGGACACGAGATTTGGTTATCCACTAGGTCACCAACAAATGCTAGACAAAGAATAAGCTTCTTAAAGCTTACAACATAGAGTTTGGGATCTACTTGAGAGCTTTGATGCTCTTAATCTGTAGGTAGTCCCATGGAAAATGAACAAGGAAGCCGACCAAATGGCCGCGCTTGGTTCACAGTTTTCTCCTATTGTGGACTTTGTCAAAGGGAACACTCAACACATTAAGATGGTAATCAGACCATCCATTCTAGATAATAACACCAACTAGCAAGTGTTTGACAGTGATGCGCAGATCATCCAGTTTATCTAGAATGAAGCTGAATTTTCATCAAGTATGTAAGTGACTTGCATGATAGTTATGGTGACCAAGTAATACAATTGAAGACAAATAAGTTGCCTAAAGGGTTGGTCACCTTAGAGAAAATGTTCAGCCTTGATGATGAGTTCAAGGGTGAAGAAATATATATGTGCACCGTGTAGGAGGATTTCTCTCCCATTACTATTGCGCATGGAAAAGAGCTGTTGCTCAGCAGGACTTGCATGCATGAAGAAAAATAGGCCTTCATCTCTCTCTGTCAAAGATATAGTGACATTTTCTCATGGGAGTATGAAGACCTCAAGGGTTTTGATCCAAGTGTTGCTCAACACTCCATTGACCTTGATCCTGGCATAAAGCCCATCAGATAGAAACAATGGCTAGTCAATCCAAGGATAGAGCCCCTCATGAGAAAGGAGTTATCCAAACTCATTGAGGCAAAAATTATTTTCCTATCAAATACTCTACCGGGTGCAAATCTGGTTCCAGTACGCAAGAAGAATGGTGAAATCAGACTTTGTGTTGATTTCAGAGATTTGAATAAGGCATCTCTAAAGGATCACTATCCTTTACCTTGATGAAGTAGATTCTATAGTATAGTAGTTGTGCACAAAAATTTCTCCATGCTAGATGGGTACTCGGGTTTCAACCAGATCTGGTCAAGGAAGAGGATCAATTCAAAACAACATTTACAACCAAGTGGGGAACATATGCATATCAGAAAATGCCCTTTGGTTTGTCAAATGCGGGCATGCAACATTTTAGCGTGCCATGGATATTGCCTTCAAAGGTTACATCAATGAGTTCATCTTGGTTTACCTTGATGATATAACTATCTTCTCAAAGCAGAGTGTGGATCACATATGGCACACTTGGAAAAAGTCTTTGAGAGATGTAGGGAATTTGGGGTTTCTCTTAATCCCAAGAAGTGCAATTTTGTAGTAGCTCAGGGCAAGCTTTTGGGCCATGTGGTTTCAAAGGATGGCATCACGATTGATTGACCCTGAGTGCATTTCAGCCATCCTAGCCCTTTCCTTTCCGGTGCAAAAAAAATCCTTACAATCCTTCCTTGGCAAGATTAACTTTGTTAGGTGCTTTATCCCTAACTGCAGGACTGGTTCGGCCCATCACCCTTATGCTCAAGAAGGACATAGCCTTCAAATGGACAATAGAAGGAAGAGAAAGCTTTGATAAGATCAAGAAAGAAATTTCTTGTGCACCAACACTCCTCAATCCAGATTACTCAAAGGATTTCATCCTTTATGCCTATGGTGCTGATGCAAGCATTGTTGTTGTCTGACATAAGAAAATGAACAAGGACTGGAACAGCCAGTGGCATTCTTAGCCAGACACTGAAGGATTATGAATTGAAATATAGTCACATGGAAAAGTAGTCTTCACCATCATGCATGCACTCAAGAAATTCAAGAGCATGCTCACCACAAATCATATCAAGGTGTTAGTTTCTCACTCATTGTCAGAGACTTCATCATGGGAGTAGAAATTAGTGAGAAAAGAGAGCACGATGGGTGACCAAAATCATGGAATATGATGTGGCTATTAAGGCCACAAAGTTGGTAAGAGGTAGCGCACTCTGCAGGAAGATTGTTGAGGATGCGCAGAATGAACCTGAGGCTTCATTATTTCTGGATGAAGCCCTCCACGCACGTGTAGAACATGAATAGAACATAGACCCTGACATGTGATTGGATGAAGGACATGATCTCATTCCTTTCTAGGGAGGGCACCTACCCTCCGTTTAAACAAAGCAAAGAGAAGACATCTGAGGTTGTAATCTATTCCTTATGTCTTGATTGATGGACTTCTCTTCAAAATAAATCTAGATGGCGTGTTGTTAAGATGTATCAATGGCGTGTAGACCGAAAAAAGTGTTAGCAGAATTTCATGATGGATTCTCTGGTGGACACTTCTCTGCCAAAACTACAACAATGAAAATCATAATGGCAGGTATCTTTTGGCCTACCCTATTTGTAGATGCATATAGGTGGGTCACAAAATGCAAGGAATGCACTTTCTTTGTAGGAAAGAAAAGATTGGCGTAGTGCTTCCCCTCCGACCAATCCAAGTAGATCAGCCTTTTATGTAATGGGGTCTAGACTTCATAGGCATGATCAATCCACCTTCAAGCACTGGACATAAATGGGTACTGACAGCTATAGACTACTTCACCAGATGGATAAGAGTTGTTATCGCGCTCAAAGAATCAACTGAGGCAGTCATCCTTGACTTCCTCGAAGGTTTAGTCACAAGGTTTGGGTTCCTCAAACCATTATCTCTGATAATGTGAAGGCCTTCCTTGGTGCTAAAATCACTGATTGGGCTCTAAGTTTGGGCATTTACCTAAAAAATTCTTCCAACTATTACCCTCAGGGAAATGGTCTGGCAGAGTCAACAAACAAGAACCTGATCAGAATCATGAAGCACACAATGAATACCTAGCCAAAGACAAAGTGGCATACAAAGGTCTTGTGTGTGCTGGGCAGATAGAATCATAGTCAAAAAGGCAATAGGAACTTCACCTTACAAGCTTTGTCTATGGAAAGGAGGCTACCCTTCCTTTGACACTAGAGCTAAATTCATTAGTGCTTGCCCAACAGCTAGAATTTGAGGGTGCGGATCAGAGAGAAATCAGGATGGTAGAGTTGGTTCATCTTGAAGAACTCAGAAACTTTGCCATGATCAAGCTAGAACAACATCAGCAGGAAACAAAGAAATGGTTTGATAGAAAGGCTAGGCCTCAAGCTTTCCAAGTTGGAGACTTGGTTCTAAAATGGGATGTTGATAGAGCTAAACAGGGCACCATTCAAAGTTTGATGCACTTTGGAGTGGCCCATACATCATCAAGTCTGCAAAGAAGCTAACTCTTTTGAGTTAACTTATCCGGATGGAAGCGTTGCAAATCCCAGTAAATGGGATCTATCTCAAACCCTTCCATTAGGTTTTTACATCACATGTATATATTAAGTAGTTTCAATTCCTTCAAGTGTGCTTTGCACACATTGTTTGTTTGTACATAGTTCTTTCCTCTCACGTGCTTCCTGCATGCGTGCTCTTTTTTTACTTCTAATGTGTAGAGCTTCTCTCAGAAGTTGTGAGATTTAGGATAGAGGTGCAAAATGATACTCAAGGTGAAAGCAAAGGCATTTTCATGCAGACTCCATGCCCAATGGATGCTTCAGGCTTCTGGTCTCTTTCATCTAGCAAGAAGATGGCCCCAAAATTTTCACCAAAACTGTTATCCAAAGAACTCCCCTAGTGATTTGGATAACTTGCATACACATTCTAGCCCTAGGTTATCTATTAAAGAAGTTACGTGTGCTCAGAATCATTTGGCACATTCCCTTGGTCATAGTTTACCTACATGCCCCACTCCTTTTCCCTTCCACTTCTCTCTCGTGCTTGCCTTCCGTGCATCCACCATTCTTCAATTCAGTTTCTTTCCACCTTGTGCACCCAAGTCTTTGACCCTTCATGCGCCACACCCATTACTTTGTAATAGTTGTGCCTTAACCATACGTTCTCTGCTCACCATTTGATTCCTTCTCCCCGCATCATCGCGTCCTCTCCCTGTGCCTTCCTCTATTTCTCCCCATGCCCTTCTATGCCAAATCATCTTATGATGTGCTTAAGCATGCAATGCTCAACATGTCAATGTGCGCAACAACAGGGCACCGAATCCTTACAACAAGTGAATGATTGACACGTGGTAGAAATGAAAAATAGTTGTACATTTGGCCATCATTCCAGTGAATCAACACGTGCCACATGTTCCACATATGCCGACAACTCGATGACATCTTCGACATAGCCATATCATCAGCTCTGAGCTCAGATTGGCACATGCCTGGACTTGTCAAAAAGTTGTTGACATCAACTATAGTGCCAGAAATTCAAATTTCAAATCTTGGTGGATCTGGTAGGTGAGAATTTGGAAAACATCTCTCTAAACATTGATGAGTAGATCTGATTGCTCCAACCACCCGATTTAGCATGATCCTCTCTCCTTTGCATGCAAAAATAGGCATGGGGAAGCGTATCACAGATTTCAAGTGGATTTGTAGACATTGAATGCTTCTTGTTGGTGGTTGTATTTCAAATTTGGGTTTTCCCTCCTTTATCCTTCTTTCCTCCATGGATTCATCTATAAATGTAAGAGCAAGGCTCATTTGTTATGTTGGATACTCTGGATCCTTACGCATGTTGCTAAGGACTCCATATTTTCTGTATTTTGAGTTGTAGACCTCCATGTTTGGCTCTTGCATGTGGATATCGGCCTCTTTAGCATTGTAATAGTTATGTGCATTTTGGAAGTAATAGAAGCATCATTTTGTGACTATTCTCTATCCTAGCGTGTTGAGTTACTTCTTCTTGCCTTTTCTCTCACATTGTGTATTGTTGTGCTACTTCAGATCCCTTGCAGTTCCATGTTTGGTTGTGTTCCATAAGGCTGATTTGGTGAATGTGTGTCTTGTTGTGCTACTCGTGCCTAGCCTCCTCTCACATATTTCCTGTCATTCTTGCTCATAATAGATAGTATTCATCCCTCTTTTTGGTGCTATCACCTTTTAGTGTAGTTTACCTTAATTCATAGCTTAGTTTTCCCTTTCAACACTAGGAGTAGCAATAAATGTAGAAATAGATAGAGAGGAACCGGCCTTTCCTCCGATCCATCCCAAGCTCACAAGGTACCACAACTTGAGAGAGCGGTTCCACGTGGTCTCAAACACCTCAACCCTTTCGAGATTTGAGACACGGGTTCACGTCCGAGCAACCAATAGTAATCATAGAAGAAGAGAGAGGCATGTGAAGAAGTTAAAGTTTTACATTATGAGTGATCATTGAGATGGGAGAAGAAGAATAGAAAGATGAATACGTTATGGGAATTCTAGATGTATATGTCGAAGAAATAAGAGGAGGTGTACTAGAAGGAATGGAAGAATCAACATTAATATCATCTAGAGAAGAAGAGGAAAGAGGAGGAGGAGAACATGGAATATCGGTAAAAATGCTATCAATAGAATTAGAAGAAACAATAAGAGGTGAACTAGTAGGAGTGGTAGAATCATCATGAATGAAATTTGAAACAACCTCAGAAGTAGAATAAAGTGGAGTGAAAATTCACATTTAGTAGTCTTAAGAGAAGTAAAATCCTCACTAACATGTTCATGATTAGAAATATAATCATCATCACTATCAAAAAAAAAAATTCGCATGCAAGTTAGTTCATCATGAGAGTCATCAACATGTAGATAAGTATGAGAAGAAATTGTTATCGCCAAATTACTACACCCTTTGAATGGCCGAATGTGAATAGGATGTTGGGTGTGATTAGGTAACATGGGATCACCTCTCAAGCTGTGGGACTTGAGCTCTAGGTGAACCTCCGAGAGAAGGCCACTTCCTCTTCCTAAACTAAGTGTTATAATACTCCTAGTGCAATAAAATGGATATCTAGACCTATAATAACATTTTCATAGGCTTTAGGGAAAGATATTTGCAACAAATAAAGTTATGCTAGAGATGGTGATGCGCCAAATGAAGGGTGTTGATAGAATTTGGGAAGGTTGTTTTGAAGAGGGTCTTGTGTATCATAAATCAACTTCACCTACTGCAACTTGGAAAGGGTAAACAAAATACCAAAAACTAAGAAGTGTGTGTTCCCTTTGTTAAACTTAACTAGACAAACAATCTTTCGGTCTTCCAGTGAAGAAGGATGAAACTGAGAAGGGTGAACAAGCACCACAACTCAACTACATGCAGAAATCCACCACTTGATAAGCACATAACTCCAAAATATTGCAATAGAAACTTAAACTTGCATAGTGCATCCGTAATCATGATAAAGGCATGAAGAAGTATGTGGAATGATGAAAAGAACTAATGGTAGTCACAAAATATACACTTTTATTACTTCAACAATGCATCATTACATTCAAAAGAGGCAATGGTTGCCATTACAATCTTGGAAAGGAGGCTTGAAAGTTCCCAAATCTACAAAGCTAACTCATAGAAGAGAGATGATTCTTGAAAAATATACACTTATCTAAGATGTCTAACTTGTCCAACCCTTTGGAATGAGTTCCCCCTTTATATTTATAGAAAAATCCACTTGAAGAGAAAGGATGAAGAAATCCTAAATTATGGGGCATGAATAATGGCACATGATGGCCTTCACACTTAATTACATCATTAATTGAATCCCCAAGAACATTCCACCATTACTTCATAAATTCAAAAATTTGAATTCAATTCTCCACTTAATTAAAAGAATATTTTTAATAAAATATTTTAAGAATAAAAATAATATTTTATTAAAATATTTTAATAAAAATATTATTTGATTTTGGTTGTCCACTTGGTAAAAATTCACATTGTCGAGGTTTTATGTAATGACTTTGAAATGGCTCACCAGCCAACTCACCAAGTTGATTGCCGAGCTACCTTGCACTTCATTAAAATAACTTTCCACATTCATTTTTTGCATCGGCGGGTTCCCAATAATGTTCCACCGATCACCACTTTACACCAATTACCTTTTCACTCTAACATGGTTACTTAAGTCAGTTTCACCTTTAAATTCCATCTTAACTACCTCACAATTGATCTTAACGGTTCCTTTTACATAGTTGTTCCTCAAACAATTTGACATGTTAATCCCACTTATATCCTTCTTGAGTTGGGTGACATGCCACATTTTACCATTTTGGCAGGTTCCACCTTTGAATTAGTCGACAACTCTCCCATATTGCTCCAATTGGTTGCCACTTGTATGCTCTAATGATCTCGTTGATCCATTTCTTGAACATATTAGCGCTTAATTCCACCCTTTGCATTGGTTTGTTGGGTGGACGCTACACCTTTACTCATTGACCAAGTATTTTTCATTGAATAATGATTCACTTCAACGGAGTGAGCACATTGACCAAAAACTCGGTCTTTACTCACAAACCATTAAAAACAATCCGACCGCCACAAACTCTAAAATATTCATTGTGTTGGTGTAAAACTTGGCATTGCACATCGACCACCGATATAATCTCATTCCTTTGACATGACTCACTAGGTGAGTTCCACCCCAACACCCATTCATTGGCACATTCCTCCGGCGCATGATGTCTTTCGAGGCATAGGTACCTTGGCCCAAACATTCCAAATTTCCCCACGTAGGCAATTTGGATCTTGGGACCTGAAGACTTCCTTGATCCAACATCATACTTCCTGGCCAAACTCTCTCATCTCTCCCATTGGCTTGGGCTCTCAAAATTTCCCCAACGCGACATGCACTTTGGGATTAACATCAAACTCCCCGACTCAAGCTTTCGCATAGGTTCTTCTACAATTTTTCCCAACTCACTCGCCACATGAGCTCGAGCTCATCATAAGGCCAAACATGAGCTCTCCCATCATTTGTCCTGGTTGGCTCAACTTGATTGATCTACTTTCTGGGTGCATCAATGCACAAGTCTTGAGCTCATCTTACGGAAATGCATCCATATTTGTCAAAGCAATCATCGATTCACCTATGTTTTCCTTACCTCCCTCGGCTCGTTCCACCTACGCACACATCGAATTACCTGTTTCTCTATCAAATGTGATCTTCCCACCACTAAGCTCAATTCTATAATTCACCTCTAAGTCACTTCATTGCTCAATCCTCTTACACCCGATGAGTAACACATTAAGTTAAAATCATGGCTTAGTTTCACCATGTTTCTATGCATGAAAATTCAACCTACTCCTTTTCCTTAGTTTGACGATGATCTCAAACAACTCGAGCTCTACCTTCAAGCTCCTAGCTCACTACCAACGTCCTTATCAAAGCTCACCACTCACTCTAAATTAACTCAATCATACTTAAATTTGTCAATGCAATCATTAGATTAAATCCCTATGAATCGAACCATCATCCATTGACCCTACCCGATCTTGTTCTTACAACTCACCTATAGCTCTCTACATGCCTCCACGATCTCACCGATCTCACTCATATGCTTGAAGCTTCCATGTTGAGTTGATAAGTTGTTTTGTCCAACATCCACCGGGGTTGCATCGGGTCCCTTTGAGCAAGATCTCCTCAACATCCTTCAAGGATCTCCTCCAACATGTCCCGAATTCATGGCTTAATGACCTACTTCCATGCTTCTTGTCTAGATTCTTCACTAGTTTTAATATCTCACATGGTTGATCCATATATGAACCAAATTTATTTCCTAGCTTAACAAATTGCGCTCAACTATGTTATACCAATGTCTAGTGTTTTCCTATCAATCTACGAAATGGAACACCAAACTCCGCTTCCTTTGTGACTTGCTTCACACAATAGTTCACAAATCTCCGTGTCATCTTTTATTTGAGTCTCTCATGTTCGAGCTTGTACATTGACGTCCATCTCCAATCTATCGAGCCCCTCTTATTTTTAATACCTTAGAGCTTGCACTCATTAGGTTTTGCCTTCGCTCGGCCGATCAAGCCATTCTGTGAGCTCTTAATCTACTCAATCTGTGTGGTTCTGAGTAGCTCAAACATTCCTCAAGCTATGTACCCCTTTGGAAACTTGTATGCTTCTCTTTCCTAGCACTTTAACTCGCAACCATTTATGTCTACCAATACAATACCATGAGATTATAAGTAATATGTTCTCCTCCTAATTCGACCTAGCTTGCTACATCAGTGCATCTAGTTATTCCTCCAAATGACTCATCATACCATGACCATCAACTAAGGCAAGCTACAACCCTTTCAACAACGTTCCTGAGACACTCTGCACTCTTTGGAGCTACCCTATTAAACTCCCATACAACAAGCTCATCTTTATGACACATGCACACTTCATGGTTTTATGTACCAAACTCCTTAAGTATATGTTTCAATGCTTAGCATGGTAAGAATTTATAAGCAATGAGCTCAAACCCCAATGCCAATGTAGTTCGATAACTTACAACTAGTCTCTTAGCTTGTCAATCTCCTTAGCAAGTCATTTGAGTTCAAATCCCCATAAGATTAGCTTATTGAATCTTGACCAGTTTTTTCACCATGATGACCTAAAGTGAGGCCACGAGGGCAATTTCCAACTTAGTCAAAGTTGGAACCTCTAGGAATTAAAAAGGGAAAGTAGTTCACGATGATCTGAACTTTCCTAGAGCACCGTAAAAACCCTTTGAACATAAAATTAACTCGAAACGTCCCAAAAATATCTCATGAAGACCTTTTAGCAGTGTTAGATCACAACCCCCCCTTTGTTGTTCAATTTTGCTTTGAGGGGAAATTTGGATAACATAACTATCATAAGATATATCTTTTCAATCATTGGAAATATTTTTAGAAGTATAAGAATCATGAGTTACAACTTTACATTCATTTTAACTAGTATGAGAAGCATCATCATACACATGTACATTTTCAACATTGAAAATAACATTATTTACATTCACGGTGGCATAATCAAGACCAATGATATAATTCATAAGAGCATCATAATGTGCTATAACATGAATAGAAGAAGGTGGAGTAGCATGAGTGCCTATGGAAGAAAATTGAGAGCATTTAGTGAAGTTTTGGTCAGGTGAAATGATGCTCACACTAGAGTTGTAAAAATTAGTAGGAATGTTGTTTTTGTGAGCAAGAATCATATGTTGAACCTTGTCATCAAATCAAGAATTGTGATAAAGGGCATGAAGTTTAGCCTCAACAACATCATCAAGGATAGGATTCACACTAACATGATGCATAGCTTTCTAGGAGAGGAGGATTGATTTTTAGCCATGAGGGTTTTGTGGATCCTAGGGAAAGGAGTTCTAAGAGAGGGGTTCACCAAATGATTTAATAAAATATGAATATTAAATCTAATTTTAGAGTCACTATGATAATATACAATCAGAATAAAATTACTAAGAACTCTAAAGATGCAAACATGTAAGAAAATGAGAGATATAGTGTAATTATATGATTTTCTCTTATCCTGGAACAAATTTGAACTATGACAATTGATGAACAGGCTAGAAAGAATGTCAAAAATGTTTGTTATAAGTTACGGAAGTTGCGAGACAAAGCTAGACATGGGTTTCTATGACAGGGCAAGGGTACTGGGTGTTAGAGACCACTCCTAGGCATTGGTGATTGTGCAAATGCTTAGAATCTAATTTTTCATGTGTCACTAGGGTTTCACACTTGTTCACTATTGATCACATATATGTCACACTTGGATCGCCGAGGTACCTATAATCTGCAACACAAACCCTAGCTACCTACACAAGCTCAAAAACACATCAAATTGGAATAAAAAATGTAATATGTGAAGTCACCCCATATAGCAGCTCGGATCTTTAGTACATGCATGCACAAGACAAGAACAAAACATAATTACAACATAGGAATGGCCCAGATTTTAACTTAGGTCCTCCATTTAGCACAGAGGCTAGCGCCTAAACATAGACATGCGCGCTTGGGAACTCCTAACCTTTCCTAAGTGCTTATGACCATGGGAAGTTATAGTTACTTTCTCATATTGGCACAGTTCTCAACAATTTTTACAACACAAGCATAGTCCTCTAGAAATCAGAATGCATTCTATATTCTTTTTCTACTTGGATCAAACATAAACAAAAACATGATAACACCATCTGTAGTGGTGTATAAATTTTGGGAAGCAGTCATGGATGGAGAATAAAACTATACCTTTCTCCCCAACACTCTTCTATTATGGCATGAGATCTCCCAAAAAACTCACACTTGGAATGAGATCACCCAAAAACTCATTCTTGGTGTGAGATTTCCCAAAAAAATCATTCTTCTACATCCTTTTTGGACCTTTTCTATCCTTTTCACTCATCATGGATCAGGTGCACACTTTCCTTTTACTACTTTTTACATGCTTTTACACATTTTTACATACTTGGATCATATTTTTCACATATACATGACTTTGACTACTCTTTTACTCTTCTTTTGTAGGTTCATCCTTAATACACAATAAGAAGTAGCCCCACATCAGAAAAGCACAACAATAATAGGTGCAACATGATAAAATACATACACTTCACCCATAGGGTCACTTCCTCTTTCTTATCTTCCATGCTTCATTTTTATCACTCCACGCTTTTTCTTGTCTCTTCGGCATGTTTTTGCCTTATGGTTATCATGTACACATCTCTTATCTACTTTATGTTATCAAGTATTCACTCAAAAACATAAAGTGGCAGAAAATATAGACATAAAATCACACACTTGGGTATATTTCTAGGTCCTAATCAAATACTAATATTCATATGATTCCTATGCGAGAAAACTAGTAATTGACATCTACCTTTGGCCTCTTTTCTATCATTTTGATTTCTATTTTGGTCTTGCACACCCCGTAGCCCAATCTGATCTTCGTTTCTTTATCTTTATTGACTTTGACAACTAGCACCCTCATCCCCTCTAGGCACAACCGACCTCTTTGTATCTTTTTCGGCTCTTTTGGGCCTGTTTTAGATTTTGGGCATCTTGTTTTTTGTAGGTCAACCTTTTAGTTGTCAATTACGAAATTCAAACAAGAGAATCATATAAATACAAAGCTATGTGACCATAATAAATTACCAAGCTCTAAGCATCTACTGTCACCACCTAAGGTTGCATCCAAAGGAATTCTAAGAACATCAAAGCATCCATCTAGCAATCACTCAAGGGACAAGGGACTGCATTTTCTACATACATGCATAGGAGGGGAAGTTCATTTTGACATCTACACATCTATCTACATTGCTACATCTAGTTATTGTTCTATGTCAAGTGTTTCTTAAAAAAGAGTCACCTAGGGCATAATTTCGCACACACTTCATAATAAATACATGGTTTCGAGATATAGTGCGGTGCTCAATCATAAGTTCACTCTGTCAGGTGACCACCAAGGTCGATCGACTCCCGTTTACATATTTATTTTTTTAGGATTTGATGTGCTTTGGGGTTTTGTAGGATATCATTTTTTTGTAGGTTACAGGTGAATACAACAATCATTAAATGACACACAAATAATCAACAGTGAAGGTGAGCGACCATCTTGCAACACAAGAATCAATTTCTGATCATTTTTTTAGTCACGGATGCCCAAAAGTAGACTCCATTACCCAAATGCCCCTAACCCATTCTAGATGCCCTAGTCCGGGATCATTTGGTGGTTAAATAATTTTTGTGTGTGTGATTACAATAACCTCCCTAAATTTTCATCAGTTTTTGATCAGAACACTTTGAGATATCTTGTGAAATCGACTAAGTATTTTATTCCATCTCTTACACCTAGGGTTTCATAATTATTTAGCTTATTGCTTATGTCATATTTTTACTTCAACATTTTATTTATTTATGTGACTCTGCAATTAGGGTTTTACAAATTTTATATTTTTTTAAATCAAGTACATGTAGTCTACAACATAAAACCCTAGATACTGCGCATAAGCTCACAAACACATCAAATTGGAATAGAAAATGTAATATGTGAATTATGTTTGACCTTAGCGGTCATATGAAGGATGAACTTATGACCGAGCATTGCACTACATTCCAGACTCCATGTAGTTCTGTGTTCTTGTGTGTGAAATAGTTTCCTTAGGTTTCCCTCACGCTAATGACACCAAGATAACAAACTAAAGCTAGATAAAATGTAAATGTGTGAGATGGAATTCAGAACTTCCCCTTCATATGTAGTGTATGTAGAGTAATCAACCCAAAAATGTAGTCCCTTTGATAGTATGTAGATATGTTTTCCCTTTATAATTTCCCACCCATATAATGGTATGTATGTTGTGTATATATATAGGGATCTCTTGTTTGAATTTCAACACTAGTGACACAACATGTTGACTAGGACCTTAGAATAGGAGTAAGAAAACCAAAAAGGATGACCACAAATGTCAAAAATGTAAACAAGAACAAAGAGGACAAGATACCTCAAGGTGGACATGAGCACCTAGGTGCTATTTTCCAAGCCCGGGCACTAGTGTCCTAGGATAGATAACGACAAATGTGAGAATATTGACAGACAGGGGTCCCTATGACTTGACCAAAACTAAGTGCAAAAGTGACGATAGATGTGAGATATAAAGATAATAGAAATAATCAAAGCAAGCAGATGGACTAGGAAGTGTGTCACTAGTGAATACTTTTCTTACTCAAGATCCATACATATAACAACATACTTAATAGTATAGTAAAATAGTAATATGTGCATGATTTTTGTCTACAAGAACTAGTTAAAGCGAGACCCAACAAAATTTTAAAAATATTTTAGAAAGTTTGCAACCAAGTCAAAAATTTCACCCATAACTCTACTTTCCACCTAATTCCTCATTTTGTTGGTCATAGATTTAGAGTTACGGAGCAAGTTTGAATTTACATGTGAATTGCTTCGAGACCCCGAACCCTATTTAACACACATCTCTATGTTGGGAGAAATTTTGGAGGTTTGGTACACATTTTCACCTTATGTGTAAAGTGCATCTAAAGTCTCATTTCCTACTTTACTCCTCATCCTTTACCTATCGAATTTCACATATTTTATGCATGTTTGCACCTTAAGTACAAAGTGCATCTAGAACTCCCATTTCTACATTACATTATGTCTATGTACATCAGAATTTCAAACCTCTTATGTACTTTTGTAATTTGACTAGAAAGTGTGTATTGACCCTCAAAACCTACCATACATGTGATCAATGTTGGTTGGGGTTTCATCATGCTTAAGCAACATCGAACTCTAATAAACATTTATTTAGTGTGGAGCAGAAGTTTTTTTGCATGCCATTTATCTACCTAGCATCTTGTGGATTGTGGAGGTGTCTAAGCAAGGGAAATCTTCCACTTATTCTCTTTTTTTCCTTTCTTCATCATAATTAAAACAATATTATAATAACTAAATATGATGATATAGGAAGAGTGTATATATTTTGTGTACTCCCAAAAATAAAATCTCTTCTCGCATTGCTCGAGAAATTAATCCACATTGTAATGGTATGAGACCTTGGCCACACATGTAAATTCATTAAATAAAAAATATGAAGATATTATTCAAAGAATTAATGAGATAATTTTTTAAACAAGCATCCCATTTTATGTAGGAGGTGTGAATTAGTGTAGTGCCCACTTCCCTTTGACATTTTTAGATATTGATCTTGATACTATTGATCTTATTATGGACACTATTATGTTTTGTTTTAGTATGATGGTTAGATGTTAGATCAGGGATTATTATTGATCTGGATTCAGTTATTATGCATGATGATTATTAGAGACATTTTTATATGTGGATGATGATATACTGTTTGACATGGACATATTATAGATGTTGATTTGGACATGTGATATTGGATATTGTGAATAGAACTAACATGAGAATTAATTGATGATGATATAGTTGATTAATTAAACTAAAAATGATAATGTTGATTTCTTGATGTTGTTGTGATTTATATGAATAGATGGCTTTGTTAGTATATTTATATCATTTTGGATGTTCTGATATGGCCACGAGGCCGAAGGAGGTATTTGTGTTTTGCAGGTTAAAATATCACAACAATGTCGGGGGACTAGAGACTAACCATATTGGAATTCTGGGTGAATTCAACAAGGTCACCATGACAACTGTTTTGTGTGTGTGTGTGTGTTGTGTTTTGTTAGGGATTCCCATGGGGGGATTTCCATTATATGTGACCATGGGGTTTTATGTTTTGATTAATGTGGGTTCTTTATTAATGTTGCATGTGTTTATTTTGTGATGTGTTACCTCTTTTCATTAGTCATTACATATGTTGTATTAATGTTCGAATAATTATGTGTTAAAATAAATAAATCCATATGTCATAGGAATGTAATAAATGAAGTTGTTAATCTTAAATGTAAGTTTGTAAGAATGTGTAAGAAATATGTAAGATAGATTTGGAGTGTGAAACACTTCATCCTCTTGGGAAATTTGAATTTTTCCTTGGAGGCTTATGGGACAAGTTAAACTTGTCCCACACCTCTTAAAATTATTCACCAACCATACCTATGGTTTGGAGGTTAAATTTAGGCCTTTTTAATGCATTTTGAAATGACTAATTGTAAGTTTTAATTGCACTTCTCTTACATGTTTTAAATTTAGTCCTTTTGGGGTATGGTTATTTTGGAGTGTGTAAGTTAAATTGTCATTTTATTTATTATGTTTAGGTGAATGATGTTGACTTTGGTCTTGGGGTTGAGGAAGAATGATGTGGCATCCCACATGGATCCACATCATCCTCTTCTCTTCCCTCTCCTTTAAAATTTGAACTCCTTGCTTGTTTGTGGTTGTTGAAACCTTGCATACCTTCCTTGGGGGTGAATTTCTTGCTGATTTTGGAGTTTTGCTGGTGAAAGAAGATTGGAGACCATTGTATGTTGTGTGTTGCTGATTTTGGACTACATTTTGGCATTTGGAAAGCTTGTTGATCTTGGAACAAACTCCATTATGGAGAGGTAGGAACTTGAGCCCTTTTTAAAATGTCTTCTTTCTCTTGTATGCATATAGGAAATGGTGATTGTTGTTATGTGTGTGTTGGCTGGTTGGGTAGACTACTTAGGACATGGTGTAGGAGAAGGCTATGGGGATTTCATGGGGGCATAAGGGAATGCCAATGGCATCAGTTTTATTTTGGAGGGATTTTGGGATTGGGATCCACCTTGGAAAAGAAATAGCTTACATTTCTTACTCTTGGGGGCATAAGGGAGAAACTTTGGGGGCATAAGGAGGGGTTGGGAGGCATAAGGTTTATGGGATATGATATTGATATTGGCGGTATGATTGTTGGTGGATGCCCAATTCCCAATTGGGAGGCATAAGTAGTTTCCCCATAGATCCTTGCTCTTGTTGGCTTTCTTGGAAGAAGCCTCAGTTTTGTTTGCATGTATATAATGTAGTGGTGAACTACATTCTTCTTGAACTGTGTTGTTTAAATGTGAAAATGTTGCTTGTATGTTTTGTGGAAGCCTTGTTGCCATGAGTTGATTCTCATCTTCTATTTCAATATGGTTGGGGCTTGGGGGCCAATGAGGAAGGATGGCTTCTCCCTTCTCATTGGATGTCTTGGTTGGGTGGAGAGCGTTGCCTTTCCCCCTTCCTTGTTGTGATCAAGATGAAAAGATGAAGGAATGGAGCATGTTGCTGTTTTGAAGTCAAGAAATGTGTAGTTTGACAGTCCCTTCTTGTGAGAAAGTTCATTGTAATCCTTCCCACTTTGGAGTGGATGAATTGTTTAGAAAATTTGTAATGTGAAGATATTTGTATTGACAATGGAAGATTGAAATTGGAATGTGAAATGTAAAGGAGTTATATGCTACTCTCTATTTTTGAAAAAGAATGTTGTATATTTTGTAAGTTGCATTTTGTATTTAGAAATCAAATGGAAAAGAGAAAATTGTAAAGTTGTATTGGAAATGAATAAAGGATTGCATTAGTTCTCAAAATTGTATTGTGTATTGGATTTGAATTGTTGTTAAAGAATGAGATTTTTGTTTGTAAAGGAAGAATGTGTGTGAAGAAAAGACAATGTTGTATTCCTTTTAAAATGTATATTAGAATTGAAATCAGAACTACAATTTAACTTGCTATTGAAATTCAATTAAATATATATTAGACTAGATTAGAAACAAGTTATTACACATGTAAATGATAAAATTGATATACAGACTTAAAAGAAAAGATCACTGTTATAAACTTTACACTGGCAATTCATTTTAATAAAAATGTACAGTTCAGACCTACATACATTAATTAACCTAGAGATGTTAAAATTTAGTATGTTGTATCTTAAATGAACTCAAATTGACAAAGAAAAATTAAGAAAACAATCTAACCATTGCAAAATCGAATCAAATCCCTTCTTGGGTCATTTTTTTGTCTATTGTTGGAAAAATACAAATTGAAATAAATTGGGCAAATTAACTTCTCTAAAACACTCTAAACCCCCTAGACTAATCCTCCATGTCTGTTTGACATGTTGAGTGAAGGAGGAGATCTAATTTAACCAAATTGAGAAGTTGAAAACTGTCCAGTTCACTAATTAAAAGCCTGCAGTTCCTTTTACAAAATTGACCCTTAAAAACTTATCAAAAAGTAAAATTTATGGTTCTTGTGCAAAGAGGGCATCGAGAGCTTTACAAAATTCCTCGTTTTCCCAAAAAGAGCTTTCTAGCTCAAGTGATGGCACTTTGAAGTTTTGGGAAAATTTTCCACTGGCGCCCGCAAGCCAAATATTTCCGTCGTCTTGCCTTAGAAAAGTTTTTCTTTGAAAATTTTGACTTGGGAAAATTTTCACTTTTTCCTCCACCACTGTGTAGCCAATCAGAGGGTGCCATGTGTCCTCTAGGGGTCTACGATGGAGGCGCAAGTTGCTTTTAACTCTTAGCCCTTTTGAAAAAATTTGGAAAATTTTCATCTTTCTCCCCGCCGGCCCGCGGCCTCCACAGGATGCCACGTGGCAGCTTTGGGTGCTCGTGGAGGGGAGACCCTTAGTGTTTATTTTGTTTTTGGTATTGGGAAATTTTTGAAGAAATTCCTGTGGCCCGCAACCCCGCCCTCACCTTGAATTTTCCCTTCGTGGATGCACTGCAGAGCCATGTGTCATTTTGTTCCCCTTTGTCCCGTGGGTGAAAAATGTCAACTCCTCCCGCCACTCCGCCCTCCTCTCTCCATCATTATTGGTGACTTGCTAAGTGCCATGTGTCCTTTAGATGGACTGTGGGAACGTGGGTGCTGTTGACTTCTCCTCCTCCATCGGGCACAATGCGCGACATTTTCCCGCCAATCCACCCTTCCCTACTTCCCGGCGTTGACTACGTGGTCGCCACATATCCCTAGAGGACTGCGGAGGTACAGGATGTTTGTGACTTAGAGCCCATGAAATGGGAAAAATTTCCTAAGCCGCCTCACGACCCATCAACCCGCCAAAAGTTTTCCCCTCCTCTTGACACGTGTCCCCCTAGGGGAAAATGTGACCTCAAGAACTCCATCCCGGCCATATCTTGAGTTCTACAAGGAGTTAGGACTTATTTATATCACTGGAAAGGTGAGAAAATTTCTTATCCAATGGAGATGATTTAGGGAAATTTTGGAAGTGTTAAGTTTGAGAAAAATCTAGTTGAAACTCAGAGCCTGTTAGAGAGTGGGCTTGGGGTAAATTACTCTCTAAACCTAACTGAAACATCTAACCCTAAAATTTTGAACCTTGTGAACTTGATATTAGTTAATAAAGGAAACATGTGTTTTGATAAATTGGTCTTGTCCCAGAACTTTCCAGTGGCCAACTCTCGTCTTGCAACTTGGTTGTGGACACTTCTAATAAAATAAAGTATCCCATAATTTTCTAGCTAACCCTAGGTTGTTTCTTGGGTCTCAAGTGGTTTGTTTAAACGGGCACTACAATTAGCCTCTTATGGAGGTTGACCTCTACTCACCATTGAACATAATAAATCTAAGTGATGATATATAATTGTTCAACCCTTTTGCACAAATTAAAACTAATGCAATCAAATTCAAAAAAATATTGAGTATAAATATTATGTTAGTATTGCTTAACGAAAATATTTTTGATACGTAAAATATCGGGCATCACACATATCTATACAATATATATACACATGCACATGCACACATTCATACATATATACACACACATACACATACATATGTATATGTGTGTGTGTTTATACACACACATTTGTGTGTATACACATACACCACATATATACACATACACATATTTATACGTCTATATTATATGTAAGTATGTACATACATAAATACATGTATGGGTATGTTTATATATGTAAGTGTGTGTGTACACACACACACACACACACACACACACACACACACACACACACACACACACACACACACACATATAAATATACACATATCATATGTGTATATATATACATATATACATACACACACACACACACACACACACACATATCTATACAATATACATACACATACACACACATATAAATTTTATCGTAACATTGGAAAATTAAGCTTGATTTTTGTTGTGATAAGTTTTTAAGAATATTATTTCTTAACTATAGTACAACTCATGCCCCATGTCTTAATAACAAGTGCCACATAGTGGTTTATTCTTGTCAAGATATCGTACCTAAAATTAAACATGTTTAATTATATGTAATTGATGTTATACTAGCAATTGTCCTAAAGGTGGAATGTGATATTTTAAAATATGATGTTTATACCCTTGTTAGATTATAATGGATTAGTGAATTAAATACAATCAAAGGATGTAAAGGGGAGCTACAAGAGGTTATTCTAATTAATTAACTTCCAACATTAATTATGCAATATCATAAGAACGCATTAATTTTTTTCAACTAATGTATGAAAATGACATGAAATTGAGAACACAAGAAAAATGGTTTCACTTATTTGATTACATATGAATATGGGAAGTTCTTGGTGTGCATACTTTTGGAATTAGGAGATCTAAAAGCGAGAGTGCTTCATACCTAGAATCGTAGTGTGGAAAATGACATGGTGCATTATGTTACATATCTATCAGGACCATTTGTATGGTTTTGCACCTATTATATGGTTTTGTAATTTCTCTAAATTTGGCTTTGTAACTTCTTGAGATTTTTGCCTACACGGAAATGTTTTTCAATGTTCAACCCAAGTTCTTGCTCATGCTACAAAACCCTATGAATATTCCGAGTGATATCTTCAACCTTATTCATGGGTGGGATACCTGCAAAACAAACATTATTTGGGTTGAAGTGCAATCCTTACACCACCAGTGTCTACACTATTCTAAAGAGGCCTACAACCACACATCATTCTCCACCTAGAATGTGATATTTGAATGAATGCAACTAGATTTGACAATTGGAAACTCCTTGAAAATGCTTGAATTGAGTTTGGATCTTGTTAATACTTGAAGTGGGGATGTTTGAGTGCTTTCAAATGAGGGAAGATGATCCCTTGACCTAGTGGGATGCTTCAAACCTGTAGTGATTATTTTCCTAATGATTATGCATGAGATTTGACAATATTTAGGGATCCTTGGGTGTCTTTTATGCTAGCTTTTGTATTATGAGTTCATGAGATTGCTAGGTTGTGCCAAGTTTCCTAAATGAGGTGAGTTTAACTTGCTTATATAGGGTTCCAAAGGTAAATTATCATAGAAAGGTCAACCCAGAGGGAGTAAATGACCCAACGAAGAATATGAAATTTCAAGATCAAATGGAGGATAAGTCGGTTCAAAAATGTATGTCATCCAAGACTGGATTCAACAAGCTTACCAAAGTGGATGGCTTTGCATAAGGATGCAAAACATGAAAATTGAAGTTTGTGTCCTATTAATTTGAGTCTGTCTATAAATTTTACTCTTAGAATCTATCAACATATCAATTTGTATGAATAAAAATTAAGATTTGATGTCTTGAGTGGGGATAGAAAGGGTGTTTTTGTCTTAGTAAGAGTGCATGGTCAAAACTGAAAATATCAAAGAGTAAATTGACAAATTTGAGTATCTACATTTTCCCCCTTTAAGTATGAAATGAAAATACAATTGTATGAATATACCGAAAAGTTAGACATAATTTGAGATCAAGTCTATTTTGGGAGTGTCATTGTGAGTGGTGGAATGCTTCATGATGAAACTTGCACGACAACACAGAGTGTAGTCAATGTTCATAGTAAATAATTGAACTTTAAATCAAATGTAAAATATAAAATGCAATATGTAAAATTTGCATTTACAAAAAGTGAAAGAGATGCATAATGTGGAAGGAATACACGTGTTTGATTTATAGAGGGAGAATTTCCCATTATTTGTTGCACTTGGATATTTTGAATTACGAGATTGTTGAAGTATTGGGGTAATCAATCCCCAATTATGCGGAGGAGAAACCAAAGTGTTAGGTGCATCCAACCAAATATATAAATGAAGAAGAGAGTGAAGAAGAATGAGATATTAAAGCACCATATGAAGGAAGAAGACCATGTATCAAATTCATTTAGTAACTTTTATATCTTCCCCTTTGAATGTAACAGGAAAGGAAGGACTTCCTATACATAAATTAGCCACTTTGATACCTTCCATAAACCCATAAACCCATAAACCACACAATTGCAAATGGATCTAGGTCCTATTTTGTAAATAAGGACACACAGTATAAAAGATAATGAGTGCCTCCATGCCCTTCCCATATTTCACACAACTAAATAGAAACTATAATGTACTAAAATGTAGATGAAAATAGAAAACATGTATACCCAAGATCCCCAAAGCTGTAATTGAAACTAATTGTTATGGTAAAGGAGGAGTGAAGTAATTTTTGCCCCTATAACTGATCTAAACTAATTGAAATAAATCTAAAATTGTATCAAGAACCTCTTCTTTCAGTAGGTGAAATTATGAAACTAATGAGAAAGTTGATGTAACTACCCCTAGGAAAAACCATGTGAAGAGGTCAAAATCATCCATATTGTCCTGACCAAGCTATATTTTTTTTAACATGTGCATAGTTTTCTAGCTTTTGTATTTGATGTTTTTATGAGGACATGTACCCTATGTATACCTGTATCTGATCCCAAAAAAAAAATTGTGTCTATTTTTATACTCAAATGAATGCCCCCTTTTTTTAGGCATGTGTGATAAATAATTTGAGCATGCAACTCAAAAGAATAAATGTATAACCATGTATGATGAATCAAATATTCTACGTAGAAACACGTGGAAAGTTATAGTGGTGGTCACCGATAACAAGATCCTAAGCTTGCAAATGGGGTGTGCATGGTGGAAACCATGACGTGCAATAAGAGAAATAATAGAAATAGTAGTAATAACACATGTATAAGAAAACAAGTGTAGAGATATAGCAACCATAAAATTAGAGTTAATAATATGCAAACAATGTCATACAAAAGACATAGAGCCACAACCATGGGACACCCACGGTGTCACAAGACAATAAAGGCCCTTAGTCCTACAAACATGATAAATAATGTCACACAAGATAGGCATATAGCCCCAAATATGGAAAACCAATGATGTCACAAAAAAAGCAAGGAATTCAGGCCATAATTTGTGAAACAAGCATGTGCACTAGACATACCATGTGCACTAGAAGACTTGTGAGAAATTGTAGAGATGATATGCACACTAGAGGACCAATGCAGGATCATATGAGAGTGAGAGAAATCAGAGACAATGTGTGAAACCAAATGCCCTGGATAGAGACATGTGGGATTAGATATGTGAGAGGAGCATGTGTAACCAAATGTCTACAAGAGACTTAGGATGACTAGAGATACTAGAGATAATGTGTACAACCAAAGGCATGTGAGAATAGTTAGGAGGGCTATAGTTGTGAAAGATATTTGTGTACAACCAAAGGTGTATTAGGAGACCTAGGAGAACTAGATATGCAAGAGACAAAGTGTAAAACCAAATACATATATGTAGATGTGCTAGGAGTAGGGACAGAAACAATAGAATAATTACTAGACAAGCTAGGATAAGGAACCTCAATGGAATACCTCGAATTGTGATAACTAATTATGAATGAACTTGACACATCCATGAATGAATAATGGAATAGTGGGATATGAGCACATAGCCAAGGGATGCCTAAATGTAATAAACCATATCTAAAAGCAACAACAACCACTAATGAAACTAATGTAGTAATGGAAAAATAGTAATATGTAGAGTAATGTGTTGATATTGAGGATTAGAATCGAATGCGAGCTTCTTTGTAGAAATGACAATATATTGAAGTAGCATTAGTGAGTATGCATTAGTCTTGTTGTGTGGATCAACCATAACATTACATAGGGATGGACCGAGTATTAGAAATAAACATGTCATCTATATTATAGTCATCAAAAGTGATAAGTGGTGTAAGAGATGACATGTGAGTGAAAATTCCAATCATTACATCAAAGAGTGATCATAAGAGGGTGGTGGTGGAACCACACAATAATTATTATGCACTTGTGAAGTAAATTTGTATGTGTTATTATTAGGAAGTGGATCATTGAATATTTTCAATTTGGCATTATTGTTAGTTGGCTTAGAAGATTCAAAGTGGGCTCATCCCATTCAATGGCATTTGAGTCAATAAGATCTTGAATGATGTGACAAAGTTTGATACCCTAATCAATGAGGTAACTAGTACACTAGTGGTAATCATAGAAAACATTAACATCGAAAATCTTACTTTGAGGCTTGATTGCATCAACCTCAAATGGTGGAGGGAGAGACACGAGATTACACTCAAGTAATTATTTCAATACAATGTGTAGAGCATAAGGTAAATGCGTAAATTGTCCTGTGGTGGGTTATAATTACAACTTAATAGGTTGGGAAATACCAATGATATTTTCCTTAGAAGTAGCCTTAACATTATTAGTCTTGCCTTTGAATGTGGATTTGCTTGGAAATTTGGCATTAGATGTATTAGGAGTGCTAGAAACATACTTGAGTTTGTTCATATGTAATAACTTAGCTTTGCACTCTTTGAGTGTGTGACATAGATGGTCAAATGATCAAAAATGTCAAATATGATTGATTCTTGCAAAGGAGGAAGAAATATTTATGTAAAGAGATCTTGTAATTCATTGTCAACCAAGATATTTCTCATTTTAGTAAGCATGGTCTTATATCATAAAACATAATCATTGATAGGTTTATTAGATCCTTGTCACATTTTAGACATTTATACGTAAGAAAACTTTCAATTTTGATAGATAATTGTGCCAAAAATTGATTTTCCAAAGTAGTAAAAGAGTACACAAAGTGTGTGGGGAGATCATAGAACCATTGTAATGCAAAGTCCTTAAGACTTCTAAGGAAAATCTTGGTGAGTAAGATTTCATGAGAGGCATAGTCAAAACAAGCCACATGGAATGATAAAAGATTCTCTATAGGGTCCCATTTTCCATGGTAGATAGGGAGTTTAGGAGCAACAAAACCAATAGGAAAAGGATAAGAAGCCACTTCGGGTGTAAGTGGGTTATGAAGCAACTGAGTAGAATCCATAACATGAAGAGAAGTGGATGTAACTTGTTATAATTGTAAGATTTGAGTTTGTAATGTATGAACAAGGGTTTCAAGAGCCTATGTGCTAGATGAAGAAGCATGTAAATCATTATGATTGTATAGAGGATGTGTAGTAACAATAGTGGTTACAAGAAGAGACATAAAGACATTGTGCATAGAAATAGTAGATGCCCTAAAGATGTAGGCATCGTAGAGGTAGGAATAGTAGATGTCAAGTAAAGAGGAAGAAGGTTGAGACCTCTTAAACAAAGTGACTCATCATTATTTTTTTGATCATGAACAAGCTTAATAGTAAGAAGGATTTAGATAATGGGCTCAATGAGATGAGGATTCTTATTGTATTGCCCACTTCCCTTTGACACTTTTAGATACTGATTTTGATACTATTTATCATATTATGGACACTATTATGTTTTGTTTTAGTATGATGGTTAGATGTTAGATCATGGATTATTATTGATCTGGATTTAGTTAGTATGCATGATGGTTACTAGAGACATTTTGATATGTGGATGATGATAGACTGTTGACATGGACATATTATAGATGTTGATTTGGACTTGTGACATTTGATATTTTGAGTAGACCTAGTATGGAATAGTATAGATGATGATATAGTTGATTTATGAATTAAAAATGATAATGTTGAATTCTTGATATTGTTGTGATTCATGTGTTTAGATGATCTTGAAATGTTGTTTATATCATTTTGGATGTTCTGATATGGCCACGAGGCCGAAGGAGGTATTTACATTTTTGTAGGTTAAAAATCACAACAATGTGGGGACTGGAGACTAACCATATTAGAATTTTGGGTGAAATCAACAAGGTCACCATGGCAACTATTTTGTGTGTGTGTGTTTGTTAGGGATTCCCATGGGGGAATTTCCATTATATGTGACCATGGGATATGTATTTTATTATGTGTTCCTTTTAATTATTGTTGTATGTATTTTATTAGTAATGTGTTCCTTCTTGTAATTAATTTAAATGTGGTAGATTAATGTGAGAGATCATATAGTTAAACTTTAATTAAATTAAATTAGGATATGGAAGAGTGTGTAAGAAATGTGTAAGAAGTTGTAAGGGATATGTAATAGAATGTAAGATAGATTTTGGAGTGTTAAACACTTCATCCTCTTAGGAATTCGAATTTGTCCTTGGAGGCTATATTTGGAGGCTTGTGGGATAAGTTAAGCTTGTCCCACACCTCTTAAAATTATTCACCAACCATACCTATGGTTTGGAGGTTAAATTTAGGCCTTTTAATGCATTTTGAAATGACTAAATGTAAGTTTTTATTGCACTTCTCTTACATGTTTTAAATTCAGTCCTTTTGGAGTATGGGTTGTTTTGGAGTGTGTAAGTTAAATTGTCATTTTTATTTATTGTGTTTAGGTGCATGATGTTGAATTACTCTTGGGGTTGAGGAAGAATGATGTGGCATCCCACATGGATCCACATCATCCTCTTCTCTTCCCTCTCCTTTAAAAGTGAAACTCCTTGCTTATTTGTGGTTGTTGAAACTTTGTTCATTCCTCTTGGGGGCACATTTTTGCTTGTTGTTTTGGGAGCTTGTTGTGGAAGAAGTTGGATTCATTTACATGCTTGAGCATTGCTAGTTTTGAACTGCTTTTGGGCATTTGGAAAGCTTGTGGATCTTGGAACAAACTCCATTATGGAGAGGTAGGATCTTGAGCTTGTTTTTAAATGTTTTCTTTCTCTTGCATGCATGTTTAAATGGTGAATGTGTTTTGTGTTCTTGGCTGGTTGGGTAGACTGCTTAGGACATGGTGTAGGAGAAGGCTATGGGGATTTCCAATGGGGGCATAAGGGATTTCCAATGGCACCAGTTTTATTGTGGAGGGAGTTTTGGATTGGGATCCACCTTGGAAAAGAAACTGCTTGCATTTCTTACTCTTGGGGGCATAAGGGAGAAACTTTGGGGGCATAAGGAGGGGTTGGGAGGCATAAGGTTTATGGGATTTGATATGTTTATTGGTGGTATGATTTAGGTGGATGCCCAATTCCAAATAGGGAGGCATAAGTAGTTCCCCATAGTTCCTTGCTCTTGTTGGCTTGCTTGATCAAGCCTATGTTTTGTGTGAATGGTTTCCAATTGCAGTTGTGAACTGTTGTCTTTGCTTGGACTGTGTATCTTGTTGATTTATGCATGTGAAAGAATGTTGCTTGTTTTTTGTGGAAGCCATTGTTGCCATGAGTTGATTCTCATTCTCTATTTCAATATGGTTGGGGCTTGGGGGCCAATGAGGAAGGATGGCTTCTCCCTTCTCATTGGATGTCTTGGTTGGGTGGAGAGTGTTGCCTTTCCCCCTTCCTTGTTGTGATCAAAGATGAAAAGATGGAGAAACTAGCATGCTATTGTTTTGGAGCAAGAAGATTATACAGTTTGACAGTCCCATCCCTTGAGCAAGTTTATTGTGATCCTTCCCACTTTGAGTGGTTGAGTTGTATAATATTTGTAATGTGAAACCATTTGTATTGATAATGGAAGATTGAAATTGGACTGAGAAATGTAAAGGAGATTTATATTTGTTCTCTGTTTTGGAAAGGAAATGTAAATGATGTTACATGCATTGTATTTGTATCTTTGAAACCAAATGGAAAGGAAAATTTGTAAAGATGTAATTTTTGATCAATAAAAGATTGCCTTTTTTACTCAAATTTGTATGGTGTATTGGATTTGGATTTGCTGTTAAAGTTTGGAAGTGTTGTTTGAAAAAGAAGCATGCGTATGAAATAAAAGACAGTGTATTGTTCTCTTGGAATGAGTTGAATTTAGAAATAAGGATTTGCATAATTATTATTGAATGGTTGATTGAATTCAATTAAATGTTTCTGACTAGTTTAGGAATCCATATGCACATTCAAATGATAAAATTAATAGACAAACTCAAAAGGAATAGTTCACAGTCATAAGCATCAATCTGGCAATTCACTTTTAAATAAAATGAACAGTTCATACTTGCACTTAGTAATCAACTTAAAAATGTTATAAGTTAACATGCTAAGACATTATTGTACCCAACTTGACAAATAAAACTCAAGAAAGCAATATAACCATTGTAAAATTGAATCAAGTCCCTTCCTGGGTCATTTTTCTATCTATTGTTGGAAAAATTCAACCTTGAATAAATTAAACAATTTTACTCTCGAAAACACTCTAAAACCTCCCTAAACCAATCCTCCATGTCTGTTTGACATGTTGAGTGAAGGAGGAGATCTAATTTAACCAAATTGAGAAGTTGAAAACTGTCAATTCACTAATTAAAAGCTTGCATATTGTTTTCATTAAATTGACCACTTAAAATTCATCAAATTTCAAAATTGATTATTCTTGTGCAAAGAGGGCATTAAGAGCTTTCGAAAAGTCCTCGTTTTCCCAAAACCGAGCTTTCTAGCTCAAGTTATGGCCATTTGAAGTTTTACTTCAATTTGGCATTCAAAAAATAATAAAAATTAATCTAACTATAGAAAAATTTAAATTTTAACTTTGGAAAAATTTCCCAAAAAGGTCCGCGGCCCCGCCATCCCATAACCAATCAGGGGCCTACCACATGGCACCCTAGGAGGGGTGGACCAATTTTTAAACTTATCCCTTTTGAAAATTTTGCCTTGGGAAAATTTTCCCATTTTACCCCGCAACCCCGCCGACCCGCAACCAATCACATGCTACCACATGGCACGGTGGAAGGGCGGAATCTTTTCAAACTTAAACTTATCCTTTAAAATTTTGACTTTGGAAAAAAATTCCTTTTCCCTCTACCTAGGTGCACAACCAATCAAAGGGTGCCACATGTCCTCTTATGGCTATGGCAAAGGCGTGGTTTCTTTTTAACCCTTAGCTTTTAAAAAAATTGGGGAAAATTTTCCGTTTGGGCCCGTCGGCCTGCGGCCAATGAGAGCGTTCCACATGGCACTTTGGGTGGAGGCGGGAGGGCGGACCCTCCTTTTTTATTTGTTGTTTTGGCCTTGGGAAAAATTTCAAAGTTCTCCCCACAGGCCCGCATCTCGCCTTCCCCTCGGAATTTTTTCTTTCGCGGATGCGCGGACCCGCGCATCTTGTTCTTCTCTTTTTCCCCTTTGGGTGCAAGGCGCTAAATTCACCTACCACTCTGCCCTTCCCTTCCCCTTTTCCACTTGACACGTGTCCAACAAGGACCCATGGGGGCATGGAGTGTTTTGTGCCTTTGAGCTATGCGATGGGAAAATTTCCCTATGCCACCCCGCGACCCGCCAATCTGTTCAAGCGCTTTCCCCCTCCTCTTGACACATGTCCCCTAAGGGAATTTTTGACCTGAGAACTCTACCCACTCATAACTTGAGTTCTATAAGGAGTTATGAGGACTTCTTTATATCACCAGAAAGGTGAGAAAATTTCCTATCCAATGGGAATGATTTAGGGAAATTTTGGAAGAGTTAATTAGGAGAAAAATCTATTTGAATCTCTAAGCCTGTTAGAGAGCAAGCATGGGGGTAAATTACTCCCTAAACCTAACTAAACCATATAACCCTAAAATTTGAACCTGGTGAACTTGAAATTGTTAATGAAGGAAAACATAGGTCAGTAGTGCATTGATCTTGTTATGGAACTCGTTAGTGAAAATCGATGTCTTCTGCAACCCGAATGTAGATACTTCTAATCAAAAACAAATCATCCCCTAATTTTCTTCTAGCTAACCCTAGGTTGTTTCTTGGGTCTCAAGTTGTTGTTTAAATGGGCATTACACTTATGAATTTGTGCACATAATTGAGAGACAAGTTCCACTTGTTCATGATCCACATTATTATCCTCATCATGGTTGTAATCATAAAAAAATTCACTATTATTTTCAATGTCATGCAACATGACCTCGTCAATAGGGTCAAACATAGATGGATTGATAGTGATATGCAATGGAGAAGAGGCCATAAGGCTACGATGCTTGTGAGTAGGAGGAGAAAGCTCAATATGCTCAATGGGATGGTTATAAAGTTAGTTGCTACGCTAAAATGGCATAAGAAAGAAGGATATGAAACCGTGAAAGTTGTAACCACTAACATTGTGAGGTGAAACCCGAAAAGAGATAGGGTTGATATAAATATCAAGTCACAAGTTAGGTTCGCTAAATATTTTACACCCTTACTAGATTATAATGGATTAGTGAGTTAAATACACTAAAAGGGTGTAAAGGGGAGCTACATGAGGTTATTTTGATTAATTAACTTTCAACATTAATTATGTAATATCATATCAATGTATTAATTCTTGTAACTAATGTATATAATATGATATGAACTTGAGAACACAAGAGGATGAGTGCACTTAGCTAATTATATATGAATATGGGAAGCTCTTGGTGTGTAGACTAATAGAATTGAGAGATTTGAACATGAGAGTGCTTCGTACTTGGGAACCGTAGCTAGAAAATGACTTAGTGTAGGATCATATATATTTTTCAAGACTATTTGTACAATTTTGCATCTACTATATGGTTTCAAACCTACTCCAAATCTAACTTTGTAACTTCCTGAGATTGTGACCTACGTGTAAATGTTCATCACTATCAAACCCTATTTGTCACTCATGTAACAAATCTCTCGTGAATATTCTAAGTGAGGTATCAAACCCTAGCCATAACTAGGATACCTTGCAAAATAAACATTAGTTTAGTTAAAGTGCAATCCTTGCACCGTCACCGTCACTATCCGCACTACTCAAGAGGCCTCAAGCCACACGTCATCCTCTACCTAGCAGTGATATTTGAATGAATGCAACTAGATTTGGCAATTGGAAACTCCTTGAAAATGCTTGAATTGAGTATTGATTTTGTTAATACTTGAAGGCGGGATATTTGAGTGCTTGAAAATGAGGTAAGATGATCCCTTCACTTGGTAGGATGCTTTAGACCTATAGTGATTATTTCTTTAATGATTGTGCATGAGCTTTGACGAGATTTAGGGAGCATTGGGTGTTTTTTCTACTAGCATTTGCAATAGGATTTCATGAGGTGCTAAGTTGTGCCAAGGTTTCTTGAATAAGGTGAGATTAAGTTTCTTATATAGGGTTCTAAAGGTAAATCATCATGGAAAGGTTGAACCAAAGGGAGTAAATGACCCAATGAAGAATATGAAATTTAAATATCAGATAGAGGATATGTTGGTTCAAAATCATATAAGTCATTCAAGAACATATTTCATAATACAACTGAAGTGGATAGTTTTGCATAGGGATGAGAAATATGAAAATGAAGGTTGCATCTTGTTAAGTTGAGTTTTTCTATGGATTCTATGCATATAAATCTCATAATTTGTTAGCATATCAATGTGTACGAATAAACAAGTTAGATGAGAGACCCGGGCATGTACTAAGTGGGGATAGAAAGAGTGTGTTTGTCTTAGTAAGAGTGCATTGTCAAAACCAATAATGTCAAAGGGTAAATTGCCAAATTTGAGTGTTTACACATGAAGTATATTTATATAAAATTTAATTTTTTTATTATAAAACATGATTGCATGATAAATGGATAAAATATGGAAATGAACAAAATAAAATGATACTACTTATTTAATATACATTTTTAAAATTAAATAAAGAAAAATTAAAATGTATATGTAATAATTTAAATATTTAAATTATATATGTAAAAAAACAATATATCATATAATAATGATTGAAAATAAATAAGTAAACAAATATATATATATATATATGTATGTATATATATATATATATTAAAATATATAAAATAAATATGATTTTTTAGTAAATAAAATGTATGTATTGAAAATTAAAAAAAATAAATATGATTTTTTTAGTAAATAAAATGAAAAAAAAAAAATAATCATGTATTGATTACACACCAAAAGTGATATCTTTGTCTATACTTATTAAAAAAGGTAGACTAGTTTTATGAATGTCTATATGAGTAGTAGTTAATTCATGTTTATTAAATGTATGTTGGTTAAAGTTACATTTAAGCTATCGTTATTTAAGTCAAATCAAGTGGTAAATTGTAAATAAACAAAAAAATTAAGAAAAGTACATTTATGTAATAAATAAATGTATATTGAAAGAGACTTCATGAATAAAAAATGTTAGACATGACATGTGAGAAGACTAGTTGTCATTAGGCTTAACTCGTTATTATTACTTCATGCTTTCAACCAATCATAAGTTAGTCTCATTTTTTGTATGTTAAATTTATTATAGATTAAAGCTTGGATATATTTATCTAAAAATAATTTAAAATACATTCATCTTCTTCCATATTGGTTAACAAATTAAATATTCCTTTAAGTTTTATTGTCGAATATTCCTTTCAATTATAATAATCATTCACTATGAAAGCACCCTAAACTTTACAAAGCAAATAGTATGACTAACTAGGAAAGGCTAACACCATTGCCACCTATAGTCAAGCTCTAAGTCTAGGAATGTAACACTAATGATCAAAGCTTAAAAGCATGCTAAGAATGTAAACTAAATGGAATTAAACACTAATCTACAAAGCATCCTTACTATGTATTGAATTGCTAAACTAACAAAGACCTAAATAGATCTAAGAGGGAAATCAAATTGGGATTGTTACTACTCTAAACAAGGTGAAATGGTCTCTCCAAATGACTACAAGATCATATTGGATACCCATCTACTAACCCCATTGAATACTTTAGGCAAGGATTGAGCTTGGCTATAAATCATATTTCTTATATGAGATGCAAATCAAAGCATGGTGTAAAGTTGGAAGATAGTACTTAGTCTTATTTATAGTTTTTCCTTTGAGGAAAACTTGCATCTTGGTGCATGTGGGACTAAAATTACAAATAAGATTAAGAATTACTAATCATGATTAACCTTTTTAATCACAATTAGTGAATTATCAAGTGATTAGGATGTGAGGAGCCTTAATCAACCGCTTAGGGTCAATTGGGAGGATAGGATAAGCTTTTGAAGCTTGCTAAGACGTTGTGGAAGGAAGTGGGGTGATTTTGGGTGGTTGGAGGAGGGGTTTAAACCAATAAGAGGGTATATTGACCAAAACAAGGGTAAAATAAGCTTAATTGGTGATAATTGCTAATTGTGTGTTTGAAAGAGGAATTTGGCATAAAGTGGCATCCGAATGCGAAAGAGGTTAGGAAATCAACAATGTGTTTTAATTGGCCAAAATGGTAAGAAACAATAGTTAATTAGCGAAAATTGCTAATTATAATAGAATTGGTAAGAATGAGAGTGATTTGTGTGCTTTTGACAATAAGTGGAATTTAGGTGTCTACAGTTGCACCTATTTGAGGTGAAGTAAGTGACTTCACTTCAAATATAGTAGACAAGCATAAGCAAGTAAATTTTTGAAGAAAAATTATTAGGATGAAGGATGCCCCTCGAGTGTCGATGGGGTGATAGAAGAAGTCAATCGACAATTGAAAATATGATTAAAATGGATAGAAGAGGTAAGGATAGGGATAAACATGGTTGTTTATTGCCCCAAGTGATTTAGAAGAAAAATTAGTAGCGATAATAAATGATTATGGAAAAAAAATGATAATGGAGAATATAGGACAAGCCCAATATTTGTATCCAATCTTTCAATAAGTAACTTTGTTGTATCATTTTGCCCCTAAATCTACATCATCGGCCTTTATTGAAATAAACAAAAGTGTAAGATAACATGAAAAACTAAATTACTAACATTTGCTCATTGCTAAAAATGTGTAACTCCATACAACATATATAATGCAATGCAATACAAGAAAGTAAACTCGTTAACCTAATAGAGAAATATAAGAGTGGAATATATTTGCGAGAATAAAATGCATGGAATAATGATATATCTTTCAATTCATTTCGGATGATTTACATAAGATGCAATTACAAATATATAGCACATAGTTTCCTATAAATTAGGAAACTATTCTACTAACAAATACTAATCACGTGAGTTGTTTGTAACAACCAAACAATTCAACACACATTTTTTTTATTAGTTGTTTTATATAACAACTAAATAACAAATTACTAATATAATAATAATTACCAAATGTAATTATTATCTACACAATGTAAATACTAATTCCTAACAAGAAACCCATATAATCACACATACTCAAACAAACAACGTTCAAGACAGTTGCACCAATGTTTTTGTTATCAAGCTTCAGTTCCCGAATGTTTGTGTTGTAACGACAAGGGTTAAAAATGGTGCCCCAAGAAAGGATACATGCGAGGGGAATAACGGAGGACACAAGTAGTCCCATGGAAAGCATTCATGCACTATGACATAGTCTCGAAAACTCACTGTTACACGGGAGTACCGACATAGTAAGCAAGCCATCTTTGTTAATGGAGGTAGATCACGATGATCTGCAAGTCATTTGAGACAAGAACAAGCAAGAACCTAAGAAAGATGTTTTTGTAGGACAAATTTGATGTTCAAGGACAATGCATTTAATACAAGCTTCAGTTGCGTGCATGTCATTTACCAATTTTTGAAAAAAATTGCAATTTTTTGGATTTTTAATGATTTTACCAACAAAAAAAAAAAAAAAGAAAAATTTTCAGTTTGTTTGGTTTGTTTATTTTTTTTAATGATTTTACCAATTTTTTTGGATTTTTTTGAAAAACATTAGTGGAGCATGGGCGCATATGTGCCAATGCATAAATAGTGTGGTCATGCATGTCTTTGGTGCACAAAGGTATGTGCCTATACAAAAATTTTGTTTTTAGTGCAGTGTAAGCACGTATGTGTTGGTGCATAAAGGCATGTGCCTATGTAAAAAAATTATTTTTAGTGTAGCGTGAGCATGCATGTGTTGGTGCACAAAGGCATGCACCTATGTAATTTTTTTTTTTTTAGTGCAACATGAGCACACATGTGTTGGTGCACAAAGGCATGCGCCTATGCACAAAAGGCACTTTGAAATGTTTTTAGCAGAAAATGAAGGGTGCTAGGAAAACCTAGATGGTAAAAATAGATGGATTGGATAACAAAATAGAAGAATTTGATGATAAAGTAGAAGAATATCATGGTAAAATAGAAGAATAAGATCATAATAAATGACTTGATTGACCCTATGAGATATATTGTTTTGGATTTTTAATGATTTTACCATTTTTTTGTTTTTTTATGGTTTTACCAAATGTTTTCCGACTTGTTGGTGCTCAATTTGATCTCACCTCATTTGTCCTTGAAATTCTTCAATTTGTGGGCTCTGTCGTCTTTTCTATCTCCCCGTATTGATGCATGAAAGATATACGCTTCATTTGGCTGCCATAATCAGTCCCTTCCTTTGGTCGAGGATCACTTAAAGTCCAGAATTTATTTTTCGTTTCTCTGTCCATGTGAAAATATTTGTAACTTGCGCGTAAAATCGGGTTTTTTCCTTCCTTCCGTTTTTCCACAATCACGTTTTGTTTTCCCTGTCAATTTTTATCCCAATATCTATGGAAACGTGATTGGATGCGGCTCGAGGATCATATTTGGGCCTTATATCATTTCCAAATTCTCTATCTTGAAAGAAAGATTCATTTCCGGGCACAAATGGTGATTTCCCTACATTTTATGATTTGACAGGTGTATTTTCACCATCAAATTTATATCTTAGCATCTGTGGAAATGTGGCCCTTTCTGGTTGGATGTGGCTTAGTGGGGCAATTTGAAACTCTAAGGACTCGCTTCAACTCAAAACTTGTCCACGTGGAGGGTCGGTGCTCATCTAAAAATTTTCCTTTTGGTTTGACCTTGGAGTTGCGTCAGGAGACACGTGGAGGTTTCCGTTGCCTTACCAGAATTAGACATTTTTTTCATGCGTGATGTAGCTTTAGCAGACTATGGACACGTGGAGGGCCGACGCTCATTTGAGGATCGCCTCAGGGTCCCACCTTAATAATTGTGCCAAGGGGACACGTGGTGAGCCCGCGCTTGTTCAGGGTCTCCACTTTTGGGGACCATCTCAAAGTTACGTCGGGGAGACATGTGGAGGCTTCCGCCGGCTCCGCTCTATACTTAAACTTTTCAAAGCAATTTTCTAAGGCCTGGGACACGTGGAGGGACCATGCTTGTTTGGGGACCAGCCCCTAAATTTTATTTTGAAGAAGCACTAGGAGGACACTTGGAGGCTTCGCTCACTCTTCCCTTGCTTGGACTTTTCAACGGCCAAGGAAAACTGTCTCGGACCCTAGACACATGGCGCCTTCCGGCTGATCCTTCAAATTTTTTAACAACTCTGTCAGACTGAGACACATGGTGAGCCCGCTTGTTTGGGGTCTCTACTTTTGAGGACCATACCAAAGGTGTGCCAAGGTAACACGTGGAGGCTTCCGCTGGCTCCTTTTTTACTAAGACTTTTCAAAGGCCAAAAGGCATTTTTCTTGGGCCCAAGGCACATGGAAGGCCCGCGCTTGTTTGGAAACTTGCCATTGTACCTCACCTTTGCAGTTGCACCAAGAAAACATGTGGATGGCTCTAATCTAGAGTTGAGAAGGGCAAAATCAACGGTTGTTGTGTATTTCACTGTTTTTTCGCCATTTTTGCTCCAAGACTCTGGAGATGCGAATACACACTATTTTTCATCATTTTTTATGAAATTCCTTGTCATTTTTGTCTGCAAAGTGCCATTGAATGGATTTAGAACTTAATTTGTGAGTCCAAGGATTATTAAGGTTGATATTTTGAAATTGGAATTTCTTGGGCACTTGCAAAAACGTGAATTACCAGAGAAGATGGATGTGGGGTAGAGTTGCAAAGGAAAGAGAGGGAAAAGGATGAAATGATGGAGGTTACAGGTGTAAAAGATGAAAAAGGTGTTGCCTCGAGAGTGAAAAGGATTACTGTCAAATCCAGCTGTACAGAGCCTCCAGAGAATGATTAAAATGGGGATTTCTCACATGACAGAATCAAAATGATTAAAAGGACTATCAAAAAGGTTGTGGCATGGCATCCTAGTCATTAGTCAAGGGCCTGAGAAACGTGATCAGTTCATAATTGGTCCACCTGGCAACTTTCGGATGTGAATTTGTTAAATGTCACTTTCTAAGGCAAATTGGTAACAAGAAAAGGTCCCTCGAATATTTTTCCTTTTGGGATGAGTGAGAGAGTGAAATGTATAAATGCAATGAGAATACTCTTGGAAAGGGTTGGGGATTGAATTCTTAAGAGAAATTTGAGAGAGCTCATCTTCCTAAGAGATCAATCCAAGAAATCTATTAATTTCATGTGTTTTAGATTTCAATCACGTCAAGTTGGTTATGAGTGTACAACCATTGACAAGCTCTGAGACTGTTCAAAGAAACTTTCCCCTGTTGATGAATCTAATCAATTTCGAGTTAATTTGTGTCTACTTTGTTTTAGAATGTCTACAAGTAGTTTTTTTATTCCTATTACAATCTTGTGTTAAAGTTCCCTGAATCACACAGGATCTCATCCCTGTGATAGTTTAGTGGCATTTTCAATTTCATTTCAAGAAGAGCTTTCATCATGTGATGAGATAAACAATTTAAAATCACTTCATTGTCATTTGTTGATAAATATTGTTTGTAAGCCTTCAAGTGTATCTTAGGCATGAGGAACTAGGGGTCTTTGATGTTTTATTGAGTCTTTAGCTCGAGCCTTCGTGTTAAATTCTTGGATATTGTGTGAAACCATGTAAATCGGGCCTCCATTTGATGCACACCTTCTAGTTGAAGGAATATCTTAGCTATTCCGAAGCTTTTTGTCATTTAGCTTTCTAATTGTTGTGAAGTCTCTCAAAGATCTGGTATAATCAATTTTATCTTGCTTAATCTCCCACCAAAATTATTCAAAAACCATGAATCCATCCTGAACTACCCCTGTTTTCCCTATGTGTCCACAAATGTATAAATTCTATTGCTAAAATATGCATAAGCAATCAGGATTCCATAATGTCTTTAGTAATCTTAGCCCTGTTTAGGAAATATCACCATTCTTTAGAAGTGACAACTCGTGAGAGTTAAATTGTGGTGCATTGATCATATTTTCTCAGGGTCCCCTTTCAAATTTATGCAAAGAAGGATATCTTCATTCTCCTTCATCGACAGAGGTTACAAAATGGGTCCTCTCACCCTGGTCGAAAGGCACGGCCTAAAGCAGTAAGGATAGATCAAATCCTTAATGAAGGTTCTATCCATTTCTCTGATGCCCGAGTGATAAAGAGTCAGACAAATCCCTCCCCGGCTACAAAACGACTCATAATATGATCTGTCTATCTCTCAGTGTCCTACTAAATCTTTGATGCTACTCGGTTTCTAAGGGAGAATCAATTTGGATACCAACACCTAGAATGGTGCCATTGTCGGGGACGATTTGTTTATTTTTGCCGGTTTATACCCATTTGGTCCATCAACAACACCATAATGGCGCCATTGCCGAGGATGATTTGTTGATTTTTTCCAATTCATATCCATTTGGCCCATCAACAACACTAAGAATGGTGTCGTTGTTGGGGATGATTTATTGATTTGTTGCCAATTCATACCCATTTGGCCCGTCAACAACACGAGTAAAGGTGTTGTTGCCTAGAATCTTTGAATTATTTTACAAATGTAGTACATACAGACCCTAGTAATACTTCTTACACATGTTGTGTACTAATAATTTGTTGAAACATCATTATATGTTCAGATCTATAAGAATTGTTCAAATTTGTAAGTTCTGAGTGTAATATTTCCAAAGCTTATATAGTTATTACACTAAATTTTGTATCATCATTGAAAAATTTAGGTAGAAGAAGAGTAGATCTTGTAAGCTTTGCATGAATTTGGTATTTAAAGACATTTGATAGGTCTTTCATAGTGCATTTGCACAAACTAAGGTGAAAATCCTTAGTGGCGACTCCATGTTTAAATTCGTAATAAATACCAAAGTTGTCTTAAAATATATCAAGTAAGATTTTCATTAATCTCTACAAATCTGGAAGGAAGAAGATCTTTCTTCACCAAGGACCCTAGTAGAAGGTTGTTTCAGAGTTGGGAAAGTCTAATTCAGAAGGAAGAAGAATTTGGAAGGTTGTTGGAGATCAAGCATCAAGAAAAGAGATCTCCATTGGTGAAATTGATCAGCATGTGATTGAAGATTGCAATACTTCCTCAAGTGCTTCTGAATCAGGTAGTCTCTTTGTAAATCTAAATTCTCCAACTGGAGAGGGTCCTTCTTTTGTATTTGAAATATTTGCATCTCATTTTGTCCTTGTATTCTCCAAAGCTGATAGGATCTTCCAAGAAATAAAGTTTTTAGAGAACATCCATTCTGAGAATTGTATTCATGTGCTCCATAGACCCCTCACTCCTCATCATTCTATTTCTCCTATAAGATCACCTCCCCAAAACAATATGGCCTAGCCCCCACCTAGACCTCCATTTGTTGTGAACACTTTTGGTCCTATAGATTTCAGAGGTATGGCTGGATATCCAAATGTTGTGCCCCAAGATGTTAGAAATAGATTGCCTAAATTTCAAGGAAATAATGCCATTACTGGGGATCAACACTTAAATATTTTTGTCAATATGATGGAGGACTTTGAAATAGAATTTGAGGATGTGTACATTAAATTGTTTATCCATACTCTAGAAGAAGATGCAAGGGACTGGTATAAATCTTTTCCAGATAATTCCATTGATTCTTGGACAGAAATGAAGAATGCTTTTAGATTGCATTATGGAGATAAAATAGACCCTAGGTTTCTTTTATTAGAATTTGAAAATATAAAAAGAATCCTAATGATTTTATTCATGACTTCAATACAAGGTTCAATAAGACCCTAAATAGGTTGCCTGTGATCCTGAGGCCAAGTGATGTTTCTTGTTTAATAAAATACTTTGATGCTTTTGATAAGAAAGTTACCTATTATTTAAGAGACAAGAACCCAACAACATTGAGGTAGGCCTTCACCATGGCTTTGTATATTGAAAATCATATCAAAGTAGTTGGAAAACCTCCTAAGAGGGAGGGTGTTAAAATGATTAATCTAGAGAAGCATCAGTCAAGTAAAGTTGTGGATCTGGAGGAGGTTATAAAAACTCTGGTCGGAGTTGTTAAGGAAATATCCTACAAAGTGGCTAGGGCAGAGAAATGAATTGGACAAGGTTCTCAAGGTCAGTATAGGCAACAAGGACAAGACATATTTGCAAATTATCCTATAAAAGATCAAATATCTAATGATAGAGGTAAAAGACCCATGGGAGCTAGATAACCCCAAGCTAGGGAAAATAGAGTAGTGTCGATCCTCTAAATGTAGAGTTGTTATTGTTAAAGAGACAAATAAAATTGATTGGTGTGAAAAATGTTTCTTACCCCACCCACCATGTGAAGTAGATCAACAAGTTGAAGAAGTTGATGATGATGATAACACTGATGATGATGCATGCATGGTGGATTGCTCTACAAGCTCACAACAAGGAGCAACTTCAACTGAAGTAATAAGTGCAAGAACTGCTGCAAGTTTTTGGGATTGCATTCACCGGGTACCTCTTCTTCCTCCCTCTCATACTTTAGAAATAGATATGGTACAAGCTTTTGAACTTCCTAATAATGATTTTGAGTACCTAAGAGCTCTAATGATTAATAAGTATGATGGAGGAATCTCATCAGAAGAGGATAGATAGTTGTTAATGAATGTTGTTGTTGCCCAAGAAAAAGAGTATAACACAAGAAGTAAAGCTATCAAAGGGAAGGGCCTCAAGCCAAAACAAAAACCCCAATTCTCACCAATATCCCAAAAGAAACTCCAAAGAAAGATACATCTGGCAAAGGCCTTATTGTCTCAAGTAGAACTAGAGTTCCCACCCATGCCCAAGATGTGAAAAATCTTGTGCCATCCGATGAGTTTTTCAATCTTTCTCCAAATGTTTCTTTGCACAAATACACTCCTTATGACATTTCCCAAATCTTGAGTCAGAACTAGATTTATGTTCCTATTGTTGAATTGCTTAGGATTCCTGAGCACAAGAAGAGGGCCTTTGATTATTTGGGATTGGAAGAAGATAGGATTACCCAAGGTAGAAATATAAATAATGTAGACACTCCTCCTCCAACCATTGCAGACCTAGAAAAACCACCAACATTGGAGGAGATAGGTGAACCACCTAAAGTTTACTTGGGAACATCTTTGGTTGAGTCTCAATTAAATGTTGATCCATTTTTACAACGCTAATTATTAAGGATGATTGTTGCAAAATTGTATGTTTGATTCCAGAGCATCATGCAATGTTATGCCTCTAGAGGTCATGAATGAATTGAACATTAAAGTGATAGCATCTTATGGCAAGTGTACTGCAATGGATTCTAGAGAGGTGCTAGTTGTAGGATGTGTAAAAGGTTTGGTGGTATAACTTGCAGACTTATTCAGGTAAGAACTTGAAACTTGATGTTGTTATTGTTGATTGCCCTGCCAAATGGGGCATGTTGTTATCAAGAAAGTGGGTTGCAAGTGTTGGTGGAAGTGTTCAGATGGATATGTCTTTTGCCACCATTCCAATTGAAGGCAGCCTTGTAAATTTATATGGAGAGAAGAAGATGTTGCACCTCATTAAAGATCCCAATAATGCTTCTTATGAAGTGTTGTATGCTAATGTAGATGTTGATAACTTTGTTGGATTTTTGATGGCAAAGAGCACAAGATTGATCAATGTAAATGTCTTGAACAAGTAGGTTTTCCTTAGACCTTGTTATTTGATGGAGCTTGTTCCAAGTTTGGAAATGGTGCTGGTATTGTTCTGATTTCTCTAGGCCAGAAGAGTTTGTTTTTTCTTTCAAACTCAACTTTGAATGCACTAACAACATTGTTGAATATGAAGCACTATTATTGGGTTTGAGAATTGCATGGAAATATGGTGTAAAGGATATCATTGTCAAAAGAGATTCAGAATGCAGATTGTCAAGTAGATTAGAAAATTGTATGCTACTAAAAATTAGAGAATGAAACAATACAAACATGCAGTCTAGGATTTGATTGAAATGTTTGACTCATTTAATATTGTGCACCATGATAGAAAGTTTAATGTTGTTACAGACAAGTTCACAAAGTTAGGATCCAGATTTGGAAATTATACAGTATCTCCATTTTGTGAGTATGATGCTGAAATACTAACAAGGCCATCTTTCCCTAACAATGTTAAAAATTGGCAAGTGTTCAATGATGATGCCCAGGTGAAATGGTTTCTACACAACAAATGTGAGTTTATTGACCAAAATATAGATTGGGAACCAATGGTGTGTGTTGCTGAAGGAAAGGAAACTTTATTTGGCAAAGACATCATCCCATGAAGAAAAACATGATTCCCAAAGGTTTGGTGGCACTTGAATCAAAATTTGATAATGTTGATTGCATTATTAACAAAAGTATGTCAGTTTCAAGAGATGTGGAAGATCATGACCTGGGCACAAAGGAAAAACCACGTAAAATCTAGTTAGGAAGCAATCTAAGCAAGGAAGAGAAGCATTCCTATGTTCAATTGTTGAAGAAATATCAAGACTTCCTAGCTTGGTCTTACTCTGAGTTAAAGGCATACAGGGAAGATTTGTTCCAACATGAAATTCCTCTTGAATCTAATGCCAAGAATTTCAGGTAAAAACAGAGGCCAATCAATCCACTTCTTTCTTTGAAGATGCAAGAATAATTGAAGAAGTTGAGGGATGGAGGGATCATTCAACCCACAAGGTACTTATCTTGGGTTACAAATTTAGTACTGTAGAAAAAAGAATGGTGATATAAGGTTGTGCGTAGACTTTAGGAACTTGAATAAAGCATCATTGAAAGATAATTACCCTCTACCAAACATGGAGAATATGCTACAATTGGTAACTAGTTCTGAATTTTTATCCACTTTGGATGGTTTCTTTAGCTATAATCAAGTTGTTATGAAGGATTCAGAAAGAATAAAGATAGCCTTTACCACTCCTTAGGGAACTTATGTCTATGTCAAGATGCCTTTTGGATTAATGAATGCTGGAGAAACTTTCCAAAGAGCAATGGATGTAGCATTTCTTTGGTTATATTAATGATTTCATTGTTGTTTATCAAGATGATGTAACTGTGTTTTCTAGAAAAAGAAATGATCACTTGCAACACTTGGAGAGAATTTTGTTAAGGTGTAGAGAGTATGGCATATCATTGAATCCCAAGAAGTGCCATTTTGGAGTGCAAAAGGCAAAGCTGCTTGGTCACATTGTATCAAAGGAAAGGGTCATGATTGATCCCGAGAGAGTGGAATCCATTAGTAAGGTTCCAATTCTGAGAACTAAGAAGGGAATTCAATCCTTCTTTGGACAAATAAACTTTATTAGAAGATTTATGTCTAACTTTGCTGAGTTGACCATCCCCATTACTAGCATGCTAAAAAAGGACCAAGTTATCAAATGGGAAGAAGCTTCCATTCAATATTTTAATGGGATCAAAGAAGCATTAAAGCATGCCCATGTTTTGGCAGCTCCAAATTACAAGAAGCCTTTTCAAATGTTTTCTTTTGCTTGAAATCACCATTGCATCATCTGTCTTGTTGTAGAAGGATGATGAAGAAATTTGAGAGACCAATTTCCTTTTCAAGAAGGCATTGCAAGGAGTTGAGTTGAAGTACACCATCATGGAGAAGCAAGCATTTGCCTTAGTGAAAGCAAAAAGATTTTCGGACCTTACATCTTGAGCTCTAAATTTGTTTCTTATGTTTCCCACACCATGGTGAAATATATCTTATCAGAGATGGAGGTCTCAAGCAAAATATGCAGATGGGTAAACAAGTTACAAGAATATGACATGGATATCCAAACCACAAAATTGATAAGAGGTTTGGGCCTAGCTAAGCTTATGGCTGAGAGAAACTTGCGAACTATTGAGGTGAATGAAGTAGAAGGAGAAAGGGTGGATGTCCTTGAAAAGTTGGTAAGCTTTGAATGGTATAAAGATATAATCTTTTATCTCAGACATCTATGTTGCCCTGAACATTTGACTAAAAATCATAAAAGAGCTCTTAAGTTAGCCTCCCAAAAATATGTCATTACTGATTTTGGGTTAGCTTGGAAGAACCCCAGGGAGTGCTCTTGAGATGCATCACTGAAGATGAGGCCCCCAAAATAATTGTTGATCTCCATGGAGGATTTTGTGGGGGACATTTTGCTGGAAGAGTTACAACACATAAAATCTTGAGGGCTGGTTATTGGTGGCCAACTCTTTTCAAGGATACAACTCTATTGGTTAGGAAATGTGAAAGTTGCAGCGTTTTCGGAAGATCAGAAAGCTTGAGGTTCCCTTACTTTGCAACCTGTGTCAATTGAAGCCCCATTTAAGCAATGGGGAATGGATTTCATTGGCAAGATTTCAAATCCTTTCAGTACTAGTCATAAATGGATTCTTGTAACCACTGATTATTTCACTAAGTGGGTGGAAGTAATCCCCACTAAGAAAGCAACTCACCAATTCATCATGTACTTCATGCTAAATCAAATCATATGCAGATTTGGAGTGCCGCTTAAAATTTTGCTTTGATAATGCCATGAGTTTTGATTCAAACCTTTGGTGGCAATGTACAAAGGGTATGGAATCAATTTGACATATGCTTCTAACTAAAATCCCCAAGGAAATGGACAAATTTGAGTCCAATAATAAAAACTTGTTGAAGATCATTAGAAGAACCTGGAGTGAACAAAAATAACTTGGATGAGCAAGCTGAAGTTTGTTGTTTGGGCTGACAAAATCATTGTCAAAAGAGCTATTGGTAAAAGGCCATTTGAGTTGGTATATGGAACTCAAGCTTTGTTACCCCTTGATTTTCAATTGTCTTCATTTCAGTTTGTTCAACAAATTGAAGATCAAGAAGTTAGTCCATATGATGCTTGAATCAATTAGATTATTGAGTTAGATGAAGAAAGAAGGGCATCCCATCAGCAGCATGTGAAGTTCTAGAGAAAATTTGAAGAAGTTATTTGATAAAAAAGTGACTCCAAGAGCTTTCAGTGTGGGAGATCTTGTGTTATTATGGGACAACAAGCATGAGGATAAGGGAAAACATGGAAATTTTGATGCATTGTGGATGGGCCCTTATTCAATTGACATTCGAATTAGTGAACATACTTTCTTCTTAAAAGACTTAGATGGGGAATTGCTTGAATTTCCTATTAATGGTAGGCATTTGAAACATTTCCTTGATTGATTTCTCAGAATCAAGGTATACTCCATTGTACAATGTATAGTCTTTTGGTTTCTTTCACTTTTCGTATTTTTGCTTTTGTTTGTCCTGGTTTGTCCTGGGGAGTTGGTTATTATTTTTCTACTCTACAAGCTTATTCTTTAACTTCATTTCCCAATGGTTTATTTTTAGCACTTGGTCTACTATTTGTTCTTGTGGCACTCACAGGAGTGCCCATCCCCAAGTCGGAGCCGATGTTGGTGCTCAATTTGATCTCACCCTGTTTTCCTTAAAATTATTCAATTTGCGGGCTCTGTCATCTTTTCTATCTCCTGTATTGATGCATGAAAGATATATCCTTCATTTGGTTGCCATGATCAGTCCCTTCCTTTGGTTGAGGATCACTTAAAGTCTAGAATTTGTTTTTCGTTCCTCTGTCCATGTGAAAAGATTTGTAACTTGGGCGTAAAATCGGTTTTTTCCTTCCTTTTTTCCATAGTCACATTTTGTTTTCCCTGTCAATTTTTGTCCCAATATCTTTGGAAACATGATTATATGCAGCTCGAGAGGATCATATTTGAGCCTTATATCATTTCCAAATTCTCTATCTTGAAAGAAATATTCATTTCCAAGCTCAAATGGTGATTTCCGCATTTTATGGTTTGGCAGGTGTGTTTTCCCCATCAAATTTATATCTCAGAATATGTGGAAATGTGGCCCTTTCTGGTTAGATGCGGCTCGGTGGGGCACTTTGAAACTCTAAGCCCCACTTCAACTCAAAACTTGTCCACTTGGAGGTCCGATGCTCATCTGAAAATTTTCCTTTTGGTTTGACCTTGGAGTTGCGTTGGGGAGACACGTGGAGGTTTTTGTTGCCTTGCCCAAACTTAGACATTTTTTATGTGGCCGGTGCGCAGCTTTTGCAGACAATGGACTCATGGAGGGCCGATGCTCATTTGAGGATCATTGCGGTGAGTCCCAACTTAATAGTTGCACCAAGGGGACAGTGGTGAGCCCACACTTTTCAGGGTCTCCGCTTTTGAAGACCATCAAAATTTGTCTTTGGGGAGACATGTGGAGGCTTCCGCCGACTTCGCTTTATACTTAAATTTTTCAAAGTAATTTTCTAAGGCTTGGGACACGTGGAGGGACCGTGCCTGTTTGGGGACTGGACCATAAATTTTATTTTGAAGAAGCGTCAGGAGGACACTTGGAGGCTTCCACTCACTCTGCCCTTGCTTGGACTTTTCAATGGCCAAGGAAAACTGTCTTGAACCCTAGACACATGGCGCCTTCGCTGATCCTTCAACTTTTTAACAACTCTGCCAGAATGAGACATGTGGTGAGCCCACACTTGTTTGGGGTCTCCGATTTTAAGGACCATACCAAAGGTGTGCCAAGGCAACACGTGGAGGCTTCTCACTGGCTCCTTTTTTACTGAGACTTTTCAAAGGCCAAAAGGTGTTTTTCTTGGGCCTAGGGCACGTGGAAGGCCCGCACTTGTTTGGAAACTTACCACTGTACCTCACCTTTGCAGTTGCACCAAGAAAACACGTGGACGGCTCTAATCTAGAGTTGAGAAGGGGCAGAATCAACGGTTGTTATGCATTTCACCTGTTTTTCCGCCATTTTTGCTCCAAGACTCCTAGAGATGCAAATACGCACTGTTTTTCATCATTTTTGATGAAATTCCTTGTCATTTTTGTCTGCAAAGTGCCATTGAAAATCCATCTTAATTTGTGAGTCCAAGGATTATTAAGGTTGATATTTTGAAATTGGAATTGCTCAAGCACTTGTAAAAACGTGAATTACTAGAGAAGATGGATGCGGGGCGAGTTGTAGAGGAAAGAGAGGGAAAAGGATGAAATGATGGAGGTTACATGCACAAAAGATGAAAAAGGTGTTTCCTCGAGAGCAAAAAGGATTACTGTCAGATCTAGCTATACAGAGCCTTTGGAGAATGATTAAAATGGGGATTTCTTGCATGAAAAATCATAATGATTAAAAGGATTGTCGAAAAGGTTGTGGCATGGCATCCTAGTCATTAGTCGAGGGCCTGAGAAACGTGATCAGTTCATAATTGGTCCACCTGGTAGCTTTCGGATGTGAATTTGTTAAACATCACTTTCTAAGGCAAATTGGTAACAAGCAAAGGTCCCTCGAATATTCTTATTTTTGGGGAAATTTGGGATGAGTGAGCGAGTGAAATGTATAAATGCAATGAGAATACTCTTGCAAAGGGTCGGGGGTTGAATTCTTAAGAGAAAATTTGAGAGAGCCCATCTTCCTAAGAGACCAATCCAAGAAACCTGTTAATTTCCTATGTTTTAGATTTCAATCACATCAATTTGGTTGCGAGTGTATAGCCATTGACAAGCTCTGAGACTATTCAAAGAAACTTTCCCCTGCTAATGAATCTAATCAATTTTGAGTTAATTTGTGTCAATCTTGGAGCAATTTGTGTCTGCTTTATTTTAGAATGTCTATAATTAGTTTTTCTTATTCCTATTGCGATTTTGTAATAAATTCCCCTGAATCACATAGGATCTTGACCTCACGCGGACGCTTTATTAGCATTTGTAATTTCATTTCAAGAAGAGCTTTCATCTGTGATGAGATAAATAATTTAAAATCACTTCACTATCATTTGTTGATAAATATTGTATGTAAGCCTTCAAGTGCATCTTATGCATGAGGAACCAGGGGTCTTTGATGTTTTATTGAGTCTTTAGCTCGAGCCTTCGTGTTAAATTCTTGGAGATTGTGTGAAACCGCGTAAATCTAGGCCTCCATTTGATGCACACCTTCTAGTTGAAGGAATATCTTAGCTATTCAAGCTTTTTGTCATTTAGCTTTCCAATTGTTGTGAAGTCTCTCAAAGATTTGGTATAATCAATTTTATCCTACTTAATCTCCCACCAAAATTATTCAAAAACCATGAATCCATCTGAACTACCCCTATTTTCCCTATGTGTCCACAAATGTATAAATTCTACTGCTAAAATATGCATAAGCAATCAGGATTCCATAATGTCTTTAGTAACCTTAGCCCTGTCTAGGAAATATCACCATTCTTTAGAAGTGACAACTCGTGAGAGTTAAATTGTGGTGCATTGATCATATTTTCTTAGGGTCCCCTTTCAAATTTGTGCAAAGAAGGATATCTTCATTCTCCTTCACCGACAGAGGTTACAAAACGGGTCCTCTCACCCTGGTCGAAAGGCACAACCTAAAGTAATAAGGATAGATCAAATCCTTAATGAAGGTGTTATCCATTTCAGCGATGCCTAAGTGACAAAGAGTCAGACAAATCCCTCCCGGATACAAAATGACTCATAATATGATATGTTTGTCTCTCAGTGTCTTATTAAATCTTTGATGCTACTCGGTTTCCAAAGGAGAATCAATTTGGATACCAACATGACTAACATATTTAAATGTTTTGGGAGTATTTTGAAACATATCTTAATTTTTTTGATATTTTCTAGAAGTTTCATGAAGCTATGTATAGGAAATGAAGAAACGTGGATGCCCCAGAGAATGATGAGATGTACTGACAGTAATTGCCATGTGTATGCACAAGAAAGTGAAGATGCAAAATTTCCTCGGCATTAGATGGGAAAATTCAAAGGTAAAATCTTCATGCGCAGAATTTGGATAGGGGCCAATATAGATAGGTTCAACATGATGATGAACCTAACCTAATGACATGCTAGGAATTAAGGATGCCCCCAACGTAAAGTGGCCAAAATGCACATTCTAGAAAGAAGTGGAAGATTGCTTTGAGAAAGGGGACAAAGGTGCTGTAATCATGGAAAAAGGCAATATTATACACATGGATGTTCTGAAAAAAGTAGAAGAATAATGTGAATGTTGTGAATGTAGCTTAGAAGCCTTGTGATGAAGAAGTGATTAGCCAAAGGCATGAATCATGAGACAAGATACAGACTAGAGTAAGAGTCTGAATAAGGTCCAAAAAAAGACACTTGGTAACATACTAATCATTTTTTCTCATATATATCCAATGTGTGCATGTGGAATTTATTACCTCTTGACGGGGAGGATTTGATAGACAACAAGTGAAGACACCCTAGCCAATTTGTATGAATGATTTATTTTTCAAAGTTGATTTTTTTGTGAATGGATTGTTGAGAGAGGCGTACATTGCTCCGCTTCCGGCCTGGGCATCCATAGCCCCGATGGAGATGTATTTGATTCTAATCACAACATTTCTCTACTCCTCGATCAAGAGTCCATAGGCCCGGTAGAGATTATTGGAAATACCCCAAGAGAGAGTTATACATCAATTTGCTTTTGCTTTTAGCTTTGGCTTTTTATTTGATTGATTCTTTTACTTTCTAAAAATTATTTCAGTTCTACTATTTGAAAAGGGTTTAAGAACCTCTTATGGCTTGATGGAAGGAGGCGAAGTGATTATAATGACAACATTGGGTAGTGTCAACAAATATGTCCAAAAGTTCTTCATAACAAGTTCATTAGATGTAAATTGATAGGATCTCTACCAAGGCGAGTCATTATGTAATTTACCAAGGTGATAAAAGACCAAGGCCAAAACAGATACCATAGAGATAAATGTCACAAAATGTGTTTGAATTGGATAACAAAATATCATCAAAGGGATGAAAATGGTGGCTGATTTGTAGAGGAATATGAAAAAAGGAAATAACATCCATGCGTATGTAATACCTTATTGTAATGTTTGATCATTGTACCTTTGATATTTTTTTGAAATGTTTTTTCATTTTTTTGTATTTTTGTCTTTTTTGAAAAGTGGGACTAATAAGGTCATTCAACATGATAAGATCCAACAACAATGTTAGTGATTTCCTTGATAAGGAAGACTATGTTTGTTTGTTTATCAAGATTCATATTATCCCTGATCTCGATGATCGTAGTGAGCTCATACTCAACAAATGACTATGATTTATCTTGAAAGATGGATTTCATATCTAGGAAGTTGAGTTCCCTATCTAGAGTTTTATGCACATTGAGTCATACTTGATGGTTGTGTTGGTGTGAATTCTTGAATTTTGTTTTATTCTGAACTTTATGATTGTTTAAATTGTTGGGAACTTTGGAGCTCTTGGAATTTTTATCTTAGCATGATAAAGAAAGCTGTTTGGGTTTCTATAAGCTAATATGTGACCTTTATGATCTTGAGAAGTGGGAGAAGAAAGTGGATGAATAGAATTGATGTGAGGAATGACAGTGAGCTTGCCACAATCATTGATAGAAGGATAATGTGATGGATGCGAAGGGTATGGTCCAAGAATTTAAGAGGATGGGCTACCAAGAAGTGTCCCATAGGCGAAGATAAAGAACTACTAGAATGTGGTCCTAAGATTAAAGATGAGGGAGTGTCTAGAGGTGTCTAAAATATCCCTTATAGGATATTTCTTAAAAATGCATAAAATATTGGAAACTTGACCAAATAAAATCCGATTTATTCAAATTTTTACAATTGGATCAGTGAAACTAAATAAACTTAATATTTCCCAACATGTCCACCCAAATCATTTGGAAATACAAAGAGGGTTTGATATTATAGTAAATGACAAAAGGAAACTATTTTTGGAATATTATAGAATAGAATGCTGCTAAAAAAATGTACGAAATCCCTAGGCAACTAGACCACTTCAAAGATCGTGACCCTCTAAATACAAGAGAAAAATAAGGGTCTTTAAAAATAACAATGGCAAATATAGGGAATAGATTGCACACCTGCAAGTCGACTCGGCTAATTGGAAAACCCCAAAATAGAGGATGCGAGTCACCACGTTAGGAATGGAGTCGGGAAAGGAGGAGGTGCCTTCCATGTGTCTTTATCACGCCCAACCTAGATGGTCAGTAGTGAGTCGAACCGGCCCCTCTACTTGTCTTCCCCAAATGCCCCCAAACCCATGAAATCCTTCACGAGATGACTCAACGAAATGTCACGCACTGCCCAAATGGATCTTTATGGATCTGATCTGCTACCAGATTAGATCTGGAGCCCACTGATTATTCTCTCCAAGCACCGCCAAAGGTCTTCAAAACCCTTCCTCTGTACCTTCTACCACATGACTCAGAAAGTGGCTCCAAAATGATAGACTAGGGTAGATCTCTCACTACCAAAGAATGCCCTGCTAGCTAGGGATGGGTCTCTCACCTCTAAAGCTAGGGTCCCTGTGGGATTTGACTCCACAAGTTGTATATGTGCAACAACAACAACTACACGTGAAGGGGTCAATAAAATGTATGTTCCAAAAAGTCCCTTTCCTTACTCTCCATGCTCCTTATATACTTCTCATGACAAAAGAGCCCTAATATACCCCAAACGCATTACTTTCCATGGAGGGGTCAATAAAATAAAAGTCACTAAAATCACTCTTTCCCATTTAAGTCGCCAAGGTCCAAAGTGACCCCCAAATGCCAAACACGACAATCAGTACCATGCGGCCCCTTCTCAGTTGCCCCCAGCGTCCCCCACCCTTTGGATATGACCACATCTTGGACTTGCTTGACCCTTAGGCCTTAGGCATAGGAAAAGGGGACATTACAGTCCTCCCTTCCCGAGAAATGCTTGACCCCAAACATTAACCTATCCTGCTGCAGCAATGGAAACAACATCGTAAGTTTCTCTACCTCACCTTGTCATCCACCAAGGATCCATGTAATCTGAGGTAACCATGAAAGCGTGAAAAAGAATGATACCCGAACCATCTCTCCATTGGTTCCCACACCAAAATTTCCAATCATTCCAATCCCTTCCAATGCAAGGTTGTCATCACGGGATCACTCACGAGCTCCAACCAACTCCTAGGTATGAAAGTCTACTCTAAATCCTATAGAATCCCTGTATCAACTTGTGAAACAACCTTTTTACGCACAAATGGTGCTAACTCTCCTACCTAACCTACACTTATGTGAGAGCTAGGCTCCTCATACCGTATCTCGATGTGTCCGTGGAGGAAAAGTCCCAAGACTCCAAGAAGCAGATCAGCCCGACAATATCAGCTCCATATATTCCACCTCCTGCGCTAAATGTGAAACTACTGAATAACCATGGGTCACTTTCGTCTCTCCACTAATTAACACGTGGGTGAGGTGCTCACTAGGCATAGAAGCAACAAAAAGCATAGGAGTGTTGTCCCATGTTGATTCAAAAAAACATGGTCTCAGTAAGCTCAAACTTGTCATAGTGACAAACCATATATGCCTGTATAAAGTTGAGGAGATCCTCCCTCAACCTCTACCATATGAACCTCTCAGACATGAGCTTGTAGGTCTCATCGAAGCTCAAGCACCCAGTCATAGAAGAACAATGCACATGTCGCAATATCTCCATCCTCCACCATGAATCTGACACAAGGCTCCATCCTCCTCAAGAGAATATCATCTCATCCTCCAATCTATGGTTGTCATCCTATATGTGGCCATCTAGAATCTCACAAGAGTTTAATTCTTGGAGTACTCAACAAGCAAATGAGATCTCTAGTCTACCAAAACTTCAGATGACCAACATAATGATAAACTCAGACGGTCTGAACCTGTAATCCCAATCTCTGTAACTATCTCATGTGCAACATTATTGGTTACACCCACATCCATGACTCCACTCACCCCATCTAGAATCAAAGTCTCCATCCTATCCAACTCACTCCACAATTCAACATCATCCGACTCACTCTCCACATAAGTCATTATGGTGTGCTCTATGCCTGCAGCAAACAATCCGTCAGAATAGGAGTCATCCAACATCCCACTTGTCTCATTCCTTGTGATGTCACCATGATCCACAAGATGCTGAGTTCCTTCACAATTCAACCGCTGCAATGACATGCTTCTTTCTTCACCAATCACATCTTTTGTAATCTGCCCTTGCATACCATGAAATCTAATTTCTTTGTTTTCCTTGAAAAATTTTAGTTTATCCACATGAGGGATGAATGCAAATTTCCCAAAAGATGGAAGCCTATATGTCTAATGAATGATTCCCACTTGAAATAACCCAAATGTGCAAACACATTCAAGTACTTCACATCTCTTAATGACACTAAACAAATGAGTTACCTTCTTAGTGCAAGACATGTCTTTCCATGGACATAATTCATCAATCCCTTCTATGTTGGGAATACACATGGCTGCTCCCTCATCATACTTTATCCTCTTTCCCCATATTTTCATTTCATCGTAAATGCAAGGGAAAGGGAAGTCAACATTAGAACTCATGCATCCATAAACTTTATCATAAGGAACTTCATACCTCTTGTTGTACCCATTGATTCTCGTCATGAGAGAAGACAACACATCTGAAATAGCATAATTGGGGCTGCTCATCATACCTCTGCAACTCAGAATTTCTGATATAGGATCAGCATCTTCATTCTCCTTTGGTTTTTCAACACATGCATCATCGTCTTCCTTAACAACATGCAACCATTGCATCCCAAAAATAGTCTTACCTCTAGCAAATTCAACCATAATAAATATACCACATACCTCATGTCCTTTCACTATCATGGGCTCCTGCATTGTTTTCTTTGCCAACATATGCTTATTAGCTGAATCAAGAGCAATGTGAATGGAGGATGTGTTTACCCCATCTAGCATTCCTTGAGACGTGATTATGAAATAGTCTTCCCCAATCATCCAAGCATATAAATGTTGTCCCAAATAATAGAGACATGGCAACAACATAGGAGAACTCAACAAGCTAGGAAAATGGTAACCATTCTCATACCTTAGGATGCTAAAGTCATGAATGCACCTTGAATTCCACTCTTCTTTTTTAACAACAAATTACACCTTGATTCTTTGAGCACTTTGAGGACCAAATGCCCCCACTAACCCTTCCAAGGGTTCCACCATGTAGCTGGTATAAAAATCAGTCATGGGCTCTATTAATAAAGCATTTTCTCCTCTCTTGACATCAGGTACCATGACTGGTAATCTCTGAAAATCTACGATGTACTGATCCAGGGGACCGGTTTGTCTCAAATGAGTCCACTCCCTAAAATACCTGTCAGGGTCCCTCCTATCAACTCTGCTCACTAGCCTCGTGAAAACTTTGCATGAGTCGTAATGTGTATGTGTCCCTGTGTAATCAGCCCATGATGCCACCAATCATGAGCATCTCCCTCAAGATGTGAGCTTGCAAACTTAATTGCACCTTCCTCGCATAGGATTCAAGTCGGAGTATGTCTTCAGCTTTTGGACCCAAGACGGTGCAGTACACTTCTTAGAACCATTGAAGTGTGGAATGGAGATCTGTCCCAATCTCCTCTGTAACTCTGGTACCTATTTCTGATGATCTCTCTTGGGTCGACTGCCAATCTTCATTCTGTAATATTCTTGGAATGACATGTCGTTACGAAAGCCCTCACTCCAGATCTGGTTCCTCTCCCAAAAAGACTCCTCACCCAAAATATCTACAGGTTGTTGTACCTGTGAAACTTCCAGATCCTTCAAGAAAGAAGGTTCGTGAAGCCCCAAAGGCTTGGCAGAAGAATGGGGAGGCCACTGCCCTGAATGTCCACTCTCGCCTCTTTGACCCTGTTGTCCCATATTGCTATTTTCTCTTCTCCTTATGACTGTTGTTATACACAGTCCAACAGGTTGAAGATGGTTAAAAAATATTCTCTTACCCCTTTTAGCAATCATAGAACCAATGCTAGTACCTTGAGAGGTACTCTCCCTTCTTGCACCAGAGTCTCCAATGAAGAAAACATGCTTGCCAACACAAGACACATTTGAATTCTTTCTTTGGCTTATGAAATCAGTCACAAAGTTTTCAACATCAGAATTGTTAGTTTTGGATAACTACCACATATTACCAGGATCCCATAGCTTATAATGCCCCTGAGCCCTTGTATCTATTAAGTGAGCTAAAACTTGCCACCACATATCATCCACAAGATGCTCATATACACATAGTTGGAGCATCGGTCAAACAAACTCCATGATGAAGACTTTATCATCTACGATATCATGCATCTCATGATGGAAATAAATTCAAATATGCAACAATAAATAAGACACCTTAGTGTGCTCTTCATACCTTTCAAGGCCAACAATGTCCTCCGTGTGTTCAAGATAGACATATGTTGAGTTGCCCCCAACATTGTTGCCTAAGTGCCTGTTGAAAGTATCTAAAAGTTGTTCAATAGTTGTTGGTTTGGAAATTACAACAAGAGGTTGCAATTTTACACAAGTGTCCATGTGAGGCTCCTCCTCATGTACCAGATGCTCCATAGAGTCTTCTTTCGTGGGTGTAGGCTTCCTTGCATCATTTTCCCACATCTTTTCCTTGAACTCTTGTTGGTGTTGTCTCACTTGGGTGGCTATCAATCTAGCACTCTAGCTCTACTATTCCATTCCTCACACCATTTTAGAGTTTCCATTACATCCTCTTTTTCTCTAGAAGCATCTACTTCTTCAAGTGAGTTCCTTTGTAACTCAAGTACCGACGTATGATGATCTTGCTTGGGCTTGCTACCAATCTTCATTATGCAATAATCTGGAAATGGCATATTATCTCTGAAATCCTTACTCAAAGATTGATATTTCCTCCAACAAGAATCCTCATCAAACACCTCTATTGGCCGCCCTTTATCACTGTTCTCACGGTGTTCCTTATTGATCCTAGATCTGTTTTGATTCACATTTTGAGTGAGCTGACTCAAATAATGGTTAGTGGCTTCCTGTTGTTTCACCATGTTGGTGAACATTTCCTTCATAAACCCCACATTGAGATCTTTCCAAACTACCATATTTAACCCACACAAGCTGGAGGAACAACTGCTCTGATACCACTGAAATATCCCTTATAGGATATTTCTTAAAAATGCGTAAAATATTGGAAACTTACAGCCAAATAAAATACTGATTTATGTAGATTTTTACAGTTGGATCAACAAACTAAATAAACTTAATATTTCCCAACATGTCCACCCAAATCACTTGGAAATACAAAGAGGGTTTGATATTATAGTAAATGACAAAAGGAAACTATTTTTGGAATATTACAGAATAGAATGCTGCCAGAAAAACATACAGAAAGCCCTAGGCGGCTAGACCACTTCAAAGGTCCATGACCCTCTAAATACAAGAGAAAAATAAGGGTCTTTGAAAATAACAATGGCAGATATAGGGAATAGCACTGCCACCTGCAGGTCTGACTCGGCCGATTGGAAAAACCCCCAAATAGAGGTTGCAGTCACCACGTTAGGAATGGAGTCAGGAAAGGAGGGAGGCACCTTCCATGTGTTGTCACGCCCAGCCTAGATGGCTGTAGTGAGTCGGAACTGGGCCCCTCTGCTTGTCTTCCCCAAATGCCCCCAAACCCATGAAATCCTTCATGAGATGACTCCAACGAACTATCATGCACTACCCAAATGGCTGTCGTGGATCTAGTTTGCTACTAGGATTCGGATCTAGAGCCCACTAATTATTCTCTCTAAGCACCGCCAAAGGTCTTCAAAACTCTTCCTCTATACCTTTTACCACACGACTCAGAAAGTGGCTCCAAAATGACAGACTAGGGTAGATCTCTCACTACCGAAGAATGCCTGCTAGCTAGGGTCCCTGTGGCATTTCACTCCACAAGTTGTATTTGACTCCATATGTGCAACATCAGCAACTACACGTGAAGGGGTTGATAAAATGTATGTTCCAAAAAGTACCTTTCCTTTCTCTCCTGCTCCTTATATACTTCTCATGACAAAAGAGCCTAATATACCTCGACACGCATTACTTTCCATGGAGGGGTCAATAAATAAAAGTCACTAAAATCACTCTTTCCCATTTAAGTTGCCAAGGTCCAAAGTGACCCCCAAATGCCAAACATGACTATTAGTACCATGCAGCCCCTTCTCGGTTGCCCCAGCGTCCCCCGCCCTTTGGATATGACCATAACTTGGACTCGCTTGACCATTAGGCCTTAAGCATAGGAAAAGGGAACATTACAATGTCCCATAGATAGAAGATGATGGGATACTAGGACGTGGCCCAAAAATCAAAGTTGAGGAGGGGTTTTAGGATGTGCTCTAAGTATAGAAGAGGATGGGTTACTAGGAGGTGACCCATATGCATAAGAAGATGGGCTACCAAGAAGTGAGTCACAAATAGATGATGAAGGGAAACTTGGAGATGCCCTACATATAGAAGCAGACGATGGGCTACTAGGTGGTGACCCAAAATGAGATTACGATGAAGGAATCTTGATAGATAAACAAAGATTGGGTAATGAGAAGATAGGTCATGGATCAATGCTAGACTTTCATTACACAATGAAGAATGTGAAGATGGAAGAATAAGAGGAGGATCAAGTTCGATGATCCTAGGGTCTTCCTCTATGGTTTGACAAATGGAATCAACCTCTTCCTGTGATACGTGAATGTATCGAGGTCTAAAGATAATTATTGATTGTGATCCTCTAAGGGAATGTCATCGTGTGACCCCATGATTTTTGTGATCGCTTCTTCATTTTGAAATGAATCGATCGGCATGGGTAGTTGTTCTTTGCCATGGGAGGTTGACTAGAAGAAATGGGTCCAACTGGTGTGGAAGATTGAGAAGATGATGACTCAAGAGATGAAGTAGATTTGGATCTAGATGTCTTATAAGTAGAAGAAGATGTAGATTTAGAACTGATTGATATTGGTTTTCCTATAAGATGACATATTACAGTAGAGAAATATGACCACCATCCGGGAAGGGTATTACGATGTAGAGTCAACTTACATGATCATAGCGTAAGTGTCGACTTAGAAGAATGTGACATAGGTGTCAAATTTGATGATTACGACATGGGAATCGACTTGGAAGATGATTATGACATGGGAGTTGACTTAGAAGATGATTGTGACATGGGAGTTGACTTAGATGATTGTGACATAAGTGTTGACTTAGATGATTGCGACATGGGAGTCATCTTAGAAGAATTTGGATTTGCCCAGATCTTCAGTGGAGGAAAAGGTTGTCGAGGCGGAAAATACGTGAGGTCCTGCGAAGCAAGGGAGGACCACGACTCAAGAACCAAATTAGATGTTTAATTGATGGATCTTAGAGCCGCACAGATCTTCAAAGGAGGAAGATATCGTTTAGGTGACTGATAAGGGAATTCCTATGAAGAAAGGGAGGACTACGACTTAAGAGTCAAATTAGATGTTTGATTGATGGATCTTGGAGCCACACAGATCTTCAAAGGAATATGTCGTTTAGGTGACTTATAAAGGAAGTCCTATAAAGAGAGGGAGAATTGAAACTTAAGATTCGAATGAGGTGAATAGCTCTAATGATAATCTCCAGAAGTTCAAGGTGAATCCAAAGAATCAGAAGAACAATCTAGATTGGAATTAGAAGAAGAGTGGGGGGAACCCAAATAATAATTTAGATCATAAACATCCAAACCATACCACCGACTATGAGATGAAGGTGGGGAACAGGGTACCCGAATGGGTTCTCTAGCGCAAAGAACCAAATGAGGCTTAGCCGTGATGGGCATCCTTTGATGGGAATGCCAAAACTTTGATTCCTTAGTGTCGTATGTATAAGGAACCTCACAATAGTTGGTCATTTTTGGTATTTGTGGGATACAAATGCCTAGACTTAGATAGTGTGATTGAACTTCTTTAATTGGAAGGAAATCTTGTGTTGATTTGGGCAGCACAAAGAAAACCAACTAGATATTTTGATGAACATGGCTCTAGGACAAACCAAGCGGCGTAACGATGTCAAATCATTACAAAGAATACCAAACAATAAATGGTCATGAATCTAAAGGATCAATATGAACCTAAGGACACCAAAGAATAAAGAATGACCTACCCTAACAAGGTAATATATGACACGAGTTTTTATGATAATACTAATGACGTATAAAACTCAAATCTAGTCACAACAAAATTTTACTCCCTATGATTTTTCGAGATAGGTTTGAAACAAAATAGTGACAACACAATATCACCAATTAGGTCAAGTTTGAAACAAACAAGACCTAAATGCTAAGAGAGTGTTGACATGATCCTCTAACAAGGTATACTTAAGACCAGTTTCTAAACACTAACAAAGTCTAAGTCTTGTAAAATGGATGATACAAATGTGAGCAGCGTAATGACACTATTTGGACACATGAACCAAGCTTTGTGTGAAAGTAAGATTTTTAGTGTCAAAATGATGTTATCGCGATGCTAAAAAAGTAACCTCAACACTCACAAAACTCAAGACAAGGCTAGGATGTAAAAACTATGTCTAAGTATATCAAGGAATTACTTATGTGTGCGAGCAAGCATGTAACAATAAAATCTAGAGATTTAGGCCAAGTTTCACAATGGAAACAAGACATAAATATCACAATTGTATGGATATAATGCGGGAAATGTAACAACTCAAAAGAAGTCAATGATAAGACCACCTAACTACAAATGATAATAAGTCTCAATATGGGTTTTAAGATAAAGGGGCTACTAGAATTTGATGGCATACCATTCACACTTTCAACTCTTGCATTAGGCATTGCAACCTAATCATGTAAGAAGACTACAAAAGTGGTGGACATGATTATTTCTAGTAGGTATCTGTATATATTGTTTTCTTTTGTCCCAAAATGGGCACCAAGAAAATACTTAGTGTAACTTTGGCAGAAGTGGTGTCAAAAAATACTTAGTGTAACTTTGGCAGAGTTTTGTCGTGTCTTAGGAAAAGTGAAAAACTAGGTCAAAGTAACACTAAATAGACTTCATGATGAAATGTCACGAGGTTTTAAATTTAAGAGATTATTTCCCTTATTCGAAAAACAAGAGTTTGAATCCAAAAAATTTGTCACTTTGTGAGAGATCTCGATTATAACTAAGACAAAATTGGGTGCAAGCTAACAAGCTTTCCTAGGGGTTCTCTCTCTATGTGTCACAATTTTACTTCTGCGAGCTCGGTTTGCCAAGGTTTCCCAAGGAGTATCCCGACTTTACTTTACCCCCTTATAATACAATGAGCAACTAATGCGTTCAATTGTATTATCATTAGGGTTGTAATGGAAATAACTTTGACTCTAATCTCACCAAGGCATACCAATCAATTGGGTAGTTAGAGCACTTTCTTGTTTTTTTCACAAGTTTCCCTCTTGCATGAACTACTTTAGGGTTCTTATGACCACCCCCATTATTATAGCTCAAGGCTTATGCTAAAGGATTTATGTCCTAGTTTAAAGTGGATGAGATGTAGCTCTTCACCAAAACTTGCAATACGGTGGTTTGAATTTGTGTGTTGGTGTTTTTAATATTTTAGATTAAGCAATTTGGTTTAGACAACCTTTAACAACCTACAACACACGTGAATGTTAGAGTTTGGTTTGAAGAGATCCCTTCTTTCTTTGACTAGTGTTTTGGTCCTTCACACAAATGGTTAGTAGTTCAAAAAGATTCACAATATCATAGAAAGATAACAATGAAAAGGCTTGTAAATCAACTAACTACCATAAAACTTTGCAAAACAAGGTTTATTCCCAATTAATCCAAGTGCTTCTTAATGAAAGACTAAAATTGCTTTTGATTCCCAAGATCACACTAGGTGCAAGGGAAGAGCATACACAAATTTTAGCCTTGATTATTTATCAAAATGAAAAGCTCTTAAACTAAAAGATCATATACATGCCAAAATGAAAGTTTATTCCCTTAAGCATAACAATGAATGATGATTTTTCCTACTTACTCTAAATTAGCAAAAAGGAGGTTTAGGGGTGCTTTTGTTTCTCAAGATCACACAAAGTGCAAGAGAAGAGCATACACAACCCTATTCCAAACTCATATAAAGCATGAAACAAAATCACTCATCAAACCCTAAGCCAATTTTAACAAAAATCACTTATCAAACCCTAAGCCCATTTTAACAAAAATCACTTATCAAACGATTATGGGAAGTGGTCAAGAATGAGGTCATTGAGATGATCTAGACTTTCTTCAGTAATGGTCAAATCAAACAGATCAACAACACTTTCCTAGTCCTTATTCCCAAGATGATAAGGGCCAAGGATGTGAAATATTTTTCCATCAGTCATGTAATACCAACTACAAATTGATTACCAAAATTATCACTTTCAGGTTCAGGAAAGTATTGTCAAATTTTATCTCTCCTAATCAAGGAGATTTTATTCTGGGAGACAAATTCTTGACAAAATTTTGGTCATCCAAGAAGCCATTCACTCTATCAAAATTTTAGGAAGATTTGCCATGTTTGTCAAGATGGATATGCACAAAGTGTATGACAGAGTTTCGTGGGCCCTCCTCCGTGTCATTTTGTCCAAGTTGGGGTTTGATGCCTTCTTCATCAATATGGTTATGGTCTACATTTCTTCCACAATTTCTCTATTATGATCAATGGTAAACCGGAAGGCTTCTTTCAAGTTGGTAGAGGTCTCAGATAGGGAGACCCCCTCTCTCCCTTCCTCTATATGATTGTGGTGGAAACTTAAGCAAGACTCTGCAATCAGGTGGTTTCCCTTAACCTCTTGCAAGGTCTCAAAATTTCTAATGGCCTTCATCCTACCTACCTCAACCAATTTGTGGATGAAAATTTCTTGATGGGGAAGGCATCTATACAGGAAGCCTATATCTTCAAAGAGGTTCTGAATGAGTATGAGGAGCTCTCGACCATCTGGTCAACTTCCTCAAAAGTGCTATATTCTTCATAAATGTGGAAGAGCATTTCCAAGAGAGACTGGCCCGCATTTTTGGCTGTAAGATAAAGAATTTTCTGAATCCTATTTGGGAATGCCCTCATTCACAAAAAAATGAATCATTCCATCTGGAACACTCTGCTCGAGAGAGTTTCCAATAAGTTGTCTTCTTGGAAAGGGATTCTCCTATCTCAAGTGGAAAAATTCAACTCCTCCAAAGCTCTCTTCAAGGTGTTCCAATCTATGTCATGTCCCTTTTTCGGCTTCTAGGTAAGATTTTGGAAGCTCTTGAAAAAATTCAAAAAAGGTTCTGTGGGCTGGGGCTAAGGAGAAGTTCAAATTTCCTCTTGTGGCCTGGGAAAAAGTGACCAAGCCTAAGGATTGTGGGGGGCTGGGATTAAATAATATGAGACTCATGAATGAAGCTCTTGTGGCTAAATCTGGTTGGAGAGTGATAAAGGAAGAGGGCCTATGGATTGATATCATCAAAAGGAAATATTTAAGGAATACTTGGCTAGAATAGAGACTTTATTTTTGCAGGACAATATCCCTAAGGGATCCTTTTTTGGAATTCTTTTCTCTCTTCTAGGGAGATCCTGAAAGGGTATTAAATGGAACATTGGGAAAGGTGATAGAATTCACTTTTGGAGGGATTGTTGGATCTCTGATAAACCTCTTGTGGAGGATGATCCCGGGAGAACTGTGGCACAGTTCTTTGAAGACAATGGTAAAGTTTGGGTTAAGGACTATTGGAGCTTCTCCAACAATATTGTTCTTTGGGAGAAGGTGCTTCCCCCTCCCAACTTCATTGGGGACACTCAATTTTTGATGACCTCAACTCGAAGTTAAAGAACATGTATATTCCTCTTTTCCAACAAAATGAGGACTCTATTATTTGGAAGGAAGAGGATTCTAGAAATTTCTCTATTAAATCTGCTTACCTCCTTAACTTCAAGAATTCTAGCCAAAAAGATTACTAGAGTAAACTTTGGGTAAAAGACCTTCTACCTAAAGTTAACATTTTCCTATGGTTGGCTACTCAGAATAAAATCCTCATTGTGGACAATTTGAGGAAACGTGGCATGCTCCTCCCCAACAGTGTGTCCTTTGCAAAAAAGAGGAGGAAAGTGTCAACCACCTCCTCATCTCATGCCCCTTTGCTCGAGGGGTGTTGTCCAAGGTTTTGGAGCTTTTCAAGGTCCAATGGGTCTGTCCTAAGTCCATTGAAGAATGTTGGTTATAATGGGATTTCCCTTTTAGGTATCCCTTTCTTATGGCTACCTGGAAAATGGCCCTGCCACACTTCTTCTGGAGCTTATGGAAGGAAAGAAATGCTCTCATCTTCAGAAATCAGAAGGCCAATTTCAGAAAGGTCAGTGTTGGGATGATTTCCTCAATTAAAGAGAACTCCAAACTCATTAAAGTGAAGTCTAGAAAGGCCACTTCTAATAGAGAGAAGGAAGTGCTCAAACAATTCGCCTTCATTCCACCTCAAGTCAGTTTCTCATCCACTAAAATTAAATGGTCCAAACCTAAAAGGGGAAAAGTCAAACTTAATTTTGATGGGGCTTCTAAAGGTAACCCTGGCCTGGCTGGTGGAGGAGGCATAATTAGGGATCATAATGGGGATTGGATCTTAGCCTATGATGGTCCTTTGGGGACTCAGAGAAACAATGTGGTTGAAGCTCGTGCTCTTCTCTGGGGTGTTAGTCTTGCAAAGGAGAAATGAATTAAACATATCCTTATTGAGGGGGACTCTCTTCTCATTTTAAATGCAATTAGTAAGACTAGCCATAATAATTGGATCTTGGGAAATATTATTAATGATACTAAAGAACACCTTAAGTACTTTGATTCCCATATCATTACTCATATCCCTCACATAGGCAATGCTTGTGCGGAAATATTAGCGAATGAGGGAGTTCAAAATAATGATTATAAGGTGTGGCTAAAAGGTGAGGTCATACCTGTGCATATTAATGATATTATCAATCATGAAAAGTTGTAAGCACTTCACCTTAAGCAGCGCGAGGGATAATAATGGGTTCATTTTCCAATATTGCAAAAGTGTGTCTGGCTTAAGCTATTCTTGGAAAGAAAAGTCTAATTTCAAAAATTGTAGACCTCAAAGTATTGTGCATTGTCTGGTTGCCATGGGCGGTGATAGAACTAGAGTCGAGTCATCCAACCATGGGCGTATTGTGGAGGATAAGTCTATGTGGCACCTTTTTCGAATTAGGGGTTTCAGAACTTTATCACTAGACTCCAAGGGCATGATCCTCGCTTACTATGGAGTTCGAGAATGGCGTGGAAGGAAGGGAAAGCGGTGATTCGTGGCATGGAAATAGAAACGTCGGAGGAAGCCATAGCCCATGCTACTGGAATGGACATGGAAGGTCTGAAAATATTCAAGGATAGGAATCAAAGAGAGTATGAAATCAATACTTTATTTTTCGGAAAGGAAAATGTCCATTACTTCACCGATGGTATCGCTCGTACTTACATTCGTGGGGAGTGGAGAGAGGTCTGCCTGCACATAATGAAATATCTAACTCTAGAGGATAAGTATCGCAAGATATATACCCACCACTTGTTGTTTCTAAACATGTTTAGGCATAAGAAGTTACTCACTATCCCCTCTATCTTTTTATGTCTTTGACCACCTCGGTGAGGGATTTCCAACAGAGTAAGGTGGAGTCTCCCATCCACGAGGGCCTCATTCTTCTCCTATTTCACAATGGGAATCTGGCCCGGGATAAACAAATGCCCTAATTGAAGAGGAGAAGTATATTACCCTAGCTGAGTGTCTATCCAAAATGAGGGAAGTAAATGGGTTCTAAGCAAGATGGGTGATGTGAAGAATGGGGAAGGGATGGAAAATCAGAAGCTTCAGTCCATCAAAGGGGAAGGATAAAGTTACCTTGGAAGGAGAGCATGGTATTGATATGTGGAAGAAAAAAGTTCACTACTTGGAGACGGTTGTCCAGTCATGGAAAAGACTAAATTGGTGGTGAGAAAGGGCATGATTGACAGTATTGAAGCCACCAAGCAAATATGTTTGGCCTAGAAGAACATCCATGGGGATATCAAGTAGTTGGATTCTTTGGTTCGATATTTGGGTGTTCGTTTGGATGTTGTGGAAAAGAGAAGCGAGAAAAGGAGGTGGATCAGTTCTGATGAAGAGGAAGAGGAGGAGTCTGAGGAGGAGGAGGTGTTTGAGAAGGAATCGAGGAGGATGTCAAGAAACCCCCCAGATGAAGCTAAATTCAGATTCTAGCACGAAAGAGGAGACTAGGAGGTTAATCCCTCCAAAAAAAGTAAAGCTAACTAGTGGAACTTCTTCCGAACTATTTGCGGACTTTCGGGGAAATTTCTCTATTTTTCTTGTTTAATGGCTTAGTTCTCTTTTGCTTGTTGTTCTTGGACCCCCTTCTCTATTTTGGAGTTAAGTCTATTTAACTCTGGGGGTCCTTTTCCTTTTGTCCAGCTTTGCTTCTATCATGATGTAATCTTTTTGTACTTGGCCTCTGGGAGCCTATCCCTACTTTTTACCCTATCTAATAAAAAAGTTTATTAGAAATATTTCACTAAAATTAGAAAGTTGACAAAAACAACAACTAAAACCCTTTAAAAATGACAGAGACCCCAAAAATAAGAAGTTGAAATTTCAAACTTTGAAGCAATTTTACCTGAGTGCACAGGCGCACCTCCTAGTGCATGGACACATTCTATAGAGCTTAAGCACAAATCTCAAACACATGCACATATAGTCATATATAGGCGCACCTCCGTAAATTTTACATAGTCGATTATGTACAGTGCAACCAAAGAGACGTGGGTGTACACTTTGAAGCACAGGCGTAAGCCACACTCAGAGACCAAAAATATAGTGATGCACATGCACACACAATAGAGCACAGTGCACACAATAGTGCACATGCGCACACAATAGTGCACATGTGCACACATTAGAGCACATGCACACATAGTAGTGCACAAGCGCACACCTTGAAGCACATGCGCAAGCCACACTCAGAGACCAAAAATATAATGATGCACATGCGCACACAGTAGAGCACAAGTGCACACAATAGTGCATGGGCGCACACATAGTAGTGAACATGCGCACATAGTAGAGCACATGCACACACAGTAGTGCACATGCGCACACCTTCTGTAGGTGGTCAAAATATGAGTTTTGACAAGGAATTTTTCAAAAAGATCAAATCTTTGGCCTTTTGAGGGAATTTTGACAACACTTCACCTCCTTTTATCCTGCAAAGAACATGAAAACACAACTTCTACTACTAATCTAGTTGAAACAACTATCTAGTTTGAAAATTGATCTACAAAACTTTGAAAATTACTCTAAAAACTTGAAATTAATCTAAAATCTTGAGAAACTAATCTAAAAAGCTTGAAAGTAATCTAGAAAGCTTGAAACTAAACTAGAAAACTTGAAACTAATCTAGAAAACTTGAAATTAATCTAGAAAGCTTGAAATGAAAAACTTTGAAACTAAGTTAAAAAGATTTAAAAATGAATGCAATGGGGTAAATGTCTCATCAAGGCGTGCAAATGAAAGCACCCTAAACTTTACAAAGCAAATAACATGACTAACTAAGGAGGCTAACACCATTTCCACATATAGCCAAGGCTTTAAGTCTAGGAATATAACACTAAAGATAAAAACTTAATGGAATGTTAACTAACATGAATATAATTTAAAATCTAACTAATCATGCCTACGAATGTATTGAATTGCTAAACTAACAAAGACCTAAATAGATCTAAGAGGGAAATCAAATTGGGATTATTACTACTCTAAACAAGGTGAAATGGTCGCTCCAAATGACTAAAATATCATATTGGATACCCATCTACTAACCTCATTGAAGACTTTAGGCAAGGATTGAGCTTGGCTATAAATCATATTTATTATATGAGATGCAAATCAAAACATGGTGTAAAGTTGGAAGATAGTACTTAGTCTTATTTATAGTTTTTCCTTTGAGGAAAACTTGCATCTTGGTGCATGTGGGACTAAAATTACAAATAAGATTAAGAATTTCTAATCATGATTAAGCTTTTTTAATCACAATTAGTGAATTATCAAGTGATTAGGATGTGAGGAGCCTTAATCAACCACTTAGGGTCAATTAGGAGGCTAGGATAAGCTTTTGAAGCTTGTTGAGATGTTGTGGAAGGAAGTGGGGTGATTTTGAGTGGTTGGAAGAGGGTTTAAGCCAATAATAGGGTATATTGACCAAAACAAGGGTAAAATAGGCTTAATTAGCTAATAATCACTAATTGTGTGTTTGGAAGAGGATTTTGTCTTACGATTTATTATAAAGTGGCATCTTGAATGCGAAAGAGGTTAGGAAATCAACAATGTGTTGTTAATTGGCCAAAATGGTAAGAAACATTAGTTAATTAGTGGAAATCACTAATTATAATGGAATTGGTAAGAATGAGAGTGATTTGTGTGCTTTTGGCAATAAGATTGTAAAAGCGGAATTTAGGTGTCTACACACTACTTTCAATGTTAGTTTCAAATATTTTTTCATTCATCTTATTTTGTATGAGACTACACTTTATATGTTACTTGTTTTCACGTAACATCGTTTCTTAAGCTAGAAGTATAATATGTTGTTTCATCGTAGAAAGCTCTAAATTCTATTCACTATGCAATTATTATTTTCCATGCTCAAATATATCCATTTTATTGTTGTTCAATCAACATTTTAAAGCTACAAAAAAACTTTTTCATTGTTATGGTGTTAGATAGTCTATATTTATCTTTATTATAAAATTTTGATATAATAATTAAAATGTTCTATGATAAAACCTTAAAGAACATTCCAATCATTTATTAAACTTTAAAATTATTAAAGCATATGAGAACAAAATATAAGAATAAAAATTTGCAATTATTGATGGGAATAATAATTACATTGATAGGCATTTCCAAAGTGGATCGAGACAACCTAATTCTAGCGATTGTTAGAAATGTGGATGGTGACGATGCATTTGGTTGTTGCGTCATCCAAATCCACAAGATGTTTTGTGTTCTTTTGGCATGTTTTGTTGATGCCACAAGTATTAGTGCAGGGGAGACAATGGTTACGGATACTAGCAATTCGTTTTCATGTTGTGAATGAATCCAACAATGATAAGTACGAGAACAAATCGATGGTGTTCATGGCTTCAGTAAAGGCACCGCTTTGGGAAATGACGATGGCTCCACCGAGTGTAGCTAAAATATTACTCGATGTGGTCGTTAGATGTTGCAACAACATCTTGTTGTTTTAGATGTAGCTCAAAGGAAATTCTCTATCTCAAATAATCACAAAGCCTTGAGCATGATTACAATAGAAGACAAATAATTGTTTTAGTGCATATCGAGCCTTGCCTCAAGTCTGCTATCTTGGACAAGATTGTATGTCCCAAATTTAATGGATTTGTCATATTTATAAGTCCACCATTGACGTGTCCACATAGGCATTATCTTTAGAAAATCCATACACTCTTTTAGACCTCACACATGAGGTTGAAAATGTAGCTCGAGTGCACTTGAAGACACCCCAAGCACGTTCGTACACACTTTTCCACAAGTTATTTTGTTATCGAGGCTCTCTTGCTATGTCTAAATTTTCTAATAAATTTATCAAATCTATCAATCACATCCTTTGTATTTTTTCTTCAAAAAATGACCAATAAAATCATGACACCTCACAAAGATAGCTTGACATTACACATGGAACTCTAAGCAAGTCAATCAAGTCATTAAGAAATTGAGCCTTTGCATTTTTCCAAAATGCACATGTACTCAACCTAAGGCAAAATTCCCATTGATGTTGTTGCGAGTCGCGCTTAATCCTGAGCCTCCTTAGCTTCATGTGCATTCTTCTTCAAAAGTGTCAAGTTTGCATTATTGTCTTATATTGTTATTACTTAAATTTTTAGTGTTACCTTTCTAAAAAAAAGTGTTTCTATTATTCTTAACTCTAGTAGTATAAGCATTTTATTGTTTATATGAGTGTAGAATATAACATTTAATGTAATCAATGTATAAAGTAATTGGAAAAACACACGAGGAGTGCAATGGATACCTAAAAATCCATTATACATTTGTAACTTTTTTCGGATTATTGCGATGACAATATTAACATATATTGTAGGGGATAGAACAAACTCAATACCTTTAAATATTAATAATAAAATATGTTAGTTATATCGAATGTAGAGAGCATTAACTCACAACAAACAACTAAGCAAAAAAATGTTATTTACAAAATTGAATCTTCAACGTTGCTCATAGATTTAGAAGACAAAACATGTGTACACATATTTAGTGCCCCAAGAACCACACACGAGACAAATGAGAGCTTCCCTCACACTTCTTCCCTTTCCCACCACGCCTTCCATCTCATCTTGTACCTTCCTTTGGGCATCATCGTGTTGATTCCTCGAAATATCCTTTCTGTACATATCGTGCATTCATTGTACTCGTGTTGCCACATCTCCATGGAAGGATAATAGTCAAACAATGCAAATGCCTTGCGTAGATGCTCATAGTTGGCATACATATATATCATGGCACATGCAACTAAGACTAGCAACAAATTTGCTTTCTGCTTTATGCTTCGATGGAGGGCTAAGCCTTGTCTAAGTTCTCACTTTGATGTGGTTGAGAGGGCGTCTTATGCTTCGAGAGGGGCTATATGAAATCATGTTGTGGGAGGGCGTCGTAGGCTTGAGAGGGGCTATATGATGTACACTTTTTTATCAAGTGAGCTACTTTTCGAGATGTTGTCCTGCAACACACCCAACCTTCAACAATGCCAATGCTCCTGTGTATGATTTTACGGTTGTATACATATCTACAAGGGCACTCACTGTTATATCCAACAAAAATACTTGCCACTCTCGCAAAATAATAAACAAAAACACATATTTCTCTAATCATTGCATAAGAGAAGGAGCTCTCATCAAACTAGATCAAATCCTTGGCTATAGTCCTGTCGATGGAAAAATATGGGATGAGATGCCAAATCTTTTGTGGGTATTGCGATTATGCTGTTGACCTAGTGTACAAACAAAAGATAACTCTAATTAGTCTTTGAATGACACCCATTAGTGTCTTGGATGTAGATAGGGAAACTTTTATATGTTTGAATTCCTAATGTTTTTGATGTTACAGGCGTACTGCTCTTAAAAATTCCCGTAAAATTAATAAATATAAAAAATAGAACAAATAATAATTTACTATTTCGATTTCAACAATTAGACTTTTACTACTCATATGGGTGACCATTTCCTTGTCATTTGTAAACAACTCCCCGCAACGAGTCACACCCTTCTTGTGTTAAAGGACAAATTTAATACTCGAAAAAATGTTTCACATATTTCCTCTCCCAAGTTCTCTCCTTTACCCCCTCCTCATTGACATATCCATTGCACCATAAAAGTAAAAAAATAGCAAAATAACAAGCAATTGCGATTGCAATTGATGTGGGCTACTTTTGGATCACAAAATAGGGTGTACATCGCGTCACAAAATCTCGAGGACAGACACACAAAATGCTGCTGACACTCTCCAAGCCCGCTTCTCCATTTTTAGTGACTACATACTTCACACCATTTTTAGGAGCCAAAATCAATACCCAAAAAACAGCTTATTCAAGCTGTAAAGATGTTCATTTATTCAATGGTAAGTACAGGAGAAGGGCACAGTTGAATGCATTGGTAGTTCTGGGAATCGAAACAAGCTGTGATGATACAGCAGCCGCTGTGGTACAGTTCCTGCATCACTATTATTTCTTTTCACACAAATAGGTTTGACTGTGCGATAAAGAAACCAATTTTTGTGTCGGTTAAGCTTTCCAGACACTAACAAACTAATAAGTGTCAATTATGTATAATATTGTAGGAACGATCAACTAATTTGTACTGTGTTCTGTACAGGTCACTGGTGATGGCAAAATTCTGAGCCAAGTTATATCTTCACAAGTAGGTTCAAATACCTTTGCTCTTTGTGCTTTAGAAGCATCTGTATCTTTTTCCGACTATAGGCTCCATTTTGTTGTTGTTCATCCTTGGATCACTTCTCAATTAAATGGTTAAGGCCTCACAACAGAAGCATATTGTATTACACTGTTATAAAAAATAGAGCACAACACATGCAGTTTTCGAAACAGCAATTTTTTGGTAGAAAACTGTGTGAATCTTCTGGCTGTACGTTTCGGGTCACATTCTCTGAACCATCATCAGGAGAACATCAAAAGTGAAAAAGAGAAACAACAGACATTGAAATGCAGAGAAACATGAATGCAAAAAACAAAAATCACGAATGTGAATTTGAATCATATCTCATCTGACATAATAAGGTCAATTGCCACATCAAGAATGTTATAAGTCTCTAGTTCCACTACTAGAATGTCTCTACATACTCGTCACTCTTAAGCTGTGCTCCTTTGCAGGCAATATATGAGGGGGAAAATTATTGAGGCCATTTTCCTCAAGATGATCATCCTCCATGGATGTGACAGCTACTCCCTCAGGTGGAATTTGGTTCCATTTTGCTTAAGGACCTTCCTTGTACCCTAGTTCTACATGAGAAAGAAAACGATGTGTGCTATAAATGTAGACCAGAATTTTTTTCCTTCTTCGACCCTAGTCAGTTTCTCTTTCTATGAATAAATGAAACTATAAGTACTCCAATTGCTCTCACAAGATGAAGAACTAGCTACCAGTGAGAGTAATTGTATTGCAAATGATTGCAATTCAAGTGCTTCACTCCCATGTTTCCACCAACACTCTATTGGGTCCTTTGCATGGATATCATAGAGAGCTTCCGTTGTAGAAAATTGGAATTGGCCATGTGAAAGCTTATTCCATTGTGCTTCCACCAACACTCTATTGGGGCCTGTGCAAGCATATCATGGAGAGCTTCCACTGTAGAAAATTGAACGCGACCACATGAAAATTTATTCCACTGTGTCCAGATAGTAGAAGCCTCCTCTCTTTGGCCATAAACCTTTTTCATCACAACCCAAAATTCCTGCATTACTTCTCTGTCTTCATATGGAGCCAAACTTTTATATCATATCACTTTGGATTTAAAGCATAATCAACACAATGTAGAGGTGTGTTAAGCTTGTTCCATATTTCATGCATCTTTTCCTTAATGAAAAGATATAAAGAAGGATCCCTTAAGTTTGTGATTTTTCTGATTCTTTTACACATTGAATCAATTTTTTTATAAACCTTCCCCAAACATGGCTTGTTTGAATTAGCAAAATAGTTTACCTCACAAATAGACTTAATGAAGTTAAATAATGAACGTCAACCCAAAATTGGTTATCAAGCACTATCTTCTTCACCTCAACTATAGTCTTTGATGTAAATTGTCTCTAAACTGCCCACACATCACTAACTATAGTGGAACATAAGGCCCCTTTGACAACATAAAAATGGTCAAGAATTGTGAAGAAATAAATAAAGCTTGTATCTACGGGTTTAAGAAGTTCCACCTTGGCAAATCTCCGATAGATTGCTTGCGTGTGGTGATGATTGCATATGAACATTCGTATTTTCTTACCCTTTTCAATAAGCCTTGAAATCCACTAAAAGCTGCCAATGTCTTGGAGCACAATATTCAATGGATGCACATAAAATGGTGTCCAAAATGTATGTTTATATCTTTTGCACCACCAAGCTAATTGTTTTACAAACTAGGGCAATGTCTATTAGAGTTAGAGAAGCTCACCTCCTCAATTGCATCACATAGTTGGTTATGAAGGAACTTTGTGTTTTTCTCTTGCATAGAACAGATCGATTGCCTTAAAAATAAGGGCCTTTGGAGCAGTTACCACAATTTTTAGAAATAGATGGTTTCTAGTATTAGTCTAACCATCCATTTCAATGTTGCATCCTAGACCACACTCTTTTAATAAGCGACGAGTGCAACTTGTTGCTTTATCCTTGATTTCTCTTTGTCAACAAGATTTGCAAGAAGCTTCTCATTTCAAGGGGGTTTATATCTGTCATCCCATTGTTAATCGCACAAACCATCTTGTCATAGTAAGGCGAGAAAACAACATTGGATGGTATTCCATTTATATAGAAGAAGCATGCGATCGGAATATCAATTGCATCTCGACCATGCACATTGAACATGTTTCCAATTGGGTTTTAACTGCTAATGTGTGGTCTCTTATGAGAAGAGCCTAATGCCACACTCTCGCTACATGTTGAGAAGACACATCTAGCTTTGAGTCTATTTCCCCGGTTGCTCTAACAGGATGACTTTGAATTCTAGTTGTTGTTGAAGCGTGAGAGCTGAAAAGAGTCACTTTCCTTTCATTCCTTTCTTGTTCTCTCATAGCTTCATATTGCTCTACCTCATTCAAGCAAGGTTCAACCTCTTTTTGTGGTGTACGGAAAAAATAGCCTTCACCCTTGTGTAAGTGCACCTTTGAAAGGACTTCCAAAAACTTAAAAAGTTACGTCTATTGTTTCCCTACTCCCTTTAGGAATGCGATTGCATACTTCCACAATGGAAATAACCCATCTTTCCTTCCACTTGACATTCTAGCCAAAAAAATAAAAATATAACTTACAATTGTGGAAATTGCAGCCACAAGATAAATATGAAATATGGGTCTAGAAACCCTCTAAATTCATATAACTTCAGATTCCGGCCTTTAAAAATATTACAAATCAGATGTGAAACCAGATTTCTCAAATTCTTCACCAATGTCCCAAACCCTACCCAAGGTAGGTCGCTCCACCCTAAATAATTCAATATCAGCTGGAAATTACAAATAGATCTTCAAATCAGCTCTTCATCAAGACCAAACAATGATGAAGGGTTTTGTCCTTCACCTAAGCCACATGAAGGGTTTTCGTCCTTCAATGAGGCCTCACAAGAGGGTTTTCGTCCTCAAGTGGATGAACAAGGAGCAACTAGCTCTCTATGCCCAAGTATAACAAAATGCGCCAAGACTAGATGCAAATGATGCCTCTAATCTCCTTTTATATCCTCCTTTTGGCGCCAATGCTCAATTAGAAAAGGCCGACCTCTTAAAGATGTTCTTTTCCTTCATTAGCTTCCATTAATTAATTAAAACCCAACCGACCTGTCATAAGAAAGAAAACACTAAAAGAACATATTAAAAATTAGTAAAAACATATCAAATGGAAGCTCAATGTTCTCCTCCATCTTCTTCTCTTCTTTGCCACGGAGAAGGAATGGCAAGAAGACCAATTAATAGCTCTCAAATGGAAAAAGGGACATTACAGTCCTCCCTTCCCAAAATTGCTTGTCCTCAAGCAATTGCCAATGCCCGGATCCCAAACAAGTTTCAGCTGCTCCCTTAGTTTGCTTGTCCATATCTCATGAATGCCACTCTTTTGAAGAAAATCCCTGTGATCTGCAACCCCTTGATGGCTGCCATAAGAGGGCTGTAACAACTGTAACAAATAGTGGGAAAAAGGGGGCAGCAGAGACACAATTCAACTGCCCACTGAAAATTACAATCTGCCCATGCTATAGTGGCTAGTAGCCCGCCATAGGTGTCTCGAAATACCCCAAAAATTTGGAAACTCAGCCATTTAATGACAGTTCCTATTTGTTGGGCAGCAAATGCAAGAGAAGTTAATCTGAAAATGAGAAAAACAACAGTCTTATAGTGTATGGCAGCGAGAACCATTAACACAGAATCATGATTTTTACCATTCTCCATCAAGTCTCCTACATAAACCTATTTTTTCTTGCTTGGGGCAGCAAGATAGTTCTTTCTTTGACCTTTTTCTATCATCATATCATCATAAGAAATTGATAACATTTGTATGCCTTGGCTGTGGCATGCTATTTCTCTACTTATCTGGGGTCTTATGAAGGCTAAAAACTCACTATTAATTGCCCAAAATACTACCCACATGCCACGAAATGGAAAACTCAAGTTCCCATAGTGATGTTGTCCTTCTATGACCAAAAAGTGTGAGAATAACTGACTGAAAATGAAAAATACAGCAGTCAACCATTTGCAAACAGCCTTCGTAAATTCACCAAAAATGTGAGAAACAATGACATCCTCGATATGAGATATTTCCCAACCCTGGTAAGTGCCAAGCATGCAATAAGGAGTAACAAATCTGAAATATATTGTAACCTTTTCTGTCCCAAACATACCTTTATTACCCCCATCATCAAAACATGTAGGAAACTCTTTTGCCCATTGAAAGACAAGCTGATCCAGATCTGAAGTAGTAGGCCAGCCTTCATGCCTTGCAATCCATTTGTAATTTTCCCTCATGAACTCTTCCTTTGCCCACTCAACACTTTCATTTTCAGATCCCACATTTCTTTGTTTGTATGCATGCTTAATGGCTGAACCGACTTGGGTATGAACCAAACATGTGGCTGCCCCAACTTGGCCAATCTTCCTCTCTTTACTAATTCCCAAGGGATGGTACAACTGGAATATTTCTTTGTTACCCTCTCTCCATTTAGTATCCTTCATCTCATCTTTCAAGTTAGCACAATCCTTATGATGATCATCATAATGCAAGGACAAGGTATGATGATGATACAAAAAATCTTTGTTAGGAAGACAATAAACTTGCTTACCCGTAGTGGCTGCCATAACAAGTTTGCCAATCAGAAAATCACCATTAGCACTTTGAAAAATACTTTCCCCTCTCCCTTCCGGATCTCCTAAGGCCAAATTATGCTTGCCCACACTTATACTTGCCATAGATAACCTTGAGTTATCCCTAATCTTCATGAGATCAGATGTAAACACCACAAAATCAGATCTGATTATCTTTGTAAAAAGTGGAAGAACATTTGGTTTCCATACCTTGGAGTGTCCAACATGGTGACTTTGAACATGTAGTATCCCTTGCTTTGCTATCACGGATTTCCCCAAAAACTGAATCCATTGCATCTCATGAACAATTGTAACTTCAGCTGGCTTTATTCTAAGGAAAGCATCACATACCTTGCACCTTTTGCTACACCTTCACTTTTATCTTCCTTCTTCTTGGCATAGGCTGATCATTAGAATAAATACCCCTTGAAGTATGATGTGCACAAAGGTGTTCAATCATTAGTGACAAAAGAGGACACAACATATATGAAACATGAGTAGTCCTAACCATCCACTCATGGTAGAAAATCTGAAATGATGCATAGGCAAAGACTGAAATACCTCCATGTCGGGGCTGCCCATAACACTCAGAAATTCTGAGTTTAAATCAGCATGCAAACAATATTTCAAAAACACCTTACCTTCATGATCTTTTGCTTTCCGGGTGCTTACCTTCACTATATCTTTGCTTGATGCTTGCTTGACAATTCCCCATGTCCTTGAGCTTTCATAAGGCTGATATTTCCCTCAAATGACCTTCTTTTCACTGCTGTTATGTACAGACCAACAGCTCCATCTATTGTGATCCTCGGACCATCATGGAGAAATTCTTTCTCTCTCCTTGCCCTTATCAATTTGGGTGAGTTATCTCTAATGCATTCATCATTGTGATCCAGAAATTCCTTTCTAAGCACATACATAACAACTGATATATGAATCAAATGGAAAAAAGGAATTGATTATCTTTCAAACATACCATAGTCTTTGGAAGGAGGAAAGCCTTCCCCAATCCTCCTTTAGGATCACCGGATCCCATTCCTTCATGTGCATGCCATTAGGAACTTGCAAGCTTAGCAATTTCTTTAGTACCCTCTTATCACTACTCAAGACATGTCCCAATGAATGCAAAGGTGGAAACAAAAATCCGGAAGTGTACATACCAAATGTGGGCTATCCACCCATGTTATACTATCCAATGTGTTTCTCCTTTGATGCTATGCCCCCTTGAAGCCACTTATCTTCAACAATTGGAGCTACCTTTGCCATGCAATCATCCGTACTTTGTACACACATGTATGTACCATCCTCATGGCTTGTGCTTGAGTCCCCAACCTCATCCTTTTCATCCTTATGCAAATCTGAATTTTCTTCAACACCTTGCCCCATACAATCATTAGAAACCAAAGGAATATCATTAAATACCAATGAACTATTACCTTGGGACTCATCCTTGAAAAGCTTGCACATCGAACCTTCCTATGATCTTTTGACTGAAATCATCCAAGAAGCAAACCACATCTTCTCCTTGGGTCTCTATCACATGGTACCACCAATCTCTTGCTATCCCTTCCAAATGACAAGGGATGAATTCAAGGCATCCTCCACACACATAGGGTTTGACTGCAAGTATGTCTCCAATTTTGACAACCATGATCTCATTGAAAGTTTGTTAGTGCCATCAAAAATAGAGATCTTACCCTTCCGTGCCATCAATTCTTCAAACTTGAAACCCTAGGCCTTTGAGAATCGTGCTCTGATACCACTGTAATAACCTTTCAAGGGTTTCACACTAAATGCAGATCTGAAAATAAAATTGCAGCAGACTGAAGAATAAAATCAGCGACTTGTACTTGCACCAAAAAATGCCAAAATCACCATAAAACACCACCAATCAATTCACCACTATTTTATATATATTTTATGGAATTTTAGAAGCCAAAATAACAAAGAAACACTGAAGAATACTCTGCTGAAAATTAAATATGCACTGGAAATTGCAGCCACAAGATAAATATGAAATATGGGTCTAGAAACCCTCTAAATTCATATAACTTCAGATTCGGCCTTTAAAAATATTACAAATCAGATGGTGAAACCAAATTTCTCAAATTCTTCTCCATGACCCCAAACCCTACCCAAGGTAGGTCGCTCCACCCTAAATAATTACAATATCAGCTGGAAATTACAAATAGATCTTCAAATCAACTCTTCACTTCAAGACCAAACAATGATGAAGGGTTTTCGTCCTTCACCTAAGCCACATGAAGGGTTTTCGTCCTTCAATGAGGCCTCACAAGAGGGTTTTCGTCCTCAAGTGGATGAACAAGGAGCAACTAGCTCTCTATGCCCAAGTATAAGTGCACCAAAAATGCCAAGTCTCTAATCTCCCTTTTAAATGATGCCTCTAATCTCCTTTTATATCCTCCTTCATTTTTGGCGCCAATGTCATAAGAACAATTAGATTAAAAATTAGTAAAAACTCTTAAAGATGTTAATGTTTTCCTCCATTAGCTTCCATTAATTAATTACCAATTAATAGCTCCAAATGAAAAAGGGGACATTACAAAAGTCTTGTAAATTTGTAATGAAATGACATTTAAAATAATACAAATTAAAACATTTAAATTTTAAAACCACGTGCCATGACACTTTGGTGGCAATTTAGGGCCATTGTCATTGATTAAACAACACCCCAATTCCCATTGCATTTCAACTATAACCAAAACTCAAAATAGAAAAATGAAAAAGCGAAAAGCGAATTGCATCTGTGATATATGATAATGGTTCCTAATTCCATGTTCGATGTAACAATATTTATAAAACAACATTTTAAATCGCACGTGATTACGTTCTTGAAACCAATGGAGGGTGTGATTGCGAAACCGGCGATCGTGACAACAAATGTGGCGGTTATTCTGAAATCTGACTGCAAATCTGGTGTTTTATCTTTGAATCCAATCTGTAATGATGATAAAATGAAACATTTTTAGTGTTTTAATAGATAAAAACACATGATTAGGGTTTGGAAAAAGTGCATTTAGGGTTTCAAAAGAGATGACAATATTCACGAGGGAAAATGTCTGGGGACATTGAATGTCTACAAACGATGTCTCTTAGTACGAGAGACATCTCCATACTCATCTTTGGTACCAATGCCATGTCCAGGTGGTGGGGAGCGCGTCTTCCCGCAACATTGGTATACATACACCCATGTATATATAGGTACAACCTATAAAAGATTTATGCTTTCTTTTTTACCGAGCTTATAAACCATTTCTCTTAACATTCTTTTCCACTAAAATAGACCAACTAATTATCCTTTTTCTTTTTATTCAATGAGAAAATATATTGAGGTATGGTTATCAAGCTAGGGTGTGAATAACAACAATATTCTTCTTGGTAAGAGTTGTAGACTTGAAATAGAGTCCTCTTCTATGATGAATTTGAAATGTCTTGGATCTCTTTATTCGAAGCCCTTCACTTCTTTCCATGTTCCCACTTCCCTTTTAACATGACTTTTTTTATCCGCGTTTTATAATGCAAGTGGCCATAAGAACTATGTTGTTATGGAAAATGTGTAGCATGAAAAATTCAAATTTTTTCCATGGCAACCTAAGCCACATTTGAAAATCCTTCTCCCTCAATGTAAACTTGTCCTTTGGCCAACTTAGTCACTGTGTTACCCTCATAATGGCTAGGAGGAATGTGCTAATGTGATTTTCAAAGTGTGTTTCATGTGCAGGGGATCTTATTCAAGTTGATTCATGAAGGTATCTGGATTCAAGAGAAGACAAGTGCTTCTGGAGGCTCCAAAAGAGCTATTTTTTCCCTTTTTGCACCTAGTGAAGGCCCCTGAGAACATATAGGGAAAATGTAAAGCACCCGAGAAGTGTGTGGCAGAACTATGCAATCATCTGAAGTAGTTTAGGAAAGTTCTGCAAAAAAAATCAGGTTTGGGAACAAGTTATGCAATACCGAGCTACATGTAGCATGATATAAGGAAATGAAAGCAGTGAAAAAGCTAGTTGGATTGTTCCGGATGTATCGGTAGCCTCAAGATGCAATAAGATACTCGTCGGAAAGCTAAGAATGCCTACTTCACAATGCAAAAACTTTCAAGAGATTCTAAATAGCATATTTTCAAATTTTGTCCTGACAAAGGTGCAGACGAAGATCTCCGATCCTTGTGATGACTCAACTGAAGATTTTGGGAGTTGCAAGGAGAGTTGATTCAAAGGCCAAAGTGAATAAAATTCAACCCTCTACATGTTCCATGTTTTGAGTTGGACAAAATTGCAGATTTCTCTTTGGTGGCAGTTTGACCTTCTAGGAACCGCTTGTGACCAGATTTGAAAAGGGGCCTGAATTTCAAAAAGGAGGCAGAATCAAGGTCTGATAATGGTGGCAATGGATTCCCTAGGTGTTTTCCACTCAAAATCATATAAGGTTTGCCTATGAAACACCTAGGGAAGCTCTTGGGGCAAGAAGACACTCGGACAGGACTATTTTTAGCGGTCTGCAATGGTGACACTTAGCTACCAAAAGTGTCTATTTCGCACTTGGACACCCCTGATGTCCCTTTTTTCTTTTGACCAAAGTCAAAGGGGACACGGGGACACAAGAATGCACCACCATGGTGAGAGGTTCATGTTTTGAAGTTGCGTCACTTAAAACCTCACTTGAAGTGTTAGAAAGGTGTTATCCACTCACAACTCAAACTTGGCCCCTTCCTCATGATGGGCAGACCCTAGGCGCACTTATGAGGGTTGATGTCCCTTTGTCCCCTTGCCAAAGGGACATGAGGGACACAAAAGTGTGCCACCATGGAGGAGGAAGAGTTTTCGTCACTTAAAACACAACATGGAGTGTTAGAACATGTTTTCAACCTCGCTCTCAAATCTGGCCCCCTTTCTCATGATGAGGCTACCCCATGGCACATTTTTCAACCCTTGCTGTCCCTTTGTCCCCTTGTCCCTTACTAAATGTGGTAAGGGACATGAAGGGGTCCGAGACCCATTTAGTAAGTGTGGCCATGGAGGAGGGAGACTTTGCGTCACTTAAGTTACAAACTTGATGGTTAGGGAAATGTTTTCAACCTCACAACCACATGCCCCCTCTTCATGATGCTTCCACCCTTGGCGCATTTTCACACCCTTGATGTCCCTTTGTCCCTTACTAAATGTGGTAAGGGACATGGGGACATCCGAGACCCATTTAGTAACTTTTAACCCATGCTCTCATCTCATCTAACCTAGGTTAAGTAGGGTGAGTTAAGGAGTGAGTTAGATAGAGGGGTGAGTATAATAATCATACTTAGCCATTTTTGAATCATTTTTCATATTTTCTTTCCCTCCATTGCTGCTGGTATGCTGTTATGCTAAATTTAACAGGAATCTCCATTGCTAAAACCACTTTTGCTCATATCTCCTTGATCCTTGCTCCGTTTTCCTTGAAGCTTGGTCTCGTAGCTTGGATTCTTGAACACCTTTGTGATGAAACAAACCTCATTTCCATTGCTGCCCTGCATCTTTTACTGCAGCTCCTTGAAAATTCCAGCAAAAATGTTACCTTTTCAGATCCCAAGAGTTCAGCTCCTTGAAAATAATGATTATATATCAGATTATGTGTGTTCTAATATATGTTGATGTGTGATTTTTGTAGAGGAGCTAGTGCTTTATTAGTGGGTAGTTATAGAGGATCACCCCATGAGATTCTAGATAGTGTCCTTTGTAGGAGGGACACAACGCTTAGCTTGATCAAGTAGCACAATCTGCGGGAGAGTATGTAAGAGCCATTTGGCTCGTTGCGGAGGCAACGTGGGAGTTAGAGTGGTTGGAGGCAGCCCTTGCATGGCTGTGAAGTAGGGAGATATGGGGGCCTTAGTGCGGATGGTAGGAGATACCCAGAGAACACTAGCTATAGAGGAAGTGAGGAGGTTGGCAGACACTCACACAAGCTGTTGATAGACAATAGCATGATGCGAGGCGTAGCCGGATTATAGGTGTGGGTGGCTCGAGCGGAGGGTGAGGAAGAGGGGGCCCAATTGAGGACGTCATCTTTAGCTTGCTCTTTACGAGTGGGTAGTTAGACTCGTTGGCTCACAGTACATTGCCTCTTGCGAGGGGTGAAGGGGACATATGAGTGATGGGGGGACTATATATATGATGTATTATGTACCCATTTTTGCAAAATGCTGTATATATGTATATGATAGGGATTTGACTCATTGTGTACATGACTTCATGTGATTGGATTATATTGTGTTATGGTTGTATGTATGGTTTTATGTTTGCACAAATGTGATGAGATCTATGGCTAAAATGAAAAGGCAAAGGATAAAATAAATGGTAGGATGGACATCTAATGAAAAGATAGAAAAATCTGTGAGTGAAGATGTGCTAATATGTTGGTAAAATGATATCTAAGAAAGCAATAAAAGAAATCCAAAGAGTAATAAAATCTAAGAAAGAAATCAAAGAAACTACAAGGTATGACAATGGTTGTAAGACACCTAATAAGATCGAAGAAAGGGACCAAAGAAATTAAAATATGTGAAAATAAGGTTGAGGTAAATATCAAACATAATCTAAGACATGGGCAAAGGAAACATAAGATATGGTAAAAGAGGATGATAATAAACATCAAGTAAAGTCTAAGAAATGGACAAAGAAAACATAAGACGTGATAAACAAGGAAACACAAAAATGAAGAGAATCACAATTGATGTCTGTGCTTGATTTTCTGTGGAGGTAACACAGTACCATCAAATGTCACGACTAGGGTGAATGAAGATGGTATGGATGTATTTGTGAGGATGTAGTTGTACTTGCAAATCTACGACAAGGGTGCCTAGATCATAAAATAGATAGGAGTTTGAAATTAGATAGTAATATGTAAAAGGTTATGAGTGTAACACCCTTTCCGGGCTCTAACTGAAACAAAAGGGAAATTGCACAAACCCCAATAGATAGTAAACTGAAAATTATGACAACCAACTGAAATTTATAACAAGGTACAACAGTCTGATTTTTTTATAACAAGGAAAATGCAATATCTCTCCAAAAATGCATCATTTACACAATCCAAAGCATGTAGGGAACCTTAGAAATATTTTAGAACAAATATAAACCAAGAAATAAGCCTTCAAACCCCAACTGGAATTTATTTAATTAAATTTAATAACAGCAGTGAACACCCTTACAAAGATGGCTGGAAATGAAGGATTCCAAGCCCCAAATTGAAGTCCAAATGTAGATTCCAACTGCTAAAAATAGGAGAAACACAATGATGGCTGAGTTTGATGTTGTTGTGCCCTAGAAGACCCCAAATGCCACCTTAGGGCAAGTCGCCACCCTAGGAGAGGGCTGGAAATGCCTTCAAAACTGAAAATAACTCCTTATGAGAGATCACCTTGCTACAAGCTTGGGGGTTTGTCCTCAAACCAACCCACTATTGAGAGGTTTCGTTCTCAATAGGTTTTCCAAGAGGGTTTTCATCCTCAATGGAAGAGAAAGAAAACAAACATGCTCCAACTCCAAGAGAAATAATTTCCAAAAGATGCATAACCTCTTCCAAGCCAAGTGACCCCCTTTTTATAGCTTGATGTGGCGCCAAAGATCAATTAGAATGCCTCTAAAGAGGACCGACCTCATACTAGTTCCTTTTCTCTTCTATTTTTCATTTGTCTTTTCTCCTTTGCCCAACCGACCTGACTATACTTAGAAAACTACTAAAAAAGAATTCAATGCTCACAAAATAATTGAAAAACATGACATTAACTCCCCTTTCAGCCCCGAGAAGTGGAATGGGCTAAGGCCTTCAAAGATAACTAGCGTTGAGAAAGGGACATTACAATGAACTCATGGTCAACTACTTGCAATATCTATTAATAGGAGTAAAAGGATTGAACATGAAAGAGGAGAAAGTGGGGTGCCACGATGGTTATACAAGATCCTCGAAGGGAGATGAGCCCCTCTAATCAAATGGTTATGAATAAAAGTTTTTGTCCTTTTGATGAGAAGGAACCCAAGTAGGCGGGTTCGACTAGTGAAGTATAAAAACCATCCCAAGTTAGCAATGATAGTCAATGGTGTATCTACTCTAACCCAAATTAGAATAGTGAAATGTGTGTAATATCCTAATTAGGTTAGAAATCTAAATACTAATGTTCAATCATATTTTATAAATAAATGCTTCAACATACAAATCTAATAGAACATTTATATGTAATAAAGAAAGATTATTTGATTAAGCACATGCTAAAATACAATAATGCACAAAAATATAGGTTGACTTAGATTTCTAGATGTTTTGTAGATGTTTTGGATTTAGAATTAGGGTGAACTGATTGTATCTAGGATGAACTTGCTTCATCTTCAATTTTGGACCCTAAAACCTTGGTGGACACTAGCGCGAGGCTTGAACATGGGCGACAAGTGTTACTGTCTTGTTTGGCGCTACTTTTCAACTTTTGATAAAAGTGGGTTGCTTCATCACTGAGTGTAGATCCTTCTTGCACTTTTGCTATTTACTGAGAATCTTCGCGCATGCATATGTAATGATCAAAATTCTAATTCTCTGTACTAACACTTCAAAGTTCAAACACACTATTAGATAACAAAAAAGGGTTTTGTGTGTGATGGAGTTGGATTGCCCTTGGTGGCCAACCCCCTTGTTGATTCGACCAAGTGCTGCACTACATTGTCCAAATGAGGGGCTCAAACTCATTGTAGTTCTTTGAGTGCTCGTGTTAGTGTGAATGCAATCTAGAAAGCCATCCCCCTATGTTTGCCCTCGTGCCTCAACACAAATAGCTGGTGTAACTATAGATAGAATGTACCCTTTCGATATAGGTAGAATGTTGCAATAGCTTGTTGAAGTAAAGTGCACGAGTGCTTGTAAATACAAACCCTTGAAGTGCCCTTTGGTGTATAAGTGCTTGATAACACTTGATAAGATTTTGGAATGCTTTTGACTTGGCTTGGGATGCTCTTGGAAGAGTGTGGAGTGCTTAGACCTACTTAGGGCTTGTTGTTGATGTCTGCTCTTGATTTAGGGAAGTTTAGGGCAGCTTTGCTAGAGATTTGGAGATGAAGATCAAGTGTGCCTTGCTTTATTTCCAAGTAGGAGCTAGATGATTGCCAATGTTGCCCGGTTGTCAAGTGAGTAAATGAGAGTGTTTGATTCAATTTTTATACCTTTCTACGAGATATAATTTCACATTAAGGTTGACCTAGAAAGGGGAATCAGGATAAACTTAAGAAATTTGACCATTGAGAAGCAGAGGACACTAGTGCCCAACTCAATAAGGGGATATAATTTTGCGTTAAAGCTGACCTAGAAAGGGGAATTAGGATAAACTTAAGAAACTTGACCGTTGATTTCAGACACTAGCATTTGGTCAGCTTTAACGCAAGTTGTAATGAGAGTCCAAGGATAGGCTGACAGGAGATAAGAGATGTTTATAAGCATTTAGATCAATCTTGTAGGTGTCTAAGTAATTGAGTGAGAGAATGAAGAGTATTTACGAGTCCTTAGGAGAGAGAGTGATAACGCCGCTACGCTCTGTTTGTGTGAGCAAGTCATAATTAAGGGATATAAGCCAAATCAATAATTATCAAGCACCTAATTACCATATTTAGGTGTTTACATTTGCCCCCTTTAATCTAGTAAATGAAATTTGCTAGGTTAAAGGAAAACGAATACTGAGTGTGTAAGTACCCTTTTTTTTCTTGATTTGCTTGATTGTTTAAGATGATGCAAGATGCCTTCAACGGTGCAACCTTTTACACAAGAGTGTAGTTGATGTCCATATAATGAAAATCATACATTTAACTTTGAAAATATTGAAATTTCCATCTGTAAAAGTAGAGAGGAGTAAGGAAGGAGTACACGGTATGTGTGGAGCCAAATTTTTCTTTGTAGATGGAGAAGACCATGTCCCCTTACCAATTATGTAAGGAGATGGAGCTTGTAATAACATCCATGGAAAAAAGGAAAATAGAAAAACAATAGTAAAATAAACCGGGAGGTTAGTGCTCGAACGCCAACGCTAAAAGAGGAGTGGAATCACATGGACCCACAAATAAAAACTCCCGGAACATTGGGTGTCACAATTCTAATGCAATTGCAGATGGATTTAGGTTTGTAAATTCTTGAGCATCTTGAACTTCTTGAAAATTCTTGAAATAGAAATAATAGTAAGGTATTTATGGCCCTCGTATTTGTAATAAATGCAGAATCTATAACCTGTTTTTGAAGTAATAATCATGCTCCTTGCATTTGTAAAAATGATTGAATCTAGAATTTGTATGTGCCATAGTATCATGCCCTTGAGGGCATTTGTAATAAGTGCAATAAATTTGTAATTTGTATGTTTTGTCATAATCATTCCCCTGCATTTGTAATAAATGCAGTGAATCTGTAATCTGTACGTGCCATAGTAATCATGACCCCTGCATTTGTAATAAATGAAGTGAATTTGTAATTTGTACGTGCCATTGTAATCATGCCCTTTGCATTTGTAATGAATGCAATGAATTCGTAATGTAACCTATAATTTGTCCTTGTAAATCCATTGATATTTTTGAAATAATCACATTGAATGCCCCCTTTTGAAGCGAGTGAGATGTCATGTAGATCACTCGACTCAAAAAAATCTAAGTGTATCCAATAATCATCATATAGAAGGCAGCTGCATGTTGCCACAATGTAGAACCAACCCGAATAGAGAGTGCACGATATAGATCATGGCATGGAGAAGATAGCAAACACAGCCAACATACAAACACACAAGCTTGCACACAAAGCCACGCACATTGTCACACATATAGCATATAAAAAGGCCACATGGCCACACACAAGAGACACAAAAGTGTCACACACATAATAGGCCAAGGGCTGTACAAATAAAGGTTATTAAGGCCACAAACAAGGGACACTTAGGTCTAGACCGCAGATACAATACCAACAATGGACAATCCACTATGTAAAGAAGAAATAAACAATAGCCATAAAGACACATACAACAAGATATACTAGTCCTATATCATCTACATGTGTTAGTCCCAAAAGTCATGATAAATAACATATATCACCATATAATATATGAACATAATTAGGGGACTTGTGAAATTTAATGATAACACTTGATAGTGTAGAAGATGCCTGATTAGCAAGGGATTGTGGTGTCCCCAAAAAATTCACTTGGAAATGGTGGGATACCCCTTTAAAAAAATTGTTTTGTTCAAGGCATAGTTACGAGACGGGAGGACGGGGGACGGCGGGACGGGGTTTCCGGGACGGCAAAAAATTTCTAAATTTTGGGGACGGGGGGTGCTAATTAAAAATATATAAATATTTAAAATATAAAGATATAGTGACTAAATTATATAAATAAGCTGAAATAAAATCATTTGAGATTTACATAAGGTGAAACTTGAACTCATAAACATCAAATACATTCCTTAATACTCATGATTCTTTGAAGTTTGCAAGAAGTTGCTTGGTCAAAAAGGTGCAAAAATTGATTTTATGAAAATAAGAAAAATATTGCCATCAATGCATAGAGCTCAAGAAAATATGCACTTTTAGAGAAAGCGACACATGAAACAGAGCCAGAATGAAAGTTATGGCACATGCAAGTTTTTCACGCTACATCTTCAGGACCCTTTCAAAAATGGCAATTTTTTTCTATACTTGTGATTTTTCACCAAAAATGAAAAAAATGCCAAAAAAGGAAATAAAATCATGGGGGACGTCTGGACGTCCCCCTACGTTTCCACGTCCCCCACGTTTCCACGCCCCGGGGCGTTTTCAACGTCTTGAGACGCCCCGGGGACGTTTCTAGAAAAAAAGGAAACGTTTATTTCCACCCCCGCGTCCCGGGGCGTCGGGACGTCGGAAATGTCAAAGCAGGGGACGCGTCCCCGCGTAACACTAGTTCAAGGTGGAAAAATTTTGTGTTTGTTTCGCCTGCAGTTGTCTTCATTGCTTTAGAATATTTCCAAGGAGTCATAAAATTCAAACTCGACAAATACCCACATGCTAAAACTCACTCTATCCCTTTGCCAGGTTTTGTCTGAGAGAATTTTATTTATTTATTTATTAAATAAATAAAGTTCTATTTAAAAATAAATTGTGTTGTAGTTGAACCCTACTAAGGATTTTCACGTCTATTGCTTCTTCCTCTCAATGGAGTGTTCACCAGGGAAGAGTTTTTACTGACCAGCTAATCGGCAGGTGACCAGAGCTCAGGATTCCTTCAGGAGATTGCAAGAGGTTGCTTGGTCCAAAAAGGTGCAATAATGGATTTTATGAAAATAAGAAAAATACTACCACCAATGTGTAGAGCTCGAGAAAATATGCACTTTTAGAAAAAATGACACCTAAAACGGAGCCACGAAGTGAAAGTTATGACACTTGCAAGTTTTTGCTGCTACATCTTCCTGGACCCTTTCCAAAAATGGAAAGTTTTATTCTGTGCTTGTGTTTTCTTCACCGAAAATCCAAAAATGGAAATAAAATACTGTTGATGAGTTTTCACGCAACTTTAAAAGCAGAAGTCATGCAAGTCACGTTTTTGGGAAATAAGCTTCTTCCATGCAAGTCACATTTTTGGAAGGATGGTTTCTAAGTGCCAATGGGAATTTTGGTGTCAGCAGGAAGGTGGGAATTTGGAGCCTTCCTGGAAGGTTGTTTTTTCCCATTATTAAAGTCAAATCACTTAAGGTGCAAATGAGAATTTTGGTGTCAGCAGGAAGGTGGGAATTTGGAGCTTCTGGAAGGTTTTTTTTCCCATTATTAAAGTCAAATCACTTAAGGTGCAAATGGGAATTTTGGAGCTAGCAGGAAGGTGGGAATTTGGAGCCTTCTTGGAAGGTTGTTTTTTCCCATTATTAAAGATAAATCACTTAAAGTACAAATGAGAATTTTGGGGCTGCCTGGAAGGGTAAAAATTCCCACCAAAGAAGTTTTATTCACCCATGCAAGTCGCACTTTTGGAAAAAAGCTCTCTTTCATGCTAGTCGCACTTTTTGGAAAAGTAATTTCTTCATGCTAATGGGAATTTCGGGGCTGCCAAGAAGGCGGGAATTTTGAGGCTTCCTGGAAGGTTGTTTTTTCCCATCATTAAAGTCAAATCACTTAAGTGAAGGGTTTTGATCTAACTTGTTTGCCTCACTATTTTAGGGTTTTGATCTAACCCTCACTATTTTAGGTTGTGCCTATCAACCAAGGCAAGAGAACCTATATTGCAGCCCTTATATGGTAAGGAGATGGAGATATCCTTATGTTTTGCATATGACATAGAAGAGGCCTTGTGAAAACATGATCAAGTATCCATTATCCAAACTCAAAGGAGTTGTCACTACTAAATGATGGAAATGTTTTCAAAACAAAGCTAGAGCTGCTAAAGACATGATAAAACCCTGATCAACTTTGTGCATTTTAGTGAAAGGATTGAATTCTTTTGTGGACACACAATGCAGATGTAGGGGTATTGTAGGTAGGATGAGTTAGTTTAAAATGATATTTTGATGAGAGATGTTGGGACAAGAGTAGTTAGAAGTCATCACCTTCTTTGGGAAACTTTGCAAATGAATTACAACACCTAAACAACAAAGATGTTTCAATGAATTTGAAGTGCTCTTTCAACCAGGATGTGTGCACACATGGATGCCCAAATCTGCACTATTCCATACAAACTTTGATAACCTGCCACAAAGGCTTGAAGCAAAATATCAATGAAGCATTTAGAAACCCTTGTTAGATCATGACCTAAGGTACACCCAAAGGTTTACAAACAGTCTCATTAATCAAGGACAGTAAGATGATTTTAAATCTGTTTATCTTTTATCAGATGAAAGCTCTTCTGAATACAAGATTGCAAATGCCATTAAACCATCAACCAGAAATGAGACCCTGTATGATCAAAGAGATCCTAAACACAAGATTGCAACATGAGCATGAAACACAAATTGAAAACATACTGAAATATAAGTGTATGCAAGCTTTGCCAAGAGATAAAACCAGTTAATCCAAGAATTTGATCAAATATATCAGCAAGGGAATGTTATTTAGACAATCTCAAAGCTTGTTGATGGCTTTACAAGCTGAAACCAACTCAACATGATGAACATTTGATGCAAACAGAATAAAAAATGGCTCTCAGGTAGTTTCTCCAAAAGAAATGGAACACTTCAGTTTTCTCCTTAAAATTCTTCTCTCTTTCTCCAAAATTCTCAAGAACCTACAAAATGCCTCCAAAATACATCATATACCCCCTGCCAGCTTGGATCCTTGCATCCCAAGCAAAGAATATGCCAAAGGGATCAAATTTGTTACACAACTCTTATCCATTTCATGAAAATGACATCAAACTGTAAAACAACTCGCATATTGCCAGGGATGCACAAATATTTTAAAATATTGCATGAACTCGGATCCTTATCCATCCCAGGGTCACGTTTTTGGCATTTAGACATGCCAACATGCATTTGCAATCATTTTCTACCTTTTTCCCTCACCATTTTTAACTCTGCAACTTTAATTTTCACTTTTCACGTTTTTTACATGGGTTGAGAAAAATATTTCACAAAAAACATCATAGGGCACCAAATTAGCTCAAATGGATGATTCCATTGCATTTAGAAGGCCGAGGGGACACAGATTTCATATAAAATTTCATGTGATTTGGTGTAGAAATGATGATTCCAAGTTCTTTGGAGCTTCCATGGTGCCCAAAAATGAAAATGCATAGCTGCCGTTCGATTAAAACCAACTTTAAATCCCCTCCACGTGTGTCGATTCAAATCCCCTTCAAAAATGCCAAAATTACCTTTTTTCCTTTGAATAAGGTGGGACACGTGTCCAAATATGATTGGGCGGGCCCCAATCCTAAAAATGCATTTTAAACCCTTTTTGACTTTGGGAAAATTTTGAATATTTTCCCCGTGAGCCCCCTGGATGCGCCACGTGTCCTCCTGTGGGTCCCCACCGAGGTCGCGGGCCAATTTGATGAATTTTTCCACTTTTTTGAGAAAAGGAAAATTTTCTCAAAATTCTCATGGGCCCGAAACACCCATTGCTCCTTCTCTCCGCCACGTGTCGCTCTCCCATTGGATGTGGAGCCGACTCATCAAATTTTCCTTCATTCCTCCATGAGCACAAAAACCTTAGCGGGCCCGAGCTCTCCCTCTTGCCTTTTTTAATAATGCCACGTGTCTCCCCTGATTGGTTGATGGGAGACACCTTCGAATTTTCCACGGGTCAATTTTTCACCTTAATATTTTTTGCCAAAGTTTGGAGAATTATTTCCATTTTCTCCCCATGCTTCACATCTCCATCAAATGTTGGACGTGTCTTTTCATTTTCATTGGTGGCGGGTTCATAAGCCAAAATTTTCCTTTTTACCTTTTGAAGTTAAAAAAACTTCAAATTTCCTCCAAGCCTCCGCCCCTCCATTTCATCCCCCTGCATACGTGTCACATTGTGATTTGCGTGGAGATCTGGCTCAAATTTTTACTTTGAAATTTTGCCTCCAAAGGCAAAAAATCCAAAAAAACACACAACCCCGCTTCTCCTTTGCTCCCCTGGACACGTGTCCTCTTCCTATTGGATGGGCCTTCGGAAAAAATTTTTCCTTTTGCATTTTGAGCCAAAAAATTTTTCAAAAATTTTCCAAGTCCTTTCATCCATCCTTGACCTCTCCGTGGACACGTGTCATCATCCCATTGGGCGTGGGGGCCTTCTTGGGGAAAAAATTGACATTGAGAATTTTTTCAAAATGAAGAAAATTTTTAAGTGACCCCGCCACCCGCCGGTCCATCAACCAATCAAATCATGCCACGTAGGCACATCATCATCAGAAGATGCGGGGCCGCGGGTCAAAAATTTTCCTTTTTGCAAAAAACTCAAAAATGACAAGTTATAACATTTTTTCCGACCATCCCCGGCCAAAAAAGAGCCTGCCACGTAAGCATAAATGTTGCAATGATAAATTTGATGGGTAGAACACACCGATATGACCATCAAAATGTGAAAAATGTAGAAGATGCCCTAGAAATCAAATTTTTGACAAGGAGGGTAGATTTTTTTTTGGTTTTGAATCCAATGAAACATTTTTGACATGATTTAGGCTTGGGATTAGGATTTTAGCAATTCAAAGAAACTTGGATTCGATTTGATCACTTTGAGTTTTTTCATGATTTGCAATGAGAAAAAATGACACAACCCATATAAAATGAAAAATTAGGGGCACAACAAGGGGGAAACATGGATTTTGTTTGTTTCTATGGGGAAAAATAATAACATTGAGGGCATTTTGAAAGCATTCAACTGAATAAAATGAGTTGCAGATCACCCACTCGAGCAAATAAAACGTTTTTTGAGCAAAAATGGACATAGAAATTAGGGCAAAGTGTGCAAACCCAGAAATTGCACCAACATTGGCTCCTGCTTGGGGATGGGCACTCCTATGAGTGCCACAAGATCAAAACGTAGACCAAGTGCCAAAAATCCATTGGGCAAGGAGTCAAAAACACATTAGAGCAGCCCAAAAACCAGAATTTTCACCAAAAAAGGACCGAGAAAACCAGACCAAAAATGGTTGCCAAGGACAAAAGGGAAAACCACAAGCCAACAACAACAAGAACAAGGCAAAGACAAAACAAAAACAAGGGCTATACAAAATGTACAACTTGTGCATACCTCACATGGGGATTTAATCCAAGAAATGTTTTAAATGTCTGCCATTAACAGGAAGCTCCAGCAAATCCCCATCCAAATCCTTGAGAAAAAATGTATTTTCTCCAATCCTGATATCAATGGCATAAGGGCCCATCCATAGAGCATCAAACTTGCCATGCTTGCCCTTGTCTTCATGCCTACTATCCCACAGAAAAACCAGATCTCCAACACTGAAAGCTCTAGGGTGACCTTCTTATCAAACAACTTCTTCAATTTCTCCCTAAATCTGACATGCCTTTGATGAGAAGCTCTCCTTTCTTCATCCAACTCAATGATCTGATTGATTCTTGATTCATATGGGCCATGTTCTTGATCTTCCAACTGTTGGGAAAACTGAAAAGTGGATAATTGCAGGTGTAATGGCAGCAAAGCTTGAGTTCCATACACCAATTCAAATGGACTTTTACCAGTTGCTCTTTTTGGAGTTATTCTATCAGCCCATACTGCAAATTTCAATTGCTCTCCCCACTTCTTCTTGTTGATTTCCAAGGTTCTTCTAATAATCTTGAGCAAGTTCTTGTTACTTGATTCAGCTTGCCCATTACCTTGTGGATTGTAATTTGAAGAATAAGTCAGATTTATCCCATATTCATTGCACATTGCCATCAAAGGCTTGGCTCTAAAACACATAGCATTATCAGATACAATCTTAACTGGAACTCCAAACCTACATATGATATGATTCAATAAGAAATCCATTACCACTTGGTGTGTTGCCTTTCTAGATGGAATTGCCTCAACCCATTTTGTAAAATAATCAGTTGCTACAAGGATCCATTTATGACCAGCACTAGAAGGATCTGAGATCTCACCTATGAAATCCATTCCCCATTGTTTGAAAGGAGCTTCAATTGATACAGGCTGCAAAGGAAGGGATCCTGAAGCTTTCAATCTTCCTGAGAAGCGTTGGCAACTATCACATCTTCTAACTAGCTAGTTTGCATCTTTAAAAAGAGTTGGCCACCAATAACCAGCTCTTAAAATCTTATGTGTTGTCACTCTCCCAGAAAAATTTCCTCCACAAACTCCCCCATGGAAATCAGCAATCAACTTGGGAGCTTCATCTTCAGTTATGCATTTCAAGAGGACACCTTCAGGGTTCTTCCAAGCCAGCCCAAGGTCTGTTATGATATATTTTTGAGAAGCCAGCTTGAGGGCTCTTTTCTAATTTTTATTCAAGTGACTAGGACAACATAGGTGCTTGAGGTAGAAGACCACATCCTTGTACCATTCAGAATTCATCAATTTGTCAAGTAGACTCTGCCCTTTCTTCCTCTAGCTGATTCACTTCTACATTTTGCAAATTACTCTCAGCCATGAGCTTGGCAAGACCCAAACCTCTTACCAGCTTTGTTGTTTGGATATCCATATCATATTCTTGTAATTTGTTGACCCATCTACATCTCTTGCTTGATATCTCCATGTCAGATAAGATGTCTTTAACCATTGTATGAGGAACATAGGCAACAACCTTTGAACTCAAAATGTAAGGCCTAAAAATCTTTGTTGCTTTTACCAATGCAAATGCTTGTTTCTCCATAATTGTATACTTCAGTTCAGCTTGTAAAGCCTTGCTAAAGAAAGCAATAGGCCTCTCAGCTCCATTCTCATCCTTTTGTAACAAAACTGAAGCAATAGTAAATTCAGATGCAAAAGAGAAGATTTGGAAAGGTCTCTTGTAGTTTGGAGCTGCCAAAACAGGTGCATGCTTAAGTGCATCCTTTATTCCTTCAAAAGCTTGGATGGCAGCCTCTTCCCACTTAATAACTTGATCCTTTCTTAGCATGCTTGTGATTGGGAGAGTTAGCTCAGCAAAATTAGAAACAAACCTTCTAATGAAATTGATTTGGCCAAAGAAAGATTGAATACCTTTCTTGGTTCTTGGAATAGGCACCTTGCTGATTGCTTCCACTCTCTCAGGGTCTATCATAACACCTTCTTTGGACACAATATGCCCCAAAAACTTGGCCTTTTGCATGCCAAAATGACACTTCTTTGGATTAAGTGAAATGCCATACTCTCTACATCTGATCAGCATCTTTTCTAGGTGTTGCAAATGGTCTCGCTCGCTGCCTTGAAAAAATAGTCACATCATCTTGGTAAACTGCAATAAATTCATTGATATAACCAGCAAAGGCAACATCCATTGCCCTTTGAAAAGTAGCACCAGCATTCATCAATCCAAAAGGCATCCTTACAAAAACATAAGTCCCCCAAGGAGTAGTGAAGGTTGTCTTAAGTCTTTTTGATTCTTTGACAACTACTTGATTGTATCCGGAGAAACCATCCAAAGTAGAAAGCATTTTTGACCCTGTTACAAGCTGCAACATATTCTCCATGTTTGGAAAAGGGTAATTTGTCCTTCATAGATGCTTTGTTTAGATTCCTAAAATCCACACAAAGTCTGATATCTCCATTCTTCTTTCTAACTGGGCACAAGGTTTGCCACCCAAGATGAGTATCTAGTAGGCTGAATGATGCCACCATCTCTCAATTTCTTCAACTCTTCTTGCATTTTCATGGAAAGAAGTGGATTAATAGGCCTTTGTTTTTGTCTAAATGGCTTAGTCTTGGCCTCAAGAGGAATCTCATGCTGAAATAAATCTTCTCTATATGCCTTTAGCTCTGAATAAGACCAAGCAAGGCAGTCTTGATATTTCTTTAAAAGTTGGGCATAGGACTATTTTTCCTCTTTGCTGAGATGGCTGCCCAACCAGATCTTCCTTGGTTTGTCTTTAGTTCCCAAGTTGTGCTCTTCCACATCCCTTGAAGCAAACAAGTTTCTATTTATGATGCAATCAACATTGCTAAAATTGGATTCAAGTGCAACAAGACCTTTAGGAATGGTATTTGTTTTCAATTGTATAATATCCTTGTCAAACAAAGTTTCTCTACCTTCATTCATGCATACCATTGGTTCCCAATCAATATTCTGACCAGAAAACTCACCTTGGCATTGTAAGAATCTCAACACTTGTGCATCATCATCAAAAATCTGCCAATGTTTCACATTATCCGGGACAAGCTGGCCTTGTTAGCACTTCAATATCATATTCACAAAAAGGTGAAATGGTGCAATTGTCAAATCTAGAACCAAGGACAGCCAGCTTATCAGCAGCAGCATTAAGACTTCTATCATGGTAAACAATGTTAAAGGAATCAAACATTTCAATCAAGTCCCAAACAACATGCTTATATTGTTTCATACGCTGATTTTTTGTGGCATACAACTTTCTTACTTGCTTGACAACCAGCTCTGAATCTCCTTTAGCAACAATATCCTTCACTCCATATTTCCATGCAATCCTTAATCCCAATAATAATGCCTCATACTCAGCAATGTTGTTAGTGCACTCAAAATTGAGCTTGAAGGAGAAAGGAAACTCTTCCAAACTAGGAGAAACCAACACTATACCAGCACCATTTCCAACTTTGGAGCAAGCTCCATCAAATAGTAATGTCCATGGAGAACCTACCATACCAAGGCACTCTGATTTTTCCATCTTATTCTCCTTTCCATCAGCAAAACCAATGAAGTTATCAACATCTACATCAGCAAACAACACTTCATAAGAAGCATTGTTGGGATCTTCAATCAAGTGTAACATCTTCTTTTCACCATAGAGTTTGACAAGGCTGCCCTCAATGGGAATGGTGGAAAAGACATGTCCATTTGAACACTACCACCAACACTTGCAGCCCATTTTCTTGACAAAAGCATACCCCATTTGGCAGGGCAATCAACAATTACAACATCAAGTTTTAAATTCTTACCCGGATAGGCTGCAAGTTGCACTACTAACCCCTTCACACAACCAACAACAGCACTTCCCTTGAATCCATGGCTGTACACTTCCCATATGCTATTGTCACTTTGATATCCAACTCATTCATGACTTCTAGAGGCATGACATTACATGATGCACCGGAATCAAACATGCAATTGTGAAGCAACCTATCTTTTATGAGAAAAGTTGTGAAAATGGATCAACATTCAATTGGGAATCAACCAAGGATGTCCCCAAATACACTTCAGGTGCCTCTCCAAGATCTTCCATTGGTGGTGGTGTTTCAAGGCCAGCAATGCTTTGAAGAGGATTCTCAACAACATTTATATTTCTGCTTGGGGTAACCTTTTCTTCTTTCAATCCCAAGTACTCGAATGCTCTCTTCTTATGTTTAGGAATTCTAAGCAATTCAATAATTGGAACACTCACTTTAATTTGGCTCAAAACCTGGGCTATATCATATGGAACATTCTTTGGTAAAACAACATTGGAAGGGAAACAAGAAGGTTCATCAGATGGAGAAGTATTCTTGGCAGCCTGGGCATGAAGAGGACTGATATTTTTGCATGGGACATAGGGTTCTTGGCAATTGTTTCTTTTCTAGGATTATCTTTGGGAATGCTTGTGAGCAAGGGTGTCTTTGGTTTGGCTTGAGGACCAGCTCCTCTAACAACTTTACTTCTAGTATTGTACTCTTTCTCTTGACCAACCACAACATTCATTAACAATTGTCTATCTTCCTCCGAAGGAATACCACCATCATACTTCTTGATCATTAAAGCCCTTAGATATTCAAAGTCATTATTAGGAATTTCAAAGGCCTGAACTACATCTACATCATGAGTTTGAGGAAGAGAAAGAAATGGTACCCTCTTTATGCAATCCCAAAAGGTTGCAGCAGTCCTTGCACTTATCACATCTGTTGATGTTGCTGCTTGTTGTGAGCCTGAAGAGCTGCCCATCATACAAATGTCATCATCCATTTCATTCTCATTATCATCATCAATATCTTGCTGGTCCATTTCACATGGAGGATGAGGAAGAAAACATCTATCACACCAATCCATATCAGCAATTTCTTGAACAACAACAACTCTTGCAGTCAAAGGGTCAGGCACCACTCTATTTTCACGTGCTTGGGGTTGTCTATTTGCAGATCCAATAGGCCCTTTACCTCTATCATCTTGTCTTTGATCACCCCTAGGATGATTCCAAATCTATCATGGTTTTGAGTTCTTTGCTGTCCTTGTGAACTTTTCCCAATTCCTTTCTCAGCCCGGGCTAACTTGTAAGAAATTTCTTTAACAACCCCTGCCAAAGTCTTGACAACATCTTCCAAATCAGCACCCTTGCTAGCTTGAGGCTTCTCAGGGTTTATCAGCTTCACACCATCCCTCTTAAGTGGTTTACCAATAGCTTTAATATTATTTTCAATTTGAAGTGCCATGGTGAAAGCTTGTCTCAAGTTTGTAGGATTTTTGTCTCTCAAGTAATAGGCTGCCTTTTTATCAAATGCATCTGCATATTTGATCAAGCAAGATTCATCACAAGGCCTCAAAATGATAGGAAACCTTCTCAATGTTTTATTAAATCTTGTATTAAAATCATGAATGGTCTCATTAGGGTTCTTCTTGATGTTCTCAAACTCGGATAGAAGGAACCTTGGATCTGTTTTGTCTCCATATTGTAATCTGAATGCATTACTCATCTCAGTCCATGAATCAATAGAGTTATCAGGAAGAGAGCTTTGTACCAATCTCTTGCATCTTCCTCAAGTGTATGGATAAACAACTTAATATACACATCCTCAAATTCTATCTCAAAATCTTCCATCATGTTAACAAAGAGTTTGAGATGTTGATCTCTAGTAATGGCATTGTTACCTTGGAATTTTGGTAACCTATTTCTCACATCTTGTGGGACAAGCATTTGGATAACCATCCATTCCTCCAAAATTTATAGGACCAAAGGTGTTAACAACAAATGGAGGTCTAGGCTGAGCCATATTGTTTGGTGGGGGTGATCTTGGAGGTGAAACAAGATGATGAGGAGTAGTAATGGGTCTGATTGGAATAGATGAATGATCTCTAAAATGACAACCCCCAAAGGCTCTCTCTCTTGATAAACTTTAGCAAACTTAGAAACCACATGAGCAGATCTAGGAGTAAGTTTTTAAATACACAAGAAGGTCCCTCACCTGATGGAGAATGAAAATCAGCAAGAAGATTTCTGAATCAGATCTACTTGAAGAAGAATTATAATCTTCAATAACAGGTTGCTCTCCTTCAAATTCAACTATGGGGATTTCTTTTCTTGCAACCAAATCACCAACCACTTTCCACACTCTTCTTCCTTCTAGTTTTGAGCTTCTTGATTCGGTGAGCAACTTCTTAGAAGAGTCCTTGATGAAGAGGGATCTCCTTCCCTCCAGCTTGATAGATTTAAACAACAAGTTTCAAATGACAGAAATGTGTAAGACAACTGGTATTTCAAGATCCAACAACATGGAGTCGCCACTAAGGATTTCCACCTTAGTTGTGCAAGAAAGCACTAAAATATTCTGTCAAATGTATGTTATGACTAAAAATTTGCAAGGATTTACAAATCAGATCTTCTTCTTCTTAATTCAACCAAAAACAATGCATCCAAATCATATAAACTGCTAGTAAATGAGAAGAGCAGGCTGAGTTTGAAATCTTTTTACCCAAAACATGCAGATCTGAAGTATGAAATGATATCTCAAGAATGTAACAGCTCAAATACTTAATCACACAAATGCTCAAACCTTTCAAATACTTCAAAACCACCAAGAAATTGCAAGAAGTCCTCGACAATGGCGCCACTCGGGTGTTGGTATCTAGATTTAATCTCCTTCACAACTTGAACAACATCAAGAATTTGCACAAGACACTCAAGGATAGATAGATGTTTTGTATGTCATTTGTAGCCGGGGATGCACCTATCTACTTGTTTGCATTCAAGAATTGAGGGAGTGGATAGCACCTTCAAGAGGGTTTTGATCTAACCCTCACTATTTTAGGTTGTGCCTATCAACCAAGGCAAGAGAACCTATATTGCAGCCCTTATATGGTAAGGAGATGGAGATATCCTTGTGTTTTGCATATGATATAGAAGAGGCCTTGTGAAAACATGATCAAGTATCCATTATCCAAACTCAAAGGAGTTGTCACTACTAAATGATGGAAATGTTTTCAAAACAAAGCTAGAGCTGCTAAAGACATGATAAAACCCTGATCAACTTTGTGCATTTTAGTGAAAGGATTGAATTCTTTTGTGGACACACAATGCAGATGTAGGGGTATTGTAGGTAGGATGAGTTAGTTTAAAATGAAATTCTGATGAGAGATGTTGGGACAAGAGTAGTTAGAAATCATCACCTTCTTTGGGAAACTTTGCAAATGAATTACAACACCTAAACAACAAAGATGTTTCAATGAATTTGAAGTGCTCTTTCAACCAGGATGTGTGCACACATGGATGCCCAAATCTGCACTATTCCATACAAACTTTGATAACCTACCACAAAGGCTTGAAGCAAAATATCAATGAAGCATTTAGAACCCTTTTTAGATCATGACCTAAGGTACACCCAAAGGTTTACAAACACCCTCAATTTCAAGGAAGGTAAGATGAATTTAAATCTGTTTATCTTCACTCAAATGAATGCTCTTCGAATGGAAGATTGCAAATGCCATTCAAACCATCAACAAATGAGACCATGTATGATCAATAGAGATCCCAAACACAAGATTGCAACATGAGCATGAAACACAAATTGAAAACATACTGAAATACAAGTGTATGCAAGCTTTGCCAAGAGATAAAACCAGTTAATCCAAGAATTTGATCAAATATATCAGCAAGGGAATGTTATTTAGACAATCTCAAAGCTTTTGATGGCTTTACAGCTGAAACCAACTCAACATGATGAACATTTGATGCAAACAGGAATCAAAAATGGCTCTCAGGTAGTTTCTCCAAAAGAAAATGGACTTCTTCCAGTTTTTCTGAAAATTCTTCTCTCTTTCTCCAAAATTCTCAACAAACCTACAAAATGCCTCCAAAATACATCATATACCCTCTTGCCAGCTTGGATCCTTGCATCCCAAGCAAAGAATATGCCAAAGGGATCAAATTTGTTACAAAACTCTTATCCATTTCATGAAAATGACATCAAACTATAAAACAGCTCGCATATTGCCAAGGATGCACAAATATTTTAAAATATTGCATGAACTCGGATCCTTATCCATCCCAAGGTCACGTTTTTGGCATTTAGACATGCCAACATGCATTTGCAATCATTTTCTACCTTTTTCCCTCATCATTTTTAACTCTGCAACTTTAATTTTCACTTTCACGTTTTTACACGGGTTGAGAAAATATTTCATGAAAAAACATCATAGGGCACCAAATTAGCTCAAATGAATGATGCCATTCATTTAAAGGCCGAGGGGACATGATTTCATATAAAATTTCATGTGATTTGGTGCAGAAATGATGATTCCAAGTTCTTTGGAGCTTCCATGGCGCCCAAAAATGAAAATACACAGCTACCATCGATTAAAACCAACTTTAAATCTCTACCCTCCACGTGTCAGATTCAAATCCCCTTCAAAAACACCAAAATTACCTTTTTTCCTTTGAATAAGGTGGGACACGTGTCCAAATATGATTGGGCGGGCCCCCAATCCTAAAAATGCATTTTAAACCTTTTTGACTTCGGGAAAATTTTGAATATTTTCCCCGCATGAGCCCCTTGGATGTGCCATGTGTCCTCCTGTGGGTCCCCACTAAAGGTCATGGGCCAATTTGATGAATTTTTCCACTTTTTTGAGAAAAGGAAAATTTTCTAAAAATCTCTGCGCCCCCGAACACCCGCTGCTCCCTCCGCCACATGTGTCGCTCTCCCATTGGATGCGGAGCCGACTCATCAAATTTTCCTTCATTCCTCCATGAGCACAAAATCCTTTGCGGGCCCAGCTCTCCCTTTTGCCTTTTTGAATAATGCCACGTGTCTCCCCCGATTGGCTATGGGGAGACACCTTCAAATTTTCCATGGGTCAATTTTTCACCTTAATATTTTTTGCCAAAGTTTGGAAATTTTTCCATTTTCTCCCGTGCTTCACATCTCCACCAAATCCTGGGACACATGTGTCCATTTTCATTCGTCGTGGGTTCATAAGCCAAAATTTTCCTTTTTACCCTTTGAAGTTAAAAACTTCAAATTTCTCCAAGCCTCCGCCCCTCCATTTCATCCCCTGCTGCATACGTGTCACACTGTGATTCACGTGGAGATCTGGCTCAAATTTTTACTTTGAAATTTTGCCTCCAAAGGCAAAAATCAAAAAAAACACGCACCACTCCGCTTCTCCTTTGCTCCCCTGGACACGTGTCCTCTTCCTATTGGATATGGGCTCTCGGGACAAAATTTTCCTTTTGCATTTTGAGCCAAAAAACAACAAAAATTTTCCAAGTCCTTCTAAATCCCCTTTTCGACCTCCCTGGACACGTGTCGCCTTCCCATTGGGCGGGCCTCAGGGAAAAATTGATTTTGAAATTTTTTTCAAAAATGAAGAAAATTTTTAAGTGACCACTGACCCCGCCACCCCTCCGATCCATCAACCAATCAAATCGTGCCACGTAGGCACATCACACGTAGAAGATGAGCGGGGCCATGTTTGTCAAAAATTTTCCTTTTTGCAAAAAACTCAAAAATGACAAGTCATAACATTTTTTCCGACCATCCCCGGCCAAATAGGAGCCTACCACGTAAGCATAAACGTTGCAATGATAAATTTGATGGGTAAAACATGCCCGTACGACCGTCAATACATCAAAAATGTAGAAGATGCCCTAGAAATCAAAAATTTTAACAAGGAGGGCAGAGATTTTTTTGGTTTTGAATCCAATGAAACATGATTTAACAATGATTTAGGCCAATGAGGGGAGCCCGTATAAAATGATAAATTTGGGGAAACAATTTTGTTTCAATATGGGCGTAATAACATTGAGGGTTGAAAGCATTCATTTAATTTTGAGCAGATTTTTCACGATTTTGAGCAATGTAGAGAAAAAAATGACACAAATTTCTTCTCCTCTTTCTTCTTCTTTCTCTTATTTTCTCCAAAAAGTGATTGAGTGATCAATTAAATTGTAAAACTTAGGTAATTGGTTTAAAAGCCGTTACTTCAAGTTACTAGAAAAAGTCAATTACTTGGGAATATGTGGCAGACATGCAGGGCATTGATTTAGTCTTCAGATGCATGTCATGCAAAGAGGAACTCCAGGGGAAAGGTTGTCAGTTGTTTCCTTTATACCTTCCGCATGTGTGAGTTCAATTAAAAGCTTCCTATTTGTAATTGCCCTCTATGCACTATAAATAGAGGAAGAGCCTATGGGTTTAAGGATCGAACTTGTTGATCACAATTTTGCTAGAGCATTCTCGAGTTTTCAGACTTTGTGTTGTAACCCTTGATGTTATTTCTGTGAAAGCGGGGAATTGAATAAAAGACAGATTTACGGAGAACTTTGTGTCTACGGTGCTTTGCTTCTTGCTTCTATTTGAATTTTTAGATAAACTTTGTGTTATCTGAGATTTAGGTTAGAAGCTATTCTTTTCCTTTACTTTTGAATATTGTGAGATCTATTTGTTTATTTAATCTGTGTATGAGACCAACTCTGAGAACTATTGGTTGAATCACACATCTTCCTTCCTTCTTTCCCAAATTCCATTATTTTCCCCTTCTGAAAATACTTCATAAACAACTGCTTACTTGCTGCATAATTACTTAGCTATGGTTCATGAGTTTTGTGATTAAAGTAAAACCCCACAAATAGTTATTAGGATTCATACCCACTAAATTGATAAACATCTTACACGGGAGCCTCACCGGTAAATGAAGGAGATTTATCTCATGACTGCCCAGGTTTTTAGCTGTGCAAAAAATCTAGCCAACAGATTGACTAACAGAAAGTCCAACATTTGTAATCAGGTAGAGCCTTGTGTATTATGCATCATGCTCACATACCTCGTGAAATGCATGTGTATAGAATATAGAATATGCTATCTATCAAACCATGTGACAAACAACATATGTAAAATAGAAATGAGTAAATCTTTGTACTTGGCCTTGCTTTGGTCGACAATTGCGTTCATAGTAGTCCTTGCCACAATTCCAACAACCTCCGATTGATCCCTTAGCTCGTTAGCCATAACTATAACTTTATGAAATATCCCTTTCTAGGGCTGAACCAAACAAACAATGAAATCACACAAACCCAAACTGAAATAAACTCTGATTTTTATACCAGCCAACTAAAAAATGGAACAACAATGTACAACAGTCTGATTTTTATGACAACAGCTTGGAAAGAGCAATAATTCAACAAAATATCACCATAAACATCATCTACAATATATAGAAACCCTTTAGGAATATATTGGGACAATTATCACCCAAAACTCAACCACAAACACAACTGGAAATTAATTAAATATCAACAGAAGTACAACTATCAAATGTGACTGAAAATGAGGTCTCCAAACCCCAATAAATGCCAAATAAATGATAGATCAGCCTTATAAATATGTAGAAATTTGAATATCAACTTGGAATGCCAAAACATGCCCTAGAAGGCACCCAAACACACTCACACCCAAGTCGCTACCCTAGGAGAGGGAGCCAAAAGTGATGATAAACCCTTGATATTCTTCTCCTTGATGCCCTAGCTGCCCAACCAACAAGATAATCTTCATAGAAGTCCTCAACACCACCAAATTGGAGAGTTTTCGTTCTCCAACCTTCAACAAGGAAGGGTTTCGTCTTCCTTGCTTTCCACACTAATGGATTTTTGCCCCTTAGTGGATTGGAATAGAGAAACCAACTCTAGAACCAAGTAGATAAAAGTATATGTAATGTCCCTTTTTGGGGCACTTTCGGGAAAATGGCTAGGGTTGAATGAGAGATGACTGAAATTAATTTTAGATGGCTGTAATTAAATTTCCGAGGGCTGGAGATGACTGAAAAATGCACACGAAAACCTGCAATTTTTCCTTTCCTAGGGTAGTGACCTGTTTTAGGAATTCCCAATCACTTTTGGATGCCCTAAACTCGTTGAAAATATGCCCAATCAAGCTCAAAATTCTGATTAATTACCAACAATTCAAATATGAAGGAAAACTGATTTTTAGTGCCCTAGAATTGAATATATGAATTTCTATAAACCCTTGTTTGCAGCGTTACTTAAAAAATTCATAACTTTACCTAGGAAGCTCCAAAATTCATGAATTGAGGTTTAAGAATATGAAGAATGCAAATATCAACTCAACTTACCCAAACATCCACTCAAACATGCCAAATTTGACCTACAAGCAATTCGCCCCTCTTGGAAATAATGAATTAGTGGCTCAAACATGCAAGGAAATGGTTGTTTTCACCTTTAATAATTAGTATAAGTCCATCCATGCAAGAAAACATACCATACATCCATCAAAATCTATCCAACATGCTCATGATACAAGTCGCCTAGGGCTAGATGGAAAGATATCAGCTCCAAATTCCTTGAGATATTCAATAATTCCAAATATCCTTGCTTGAGGGTTTTGTCCCCAAGACAAGTTCCACTATCAAGGGTTTTCGTCCTTGAAGTGGTCTCAAACAAGGGTTTTCGTCCTTGATGAGAGAGAGGAAAGGTACCACCTTTACCCAAAAGAAATAATAAGATTCAACATATCCATCAAATGGCCAAACAACCTCCTTTTATAACAATAAGGGGTGCTACAATTCAAATGATGGCCGACCTTATAATAAATAATTTTTAATTATCTAATTTGTATTTAGAAGCCTATATGCTCAAAATACCTTATATTCTAATTAAATAAGTTCTTCTATTGGAGCACTTAGCTTCCCAATAGGAATACATGATAATAATAAAAATATCTACTTAGAAAATGTCATCGAAGTCTTCCCCTTGCTTCCTTCCTTAAACCCACGGGGAGGAAAAATGGGTTAAGGTCTTCAATTCCTCTAATATCCAAAAAGGGACATGACAGTATATAGCCTTATGGTGGCGCCAAAGGTTATAAGGGAGGAATTCCCCAAGACCGACCTCCTTTAGAAGTTTGTTTTAATTTTAAACTTGACTTAAGAGCTCTCCAAACCCAGCCAACCTGCCTTAGAGGGAAAAATACAAAAGAAAAACATTAATGTTAATGAAAGAAAGTTGAAATGCAACCCAAGGACTTCCCTTGTTCATCTTCTTCTTGCCACGGGAAGAAGAATGGGCAAGAAGCCTTCAATTTGGATTAATTCGAAAAAGGGGACATTACAGTCCTCCCTTTCCAAAATTGCTTGTCCCTAAGCAATTGGAAATTCGGATGCTCGAAATTCGGATGCTCTAAAATCGCTGCACTTTCCCATGTAGCATCTTCAAGTGGCAATCCCTTCCAATGAACCAAATATTCCTTGATGCTTTGGTTTCTTAACCTCTTTCACGAACCTCCAAGATACCTTCCGAATTAGAACCAATTTACCTTCCTCATCCAATGGTGGCAACTCAAGAGAAGGAGTAATGTGCTGTCCAAGTGCCTTCTTGAGGCATGAAACATGAAAAACATTATGTATTCTACTATGTTCCGGTAATTCAAGTTCATATGCAACCTTTCCCACTATTCCCTTTACCTTGTAGGGGCCATAAAAACGTGGTTTCAGCTTTTCCGCACCACTTTGTTTGAGGGAGGATTGCCTATAGGGCTGCAACCTCAAAAACACCATATCTCCTACCTCAAATGACCTTTCTTTCCTATGCTGATCTGCATACAACTTCTGCTGATTTTGGGCATGTTGGAGGCTTTCTTTGAGCTCTCTCAAGATGTCATGACTTTGTTGAACTAGATCTTTGGCCCCCGACACCCTACTATCCACCATAATCAAATCAACAAAGGAAAAATCATCATAACCATATAGAGCTTTGAAGGGAGACATACCAATAGACATTTGGAAGGTAGTATTATAACAAAACTCAGCCATGTGTAATGATTTTATCCAAGCTGATTGCTGCCCATCAATGTGATTCTCGTAGGTAGCCTTCCACGCATTTGTTGACTATTTCTGTTTGCCCATCCGTTTGAGGGTGGTAGCTAGTGCTAGGTGTGAGTTTGGTACTTGTCAAGCAAAATAGTTCTTGCCAAAATATGCTCATAAATCTGCTGTCCCTGTCACTTATTATATCCTTTGGTATCCCATGAAGTCTAAACACTTCCTTAAAAAATACATCTACCACTATAGATGCATTATACTTGGCTAGAAGTGGACAAAAATGAGCATATTGGTGAGCCTATCAACCAATATGTAACGACCCAAAAATTCACACACGAACAACACAGTAAAAGACAGGATATTTTTTTTTTTGACTTGCTTCGACACATAACACGACACAACATGTCGTCACAAAGTTACAACCAACTCTGGGAACCACTTGTTTTCCGTCTTTCGACCACATCAATTATAGTCATAATAATAATAATGACATTATGATTGTATTATCGATCAACGATTGTATTTTATTATTATTTTCTTTATATCGATTGTTATCGATATCATCCTCTGTTATCGTTAAACTATCCTGTTGTTTTGCTTGTCGCTTCCGCTGGTCGAGCCTCGTTGCGCAAATGAGGAAGAGTATGATTTGTGGTGGCGCCACGGATTGGAGGTGGTTTTTAAATGGCGTTTGGACTCCTCCCAACCACCGAACTGCAAACAGTTATGGTATTTAATGTTTCTCCCTTGCGTGAGGGAGATGGGAGTCGGTGGAGTCCTGATTTTCTTCACCTTGATCTCATTTGGATCCGTTTATTCAATGCGTATAGGTGGAGTGTTGGGCACGTTTTCTTGGGCTGCAGGCATTGGAAGGAGGGAAACGTGTTTGAGTGTTGTTTTTGGGTCGCTACACAATACATGTAAGCAATTCTTACCTTGAACCATGGGCAACCCCGTGATGAAGTCTATGGAGATACTTTTCCATTTTTGAGTGGGAATAGGAAGAGGTTGCAGCAATCTAGTTGGAAATGCATGTTTCGCTTTGTTTTGTTGGCAAACTAGACACTCCCGAATGTATTGGAGTACTTCCCCTTTTAGGCCTTTCCAAAAGAATCTTTCCCTCACTTGTTTATAAGTTTTGAAATAACCCGAGATGACCAGCTATGGGGGCATCATGGACAACCCTCAATATCTTACTGTTCACCTTAGATTTGGGCACCAAATAGATCCATTTCTTATAGAGAATGATCCCATCCATCACTTTATACCTTTCATCCACCATTTCTCCCTCAAAAACAACATTAGCAAACTTATTTTTGACATACTCAGCTGTAATCAAAGACTTCCAATCTGCTGTTATTTTAGATAAAGAGCAAAAATATGACTCTCTTGACAAGATATCTTCTACTATATACTTGATTTGAGGGTTTCGTAATCATACCTTGAAGTACCACTCTCTCGCCCTTGTCCATAAAACTTATTTCCATGTTTTGGTAATTGATAGTGAGCTCTCCCAATGAATGCAACGATTGGACCCCAAGCACAAGATTGGTATCAACCATACCAATCAAATAAAAATCGACCCATACCTCATGTTCTCCCAATGTGAAGAGGAGTTGGGGTCACCTCCTTGTGAATGGGATGGAGTACCTTGACCATGAAGCCCTTGAAGTCGTCCACCTCCAATTCCATCTTCGCCACCAAGTGCTCATCAATGAAATTATGAGTGGCTCCACTATCAATCAAAACTATGACCCCTTGCCCTTATAGGTCACCTTCCATCCGAGAATGGATGATAACTAGGTGCACTGTCAAGGTAGCAACAAAGTGCCATCCAAACTTTCAAAATCTTCTTCCGGAACACTATCTTGTTGTGCTTCACCAACACAAATTTCTTCTTCCTCACAATCTGAAAAATACTTCAATGTAATGTACATTACCCTTACCTAAGCAACGATGACCGGGAGACCATGGATCCTTGCAAGAGAAGCACAAATTCTTCCTCCTTAGCTCATTTCTTGTCTCTCCTTCCTTGCTGGTTTTGGACAGCTCCTTGTGAATAATTGGCATTTGTTGGAAAGGTTTTTTTGGTTGGTCTAAGGAGAGGTTCCTAAGCTGTCCCAAGGGTCCCTTGGGCTGACCTCCACTTGAAAATACCTTGGGTTGTTGTAATGTCCATTTCTAGTTAGCAATCTGATTTTTATAACAGATATGATATTCCTTGAAACCCTAGCAACAAACTGAAATTTGTATGTTAGGGCATCAAATTGTAATGTCCCTTTTTTCGAATTAATCTGAAATTAAGGATTCCTTAGCAAGCAATGATTGAACAATGGAAGATCATGGATTATATTTTAGTTTCATCATTCATATTCATGTTCTATTCTTATATTTCCCATTCTTAGTGGGTTGGCTAGGTTGGTGAGCTTTTAATAAGCTCAAAATAAAGAAATAAGCTATTAATGAGGCCTAATAAAAGATTATAATGACTTATTAGGGGTCGGCTTTACTATTATGAGCCTTGCGCCCAAAGGAGATTATAAAAGAAGATTAGAGAGCTCATTTGAAGGATGGAGATTTTGACTCATTTTTCTATTTGGGCATTGGCGCTTGTTGCTCCATGTTCTTCCACTTGAGGACGAAAACCCTCTTGTGTGGCTTCTTAGGACAAATACCCTTCTAATGGTTTTGTTGGAGGATGAAAACCCTTCAACATTGATTGGTATTGAAGAATATTGCAAATTTGAGAAGAATACTTAATATTCATATTTTTTATTGGCATTGGGCAGCTTTATCTACTCATTTAGAGATTTCGGGATCAATTTTGAGAGGGTTCCCATGGTTGGAAAATTATGATATTGGTCTCATTTGATTGTTGATATTTTTATGATCATTTTGAGTATTCATGTGTGGAGATTCCTTGTTTTCTAAGAGTTATTGAATTTACAAGTTTCAGCTGTTTTTGTGCCATAATAAATTCCAGAATTCTGAGTTTGATGATTTGATCACATTTTCTAGCTTCTAAAATCAAGGGCAATCCAAGGAATAACTTCTCATAATTTTTGAGTGTTTTAGACGGTGGATTTCTCTCTCTCTCTCCTAGTATTAGGGTTTGAGAGTGTGTTTTGGTCCTTTATTAATTGTTATAAAAATCAGACTTGCTTATTTTGGGGTTTGAGCTAATTTCCTTAATTTTCAGTTTTGTCCCCAAAAGGGATATTATAGGGTATCGAGCTCGATCTTTAAAGGTATAGAGTTTGGTGAAAGAAGACAATATGGCAGTCAAAACTCTCAAGGAGCCAAAGTTGACAAGTTGATTGCCGACCAAGAGAGGCTTGTAGACATAATGGATTTTCTAGCCCTATCCCTCCAAAAGATCATTGAACCTAGGGTTCAAAGTGGTGATGGTAGCTCAACTAGGGAAACGAGTACTTGGTAACCAATGGGATCAGCCCGAGGATCGGTTACGAAGCCCACTTTCCTTCCTAGGGAGGAGGTTATTTCGGAGGAAGAAACAAGACCCATAGGTGGACGGAACATCGTTGCAAGCTATGAGGAATATATGGCTTTACCAAGAGAGATTCGTGAGGCCATTTCACTCGCTGAATTCATAGGAGTGAATAGAGGAAGACCTAGGCCCAAGCCTAGACATCACATGCCACACAAGCAACATGAAGAAAACACGAAGTTTGAGGAAGAAGGGTTGGTGATCAAGGGACCTAAGGCCATGACACTTACACCCATTCCAAAGAGTCAACAACACGAGGTAAAAATTGCTCATTCCGTGGTTAATACTAAAAATGTTTTGACTTGTGATGAATCCAGAGATGAAACAAGGGGTGTGGAGCAAGAAGGGGAAGAGAAAGGGCTGGTTGGAAACCCTTCTCCAAAGGAACATGATGACAATAAGATTGTTGGTCTGATTATAGCAACAGTCACTAAAGAGCAAAGTGGTGATAGATGGGACCTTGGTGAGAGCTACAAAGACATTTCAAACACCCACAGACAAGGCAACCGAAGGTTTGGAGGTAACTCAGATTTATTTCTTTATGCCATGCCATTTCGGATTTATGATCATGGGAATTTTGTTAACCTTGGGGCAAATATGATGCTCCGAAGCAAATCATGGCAAAAGGGTAGTCTTCATGATGCTACATATGATGAAAATTCTGATTTGCATAGGGTCCATGGACCAAGATTTTTGAGTGACCTTGTTGGGGGTCACATGGATGAAGAAGGTGCTTTTCTCGGGTACCTATGATCATTTTCAGTTTGCTGGAATTTCCAGAACAACAGTCAAGAGGAGGCAGATTTATGGTGCCCATGATTACGGTAAGAGCCATGGAGTTGCCCTATGTGAACACCATCAAGATATGGTTGAAGCCAAGGCAGAAGAAGCTTCATTTGCTGATTATGAGGAGAAGAAGAAGGCTGATTTCAACTCAGAAATTCTGAGTCACAAGATTGGGAATATGGAGGATGTTTCGATCACTCCTCATCCGGCATGGGAAGGTAGATATGTGGTGGACAACCCAAGGTATGATGGAAATCACACTTTATCTCCTTTTATATTGCTGCCATACTTATGTCTTTTTGGGAAAGTTGTTGTTAAAGATCACATGCCAAGTTTTGGTGATGATATGAAGAACTTGTGGGATGACACATGGCATTTAGATATTTCCTTGCAAGGGTACATGGTTCTGGTTGACCTCTTGCATTGTAGAAAGGAAGTCTATGATATTCTTACCCCATGCACATGGTTAAAAGAAATTTTGATGAAGGATTATTTTGAAATCATTATGTATGCTAACAAGGTTATGAATGATTCTACCTTCCAAGGACAAGGAACCGTGAGTTTGATTAATGGTGAAGACACTCATGGTTCTATTAATGAGTGCTTGGTGGCACAAGTGGGACTGAAGGTTGAAGACTTTAAAGGATTCATTCTGAAGTTAGTGGATGGTCACTCTATGTAACATACCAAGATGTGTTCTCAACTCCAAGTTGCATTGGAACCATATAATGTATGTTGATTTCTATGTGATGGTTGATTTGGGTATCGTGCTTGGAGTTCAATGGTCGCATTCGTTGGAAGAGCTCACTCTCAACTATCAACGCATGAAGATAAGCTTCATGGACAAAAGTAAAGAGATCAATTTGCAAGGTATGCTTCCGGAAACACTCCAAATTTGTTATTTGGTGGAAGATACAATTTCATGGGAGTCACATTTCTGTTCTTTATCTAAAATTACAGCGGATTGGAAGTCACTAATTTCAGTTGAGTATGTAAAGAACAAGTTTGCTAATGGTGTTTTTGAAGGAGAAATAAGTAAGGAAAGATACAAGGTGATGGATGGGTTTATCCTTTACAAAAACCGAGTCTATTTGGTACCTGAATCAAGGGTGAAGAGCAGGATCTTGAGGGCTGTTCATGATACACCATGGGCTGATCATCGGGCCACTTCATGAGACATGACAAGGGTGAAGGTAAAAATTTCAGTTTTTCTCCTTGCTTATGGAATTTGATGAAAGAGAATGATAGCATGACATGTTTAAGGAAGCATAAGTTTGAAGGGAATTATGATTTTCTTTGTATGGATTGTTAACCCATGGTTCCATGAGAGAACCAAAAGTAGGGGAAAAATGAAACAATTATGATAAACTTGTAGCTGTTCACATGGCCACCAAAAAGGAGAATGATGGTTCTATCTTTCAATTTTATGACCCCATGACGAGGTATGGATTTTTCTTAGACTACCTTGTTTTCATTTCAGCTGAGTCACACAATGTTTGGAGGTATCTAGAGATCCAAAATTTAGAGGAACTTGCCCTCAAAAGTCACATGGAATATGAGTTCCACTTGAAGAATGATGAAATTAACATTCATGGGAATGCCAAGAAGGCTGAATCTCTCAAGTTTAAGGCCAAGATAACTGTTGATTTTAATTGTAGGCCTGCTGTTCTTAAATTTTCAGCATATGTAAATCAAATTTCAGTCCTTACTTTATTTATGGAGTTGCTTTCCTTTGTGAGATTTCAGTCTGGTAGTTGTTATACCATGATTGTAGGACTGAATTTGCAAAAATTAGATTTGGGGCTTCCATTTTCAGTCATGAACAACAATATGTTTACATTTTTGAGAGCATTCCCTCATGGAAAAATGAGGAAGGAAGATTCCAGTTGGAAGGAGGAAAGAAATCAGGTTGTGGTGAGTTATTTTCAGATTTGAAGATTCTGATTTTTGAAGGAAAAATGCATGCTCACAACTATTTTTGGGACAACCTTGCTAAAGTATTGGGAAGCCATCATCTGAATGAAAATCATGAAGTGACATCAAGCAACAGAAGAGAGCTAGCTGTCATGTTTCTAAGGCATGACAAGGGGGATGTAAAAGTGTTGTTAAACACTCTTGTTTTCTTTAATATGTTTGCTTCATGTGCAAGTATGTCAAAGAAGAAGCAATTAAGATTCATTTGGGATCCGGGTTCTTACAATTGCTTGAGGACAAGCAATTTCGGGAAGGGAGGACTGTAATGTCCCTTTTTTCGAATTAATCTGAAATAAAGGATTCCTTGGCAAGCAATGGTTGAACAATGGAAGATCATGGATTATATTTCAGTTTCATCATTCATATTCATGTTCTATTCTTATATTTCCCATTCTTAGTGGGTCGGCTGGGTTGGTGAGTTTTTAATAAGCTCAAAATAAAAGAAATAAGCTATTAATGAGGCCTAATAAAAGATTATAATGACTTATTAGGGGTCGGCCTTACCTTTATGAGCCTTGGCGCCAAAAGGATGTTATAAAAAAATTAGAGAGCTCATTTGAAGGATAAAGATTTTGGCGCATTTTTCTATTTGGGCATTGTGAGCTTGTTGCTCCATGTTCTTCCACTTGAGGACGAAAACCCTCTTGTGTGGCTTCCTAGAAGGACGAAAACCCTTCTAGTGGTTTTGTTGGAGGACGAAAACCCTTCAACATTGATTGGTATTGAAGAATATTGCAGATTTGAGAAAAATACTTCATATTCAGATTTTTATTGGCATTGGGCAGCTTTATCTACTCATTTAGAGATTTCAGGATCAATTTTGAGAGGGTTCCCATGGTTGGAAAATTATGATATTTGTCTCATTTTATTGCTAATATTTTTATGATCATTTTGAGTATTTATATGTGTGGAGATTCCTTGTTTTCTAAGAGTTATTGAATTTACAAGTTTCAGCTGTTTTTGTGCCATAATAAATTCCAGAATTATGAGTTTGATGATTTGATCACATTTTCTAGCTTCTAAAATCAAGGGCAATCCAAGGAATAACTTCTCATAATTTTTGAGTGTTTAGACGGTGGATTACTCTCTCTCTCTCCTAGTCGCTAGGGTTTGAGAGTGTGTTTTGGTCCTTTATTAATTGTTATAAAAATCAGACTTGCTTATTTTGGGGGTTTGAAATAATTTTCTTAATTTTTCAGTTTTGTCCCCAAAAGGGATATTACACAAACACTCATCAAACAAGCTGAAATTAAATATATCAATGCTTCTCCAATTTATATATAATTAATGGAACCATTACCAAGCCAAAACATGTGCCAAATCTGAAATATTACCCAACTGCAATTTATTTTAGGACAACAGAAGTGCAGTCCACAAAAATAGCTAAAAATGAGGTCTCCAAACCCCAACAATTACAAAATATGGTAGATACCAGCCTTATAAATTATGATGAATCTGAATATCAAAGAATAATGAAGTTTTGTGCCCTAGAAGACACTTAGGATGACTCCAACCCTAGTCGCTCGCTAGGAGAGCGACTCCAAAACATGCAAAAGCTCTTTGCAAGTCTTCTTCTTGATGCCCTAGATAAAAACCGGCAAGAGGATCTTCAATATTCCCGTCACACCACCCAATTTGGAGAGTTTTCGTTCTCCAAATGCCACTAGGAAGGTTGCCATCCTCCTTGGATGCCACACTATGGATTTTTGCCCTTAGTGGAGTTGGAAATAGAACAAACAACCCTAGAGTCCAAATAGATAAAGTATATATGGGAAAGGTGATGCGTAAATGAGCCCTTAAGACTCCTTTTATATCATTTGGTTGGCGCCAAGAGTCATAAGGTGTAGACCTACCTCTTAAGCTTGCTTTATTTTCTATTTCCATGTTGGAAACTCTCCAAACTTGCCGACCTCTTAAGGAGCTTACTTTATCTTTTAATTTCATGTTGGTAGCATTAATAACAATAACAGAATAATAAAAACGAAACCCAAGGACTTCCCTTGTGCAATTCCTTCTTGGCCATGAGAAGAGAAATGGCAAGAAGTCTTCAATTGGTGCTAGTTTGAAAAAGGGGACATTACAATCCTCCCTTCCCAAAATTGCTTGTCCTCAAGCAATTGCAAGCTTATATGTCTAAGTATCATCATATCAAGGTGAAGGAACATGTTGTAGTGCTCCCATAATCTGGATCCCGTGCCTGTCAAATGAAGGAGCTTAAACCCAAACAAACTCATACCTCTGCTACTCTCCTCTTCATTGAAATCCTCTTTATCTCCCTTTTCAAAAACAGCAGTGACATCTCTTTCTTGGCATGCTCAGCTGTGTCAAAATCCTTCCAAACTGCTGTAGTTTCCGTCCTAGAGCAAGGAATGAATGAATAGTCAGTTGGACCAGCTATTCCTCTTATCACAAGACTCAAATCAGATTGTGGATAGGCTGGAAACAATTCACCACAACCATAAATCTCATGGAATCTTATCCAATTCAATGCTATCAAATCTGATTTGTTTCTTCCTTTCAGCTGTAGCCTTCTTCCCATATCAACCCATGATGGAATTTCCTTTGAAAATATAAGTTCATAGCTGTTCATGACTGCTAATGGCAGTCCCAAATTTGATTCTTGCATGTTCAACCTTAAGACAATGGTATAACAACTATCAAACTGAAATCTTATGGAAAAAGGCAAATTCATGAGTAGTGTAGGGACTGAAAATTGTCTTACATAAGCTGGAAAATGAAGATCAACAAGTCTATGGTTGAAATCAACAAACATATTGGCCCTTAACTCAAGATTCTTGCAACCCATCCTTGTCCCAACTTGGCGTAGAAGATGGCTTTCAACAAGAAAGCTCCAATTTGCTCTTAATTCTTCAAGTGTTCCCCACATGGAGGTAGTACTGTGCATGCCCAGAACCAACCGAAAATTATCACCATGAAGCACCTTACCCAAGAGTAGACCCTTGCTAGCCTCTATGCATTGAATGCCCTGAAGATATGCCTCTTCCTTCTTCATGCTAGCCACGCTTGGAAGCATTGCCTTCTTCCCTTTATCATTGCATTTCAACATAAGATGCAAACAACACATACCAAAACTTATGCTCACCTCTTTTGGATGGTTGTTACCTTGCTGATTTGGGTTTCCAATTGTTGACTTGAAGCTGCCCCACTGAATTTTCTTCACCATTGGGTTTGGATCAGACCATAGAAGTGCAGATGAGTGGGTGTAGTGTCCATGTACAGCTCTAAATTTCTTCCTAAGCAATGCCAAAGATGTTGGGATGTTGGCTTTGCTCAATCTCCATGTGTAAACCCTCTTACCCATCATATTAAGTGGAAAGAGTGTCTCCAAACCTGCCTCTTTCTCGCTGTCCATGGAAGGTATGCACAGCCCCATGCATAATTTTGAAGAGGACAGCCCATCATGGCTGTAGTATAGCATTTCTAACTCAAAATTCTTGGATGTTATTGACATAGGAAGGGTGCAACAGCTGTAATACTTGAAATCCCTTCCACACATCATATTAAACCCAAAAATCTTCATCATAAATGTCAACCTACAACTGTCCAAGGAGAGTACTATCCATCCAAAATGCGAATTGGCAACATACCAAACCCCATTTCCACACACATTATTGTTTCCATCACATTTCCCATTATCAATTTCCGGCGCCATTGATGCAAATGGTAGTATGGCGTAAGCATTGGTGGGTCTTTATCCTGGTTCTATTTCACTTAGTGCTCTGTGTTTGGGTATGGAGTAATCTCCATGTAAGTCTATGAGAAGAACCGAATATTTTTCAACAAGGGTGTTGATACCGATTAGCATATTTAAAAAATGTTAGTGTGCCCATATTAATCTCATCTTTTGTGTACTAATAAGCTATATGGTTGGAAACCATTTGAATGACTATGGGACAAGTTTATCAGGGTTGGAAATACAACTTAGGACCCAAATTCTGGTTTCTTATGACAAGAAATGTATTACTTTTCGGCACCTTTTTTGGGGCTCCGTCTCATTTATTGCTTGATAAACACATCTTGAATTATTTTGAAACAATCATGTTTTGCCTAGCTCTCTTGCGCTGTTTTGAGCTGTTCCCAAACAGTACAGGCCTTTTATGGGCTGTTTCAAGCCATTTCAGGATGTTTTGGCCACATTTATTTTTGATTTATGCATGGAAATGAAATTGTGAAAATGATAGTAGCTAACCTAGGTTTATGCAAGCTATATATTGGGCACTCCATAGCCCCAATATACATCATAATCTCATGGACCTAATGTCTGAGGCTCCACGAACATTAATTTTTTTGATTATGTGCTTTTGGGATCATGGACCCAGGTACATGACATGTTTATTCTTTGGATATGTTTGTTTTTTGAGAATCTTATTATAACACATCATCCATCACTGGTCTGCAATGACTTGAACAATTTTCATGTCTTCGGCATAGTTTATTGTTGTCTTTCTCCTTGTATTAGTTTGTTCACATGCAGGAAAGAATCTTCTTCTTCTTTTAGCTACTGATGCTAGAAAGATTGTTGTTACAAAGCTAAAGTTGACAATTTCTCTATATAATGCCATTTTCCTCCCAGTCTTAATAACTTGCATGTCTTGCAGTTCGGGGTACTTAATAACTGTCTTTTGTAATTTCTTGGAAGCTTGCACTTAATCTTGATTCGAAGTGCTTTAGGTTTAAAACATTTTTTTATGAGTGCATATATTTACTTTTCCAGAAACGTGCATTTAGAAATGTTTGAAACGCTCAGTTTGCAATTGAGCAAAATGTATATGCAGGGAGAAGAACTAAACTGTGAGGATGAGTTTCTATTCTGCGTTTATTCCTGTTGATTGGTGTCTTAGATATATGTTAGAAGCAACAGCCAAGGAAAACATTTTGCTACTCTTCCATTTTCTGCCTCTGTTTTAGTCATAGTTTTACTTTACCGGCCAAAAGAAAATGAAATTTCTTGCTTCTGTTGATGTTGTAAGGCAGATTTGTTGGTTGAATACGGAGGAGTGGCACCTAAAATGGCACAAGAGGCACATGCACAAGTGATTGATGGGGTGACATCTTGGCCTAAAATTATTCATCAATTCTAGAGTACACAAAAACATAGCTATTCTGAATTATATCTTAAGAAATTTTATGACTTCAGATGTTCTATCCATTCCTCCATATTGCATGAGAATGCCTTTATTGATTCATTTTTGTAGGTGGTTGAACAAGCGATTCAGAATGCCAAATTAAAACCATCAGATTTGACAGCAGTTGCAGTGACCATTGGCCCTGGTTTGAGCCTCTGCTTACGTGGTATGTACAATACCTGTTTTGTATCTGAACATCTTATATATGTTTCAATTTTCAGTGCTGTTGGAGAACGATCGTGACAGAATTTTCCATTACATTCTCCTGTTCTTGCTCCCATTGTTGTTGATGGGCTGAATAGCTTGTTTTATGATTGTGGTGGTTCTTTCAGTTTGGCATAGTATGTATGCAATTGTTGGTTGTAGCTTCACGCTTATTGGCATCATTAATGCTATAATTGTTGTCATTTTTCCTTCTTTGTTCCATGGGACATGAATTCCATCTTCAAAATTTATACTCGGATCCCCTGCATATTTTGTTGTTTTGGAACCAACATCCTCCCTTTGAGGTTTATGGAATTGTTCCCAAGTTCTTGCACTTCCCTGAAACCCTGCCTTCTCCAACTCCTTAGCGAAAACAAGTCAGTCGACAATGGCGGGCCTTACAAGCACAAGCAGAATAGTTCTCGCATTCCATCACTTCCCGATCAGCCGCTAAAGCCGATCTAGAGCACAAAGCGGTTATGTCGGGTTTGGTCGGAACCTTTGAAATAGTACCCTGCGTTCCCTCACTTCCCCACAACCTCGAATCGACCAACTAAGGCCCCCACGTAACAGTTCAACTGTTTTGGTAATTCTCCTCGTATCCGCATTCGCTGATAACAAAAGAAAAGAGTTAAAAGCGGTTAAGTCGTGCCCGCATGGAACACGCAGAACAGGCCCGCATGGAACATGTAGAACAGTTCTTCAGTTCTGTCACTTCCCGTAGACCCGTATCGGCTGATTAAGGAACTCGAAGAACAAATTGGTTAAGTCGGCTGTTGAAGGCCCACAGGGAGCATTCCATAGTTCCTCCTATTCTTCGATTCAACGACATGCCTGGCAAACAGTCCATAAACGTCCCAGCAAGCTAATTTTAGCTATTTTCCTCGTCCAAAATGCAAATTGGATCATGTAGAGGCTAAAATTGGCAAGATCATGCAAGCAAGATTCTATTTTGATCATGTAGAGGCTAAAATTAGTAGTTGTTCATGTAGGAAGAGCTTTCTGATCATGCACAAGAATCTAAAAACAACATGGAGCATGCAAGGGACAACAATAATCTATTTCTAGGCATGCACAATCACTTTCTTGAGTGCGGGCTTTCCTAGTTTGGGCACAAGTTACTCATTCCTTGCATAAATCTCCCTGTTTTATGCATGATTATCTATTCGGAGCAGAGTAGGAGTGTTTACTTGCATGATTTCACATGTTTTGCTATTCTAGGCATGGATTTCTTATTTTGAGCGTGAATGATCACCAATTTTCTGAGCAAAAGGGCAGAATGGACATGCAACACTCTAATACTTTTCTATTTTTGAGCTTTAGACTTGTATCTCCGGTCTTTTTTGCTCTCCTCTCTCTCAATTCTCTATAAAACTCCATGGAATTCATTGTAAAAACGATCTCTGCACCTTCTATTCATCATTCTGGAGTAATTTAGAGTTTTGAGTGGAAGAGTAGGGGTCATGAGTGATCTTTTGTACTGGTTTCACCTCTTGGATCAATAAAGGATCTGTTTTTACCTTCTTACAACCTTGTGAATTGTGCATTAGTGTTTTTAAGCTGAATTTATCTCGTGATACTATTTTATCCCTGATTTGTAGTTTAATTTCCATGCCTTTATATATTTATATGTTAATTTGTAGGTCATACATTGTGTAGAATTCAGTTGTGGAAATCATCAAATTGCCCTTCCGGAGCCATTGTTGCCCTTCTTTATTTTGTCATATCTTCAAACCCTTCTTTGAAACACTTTTGCATTGACATATCTATTTGTCAGTTGTGTATGGTGTGTGTAGTTTCGTGGTGCATCTGTGTGGTTCAAATGGAAGTTAATAAACCTAGTGATAAGGAACCTTGTCAATGGGGTAATCCTTCACTACCATCATGTGGCTATCACATTCCTCCTTTTCAACCTACACAATCTAAGCCAAAGTTTCATGTCCCTAGCTTTCATACAACTTCCCTTGACATCCCTTCTCCTCCACAAGAGAATCTTATACCTCCTCCATCATGCAAACCTTTGCAAAATCATTCAGAAGCCCAAACCCTTCCCTCACTCAGTTTTCCAAACCCCTTTTGGAATAAAATTAATAGCCAAAATCAGTTTGAGGAAGAGTCAAGCAAAGGAGAACATATTCAAAGTTCAAGAATTGGTGGCAAGAGTTTAAAATCAGCCAACAAGTTCTTCATCAAGAAGCTATCAGTCAACCAAATCCATCAAAATCAGCTGAGGTAAGCTCCATTGTGGTTAATCATGAATCATCTATTGATAAATGGACTAACTCTGAGTGTATGGTTGAAGAAATGGCCCCATCTTTTGAAGAACTACCTGTTGTTTTCATTAAAAATCAGCAAGAGAGGATGAAGCAGTTGCGCTCAAGAGGAGTTTGAAGTTGAAGAGCACGTGGAAGAGGATGATCAGCAATCTACATGTTCTAAATGCAGTATCCATGATGGGCCTATGTTCTTATAGGTTGCTGATTGTTCTAAATCTTTTCCAGAGGAAGAGTTACTCCCCATGCAAACTCATACAACTGTCCTGAATAGTTATGATCAGCAAGAAAATGTTAGACAAAATTTCCGCAGATCTCGAGTTTCAAAGTAAGGAGTATGTTTTTGAGGATCATATGAGCGTTTCTATTGGCCAGATCAACAATCTTGAGCCTATATCATCTTTGTTCAAGGAGCAACCCTTTACTAGTGTCTCATACCCTTCTCAAATCAGTTTCAGCAAAGAAAACGATTCAATCACAGCTACCGATTTGCATAGTTCTGATTTAGAAGACGAGAATGTGCTAAGCATGCAAGAAGAGCCACCCACTAATAAGAAAGACAAATCAGATCCGGATGAATATCAGTTTGAACTTATAGATGAAGAAGGGTTGTCAGAGTTGCATGTTGATGAGGGTAACAAGTTTGAGTTATTAGATTGTTTGCTCGAGGATGAAGACAAGAATGGGGCCCCAAGTGTGGAGCTTGATTTGTTTGCAAAAGAAGTGGAACATATTTCAAATCAACTTGCAAACAATTATACAGAGGAGGAACACAAGGAAGATGAGATCCAAAGGGAGTGTTTTTCAAACTTATACAATGAAGAGGCTGAAGTTTTTTCTGATTTAGAGGATCTAGATGACGAGGAAGAACCCATTGAGCTCACTCATTTTGAATTGTCACACTTCTTGTTTGGAGATGAGGAGATGAATGAGGAGCATGTTATTCAAATCAGTCTTCATGAGGAACAAAAGGATGGGTTTGAGCTATCCAAATTTTTGTTTGGAGATGAAGACAAGAATGAGAACCCAATTGCTAAATTAGAATTGAGTGTAGAACCTGAGGTGCTTGTGCAAGAACAAGTAAGACAAGGTACAAATCAGCCTACAAGCATCCAAAATGATGGAGAAAGTGCCTCTTATAGCTCCATTCATGGAGTTGTATGAAAGGAATATGGGAAAACCCAAAGGATCAGTCAATCAGCTACAAGGAACACTTGCCCAATCAGATATCTGGCTAATTTAGAGTCACAGAAGAGGCTGCCACCAATCATGCTTACTTCAAAGCATGAGAAAGAGCTTCAAGTTGCCAATGATCAATCCCAACATCTACAAAGACCAAGTACAGACCCTATAGAGGTGTTTATTCTTTTCTTGGTTGACATTTTGAGTAAATCAGAGGTGCAAATTATGTCTTCATCTCCACCATGTGATCTAGTTACAAAATTGATCTCATGGTCCCACTTTTGTGAGAAAAGAAAGTTATTTCTCCCAACCAGTATGTGGTATTGTTTAGCTTTCTTTTCTCTTTGTTTAGATTAGTTGTAGTTTAGGTTTGTTTCTTGCAAAATAAGTGCTTGTGCACACTCTGCATGCTTCCCGTTGGATCATGTATGATTTCCCATTTTTTTCTTATGTTTCCTTCCGTTGTTTCGTTGTTGGAGGTTCCCTCCTTTTGTTGTGTAAATGATCACTAATTCAATAAGTGCACTTGGATGCACAAGTTTTGGTTTCTTTTGATTGTTTCGGGGTGAAGGCAACTTTATCTCAGCGAGTTGAAAGTGTATACTTGACTCCATGCAGAAAGATGGGGAAACTAGATCTTACATCTAAGCAGAAGATGTCCCCTGGATGTCACTGATTGTTATCAAAATTAACTCCTTGGCCATTTTGATGTTTTGACAAGTCATGGACATAGTGAGTTTCAATGTCCCGGATCAGTGGGATTACAAAATTCAGTGTTTTGGGAAAATTTAATTACTTTGGGCATTGTCCTCCATCTTTTCAAGTCTTACTGTCAAGGAGTTGGTCAAAACCTAGCAAAATTGGGAAAAAATGGAAAAATGGGGAAATTTGGATAAAATTAGGCAAAAGATCGGCCTTTGGAGGAACAAGAGGAATTGTTCCTGAGTTCATCCTGTTCTCGACATCTCTGCCTACTACGCTGCTTCGCATGGGAAAATTGGGTATGTCGGATAGTTTGAGCACCGTTGGAACCGTTCCCGAGTTCCATCGGTTCCCCGCATAACCGATGTGATCGATAAGTCGGCCTAATGTCGGGTTTGGTTGGCACCAATGGAGTCGTTTCGAGTTCTTGCAATTCCCCGAAACACCGCCTTCTCCGACCCCTTAGTGAAAACAAGTCAGTTTACAATGTCGGGTATTATAAGCACAAACGAAACAATTCTCGTGTTCCATCATTTCCCCTATCTCATTGCGCTGCAAAGCCAATCCGAGCACAAAGCGGCTATGTCGTATTTGGTGGTAATCTTGAGCAACAAGCACTTGGTCCCTCATTTCCCGCAACCCCGAATCGATTGATTAAGGCCGCCACAAAACAGCTTCAATCATTCTCGGTAATGCTCTGCATATCCGCATTTGTAGATAACAAGGAAAAAAGTTAAAAGTGGTTAAGTCGGTCCCGCATGGAACACGTAGAACAATTCTTTAGTTCCGTCACTTCGCACTCCGCATGAGATCACGGCCGATTAAGGAACTCCAAGCAAAAATCGGTGAAGTCAGCTGTTGAAGGCCCACAGGGAACATTCCACAGTTCCTCTTGTTCTCCGATTCACCGATAGGCCCCGACAAATAACCTAGAAAATGTCCCAACAAGCTAATTTTTGCTGTTTTGTTCGCCAAGAATGCAAAGGCTAAAATTGGCATGAACATTCAAGCAAGATTCTATTTTGATCATGCAAAGGCTAAGATAGTAGTTCATGTAGGAAGAGCTTTCGATCATGCACAAGAGTCTAAAAACAACATGGAGCATGCAAGGACAACAATAATCTATTTCGGGCATGCACAACCAGTTTCGAGTGTGGGCCTTCGTCTTTTGGGCACAAGTTACTCATTCCTTCCATAAATCTCCGTTTCAAGCATGATTATCTATTCTGGAGCAGAGCGGGAGTGTTTACTTGCATGATTTCACATGTTTTGCTATTCGGGCATGGATTTCTTATTTTGAGTTTGAATGATCAACTATTTTAAAGTAGAAGGGCAAAATGGACATGCCGCATTCTCATACTTTTCTATTTCTGATTTAAAACTTAGGGGTTTTGGGATTAAAGGACAATAACAATTGTGCCATATGTAAATAGTAAAACTATCTTTGAAAAGAGATGTATATTGTTCAGAAGACTGAGATTACAATAGCTATCTCTACAAGGAGATGTGTGTCCTTCCCTTTCGGGTTACATATACTTATATACCTAATTATAGAAATATGAAGAGACATATAGAAGAATGTGGAAGGTCACCAATCTTGAGGGAGATGAGGTGGTTCACCTTCCATGAATTACATATGTGAAAATTTCGCGAAATTACTATTTTTAGACAACACTACAAAAATTGCATTTTGAGGCCTTTAGAAGTGGATTTTTGTAGAGTAGAGTAGTCTTAGGAGTAGAAGCTAGTTTTAGGTGTTACACTAGGGGAACCGGCCCTCTCTGGAGACTCACTCCAACCTACAGGTCACCCACAATCTAGGAGTGTTTCCATTTTGTTAGTTGGAAAAGGAGACATCACACCACTCCCCAAAGGGTGTTTTCCTCCCTTACAACAAGAACTCTTAAACCATGATGGCGAGATGAGGAGTCAAATGCTTTCTCTTGTGAAGGCCAAATAATATTGGCTCAGAAAAGATGTTGTCTACCATATGGTTGTCTTTAATAATTGCCATGACTAATTCAATGATGACACTGCTCTCGTCCATGCGTAATTGGTCTCTAATCTTGTTTTCAACGAGCAATTCATTTGATAGCTTTGTTCTTTCTTTAAAATTTTCACTGGAAGTGTCCAAAGATTTCAGTGGCATGGTTAATACCATCCACACCCATGTGCTATTGTGTGATGCTTATCAAGAAGGCTAGTGGTAGAAAGTTTTCTGCTCCTATATTTTGATTGATTACTTGGTAGGTTAAATTTGTTCCGCTCATGGATTATAAGGTCATCAAGTGTTTGGTGTTCTACGTTGAAACTTGGGTAATCCTCCCTTGTCTTCATTCTTAATGGATAAAGTTACTTTTGATTAGTTTTGATCTTTTTCTTTTGTATTGTGGCTTTCCTAATATTTTTAGAAGTTTGTGATATGTGAGATGCAGGAGGGAGGGGAGTGCGAGTTTTGAGAATATGAGATGTATGTATGGATTCATACAAATAAATAAAGAAATCAAAATGCAACATCTAATTCAATTTCACATACACAATCGCACGTACAACAATGCAAATGTCAAGAAAATGAAAATCATTGTAATCATAAAAATGTGTTGGCTAGATTTTCTGCATAGCTGAAAACCTAGCCAACAGTTTTTGGTGACTCTACTAGGGAACAACTATCTTTGCAGATCAAAGCTTATCTCTTGCAGATCAGAGTGTTTTCCCATTCAACTCTCAACCTGGCTGAACGTCCATTCACCCGATCTGTGAAGGCACAAGAAATGACTGATCATTTGTTCAGATTGTAGGAGCAATTCAATTTCAATCATCCTCAAGTTAGAAGCCGCAGATCTAGTCTCTCACCAGGAAGAAGAGTACACATTCATCCAGATCCGGATCGTCTTCAGCATAATCCGCAACTTGGAATTATCCATCAAGTCTACTCTCGTAGAAGACGTGCCCCATTCATCATGCAGAATTAGAATCAGAACCAGATAGTACTGTCCCATGGGAGCAGCTTTTGGGCCACTGAACTTGACTCCGCCTATGCACGATCTGCCTAAAGGATCCAGAAAGAATTTTCCAAAATTCTTTGGAGATGGCAAGCAAAATCTAGATGACCACTTGGCTGCATTTTCATATCTTGTGGAGTGCTTGTAGTCGAACATGAAGATGTATCTGCATCAGGACTTTTATAGAGACTCGCATGACTTAGTGGAGAATGGTTCTCATCGCTAGCTCCGGCACCATTACCAATTGGGCTACTATGCGAGATACATTTTGAAAAGATTCAAAGCATTGAAGATTCCAATACATTGATAACTCAACTGACTCAGTTGAAGAAGGAGCCACATGAGCACATGCGGGATTTTATTGCAAAATTCCAAAGATTACTGTACAAAATTCCGGCTTCTGCTTCTCTGAATGATGAGAATCAAAAGGTATTCTTCATCAATGCTTTACTTCCTGAAGTAAGCTATCAATTGCAAAGAGCACGTCCTGTTGACTTGTTAACAACCCAAAACATGGCGGTTGAAATTGAAGATGACCTCATCATGGCTGGAAAGATAAAGAGCAACACTTCTAGAGCTGAAAGTTCATCCTCTGCTACTACTTCCGATTCACTATTGCAAAAGTTAGCAAATGAGATGTCGCAGATGAAGAAATAAATGGCTCAAATGGCTCAAGGAAACAACACTGCCCCTGCTCGGAATTTCAACAACAACCGGAACCACATTGCTGGTTCCCAAAGATTAGCAATTGAAGCTGCTCCCAGAAACAACATGGAGATGAATAAAGAAGACCAGAAGCTGACGCTGATTAGTTTGAGAATGATGATTTTGTAGGTCCTGTTGGCGACTCCAACATTAATTACCTAAACTACAAATCTGAACATGACAATGAGAGACTTCATGAAGATGATCATGGCCATACATATGCAGTATTTACAAGATCACAAACTCGCCAAGCTGAGGCATTAGGCCGACAAACAAAGAAGGGGCAACCCTTTACCTTCTTCTTTAGCTCCTCTCAACCACAAAAACAGCTGTATCTCGAATCTATACCTTCTTTTGACATTATTGATCATACAAAGAAAACTAGAGTTCAAATGTCAGAAGCTGAATACTTGAGAGCCTTTCTTGAGTAGTTAAATAGGCTAGTCAAATATGTACAATCACCAGGACAATCCAATACATCAAAAGGCATTTTGCCTAAGCCCAAAGATACTCCTCCCCAGAACAACATCGGTTGTTAAATCCTCACCATCTTCTGAAAGAGTGGAACCGTTCTATGTTTTCCTATTGCTTAATGCTTTCAAGTTAAGCAACTGCATTTTAGATTCAGGTGCTTCTGATAATGTCATGCCAACTAAAGTTGCAGATGCTCTTGGGCTTACCTTGACGAAGACCATAGGAAGGTGCTTATTCCATGGAGAGACAAGTCCCTTTAATCGACAAATCAAAGATGCATAAGTTGTTTCGACAACTTTTCTCGACAAAAGATTAAAGATGACAATCTTAGTTCCGATATTCATGTCTCCTACGGGATTTCTTTGAGCGAAACTTCTGCAAAGAGCTGAGAGGAGAAGTAAAGATGGATTGGTCCTGTCCTCATATTCTTATCAAAGGGATTAGTCAGAAGCTAGAGCCAGAAAAGAAGTCCAAGTACACGGTAACAAAATTTGAGGATCCTAGATTTCAGATTCATTTGCAGGAATTTGACCGTGGGGTCTATTTCTTGGAAATGGATAAAAATGTACTAGAACTGGAACTTCAACTAGAGCCAGAACCAGAAGGAGCTAAAAAAGTTTGGAATTTGGAGTTTAAAGGCACTTGTTACTCTTTTGGTTCAGGAGCCGGCGTTTTACTAATATCTCCAGATCATGAGATATTCCCATACTCCCACAAGCTGACGTTCGGGAACACCAATCATACGGCGGAGTATGAAGCATCTCTTGCTAGGAATGCAAAAAGCTAAAAAGAAAGGAGTAAGACTCCTCAAAGCCCAAGGAGATGCTGAGCTTCTAATAAAGCAAGTTCGAGGGCAAAGTCAAGTCACAAGAGACACGCTGAAGCATTATAGAGATATAGTACTTTCTGCCACATTCGATTTTGCAGCCTTCTCTATTGATTTTATTCCAACAAATCAGAATTCCAAGGCAGACTCTTTGGTGTCAGTCACAGTTGTACTATAGAATCTAGATAGACCACCCTCCATATTCAGACAAGGAAACTATAAAGTGGAGATGGTCTACCGCCCTAAAGTCCCTGATAATGTTAAATAGTGGCAGACTTTCAATGATGACAAACAAACATCTGCATGTCTGCATGTTCAAGGAGTGAATCACCACCATGACAAACAATCACAGGAAAAGCTGATCCAGGTTATGATGACAAAGTAGTGGAATAGTCCAACCAAAAGGTAACAAAATCCCCAAGGGTTTAGTTTCCTTAGTGAAGACTTTCGACAAGCATGATCGGTACCTGAATAAGAACAAAGAACATGGTGATGGTGAATCCTCATAAATGCAGCAAATAAATCTGGGAACGGAGCAAGTTGATGCAGACTTATCCACCACAGAGAGAAGAAAGGATGAGCCACCACCAGATGAAGTTGATAAGGACTTGCCCAAGGTATTTGACAAGAAGGCCAAAGAAAGGAAGTTCGAGATTGGAGACTGGGTACTTTTGTGGGACAAGAGACATGAACCGAAGGGCATGCATGAAAATCTGATTCACTCTGGAAAGGGCCCTTCATGATCAAAAGAGTTGCCGGAATGGACACTTTCTTCCTTGCCTACCGGGATGGAATTGAGTTACCATTGCCTTTCAATGGGCAAACATCTGAAGTTATTCAAGAACTGAGATACAGGTAAAACCTATTTGTATATAAATAAAACTTTATTTTTTTTCTTTTTCTTTGTTTTGTTTTGTTTTTGTTTTCCTGACCCTCGAACCCAATGGACAAGACACGAAACTAGAGATGTTGGGATCTCATCTTCACTCCTTTCATTTTGAAAGAGGCAAAGATGTCCACAGACGGAGCCGACTGGTGTCCCCAGATTTCACTTTGAAATCTGAGACTACCCCATGTTAAAAATTTTCGTACTTTTAAAATAAGCAGGTCATTTTGTGTTTTTATTGCCAAAAGATGCTCTGTATTGCGTTAAGATATTCCCAGTGAATCACATGAGCCAATTTCGACAAATACCTAGATGTCAAAACTCGTTTTATCCTTTCATCAAGTTTTGTCTACGGGAAAATTATATTTAATTATTTAAAGCCCCGTTTGAAGTAAATTGTGCTCCGGTTTAGCCCTGTTGAAGTTTTGCATGTCAATATTCACATATACCAGTAGGGTTTTCACCAGGAATGGATCCTGGGCTTTGTCTGTGACTTCTGGCAACGTTTTTGTTTTTATTATTTTTTGCGTGTTTTTCTTTGTGAAATTCCCCTAGGTCAATTCCTTTCACAAGACAGTCTGTTTTCTTGCCTGGAGTATCTGGAGATCATCTACGGCCGCCATGCCAGAAGGAATCAAACTTCAGAAGTCACTTCTCTTTAAAAAGACGAAGTCATGCACAAAAAGCCTCTTCTGGGCAAGTCGCATTTTTGGGAATGGATGGATTTAAGTTGCAGTGGGATTTTTGGTCACAAAGCAGCAGGTGGGAATTTTGTACCTTTTAGCAGGTACTTTTTCCCATGAAGGCAAAGTCACTTAAGTTACGATGGGAAAATTAGAGGCAACAGGCAGGTGGGAATTTCTTACCTGCCTTGCAGGGTGAAAATTCCCATTATAAAATAAAGAAAAATCACTTAAGGCATTGATGGGAATTTCTTACCTGCCTTGCAGGGTAAAAATTCCCATTATGGAAGTCAAACAACTTAAGTGGATGAAGGGATTTTTGGAGCTGCAGTGCAAGGTGAATAATCCCATTAAAAATTGACTTTTAAACAAAGAAATCAGCCATGCTAAAAAATGCGACCCCTTTTGGAATTAAAGAATGATTTTAATTGCATTAATTAATAGTTCTTATTCCTAATTTTGGCGCTCAAGGGTGAGGAAGAGTCAACGCATGTGGAGAAGTCAAAGAAGACTGGAAGATGAGGGCTAAAAATAAATTAAATTAATTTATTTAATGGCAGCCATGAGCATGCAAATTTGGGCGCCCAAGTTGGAGGAATAAACATGTTTGTTTATTAATTAATTGCCAGGAATAGCATGGACAATTATTAGAAATAGAATGCTAAGGGTTATATAAGCATGGGTTGCCATAAGTGAAGGTGTAATTAATTCTTTTTGCAAAGGATTGCAGCCCTGGACAGTTTTGGCGCCCAAGGAAGGAGGATTTTTGCATTGAAGTTTATTTTCCACTGCTGGGAAGCTTCAAAGTTTGGCGCCTAGGGTTGGAGGAGTTTGATTTAAGCCTTGTTAATTATCTGCATGTTGGTATGAGTGCCCAGGTGAAGTTAAAAATATTTACGCTTGCTATGCATGCAAGCAAAGCCTCAAATTTTAGGGCAGCGGGCTTAATATGCAGATTTTTGTGATAAAAATCAAGTGTTCATGCTCTGGAATCCGTCTTTGTCTGAATTAATCGTAGGTATTCATTACATGTGCTCATATAAGTGAAAGAGAGTGCAAATCAATGTCAGGTACATTGAATATGTCCTCGAATCTGAAGAAATTGCCGATCTGCACCAATTGCAAAGAATTTTGGCATAATTAAAAGAAAAAGAGTTGCTCAGACAAAGATTGCTCCAGCCATGGCAAAGCGGGATGAAAGGGTAGGCTCTGCGGAATCATGCATAGCTTCCAGATTTGTTGAAGTCAATGATATAGACACAGGCCATGCACCTATCACCGATTTAATTGTTAGATCTGCACAAATCGATCCAATTGCAAAGGCTTCCGCAAAAATTCATCCTCTTGTTTCTAATGCAGCCCGTGTAGAAGTCAGTGCATGGAGAATTCCTTCCAGGATCTTGTGCATGTGCTCCCAATCTTCCAATTGAAGCCTTCATTGAATTTGCATTCACCCGGAGTGCTTTCCAGAATTTTTAATTGCTCATATGCAATTAAAAATAAAAATGATGAGTTATTTACGGCAAACATTGCACTGATGCATGTACTGGAGAAGAACTACAAAAACTTCAAGGATAAGAGGGAAGACATGTCAGCGGCAACACCCATAAGCAAAATCACAGTCAGTTGTTTCTAGATCCAGTTTGGTGAGAATCAAAGGCAAAAGAATCAACTGCATGCAGAATATGAAAAAGGACAAGACTACAACTTTCCTCTTTCTTCTTCTTTCTCTTATTTCTCCGACAAAGTAATTGAGCGATCAATTAAATTATAAAACTTAAGTGATCGGTTTAAAAGCCATTACTTGAAGAAGTCAATTACTTGGAAATAGGTGGCATACATGCAAAATAGAAGGTTCTATTTTTAGTTATAAATCATGCATGTCATGCAAAGAGGAATTTGAGGAGGGAGATTGCCAGTTGTTTCCTTTCCGACTTCCACATGTGCCAGTTCACTAAAGGCTTCCTATTTGTAATTTCCCCTCTACATGCTATAAGTAGAGGAAGAACCTACGGGTTAAAGATCGAATTTGTAAGCAACATTCTTGTGTTCCAGACTTTGTGTTGAAACCCCTGATAGCTATTTGAAGCAGAGGAATAGAAAGGAGCATATTTCCGGAGAACTTTGTGTCAACGGTGCATTTTGTTTCTAACTTTCTATCTTAGATCTATTCATAAACTTTGCGTTATTCTAGATCTAGATCTGAAAGTTCCCTTTGCTTATAATTCGTATGTTAATATCTATCTGTTCTGTCTATGTGCATGCAATCAACTCTGTAATCTATTGATTGGGTTGCACATCTTCCCTCTTTCTTTCCGTGTTTTTATTATTTCCTTCTTCATCAGATATTTCCTTTCTTTAAAAGTTGCTTACTTGTGTGCAAAACTATATAGCTATGGTTCATGAGCTGCATGGTTAAAGTAATACCCACAAATAGATACTAGCATATTTAACTGAAAAATCTTACACGGGAGCCTCACCGGTAAATGAGGGAGATTTATCTCATGACTGCCTAAGTTTTCAGCTATGCAGAAAATCTAGCCAACAAAATGCAATTCTTCTTATGGCTTCTTCAATAGTGTATTTATTTTCGCTTAGTGGCTGACTTGAGAAAGGGTCACAAACTTATGTAAATACAAATATCATTGATCTCTTTTCATCACTATGACTTTTTTGACGTTTCTTCTCTATTACATTGAATCACAATAGTACATAAACTTTCTTACGAGACATATATAAGCCGCATTTCAGCCAATTTTTTAAGTAATTATTTTTCCTTTTAAAGTAGAGCGAGCTCCTTTTAGGTATCGTCTTGGAACAACATTTATCGAGGTACTTCCATATATGTTTTGATTGAAATTCTGCAATCTTCATGCTATTATAATAGCTGAGACAGAACTTTAAGAATTGTAGATGATGACTGAAATTGAGTTGTTCATGAAGAAAGAACTGAAGTGTTTCAGATTTAAGAATGTGATATGACAGAATTGTGGGCATCAATTCTGGACTTAAATAAGAGAACTAAATTTAACCTATTTGAAAATTTTAGATAAAGCTTAGTTCCATATTGCTTTAGATCATTTTTTAATTTTTGGAATTCAATTGTTATTGTTGATTGTATCCTAAAAATAAGTTAATATAGGTTTCAAAAAGCAACAATGGGGGTGTAGGGTCATTCCCCCATAAAACTAATTTACTAAAGGCTAGGGCATGGACGATGCCTAGATGTCCCCTGATGGGTTGAGGGACAATCTAGGTATTTGTTTGTCTCATGAGGGGATGTCGGTGCATCCCTCATTTTGTGAACATTGGGGATATGTCTCTAGGATACCCCCATTTTGAAGAGGTGTCCCCCAAATGTTTGAACCTCTTGTGTTTTGTGGATGTCTAGAACATGTACCCTTGTACTGGAAGTGAGGGAAGGAGAAGGGACGTTACATGGATCCTCGGAGACACATTACCTGCAATACTTTGGTCTTTCCCACACATGTAGTTGACTGTGGGTTTCAATCATGCTTTTGCATTGTGGTTGATACCCTAAGATGGTCAAAATATTTTGGTGACCTCCCAATATGGATATTTAATCTCCTTGTTTGTGTTTCTTGAATTCTTGCTAGTATTTAGGTAGTATGGATTGTTTGTTGTCGTTTTTGGCTAGTCAAGCTATTTAATGTATAAAGATTCTAATGGAAATATGCTGACTGAGTGGATGACGACTTTGACATACTGATAATGTTTGGGATGAAGAATTAATCTTCAAATCCACAACATTTTGGGATTTTCACCATTTGATGCTCTTGAAACACAATTGAGGGCTTGAGAGAAGAATACAGATTAAGAGTGCAAGCTTTATAAAATGAATCCTTACTGCTAGTAATTCGTGACAATCGTTATGCTAATAGGGAAGGAAGAGGAGCTTTCACTTACCTTATAATTTTAGATCTTAATTTTATAAAGTTCCCCTCTCAACTCGATCATCTTTGTATATAATAGTGAAAGTAGTTTATTAGGTTATGGCCACGCCTTGTACACCAATTTGGCATATGAAATTGTACATGCCAAAAAGCGTAGGGGCTTTTTGTGCATACTCATCTTCTCGTGGGTCTGGGCCAAGGTAGTCGACGCAGAGGATGATATGATGATGATGGGGGAATATCACGGATGGCATGAAGATAGTGTAGATCAAGGGGGTACAAACAAGACAGAAGGAGGTTTCTCTACTGATATTCACGAGAGAGCAAGACCTGCTCGTCAAGGGCAGTGAAACTCCTACGGACTTGCTCGCAAAGTGAATGGTACGATCAAGAATAATGAGAGTCTGGAGCTCTTGATCTATATCGTGGTCAGTGAATGGAAGAATGTTAGGTTGTGAAACATGGATGAAACGGTTGTTGGATGATGGCTGGCATCCAACAAGCGATCCATCATTTGGAAAGGTCATGTGGGAGATGGGATGGGAGAGATAGTACAAGAGAAAAATTCTCAAATCTTCAATGGGAGCAGCTGTCTCATAAGGTGGCGAATGTGGTTGTTGTCTTGAGGGGCTTCACCGTCAAGAACAAGTTGTGGTATGATGTGTGCAGGAGAAGGTGATGAACGAAATACTTCTTGTCTTAACTTAGACAAGATATCGTCTTGGATGTTTTGGTTCTTAAGAGAAGCTGGAATGCGCGGGAAATGTCCAACTCTACCCGAGAAGATCTGGCTGTTCAGAGTCATCCACGATGAGGAGTAATCACTGCGTGGTGCTAAATATGATCGGGGAAAAACACAAGGATAGCCTGAACTGAGGGCTGTTTGGTTAGTTTATATTCAATGAGAACTGTGTAGATGGTTTTGGGCTTGAACGGGAGCCATGGAAATGTTTTGAGATAATGTTCTGTAAAGTATAAGCTTGCTGTTCTACGGATGAGCAAGTGTCATAGTATTGTTAGATTGTGTTCTTGTAATTGAAATAGCATAGCTATGTTTTGTGGACGTTGCAAGGTGGTTGTTGGGAGTTCCTTGGCTTGTATGCGATCGAAAGCTGTGTGTTTGGATGTGAAGTTCAACTTATAGGACTGCTGTCCGTGTTTATTTCAATTGGCTGGTTTGTAAGTTGTTTTGACAAGATAGAATGAAATGCTCAGAATTAACTATTTGTTGGAATGGAAGTTTTAGATGCTAATTATTCAAGTGTTTGCAATGAAAATCAACAATCAACACTTCTTTTCACTATGCTAGTTGATAAAATGCAAATGATTATGTTGTTTTCATGGGATTTATATGACGTTGTAAGATGTAAAAATGAAAGTAAATCTATAGCAACAAGATGAGATGTTTTCCAATGACCTAAAGAGATTGAAATATCCCTTTTAAGGGCTGAAACTGAAAATTAGGAAATTAGCACAAATCTTAAAGATATCAAATCAAATTTATAAATCAACAAACCATAGTTACGAGATGGGGGACGGGGTTTCGGGATGGCAAAAAATTTCTAAATTTTGGGGATGGCGGGGGACGGCTGATTAAAAAATATATAAATATTTAAAATATAAAGATATAGTGACTAAATTATATAAATAAGCTGAAATAAAACCATTTGAGATTTAAATAAGGTGGAACTTGAACTCATAAACATCAAATACATTCCTTAATACTATAATATCAATATGTTAATGTCATAAAATTGAAAATTCATAATACATATTTGAATTTTGAATTTGAGACAAGCTGAAATTTCAAATATATTATAAAATATAAAAGTAAAACCATTCTAAATTACGATTGATCAAGTGACAATAGTTGATATTCATATCATTAATGCTCTTGCTCTCACTCTTGCTCTTGCTCTCACTCTTGCTCTTGCTTGGTGTGAATATGAAATGAGCCCATAATGTAAATTTATAACATAAAATTGCACTTTTAGGGTTAGGGTTAGGTTAGTAATGCTGTTTTTATATTATAAGTGATTTACAATTAAAAAAATAGTTTAAAGTGTTGTTTTTATGTTTTTTTGTTGAAAAAAGCGGCAGACCACGTGGGGGACTTCTGGACGTCCCCCCCACGTTTCCCGCCCCCAGGACGTTTCCCAACATCTTCAGACGTCCCCAAGGACGTTTCCCAACAAAAACACAGTGGGAAACGTTTCCCCACGCCCCCATGACGCCCAGGATGTCCCGAACGTGTCAAAATTGGGGGGGAAGCGTCCCGCGTAACTATGCAACAAACTGAAAATAAACCCAGATTTTGGACGTGCAATCAGATTTTAGGAACAACAAAGCATGAAAAGCTCACAATTTCACCAAAATATCATTCAACAATGCATCCACAATTTTTATAAACCTTTTAGAGATATTTTAGAATTGTTTTCAACCCCAAAAACATGCTAATGCTCAGTTGAAAAATTAAATATAACCAACAGAAGTACAACTCCAAAATAATTATGAAAAGAGGGTTTAGAAACCCCAAACTTAACAACAAATAGTAGATTCCGGCTTTATAAATTATGAGGAAGACAAATATGAACTCAAATCAGATTGTCATGCCCTAGATGGCACCAAACCCTTCACCAATGCAAGTCGCTCCACAAGGGAGAGGCTCAACAATGCCTATAAAAATCTGATTATGTCTTCTTTCCTCTCAAATCTGAAATATGTCTTCAAGCCAACAAGGAAGGAGGGTTTCCATCCCCCAACCAACCACTAGAAGGGTTTCCGTCCTTCTAGGAAGATGCTACACTTGGATTTCTGCCCAAGAGTGGAAGAACAATGAGCAACCAACCCACAAGTCCAAATAGAGAAAATGCGCCAATGATAGATGATGCAAATGAGCTCTCTAATCTTCTTTTATACCCCATCTTTGGTGCCAAAGCCCAAAAGGACAAGGCCGACCCCTAAAGAGTTTTTTTAATCTTTAATTGGCTTCATTAATGCTCCAAACCCAACCGACTTGCTAAAAGCAAAAAAACACTAAAAAGAAACATTAAAATTAGAAAATAAATGCAAAGGAAGCTCAATTCCTTTTCCCAACTCTTCTACTTTGTTGCCATGGAAAAGGGGATGGCAAGAAGTCCAAATTCAGGTCCTTAAGTGGGAAAAAGGGACATTACAGTCCTCCCTTCCCAAAATTGCTTGTCCCCAAGCAATTGCAATTGTGGATGTTCCAATATTTTTGCACTTTCCCATGTAGCATCCTCAAGGGGTAATCCCTTCCAACGAACCAAGTATTCCTTGATACTTCGATTCCTCAATTTCTTCTCACGAACTTCTAGGATATCTTTCGAATTAAAACCAACTTAACCTCATCCAATGGGGGCAACTCATGTGAGGGAGTAAGGTGCTTTCCTAGTGCCTTTTTGAGGCATGAAACATGAAAAACATTATGTATCTTGCTATTTTCTGGAAGCTCAAGTTCATATGCCACCTTTCCCACCTTCCTCTTTACCTTATAAGGACCATAAAAGCGAGGTTTTAACTTTTCGCACCCTTTTGTTTGATAGAAGATTGCCTATAGGGCTGCAATCTTAGAAATACCATGTCTCCCACTTCAAATGTCCTTTCTTTCCTATGCTGATCTGCATATAGTTTCTGCTGATTTTCAGCATGTAAGAAGTTTTCCTCGAGTTTGTTTAGAATTTCATGACACCGCTGAATCAACTCTTGAGCCTTGGGTACTCTACTATCTGTCATAACCGAATCAATGAAAGAGGGAGCATCATAACCATACAAAGCTTTAAAAGGAGACATACCAATGGATGTGTGGAAGGTGGTGTTGTAACAAAACTCAGCCATGTATAGCCACTTAATCCATGCTAACTGTTGCCCATCAATGTAGTTCCGTAGATATCCTTCCACCCATTTATTGACTATTTCAGTTTGCCCATCTGTTTGGGGATGGTAGCTAGTGCTAGGAGTGAGTTGGGTGCCTACCAATCGAAACAACTCTTGCCAAAACATGCTCATGAACCTGCTGTCCCTATCACTTACTATATCCTTGGGCAGCCCATGAAGTCTAAATATTTCTTTGAAAAATACATCAGCCACTATAGGAGCATTATATTTAGCTGAACGTGGACAAAAGGGAACATATTTAGTGAGTCTATCAACCGCTACATATAAGCAGCCCCGTGATGAAGTCCATAGAGATGCTCTCCCATTTTTGAGTTGGAATGGGAAGATGTTGTAGGAGACTAGCTGGAAATGTGTATTCTACCTTGTTTTGTTTTGCTTGTCTTGGGTAACCTTTGGCTTCTTGTTAAGGATGAGTATTCCCTCAAATGACCTCCCTTTGACTGCTGTTAGGAATAGACCAGCCACCTCATCAAGAGCCTTATGGAGAGATTTCTCCAATCTTCTTGACCATATAAGACTTGTTGAGATATCATCAACACAACCCCAAATTATTCTTCCAAACATAAGTATATCAAGCGGATTGCCAACCAAACTAAAAGAGGAAATAGTTACCTTTGCATGCATACCATGGGCCTTGGAAAGAGGGTTACCTTTTGTCACTTCAATCTCAGTCCTTGTGCCTAAAGCGACATTTGTCTTGATGCATGCATAACTTGGGGGCTTCGGAAAGGGTGTAAGTACCCCTTACTACTCAATGTGCTCCTCATTTTGCCCACCTTTGTATCAAATTGATTATGATGATCAGCTCCATGTGATGGTGAACCAAGGAACAATAAATCTGAAATATATTTGTTCCCGGGGCTTTCAATAAGATTTTCATCTTTTTGCCAATTGCATATTGAGATCATTATTCTAGAATATTGTGTTATTTGGTGTTATATTTCTGCTCATGATCTGAATTATACAAGTAATTTCATTACAAGTGGTATCAGAGTTGTGATCTGGGCCAAAATTAGGCAAAACCCTAATTTTTTGTTTCCACCATATATTGCGAACCAAAGTGAATTGGTGGGAGATATTTTTACCAGAGTTGCAAAACATTTCAAGTAAGGTTCCTAAAAATTTCAGACTTTTTTGATTTATTTTGCAAAAGTTATTACAAATTTAGGTTTTTTCATAAAATCGCTCCCTAGGGTGCAAATTGTGGAATTTTTTTCAAATTCGTTACATTTTCGAAAGCAAAAAAATTATTTGGGGTTTGTTCTTTAAGTTTTTTTATATTTGGCCGAATTCGTATTGAAATACGAAACCCTAAAATTTGACCGTGATCCCTACATCCTACTATTTTGGGGCATCATGGCGGGGCCTTCCACAAGAGGAAAAAAGAATCCCATCACTCCGGGTAAAACACCAGAAAAGGATGAGATAGTAGTTGAGGAGTTGGAGACAGAAGATATAACTACAGATTCCTCAGGGTTAGGGTTTACTTCGATAGACCACAAAGTAAGCCAACTTGAGTTTAACCTGAGAGACCTCGAATCTCAGGTGGCCAACAAAGAAGATGTGGATAGGATTCGAGGATTTCATGCAAAACTTCAATACGTATATGATGGGTAATCATACTTATGTCAATCAAGGTGGATCCTCAGGTCAACATAATAGACACATGAGCCAGAGTGGATCTTCGAGTGTGCACAATCCAAATACGAGCACTCTGCAGGCCCGTACTATGTTTCCAAAAGTGGAGATGCGTAAGTTTGATGGAAAGGATCCACTCAATTCGATCAACCAAATGGAGAATTTTTTTGAACTACATCGATTCCACCAGACAAAAGGTGACCATGGCAGCTTCAGATCTCGAACCCGACCAATTCATCTGTATCGATGGTTATGTGCTCAAAGGCGTAAGAGTGGTCTCAATGTTACATGGACAGTGTTCATCGAAGAGTCAGCAATTACACTATAGTTCTAGTGTGTCGATAATTACTTCACCAATTAGCAAAATTGAGACAGATAGATCTGTTAAGGATTACATTCATCACTTCCAAAACCTTTCTCTATGGGTGGAAAATATTATCAAGAGAATCAATGACCTATTTCTCGGGGTCTTAAGGATCACATCGAGCATGAGGTGCGTATGTTTAATCCTCATAAGGTTTCGATTCGATGATTATGGCAAGAAGGGAAGAGGAGAAATTTGTTTCAAGTAGAGACAACATTTCACTTATACCAGAGATCGCAACACCTCGCCCCAACACTCCCTCGACCAGTTAGATTGACACCTCAACAAATTGAAGAAAAAAGAGAAAAAGGTTTATGTTTTAACTGTGATAGTAAATTTGGACCAAGACATAAATGTGCTAAAAAGAAGTTGTTCTACATTGATGGGCCTAGTGAAGATGAAGAGAAGGATGAAGATTCAGAGTCAGAGGTCTTGGTTGAGCTAGAGGAGGAGTCAGGAGATCCTCACCAACAATCTCATGCCATGCAATTTCAGGTATTAACACCCCCCAAACCCTAAAGGTGGTTGGATTCCTAAAAAATAGAGGGTCACAATGTTGATTGATTCAGGAAGTACTCACAACTTTATCAATCATAAGTTAGCAAAAAGGCGCCTAAACTCGCTTCATTTATCCACTCCCGAATGTCAAGTAATGATGCTGATGGAGGTATTGTTATTTGTTCTCGAAAATGCCATAAAGATTAAGCTTGCCATGGGAGATTACATACTAAATAGTCCCATGTATGCCATTTCTATGGGAGGAGCAGACATGTGTTAGGGGTTCAATGGCTTACCACTTTGGGAACCATCGAGATGAACTTCCAAGACTTGTTCATGCGATTTCACTCAAGGAAGGACTTTTGAGCTAAGAGGCTTAAGAGCAAAGTCTCCACAAATAGTAAGTTCTCATCAGATGCACAAAATGCTAAAAAAGGGTGCAGAGGGATTTGTGGCACAACTATTTTCATTGGAGGCTCATCATTCTAAGGACATTATACCATCGATATGCAAAAAAAGGTTGTCGATGCACACTCTGTTGTATTTGAAAATATACCAAAGGGCTTACCTCCAAAGAGAGATCATGATCATGCTATTCAGTTATTACCAGGAAGTCAACCACCTAACATTAGACCTTATAGTACCCATATGTGCAAAAGAGTGAAATTGAAAAGATTGTACAAGAGATGTTGGAAGCAGGAATTATCCTCATAGTCGAGAGTGCTTATTCTTCTCCAAAGAGTGATGGTATGGAAGAAAGATGACATGTGGCACATGTGTCCCGATTATAGGAACTTAATAAGTACACAATCAAAGATAAGTTTCCTATTCCCGTAATTGATGATTTGCTTGATGAGTCGCATGGTGTTGTTTATTTTACAAAGCTTGATCTTCATCTCGGATACCACCAAATCAGAATCAAGGATGAGGATGTTCATAAAACCGCCTTTGACACACATGAAGGCCATTATGAATTCTGGTAATGCCTTTGACTCACAAATGCACCTTCTACATTTCAAAGTTTGATGAATTCTATTTTTAAGTCATTCTGCGGAAGTTTGTCTTAGTGTTTTTGATGATATATTAATTTATAAAAAACATGGGAGGAACATTCGCAGATCATGTAAATAAGTTTTGGAAACCTCGAGCAACATCAACTTTATGCAAAGCCCTCTAAGTGTTCTTTTTCGACTCAAGGAGGTTGAATATTTGGGTCACATTGTCTCTCATGAAGGGGTTAAAGTGGATCCTAATAAGATCAAAGCCATGATGGAGTGGAAGGTTCCAAAAACCCTAAAGAATCTACGAGGATTTTTGGGGCTTATAGGTTATTACCGAAGATTCGTAAGGCATTATGGAAGCATATCTGCACCTCTCACAACTTTATTAAAGAAGGACTCCTTCCATTGGAGTGAGGATGCAACCAAAGCATTTGAGCAACTAAAGGAGGCCATGTGCACCACTCCAGTCTTGGCTACTCCAGATTTTTCCAAAACATTCATTGTTGAATGTGATGCATCAGGGGTGGGTATGGGGGTAGTTCTCATGCAAGAAGGCCATCCTATTGCCTTTTTGAGCCATCAATTCAAAGGTAAGAATCTTTCCAAGCCGACTTATGAGAAGGAAATGCTAGCCATACTTCATGCAATAAAGCAATGGAGACCATATCTCATAGAAGACACTTTAAAGTGAAGACAGATCATGATTCCAAATACTTTCGAGCAGCGTTTATCATCAAGAACAACAAAAATGGGTCTCAAAGATGTTGGGATATGATTTTGAGATTATCTATAAGAAAGGGAAGGAGAATGTAGTCATGGATGCTCTGTCGCATGGAAAGATGAATCAACTGCAACATTGTTATGTGCCATATCCATCTTACAAGAAGATTGGGTAGAGGAGGCAAGGTCCGAATGGAGAAATGACCCAACTACACAAAACCTCATTCATAATCTCCATAATGATCCAAGCATGTCTGAAAAATTTGTATGCAAAGGGGATGCTTTATGGTATAAAGATAGATTATACCTATGTAAGAACTCCACCCTTAAAAATAGGATTCTATCTCGAGCTTCACTCTTCTCCAAAGAGGGGGCACTGGATTCTCAAGACTTATCATCGAGTCAAACAAGATTTCTTTTTTTGGGAAGGTCTCAAAGGGGATGTCCAAAATTTGTGGTAGAATGCATGGTTTGTCAAGAAAATAAGGGTGAAACAGTTTGATCCCCTGTGTCTTCTACAACCTCTATCTATTCCCTAGCCAATGGTGGGAAGAGGTTTCCATGGACTTTATCACAGATTGCCTAAATCAAGGAAAAATGTCATCATGGTTGTGGTGGATAGACTCACCAAATATGCTCATTTTTGTGCCTCGCACACCCATTTTGCTGCAAGCACAGAAGAACAACCTTCATGGACACAATTCAAAAGCTTCATGGGACACCAAGATTATAGAAGTGATCGAGACCCTATATTTACTAGTAATTTTTGGACTGATTTATTCTCATGTTTGGGTACTCAGTTAGCTCGTAGCTCTTCTTATCATCCCCAATGATGGGAAAACAAAAGTTGTAAATAAGTGTTTGGAGGGATATCTCCATTGCTTTACGTCAGATAAACAAGCAAGATGGGTCCAATGGTCGCCACTGCGTAATGGTGGTATAACACTTCCTTCCATACTTCATCTAAAATGTCTCTTTTTTTAGCACTCTATGGGTACCATCCACCATCCATCACATCATCATTGAGAGGACAACCATGGGTTAGAGCAGTAGAAGAACACATTCAATATCAACAAGAGGTCCTCTCTAGTCTCAAGGAGAACTTGGTCATGGCACAAAACCGCATGAAGCAACAGGCTGATCAACATCACAGAAAGGCATTTTGAAGTCGGTGATTGGGTTTTTGTGCAGTTACAACCATATAAGCAAATGTCTTTAAAACAACAACAAAAGGATAACAAACTTTCACCTAAGTATTATGGCCCCTATCAAGTATCAGTTAAGATGGTATCAGAAGCATACAAATTAGAACTTCCACAATCAACCAAAATACATCCAGTCTTTCATGTTTTTGCCCAAGAAAGTAATCGACAAGAGAGTATCAGCCCAAACAAGTGTTACCCGAGCTCGATGAGGAGGGGAGAGTCATCTTGGAACCTGAATGCATCCTTCAAACACGCACTAAAAGATTGAGGACACGGGTTATTACTGAGTACCTGATCAAGTGGAAGAATATGGACAATGAAGATGCAACATGGGAAGATATGACATTCCTGCAAAGAACCCAGAGCTTCTCAACATTGGGGACAATGTTGCTTTGAAGGGGAAGGGCATGCTACGCCCTTAACCTATTGCTTGTATTAGGATATGAGTAGCCGACTTGTGGCTTACCATATCATTTTATTATATCATTTATACTTTCTCATGCTTAGTAGGTCGGCCTTGGTGTTGGCCATAACATATGAATAGTATATATAGGGGATTTTAGGTAGTAGTTCATCATCATTTGGAGCATTTGAGTCTTATTGTATGGTTTGGAGGTTGCCCCCTCGAAGTGGCGAAGCTATTCTAATTGCATATTGAGATCATTATTTTGGAATATTGTGTTATTCCTTGGGAAATGGGTTCCACCCATCCCTTCCGCTTGCCCTTCTTGCTCACAACCCTTCTTTTCCACCCTGGATTCATCACATGCTGAAATGCTATCAGTATTAATCAAATAATGATCAATAATTACCTCATAATGATGAACATTCGGGACAAAAATGGGAGTAAGGGTTGAATCTTCATTCTTCATGGCTCCGTTTTCCAAGGTGCAGATCTTGAGTTGTATGCTCACTGTGCTCCTCCTTCCTTGGCTTGTGCTTCACTATGTCATCAAACCCTCGTGTCACTAAGGTGTTGTTAGGAAAACCAGCCAAGAGATCAACCGTGGCAAGAGGATTGGGGAGTTCTAATTCTCCCAAGGGCTGCTCCCTCTCCATAACCAACTGCTGCAATATACCTTCCTCTTTCTTAACCTTAGGGGAATGATCATGCCCCTCCTCTCCTAGCGAACTTGGAAATTTGGTTTCCTCTTCAACCAGCTTCGTAGTTTCTCCTTGCTTTTCCCACAAGATGGGGCTCTTTTCCTCTAGGGTTGGGATGTTCTTCCCATGACCCTTGTGCATGGCTTGGGGCTTGGACCAAGTTCCAATGCCCACTCTATCTTTTCTCCACCCTACAAACTCGGAAAATGATAGGGCATCACGAATATCCTACAGAAGAGTTTGATACTCCTCAAAGCTAGTTGCCATCTTGTTGACCTTTGAAACCCTAGGCTCTTCCTTGAATGTCCTTCCTCTTTATAGGTTTTGCATGGTGGAAGCAAGAGAGTCGAAGGTATCTCGTTAGTCTTTCGTGCACCTTCATCAATTTGTCCATGATTTCTTCCCACAAGAAACCCTTAGGCTAGGAAGACCGAAGCTCTGATACCACTGTAATATCCCTTTTTGGGGCAAAACTAAAGAACGCGGAATTAGCGCAAATCCCAATTATTTCAAATTTGAATTTTAGATCAGCAAACTGAAATTTAAACCCAAATTAAAACAACGATAAGATTTTCTGAACAAAGTGTAAAAATGGATGAAAAACACTTGAAAACTCTTCAAATAACTTTGCCAAAATATAAATATGTACTTTAGGCATCAACCAAAGTAATTTTCAACATGAAATTTGATGGAAAACACTGCTGGAAATTAATTATAAATCAACAAAGTACAACTCCACATAAAATTATGAAATGAGGGTTTACAAACCCCAAACTTCACAAAGAATAGTAGATTCCGGCTTTATAAATTATGAGAAAGCCAAATATGAAAACAAATAAGATTTCCATGCCCTAGAAGGCACCAAACTCCACACTAGGGTAAGTCGCTCCACCTAGGAGAGACCCAACAATGCATGCAAAAATCTGAAAATGTCTTCTCTTCCTCCAAATCTGCAATTTGCCTTCAAACCAAACAAGGATGGAGGGTTTTCGTCCCCCAACCAACCACAAGAAGGGTTTTCGTCCTTCTTGGAAGAGCCACACACTTGGATTTTTGCCCAAGAGTGGAAAGAACAATGAGCAACAACCCAAAAGTCCAATTAGAGAAAATGCGCCAAAAGCGTGAATGCTCCAAATGAAGTCCTTAGTCTCCTTTTATAACCCCATCTTGGTGCCAAGGCCCAAAAAGGATAAGGCCAACCCATAAAGAGCTATTTAAATTTTTTTTTGGCTTCATTAATGCACCAAAACCGGGCGACCTGTAATAACCCTTTTGAGGGTTTTAATCAAATTATTCAATACTCAGATCTGAAACTGAAAATTGCAGCAGACTGTAGATAAAACCAACGACTTATACTAGCTCAAAAAGATGCCAAAAACACCATGAAACACACCCACACAACTCGCCAATATTTTTATATGATTTTATTAATTTTTAGAAGCCAAGTACAATCAACAAAAACTGAAAACACACTGCTGGAAATGAAATACACACCAGAAATTGCAGCCACGAATTGATAATAGAATATGGGTTTAGAGACCTCTAAATTCATGAAACACAAGATTCCGGCTTTTAAAAATATGACAAATCAGATTACAAAACCAGATTGCTCCAATTCTTTGCCAATGTCCTCAAACCCTACCCAAGGTAGGTCGCTCCACCCTAGAAAAATAGAATAACAGCTGGAAATGCCAATAGGATCTTCAAATCAGCTCTTTTCTTCAATGCCAAATGATGATGAAGGGTTTTCGTCCTTCACCCAAGCCAAATGAAGGGTTTTTGTCCTTTAATAAGGCCTCATAAGAGGGTTTTTGTCCCCAAGTGGATGACTAAGGAGCAACAAACTCTCTTTGCCAAGTATAGAGAAAATATGCCAAGCTAGATGCAAATGAACTCTCTCTTCTCCTTTTATATCTTTCCTTTGGCGCCAAAACTTATTTAGACAAGGCCGACCTGTATAGAACAAAAGAACACTAAAGAAAACATTATAATATTAGATAAAATATATTATAAAGTGCTCAAGGGTCTTCTCCTTCATTTCTTCTTCTTTGCCATGGAGAAGGGATAGCAAGAAGACCAATTTCCAGCTCTTAAAGGGAAAAAAGGGACATTACAGTCCTCCCTTCCCAAAATTGCTTGTCCTCAAGCAATTGCCAAGGCCTGGATCCCAAACAAGTTTCAGTTGCTCATTCTTCTTTGTTCTTGCACAACTCTCATCCATACATTGGCTATCCCAAAATACCATCATGTTGCTCCAAACTCTGCTGAAATCACACATTTTCCACTCAGAAATTAGAATTAGAGTGGCTGGAATCCACCTCGAAACAGCCTTGCTTAAAGCAACATTAATTATCAACAACAACCCCTTCAACTGTATGGCTGGAAACCCAATTGTGGAAGTGATAAGGGGGCTGGAAAAATTTATGACAGCAGTGAAAAAATCATGGCAGCAGCTGTCATTCTTCAAAATCCTTACAAAATAAAAAAATGGCAGCAATCTAGGGGCTGGGATCTTTCTTATAATAGTTGGAAACACATCATCAATGATAATAGATTGCAAACCTTTCATTCTAACGGCTGGGCACTCCTCCGTTGTCAAAAGAATGGGTAGAGAGCTGGAATTAATGCGGGCAACGTATAAAACAGAGATATAATAGCTATCGGGATGATTATCTTGGCCTCTAAAAGATGCTACCAAGCTGCCCCAATCCCCTTTTTTCAAAATTTGACTTGAACCATAACTCATGAGAGTTGGTATGTAAATGTAACAGCCATACCATGCCCGAAATCTTGCCCCAAATGACACCAAGTATGAGTGAACCCACTTACCCATCATTTTGTATAAAAAGGATGCTTTCAAATCTGCCCCTCTATTGCTTTCCCAAGAAGTTATCCACAAATCAACAAACAAAATTGGGAGAAACACCTCATCTTGGTTGCAGAATTGCAAGTTTATAAGTGAAATGGCCACAAAACATTTTATGAGAGTGACCCTTACCTTGCCCATGATGCTGGAAGTAGAACACCACTTCCTTGTAATTAAAATCCACTTGATAGCAAGTGTGAGTAACCTTTGATGTGGAGGGTTTCTTGATTGCAAGTCCTTTACCTTTGTCCCGAAACAATTGTCATAGGTTCTTCCTTCATGCAAACTTCTTTTATGATGTTACTAACAAACTGATTTTTGACATGCTCATCTATAACAATATTTTTCCAATCAGCTGTTATGATAGAAAGCAAACCACAATGTGAATACCAAGCATTCCCCAATGAACTCCCTTCATCCTTAATACCTTGAATTCTGATTTCTTTGTCTTTGTCATAGAATTTCACTTCTTTATCATGACAATTGAGGGTGAATTCCCTCAAAGATTGCAGCCATTGAATTCCAAGAACTACTACATCATCAACTAACATAATCACAAGGAATCCATCACATACCTCATCTTTTCCTAGGAGAAGTGATAGCTGCCCCATTTTCTTTATGCAAGGTACGGTAGTATCTCTCCCACCAAGCCTAGTGACCACTTGGTTATAAAGAAAACCTTTCACCCTGAATGAATGAGAAGTTGGTGTGCCATACATTGAAGAAAGGGTGCTGCTCTTACTCTTTTTACAACTCAGAATTTCTGAATTAGAATCAGCCTTCCAAAAATATATTAAATGTACCTTACCTTCATGGACTCCTAGTAAATCTGATTTATCTTGCGGATGGTGGAAGAAAAAACATGATAGGATCATAAGAAAGTGTATGTAGTCACCATTCCATACCAATGTAACTTCAGTTGGCTTAGTTTCAAAAAATTCATTACATACCTTGCACATTTCCACGAAATTTGACAACATGAAGATGCTATGAGTGACCGTGAACCTTTGAAATCATCCTTGCTTGATCCCAACCTTCTTTCCCATTCTCCTTTGTCAATTTGATGCATATGGCTGCCCAATCCTCCCAACTCTTCGATACTGATTTTAGAATCAAATATTCCTCCCTTTGAAAGACTCGTCATAGTGTCTACATGTTCTTTGCAAAAAATAACACCTCTTACTTCCTTACCCCATGAAGTATGATGTGCACAAAGGTGTTCATTGGTGACAAAAGAGGACACATCATATATGGAACATGAGTATTCCTAACCATCCACTCATGGTAGAAAAACTTAAATGATGCATGGACAAAAACTGAAATACCTTCACGCTCTTTTGCTTTCCAGTGCTTACCTTCACTATATCTTTGTCTAATGCTTGCTTGACAATTCTCCCATGTCCTTGAGCTTTCATTAGGCTGAAATTTCCCTCAAATGACCTTCCTTTCACTGCTGTTATGTACAGACCAGCAGCTACACCTTTGTGATCTTCGGTCCTTCATGGAGAAATTCTTCCTCTTCGATATTTGTAGCTTTCTCCTTTGCACAACTATCATACCTTGTTCACATGTACTTCGGATATCTTGGTGGCTCTTACGCAAGTTTAATTCTTTGTCTTTGAGCATTGTCCGCTGTTATAAACGGACTAGTGAGCTGACTTTTATCATTTCCACTTGGGAAATGGGTTCCATCCATCCCTATCACTACCTGTTCTTGTTCACAACCCTCTCTTTCATCTATAAATTCATTAAATGCAAAAATATCATCATTATTTGTCAAACAATGATCAATACTTACTTCACCATGTTGACCATCTAGAGCAATAATGGAGGTAGGGGTTGAATCATTCTTCATGGCTCTTTTTCCTCCATGGTGCAAATCTGGAATCTTTGTGTTCCTCAATTTCATTAAACCCTTGTGTCACCAAGGTGTTGTTAGAAGACCCATCCAGTGATCAAGTGTGGCGAGAGGATTGGAGGTTTTCAACTCTCCCAAGAGCTGCCCCTTGTCAATGACCTACTGCTGTGATTTAACATCCAATTTCTTGTCCTTAGGGCGATAAGCATGCCCATCATCTCCCAACGAACTTGGGGTTATGTTCTCTTCTTCAGCAAGCTTTCAGCCACTCCTTGCTTGGCCAACAAGGTGGAGCTCTTTCCCTTAGGGTAGGTGTATTTTCCCAAAACCCTTGTGCATGCCATGGGGCCTAGACCGAGTTCGAATGCCCACTCTTTTTATTTCCAAATTTATGAACTCGAAAATGTTAGGAATCACAAATCTTCTCAGGAGAGCTTGATATTCCTCAAAGAGAGTCACCACCTTGTTGACTTTCGAAACCCTAGGCTCTTCTTTGAAAATACTTTGTTGCACCTTCATCCATCTCGTCCATTGGAACCACGGGTCTTTGAGAATCCGTGCTCGATACCGCTGTAATCATAGATGAAAACTCGGAAAACTCGTTTTTAAAAACTCGCTAAAAACCTTGAAAACGGTTAAACCGCCCAAAAACTCGCCAAAAACTCGGTGAGCCCGTGCTAAATACTCGCAGAGCACGCGGCAGACACGGATACACGCTTTTCACACGCAAAAAACATTCTTTTTACACGGTTTTGGCTCTTTAAAAGGCCCTCAACTCCCTCATTGTCACTCACACAACCATTTGAGCTTGCATTGCTTGTGTTGAGTGGATTTTGGAGCGAATTCGAGGAGAGAATTTGGAGATTTGCATTTGGAGGTAGGTTTTTTTTTTTTTAATTCTTTGAAGTTTTTCCAAATTTTGAATATATTATTTAGGTTTTATAGATTCCTATTGTGATTCTAAATACATGCAATGTAAAATCGAATGCTTGTACTTTTTTTATACTCATTTGCAGCCAGAGGTATGTAATTTTATTTTATTTTAACGCAAATTCATTGTAAATTAGTTAAATTTTATGTATGTGTATTGTAATCGATTCGTTGTGTAATTCTAAATACATGTAATGTAAAATTGAATGCTTGTAATTTTTTAATACTCATTTGCAGCTAGAGGTACGTATTTTTTTTAATTAACGCAAATTCATTGTAAATTAGTTAAATTTTATGTATGTGTATTGTAATCGATTCGTTGTGTAATTCTAAATACATGTAATGTAAAATTGAATGCTTGTAATGTATTTTTTTTACTTACGCAAATTTGTTATTCAGGCATGTTTTGTTTTTAAAATTAAATTAAGTTTACGTTTTCTAATTTTTTAAATGTGCATTGTGTTGCAGATTAGAGTTTAACAATGGCATCAGGCTCGGCATCAGGTTCGGCATCTGGATCACTAGCAGGGACCGTTCCTCCGAATGCCCGTTCCATAGCATGGAAGTATGCTGTACGTGGAACTTGTGCGGGCGAAATTTTTGCACTTTCTGTAACAAGAAAATGAATGGAGGCATCAATCGTTTGAAATATCACCTTTCAACTATTCCTTGCCGAGATGTTACAGTTTGCCCCAACGTGTCAGAAGAGGCAACGCGAGAGATTAAAGCAGAGCTGGCAGAGTTAGAGGAGAAAAAACTAGAGAACGCAAGGCTGAAGGCAGCCATAGCACAAGCTATTAGACCTGGGGCTGCAATGGAAGAGAATTTAGACGATGATGCAGCAACAATTGTGGGCTCTACTCGTGGTCCACGCATACGAAGAGGAAGAGCCGGAAGAGGCTCATCTTCATCGAGTTCGAGCAAAGGCATACCGAGTTTTTTTGTGGCAAGGAACACACCTGGAGCACAACCTTCATTGGATGGTGCATTCTGGAACAAAGATATGCACGAGGAAGTGGATAAAGCTTGTGCAAATTTTTGGTACTACAACAACCTGCCATTCAATGTGGCAAAGAGCCCATACTGGGAGTACTTGGTGACAAACGGCGTTGTGGTTGTAGGGGAAAAGGTAAAGCACCCTCTCCAAAAGATTTGAGCGGGAAATTACTTGAGGTGCGATTGTAGATGCCACTACCATGCTAGAAGAGCACAAGAAACAATGGAAAAAATTCGGATGCACCATTCTTTCAGATGGGTGGACGGATGGAAGGAACCGCACCCTTGTTAATTTTTTAGCAGCTTCAAACGGTGAGATGGTGTTTTTAAAATCTATTGATGCCTCTGACATAATAAAAAATGCAGAAAATTTGAGTGTTATGTTAGAGACAGTTGTATTAGAGGTTGGTGTACAGAATGTTGTGCAAGTTGTCACAGAAAATGCAAAGAAAGATATGTGGCATTTGGGAGACTATCACAGGAGAGACATCCATCACTCTTTTGGACTCCTTGTGCAGCTCATTGCATTGACCTTCTTTTGGAGGACATAGGCAAAATTGATTGGGTGAGGCCGGTTGTAGAAGATGCAAGATCTATAACGAAGTACATATACAATCACCCTTGGGTTCTGAGCTTGATGAGAGTACACACAAAGGGGAAAGAACTTGTTCGAGCCGGTGTCACAAGGTTTGCAACTAACTTCTTGACGTTGCAAAGTATTTCTAGTTTGTTGACATCTTTGAAACAAATGTTTGTGAGTCAAGCATGGCTAGACTCACAATATTCAAAGAAAGCTGATGGAGAGAGGGTTGCAAAGATAGTTTTTGATGATATCTTTGCAAAGAGAGCTATAGAGATCATCAAGGTAATTTCAAACTTCGATTTATATTTCATTCCTTTATTTTAATTTGTTAAATTATAAATATTAAATATATTGTTCTACTTTTCACTTTTTTATTTCATTTCTAATATGTATTGTAACTTGTAAGTTTGCAATCTTACATTTTAATTTGTGTGTAGGTGTCAGAGCCGTTGGTGAGAGTTTTGCGTTTGGTTGATGGGGAGCAAAACCCCATGGGGTTTGTATATGAGGCCATGGATAGGACCAAAGAGTCTATCCAAAACTATTACAGGGGGGATATCGTCAGATATGGTCCCTTTTGGGAGATTATTGATCGGAGGTGGAACAATCAACTCCACCAACCTATTCATGCAGCGGGGTACTACCTCAACCCCAAGTATTTCTACTCTGACAGCTTCACAGATGTGAATGGAGAGGTTATGGAGGGCCTTTCGACATGTATTGAGAGGATGATACCGGATGTTGAGACGAGGGACCTCGTCATTTTAGAGCTGCAGAGTTACAAACATGGTAGGGGGAGACTCTTTTCATCGGTGCTAGCTATTCGAGGGAGAACCACACAGTCACCAGGTAATACCAAGTTACTTAGAATGTTTACCAAGTTACTTATTAGTTACATATTTGATTTTATTAATTAATTATAAATTTTTGATTATCTTGTTAAATGTTTGTAGGTTCTTGGTGGGAGGATTGGGGAGGGAATACCCCAAATCTTCAAAAGTTAGCCCTCAGAATTCTATCTCAACCTTGTAGCGCTTCTGGATGTGAACGCAACTGGAGTTTGTTTGAGGCCATTCACACGAAGAAGCGCAACAAGTTGACTCAAAAAAGACTCAACGACTTGGTTTTTGTGCAATCAATGATCTTCCGCTTCGCACAAAAAAAGTTGAGGCGACATCGAGGAGCTCATTGATTTGGATGAGATAGATCCATACGGTGAGTGGTCGGGCAAGAAGAGGAAAACCCTGCATTCACAGCGGACGAGATTGCTTCTTTTGAGAGGGAGGCTATGGAGGGAGAAGCACTAGCAGGACTCGAGGAGATATTGGAGTGGATGACATCTTTGGAGGTGATCTCCAACATGTAGCAGAGGAGCCACCAAAGCACCACCATCTAGTTCCGGATCGAGGCGATTCGCAGCCTTCTAGGAGGAGTGTGGAGCGGCAATGAGTGTGGGGACTAGTGGAGCCAGAGGCACTAGACCCTCTCCCCAATATTTCTCTAGATTGGGGAAGAGGAAAATGTAATTTATTGTATATTGTAACTTGTATAGATATGAAATTTATGATGATATTTTTCAATGTCAATCATCATAAATTCATATTACTTATCAGCCGGTTGTCGTATTCGCATGATGATGCGATTTTGTATTGTATTTGTATTCAAATCTAATAGAAAACACTTCTCCAACATTTTATGGGCTCATTTGATACATTTTGTAGCTATGTGTTGCTTAAAATTTATGTTTTTTAAAAAAATTGAGTATTTTTTAAGTTGCCGAGTATTCCCGAGTATTGGCCGAATATTGGCGAGTTTTTTTTTGGGGGTCTGGCGAGTTTTTGGTTTTGGCGAGTTTTCTACTATGGCTGTAATAACCCTTTTGAGGGTTTTAATCAAATTATTCAATACTCAGATCTGAAACTGAAAATTGCAGCAGATTGTAGATAAAACCAGCGACTTACACTAGCTCAAAAAGATGCCAAAAACACCATGAAAACACACCTACACAACTCGCCAATAATTTTATATGATTTTATGAATGTTTAGAAGCCAATACAATCAACAAATACTGAAAACACATTGCTGGAAATGAAATACACAATGGAAATTGCAGCCACGAATTAATTATAAAAATGGGTCTGGAGACCCTCTAAATTCATGAAACACAAGATTCCGGCCTTTAAAAATATGACCAATCAGATTACAAAACCAAATTGTTCCAATTCTTTGCCAATGTCCTCAAACCCTACCCAAGGTAGGTCGCTCCACCCTAGAAAATTAGAATAACGACTGAAAATGACAATAGGATCTTCAAATCAGCTCTCTTTTTTAATTCCCAAGCCAAACGAAGGGTTTTCATCCTTCCCGAAGCCAAATGAAGGGTTTTTCTCCTTCAACAAGGCCTCACAAGAGGGTTTTTGTCCCCAAGTGGATGACTAAGGAGCAACAAACTCTCTTTGCCAAGTATAGAGAAAATACGCCAAGCTCCGTGCGAGATAAACTCTCTCTTCTTCTTTTATATCTTTCCTTTGGCGCTAAAACTTATTTAGACAAGGCCGACACTGCATCAGAACAAAAGAACACTAAAGAAAACATTATAATATTAGATAAAATATATAATAAAGTGCTCAAGGGTCTTCTTCTTCATTTCTTCTTCTTTGCCATGGAGAAGGGATGACAAGAAGACCAATTTCCAGCTCTTAAAGGGAAAAGGAGACATTACACGACCTGTGAAAAACAAGAACACACTAAAAAAAAACATTAAAAATTAGAAAATAAAAGTGCAATGAGAGTTCACTTCCGTTTCCTGCTCACTCCACTTCTTTGCCATGGAAAAGGGGATGAGAAGAAGTTCAAATCATGCTCTCAAGTTGGAAAAGGGGACATTACAACATGGATGTGATACAAAATGCAATACAAGTACGAAGGGCTATGCAAAATGTGAAACTAAACATACTAACGTTTGAGGTGGAGAGAATTGATGGACTTGTCAAATTCCTCACCCTCAAGCGTGCATAGGTGAAAAGCCCCATTGTTAAAGTCCTCAGTGACTAAGGTCCCAACCAATTTGGCTTGAAGTTGCGGCCCTCACCAATCTTCTTATCTATACGATTGTCTTGGTAGAGCACAAGATCACCAAGTGAATAACAACATATACCTCATGGTGTTGCACAACTTTGAGACGGTTCTTGTCTAGGCTCTTTAGGGAAGCCAAACGTGATTCTATATACTTGTCCCCATCCAGGAGACCCTAAAGAGAGACTCGTAGGCTAGAGAGCTGAAATTTCAATGGAAGGACAACCTCAACAACGAAGATGAGAGAGATCGAGGTAAAGACTGTAGGTGTGCGTATGCTGGTCCTATAAGCCCATAATGCGGGATATAGCTATAGTTCCCAATCCCTCTTGTTGCTCTTCTTTGTTTTAATCATAATAGGCTTTAAGATTTTATTTGTTGCCTCGGCCTGTTTGTTGGCTTGAGGGTAGTAGAGAGGCGCAATGTGATTTGAGATGGAAAATTTCTTGCACATCGTGTGGGGATTTTGAAGGAGCTTCCATTGTTGGAAATATTGACTTGAGGAACTCCAATTGTGCAAATAATCTGATTTAGGACGAACTTTCCTATGGCTGAGTGATGATAGTGGTTAGAGGCATTGCCTCTACCCATTTCATGAAGTACTTAATAGTGGTAATGATGAAATTGTGCTCGTCCAGAGGCGGAGTCAACTTACCAATTAAGCTTAGGCTTCATGTGGAAAAGAGCCATGGTGTAACAATGAGTCAAAGTTCTCGTGCCGGAACATGTATAACATGGACAAACTCGTGGCACTTAGGACACTTTGTAACATATTCTATCATATTAGTATCGATGTGGGCCGAAGTAACCCATCCCATGGATCTTGCGGATAGTTGCATGGCCGGTGAAGTGGCCTCCAAAATCCCCTGTCATGACATTGAAACAAAACGTGTTCGATTCCCCTTGGTCTACACATCGGAGGAACATGCCATGAAGGCCCTCTTATAAAAAACTATATCTAAAATAGCATTGCGGCAAGGACATGAAGACTCCTCTGTTGGGAGTTGGCATCTTTTGAATAAGTGCACTCGATGAGATAAGTAACGATATCTCGTAAACCAAGGTGAATAAGCGATGTCGGGCTTTTCGATATAACAAATTAACTCATCAGAATCTCAATGTGTACCAAATTACTTGAATCGGGGGGTTGTTGGCTAACTAGTCAACAAGCTGTTTGTCCTGATAGACTTTTGATTGACGTAAGTCAATTCAAACTCGCCTAGAAGTGTGATTAGACGACCGACTTTCTTAGAGACGGTCGGTTGTGTCAAGAATGTACGAAGGCCTTGGGACTTAACAATCACCCTAGTTTCTTGATTTAGCATATAGTGTCTTAGCCATTTGGTTGCGAACACTATGACGAGACATTTCTTCTCGGCTTGAGAATATCGCGTTTCGTAATCTAAGAGGATGTGGCTGATGAAGTACATAGCTCGTTCTCTGCCATCATCATCCTCTTGGACAAGTAAACTACATTTTATTCCACTATCAAATATATTATTTTTCATATATATAATTTTCATTTATTTATTCCCTTATTGAACTTTATTATTAAGGGTGTCATCCAAAAAATGTTAGATATATCCTTTTACATATACAAATCTTTTTTTTTAAAAAGGTTATAGGTGGAAGACTTTAAGTTTTGTGTTAGTGTGGTAAAGTGTTGCTTTTTCCTTAAAAGATTTTATCTAATAAAAATACCTCCTGATCTACTTACCATACTTTCACTAAAATTATTCCCCTCCTTTATTTCCAACATCCCAAACAGATTTTAAAAAACCTTACTTTGACAATAGCAATAAATAAAATATACTCTCACAATAAAATGTAACTCTCATTTGGGAACTACTTTCTTCATGCGGACAACATCATTTGAAACTCAGCATGGAATTTGCTCTCGTCACCTCTATTTTAGGCTTAGCTCTGGAAACCTTTTTTTATAATATTTGTTATCATCCTAGTTCCACTATCACATGTGTCATCCCAGATTGGGCTTTTCAGACTTTTAACATATCTTGCACAGGTTTGAAAAGACTTCGTTAAGTGAGAATATGTGGGTATCCTCGCAAGGCATTGACAACGTTTCTCCATATGCAATCAACAGGTGACTTTACCTAATCAGTTCACCTTCACCACACACTCCCAGCTTGCATTAAAGTATTTTCCTACAAAATGCCTCGCTAGTTAATACCACATGAAATGATAAGACACAAAATAATTCACACATATTGCCTCTATTTGCTGCATGCTAACTCTATTTGCTGTGTTTACTGTATTTCCTTGCCATTATCATAAATGAAACAAGTTCAATCTCAGAATTACCGATAATAGTACTTTTTAAAGTTTATAAAAACAAAAGATGTGGGCTAAATTAAAATGGTCAATGAAACTTAAAGGAAGACCATGGAGGCTCATTCTTATTGCATGAAATGGTGCTCAACAAAACTTATGTTCCTCATTGGCTGCATTTGGGTTTAGTTCTTATTATTTGGGAAAACATCAAAGAAAAAAGAAGATTTTTTTTTATCTAATGACTTGAAGGAAAATTGGATGAAGAATGAGGAGTAGAGATGAAAATAAAAACGTTACTAGAAAGAAACAATTGTAGTATGATCCACTTAATATAAAATAAAATAAACCTTATACTGGCAATGGTTGCAGTCTGAATAATTTAATATATAAAACACTGACAACAGCAGTCTGTCATTGTTATTCCATACACATTTCAGATGGGAGTTTAGGGGGAAGATGGTAATGGCTGCAATCTCAAGATTTTCTTATGTAAGATTCCTTATCATGTGCAACATAAGGGGTTGTAACATTCACATCTAAAGGCTTAGGCTTATGTGCTAGCATAATATCTTGTTCTAAATCAATAACACGTGAGCAAAGATCATAGAATGAATCACAAGTGTCATAATGTAATTGTTCTTTGAGAGATTGTATAAGTCCCCTACAAAATATGAATTGCATCTCTAAGTCACTAGGTTGATATACAAGTAAGTGCATGTTTGCCTTAAAACGTAAGATATAACTAGATATAGATTCAGCTTCATCTTGATGTAAAGAAGGTAAACGCTCATATGTAGCCCTAGGGCCTCTATTGCAACTAAAGTGAGCTAAGAATGCATCCTCAAGTTCTACAAAAGTACCTAAAGAGCCACTAGGGAGATGAGTAAACCAAGAGAGAGCATCACCAATAAGTTGTAGGCTAGATTAATTCATAGTCTATTCATTAAGCAATACGCAAAAGAACTAACAAGACTTATTTCACAATTGCGCAATAGCTACAAACTAGACATCATTCAAAGAAGAGAGAGACAGTGATCGGGACTAAGCATATGAAAACAAGAGTACTTATTAATGAATTAGAACACAAACATACTTTAGAATTGAATTTAAAGGAATCAATATGAAATTCTATTGGGATCAAAGATCGACCTTCTGCACATTGCGCTTATATAGTTTTATACAAAAATAGGCAATTGTTGAATTACTAGTCTCGTATTCTTCCTTTCCCTCGAAGAGGCTCTTCACATTCTCTATCCTAAGAGAGCACTCTATCTTCTATACTTTGTCTTATCTAGATTATGCATATACAATAGGATTGCACAATCATACAAAATACATTCATGTCAGCTTGCTTTCTAATCCTTTTATATTTCCCACGTCCATAACATCTTCATTGTCATCCTCCCACTAAGAATGAGGATGACTAATTGGTATTATTACCAACTTGTCATATCCTTTATTTAAAAATGATTATAAATCTTAGTAAAAAACTTCAAATTGTGTACTACGTTGGATCGGTTAAAAATAGGAGACCTCAATTTGGGTGTTGCATCAAAGTGGGTGAAGATGTAAGAGACCTCATTTTGAGAATTGTTTCAAATTGGGTAATGCACACACCTTATTTTGCAGTCTTGCTAATGATATCACGATGCAGGTTATTGGCGAGTCATGTTCTCATGCGAGTATTCGTTTTGTTTATTATTTGGCGAGTACTCTCCGAGTCTTCTAACTATGCACCTTACTATCACTTTTGGCCACTTGATATCTTCACTATATTGTCACCTTCACATTTTCCTATAACGCCTTCAAATCATCTTCATACCTGCTCCAAGTGTTTGTTCTATCTCCATTCTCTCCTCTCCAATTCCCTTAATGTCGAACTAATTATGGACGATGTCATCGACTCAAAGTGTTGTCCAATGGAACCCTTTTTGCGGCCCCACCGGCTAATAGAGATTAGGACTATAGGTTATTTTCTCCTATAAATACCTACCCTTTTCAAGACATTGTTGGCATATTAAACCGCCTGTGGTTAGTAGCACTTTGTGAGAGAGTTGTCATGGGTGGATCACAAGAGGGATATGTAGAATACCTAAGTAGACGAAATTTGAGGACTCCAAAGGCTCAGTAGACCTTGCAGCGCAACTCCTATTCTTCTTTTTCCTAGTAACCCAGTGCTTTAAAGTATACCTCCAAGTATAAGATCCACTAAATCCTAAACCTCTTAAACACTCATGGGCAGATTTGTGAGGAAAAACAAAGCAAATTATGTGATGATGATATAGAAAAATGACAACAATGACACCTATTTTTAGGAGAAGATAATTTGAAGCCATAACCTCTCTCTCTCTGGCATGGTCAATACTATCGATGGAAAAAGGGTTCCATTGGACCGGTATCGCCTCAAATAATCCGATACAAGAAAAAAATCAAATGATATCAAAAATGCGACAATGATTGGGAGGGGAGAGAATGGAGGTAGAGAAAACACTTGGAGCAAGTATGAAGGTGATTTAAAGGCGTTTAGAAGGTGCTATAAGTAGATGTTAAGGTGATAATATTGAGTGGCCATAAAGAGAGTAAGATAAGATAATTATATTAATGTCCAACAAATGACCACAAAAGTAGGTCAATGGGACTGCACAGTACAATGCTAAAAGAGCAGTAGGGAGACCCGAAAGGGTCAACCGAACAACAAGAAAAGAGAGAAGAGAAAGGAAAGAAGAATGAGAAGCAAGGGCCGCAATGGCTACAAGAGTGCAGATGGGGGAGCTGAAGAAGAGCCCCAACTCCGACGCAGATCACCTAGGCTGGCGATATGCCTGTGTCTGTAGCTAAGACCGTGGAGGGTCTGGAATGTCGGTGTCTGGGAGAAGGGCGAGTAGTACGAGTCCTCTCTGTATCCTCCTAGCTGACTGTGGCCCCGGGGGCTCTAACCGAATGCGAACATGAAAGCCCTCTTGGGGAGGTGGCATCTCGGGTCCTGACGGATCTGGTCTGAGAGTCCATACTAGTGTCAAGGTGCCGCTTAGTGCCCCTCTCCGGTGGGAGCACCGTAAAGAAAGATGTGATCTGTCGAGTAGCAACTGTCTGGGAGGGGACTGAAGGGACTCATTCCGAAGTCTGAGAGCCTCCTGTAGATAAAGGGCAAGACACCGCTGATCACGATACCTAAAGAAAGCCGCAAAAGACGGATGCTCTTTGAAAAGGCAATGAAATCTCCCTCTGATCTCATAGTAGATAGGGCACCTAAAAATGAAGTGTTCCTCTGTCTCGACCTCTTGGAGAGAACAAAGCTTGAAAATCCTCTCCGAGCGGTCTAGTTGGTGGTCCTCAACCCGAAGCCTATGAGCCCACTCTGAACTGGCCTAGGGGTATGCAGAGTGCTTGCAACCAGTGTCGGGATATATACGTGGGCCGGCTAATAAGCCCATCATTGATCACAAGGAAATGTGCAGCATAGAAAGCCATCTAACCGGTGTCGGGATATATGCGTGGGCCGCCTAATAAGCCCATCATTGATCACAAGGTAAGGTGGTAGTAGAAAGGTAGTAAGGAGACATGCTAGGGCAAGCTAGGGCAATGCCACGTGTGTGGGCTAAGGAGGTCTTTAGATTATCATCCTCTTCCAATAATATAGATTAGGATATAGAAATAAGACCATCCTAGGGCCTACACTCAAGTAGGCTATAACCAAAGGGGTGCAAGAGCCATGGATTTAAGAGGCGATAATCCACACTCTATCTAAGGCATAGGGTTCCAAAGCTTAAATCTAGAATCGGGGATGGAGTTTTACTAGTATCTTGATTGTAAGAAGATCAATAAGAGATAATGTGCATACAAAGAGATTTAAACTAGGGTTGTAAGATATAGATTAAGGTTGTAAGCCATGGAGCAGATGTAAGGCAAGGGCCGATATAAGAATTATACAATAGACAAATAATATGCTATTCTATCCTAGTCTATGTACATGACAACTCAATCAAATCAAATCAGAATAATGACATAAAGGAAAAGGAAGGTTAGATGTACTTACCTTTTTGCAGATGCCATTGGTGTGTATTAACATCACCAGGTTTAGTAGCACCTTACGAGAGAGTTTATGTGGGGACCACAAGATGGATAGAGAGAAGACCTAAGTAAACTATAATTGGGGACTTCAAAGACTTAGTGAACCTTGCTGGTGCAACTCCTATTCTTGAGTGTCCTAGACCCAATGCTCCAAAGATAGTCCTCCAAGTGTAAGCAAAACTAGTTCCTAAACCTTTAAGATCTCAAGACAAGCTTGCTGAGCACAATCACAGCGATAAATGATGATGCAATGATTTAGAAATGCTCTTAGTGGATGCTAATAAATAGGCTACATGATTAATCATTACAGGTCCTCGTTGATGGCATCGACCAGTCGGCCATTGAGAAACACAACTAGACGGTATCGAACATGGTTGATACTGTTGGCTCTAGTTAATAATAAATCATGGGGCCCTAAGGAAAGGTTTGGGAGGTGAAGGAAAGACTTTGGAGCTGATGCAAAGGCAATCTGACAGAGGTATAAAGGTGCTGTAAGTGGATATGTAGGTGATTGTAAGAGGATAGTAAGGAGATGTCTAAGGAGGTAGCAAAAGGATGACTAGGAGGTATTAAGGATAGGACTCTCAAACACATCCTTGTACACAACCTTTCCTTCGAAAATCATCCATACACTATCTTTCTCACCTTTAGGTTCCCTTTCTATGCAACTTCCTCCATATTGTGGTTTAGATTGTGCTAACATTTATTAATTTGTATCTCCAATGAGCAGGCCTTCAATTCTGTGGATATTTGTGTCATATGCACTCATTCCTTTGTTGTGAAGAATTCGTTATTGAATTCTATCTCAGAATAAAGACTTCCCTCGAAAAGAGGGGGTTCCTTTAATCCTTACTGGATTCCTTGGGCTCCACTTGATTCTTTTACAGTGCCTTTCAACCCAACATGGTCAAAAAGGTCTGCACTTCATTCTTCTGGAAAGGGAAGTTTTCTAGAAATATCTATTTACTCCTTACTCATGAGTGGCGTGGAATCCATTGGTTCCAACTGAACCTTTCTTTGTTCCGAATCCGACTCCGACTCGACTCCGATTCCTACTCATGCTTCAGCTACATACGTCTCTTGATGGATTTGTAGAATTGGCTACCTATCACAACGTTTTCTTTCTTGCTTGTTCCACCAATCACATGGACCATTTGATTTTTGGTCCACTCCCTAACCGTGTTGTATTCCTCTTCTGCCTTTGTTTGGGGTCAATGGCATCAATTATTTGTCATATGACATTGGTCCTTTTCTTGACAAAACTTCTATTTGTATCATTGTAATTTATTTTTCTGTGTTTCAAGATTATGTTGGGCACAAAGATCTTATAAGATAATGTACTGCCTTGATGTCAATAAGTATTGTTGATTGGCATTCACTTTGAACTGACTTTGACTTGACTCGACGTTCTTAAAGAAAACAATGCCTAAATGTTTATTATACAAACTACAGTACTTAAGGAACAGCATTTGCAGAAATAAGTACATTACACAACACACATAGAAGAACATGAGATTAGTAATTTATTTATATCATATGGGTAGTGCTCATTACAAGTTGTTTGGTACATGGTTGACCTAATACTCGGTGCCCTTACTGCGACATACATCATTCTATTTATATGAAAAGAGAACTGAAAATTGTTGATTGAGCATAACCATTGACTGAAATGTTCGCAAGGAATCATTAATACACTACGCCAAGAAAACAGCAATCATTAAAAACTACATGTTCGGCTACGAATACATGTAATTACTAATACATTGATTACAATGACAACTCTAACATGATGGTCTCCATTGAGCTCCTTGAGTATTTAGAGAGATTTTAGGGCCTTCTTTGCACCTCTTCACCACTTTCATGGTCTCTTTCTTCTTTGATTTTTTTCCTGCCCTCAACAAGACTGCCCAAAGATCTAGACGGACTTAGATGGACATCTCTGTAATATTTTGGAAAGGGACTCCATCTCCCAGTTTTTTCCATCAACCATAGAACACTTTTACGAGCTTCAAAACCTTAGGTGACCCATCCACTTATCATGTCTAGACGTGATCATGAATATTGATTGAGGATAAATTTAAACAGGAAGAAACAATAGCTTAAATTTGAATATTTTATGATCTTTTTAACGTATTGTACTTCTGATATTATTTGTTTTTCCTTTTGCATGAACAATTGATAAAGGCTTCCAATATTTTTAACAATTTCATTGTTGATCTGATCCAGTTGGTGTGAGAAAAGCTAGAATCATAGCTGGAGAATATAGTTTGCCTATTGTTGGTGTCCACCATATGGAGGCACATGCTTTAGTTGCTCGGTTTGTGATCTTTATAAACCTGTATAATTAGAAAAACATTGCGGATTGTGATTTTTATTCTTTTTATCATTTTAGATATTAAACTACTAACTTTTGTAGTTGTGCTGATGTTTTATCTATATCTAATAAGAATTAAAATTGAGAATCCATCAAATTAATATATATTAATTCCATTGGATGTATAACATTGTTAATATTTTTGGCAGTCTTTCTTTGGATTGCTCAATCTCCCTTCTTTGGATCAGTAATAAGAGGTCTGAAATCTTGTTGGATACCCAATCCCGATAGTAAAATCATGTTTTGTGCAACACCTTAATGACTTGTGATCCAGCGATCCATGGTTTGTTTTGGCAAAACAAGTATTTATTTTCATTTGATTTTGCACCTATGGTGCTTCTACAATACGGTAGATGATGGGGTTACAATTTCATACGTGTGGCCACCGACTTTAAGTTTACTAGGAATTTTATTGACATAAAATTTATCATTTAGCCAAGTATCCATACGTACGGTTATAACATTCTCATTATTGCCTTGCTCTGTTTTTTACACAAAGCATGCATATGTAACACATTAGTATCAGAGGGGATATTAGAAATAATTAAAGGGAATATTGTAGCTTCTCCTACGCACATAAGGTACATACTACAATGAAACTCTCATACAACAGTAGAAAATGTACATTACATAATGGGTAGCACTAATTTGTTACAGATTTGAGAAAAGCAATGAGAAAACTTTGGGATGTGTTTACCTCCCAATCCAGGCTGGCCCAAAATAAACTTGCACCAAGCTAATGGTCCTATACTTCTCACAATAGTATCACCTACTCTTAAGAAGAGCTTGGACCCATTGCATGCAAATGTGGCATCCTTTGGATGTCAACGCCTTAGACTCATACACAACAACATAAAGTGGACGCTAGAAGTTGTTTTGAACCCTTGGGGCATCCGAATACAAAATAAAATAGGTGAATTCAAGATGTGTACTTCAATAGTGTCGCAAGCATGCCACTCCTCGAACATGTCAATGCAATGTCCCCTTTTCCAAGCTAGTCACTATGGAAGACCTTATGCCCATTCCTCTTCCTATGGGCATCAAGGAAGGAGCAAAGGAGGGAACTTGCCATGGTTGTAAGTGATGTACCTTCATAATTAATTATTTTATTTACTAATCATGGCATTGGAATGGTTCGACTAGGGGGAAGAAGACTTGTCAAACAAAGCAAGGAGAATTTCTATTTCTTCATTATGAGGTCGGTCTTCTTAAGTGAAGATTAAAAAGTGCATTAGGAGGTTGACCATAAGGATTGGGCCTCTAATTCATCCTTGGCGCCAAAGAAGGGGTACTTAAGGAGGATCGAATGGAGGAGTATTATCATCTTTCATCTATTTTGACATTTACTTGGAGTGGAGCTAGTGTAGCTTTTCTTCTTGCCATTGAAGGATGAAAACCCTTCCTTGGTCACCTATTGAGGATGAAACCCTTCAATAGGATCACACTTGGGGACAAAACCCCATTTGTGCATTGGTGGCTTCATACGGAGGTCACAAGTGAGCTTTAAGGAGGATTTCATATTTATTTCTTCCCTTCTAACCCTAGGCGACTTGCTTGGGTGAAGGGTTTGATATCATCTAGGCACTTTTAGACAATTTGAGTTGATATTATTGTTCTTAATATTTTATAAGGCTGGAATGTACAATTTGACTATTTTTGAGAGGTTTATGAGCTATTATTAGCCCTTGTTTGTGGCTGCCATGTTGCTGTCAATAAATTAATTGCAGCTGGGTGTAATCTCTTATTTTCTCCATTATTTTGATGTAATTTGGATGGATAAATGTTGCCGTGCTTGAAATAATTATTTAGAAGCATTTTTAGCTGTTATTGCATGGTTGTATGATGAATTGAAGTGCCTATACAGTTCGCTGCCCTAAAGGACTGTTTATTGATTATTTTAATAAGGTTGAAGCATATTTTCAGTCATTTTCAGATTGATGCTTGTTGGTTGATGGTGTATTTTCAGATTTGATTCATTTGGGGTTGTGGCCAAACCCTTATTTTCAGTTTTTGCCCTAGAAAGGGACATTATAGTCAACATGCCTCTTGACCTCCATGTCACTATATAGCCGATTTGGATGACAATGAGCCCATTGAACTTCAAAATAGATGCAATACATCTGGTCTAATCCGAACCATCACTAATTGGCTCCCACTTCACCACTACTTGGGAGCTCTCCAACCCAGCCGACCTGCTTTAGAGGCCAAAATACAAAATAAAAACATAAATATTAATGAAAGAAATCTGAAATGCGATCCAAGGACTTCTGTTGTTCATCTTCTTCTTGCCCACGGGAAGAAGAATGGGTAAGAAGCCTTCAATTTGGATTAATACGAAAAAGGGGACATTACAAATGTTTTTTACTTAATGAAGCATACATAAAATTGTAACTGTATAAACTTCAAAAAACATATATTCAAATACCTTCATGGCCACTATCAGGGCGCTGCGGTCTATTCGCCATGATCTAGGACATTCTTGTTTTGTATAGCAGATCAATAAACCTGGTCTGAACCCATGTCTTGTTGACCATGTTTTGCTATTTAAAAATGCTAATTATTTGTTCTACTGTAGCCTTGGTTGACATAATCCGAGCATATATTTTTTGAGCCTGGCATGAGCGCTTTTCAAACTTTTCATTTGTAATGATTTTTTTCTAAGCCTCTATGGTATGTTGGCCATTGATAATATAGAAGTTAATACTTGCATCCATCACAACATTACGGAACTCTAGCTCTATCATTTCACCCATTACTTTTTAAAAAGGCAGCAATATTGTGTCCTATGAAGAGGCACATGATTGGTAAGCATCAATTGAACCAGATCGTCCACACTGGATTTATATAGAGGCCGATACTAGTATTTGGATGATGCTAGCTGGCATCTTTTAACTTTAATACTAAATCTCTCTTCCTTGAACAAATACAATTTAATCTCTTCGAGAGGTCAAAAACTCACATTATTTAAAATCTTTTTCAGCCTGCTTCAATAGTGTCTTCTCCTTGTAAATTCCTTAATTTCATTAAACTTCAATAACAAAGTTTCTATTTCTATTCTTGCTAATAAGTGCTTCCTCATAATAGTAAACATTTTTGCATTAACAATTTTTTTCCTAAACTCCTTATCGATATTGTAACGATGTCCCACAAAAGAGGTGAATGCATACTTTGGTACAATTTTTGAGAACAATTGTCATGCCACTCTGAATGCTTTGGTTGTTCTCCACCCTTATTTGGTTTCCATCCTCAAATGGTTCCAATTTTCAACTAGAAGAATAACATGAATCCCTTTGATCTTTAATTGAATTAGCCATGCCATTGTTTTTTATACAATGAAACTTCAAGTTGCATTTGGATAATCTAGCACGAGTTTTTTGTGGTGTATATGCTTAACTTGAACAATCAATAAATCGGTTCAAAGAGCATTGCATGCTCAATACCATTCCAATTGCATGATTTACATCATTTATGGAATGAAACAACCAAAGATCATTATAAATAGTTTTCGGTCATGAAATCTCAATGAACTACTCCTCATCCCTTTTTCCTAGTCAATGGCTCCTTTGATAAATGGGATTGCCTTGTCATGGGTTCACCCCACCATCGACATTGGTTCCTACGATTAAAAAAGTCAAGAAACATATATTGATATAATTATTGTACAAAGATGATATTGCTTGATACTTTCTTCAACATAATTTCCTAGTATGAATGCCTTTGTTAGAATGAGTGACCTCCCGTTTGTGGTATCTATTTCTGAGTTTGGAGGTCTCAATTACAATGCGAGCTGAACAATGTCTTGATATTTATTTTCTATAATATTAAGGGCTTTTCTATGATAAACATGTATTATTATGATATTTATTTATCTCTTGTTTAGAATGGGCGATCATCTGTTATCAATTGCATACTTCAATACTTTTCATTTCTATAAAAATACTATGGGAAAGGAAATTGTTTTAGATATTTATGTTTACGCTATTAATATTAGTCTTATAAAAACACTCACATCATTCTCGCACCAACGTCTTGATCTTTTGAATAGGATGTTACTTGCTCTACACCCTAACAAATCAAACAAAGTTTAACATTGCGGCTGTATTTTATATGCATGGATACCGATACAAAGTTCACATTGAATCTTACATCAGTTGTCTCAATGGCATTTTGGTATCTTCTAACATAAAGAAAATAATTTGTAGGACATACATTTGCGAATAAGTGTAGCAAAATATGAAGAGGCATAACATACACTCTTCTAAAGGTACAAATGGTGTTAGTGTTGTTCTTGATGAATGGGCGGCCACCCCGTTCATAATACACACTCTCACACTATACAATATATCATATGTAGTGCCTGACATAAAAAACATTTAGGTACTCATGCATTTGTGAATATACGTAGCAAGATATGCACGGGGAACATCCACGCTTGAGAATATGGAAATTGCAGCAGACACAACACACAAAGGGTTCGCATCTTGTTCTCCACGAATGGGCCACCACACATCTTGCAAGAAATACATTTGCGACCATGTGCAACAGAGTGTGCAAAGGGATAACATTGAATCTTTTAAAGGTGAAAAGGGTGTTAGTCATGTTCTCTACGAATGGATGACTGCTCCTTCTATAATACACACTTTGACACTATAAAATATATCATACATAGTGCACATCATAAAAAAACATCTAGGTACACACACATTTGTGAATATACGCCTAATAGGATTTGCACATGGAGAACATCTACTCTTGAGAAAGTGGAAACTATGGTTGATCCAACACAGGATTTTCGAAAAGCTATCTTTGGAAAGTCTTGAAAATCCATTTTTAGTAGTTTTTTAACAACTTTTAGTATTTTGTAATTTTGAGGGTCTCCAGGCGTTTACGGAGTTTGGACGATAGTGGCAATGAAACAAAGTGTAGTTGCATTGGACCGCCTTGCCAAGTTCGTTCCGTGCTCTTTCTGTCGGGTCTCTTGTTCGCAAAATGGGTCAACGGGCTAGGAGATATGACCCTAACAAGGGGCACTAAATAAAATAATAATAATATGATGATAGATTTGGATTTTTCCACTTCTATCTTTTCGAATCCATTCCTAAGGTGGATACAAATGGTCTCCATGTAGGATGACCTTTTGGTTCCCATCCTGGAACCCTTCATATTCTATTTTTAGTTCTTTTCATATTCTCCTTGTATAGCTATAAAATAGTTTGTTTTGAATAAAGAGATAGATCTCTGGGCATACATCTCTCTTATGGAGTTTGCCAATTTGTATACATTTGGAATTGCAATAAAATTAGTCGTGTTTATAGCTCTTTCATTGTAAATTGATTGTTATAGCACATTAAACACCATCGTTAGTGTGTTGTCCATCGGGTTGCACCTTAACTGGATTAGTGGTATTAGAGCTAGGTTCTTTCCACTCTTGCATGTCAGAATGCATGAGGTCAGAATACCAGAAGCACGGTGTCCAGACCCGCGATCCTTCAGATTACCTTTCTTGTTGCTTCCAACGACCTCAAACAACACAAGAGGAAATGGGAGATCCCTTTAAAGAAATGCTTGATGAAGCTCTTGAGAAGCAAAGGAGGGAGATGATGGCACAATTCACTGATGTCCTCTTCTCCAAGCTAGTTCCTCGGAAGATCTTTGGCCCATTCCCTTCCCGTAGGCCCAACTAAACAAGGAGGGAAGTCATTAATGTCATAATTATAAGTTGCTAATTATATCCACGTATTAAATTCTAGGCAACTTTCCAATTGTGACATTATAAAATAAAGTTGGTGGGGAATGCCTAGTGCCAACTTAGAAAGACAAAAAGAAAAAATATATATTAAAAATAAAAAGAATGTGATTCCCCCAAAGGTGGTCGGTCCTCATTGGGGAATGTTTTTGGATTGTGGCGCCACTTTTCATTATAGAAGGGGTTGTTTGAGGTGGAGGAAGACACACTTCATCATTTGATAATTTTCTTTCTTGGAGTTGGAGCACTCTTGATCTTTCTTTGTCTCCATAGAGGACAAAAATCTCTTGGAAGACCTATTGAGGAAGAAACCCTCAACAATGGCTAGTTTGAGGATGATAAACCTTAAACTTGTAAAAAGGTGATCTTACACGGAGATTACTATAATATTCCTTTTAGGGATGAAACTGAAAAACAAAGAAATAACACCAATTCCAATTGAGAGTAATCTGATTTTTTCAACTGCCAACCAAAGAATATTATAAACCCTAGCAGCGAACTATATTTGCACTTTTAGGGCATCAAACACCCTCCAAACAAGCTGAAAATGGATGTATAAATTCTCCTAAATATTATACTCAACCAATGGAATAAACACCAAGCAAAAGTACTCCAAAATATATGCAAATTATGAAGTTCTATACAGCTGTAATTAAATTAATGACAACAGAATTACAACTCACAATAATGGCTGGAAATGGAAGTCGAAGCCCTCAAAAATATCAAAGTGTGAAATCAGCCTCTAAAATTATGAGGAATATGGATATCAACTCCAAATGAAGAAATGTGCCCTAGATGGCACCCAACTCCTCCTCCAAGCAAGTCGCTACCCTAGGAGAGGGCCTAAAATTGGTGCTCAAACCCTAGCAGCTCTTCTCCAATCAAACCCTAGCTGAAAATCTGCAACATCAATCTCCTTGAAGCACTTGGAAACAACCAATTGAAGAGTTTTCATTCTTCAATCAAGCAAGGAAGGGTTTCATCCTCCTTGTTCTAGCCACACCAAAGGATTTTCGCCCCTTAGTGGAAGGAATTGAGCAAAACCATGTAAAGTATATTTTTGACAAGATGATGATGCCCAAATGAGCCAAGCGAACCCTCTTTTATACCCCTTTGTGGTGCCAAAACCAATTTGGAAGCCTCCAACTAAGACCGACCTCATAAGGATGCTTTTCTTTTATTTTCACTTTGGCCTTTCATCTTCTTAACCCAACTTGACTCATGTAGAAAACTATGAAAGAAGAATGCAAATGCTCATGAAAATAACTGAAAAATATGACAATCACTTCCCTTGTTTATTTTCTTCTTGCATGGGAAGTGGAATGGCCTCAAAGTCTCCAAAACAAACTAGCTTGGAAAAGGGGACATTACAATTATAGTGTGCTAAAATTAGTTTCAGTCATTTCCGACCCTTCCCAAGGGTGGCGATCTGCCCTAAGGTGAAGTTCATGGTGTTCTAGGGCATGGTGGTATCAAATTCTTGCACCATTATGTTCTCCATATTTTTAGGAGCCAAATCTTCTATTTACTTGTGTTTGGGCTATGAAACGCTTAGTTCCGGTCATATTCGTAAAGGTTTTAACTGCTGTTAATTAAATCCAGCTATTATTAAAATCATAGTTACTGATTCGGCCGGATTTGTATGAAATCCGGTTCGAACCATATTTTTGGAAAGGGTCCGGGATGATGTAGCAAGTAAAAACTTGCATGTGCCATAACTTTCATTCGTGGCTCCATTTCGGTGTCGTCTTCTCTAAAAGTATATATTTTCTCGAGCTCTACGCATTGATGGCAATATTTTTCTTATTTTCATAAAATCCATTTTTGTACCTTTTGGACCAAGCAACTTCTTGCGATCTTTTGAAAGAATCATTATGATGATGATGATTATGGTAGATGGATGCTTTTTTGTATGATTTGTCTATATATAATGATATAAGTATACAATAATATAAATTTATAATAATATAAGTATATATATTCGAACCGTATTTTTCCGTATTTTTCGGATTTTTTCGAGAACGCCGAATTTTCGGAATTTTTGCCCTTCCGAATTTAATTGGATTTCGAACACAGTAACTATGATTAAAATTGCAAAAAGATATATTTCGGTGCTTTTCTCTTGCAATCATTTCCAACTTGAAGAATAATATTTTGAAGGGTTTTTACATTATTTCCAGCAAGTTTGTGGCTGATTGCTATCATAACAAAAATATGTTTCTGACTTGCTGCTAGGGTTTGAGAATTTAATTTCAGCTTACTATTTGGATTTGTGCAAGTTCCTTAGTGTTCAATATCATGTCCCCCTTTTCAAATTAATCTATTTAGAAGACTTCTAGCTTATTCCACTTCCCATGGGTTAGAAGAAGGTGAACAAGGGAAGTATTTGTTGATGTTTTTAGTCCTTTTCTGTGAGCATTTACATTTTCTTTTAGTGTTTTCTTTTATGAGGTAGGTCGGCGGGTTGGAGGAACTAAAAGGCAAATTAAAAGATAAAGCAAAGCTTCTTATTGAGGTCACCATGGGGAAACTCCCTCACGGGGTTTTGGCGCCACCTTAAGGATATAAAAGGGGTCACTTAGGCTCATTTTGGGCATGCTTCTTTATTATAATTTTATTCTACTTGGTTTTGGGGCTGATTGCTCTATTCCATTCCACTAGAGGGCGAAAATCCTTTGGTGTGGCAAGCAAGGAAGACGAAACCCTTCCTTGTTCAAGGTTGGAGAACGAAAACTCTCCAATTGGTGGTTCCAAGGGCTTTAAAGAAGGTTATCTTGCTGGTTGACAGCTAGGGCTTGAAGAAGAAAGAGATATCAAGGTCTTCTACATCAATTTGGCACCCTCTCCTAGGGTGGCAACTTGGGTGGAGAAGGGTTTGAGTGCCTTCTAAGGCACCAATTGACATTTTGTGTTGATATTCAGATTCCTCCTAATTTATAAGGCTGATTTCTTACTTCATTGGTATTTTTTGGGGTTTGAAAACATCATTTTCAGCCCTTATTGTGAGTTGTACTTCTGCTGGTTATTTAATTAATTCCAGTTGTGGTTTATCACTTGTTTCTCCTTTATTTATGAAGTATATTGGCTGGAATAATATCTTCATGATTGGTTAAAATATTTGGAATCATTCTTTGTCATTTTCAGCTTCTTGTTGCATGAGAATTGGTGCCCTTAAGTGTCATTATAGTTTGCTGCCCTAGAGGGTTTATTTACTAATTTTCAGCTGGTTTTGATGCCCTAAGGAGTGATTTCAGTTCGCTACTAGGTTTTGGTGATTGCTGTTCCAAAAATATGATTTTTGCATTTGGGTTTAGAAAAACCCTTATTTTCAGATTCAGCCCTAGAAAGGGACATTACATTCAGATTTACACCAAAAGGGACATTACAACCGGCCCCACCTCCGCAACTAGACCCACATCAAGCAGAACCTTCTGAGGCCCGACAACATTTAAGATACAAGTAAAATTTGACATTCTCGTTGTTTCAAGGAAAAATTGATGCTAATGAATTGGATAAATGGCTTGACCAACTAGAATCGTATTTCTATTTGATAATTTTTCGATGTTGAGAATATAAAGTTTGCACTTCTAAAAGCATCTCTTCATGTCAAAAATGGTGGGAATCATACTCCTACAAGAGGATGATAATGATTATGTAATGGCGATACGAAACCTCTAGAAACATGGGATGGTTTTGTAGAGGCCATAAGAGAAGAATATTATCTAGTGAAGACCTACAAGGACCAGTTTAAGAAACTGCACTAGTCATGCAAGGTTGTGATTAGACACTGCAAGACTACACCAATGAGTTTCATACCCTATCAACAGAAGTGGATGCACGGGACATTAAGAAGCATCCAGTTCTCAAATACTGCAGCGTGTTGCGATATTACATCCAGGAAGAGATGGATTTTGCAGACATCAATACTCTTGGGAAGCCTACCGATATGCAGTCAAGATTGAAGAAAGGTCCAAATGTTAGGGGAAATAGAGATACTTCATATTCCAAGAAAGGGAAAACTAACACCAAGTAACAAGGGATGCACCACCACAAAAATAGGAAAAGTAACAGCATGGAAAGAAAATCCACGAATGGACACAAGGATGTGGTGTGAAAAGCACAAGAGCAAGTATCATGACAAGGATTGTTGAGCTATAAATGAAACTCTGCTAATAGAGTCGTGGGAGTTAGATGTAGGAGAAACCTCCATAGAGAACCAAGGTACACATGAAGAAGAAGAGCCGATTGTGGACTAAGATCCATTTACCATCGTTGCCACCACACGTATAGTATCCCCACGAAAAGAGGGTCCAAAGCGTCTATTCCACTCGCAAATGTGGGTAAATGGTATGACGCTTCACTTTATTCTAGATAGTGGTAGTCAAAATAATCTGATATTTGCAAAAATAGTAAAGAGGCTAAACCCAAGAACAACTCCTCACCGCAGCCATACTCTTTCGGTTGGGTCGGTCAAGGAAGAGACATCTATGTGAATCGACAGTGTCGCTTGCCCTATTCAATCAATGTAATGTACCTTTTAGGAGGGCTCAGGAAATGACCAAAAGCTGAGATGTAACTTAAAAATCAGATTATGGAGCTGTTGTTAGATGGCTGATATAACCCTGCAAATCTGCAAATTAGACCCTTCCTAGGGCAGCGACTTCCTTAGAGGAGTTAAACCCCTCAAAGGTGGGTCAAACCTTGCTAATGCCCTTCAAATCTTATGCCAAAATTATTAGGAAACCCTCAACAAACACAATCAGCTGTTAGAAATCAGATTTGAGCTTGAAAATAATTAATTATGGAACCCTCAACTTCACGAAACTCAAGATCTTGAGAGGAGAACAAGATAATAAATTCAGATTTTCCAAATTATCATCACACATACCAAATAATCACTCCCAAGTGGGTCGCTCCACTCCAAATAAATAGATCATTGAACCAAAGAGATAAATCATGCAAGAAAATGATAATTTATTGCCTTTCAAACCAGCTTGCATACATAAAACCTTATGGAAGGGTTTTCATCCTCCACAAGTCCTCAACCAAGGGTTTTGTCCTTGGGAAAGGTCCTCAATCAAGGGGTTTCGTCCTTGAGAAAGGTAGATAAGGTGCTTCACAAGCAAACCTTAACCAAAATATGAATATTCACCAAAACATAATTCAATAATGCCAAGCGACCTCCTTATATAACCACAAGGAGTGCTTTACAATATAAAAATGATGGCTGACCCCTTAAGGTAAGTGCTTTTAAATATTCAAATGGTATTTGGAGCCTACATGCTCATAATACCTTTATTTCCTAACTACTTAAGTCTTTCTATTGGAGCACTAGGCTTCCCAATAGGATACATGATAATAAATAAAACAACTACCTAAACAACAATTAAAATATATTTTAGATCTTCCCTTTGCTTTCCTCCTTGGACCCATGAGGAGAAGATTGGGTTAAAATATTCGAAAATCAGCCTTAAAAAGGGACGTGACAATCAAACTATTCAAAGATGTGGTGGTATGTGATGTCGCACCATTGGATGTCTATGTTGTACTTCTTGGAAAACCATACATGTGGGATCATCAGGGTGTGTACGAGGTTAGGCCTAGACGCGCCATCATTACTCTAGGTCATAAGCACTACCTCATCCCAGAGGTAGCCCCTATTAAATCACTGGCCCTGATTAGTGCAAAGTAGTGTTAGAAATTGATTGATCAAACTAGGACCTTTGTCCTACTCATGATTTGACTGGAGGACAAGAAAAAGGTTGTAGTGACCACATCAACGATCCCACCAAGCCAAACTATGCAGCAGAAGTAGATGGATCAGATGATTTATGAATACGCAGATCTATTCATACCACCAACCAGTGTACCTTTGCATTGTCAGGTAAAGCATACAATCGACTTGCTCCATGGAACACCACTGTCAAATGGGCCCCTATACAAACGCTCGGTGCACTTGAGAATGAAGAGATCAAATGTCATATTCGGGAGCTCATTCAAATGCTTCACGGGGCTATAAACAAGCTCCTATAGTTGATCAACTTTCTCCTCGCTGCTTGGAATAGGGTCCTATACAATCATCCCAAAAACAATAATGAAACATTCATTTTAAGTCTCTGAATCCTGAATGTTTCAATCATATCTTGTATTCATCCTTCCTCGAGTTTATTACATCATGTTTTGCCTCCCATGCACATATCTTTGTATCATCTCATGGAATGCTTCTTACTATAGTATTAAGAAAACCACCTTCCTACAAACAAGCAACAACCCCTATCTTTGACTCAACAAGAGTCCATACTTTGAACATGACTAAAACTCACCTAAACCAACCTAGGAGTATGGATAAGAACTATCCTTTCATCTTTTTATGGCCTACATGGCCTTATTTACACAATTTGACCCTTATATGCTCTAATAGGCCTTATTTAGGCTACATACAACTTTTGCACAATTTGAACATTTGACCTACATCATTTGGAGGGAAAATGATGTCCTACATCCCTAAAACATCCTTGACTCCAATTACACATGACAATCTCCATTACATCCTAATGATGCACCTGCATCATTCTACCCTTGAGAGGAAAAATTGAGCTTCTAGCTCAAATGATGCTTATTGAACACCTCCTTTGGCTTCTTTCTTGCTTGTCCAGTTGTGGGTGTCTTCTTCAAGCTTGCATATGCTCCTTTTATTCATGCTTAGGGTCTGCTTGCTCTTGTCTTTATTCACCTTGTATGTCTTTGTCTCATTTCCCATAGTTCTCTTGTCACATAGGTTCTTACTTGACTGAGTGCCATCTAGATTGCATGATTTAATCCCTCCTTTGACTGTCTTGACTGTACTTGGTCTGATTTTGCTTAGGAACTGAACTTCTTTTATCTTCACTTTTCTTCCTCTAGTTTGTTTTGTACCCTTGTGCCAACTCAACTTTCTTGCCTTCTTAACCTTCCTAACTCAAATACATGCTTGCACAGCCCACTCATGTAGGTGAGTGTATTCTTGAGCTCCACATTTGTGCTTTACCTTAGCTTTCCATTTCTTCATTTGCAACTGGACTCCTATTAGGGACTGTATAGAGTGTTGTTTCTTGTTGAAAGGTATTCCTTTACCTTGGGTTCTAACTTCAACTCCATGTTCCAACCCTTCCTTGGAATCATGTTCTATTCCCACCTTTTGACTTCGCCTCCTCTGCATGTTGCTTTCAATTCACAGCCCTATGTTGTTTGCACACCTCACAACTCTGGTCCCACTCAAATCTTCTTGCCAAGGACTCAATAGCTCCAAATACTGTCCACTGTAATCTGAAACTTTTGAATTGCTTTCCATTCCATACCTGAGTTCTCTTTCTATAGTAGTTTGGTTTCTAATTAGCTGTCTTTGAATGACTACTTGTGCATAGTCTGTACTTACTAGTTCTAAGACTGATTCAGTCTTCTCCACCTTGATCATGAACTTCTTAGTGTGTTTCTTCATCAATTCTTTGTTCATATTTTGCTTGCAATAGTCTCCACATACCGAGGCTGAGAAATTTGAGCATGTTCCTTCATAACTTCCAACTGATCTCTACTCTCTGACATGATGGATGCATTCATTAAGACTAAAACCATGATGAGATAACTCCACTTGTTGCTTGCTTGACTGTAAATGATGTATCAACCCCACCATCATGTTGATCTCTATCCAAAATTCAGAAATCACTAGTCTTCCAAAGGTGCTGTCTGCTGTCCAGCCCACTAATCCTTGTTTATTTTTAGCTCCTCTGTTTCCTTCTTCTTGGCCACTTGCTTCTTCTTGAGCTGCCTCAACCTTTGTTTGTTCTTGACTCCTCTTCTCTATCATGCCTTCTTTGTCTTGCTCTTTGCACATGTAGACACCTAAATTCTGCTTTTGCAATCTTATTGCCAAAACGCATGTAAATCACTCTCATTCTTGCCAATTCCGTTATAATTAGTGCTCTTTGCTAATTAACTAACATTTCTTACCACTTTAGCCAATTAACACCACGTTGTTGATTGCGTAACCCCTTTCGCATTCAGGATGCCACTTTACGGCGAATCGTAAGTCAAAATCCTCTTCAAAACAAACAATTGGCGTTTATTAGCTAATTAAGCCTATTTTGCCCTTGTTTTGGTCAATATACCCTAGTATTGACTCAAATCCCTCTTCCAACCATTCAAAATCACCCCATTCACCTCTACAATGTCTCAACAAGCTTTAAAAGCTTATCCTAGCCCCCTAGTTAACCCTAAGCGGTTGATTAGGGCTTCACACCTCTTAATCACTTGGTAATTCACTAATTGTGATTAGCAAGGCCTAATCATGATTAACAATTCTAATCTAATTTGGGGATTTTAGTCCCACATGCACCAAAATGCAAGTTTCTCCCAAAAGGAAAACTATAAAAAGGTGCACCTCATTCCTTTATACTTTACACCATGCTTTGATTTGCATCTCATATAACAAATATGATATATTGCCAAGTTCAATCCTTGCTTAAAGCCTTCAATGGGGTTAGTAGGTGGATATCCAAAATGACCAAGTAGTCATTGGGAGAGGCCATTTCACCTTGTTTGGAGTAGCAACCATAACCATTTGATTGCCCTCTTAGGTCTATTTAGGCCCATGTTAGGTAATTCAAGCATATTAGTAGGCATGTTTAGTTAGATTTTGTATTATTTTCATACTAGTTAGACATTCTTTTAAGCTTCTATCTTAATGTTACATTCCTAGACTTAGAACCCTTGGCTAGATGGATGGCAATGGTGTTAGCTCTCCTTGTTTAGTCATGCAATTTGATTTGTAGAAGTTTAGGGTGTCATCAGCACACAATCATTGTTTTCTCTTCTTCTTGCTTGATGATGGGCTGACTGTACTCACCTTCCTTCCATGCCTGCTTGACCTCCTGTGGATGTACTTCTTTGTCCTTATATGCCTTCAAAGGCATTCCTTTACTCCCTTGGTCACAATCCTGCTTAAACTCTTTGGTTTGCATAGTAGTCATTATCTTTTTGGCCTGGTCTTCTTCATAGACCTCCTTCATGAACTCTTCATGTTCACTTGACTGTCCTTCACCTGCATGCTGGTCTTTCATGGGCTCAAACATCTCCTCTAGCCTCTGTAACTCTTCTCTCAAGATGAGAGTATCCACTCCTTCCTCTTCATCATACCTAGGACCAAGTTGGTCTTCTTGCCTTGCAATGGCATCACCTTCATCACTTCTTGTACCTGCATTTTCACCAAAACTCAACCTTTTATGAGTTGTACCTGCATACAAACATGCCCACACAATGTTAGTTAGAAAGCTGAATGGTCTCTTGAACTTCATCCCTACTTCTTTCATGGCTTCTTCCATTGTTTTGTCTCCATTCAAGAAACTTAATGCTCTTCCAAGGTGGTATTTCTGATCCACCATCTCTTTGCCTTTTCCATAACCTCTCTCTACTGTCATCTTCTTCATGTGACTAGCTTCTTGGTCACCAAACACCTTTCTTGGTGCTTCTCTTCTCATCCACAACTCATCACAAGGAGACACTTCCTTTATTGCCTTTATCTCCTTAACCTGCTGCATTGTTTCATGCAAATACTTCCTCATGGTCATTAACATGACACTTCCTCTTTCATCACCTGCTTCACCCTTCAATGGTATGAGACTATGCTCAACTCCACCCTTATAGAATTTGTAAACATTTGTTTTTCCATCATGCTTGGCTTGCTGTCAAACTGCCAAGGTCTACCTAAGAGCAAATGACAAACATCTATAGGTAGAACATCACATAACACTGTATCTCTATATGATCCAATTTGAAAATCAACTATACTTTGCTCACTTACCAAGATATTATGACTCTGCTGCACCCATGAAATGTAGTAAGGCTTTGGATGTGGAAGTCTTCTCAATCCCAGCTTCTTCACCATGTACTCGAACCACATTGTCAGTACTTCCTCCATCTATGATGACATCACATACCTTGCCTCCAGACTTGCATCTAGTCCTGAACAAGTTCCTTCTCTGGCTCATGTCGTGTCTTGTCTTCTTAAATCTGTCTTCTTACCTCTTGGCTTCTCCAAGACTCTCTTCATCAAAAGAGATTCACTCTTCATTTTCTCATTCCCTTTATATGACTGACCTGATCTGATTACCTGCCCCTTTTCAGTTCTTTTAGGGAATTTTACCTCATTACAACTTGCATTTACATTTCTAGCATTTACACCACTATCTCTATTTGCATTCACATTACTAAACACAAGCATACCTTCTTGAATTTGTCCAGAAGACTTGCATTCTTCCCTTGAATGGCTTGTAGACTCTTCCTTGCTGCTGCACTCTAACATTGGCATTCTCTCTTTGACAAGATGCTCCAAAACATTCATTCTCTCCTCCATTTGTGCCTTCATCTGCTGAAACTGTCCCATCATCTCTCTTAGCAAGCTTTCCTGCTTGTTTTGCATCCTTGAGTGCAATTGTGCCATTATTATTCTAATGTCCTTTATAGCCTTTAAATCAGGCTCTGATACCAAAATGTTGCAAGGGTATTCTTTATTTTGACCTTGTTTATGTGTATGTTACTATTACCTTCATCTGTTGTATGACTCACTCCCTTCCCTACCCTTTCTCTGAGGATCCAACTAACTTAGATAAGATATATTCACAAAGGACATGTGATATGCATTATTCTATATAGACTTGTTCTTAGCAAATTGTGAAGAAGAACATGTAATTTATACCCTTACCTGACTTAGCAACTCCCTGCTTCTTATTACAGTCAACATAGACTGAGATTCTCTCAAGTTTGTGCCATGATAAACATTACACCTTATCCTAGCCTTATTTTTGATCCTCTTTACTAAGCACTATGCTTCATTCATTATTCTCCACTAAGCAAACTCAATATATATGTGAGTCAACATAAGACCACTATAAAAATCATACAGAAAATGTAGTAGCCGCAATGCAAACCATTATGACTTTGGTCTTGAATGAGAGTGATGATACTTCACAACATTTGTTATCCTTACTAATGGCTGGTTTTGAATAGGAAGCCTCACTAGTTACTCATACACTAGCTAAAAATGTTATTGCTCAATGTTCAAAGAAGTTGAAGCCATATGTGACAGTTGAAGGACATGGAGAGGTGTTGCTAGATGAAGAACCAAAAAAAGTTTTAGATGCAGCAGAATCTCCAAAGAAAGAGGAAGAAATCATGGAGCATGAGCCAAGGAAAGAAGAAAAATTTGATTTGCAAGATTGTGGAGAGAATTTGGTGGTTGAAGCCAAATCTCCGGTTGATAATGATGATGTTCAGCTTGCTGAAATTTTCCGAACAACAATCAATAAGAAGCAAATTGATGGTGTTCTTGACTTCAGCGAGAACCATGAAGATGTTCCATACATGTGTCAACAAAATATGGGAGTCAAGTCGGAAAGATCTTCACTTGCTGAAGAAGCAAAGGCAAAGGAGGGTGAGCTCCTTGTGGGCAGCCCAAGGTATGATAGTGATGACCATATTTTTGATTTGTTGTTTCCTCCTATGTCGCTGCCATATTTTTGTCATCATGGAAAATATTTTAAGAAGCATGTTAGGTCCAAAGAGACAACTTGCAGCTATGGGCATGTTGCTTCTTCTATTCAAGGCCAAGATTGCCTTGGCATGGGTGCCATTTCTTGCACTTGCAGTTCGAATGGAAGAAAAATTATGAGAATGCATATAAAGTTTGTTGTACATTCGAACCTTATTGTGAAGGATGAGATGCTACAAAATGGCTTCATCATCCCTTGCACCAAGAGGATCCAACAACTCAAGCTCACCTTGGGAAGGCACATGGTAAGTAATGATTTCTATGTTGTCGGTATTGGAGATACGGATTTGGTACTTGAAATACAATGGTTGCATTCCTTGGGTGAATTTAACCAAAACTACTGATCTATGAAGTTAAGATTCAAGCTTGATGGCCAAGAGGTTGTGCTTCAAGGCATGACAAATAAAGCTCCTCAAGCTGCTACAACAAAAAAATGGAAAGAATTTCCGCAAAAAGGAAAGACATATGGGCAACACATGGTAAGAAAAACTCCCCACTTTCAGTTTTAAAACAACAGTCACTTCATAGGAATTTTCAGCTCCTAATCAATGCACATGCTCTTAGAAGAAGCCTTCTGATAAAAGTAGATGTTGAGTTCATGAAATCAACATTTGGAAGTGAGCAAGATGGATGTTATCTTGTTGTCCAAAGCATTATAACTCAGCATGACAATGATGGTATGATTGTTTGTAGTAGGAGCATTGATTTATGGGTTTTGAAGCATGCCATCATAAGTTGGATTCCAGTCACTATCATCTCGATTTTGAGGAAGGAAATGCATGGTTACAGTTGTGTTTGGGGCAGCATGATTGAATTTTTGGAAATCCATCCCTTGAATGAAGATTGGGAGGTGGTTGCAAGCAATGAAAGAGAACTTGCCATCATGTCTATGAGGCATGAAGGAGGGATGTTGAAAACTCTTGTTTTCTTTAATGTGTTTGTTCTATGTGCAAGCCTAGGAATGGAGAAGAAAGAAGGAAGAGAAGCTGAATTTGTTATCAGCCCAAGCAAGTAATAATGAATATGAGATTGCAGCGGAAGATGAAGAGATGTCTCCACAAGCCCAAGAAGTACACCGAAAAGAAGTTGATATGGCAACCAAGGTAAAAAGTTGCTTGACGCAATTGGGGCAACAATGAGAGTGATTGTTGGTATCGTTGCCATCACCTTCACCAGCCACTTGATTATTGATTTTGCTCTCATGCAAAGGAGTTTAAAAGTTCCTTCAAACACGGGAAGGAGTTCTTTTCGATTGGTGATGGTTAATATGGGATTTTCAGTGCTTGCATGGCTGTTCCCAACCCCTACATTGCCTAAGTTGATTTTTGCAAGAAAATTCCACTTTGGTATTTGTTGTACCTTTTTCATGTTGTTGGGCATGAAAATAACAGGTATAGGACTGCTGTTCCCAGCTAAGGACAGCTGTAAGTTTGCACAAATTAAGGAAAAATCCTTGATGAAAAAGGTTGGAAAGAAGGTTTAGTTGAAGACAATTTTTATGACAACCACCAAGGTACTTGGGTGGAAACCCAAGTGTGTTGTGGCCGCTGTAACTCACTTCCAGCCCATCTACAAGCTGATTTTTATCAGATATTAAAAGGAACAGCCCGCAAAATCATTGGTAGTCACCACATTATTTCAATTGCGTTCATATATGGCGATACAAGATGTCCTCCCACCATTGATGCCAAGGTTAGAATGAAGAGCAAGGATGATGCAGAGGACAAGAAGAAACTATAACATTTAAGTCTTTCACCTTCTTTCTTGTGAAAACTGTCGAAAGGGCTTGTAGGCCTGCCTACTCTCAAAAATCAATGTTGGAAGATAAATACAAGTTTTCTAAACAAACCAAAAGACTTCTCTGACACCCTTTATGGTGTTTGTCCTCATTCAAAAGTTGTAGGCTCTTAACCAAACCCTAACCCCTTTGTTCTCTACTTGACACAGTCTTCTAGGCTTGATTAGCCCAATTCAAGAGCAAGTCTTATAGCTCAGAGAAATCTATAAGGAGTTACCGAATTCTAGAAGTTATTCCAGTGCCCTTTTCCCTCTAGCTGCTTCATACAAATTTTGAGGTCCTACTTCACAGTTTTGGCCCTTCTAATCACTATTTGTAGTTTGGCAATTAGCCCTCCATTAGCACCTACAGGCCTGCTCTTGGACTGTCAAGATTTTTGGCTTTTCTGAGCAAAATCAAACAATGAAATATTGAAAATCTGTTAGACGAAAGTTCCTCAGTGCTTCCTTGAAAGTTTCAAGTCTGGATTTTAAGTTCAGATCCTCCAAAATCTGTTTTTGTTAAAACCCTAGTTGGGGTTTTGAAACTGCCCGAGACACTCTAAAAGCTATAAAATGCAAAATAATCAAATTAGATGCTTCAAACATCCCTTGGAGATCTGTTTTGACCTACTCAACCTTCTTGTCCTGACAAAAGCTCAAAGGTTTCAAGAAACTCCAAAAATTCAATTAAAGACTCTCTTATTTAAGCGAGGAAATCAGAGTTCTTGTATCCTCAAGAGAAGGTTTAGAAGAAAACAGAGCATATGCTCACAAAATCTCCCCAAACCCTTCTAGGTAGAGCTTTTACATCCTTCAACATGTGCTCAAACTAACAAATTCACTCCAACAGTCCCAAGACTTCATACTCCATACAATCTCAGTCAATTTGAAAGAGTGCAATAACAAAGTGCTTAGCAAGCCAATGAACAAAAATGTCAAAAACAGAGTTTGTATACCTCAAGGGCCTTCAAAACTTCTTACAACAGAGCTTCCACCATCTACTACAGATGTTTAAATGCAACATACACACTCATTCTCAGAACAAATATGCATTTCACAAGATTTGCACTAGAAAATCAGTCAAGAACAGTTTGATTATATCCAAAACAGAGTTAGGCTCCTTGTGCTTTCATTTCTCTACCTGCACACATCTTCTCCCTCGTTAAAAACCATCTATAACTAACTCCCCTCGAGTTCCTTCTTCCCTTTTTTCATATTTTCTAAAAACCTAACTGTTTTTCTTTTTTGATGATTCTAGATGGTTGTTATAACTTAGGTAAAAGGAAGTAATGATTATTTTTAGAACTTCTCATACTAATCTTCACTCGTAGAGACATGAGATGACATGACAAGATGGTTACATCACTCATTCAAGACACCAAAACCCCTAAAAACCTACTTCACAAGCCAAAACTGCCCAATATAGTTCAAGAAATTTCAAATTTGCCATTTGGGTGGGAAAATGAGAAAGTAGCCAAAATTCCAATTCTAGACCAATTTGAATTCTAAGAAAGCTTCTAGAAACCTATGACTAGCTTCTTCATGTTGATGCTCCTGCATCAAAGGATGCCATATTAGAGTATGTCTTAGCTTGTCTAGCTACTGATTATTCATTAATTTTTGCTCTATGTTTGAGGTTACAGTAGTTTGGAAGGTTTTGAGTACAATTAAATATACAGATAATAAAATTGCTAGTGCTGTTTTTGAAGAAGAAAATGAAGATAGATATATGAGCTTGGTTTGGCAAGGGCTCTTTCATTTGACATGTATATGATCCAGATTGTTGTAGCATTACAGCGTATTTCTTCACTTTGGCATAATGGTACTTGGGCATGAGAGCTTACAATTGCTTGAGGGAAAGCAATTTTGGGAGGGGAGGACTGTAATGTCCCCTTCTCTAGGCTAGTCATTTCAATGACCTTGAGCTCATTCCATTTCCCGTGTGCTAAAAGTGATTGAGCAAGGGAAGTTAATGTCATTTTTTTCACTTGTTTTTATGAGCTTTGCATTCTTTTTAAGTAATATACTAAGTATAGTCAGGTCGTCTAGGTAAAGGAGAAAAACCAAATGAAAAATAGAAGAAAAAAGAACTATTATGTCCCGAAGAAGGTTGGTCTTTTTAGAAGGTTCTGATTGGTTTTTGGCACCACCTCTAGCTATTTAAATGATTCGCTTGGCTTGGAAGAGGTTATGCTTTTGGAATTTATTCTCTTGGAGTTGGGATCATGTTTGCTTTCTCTCTCATCCATTGAGGATGAAAACCCTCAATCTTGCAAAAAGGTGATCTCATAAGGAGTTGTATTCAGTTTTTATAATGTCCCTTTTAGGACATCAAATGGAAAATAAGGGTTTGGGCTCAAACCCCAACCAACAAACTCTGATGTTTATGACAGCCACCAAAAAATTACTTCAAACCCTTATGGAAACAAACTGAAAATGCAATTAGCAACAAGAAGAAATCTGAATTTTTATGACAACTGAATTGTGATGACAGCCAACAATGATTCCACACAAACCCTAGTTGTGAACCAATATTTATTCTCCTAGGGCAGCAAACTGTAATGGCACTTCAATGGCATCAATTCCCATGCAACACAAGCTGAAAATGACATAGAATGCTTCCAAATATTTTATTCAACCATGGAAATATTTATCCAGCCAATACACTCCAAAATAAATGAGAAATGAGGAGATAAATCACAGCTGTAATTAATTTCTTAACAACAGAAGTACAACCAACACACAGGGCTGGAAATAATGATTAATGAATCCCAAAAATCACTCCAAAGTGTAGATCCAGCCTCATAAATTATGAGGAACAATTACATCAACTCAAAATGCCAAGATGTGCCCTAGAAGGCACCAAACACAATACCCAAGCAAGTCGCCTAGGGCTGGAAATGAAGGAATTGCACAAGAAATCTCCTTAGTAGCTCACTTGTGATCTCCTTGTGAGATCACCCCAAGATGAATGAGGGTTTTCGTCCTCAAACAAGGCCAAGAAAGGGTTTCGTCTTTCAAGGCAAGAGAGAGAAGCTTCACAAGCTCCAACTTCAAGAAAATATCAATGATGAATGATGCATGATCCTTCTCAAGCCAAATGATCTCCTTATATATCCTCTATGTGGCACCAACTTCAATGCATGCTCTTTGTTGGAGGACCGACCTCCTTGGGAGAGTTATTTCTCCTTTATCTTCAACATATGTTTTCCACAAGACCGACCTCATTATGAAGGAAAAGAGCACTTTCTATCACCAATGTAGGCCTCAATGTAGGAAAAGAGTACTTTTCTATCTCCAAAGAAGACCGACCTCATGAAGACAAAAATAGTTCTTGCTTGTTTGTCAAGTCATCCTTCACAATTATGGCAATGTTTCACCTCCCTTGCTTCCCTCCCTAAGGCCCACGGGAAGTGGAATGGGCCCAAGGTCTTCGTAGTCAACTAACTTGGAAAAGGGGACATTACATTTTTGAAAGCATTCCCAACCCTCTCCTAGGGTTGTGACTTGCCCTAAGGTGGAATTTGGGGTCTTCTAGGGCACGACAACTTCAAATTCATCCATCATTGTGTTTATCCTATTTTTAGGAGTTGGAATCTTCATTTGTATTTCATTTTGGGCTTGGAAACCTTTAGTTCCAGCCATAATTGTAAGGGTATTCACTGCTGTTGATTAATTAATTTCCAACTGATATTAAATTGGTTAAAAGATATATTTTCCGGTGCTTTTCTCTTGTAATCATTTTTAAATTCGAAGAATATTATTTTGAAGGGTTTCTCAATTGTTTCCAACAAATTTTCGCCAATTTCTATCATAAAATAAATATATTTACAGCCTGCTGCTAAGGTTTGGAATTTAATTTCAGTTTGCTTTAGTTTACTATTTGGATTGTGCAAGTTCTTTGGTTTTCAGTTTCAGCCCGGAAAAGGGGCATTACAGGTTGTTGTGAGTCTTGGGGAGTAACAAGCTTGAATGCCGCAGAGTAGGTGTTAGATCAATTGGTAGTCCATCTATTGTTGTGCAAGGATTTGGTGTGCAGGAAGAACGATTGGGACAACCGCATAGATGTAAAGCTCCTAGATCTTGTATCGTATGTGATCAATGAGATGTCAAAGTTACATGAGTATCACGAGATTGAGGACGATGTAGAGCACTTAAGTGTAACATCGTGTGTCATGTGAAAGGAGTTGTATCTCAATAAAGGAAGTTGAGTTTGTTTTTGACAACCCTATTTGGCTGAGCACGTATGTGCTACCACAAATTTGACTCGAATCAGATTGGTAGACTTTGATGCTTTCAAGGATGCCTTTTTGAACGAGTTTCGTATACGAGTTTAAACAACTCGAGTATTTCTATATTGAAAGAGATCAAACAAGAGATGGATGAGAGTGTACGTGTATATGACGGACATTGGAAGACTTCAAGATCTCATACAATATGAATTTGTTATAACATGCAATGGTTTGTCGAGAGGCTTATTGCTCCCTTTCAAAAAGCAGCTAGCAATCAAACATCATTAAGGGCAGCTGGAAGTAAATAAACAAGGCTTCTAATGCGGTGAACTCAGCTGTAGCAACACTTGATGACATCCATTATCATGTAACATGGAAATTAACATAGAAATATCCCAAATACTCAATAATCCAACAAGATGAAATATGGAGCAAACTTGCATTTTTAAATTTATTTCAAGTACAAATACAATCGATACTTTTAAAACTCATAACTCCATCAATGCTTGGAGTTTCAACACAAACCAATTTTCAAAATGATCTTGAAGAGACCAGCTATCCAATGAAAGTGAAATCACAATTTTCCAACCATGAAAACCCACTGAAAAGTGATCCCGAAATCTCTAAATGGGTAGATCAAGCTGGAAATGAATGTGGTAGCCCCCAAAAGCGTGCCCTAGCAGAATGTGTACCAATGAAAGTGAAATCACAATTTTCCAACTATGAAAACCCACTGAAAAGTGATCCCGAAATCTCTAAATGGGTAGATCAAGCTGGAAATGAATGTGGTAGCCCCCAAAAGCGTGCCCTAGCTGGAATGTGTGCCCTAGCACTAATAAAAACCCTTTCCGTTCTAAAATTCTGAATTTTGAAGCTCCAATGTGACTCCTAGATGAAGTCACCAATGCAACAAATGAGGGTTTCCGTCCCCAAGTGTTGTGACTATTGAGGATTTTCATCCCCAATAAGATCCAATGAGGGTTTTCGTCCTCAAAGGGTTGAAATGAGAGCTCAATGCTCCAATTTACAAAAGAGAAGTATATAATTCATAAGACGATGTCCACAAGTGAGCCCCCATCATTTGGTTGTATAGCCTTTTCTTTTCTTTCTTTGTGGAGCGCTCCATGTAGGCCTCTTTATTTATTTTTTAATATTTCCTTTTCCCTCGTAAAGAGGGACGAGATTGAAATGTCCCGCTTCCTAAGATAACTATGACGAAGACCCTTACCCCATTTTGTCCTCCCGACGGCTAAGGATTAAATCAAAGTGAAAACTTAAGTTATAATATTTTATTATAAAGTGCAAAAATGAAAATAAAATAAAAGAAAATATTATATGCACTTATAATAAATTATTAGTAACTTAAAAATAGAAAAAGGCAACATAAAGTGAAAAGCATTTGGGCCAAAATGATTTATTCTAGGAAAGTGCGACTTGCACTAAGAAGGAAATTTGGAGAAAAAACGCAAAAACAATTAGAAAAAATAAATTACCCAAAGAAAAATGTGACTTGCCTAGAGAAGAAAGGTAGGTGGTAAAAAAATTATTATTAATATGAGAAAAAATATGATTGGTCATGGAGGGTGGCTATTTGGGTCAAGGCTATATAGGCAAGTCGACTTGCCTTAGTCTCACACACTTGAATATTTCTCTCATTTTGATTTTGTATGAAGCTTTAAGCTTTGTCTATATTATTTCTAAAGATGAAATCTTATAGAATTATTCTCTTGAGGACGAAAAACCTCCCAGAGTTCAAGGGGATTCTCCACCTTAGGGTTTCCATTGTGCTTAAGTGGATTAACAAGTATTTTCAGTTTATTTCCAGCAGTTGTTTGAAGGAGATTTGCAGATTTTTGTCCAAGTGTTGGAAGAAAAGATTGCAGCTGTGTTTCGTCTTATTTATCTCTTGTGGAGCAACCCACTTCTAGTCAAATCTAGTATGTTTGAAGATCATTTTTGGTCTGATTTTGGAAGCTAGTAATAAAGATGACATTTAGAGACTGAATCAGCCCATTTTCTAAATTTTTGGATGGTTAAAACTGCCATTTTCAGTCATTTTTAAGGGCAGCTTGTCTGCAGACTTTTCTAAATTATTTCAGCTTATTGTACCTTTGAAATCTAGGTTTTCATTCATATTTTGGCTTTATAAATTCATTGTATCAGATTTGAGTGGAAACATTTTAATATAAATGCTGATTTGTTTGGGTTTTCAACTCTACCCTAGTCGCATTTTTCAAGTATAATTCAGATCTGCATAAAAATAAATTGCTACATCTTTTATAAATTGTATTTGGGGGTTTGGATTTGGCAAAAATCCAACGGGGGTTCAAAATGTCCCATTTGGGGACATTACAGTGGTATCAGAGCATGAAATCCTCCCAGCCTATGAGAAAAAGAATCAGAAATCAGATTTGAATGCAATCAACAAAAATCCATATAGTCTATCAAAGGACCACTCCAAAGAAGGTGACTATGGAAGAACATGATCAAAGAGCTCCTCCCAATGATGCACTTAGCTACATGCATGAAGTCATCACTAGAAGTCAGAGAGAGCTGCAACAAACTATGAGGGAGAATCAAAGAGAAATGCGTGATGCATTTACTAGCTCTATTCGAGATTTGGCCAAGATTCTACAAGGAACAATGCATCTATCAACCAAGGAGCAACCAACAATGGAGAAGGAAGCTCTACGGGACCGGTTAGGACTTCTTCCAAGCCTACACATCAGACTTTCAGAGCTAAGTTTCTCCAAAGAGAGGAACTAGTTGAAGAAGAAGCCCAAAATGATGTTGATGTAGTGAAAGTGTGGGGTGATAAGTATGCACAACTTAGTTTCGAGTAAGGGAGATGCTATCTTTCGAGACTACCTGCCGGTGAAGAACAGTGATGAGTAATGTCCCTTTTTCCCACTTAGGAGATGATATTTAGTTTTCTTGCCATTCCTTCTACATGGCAAAGAAGCAAAGATGAAGGAGAAGAACCTCGAGCACCTTTATGATATGTTTTTCTAGTAATATTTTTATATTTTTTTAGTGTTTCCCTTTCTTATACGAGATCGGCCTTTCTTTCGTACTTTGGCGCCAATTGAAGGATATAAAAGAAGATCTAAGAGCTCATTTGAAGGTTAGACTTTGGCGCATTTATCTTATTGGAGAAAAGTAAGCTTTGAGCTACTTGTTCTTGCATTTGGGGACGAAAACCTCCTTATGCGACTTGCCTAGAAGAACGAAAAAGCCTTCTAGAGGTTAAGGGAAGGATGAAAACCCTTCTCCTTGGCTTGGGATCGATTCAAGAGGCTGATTTGTAGAGTTACTTGCCATTTCCAACTTGTATTTGATTTATTAAGGGTGGAGTGACCTACTTTGCGTAGGGTTTGGAGCAATTGGTTGACTATTTAAGAAATCTAGTTTGATAATCTGATTTGTAATATTTTATAAGGCCAAAATCTGAAGTTTGGTGAATTTTGAGGGTTTCTATACCCTAGTTCTATAATTTTCTTGTGGCTGCGATTTTCAGTTCATAATTAATTTCCAAAAGTGAGATCTTCAACAAATTTGTGTTTTTGGCCCTTTATATTCCATAAAATATATAAATATGCACAACTTAGTTTAGGAAGTAAGGAGATGCTATCTTTCGAGACTACGCCGGTGAAGAACAGGTGATGAGTAATGTCCCTTTTTCCCACTTAGGAGATGATATTTAGTTTTCTTGCCATTCCTTCTACATGGCAAAGAAGCAAAGATGAAGGAGAAGAACCTCGAGCACCTTTATGATATGTTTTTCTAGTAATATTTTTATATTTTTTTAGTGTTTCCCTTTCTTGTATGAGATCGGCCTTTCTTTACGTACTTTGGCGCGCCAATTGAAGGATATAAAAAGAAGATCTAAGAGCTCATTTGAAGGTTAGACTTTGGCGCATTTATCTTATTGGAGAAAAGTAAGCTTTGAGCTACTTGTTCTTGCATTTGGGGACGAAAACCTCCTTATGCGACTTGCCTAGAAGAGCGAAAAGCCTTACAGAGGTTAAGGGAAGGATGAAAACCCTTCTCCTTGGCAGGATCGATTCAAGAGGCTGATTTGTAGAGTTACTTGCCATTTCCAACTTGTATTTGATTTATTAAGGGTGGAGTGACCTACTTTGCGTAGGGTTTGGAGCAATTGGTTGGCTATTTAAGAAATCTAGTTTGATAATCTGATTTGTAATATTTTATAAGGCCAAAATCTGAAGTTTGGTGAATTTTGAGGGTTTCTATACCCTAGTTCTATAATTTTCTTGGCTGCGATTTTCAGTTCATAATTAATTTCCAAAAGTGAGATCTTCAACAAATTTGTGTTTTTGGCCCTTTATATTCCATAAAATATATAAATATGCACAACTTAGTTTGAGTAAGGGAGATGCTATCTTTCGAGACTCTGCCGTGTGAAGAACAGGTGATGAGTAATGTCCCTTTTTCCCACTTAGGAGATGATATTTAGTTTTCTTGCCATTCCTTCTACATGGCAAAGAAGCAAAGATGAAGGAGAAGAACCTCGAGCACCTTTATGATATGTTTTTCTAGTAATATTTTTATATTTTTTTAGTGTTTCCCTTTCTTATACGAGATCGGCCTTTCTTTTCGTACTTTGGCGCCAATTGAAGGATATAAAAGAAGATCTAAGAGCTCATTTGAAGGTTAGACTTTGGCGCATTTATCTTATTGGAGCAAAGTAAGCTTGGAGCTACTTGTTCTTGCATTTGGGGACGAAAACCTCCTTATGCGACTTGCCAGAAGAGAACGAAAAGCCTTCAGAGGTTAAGGGAAGGACGAAAACCCTTCTCCTTGGCTTGGGATCGATTCAAGAGGCTGATTTGGAGAGTTACTTGCCATTTCCAACTTGTATTTGATTTATTAAGGGTGGAGCGACCTACCTTGGGTAGGGTTTGGAGCAATTGGTGGACTATTTGAGAAATCTAGTTTGATAATCTGATTTGTAATATTTTATAAGGCCAAAATCTGAAGTTTGGTGAATTTTGAGGGTTTCTATGCCCTAGTTCTATAATTTTCTTGTGGCTGCAATTTTCAGTTCATAATTAATTTCCAACAGTGAGATCTTCAACAAATTTGTGTTTTTGGCCCTTTATATTCCATAAAATATATAAATAATTGTGGCGAGTTGATTTATGGTGTTTTGTGGTGTTTTTGGCATATTTGGTGATAGATAAAGTTGCTGATTTTATATTTACAGTCTGTTGGGTTTTAAAAATCAGATCTGCATTTTGTGTGTTTGGTTTAAACCCTTAAAAGGGTCATTACGATGGTATTAGGGTACAAATTCTCAAGGGCCTAGGGTTTCAATGGATAAATTAATTGCCGGCCAAGAAAGACTTGCAGACACCATGGATTTTCTTGCCCTATCTCTCCAGAGGATGATTGAACCTAGGGTTCAAAGTGGTGAAGGAAGCTCGAATGGAGCAAATAATGCCAAGCGACCTATGGGATCAGCCCGAGGATTGATTTTGATGCCCACTTTCCTTCCTAGAGAGGAGGTTATTCCAAAGGAAGAAGCAAGGCCAACGGGTGGACAGAATATTGCTGCGAGTTATGAGGAATACATGGCCTTACCAAGGGAGATTCGGGAGGCTATTTCACTTGCAGAGTTCATAGGAGTGAACAAAGGAAGAGCTAGGCATGGACCGAGGTCTCAAACACCTCAAAGGGACTTTCAACATGCCAGGAGAGAGGAAAAGAAAAGAGCTTCCAAATTGCAATGGCGAAGCAAGAAGAACTCAAAGAACAAGAACAAGGGAAGACCGATATTCAACATGAAGGTAAAGATTCTTTGAAAATAAATGATGTTTTTGTGGTTTCTAATGATTGCATGTGGCACTGCAAGTTGATGAAATAAAATTAGATCTACAAGAGGTTCGTGAGGCCAAGAGTCGTGATGTTCGGTTGAGAGGCATGCCCTTCAAAAAGAGGTCTCACGAGATACTTATGAAGGTTTTTCAGCCTGTTGGAATTTACAAATCAACAAGTGGTAAGCAATTTAATTTATTGCATCACCCTCATAATATGTGTTTTAAGGGTTTGACCATCATGAGCATGAAGGGTACTAAAGGGAAAAATAATCTTTTCCAAGAAGCCCCATCCATCTTCAAAGCATTCCAAAGACGGGATCATGGAGAGAAGAACTATATTTGCATAGTTATGGTAATGAAGAGCTACTGGAATTTTCAGAAACAGTCAATATAGGGCCATTTAATGGTATACATGACTTTGGCAAGAACATTAAAGATGTCCCATGCAAGTATCAACAAAATAATGTTGAAGACAAAGCGGGAAGATCTTTTTTTGTTGAATCTGAGGTAAAAAAGAAGGCTGATTCCAACTCAGAAATTCTGAGTTACAAGATTGGAAAAATCGATGATGTTTCGATCACTACTCATCTGGCATGGGAAGAGGTACATGTGGGGAACAACTCAAGGTATGATGACATTTTATCTTCTTTTATATTGCTGCCATATTCATATCATGATGGGAGAATTGTTAGAAATCACATGTCATGTTTGAGTGATGATCTTGTGACAAAGAGAGATGAACATTTTAGTCTTTCAAATTCAGTGCTTCGACATGTCAATTTGTGGGTCAACATGAGAGGTATGCTAGAGAAATGGATATGGTTTGTAACATAAGTATGGAGAACATTATTTTCAGATCTCATTTCATCATACTTGCTGATTGGCACAAGAAGGCAGCCATAATGAAAGATAATTTTCAGATTTTCAAGGCATTATGGGTCACCATTGAAGTACTCTCAGTTATGGTCACTTCAATTGGGAGTGATATGCATATTTTCAGGCATAGATTGAGCAATTCGAAGAGGTTAGGTGCAGCAGTTGATAGGCAGCCTGGAAATCAAGTTTTGGTGTTCCAAACACTCCACTTGGGGCAACCAAAAGGTCTTCTACAACAAGGTAATCTTTTCGATTCATCAATTTTGAGACACACTTGTTTGTTGCTTCCTCATTTGTGTGTTAAAGCTGATTATTGTGGGAGAATGGAAAATAGTATGGTGTGCATTTCAGAGTATCATAGGACAACCCATTTGCAAGATATAGAAGTGCCACAAATGCATAATGTTTTGTTGCTTGGGGTCATGATTTGGGTTCCAAAGACCCAACAAATCATTGGAGAAGTTTGGGAAAATGTTCCACTTTGCATTGAGGGTGGAATAAGCATGTTTAGGGCAGCCATTAGAGATGGTAATTTTCAGATTTCCAAAACTCTTCTAATTACTCGTGATGAATGTTCAATTGTTGTCACTTCATTAGATGATAGGATGCACATTTTCAGTCACGAGTTGGACGAATTGTGGGGATTATGGACAGTGGTAAGCACGCATGACCCATAATGCTTATTCGGTATCCAAGCATTTACTTTTGGGGCAAGAAAGGAATGCAAAATGTTGTGTTAAGATCTAACATGTTTGTTGATTTCAATCATGTAATATCCCCTTCTAGGACAAGTTAGGAATTCATACAAATTTGATCACACACAGCTGAAAATAATTAATTTTCAAACCCTAACTGCTGCAAACTTCAAAAATTATATCTTTGGCTAGAGAAAGTCCAAATGAGCTGAAATTTGGAACAATATGCAAAAATCAAATTTCACACACACTAAGTCGAAACCCTAATTTCGAAACCTAAAAAGTAGGTCGCCCAACACTTTTAGGGCACCAAAACTCCTTTAAAAATTATGAAATCAATTCATCCTTATTCCTCCTAATTTCTATAATCAGATGCAATATTAAATCAACCCCCAAACTGCAGATCTGAAATAAATATCAATTTTCCATACCAGAAAAGCCTACAGACAGCTGAAATATTCAAAAATGCATAACTCCTTCAAAACTCAATATTTCTTCAACAAATAAATTGCAGATTGTTATATAAATTAAGGGCTTTCCAAAGAGCTATCAATCTGAATTTGTTGAGCCTTAAAACCTAGCCAAAACAGTCCTAGAAAACTGATTTCAAGTCGCTAGGGTTAGATAAAATTATATAAAATAATTCCAGCTCCTTCCTAGCCTCCAAATACACCAAAATATTAGCCCCTTGCTCTGAAATAATCAATAACACATGGCAGATTGCAGATCTATCATTTATGGCATCAAAACATAATCAAATCATCACCAACCCAAGTCACTATGGTAAGAATATTGGCAACAATAATAGAATGATTCAAAGGAGCAATATCAAATGATTTTCACACTCTAAACTTGGCGCCAAAGATGAAATAACTCAAGCAACAATGGCAAATCTTCAACACAAGAGAACTCAACAAATGGAGCAAGAGAAAATACTTCAATAGATCAAAACCAGCTCACTAACTTCCCACGCAAGAGAGAGAGAGAAAACATCAATGGGCATACATCCCAACTCCAAGCATGGAGCATGTTGGCTAGATTTTCTGCATAGCACAAAACCTAGGCAGTCATGAGATAAATCTTCCTCATTTACCAAAGTGAGGCTCCGTGTCGATTTGTCAATTAAAGTATGCTAATATCTATATGGGGTTTTACTTTAATTGTTCAGCTCATGAACCATAGCTGTACAGTTCTGCAGCAAGTAAGCAGTTGTTTAAAGAAAGGAAATATTTATAGAAGAAGGAAAGAGAATTATATAAACACAGAGAAGAAATGGGGAAGATGTGCATCCCAATCAATAGATAGCAGAGTTGATTGCATGCACATAGAAGAAACCAATAGATAAAAGCACAAAATTCTAATCAAGGGCAGCTCTAGATCTAGATCTAAAATAACACAAAGTTTATTCAAAGCTTTAAGATAGAAAGCAAGAGACACAATACACCGTAACACAAAGTTCTCCGGAAATCTGCTCTTGTATATTCTTTTGCTTTAAGTGGCTCTCAAGGGTTTCAACACAAAGTCGAAACACAAGGTTCTAACTTACAAATTCTCCTCATTAACTCGAAGGTTCTTCCTCTACTTATAGAATGTAGGGGCAATTACAAGTCGGAAGCTTTTAGTTGAACTGGCACATGTGGAAGTCGGAAAAGAAACAACTGGCAATCTCCCTCTGGAATTCCTCTTTGCATGACATGTATGATTTGCAACTGAAAATAGAACCTTCTATTTTGCACGTGCCACCTATCTCCAAGTAGTTGACTTCAAGTAATGGCTTTTAAACCAATCACTTAAGTTGTATAATTTAATTGATCGCTCAATTACTTTGTCGGAGGAAAGAAGAAGGAAGAGGAAAGCTGTAGTTTTGTCCTTTTTCATGTCTGCGCACTGCTGATTCTTTTGCCTTTGATTCTCACCAAACTGGATCTGGGAGTAGTTGGATCTGGAAGCAAGCTGGATCTGGAAACAAGTTGGAATTGGAAGCAATTTGGATCGGAAACAAGTGGATTACAGAAGCGAGTGGAATTGGAAATAGCTGGATTTTGCCTTTGCCTTGTCTTCTCTTTTATCCTTGAAGCTTTTGCAGTTCTTCTCCAGTACATGCATCAATGCAATGTTTGTCGTAGATAACTCATCATCCTTATTTTTAATTGCATATGAGCAATTAAAAATTCTAGAAAGCACTCCGGATGAATGAAAATTCAATGAAGGCTTCAACTGGAAGATGGGAGCATTTGCACAAGATCTTGGAAGGAATTTTCCATGCACTGACTTCTTCACGGGCTGCATTTGAAACAAGAGGATGAAGCCTTTGTGTCGGAAGCTTTTGCAACTATGAGATCTGGATCTGGATCTGCATATGGATTTGCATCTGCATCTGGATATGGATCTGCACCTGCATAACAAACAAATTCTGGCCCGGGTGGATGGAAAAGCTGCAACTCGAATAATTCCACTTGCTTTTAATGCACGCATGAGTGAAGTTTTTCCGCACGCATGAGTGAAGTCTTTCTTGCTCACGGATGCGTCTATTAATTCATTGTGAGAGGTTCCGAGCCTAGATCCGTGTCTCAATATCTACAAATTTAGAAGTGATGCATGACTCGTTGTGCTTTCTTTTCATCTTTCTTTCTTTGCCATAGCTTTGTCGAACAATTCTTTTTCTTCTTATTTGACTGAAATTCTTCAAAACTGGTGCAGATCTGGATAATCCTTCAGATTCAAAGGAAATATTCAATGTATTGGACATTGATATAAGTTCCTTTTCTTTATAAAAGCACCTGTATCTAACTCCTGCAATTAATTCAGACAAAGATGGCAACCAGAGCATGCACAATGAATTTTAATCACAAAAATCTACATAATTCAAGCTTGTTGCCCCAAAATTTGATGTTTTATTTGCATGCAAAGCAAACATGAATTTTACCAACATCACCTGAGCACCTGTATCACTTCTACAAACAATTATGCAGACACAAATCAACCTTCTTCAAAGCATGCGCCAAAACTAGAAGCTTTTAGCATCAAATCCACCTTCCTTTGAGCAAAATCTTTCTCCAAATGGGGCGCACTTTTCCTCTGGGCTGCACTTCTTCACCTGTGAATTAATTAATTCATCTTTATGGCAGCCCATGCTTATATAGCCCTCATAATTATTTAATTAATAATTGCCCCTTCTATTCTGGCAATTAATTAATTAAAAATCATGTTTTTCTCTTTAACTGATGTGTTAAAATAGCATGTTTAAGGACAACCATCCAATTAATTAAATTTAATCAATTTAATCATCCACTCTCCACTTCACTTAAGCTTCACAGTGTGCTTTAACCTTAGCCACTGAAAATAGGAATTTATTTAATCATTTAATACTTTAAAAAGTATTATCTTTCTCCCAAAAGGGGCGCACTTTTTGACATGAAGGGGCTACCATTAAATAAATTAATTTATTTAATTTTAGAGCAATCTATTTTCAACCACCTTTTGTCCTTTGCCTTTGTTGACTTTTCCACAAGCCTGGGCGCCTATTTTGGGTGAATAATTAATTAAATTAATCAATTTAAAGGCTGCCTTTACTTTTCCAAAGGGGGCACACTTTTTGACATAAAGAATTCTATTTTTAAGAATCACATGACAATGGGATTTTTACCCCTGCAAAGCAGCCCAGAAAATTCCATGATTCACTTAAGTGATTTGACTTTCATAATGAGATTATTTACCTGCATAAGGCGAGGCAATAAAATCCCATGATTCTCTTAAGTGATATTCCTTTTATTCCACAATGAGAATTTTTACCTGTGAGGCACAATAAATTCCCGCTTTGTCTGCTTGCCTCTAAGTTTCCCACTTTATGACTTAAGTGACTTTCCATCATGGGAAAAAGTACCTGCAAGAAGTGCGATAAAATCCCACACTGCTTTGCTTCTATTTTTCCCATGATCCACTTAAATCCTTTGTTTTCCAAAAATGTGCCCAACCCCGCAGGGGCTTTTTAGTGCACGACTTCACCTTTTCCCAGTGAACCGGACCTCCGATGGTGACTTCCTTCTGGCACAATGTGCGTATGTGATCTCCGAATACTCCAGGCCAAGAATCGGGCTAACCCGGCAAAGGAATTGATCTAGAGAAATTTCACAGAAAACGAAACAGGAAAACACAAACACAAAAAATTGCCAAAAGTCACAAATAAAGCCCAAAACTTATTTTTAGTTAAAACCCTTATGGTATATAGGAATAATGATATGTTTGATCACAACAGGGTTAAAACGGAGCGCAAATTGCCTCAAACTGGGCTCAAAATAATTAAATACAAATTTCCTGCAGACAAATCCCAACGACAAAATATAACAATTTTGGGCATCTGGGTATTTGGCGAAAATGGCTAATATGGCTCTTTGGGAATATTTTGACACAATACAAGAACTTTTGGCAATAAAAACACAAAACGACCCTTTATTTTAAAAGTACGAATTTTTTTTTTCGGATAGGGTAGTCACAGATTTGGGATGAAATCTGGGACACAGAGTATAAAATAAATATCATCATAACGTGAATATAACAATGATCCTAGCACTCCTTTTATAAGCAAGGAGGCACAAAATTCGAAATCCCTAGGAGAGGGAAATTATTAAATAAAAGCAGTTTATTATCCTTAGGTGTGGCGTCCCCTTTTAAAAAGGGTGATTTTAATATTTAAAAGCCACCTAAATATTATTTAATTAATTTCCTTTTTAATTTGCATTTTGGGAATTTAATTAAATAATTACTTGCTCCATAAATATTAAATAATTAAATAAATATTGCTTTATAATGTCAAATGATTAAAATCACTCTCCAGGCAATATTATAAAATTATTTAATATAATTTTCCCCTTGCAACATCCCTAAAGCCCACGGGGAATGATAGGCTAAGGGTCTTCAAAAATGGGGACATTACAAGTCATGAGCTTGTTGATCTTCATTTTCCAGCCCACATAAGACAATTTTTAGTATTCGCAAATTTGGTTTTTTCCATAAGATTTCAGTTTGGTAGTTGTTATGTAATGGCTATAGGACTGAGTTTGTAAATCAGATTTGGGGCTGCCATTTCTAGTCACGAACAACAATATGTTTTCATTTTTTAAGAGCATTCTATCACGGAAAAATGAGAAAAGAAGATTTCCATTGGAAGGAGGAAAGAAATCAGGTTGTGGTGAGTTACTTTCAGATTTGAGGATTCTGATTTTTGAAGGAAGAATGCATGCTCACAGCAGTATTTGGGACAGCCTGGATGAATCTTCAAATACCCATCACTTGAGAGGAGAAAATGAGATAATTGCAAGCATTGAAAGAGTGCTTGTCACCATACCCATAAGGCATGAAGAAGCAATTATGGAAGTGACTTTTGTTTTCATCGATAAGTTTATTCCATGTGTAGATAAAGGTGTTGAACAAGAAGAGCAGCTGCGTTTGTTTCTCACCCAATTACATGGGAGATCTTATGGGGTTTCAATTTGAAGGTTGTGAGTTTGTGGTACCTAATACTTCTACATCTATCATATTACTAAAGCTCACATGGGTTTGTCATATTTGCATCATTTTTATGCTGCTGATCACAATAATTTCAGTCATGAACAGTGGTGTCCATGTGCAATTTTATAAGGTTTCCTTGCATGACAAGGATCATGGTGAAGCTCCACTAGTGAATACACTTCCCCAAGCCACCCTAGTGCTAAATCGGATGGAATTCGGGTGACTTACTGCTATTATGATTTATTTTTAGCCTACATGCAAACTATGTTGAATGATGTTCTCATGATCCGGATAGAAGGCTCCATTGAGGGAGAACATGTAGGTGTGGGTGATGGAATGAGTAGACTCCAAGCATTTGATTTTGACATTGAGTATGTGAAAGGGAAGCATAATGTGGTTGTGGATGCTTTGTCAAGGATGCCACCTTCACCATTGGAGGATGAAGATCTTCAAAAAGAAGAAGAAGAAGTTGGGGCAGCGAATGTAATGGGTTTGCAATTGCTTGGGGACAAGCAATTTTGGGAAGGGAGGACTGTAATGTCCCTTTTTCCCACTTAGGAGCTGATATTTGGTCTTCTTGCCATTCCTTCTCCATGGCAAAGAAGCAAAGATGAAGGAGAAGAACCTTGAGCACCTTTATGATATGTTTTTCTACTAATATTTTATATTTTCTTTAGTGTTTTCCTTTCTTATACAGGTCAGCCTTTCTTTTTGTACTTTGGCGCCAATTGAAGGATATAAAAAGAAGATCTAAGAGCTCATTTGAAGGTTAGACTTTGGCGCATTTATCTTATTGGAGCATAGTAAGCTTGGAGCTGCTTGTTCTTGCATTTGGGGACGAAAACCTTCTTATGCGACTTGCCTAGAAGGACGAAAACCCTTCTAGAGGTTAAGGGAAGGACAAAAACCCTTCTCATTGGCTTGGGATCGATTCAAGAGACTGATTTGGAGAGTTACTTGTCATTTCCAGCTTGTATTTGCTTTATGAAAAGCGACCTACCTTGTGTAGGGTTTAGAGCAATTGGTGGGCTAATTGAGAAATATGGTTCGAATTTGAAGTTTGGTGAATTTTGAGGGTTTCTATGCCCTAGCTCTATAATTTTCTTGTGGCTGCAATTTCCAGTTCATAATTAATTTCCAGCAGTGAGATCTTCAACATTTTTGTGTTTTTGGCTCTCAATATTCCATAAAATATATACATAATTGTGGTAAGTTGATTTATGGTGTTTTGTGGTGCTTTTGGCATATTTAATGATAGATAAAGTTTAAGTTTATATTTCTGATCTGCTGCAATTTAAAAATAAAATATGCATTTTGTGTGTTTGGTTAAAACCCTTGAAAGGGTCATTACACACTACAAGACAGAGAGAGCTGCAACAAACTATGAGGGAGAATCAAAGAGAAATGCGTGATGCATTTACTAGCTCTATTCAAGACTTTGCCAAGATTCTACAAGGGAACAATGCATCTATGAACCAAGGAGCAACCAACAATGGAGAAGGAAGCTCTACGGACTGGTTAGGACTTCTTCCAAGCCTACACATCAGATTTTCAGAGCTAAGTTTCTCCAAAGAGAGGATCCGGTGAAGAAGAAGCCCAAAATGACGTTGATGATGTGGAAGCGTGGGGTGATGAGTATGCACACCTTAGTTTTAGAGTAAGGGAGATGTTGACCTTCGAGAGACTATTGCAGTGCGGGATAGCAAAGGTTCGGGGAAAAAGCAAGAGAGTTCACCAAGAGTCACCAAGGAGAGACATTGACAAAGGTTGCGTAAGGTAACTCTTCCTTCATTTTATGGTACATATAAGTATTCTGCTAGAGCTTGGTTACAAAAATTAGATACATATCTCTCTTTGAATCCTATGTATGAAGAAGAGGCACTTAAGTTTGCAACCTTGCATTTGGAGGGAGTTGCACATGAGTATGGAACTCTAGATAAGTATAGTTCTGATTTTCAAAGAATTGCAGTGATGGTACCTGATATTAGTGAAAGAAGGCTTGTTTTATTGTTTGTTGAAAGGCTAGGAGACCATTAAAAGGTCTTGTTAAAGCCTTTAACCCTCCATCTCTTCAAGGTGCCATTAAGAAGCTATAAGACTTAGAGAGTTCAATTCCAAAAGGAAAAAATTGCAGTTTGGGCAGCAGCAACAAGCCGCGCCATTGGGGCAGCAAAAGAGCACAATTGAGCAACCAATAACAACCCCAAATGATAAGCAAGGAGCAGCAGTTAGTGGGCAACAAAGAAGAGCACAAGAATGAGAAAGAAACAGGTTTGAAATTGAAGCAAGGAACGAGCTAAGGAGGAAGAAATTATGCTTTGATTGTAAGGACCCATGGACACCCAACCATTGTTGCAAAGGTAAGGGATCTATTCATTATATTGAAGTTGTTTCAGATAATGATGAGGATGAAGATAATGCTGATCCAAAAGATCAAGCAAAGGAAAATGAGGTGGTTGTCACAGGTGCTACTTTAACTACATTAACAGTGTTGCCTAGTTTCTATGCTTTCCATGTGAGAGGTGATCTTCTTGGGCAAAAGATCACCATATTGATTGATAGTGGAGCAACACACAACTTCATTGATGAAGATTTGGTTGCTAAATTGGGTTTGCAAGAAGAAAACTTCCAAGGATTCAATGTGATTGTGGCGGATGGACATTCAATCACATGCACCAAGAAGATTCCTCAACTCCAATTCACCATGGGAGGTCATGAGGTAAGTGATGAGTTCTATGTTGTTGGTATTGATGGTTTGGATTTAGTACTTGGTGTACAATGGCTTCAATCCATAGGAGAATTCAATCAAAACTACCAAACCATGGAGCTGAAATTCAAAGTGCAAGGCAAGGAAATTGTTTTGCAAGGTATGAGGAAGGGAGTTCCTCAAAGAATGGCAGCCAAGAGCATGATTGGAGTAATCAAAGAAGGGCAGATTGCACAAAGTATGTGAGTGAGGAAGAAAGGAGCATAACATTGCAGTAGCTGATTGGTGAAGAAATTCAACCTTTTATGGACCTTGGTGACTTCATGAGGTATGATACAAGCAAAATAATGTCATATATGTTGCATATTCAGATTTTTTTTGAGAAGAGTGATGATCTAGATGATAAAATCTGCAATTTGCATTATGTAATGCCTTGGGTACAACCATGTGTATATGAGCATCTTGTGAATGACAAGTGGTGGCAAGTTTTAGCTCATCTAACAGGTACAGGTGCCAGGATCTTGAAACATTTCAACATGTTTTGTCTATTGTGCATGGCACTTAGACAAAAGAGTTCAGAATTGCTTGAGGGCAAGCAATTTTGGGAAGGGAGGACTGAAATGTCTTGCTTCCTAGGATAATTATGATGAAGACCCCATGCCTATTTTGTCCTCCCGACGGCCAAGGATTAAATCAAAGGGAAGACTTAAATTATAATATTTTATTATAAAGTGCGAAAATGAAAATAAAATAAAAGAAAACATTATATGCACTTATAATACATAATTAGTAACTTAAAAATAGAAAAACGCAACATAAAGTGAAAAACATTTGGTCCAAAATGATTTATAATAGGAAAGTGCGACTTGCACTAGGAAGGAAATTTGGGGGAAAAAAGACAAAAAACAATTAGAAAAAATAAATCACCCAAGGAAAAATGCAACTTCCCTAAAGAAGAAAGGTAGGTGGTAAAAACATTTAATATGAGAAAAAATCTAATTGGTCATGGAGGGTGGCTATTTGCGCCCCAAGCCTATATAGGCAAGTCGACTTGCCTTAGTCTCACACACTGGCATATTTCTCTCATTTCTGATTTTGCATGAAGCTTTCAGCTTTGTCTATATTATTTCTAAAGACGAAATCCTTTAGAAATATTCTCTTGAGGACGAAAACCCTCCAAGAGTTCAAGGGGATTCTCCACTTTGGGGTTTCCATTGTGCTTCAATGGATTAACAAGTATTTTCAGTTTATTTCCAGTAGTTGTTTGAAGGAGATTTGCAGATTTTTGTCCAAGGGTTGGAAGTAAAGATTGCAGCTGTGTTTTGTCTTATTTATCTCTTGTAGAGCGACCCACTTATTGTCAAATTTGGTATGTTTGAAGATCATTTTTGGTCTGATTTTGGAAGCTAGTAATCAAGCTGACTTTTAAAGACTGAATCAGCCCATTCTCGAATTTTTGGATGGTTAAGGTGTCATTTTCAATCATTTTTAAGGGCAGCTTGTCTACAAGCTTTTCTGATTTATTTCAGCTTATTGTACCTCTGAAATCTGGGTTTTTCTTTATATTTTGGCTTTATAAATTTAATGTATCAGATTTGAGTGGAAACATATTAATATTGGTGCTGATTTGTTTGGGTTTTCAACTCTACCCTACTCGCATTTTTCAAGTATAATTCAGATCTGCATACAAATAAATTGCTACATCTTTTTATAAATTGTATTTGGGGATTTGGATTTGCCAAAAATCCAAAGGGGGTTCAAAGTGTCCGATTCAGGGGACATTACTGAGACCTCTCCTTTTTCTTTTATTTGAGTTTTTTTTTTTTTTTTTTTATAATTTCGATAAGAATAATATGAATTTGTCCCAAAATAAGAATTGGCTGGGACCAACTTAAAATATTATTAATTATTTTTAATTTAGAAAAGGGGACATTACAGTCCTCCCTCCCCAAATTTGCTTGTCCTCAAGCAAAATGCGAGCCCTGGATCCCAAATAAATCTATGTGGCTCCTTCTTTGATGTACCTGCACATGAAACAAACTCATTAAAGAAAAAATGTGTTCCCTTCTTCCTCCACTCATGCTTTGTGGATACGATGGCCAACGCTTCTTCTTTGCTTGCCAAGGCCTTACAATTACCATCCAAGCATTGGTTGTCCACAATTTCCCTCATGCTGTCCCAAATACCAATGTAATCTTGCTTTTCTCTTTCAAAAATCAGAATGAAGGTGTCTGGAATTCCACTTTTACTTGCACAAAATATCACAAGATGGTCTAGATGTAGGAAACACAACTTCCAATTGCCTAGGTGTCCTTTTATGACCCAAAAAGGTGAAAAGAACAAGCTGGAAATGCACCAAACTGATTGTATGGGGGCTGTATAGTGACTATAACAGTCATGAAATGCTTGGTGCAACCTTCTATGATGAAGCTCTTCATACCCCACTCTAATGCAAATGTTTTCACCCATGTTGTGGCTGTAAAAAGGTGTTTTCTTGCTTAGAAACTGATTGGTAATGACTGGAAATAATCTTGTAATGGCTGTACATACCTCATCTTTGAACTGGTTGCTTAGGAGCACCATTGAGCATGTCATGACAGCCGGTAAAAGATTGAGACAACTGTGATCAGCTACATAACCAACGTAGCCCAAAAACTTTCTTTTGAATCAATAGCTGAAAGTACCTTAATGACATGGTAATTCTTTTCAATACCTTGGGCAGCTGTCCATATAATTGCATCCATGGGATACAAAGATTTTCTCATTCTGTCAACCCAAGACAACTCTCCTAACTGCTGTACTTTAGAGATGTGGCCTTTTTGTAGCAACTCATCCTTCACTATGGTGCTAGAAGGTACAATAAACTTCATATGCCTCCGCATAAGTTTCCTTATAAATAAAATGCAAGAATCGTAAAAATCAGTAGAAGGAGAAGCTTTTACCTTGTCTTTGATCAGTTTGCTAGAATTGATCCGAAGCTCACTTTCGTGAGCTTGCTCATTTAAGACAACGGGGCACGGTGGAGGAATATGTGACTGAGTTTCAGAGGCTTTCCGTTATGATCACGGATGTTTTAGAAAGAAGGCTTGTAGTGCTTTTCATTGAAGGTTTGATTAAGCCCCTCAAGGGTTTGGTTCGAGCCTTTGATCCCTTGTCTCTTCAAGAGGCAATCAAGAAGGCTTTAGATCTTTAGGGTTCTGCTCCAAAAACAATCGGGAACATAAGTGTTCCCAAAGGAAATTCAAGTGGAGGACAGCCCACTAGGCAGCCTAGAGACCCTCCCTTGGACCAGCCAAGGAGGCCACCCCAAAAGTTGCCAAGTACTCACATGGAGCTGCCCTTAACCAGCAATGGAAAAGAATCTAGAAACGAGCTTCTAAAGAAGAATTTGTGCTTCTCATGCAAAGATGCATGGATACCAGGGGCATCGCACTATTTGGGCAAAGGTAAAGTGTATTACATTGAAGTATTTTTTGATTGTGATGATGATGAAAACAATGTTAATGAAGCTAAGCATGATAGTATGCGGAAGAAGGTCCGGAAAGGGTTGATAGCACTCTTGCTACCTTGAAGGGATTACCTAGTTACAATTCATTTCATATGAAGGGTAATCTACAAGGGCACGAAGTCACCATTTTGATTGATGGGGGAGCCACTCACAACTTCAATGATGCTTGCTTGGTGGCCAACTTGAAATTGAAGGTTGAAGACTTCAAAGGGTTCACTGTAAAGATAGTGGATGGTCACTCTATGCCATGTACCAAGAGGTGTTCTCAACTCCATGTTTCATTAGAGCAATATGAGTTATATGCTGATTTCTATTTAATTAATATGTCGATATGGACATCGTGCTTGGAGTCCAATGGTTTCATTCATTGGGAGAACTCACTTTCAATTGTCGAAACATGGAAATAAGTTTCATGGACACGAGGTAAAAAATTTACTTTGCAAGGTATGTTTCGGAAACAACCCACGTTAATTATTTTGGTAGAAGATACTTTGTTGTGGGAGTCACATTTTTGCTTTTTATCCAAAATTACAGCAGATTGGAAGTCATTGATTACAGCTGAGTATGCCAAAAACAAGTTTGCTAATGTTGTTTTTGAAGGAAAATAAGTGATGAAAGGTACAAGGTAAGGGATGAGCTTATTCTCTACAAAAATCGAGTCTATTTGGTGCCCGAATCGAAGGTGAAGAGTAAAATATTGAGAGCTGTTCATGATGACCCATCAGCTGGTCACCTAGGTTATTTTAAGACAAACACAATTGAGGGAAAGATTTTATTGGAAAGGTCTTAAAGGGAAGTGCTCCAATACATTCGGGAATGCCTTACATGCCAATAAAACAAGGCAGAACACACATTTCCAGTAGGTCTCCTACAACCTCTTCCCATTCCCACTCAAAAATGGGAGTGCATCTTTATGGACTTCATGATGAGGCTGCCTATGGTTCAAGGTAAGAGTTGCTTATATACAGTGGTTGATAGACTAACTAAATATGCTCATTTTTTTCCTCTTCCAGCTAAATATAATGCTCCTATAGTGGCTGATGTGTTTTTCAAAGAGATATTTAGATTTCATGGGCTGCCCATGGATATAGTAAGTGACATGGACAATAGGTTGATGAGCATGTTTTGGCAATAGTTGTTTCGATTGGTAGGCACCCAACTCCTCTAAATAGTTTCCTAGCAAAACTAGCTACCATCCCCAAACGGATGGGAAAACTGAAATAGTCAATAAATGGGTGGAAGGATATCTATGGAACTACATTGATGGGCAGCAGTTAGCATGGATTAAGTGGCTATACATGGCTGAGTTTTGTTACAACACCTCCTTCCACAAATCCATTTGTATGTCTCCTTTTAAAGCTTTGTATGGTTATGATGCTTCCTCTTTCATTCATTCGGTTATGAAAGATAGTAGAGTACCCAAGGCTCAAGAGTTGATTCGGTGGTGTCATGAAATTCTAAAAGAACTCAAGGAAAACCTCTTACGTGCTCAAAATCAGCAGAAACTATATGCAGATCAACATAGGAAAGAAAGGACATTTGAAGTGGGAGACATGGTATTTCTAAGATTGCATCCCTATAGGAAATCTTCTATCAAACAAAAGGGTGTAGAAAAGTTAAAACCTCGCTTTTATGGTCCTTATAAGGTAAAGAGGAAGGTGGGAAAGGTGGCATATGAACTTGAGCTTCCGGAAAATAGCAAGATACATAATGTTTTTCATGTGTCATGCCTCAAAAAGGCACTAGGACAACACCTTACTCCTTCACATGAGTTGCCCCCATTGGATGAGGAGGGCAAGTTGGTTTTAATTCTGGAAGATATCCTAGAGGTTCGTGAGAAGAAATTGAGGAATCGAAGTATCAAGGAATACTTGGTTCGTTGGAAGGGATTACCCCTTGAGGATGCTACATGGGAAAGTGCAAAAATATTGGAACATCCTGATTCTGCAAATTGCTTGGGAACAAGCAATTTTGGGAAGGAGGACTGTAATGTCCCTCTTTCCCACTTAAGGACCTGAATTTGGACTTCTTTCCATTCCCTTTTCCTTGGCAACGAAGTAAAGAGTTGGGAAAAAGAATTGAGCTTCCTTTGCATTTATTTTCTAATTTTAATGTTTTTTTAGTGTGTTTTTGCTTTGAGCGGAGTCGGCTAGGTTTGGAGCTTTAATGAAGCCAATTAAAGATTAAAAAGAATCTGTGTGGGTTGGCCTTGTCCTTTTGAGTCTTTTGCGCCAAAGAGAGGATATAAAGGAAGGTTAGAGAGCTCATTTGCATCATTTATAATTGGCGCTTTTTCTCTATTTGGGCTTGTTGACTAGTTGTTCATTGTTCTTCCACTTTTGAGCCGAAATTCCAAGTGTGTGGCATCTTCCTAGAAGGACGAAACCCTTTTAGTGGTTGGTTGGGGGACGAAAATCCTCCTTGTTGGCTTGAAGACATATTTCAGATTTGAGAGGAAAGAAGACATAATCAAATTTTTATATGCATTGTTGAGCCTCTCCCTTGTGGAGCGACTTGCATTGGTGAAGGTTTGGTGCCATCTAGGGCACAAAAATCTGATTTGAATTCATATTTGTCTTCCTTAATATTTATAAAGCCAAAATCTACTATTTGTTGTGAAGTTTGGGGTTTCTAAACCCTCCTTTCATAATTATTTTGGAGCTGTACTTCTGCTGGTTATATTTAATTTTTCAGCTAAGCATTAGCATGTTTTTGGGGTTGAAAACAGTTCTAAAATATCTCTAAAAGGTTTATAGAAAGTGTGGATGCATTGTTGGATGATATTTTGGTGAAATTGTGAGCTTTTCATACTGCTGTTCCTAAAATCTGATTGTTGTCCAAATCTGGGTTTATTTTCAGTTTGCTGGTTTAAAAATCAGATTTGATCATCTTGGAATTTGTGCTAATTTCCTAATTTTTAGTTTCAGCCCTCGAAAGAAATATTTCACACAATGGGATGCTCGGTGCTCTTAGTGCGCTTTAGGGAGATGATCACATTCACGCGTGGTTGACAATGCTAGCATGCTTGTGAGATTTTTGGGAGTGCACGTATGCTGGTATTTGTTGCTGCGTGGGAAAGCCTAGTACATGGCTTTAGAATCTTGTATTAATTAGCTAGGAAATGAAGAAACTATTTAGGCAACAACTAACATTTGAAGGGTTTACCCACCCTATTTAGGTGTAATCGTTTGTTTTGCTCTTAGGTTCTAGTTTGTAGTTTTCTGTCCCTTTTAGGGTTGGATCTACTTTTCGGATCCCACTTATTGTTGTCAACGATTGTACCATTGAGTCACATTTACTTCCATTGGTTATTCATGGACATCAATATATTTTCCCTCATTCTTCATTTTGGACAGTTTATTGTAAATATCCTCATATCACGATATTACTCTCACCTTTTGAAGGAAAAACACGAGGAAATGTTGTAGTAAACAAAAATCATCGCCAGTTATGTTGTAGACTGAGCTTCTTTATTCATGTCTTAGGCCTAGCTTGGGACTCACAAGACTCTCCACTATTTTGACTTCAATCACAAATTGCTTCTCCCTTTCACCTTATATATCCAATCATATCTTCTTTAGAGCCTTATCAACATCTTGAAGGCATTTTATATTTAACTTTATAACAAAGATTCCATCGTTCGTGGTAAATATTGTCTTGTAGTTCTTACATGAAAACGGAATATGTTCTACTAATTTTTACAAACACTTTTTTATCTTGGTGTTTGTTGATTATCATTTTAGAATTGATTGCTGGGCATAGTAGTATCATTCACTACAATACTCAAGTGTAATTATTGCGTACTTTTGTGTAAAGTTTTTTTCTTGTAGAGCTTTTCCTAAAGTGTTTCTCACATTCCTAAGGCCCTAACAATCTCAAAAAAATATATGTAGTGCACAACATCCTCACTTAGTTCATATTTTCAATTTATTGTCAATGTGTTGTACCTAATAATTTGTTTTTCTTTTCGACAGGTTGACGGAAAAGGAGTTAGAGTTTCCATTCTTGGCTCTTTTAGTATCTGGTAATTTCCTCTTTGTACATACATGGATTTTCTCTAACTTCTAATTATGATTTTTATGATGTAGGTTTTGGAGCTTGAAAGATCCACACTCCACATTTAGAATCTGTTGAAATATTGTGCTTATTTGTCTTGATTTGATCGCTGTTAAACTTTTTTGAGATTTATTTCCTCTTTGAATAGCTAAGTCTTTTGTTTAGTAATAGGTTGACATGAATCACTACGCATGAGAGCGGCCATTTTGAATTGAGTATTAAATACCACACTATCCCTGCCCACTAAAAAAATATAGATAGAATCTGTATAGTGTCGTTGTTGCATGTTGTCAACCATTGTTCCATCTCTTGAGCTGAATTTAGGGATTCACTGAGCTGATTAGGCTAATTTTATGTGTTAGACTATCACTTTTCATGCAATGAATCCCTCGGACTGTAATGCCTTCTTTTGTTTTGGCACGTCCCATACTCTCGTTGATTCTCTCAGGTCTGATTTCTGTACTTTGAGCTAGCTAGTGAGATAATTTTTGACATTTTTTTTGTATTTGATGGACATGGTGATTAGACTATTATGATGCATTTATGAGTTAGACTATATCTGAATTATTATGTTGACGTGTTGTTCATATATTAGTGCCTTTTATTCATGATTCAAAAGGAAATGAAATGTTTCTAGTTTACCATTTTGCTTGAGAGATAGATTTGGACATGCTCATGCTCATGGATTGTTAATGAATAATTGACAAATTGATTATAGCCACTAGATGAATATTTGATTATATTTTGGCTTGTGATGTTATGAGATGAGTTTATATGTGATCATGCTCATAGTTTAATAATGAATTATTGGGTAAGAGGTTATGAAACCTCGATGGTTATAGAATCTTGTATTTTTGTGAGATGCTTATGAGGTGGATTATTGTATTGTAGGTGATGATATATTGTTTGGGCCCTTGTGGCTTGTGGAGTGTGAACCTTCCTTGGTGGAACAAACATGATCTGTTTCTTTTCTATTGTCCTATTTTAAAGATATATTTAAATTACCTGCAATATTGTATTGGACATATTGATGGGTGCCATAAGTGTGGAAGGAACAAGTTCGACCAAATGTAATGTCCCTTTTTTCGACCTAGTTCATTTTGAAGACTTCTTACCCATTCCACTTCCCGTGGGAAAGAAGGTGAACAAAGGAAGTATTTGTTGAGTTTTTTAGTCATTTTTGTGAGCATTTATATTTTCGTTTCGTGTTTTCCCTTATGAGGCAGGTCAGCTAGGTCTCCGAGATGAAAACCCAAGTTAAAAATAAAAGCAACATCATTACGGAGGTCGGTCATGGGGAAACTCCCTCCTTGGTTTTGGCGCCACCAAAAGGGTATTAAAGGGGTCACTTGGACTCATTTGTGCATCATCTTTTGGCATAAAATTATACTTTACTTGGTTTTGGGCTGTTTGCTCAAATTCCTTCCACTAAGGGGCGAAAATCCTTGGCCGACCCAACTCGACCCTAGAAATTGCTGGTTTGGTTTCACAAGGAAGACAAAACCCTTCCTTGGCAATTGAAGAATGAAAACTCTTCAATTAATTATTCAAGTACTTCAAAGAGGTGTACAATGCATATTTTCAACAAGGGTTTGGTTCTAAAGTGAAATTCAGCCCCTCTCCTAGGCGAACGACCCACCTTGGAGAAGTGATTGGTGGTTTCTAGGGCACGGTGTCACTCAACTCAGCCATCATTGCATTCTCCATATTTTTGGTAGCCGGAATCTACTTTGTATTTCATTTGTAGGGCTTGGAATCATTCATTTCCAGCCATTTTGTAAGGGCATACTCTGCTGTCATTTATTTAATTTCCAGCTGGGTTTAGAGGCTGATTTCTTGGTTGATAATTGTTCTAAAATATTCCTAAAGTGCCTCTACATACTTTGGATGATGTGAATGGTGATATTTTGATGAATTATTGATTTTCCTTGCCGTTCTAAAAATCCATTGCTATTCTATTTTTCAGTTGACTGATATAAAAATCGTAATATTTTCAGTTTGGGGTTTGTGCTATTTCCTTATTTTCAATTTCAGCCCTAGAAAGGGATATTACAATGGTATCAAAGCTTCAGTCTTCCCAGCCTGACGGTCTTCATGCAAGTGGGTGATAAATGATACATTTGTATCAAAGAGAGAGAAGAAGAAATCAGATCAGCTGGTTGAAGAGCTTAGCATGGCCCACCAAGGTTCACAAGAAGCCAAAATCGATAAGCTCATTGAAGGGCAAGTTAGATTGGTGGACACCATGGACTTGTTGGCCCTAACCCTACAAAAATTTCATGAACCAAGGCTTCATAATGGTGAGGAAGCTCATCCGGAGTTAACACTTCATGACAGCCCCAAGGATCAACTTATGGATCAGCCACTAGGCCTACTTTCCTTCAAGGGAAGAAGTTATGCCAGAGGTGGGAACAAGACATTCAATAGGGCAGAGTATTGCGGCCAGCTATGAAGAGTATAGGGCCCTTCCGAATGAGATCCGAGAAGCTATTTCGCTTGCCGAATTCATAGGGGTAAGCAAAGGAAGGTCAAGGGACGGAGCCTAGACCTAATGCGTCACAAAAGGATGTTCAAAATACCTTGGGTAAGATGTCATTCTCTACATTTGATGGTTCCAACAAGGGGATTGCTTGGGCTTGGATTCAAAAGTTGGATACTTATCTATCATTGAGGCCTATGACGGAGGATGAAGCAATTAAATTTGCAACCCTTCATCTAGAGGGGATTGCACATGAGTGGTGGTTTCATGGATTGGTCACACAAGGGCACAATCTTATCCATTCATATGATGAGTTTTGTAGAAGACTCATTAGGAGATTCGATAGGATTGATCCAGAGGTTCACTTTTGAGAGCTAGCACAGTTGAAGCAACAAGGCACGGTAGAAGACTATGGCTGATTTTCAGAGGCTTTCCGTGATGATTATGGATGTGACAGAAAGGAGGCTCATTGTTTTGTTCATTGAAGGTTTGACCAAACCTCTCAAGGGTTTGGTGAGAGCATTTGACCCTTTGTCTCTCCAAGAGGCAATTAAGAAAGCATTGGATCTTGAAGGTGCTGCTCCAAGAACAACAACAATCAACGGGCAGCCAAGGGCATATCCGAATGGAGGGCAGCCAAAAGGACTCTTGGGACAACCAAGAACCACATCTTTGGACCAGCCAAAGAAGCCCTTTCAAAGAGCACCAATCATTCACAAGGAGCTGTCCAAAACCAACAAAGAAGGAGAAACAAGAAATGAGCTAAGAAGGAAGAATTTGTGCTTCTCTTGCAAGGATCCATGGTCTCTGGTCATTGTTTGAAATTTCCTTTTCACGGGATTAAGCCAACCAAGGAAATTAGACAAATCGTCAATTAACCAAATCTGATTTTTATAAGCAGCAGACTAAAATTAAAATCAGCGAACTGAATTCTTCAAGCAGTGGTATAAAATATATGCCAAATACTAAATTTACTTCAAATAAGCTTGCCACAAATTAGAGATATCTTCTATGCATCCAATAGAACCATAAACAATGATAAATTTGACAACACACCACTTGGAAATTAATAAATGTCCAGCAATGATCAACCACAATAAAAATATGAATTATGGGTCTAAAAACCCCAAAAATCATGAAAATGCAAATTCCGGCCTTAGTAAATATGCCAAATCAGATTATGAACTGAAAATGCAAATATATGTTCACTAAACCCTCAAACCCTACACCAAGGTAGGTCGCTCCACATGTAGGAAGCCAATAACAATCTGAAAATGAATATTCTCTCCTCAAATCTGCCTTAAACTTCAATACCAAGCAATGATGAAGGGTTTTCGTCCTTCACCCAAACCACTAGAAGGGTTTTTCGTCCTTCTAGGAAGCCACACAAGAGGGTTTTCGTCCTCAAGTGGAAGAACAAGGAGCAACAAGCTCTCAATGCTCAAGATTAGGAAAATGTGCCAAAACTAGATGCAAAAATGATGTCTCAAGACCCCTTTTATATTCCTCCATTGGCGCCAAAGCTTGAAAAGGTAAGGCCGACCCACAAGAGATGTTCTTTCCCTTCATTAACTTCCTTTAATTGTCTTTAACTCAAAAGACCTACTATAAGAAGGAAAAACACAAAGAAAATATAAAAATTAGTAAAAAACAAAGCAAACAGAAGCTCAATGTTCTCCTCCATCTTCCTTACTTCTTTATGATGGAGAAGGAATGGCAAGAAATCCGAATAGTGGCCCTCAAGTGGGAAAAGGGGACATTACATTGTTGCCTAGGTAAGGGTAATGTAAACTATATTGAGGTATTTTTAGATTGCGAAGAAGAAGAAGAAGCTTGTTTTGATGAGGGATAGAAAAATCATGATCCGGAAGAAGATTCAGAAAGTTTGGACAGCACTTTCGCCACTTTGTCTAGTGCCCCTAGATACCATCCATTCCGAGTGAAAGGAGACCTACAAGGGCAAAGAGTCACAATCTTGATTGATAGTGGAGCTACTCACAATTTCATTGATGAGAGCTTGGTTGCAAGGATGGATTTGAAGGTGGAAGACTTCAAAGGCTTCACGGGCAAAGTAGTGAATGATTATTCTATGCCATGCATAAGGAGTCCCAAGTTCTTTTCACATTGAGACAACATGAGGTATGTGATGATTTTTATATAATTGGCATAGCTGATACAAATCTTGTGCTTGGAGTCCAATGGTTACATTCCTTGGGAGAACTCACTCTCAACTACCAAAGTATGGAGCTAAGCTTCATGGATAAAGGCAAGGGTGATATTACAAGGTATGATTCTAGAAACCACTCAAATCAATTATTTGGTAGAAGACGTCTTCTCAAAAAGAGTCGTATCTTTGTTCTTTATCTAAGATAACAGCAGATTGGAAGTCCTTAATTACAATTGAGTATGCCAAGAATAAGTTTGCTAATTATGTTTTTGAAGGAAAAATTGTGGATGAAAGGTATAAGGTAATGGATGGGCTCATTCTCTATAAGAATGGAGTCTATTTGGTTCCCAAATCAAAGGTGAAGAACAAGATATTGAGGGTTGTTCATGATGCCCCATTGGCTGGTCATCTGGGCTATTTCAAGACATACAAACAGGTTAGAGAAAGGTTCTTTTGGAAAGATCTTAAAGAGAAGGTGCTTCAATACATACGAAAAATGTTTGGTTTGCCAACAAAATAAGTCGGAACATGAATTTCCAGATGGACTATTGCAGCCCCTTCGTATTCCCACTCAAAAATGGGAAAGTATCTCCATGGACTTCATCACGATATAGACAACAATTCGAGAAGTAACTCTAGTGGGGCAACACGGGAGTCATAACTTCCTCACCGCAGCTTGATTGACTCCGTTCAAAATGCTTCGGAAATCTTGGAATGCGTAGAATATGGTGAAGGGGTGCGGATCTTTGTCCGACAAAGTTTGACCCTCGAAATCCACTTCTAAAGGCCTCAAAATGCAATTTTTGTAGTGCTGTCAAAAAATAGTAATTTCATGAAATTTTCGCATATGTAATTCATGGAAGATGAACCACCTTGTCTCCCTCGAGATTGGTGACCTTCCATATTCTCCTAGATGTCTCTTCATATTTCTATAATTAGGTATATAAGTATATGTAACCCGAAAGGGAAGGATACATCTCCTTGCAAAGATAGCTATTGTAATCACAATCTTCTGAGCAATATACATCTCTTTTCAAAGTTAGATTTACTATTTATATCTGGCACAATTGTTATTCTGTCCTTTAATTCTAAAACTCTTCAGTTTTGGATCATCACCGGGCTGCCCATGGTTCAAGGTAAGAGTTGTTTATATGTTGTGGTTGATAGACTCACAAATTATGTCCGTTTTAGTCCACTTCCAACAAGTATAATGTTAGACTAGTGTAGCATAAGCATGATGGAACTACTTCATGGTTGAATATTCATGCAAGAGATCACCAACAAAGTATGTGGGAGGTTAGTGGTGACAAGAGGAATGTACCTTGGAGAACTATAGCTCAAAATTTCAGACTTGGTGCTGCTGTCATCATTCAAATCAGCCACCACATGATCTCATTTGCATACATACAAGTGGGTAGGAAAGTATTTTCAGTCAAGGGATGAAGCAATTTTTTTGTAAAACATGTTTTGGCTCGGCCAACTCGACAAGTCACTTTGATACATTCAATATCCAACCATTCCAATGCTTTCAATACATTCAACATCCAACACCACCTTGTGAGCCGAGCCGTTTCACACAAAAAACTACATTAGTGCGACCAAAGTCACAAGGATGGAGCATTTTTCAATTGGTGACTATTGGGAAAATGTTTTCAGCCTTTACAGAAGTGTTTTCAGTCATTACAATGCTCACATTTCCTATTCTTGCAAGGAGGTTTCAATTTTGCAGCTGTTCCATTTTTAAGTTGCTGATTTTGATAAAATCAGATTATAAGTTGTTATTTTCAGACTTGAACAGCTGCAAGATTGATCATTTTGAGGTCACTAAATCATTGGAAAATATTGGTAAATGGTTTCAGCTGAAGAGAATGACTACTTCAGCCAACATAGCTCTGATTTGGGTGGAAAATCAGGTGATTCATGACTGTCATAATTTGTTTTCAGCCTGCATACAAGATGATTTGTGTCTTTTCTTGGAAGGAACAGTTACAACATCATTAATGAAGATCATCTTGAGAAGGTATGTGTTGTGGATTATGCACATTTGATGATCAAATTATTTTCTGAGCTACCAAGAGACATCATTGTTAATAAGGTTGAGAGCTACACTTGTCGGTCAAATTGTTTCACCTGTCAAGCAAGAGAAGTGAACTTGAAGGTTGTATGGAAATTTTCAAACCTTGGAGAGAAGAACATTTGAAATGCTTGCTCATATTTTTGGTTCCAAGATGGGAAGCTTGTACATAGTGATATGGTGAGATATGCACATCTTTTTGCTTTCAGCCCATATGGGAACAAATTGTCTTTCAAAAAGGTGATCGAATTTCAAAAGGTGCATAAAAATAATGTGGTGGTGGATGCTTTGTCAAGTAAGCCACTTCCTTTCTCTTTGGATGATGTTGCCATACAAAATGGGAAGATGAAGGATACAAAAGTTACAGTTCAGCCAAGCTTGCAATTGCTTGAGGGAAAGCAATTTCGGGAAGGGAGGACTGTAATGTCCCCTTTTTCGAACTAGTTCGTTTTGAAGACTTCTTGCCCATTCCACTTCCTGTGGGCAAGAAAAAGGTGAACAAGGGATGTCTTTGTTGAGTTTTTAGTCTTTTTGTGAGCATTTACATTTTCCTTTTGTGTTTTCTCTTATGAGGCAAGTCGGCTGGGTCTAGGAGATGAAAAGCCAAGTTAAAAATAAAGCAAAATCATTATGGAGGTCGGTCACGGGGAACTCCTTTTTGGTTTTAGCGACACCTAAAGGGTATTAAAGGGGGTCACTTGGACTCATTTGTGCGTCATCTTTTGGCATAAAATTATACTTTACTTGGTTTTTGGCAGTTTTTTCAAATTCTTTCCACTAAGGGGCGAAAATCCTTTGGTGTGGCTTCACAAGGAAGAGGAAACCCTTCCTTGACAATTGAAGAATGAAAACTCTTCAATGAATTATTCCAAGTGCTTCAAAGAGGTGGATAATGCATATTTTTAGATAGGGTTTGGTCCTAAAGTGTAATATCCCTTTCTAGGGATGAAACAAAAGAACAAGGAAATCACACAAACCCCAAACAAATTAAATCTGATTTTATACCAGCAAACTGAGAAATTAGATCAGCAATGTGCAACAACCTGATTTTTGAAAAGACAACTTGCAAAAATCAAGATTTCGCCCAAATATCACCATAAAATTCATCCACAATATTTATAAACCCTTTAGGACAATTTTCATCATGAAATCCAATCTCAAACACATCTGGCAATTTATTTATCAACATCAGAAGTACAACTAAGATAAATGATTAAAAATGAGGTCTCCAAACTCTACCAATGGCCAAATATGAAAGATATCAAACTTATAAATTATGACAAATTTGAATATCAAATAATAATTGAGTTCCGTGTCCTAGAAGGCACCCAAATTCACTCCAACCCTAGTCGCTTCCTAGGAGAGGGGCTTCAAACAATGCAAAAGCTCTTGATAGGTCTTCTCCTTGATGCCCTAGATACAAACCAACAAGAGGATCTTTAGTATTTGCCTTCACAACACAAATTTTGGAGAGTTTTCGTTCTCCAATATGCCACAAGGAAGGTTTCCATCCGCCTTGGATGCCACACTATAGATTTTCTCCCTTAGTGGAGTTGGAAATAGAGAAATCAACCCTAGAGTCCAAATTGATAAAGTATATATATGCCAAAAGCGCGTGTAAATGAGCCGATGCGACTCCTCTTATACCCTTTAGTTGGTGCCAAGAGTCATAAGGGTGAATTTTCCCCATGACCAACCTCTTAAGGAACTTGCTTTATCTTCTAATTTGCTTTTAACTCCTCCAACCCAACCGACTTGCCTCATAAAGGAAAACACTAAAAGAAAATGTAAATGCTCACGGAAAAGGACTAAAATATAAACAAATACTTCCCTTGTTCACCTTCTTCCAGCCCACGAGAAGTGGAATGGGCTAGAAGTCTTCAAAATGAATTAGTTTGAAAAAGGGGACATTACAGTCCTCCCTTCCTGAAATTGTTTGCCCTCAAGCAATTGCAAGCTCTCATGCCCAAGTGCCATCATACCAAGGTGAAGGAACATGTTGTAGCATTCCCATAGTCTAGATCTTGTGCTGTCAAATGAAAGAGCTTTTTCCCAAACAAACTTTGACACCCGTTGCCCCTTTCTTCATTGAAGTCCCCTTCATCTTCAACTTCTAAAACAACAATAACAACTTCTTCTTTTGCATACTCAGCTGTATAAAAAGCCTTCCAAACTGTTGTAATCTCAGTCATAAAGCAAGAAATTAATAAATAATCAGCAGCTTGACAAGCTAATCCATGTCCCAATGTGGCATCCTCATTCTTTATTCCATCCTTGTCAATTAAGGTGGAAGAACACTCCATATTCCAAATACAAATGCAACTGAAATTAGGTGCGGGCTGATATAAATGATGACAGCAGTATCAATGATGGTAGTTTGGCTCATGGCTGCCATAGAAATACTTCCCTTCTCACTTGGGGTAGACAACACCTCATTCCCCAACTCTTGATTACATTCTTCACTCAACAACAAACTTGGAAAGGCAAGCTTGAGCATCATGCAAAACTGATCCAAACACCTAGAGTTACCTTGCTGTAGTGGCCTTTGTGGCTGCCCAAAAGATGGTCTAGGCTGCCCTCTTCCCGCTGTCCTAGGTTGGGTTGTACCTTCCTCAAAGCCTTTATGTTTCACTCCCAATCCAAGTATTGGAGGGACTCTGTTTCTATGCAAATTGAGACCTTTTGCACTCACAAACTTGTCATCCTCCATTATGGCATCTTCATCTTCAGCTGCAGTCCCATATTCTTCATCACATGCTTGGATGGATAACAAATTCAGCTGCTCTTTCTTCTTTATTCCTGTGCCTACACAAAGAACAAACACATTAAAAGAAAAAAAGAGCTCAAAATAATATCTTCATTCCTCATAGATATGTGAGCTAGCATTCTTCCTTTGCTTGCATTTTTTCAAAATTCCCATTCATACGATGAACTCTTAAAGGTCCATTCATGCTGTCCCAAGTATGGCTGTAGTTGTACTATTGCAGTTTCTCGCTCAAAATTAGCATTATGGTGGCGGAAACTCTTCTAAAACAATGGAAAACAATCCCTTATTGATGATAGATAGAAAACCCTTCCCCCTTGGGACTGAAAACGCTTTAGTGAATGTCATAAAAAGGGGTTAACGGACTGGTTTGATGCACACAGCAACAAAAAGAATAGGATAACAGCTGTCATACAAAAAAAAATCAACCATATGGGGACTGAAAATGCTTCAACAACATCAACAAATTGAACATTACTCCCATGTATGGTTGAGACTACTCGTATGGCTACAAATACAATGTTGGGCAAATTGAATATGTTGATCACAATAGTATGAATTTTAATGAAAGCATGTCTTAAAACCCATAAAACATGATTTCTACTACTTACACTCATACCACCAATTTCCAGCTGGGTTACAATGCTCGGGGCAGCAAGATAACATCCATCTTGTTCACTTCCAAATGTAAAATTTATGAAATTAGCATCCACTTCCATTGGAAGACTTCTTCTAAGAGCATGTGCATGGATTAAGAGTTGAAAATCTCTATAATACAACTGCTGTTTTAAAACTGAAAGTGTGGGGTTATCTTACCATGTGCAACCCATAGCTCTTGCCTTCTTCCGGTAATTCTTTCCATCCTCTTTTCTGTAACAACTTGAGGAGCTCCACTTGTCATGCCTTGAAGCACAACCTTTTGATCACCAAGTTTGAATCTCAACTCCCTAGCTTGATAGTTTTGGGTAAATTCACCCAAAGAATGCAACCATTGAATCTCAAGTATCAAATCTGTACCTCCAATACCAACAACATAGAAATCATTACTTACCATGTGCCTTCCCAAGGTGAGCTTGAGTTGTTGGATCTTCTTGGTGCAAGGGATGATGAAGCCATTTTGTAGCATCTCATTCTTCACAATGAGGTTCAAATGTACCACAAACTTTATATACATTCTCGTAATTTTCCTTCCATTCCAAGTGCAAGAGATGACATTTACCTTGATCCTCGGAGATCACTCATGCCAAAGCAATCTTGGCCTTGAATAGAAGAAGCAACATGCCCATAGCTAACACGCTTCTTAAAATGTTTTCCATGATGACAAAAATATGGCAGTGACATAGGAGGAAACAAAATATAAGAAATATGGCCATCATGGTCATAGGAGGAAACAAAATATAAGAAATATGGTCATCATGGTCACCCTCCTTTGCCTTCTTTGCCTTCGCTCCCAACAACTGAAGATCTTTTTGCCTTGACTCCTTCCATATTTTCTTGACACATGTATGGAACATCATCATGGTTCCCGTTGAAGTCAAGAACACCGTCAATTTGCCCTTATTGATTGCTGTTCGGAAAATTCCAGCGAGCTGATTATCATCATTATCAGCCAAAAATTTGGCTTCAACCACCAAATTCTCTCCACAATTTTGCAAATCGAATTTTTCTTTTTTCCTTGGCTCATGCTCCATGACTTCTTCCTCTTTCTTTGGAGATTCTGTTGCATCAAAAACCTTCTTTGGTTCTTCATCTAGCAACACCTTTCCATGTCCTTCAATGTGGTCTTCTTGGGACTCCACCTCAAAACCCTCTTGCAGATCTGATTTTCCTTTTTCTTCTTTCAAGAGAAACCCCTTTGGGTTTGGCTCCTTGGCATATTCTTGTGGTCTAGGGTTTAACCCTAGCATCTTCATCCATGTTCCGGTTGTCCCCTTGTTGGAGCCATCAAATGTGGAGAGTGCCACCTTCCCCAAAGCATTTTGAATTTTTCTCTGTGGCGCATGAGGTCTAGGCTCCGACCTTGACCTTCCCTTGCTTACCCCTATGAATTTGGCAAGCGAAATAGCATCACGGATCTCATTCGGAAGAGCCCTATATTCTTCATAGCTAGCCACAATGTTGTGACCCACTGAATGTTGTGTTTCCACCTTCGGAATGACTTCTTTCTTTGGTAAGAACCTAGGTCGCCAATCCATGTCTGTATTCTTTGTCATCGTCTTGCACGAATACCCTCAGGATGGGAAGATCGATGCTCTAATACCATTGTAATATCCCTTTCTAGGGCTAAAACACAAAAACAAGGAAATCACACAAACACCAAGTGACTAAATCTGATTTTAGACCAACAAACCGAGAATTTAGATCAATGATACAACACGATTTTTGAAACAACTTACGAAAAACAAGATTTCACCCACATATCACCATAAAACTTGTCAACAATATTTATAAACCCCTGTAGAAACACTTTAGGACAATTTTCATCATGAAATCCAATCTCAAACACAAGTAACAATTTATTTATCAACATAAGTGCAACCGAGATAAATGATAAAAATGAGGTCTCAAACCCCAACAATGGCCAAATATGAAAGATATCAGCCAAATTATGAAAAATCGAGAATATCAAATAATAATTGAGTTTGATGCCCTAGAAGGCACCCAAATTCACTCCAACCCTAGTTGCTTCCTAGGAGAGGGGCTCCAAACAATGCAAAAGCTCTTGATAGGTCTTCTCCTTGATGCCCTAGATACAAACCAACAAGAGGATCTTCAGTATTTGCCTTCACACCACCAATTTTGGAGAGCTTTCGTTCTCCAATATGCCACATGGAAGGTTTAGTCATCTTTGGATGCCACACTATGGATTTTCACCCTTAGTGGAGTTGGAAATAGAGCAATCAGCCCTAGAGTCCAAATTGATAAAGTATATATGCCAAAAGTGATGTGCAAATGAGCCTATGCGACTCCTCTTATACCCTTTAGTTGGTGCCAAGAGTCATAAGGGTGAATTTTCCCCATGACCGACCTCTTAAGGAACTCGCTTTATCTTCTAATTTGCTTTTAACTCCTCCAACCTAGTTGGCTTGCCTCATAAAGGAAAACACAGAGAAAATATAAATGCTCACGGAAAAAGGACTAAAATATAAACAAATACTTCCCTTGTTCACCTTCTTCCGGCCCACGGGAAGTGGAATGGGTTAGAAGTCTTTGAAATGAATTAGTTCAAAAAAGGGGACATTACATAAAGTGAAATTCAGCCCCTCTACTAGGGGGAGCAACCCACCTTGGGGAAGTGATTGGTTGTTTTTAGGGCATGACGTCGCTCAACTCAACCATCATTGCATTCTCCATATTTTTGGTAGCCAATAGGGCCTTTATAATCATTACCATCCTAGATTTTAGTATGGACCCTAAATTAATGCCATGCATGAAAATTGATTGTTCTCCCTTTAACATCAATTCTCCCATCCTAAATTAAATAGAGACTTCATAAACTAATCCCAGTCTTAAATTAAAGTACACTCTCGATTAACTTACCCATTCCCTTTCCTAGATATGCGATCCTCCACTAGAAGAGAAAACAAGATTATCTTAAGAATAAACCTTACTTGCTTATCCTAAAACCTTACCTTTCTTACTAATTCACTAAAAGACAAATTGAAAGTGCTTAAAAGATGCTCTTAAGATAACAATCGACCCCGAGTTGACTCTCTAAGAAGTTAGGGTTCGGATTTAAGTTTAAAGAAAAAATTAAAGCGAGTTTGGGAAACAAGTAAAAATGTTCTAACAAGTTAAAACTTAGTGGGACCCGTACGTATACGCGGGGCTTAGTTTGGAAGCATTATTTAGATCCTTGGTGCTTTGAAATCTTTGGAAGGTTTGGAAAAAAACAAAGAAAAGGAACCTTTTCAACACATGACACTTGAGAATTGGCTAGGATTTTAGAGGGCATTCTATATTATCCTTCACTTTGAGATTAGAGGCACCTTTTGCCAAATTTGAAAAGGGAGGACCTTAGGAGCTTAGGAAGATAAATCATGTGTGACTTGGCAACAATCCATCCATGGAAACTCTTGTTTAAGCTTTGTTGATTCTTTATGAAAATGGTTTTGCTTGGGTCCTATTATTATTTTGAAATTTATTTGTAAAGTTTGTTAAATCTTATGAAAAATGCCATTTGGGTTCGTCATTTCACTGAAATTTTGCCAACTTGCGAAGATAAAAGGAATGATCGGGAAGAGTTTAGTCAAGGTTGTTGTGTACCCTTCACTAACCACCATATCCCTATATGGTGCGACCTCTGGAAAAAGAAAGTGTTGGCAAAATCTTAGGTTGCTTTGATTTAGTCGGTCTCTTCATGGGTTCGCCTGCATTGTCAACATAAAACTTGCAACATTGGAGATACCATCTATTGGCTAAATGATATAACCTCTGTGTTTGAGAGGGGCAACTCCCGCGTATGATGGGTTTGTGGGGTTTTGAGTACTTTTAACCCAAAAAGCACCCAAAAGGGGAAAGAAAGGAAAGTGAGAGAGGAATAGAAGAGGGAGAAAGATAGTGGAAAAAAATGGAGAGAGAGAGAGCATGTAGGAACAAACAAACATAGATTTCATTCCTACATGATAGAAAGTACACCATAAAATTAAAGAGATTGAATGTTAATACTTTGCATGAAAAGGAAAGAAATGAAAGATTACATTTGACATAAGAACAAACATAATCACCAAGAATCTCAAGACACAAAGTTCTATAAGCATCCCTATATTTCTTCTTGAAAAGGAACACAAAGTTTCCTTCTTGTCTTCTCTTCAACAAAGTCTTCACAATGGACAATCTCCTAGAGATTCTTAGACTCAAAGTTCTCTTGAACCTCCATAAGAAGCATCTAGACACAAAGTTCTATTTACTTAATGCCTTGAGACCATAGGACACAAAGTTCCTCCAACCTCCAAGACCCCTTTACAAATGACCTCTAACTTCCTTTTATAACCCAAAAGTTGGTTATAAGGTAGTTAGGGTTTACATGACATCACTTTAGGGCATAATTAGGTCACTCCCTTAATATAATCTTATTTTAATAAAGTAAAATCACTTTATTAAAATAAAACAACTTTATTAATTTAAAAGTATTTATTATAATAATTAAGTGGGTACATGTGGACCCCACTAGAGTGACTTGGACATACACCTAGACACCAAAATGACACCTAAATCAACAACATGACACCTAAGACTAGTGCCATATCCATTGAGCCAAGAGTTTTCCTATCTTGATCGTACGAGAAATGAACTCACTAACAATGTTGAATTTGTGACGTGTTTTGTGATCTTTCACTCCGTGAAGGATCTATTTCCGCAAATTGGTCAATTGCTTTATGGATGCTTATTTGTTTGGTGATTGATTATCAGATAGAATTTCATGAGTTCTTTGTTTGCTTCTAGTTACGTGTTTTTTCTTAATGTACAACCCCAAGCTCTCATAGTTTTGGAAGCTATCATCCTGCATCTCCGGGTCTTTGCATAAGATGATTAACATGAACTTTTGGTGAATCTAGAAGGGAGAGGATGCTTTTAAAAGGAAGAAAAGACACCCGACATCCACACAACTCACTTAAGTGATTTACTTTTTATTTAAAACAATTGTGTGGATTCCAAGGGAGGAGGATTGTGTGGATATAGAAGGGAGAGGATGCTTTGCAAAAGGAAGACAAGACACCCGACATCCACACAATTCACTTAAGTGGCTTTGCTTTGTGCTTTTTAATACAAAAGTGGCGTTGAAAATTTAGAAGACAAGCTTCCTAACATCCATGACTTGCACTTTAAATGATTTTCTTTTTATTAAAATAATTGTGCACATTCCCAAAAGCTGCATGGATACTGGCTAAGGAGGATTCTTCCAAATTGGCAGACAAGACCTTGGAGATCCATGATTTGCATTAAAACAAGAAGACTCGGGCATGGGAAACCATGACTTGCATAAAAAACTCATTTTTGGACCATGGCGTGGGAATTTGATGATGGGGGCAGCTTGCAACAAGGAAACAGAGGCATGAAGAACCATGACTTGGCTAAAAGCTGAATTCTTTGGCAATTGCATGGATCCTGGGTGATGGTGGGCAACTTTATTTATTATTTTGCACATTCAAATCACTTTTGGCAAAAACTGCGACTTATACCCAAACTGCTGCATTAAAAACCAGCTTTCACAATAAATTTCCCCTCTGTCTAAGGCCATGGGTGACTTCTAAAAAATCCTATGCAATTGAATTGGTTAGGTAGGATGAGAAGAAAAAGCACTGGGGAATTGCCAGACAAATCATAGAGAAAAACCAAAACCAAACACAAAATAAATAAATAAAAACAAAATACCTGACAGAAGTTGCAGACAATTGCTCGAAGTAACTCGCCAATTAGCTAGTTTGTAAAAACTCCTCCTCGGGTGAATGCTCCACTTAGAGATAAAAGTAATACTGGTGTGGTAACAATGATGGGGTGAGGTGGTTTATATAACCTAAAATCCACTAAATTTAGCCCAATCTATTTTTAAAAGAACTTTATTTATTTAATAAATAAAATGCTTTCAGACAAGGCTTAATGAAGGAATTGAGTGAGCTTTGGCATGTGGGTACTTGTCGAATTTGACTTTTATGACTCCCGAGGATACCTTAGAGCAATGCAGACAACTACAGGTAAAACAAACACAAAACAGACCCGTCACCTTGAAAAGAACGAAAAATTTAAAAAGGGGTAGTCCCAGATTTCAAGGTGAAATCTTAGAGACACCACTTTTCCGTAGGGAAGGCAAAAATATAATGACCCTTTTACTCCTTCAAAAGTCCTATTTCCATATTGGGCCAAGTCGTATTTTTCCGTAGGATCAAAATAAAATAGAATTGCACCTTTTTCTATCCTAGGCATGATATAATATTAAGTCATTTAAATTATTATAAGTGCTTGCATATTTTACTTTACTAATGGCACTTTATAATAACTAAAAATAACTTAAGTCACCCTTATGTTTCCCCTTTTGCTGTTGGGTAGAAAAAATAGGCCAAGGGTCTTCCATAATGTTATTTCAGAAAGAGGGACATTTTAGTCCTCCCTCAAAATGTTTTCCCACAAACAATTTCAAATTTTGATGCTCTAAAATTTCAACACCCTCCCATGTTGCATCTTCAAGAGGTAACCCCTTCCATTGGATCAAGTATTCTCTAATAATTCTATTTCTCAACCTCTTTTCACGAACCTCCATGATAACTTCCGGTTCCAAGACCAACTTGCCCTCATCATGAAGAGGAGGCAATTCCATGGAAGGAGAAATATGCTGCCCCAAAGCCTTCTTTAGGCATGAGACATGAAACACATTATGGATTTTGCTTTGAGCTGGAAGTTCAAGCTCATAGGCAACCTTCCCAACCTTCCTTACAATCTTATAAGGGCCATAAAACCTTGGCTTCAACTTCTCCGATCCTTTCCCTTTGAGGAATATTGTCTATATGGTTGTAGCCTCAAAAAACCATGTCCCCTACCTCAAATGACCTCTCAATCCTTTGTTGGTCTACATACAATTTCTGCTGATTTTGTGCATGTGAGAGGTTATCCTTGAGTGCTTTTAAAATATCTTGGCTCTGCTTGCACCAAGTCCTACTCCCCCGGCACTCTACTATCCGAAAGAACATCCACAAAGGAAAATGCATCGTAACCATATAAAGCTTTGAAGGGAGACATACCAATAGACATGTGGTAAGATGTGTTGTAGCAAAACTCCCCCAAATATAACCATTTTATCCATGCGGTCTGTTGCCCTGTAACATAGCTCCTTAGGTACCCCTCTATCCATTTATTAACAATCTCAGTTTGCCCATCTATTTGTGGATGGTAGCTAGTGCTAGGGGTCAATTTCTGTACTCTGCAAGATGGAAGAGTTCTTGCCAAAAAGAACTCAGAAATCTTCTATCCTTATCACTCACAATATTTTAGGCAGCCCATGAAGTTTGAAAACTTCTCTAAAAAAAATTCCAGCCACCAAGGGTCCATCATATTTAGTTGGTAGTGGGAAAAAAATGTGCATATTTGGTTAATCTATCCACTACAACATAAAGGACACTTTTACCTTGCACCGGAGGAAGTCCAGTAATGAAGTCCATGGAAACACTCTCCCATTTTTGAGTCGGAATAGGTAGGGGCTACAAAAGACCCGCTGGAAATTCATGTTCCGCCTTACATTGTTGACACGTGAGACACTCCCTTATGTGTTGGAGTACCTCCCCTTTGAGACCTTTCCATACAAACTTTTCTCTGATTTGTTTGTATGTTTTGAAGTAACCTGGATGACCGGCCAAGGGTGAGTCATGCATAGCTTCTAAGATTTTACGTTTCACCTTGGATTCCGGCACCAAAAAGACCCTGTTCTTGTATAGTATTAAGCCATCCACTACCTTGTATTTTTCATCTTCAATTCCACCTTCTAGAATAGTGCTAGCAAACTGATTTTTTGCATATTCAGCTGTTATAACAGCCCTCCAATCCACTGCAATTTCTGACATAGAGCAGCAATATGGCTTCCTAGACAAAGCATCCACTACAATATTATTTTTCTTTTTACAAATTCAATTTCAAAGTCAAAGGACTGAATTTTGCTCACCCATTTTTGTTGTCTGTCATTCAAATCAGATTGGCTGAGAAAATAAATTAGGCTATTATGATCTGTTTTCACCACGAACTTGCCACAAACAAGATATTGCCGGAACTTAACCAAAGCGTGCATGATTGCTAGCATTTCCTTGTCATAGATAGAGTACTTCTTTTCAATCTCTTTTAGTTTCCTACTCTCAAATGCAATGGGATGTTTGTTTTGCATTAAAACAGCCCCAATACCTTCACCGGATGCATCACATTCAACAACAAAGGGAATAGAGAAATCTGGAACAGCGAGTACGGGGCATGTACTCATCACCTTTTTTAAGTTGTCAAATGCCTCTTGGGCTGTCCTAGACCAGCTGAAAGCTCCCTTCTTTGTTAAATCAGTCAAAGGAGCTGCAAGTTGAGAGAAACCTTTAACAAACCTCCTGTAATAACTGCATAGTCCCAAAAATCCCCTCAAATGTGTCATGGTGGTGGGTGGAGGCCAATCCAAGATGGCCATGATCTTCTGTTGGTCCACATGAACACCTTGGGCATTGATAATATGTCCCAAGTAAAGAATTTCAGTCACACCAAGTTCACATTTTGATTCTTTTGCATAGAGTGATTGCTGCCCCAAAATGCCCAACACAATATCCAAGTGTTGAAGGTGTTCATCCCATGATTTACTGTATACCAAGATATCATCAAAGAAAACCAATACGAACTTCCTCAAATGCTCTCTAAAGACATGATTCATGCATGATTGAAATGTAGCAGGAGCATTAGTCAATCCAAAAGGCATTACAAGAAATTCAAAGTGGCCAAAATGACACCTAAATGCAATCTTGTAGACATCCTCTTTCCTTACCCAGATTTGATGGTACCCGGATCTCAAGTCTATCTTGGAAAAGTAGATAGCTCCATGTAGCTCATCAATTAGTTCATCAATTCTAGGTATGGGATACCTATTTTTGATGGTCCTTTATTCAACAAGCGGTAATCAATGCACATCCTCATGGTCCCATCTTTTTTTTCACAAGAACCATTGAAGATGCAAAGGGGCTTGAGCTAGGCCTTATGTGCCCCATTTCCAACAACTCCTTAATGGCCTTTTCAATTTCTTCTTTGTATGCTCTAGGATGACGGTAAGGAGTGGTAATAACAGTCTTAGTACCTAGTTCTAATTCAATGATATGCTCAAAACCTCTATTTGGAGGTAACCCATGAGGAAGGTTGTCAAATACCTTGGCATGCTTGTCACGGATAGCTTGAATGTCCTCATGATACTGCTGCTGCTCCAAAATCTGATCTGCAGATGTAATTAGACACTCTGCTGCCCAAGAAACCTGCCCTCTATGAAAGGCTCTTTCCATCCTCTTAGTGGTCACTACCTAAGTTGCATCATTCGATGCCATGTTCGTGTTCAAATTCGCCTGCTGATGATTAAATTGTTTGGTAGTTTTGAGTGAATTGGTAAAAAAATCAGCGATTAAATTCGTGATTAAATTCGACTATGAGAAATATACATTTTTATTAAATATATAAAAACAAAAAAATAAATTCACATTTCAAAAGAGAGATAATATCACATTTCATTGATTTCATAAGTAGCTATTAACAATAATGTGATTGAAAGCAAAAACTTCAACTAAAAACATGTGCGCGGAGTTGCGACTCTTTTACCTTTAGTTCCCCTCAAAAGTGGGACGATTAGTCGAGCACGGGAGAATCAAGTGGCGAGTTTTGGAAAGCTATCCAATATTTTTAATTACTAATGTTCTCTATCCTGGCGATCAAAGCTCATGATTCTTTAGAAATAAGATCAAGAAGTTGCTTGGTCCAAAAGGTGCAAAAATGGATTTTATGAAAATAAGAAAAATATTGCCATCAATGCGTAGAGCTCGAGAAAATATGCACTTTTAGAGAAAAGACACTTGAAATGGCGGAGCCAGGTTAATGAAAGTTATGGCACATGCAAGTTTTGTTGCTACATCTTCTGGACCCTTTCCAAAAATGGCAAATTTTTCCTAATTGCTTGTCATTTTTTTCACCAAAATCCCAAAAAAAAAAAAAATTGTGAAAAAAGGATAAAAAAATGTGAATTAAATCGCGATTTGGAAATGCGCTGTTAAAATTGCGAATTTGAAATTTTTCCTTGAAGTTAAATGCGGCAACAAAGTCACTACCATAGGAGCACCATTTGCCATGCCATGTAGCTCTATTTTTCTCTTGCTGATCTGAATATCAGTTCCATTGTTTGTAGTTTTGAGTGAATTCCCAAGAGAATGTCGTGGCACACCCAAGACTACATCCGTTTCACTAATACCCACCACAAAAAAGTCGCCGTCACCATGTGCTTCCAAGTGTGATTTTCAGTTGTGATATATTCTTAGTGCAAGGATGGTGAAGCCAACCACAATTGTAACATTAAATCCCTTGAAATCCTCTAATGGTAGCCCCATTTTTGCAACTAAATCAACATCAATAAAATTATGAGTTGCACCACTATCAATCAAAATAGTGACTCTTTTACCTTTTAGTTCCCCTTACACAAAAAGGGTGGTACCTTGGAGCTCCGAATAGTGTGGCAAGAGTACTATCCAATTGATCATCTTCTTCTTTGCTTTCTTGCTCTTCATCCTCATGGTTTTCTTCCTTGTCTATTTCTTCTTCCTCTCCATCAGAAATGACTTCAATGTAATGCACTTGGCCCTTGCCTAAGCAACGGTGCCCTGGAGTCCATGGATCTTTACATGAGAAGCAAAGATTCTTTCTTCTCAATTCATTTCTCGAATTCTCAGCATCTTTGCTCCTAGGAAGCTCTCTTTGGGAGCTTGTACTCTGTTGAAATGGCTTTCTTGCTTGATTAATAGGGGCTGTTCTTGACTGCCCTTGAAAAGTGTGCCTTGGCTGCCCCAAATAACTTGGTTTAGATTGTCCAAGGGGCTGATTTTTACCCCTAACTGCTGTAGATTCCAGATTTAAAGATCTTTTATTGCATCTTGAGAGAAGAGGGTTCAAAAGCCTTCACCAACCCCTTAAGAGGTTCGGTTAAGCCTTCCATGAATAGCACTACAAGTCTTCTCTCACTTACATCGGAAACCATGACCGCCAACTTCTGAAAATCAGCCACATATTTCTCAACGGTAGTCTCTTGTTTCAGCTGTGCTAACTCACTGAAATGCACTTCTGGATCCTTCCTATCAAATCTTTCAATTAACCTTTGACTAAACTCCTCAAGTGTTGTGATGGAGCCATGTCCTTGTGTCACAATACCATGGTACCACCATTCGTGAGCTACACCATCCAAGTGAAGAGTGACAAACTTGAGAGCTTCTTCTTCATACATAGGATTTAATGAAAGGTAGGTGTCCAATTTTTGCAGCCAAGCCCTTGCAGAGCACTTATCTGTCCCATCATAAGTAGGAAGAGTGATTTTTCCCAATTGGTGTTGGATGTCTTTCCTCGGTTCTGGTTGTTGATTCACTCTCTTCCTTGGTCCTTCATTCCTTCTTAGTTAGCAAAAGTCTCTAAATGAAAGAAGGTCTCTTGTGTTGGGGTTCAAGGATGCATACTCATCCCCATACACATTAATTTCATCTGCAAACCCATGAACAGTGGCTGCTCTCTCTCTTCTTGTGGTTCCTCTCTCTGAAGGAAACTTGCACGAAAGAACTTAGAAGAGTTCTTGTTTGAACCTCTATCTACATGTAAAGTAGAAGAGCTGCCCTCACCTTGATTGCCATGACCCCCTTGAGGGTTTTGCCTGTTGAAATTTGTCCCTTGTAGAGCTCTTCCCAAATCTGCAATGGCTCCTATAAAGGAGTCCCTAAGATCCCTGTGTGATTCCATGAGACGGTTCTGTAGTTCTTTGTTGCCCCTGGTAAATATTTCATTCATGTAACTTAGCTCATCATTTGGAGGTGGTCTTTCTTCATCCTCCATCCTTCCTCTTCCTAGAGTTCTCCTTTGATAATGGTTCCTAAAATGGTCTTCACCTCTGTCCATACAAATCTGAAATCTGAAATCTGAATCACCTCTACAGGCTGGGAGGAAAACTTGCTCTGATACCACTGTAATGTCCCCTAAAGGACCAAATTGAATGCACAAAGGAATACACTACAAACCCAACTGCCAATAAAGTACCAAACTGAAAGTATACAATGCAGATCTGATTTTCTTCTATAAAAATGCGACTAGGATGGTGAAAGAAAAACATTAAACAAAGTACCAACACTTCCCTTTTTCATATTTTTTAAGAAAGAACTGAACTTATAGAAAATAATGCAAAGAAAAGTACCAGAAACTGGGCTCCAATATCTGAGTTTTGATTGACTGAAATATGCAGATTTAACCTGAGATTACAGCAGTGGATACCAGCTTGGAAAACCCAAAAAATACTCTGAAAATATTGATATTAATCTCTGAAAATGTACTTCCAACAGCAGGTATTAAAACAAACTTTATTCTCTCCTAAACACCTGCAAAACATCCCAAACTGGGTCGCTCCAGCTAGTGCAAAATATGATTTAGTAAACTGATTTTTGTCCTGAGTTGTCCACATACAAAAAATGAATTTGAGGAAGAGTTTCCGTTCTTCCTTCTCCTTTTTCTGAGGGGTTTCGTCCTTAGAAAGTTGCAGCAGTAGCTCCTCAGCTCACAGCTCAAATTAGAAAATATGAAGTCATAGAATGAGAGCCCAAGCAAGTCGACTTCTTCCTTAAGGGAAAGAAGAGACCCAAAAGACACCTCCCAAGGCAACCAATCAGCATGCAACAATTTTTTAATGTCTTTTCCCCCAAAACAATTCCTAGACCAAGTCGTACTTTTCCTTAGGGAAGACATGAAAAATATAATGACCCTTTTACTCCTTCAAAAGTCCTATTTCCATAATGGGCAAAGTCGCATTTTTCCTAGGATCAAAACAAAATAGAATTGCACCTTTTTGTATCCTAGGCATGATATAATATTAAGTCATTTAAATTATTATAAGTGCTTGCATATTTTACTTTACTAATGGCACTTTATAATAATTAAAAATAACTTAAGTCACCCTTATGTTTCCCCTTTGGCCGTTGGGTAGACAAAATAGGCCAAGGGTCTTCCATAATGTTATTTCAGAAAGAGGGACATTTCAGATCGCCTCTTAAGAAAGGGCGAATGAGCTGCACACAACCCTGCAATTCTACCTCTTTCCTTGAGTGCCTTGTTCACTTGCACAATTCTGCGCTTCAAGTGTCTGCATGTAGCTCCTTGCATCACGCGTGTGCCGGACAACACCAAGATACATGCCACACAAGTTAGAAGACAGCCCCTGCGCTTTGGGCTTCTTTGCGCAGTCCCTTCCTTTTTGCACCCTGCACATGGCACCGTGACACATGCCACACAACTTAGAAGACAAAAGTGCTTATCCTTTGGAGGGTTGAGGGGCGGCACTGTTGCCACATGCCAATTTCTTATGAATAATATCTATGCCGTTCGAGGCAACTCCACATTTGGCGCATCAACATGCTTCACAAAACGCATACAATGCATTGTTCAACTTCCATAACGGTTCTTTATGCCTTTCCGGCTATGTAATATTTGTGTACACATCTATAACATCAGATAGAAAGAAGATAGTAGAAGATAAGCAGCCATACATCTCGCACAAGAGCATGCCATGTACAAAACACACAAATTAATAAAACTTTCTGTTCCAGTTTTATTATTTTGTTTATTCTGTTTCTCTGAATATTATTGCTTCCACATATACATATACATATAACATATCTAAATCCTCATTTAGAGTGTTCTCCTCCGGACCTCGTAGGATCTGGATCACTTCCATGACATTCAAGACTGGTATGCACAACTAATGACATGAACTTCTCTTTATGCTGCTATATTGGTTTCACCAATGATAATATGCTTTTAGCCTACCGTGTTCTTTAACAGCTATGTAGAAAAGTAAAGTGACATCGTATTTCCAGTAGTATATAATATCAATGATCAAATAGCAATGTAAGAAAGTAATAACAATGAATCATGATTGCTTGAGAATTATATTGCTTGAAATTTGTTTAAATAAATATGAGTCATTAGGTTATCATCAAAGGTGCAACCTTTGATGACACCTTTTCAAAATAATAATCAACCTACTTAAAATATGTTCAGTAACATAATCAACTTAGTTTACTTGGTACTCAACTTTATATCAAGTGCTCCCACGTACCCCTATGCTGCCTACAAATATAAACTGCTAAATTTGATCTAAGAAACATAACATCTCTTAACTGAAGCAGAGAGGTTTCTCCCTAAAACAACAAAGTTTCATCTACAGTTCCATAAAAAGATATTTTTACAAGTCAAAGAATATCGTAAATTTCTTTTCCATGAAGCTTGATCATCCAAGTGTCCCCTAATAAAGCACCCTTCCTTCTTAAGGGGGCAACAAAGAGTGATCCATCATATGCGTAAATTCAATTCCAAAAGGTTCTTCCTATTTTCCATTGCCATTTTGCCTATTATGAATGACCTGCTATATTTGTTTCCTGATCCCACTCTTCAATAATCATCAAATATAATAGCAAACTTTTTTCTGTCTAAAATCAGAAGAAGTTTGAATAGTCATATTCTTGTTATCGTTTATCAAGTTTATTGATATGGGTAAGAATTGTTCTAGAACTGTCTATAATGGTTTATTCCTGTAGATAATCAACATTCATTATTAAGACATGATCTCAATCAAAGAAAGATCTCAGTTTCAACATCAAATGAATTTTTGGGGACTCGTGGAAATGTCTGATGATAGAAGAAGAATCTTTATTGTGTTTTATGATGAAGGCTGAACATGTCCACTTTTTGTTGCTATCATAAATTTGCTTTAGTTGTAAATGCAACATGGTCAGCTAGTCATACAAGAATGTCTACTTCCTATTTTTTCAGTAGCGATTCATTTTTGCTTGCTAGTCATGTTTATAGAGTTATTGTTATTTTTTCCTTGGAACAGTAACTCCATTTCTCTTCTACTTGATCTTAGCTTTTCAACTCTCAAATCTCTTTTCTAATAAACAAATATGGAACAAACAATTGAATCAAGGGGCATTAATATCCATATTGATGTCCATTAAATTTTTTTCGTATGCCTTGGAATTCTAGTAGTGGCAAACGACATTATGGGAAATTATGTATGTGGTCACTAACCTACAAGCTTATGGACAGTTTTATAGGTGCTCACTATCTTATGAACTAACGGGATATTTTACAGGTGGTCACAATCTTCTTATCTTAGCCCAAAATGTTGGTCAATACATACAACTAGGCACAACCATAGATGATGCAATTGGAGAGGCGTATGACAAAATAGCAAAATGGCTTGGTCTTGACATGAGGAAAGGTGGTGGACCAGCTCTAGAAGATCTTGCTTGGGAAGGCGATCCACATTCTATTATGTTTTCAGTGTGTTTCTATCCAAATCAGAACTTAAATGTTGTACATTCTATGCATTAACGTGTTAAAATTCACATGCAAGATTAAGGGCCATTATAGAATTAATTTAACTTTTCTAATGCCTAACATATGAACTCAATTGTGAGTATGATATAGGTTCCCATGCAACAACACAAGGATTGCAATTTCTCATATGCTGGCTTAAAAACTCAAGTACGAAGGACAATTGCATTGAAAAACATGTAAGATATGATTAATCTTTATGTTTTAGAATTCTTTAAATCTATTGGAAAAAGATCTCTTAGACCTTACGATATGCGATAGTAAAGGTGGTTATAAAAATTGAGGCTAACAAGTACGAAAGATTGGTATATCTGAGAATTGTAAAATGCGTAGCTATTTTGTGTTTTACAAGATTAGACAATTAAACAATTGACCATTTGAAAAGGAATCCTTTTGAAGCAATATGGAAATATATTCTATACTAGAGTTTTCTTTGAAACATCTAATAGATTCACATGAGTTATGTTGTATTCCTATTGGTTGCCTAGCGCTCCAATAGATGAAATCAATTATTTAGTTGTTTGGTGAGCATATATCCTCAAATTAGAAATAGAATTTAATATTATAAGGTCAGCCATAAGTTATGATGTATCACACCTTATGTTATAAAAGCGGGATGATTGGCCATTATGTCATCTTGTGAATTTATCATCTGTTGGAAAGATTGCTTGTGAAGCATCTCTCTTCCTCTCCTAAAGATGAAAACCCTTGGAGAGTCTTGTGTGAGGAAGAAACCCTTCACCAAGTCTAGGGAAGACTTCAACATAGGAGTTTCCACCCCCTTGAGGGATATTTTGCTGCTATTATCTTTCATTTCATCCCTAGGCGAATTTCCCTAAGGTGCCATTTGATCAATAATTGAAGATCTTTGTGTTACTTCTTGTTGTTAATGCATATTTTGCCCTTTTGAGGTGGAGTGACCTGCTTTATGGTGTGTTTTGGCGTGTTTATTGAGCTGTTCTAAGTGGAGCAAACCACCTAGGGGAGCATTTTGGTACTTTCTTGCAACAATTTCATGATTTTGAGGTTGGAATAATATTCTTTTTTATTTAAGAGCCAAGTTATGAAGTTTCATGAATTTTGGTGGTGATTTGCTATTTTTCCAAGCTCGTGGAAGTTAGTTGCAGTTTTGGACTATTTAATTAATTTCTGCAGTTGAGGGTTTTATCATAAAAATCAGATCTCTCACTTCCAAGCTTATAAAAATCAGTTTCCTTGCATGATATGATTGTTGGTAATATATAATGATTTTAGAGACTTAGAGGTAGCTGAGTTCAATGGTTTTGAGGGCACAAAAGAGGGTTTGAAACCCCAAAAGGGTTGCTTCCCTAAAGAGGTATTTGCTGGCAGCAGTTAGGGTTTTTTAATCTATTTATTTCAGTCACTAACAGCCTACTAAAGATCTAAAAAGTGTTGTTTATCTTCATCTTTGCATAGTTTCTTGTGAGTCCCGAAAAAGGACATTACAACCTACCACCTCTACATCAATCACATTACTGAAGTTTACATGGGTTTGTCATATTTGTATCATTTCTATATTGCTGGTCACAATATTTTCAGTCATGAACAATTGTACACATGTGCAATTTAAGAGGGTTTCCTTGCATGGTAATGATAGTGGAGAGGCTCCACTAGTGAAGATGATAAGAACTTTGCATATAATAAATCAATAAATTGCAGAAGATAACACAACACCAGATATATGGGGGGCCAAGATGCCCTAATATCAATATATGCAGAATAATACCCTTAAGGTAGGGCAACACCATACAATGCTCCTTAAGGAAGGAGTAACTCCACAATCTCCCAAGATGGGAATCCACTTCGAGGGGGACACCTCCAATATACCTCTACCAAGTATAAGACTCAACTCATACATACCTCCTCATAATGATACTCACATCCTTTAAATAGGATGGGTAACACCTAATCCCAATGTAGGCCGACCCATTCCCCAATATAATTAATTCCTATGTGAGCCCATATAACTAAGGGGATGTGTGCCACATGTCGGCATCTCCATCAACCCATATATATTATATTACCATATCCCAAGGTACATAGCACTATGTGAGCCCATATAACTAACTAAGGGGATGTGTGCCACATGTCGGCATCTCCATCAACCCATATATATTATATTACCATATCCCAAGGTACATAGCATTGCCTCCCTCTTTGACATGTTTCGTCCCCGAAACATAAGAAGAAGCCATATAATGAGTGTGCTTTAAATTATTGCACACTTGTCGCCATGCTCGATCATCCAACCACCCATATGAAATCCTACTGGGTGATGCTGCTCCAAACATGATTCCATATTCCATTGTGCCCATCTGGTTCCACACTGGTCCATATGTGTTCCTTCTCGGCATCCATGCATATCCATAATTATTATTCTTGTGATTCCATGTCATATAATTATTGTTCCATTGATTCCATGTGTAGCCAAAAGTATTCCTGTGATTCCTTATATATCCATATGGATTTCTATCCTCATGTGTCCTAACATGTCTCCATGATTTTTTCCTCTCATGATGGTGTGGGTGTCGATATGGTGCCACCTTCGTATACTCAACCTTATCAACCTTTTCCTCAACTTTCTTGTCCTCTTCCACCTTGTTTGTTACTTCTTTTTTCTCTTGAGTAGAGAAATTATTTGTGACTTTATGTTCTTCATCCTCTCCTTCTGATTCATCCTTATTCCCTTCTTCACCATCTTCAACTTCATCTTCATGATCCAATTTTACATTACTTTTTTCTTTGCTAAGTGTGATATCTTGTAATGTAATTTTCTTTCTCTTGTACCATAATTTCATGAATTTCTTTTGTACATTAAGATTAATTGTTCCCAAGCTCTCTAACCAAGGATATCCAAGAACAATATCCATACCATCCATATCTAAAGCATAAAAATCTGAATGTAAAACATATTTATCCATAGAAAGCTTTAAATCTTCAAAAACCTGAATCTGCTTACCATCCATTTGAGATTCCTTGATATGCTTGGCTTGCACCTGTAGATTTTGAGCTACATCCATATTGATGAAGTTATATTTGCTGCTAGGGTTTATGGAAACAATTACCTTTTTTCTTTGAATACACCCTTCAAACTGAAATATTGAAGCTTCCTTCTTTGGAGATGCACTATCATGCGTAACAACTTCAACTTCTTCTTCTTCTTCTTCTTCTTCTTCTTCTTCTTCTGCTTCTTCTTCTTCTTGAAAAAAAATATGTTTCTTTTTTGTTTCCCATCTAGCTAAGAAAATATCCTCCATTTCCTCCCAATCCCAATCCAATAGATCTATATCCAAATAAGAATACCAATGTCGCGCTTTCCCACCAAGATGAAGATAAAAACTAACCCATACTAAACATTCTTCAAAATACATTTTTTTAAATTGTATCCACCATTTTTTTGCATCAATTTCCCCATTACCATAGAAAATTGGTATATCCATGATGCATAAAAATTAGGGTTTCACAAACTTACTCCTTTGACCAATATTTTACCTGATGATTTCATCAATTAGTTAGCCTCAAATCTGAAACCACAAAGAAGTAACCCCTGCTAAAATTTTGAGAAATTTCCGAAAATGTAAGAAATTAAGGAAAATTCCTCAAATTGCGGCCTGTGGAGTGAAATAGTGAAAAACAATAAAACTGAAATAAATCTGTCAAAATAGATCCACCAATTCTAAAATTTCAGTGGTATCACCGTTTAAGAAAAGTTCCTATATTCATGAAGATATAGAATAGCATGTAACGAACCAACCTAGAGCTGAATGGATGGAATCCCAAGTGATTTATGGCTATTATGACTTATTTTCAGCTTACATGCAAGTTGTGTTGAAAGATGTTCTCATGCTTTGGGTAGAAGGCTTCATTGAGGGAGAGCATATAGATATGGGTGATGGAAGGAGTAGACACCATGATCATTGTGGGCGAAAGTTGTTCCACTTGACAGCTATGGGATTTAGTTGTTTTGGTATGATGGTATTTGGCATATGAGCTTGTGTTGGCAAGAGCTCTTTCATTTGACAGGTACATGATCCAGATTATTGGAGCATCCAAGCTTGCAATTTCTTGAGGGAAAGCAATTTTGGGAAGGGAGGATTGTAATGTCCCCTTTTTCAAACTAATTCGTTTTAGAGACTTCTAGCCCATTCCACTTCTTCCGGGCAAGAAGGAAGTGAACAAGGGAAGTATTATGTTTTTAGTCTTTTTTGTGAGCATTTACATTCTTCTTTCATGGTTTCTCTTATGAGGCAGGTTGGTTGGTTGAAGAGGTGAAAAGCCAAGATAAAGTTAAAAGCAAACATCCTTATGAGGTTGGTTATGGGGAAAGACTCCCTAATTGATTTTGGTGCCACCAAAAGGATATAAAAGGGGTCGCTTGGACTCATTTTGGGCATCTATCTTGTCATAAATTTATACTTGCTTGGTTTTTGGGTTGATTGCTCAATTCCTTTCCACTAGAGGGTGAAAATTCCTTTGGTGTGGCATACAAGGAGGACGAAACCCTTCCTTGTGCAAATTGAAGAACAAAACTCTTCAATTGGTGGTTCCTAAGGGCTTCAAAGAAAGTGATGTTGTTGGTTTGCAGCTAGGGTTTGATAGAGGAAGAGCTACTAAGGTTTCTACATTTATTTTGAACCCTCTCCTAGGGTAGCGACTTGGTTGGAGGAGATTAATGCCTTCTAGGGCACATTTGGGCAATTGGAGCTGATATTCACCTTCCTCATAATTTATAAGGCTGATTTCATACTTTATTGATATTTTTGGGTTTGGAATCTCCATTTCCAGCCCTTATTGTGAGTTGTACTTCTGCTGTCATTTATTTAATTACAGCTGGGTATAATTTCATAATTTGCACATGTTTTGGAATGCTTTGGCTTGGTGTTTATTCCATTAATTGGATTTAATAATTTAATTGAATTCAATATTTAAGAGGATCTATGCACCTATATTCAGCTTTTTTGGATCATGTTTGATGCCCTAAAAGTGTATATTCAGTTCGCTGCTAGGGTTTCATATATTTTCAGCATTGCTGTTATAAAAAATCAGATTACTCTCGTTTGGGTTTGTGCTATTTCCCTTTTTCAGTTTCAGTCCTAAAAAGGGACATTCCATGTACACAAATACTAAGCGCATTCATTATATTCCTCGGGATATAAGAGTTTTACATTGTCTTTACAAATGGATACAAACACTCTCTTACACAAGGCACATAAAAAATACATCAACTTGCTCTTTGCCTTCGGATGCGCTCTCCAGCTTTGTCTCGATCTGACATGATCATCAAATGAATGACCCTTGTGGCTATTTATAGGATTCCTTGAACCCATTTTCCTTCCAAGTGGCTCTTAGCTAGATCCAACTATCATTCTTTTAGAAGGTTCTAGAAGTGCTCAATGTGTGATCAATCTTGGATCATCCGCAACTTCCTCTATCGATCTCCTTCCACTTGTCAGTTCTCTGCATTTCTTCTTCCCAAACTGGTCCCACACGTGTGTCCAATTAGGTGTCCTCTTTATCATTGCACATAGCTAAATAGGATTCTTGTGTTGTGCATGTATCACTTGCACGTAGCCATTCTTAGTCATTTGGTTGTACCTTTCTAGGGTCAACATTCTCTCACACTAACTTGCATGTCTACCTTCGGACAAGTCTTTTACTAAGGATTCTCAATGTGTGTGACAAGTACTTTTAGTACCTTTTTGTAAAGTTCTTTCTGAAAATTGACCCCTTGTGTTGACACTTCCCCAACCATTCTTTTGCCTTACATTGCGGCTCCAATTAATCTATCAAATTCTTATAGATCCTTGGGATTTTCCCCATAAGTCTTTATGTGCACCGCGAACTTGGATTTTAACTCTTTGGCTTTACAAACCCCTGCTTCTTTTTCCAAGTTATTTCCTTGGCACTCTTTAGATGGGATTCAATCTCCTTGTGCTCATCACTCATCTCCTTTTTATATGCCTTAGACTCATCGAGTCTTTTCGGGTCTCTACTATATCCACTACTTAAAAACTCATGTAGCTAGTTCCTTGTTTCTCTTCTCATCTTCCTTAGCATTCACAAAACTTTGCTTGCATTCAAAAATTTTAAAGGCTTTCGTGGTTATCTTGTCCTTTTCTTCCAATTAGTGGCTTATTTCAATGACTTCTTTTGCCATTTTCTCCCAAGTCCCTTTATACTTACACAAATTTCTTTACGTCGATCTTTTCTTTAATAGGCTGAGAGGTAGGTGGTTTCTTGTGCAAAAGTCTTTTGATTGTTATGCCCAGTTTCTCAATGGATTCTAAACCATCAATGACTGTATCCCCTCAAACCATGGACTTTCTTGTTTGATCATTCCTATGAGGCTCTCAATCCTTGCAACTATGCATAATCCTCTTAGGAATTTGTCATCTTCATTCTCCCTTCCATGACAACTCCCTTCAACTATTCACCTATTTTTCAAGGTGTACATTGCATGCTGTGCATTCTGAATTGCCAACCTGATTAGTGATAACCCTGACTGTTGGACAGTCAACATGCGTGGGTCACACATATTGCTTTCTACAAGCATATCTTCACTTGTTCCTTTATTTGGCTTCGTTGGCACAATAATTCAAAACTATGATCTACATCATGATATGCAAAGATGTTATCCAACCGTCATATCATTCATTGGATCTCCTCCACTTCTTCACCGATCTCATCTTTAGTATCAACACTGTCATGCGCTTTAGTATGCTCCTCTTGACTCCTAGATGATCTTAGCTCATATTCCCTATGGCTTAAACTCTCCTCTTTTCGGCTCTTATTTGACGATTCTGCCTTTTGATTTCTTAGCGTGCCTTCCATTGATGGCTCCATGCTTGTGTTGTGTGTTCCTCCTCCTTCCCAGGTTGTTTTCTTGTTGTATGCGTTGGTGATGGACTCAAATGTTTCTTCTTGAGCTTATCGAACTAGTGCAAGTAGTGTTATCTTCTTTGGGGTTCTTTTTCTCTTTTTTCCAATACTAGGGTATTGTGCTTTTTGTTTATTCTTGTTTCTTTGTCCTCCTACCTTTGCTTCCTTTTGTGTAGTATATTTTGTTTCTTCTGCATGGTACTTCCCTCTTCCCTTGAGTCGTCTTCACAACATGGACCCTTTGTTTAGGTTTGACATACACCTGTTTTAGTGTATGCGCTAGCTGATGCTCTTCTCCAAATACTGTTGTTATCTGCACTAGCTTGATTTCCATCTTATCATCCCCAAAGTCTTCATCATTTGAACCCTTCACTTTTCCTTTCATCTTATACGACTTGCACAATTAAATCCTTTTTGTGTCTACTTCTCTGACCTTCACATTGAGGCATGGACTTCTTGCATCTGATCAAGTTTTTTTGATACCTTTGTTGAAACAACATAGGGTAACCTCATCCACTAACTTAACCTGTGCCTTGTATCTATAATCTTCACTAGGAATCGAGCAACAAATCAATGGAATCATGGATAAAGGACACATTAGGCCCAACTTATCGCCTTGTGCAACCCAATTGTGCTTGCACCAAAGAAAGCTGACACACGGAGGTTGTGCACCAAAGAACTGCCATCCACTTCCCAGGATTGAGGATCTGTTGGACAATCAAGCCATTGAAGGAAGCCCCTAATATATCACAAGCGAATGAAAACTCGAAGTTTATAAGAGATCCTTACTATCCACACACTATGTAGTCTACGGACCCATATTGCTTCTACATTTGAGGAGATCCATATCGTGTTGCGAATATGTGCAATAGCTCGATTATGATGTAAAATTTTCAAATGTTCAAAGTCATCGCCAATCTCGGCAAATAGATCCTTGTATGTCCAGATTCGTCTTAAACAAGTCATCTAGGGGATAAAATTCAAGATTTCCTTTATAGAAGATTGGTCTACAAAGAATAAAGCATACTAATGGGCTAAGGATCGCCAATCCTTCTAGTTGCGTATATTGCTATCCCACAAATCTTTTGAAAAGAATGTCTTTTTGTTGATCCTACGAGCCTGAAAATGTGGGATATTGGCTTGAGACATGTCATGTAATTTCCAGGTCCATATAAATTTGTTGGCCAGATCCCACCTAGTTCGACTACCAAAAATCTCCAAGTGACCAAACCTGCAATTTTTTGCTAGGCTGTCCAGATACTTCTGAGAACAAAAGATCCAACAATCTGAAAATTTGTATGATCAAAAATGATATCACAAAGGCTGAAGGAGCCTATGATCTTGCTCAAATGATGGGCTGCTAATAATTGATGCCTCATGAAAATCTGCCATGAAGATGAACCCTCCAAGCAACGAATCATCGAGTTGGCTTCCATAACACATATTTGTGTGAAAATATTCCTTTAACCCAACCCTCCTTCCTTGGGCATAATACAAACAGCCCATGGGACCAAAGGAAGACCTCGAATACCACCATATTTTGACCAGATATATGTTGTAAAAATTCGTTTGAAACGAAGAAATTGAGCTTTTGAAGGCAGCCAACATGAAACATAATAAACATGAGATGCCTGTAAAATTCTACTCACCACAGTTAATCTAGGTCTACAAAGGAGAGATCCTTGTTTTGCCAAGAAAGAAGTTTAGTCTGAATTCGTTAAAGAACCCACTCCCACATGCTCATCGACGAAAGATTCAATCCAATCAGAATGCCTAAATATCTGATAATAGTTCCAGGTGGAACAAATGACCACTCAAGTGGAATCCAAGAAGGTACATTATCCCAAACAACAAGCCAATAACCAGATTTAGGATGACTCGTAATAGCTCCAAATGCAATGCAAAAAGTATCCAAACATACCTTGGCACCCTCAATAGAGTTCGGAGTTGCCTGAACAGAAAGAAGAGAGTCATTAGCAAAGTGATTATTAAGCATTTGGGAATCATCAAACAAATAAATACTACGAACCCTTCAGTGAGAGCAAACATCTTCTAGGAGAGAACCCAGAGCATCAACAGTACGAACATAAAGATATGGTGCAAGTGGGGGACCCTGCCTTATGGAACAATGAAGCATAATACATGGGGAAAATACATTGTTAACGGCCACAAAAGAGGACGCACAAGAAAATAAAGTGTGCTCCATCGTCACAAATTGTGTACTAAAGCAAAGAGAAATGATCATCTCTGAAATGAATACCCAACCAGTTCAATTATATGCTTTGTAAAAATCTTCTTTCATGAAGAGCATGTGCTATCTAGTCTTGCTAGCCCACTCCATAGCTTCTCAAGTAGACAAAATCATGTCCAGAATGAAATGCCCTTTAACAAAACCGGTTGTCTCCTTACAAACAATCTGGCTAGCAACACTTCTTACTCTAAGTGCTAAAGCCTTGGCAAGGATCTTATATGCAACACTCAACATGGTAATAGGTCTCCATCCACATATAGTGTCCCTGGCTGTAGATTTAGGGATTAACTTGATTAATCCCTGATTTAGGAATTCTGACAAAGTGAATATTTCAGCTGCTAAACAACTAAAATCGTCACCAACAGTATCCCACATTTCTTAGTAGAATTCACATGGTAATCCATCAAGTCCAGGTGATTTTCCATTGTGTATTGAAGAAAGAGCAGTATACAATTCTTCCTTGGAAAATTCAGTATTAAGTTTCATATGATCACAAGCTGTCACCTTATTTGGGATCACTTTGAGGCATGTATTCCAGGCTGCCATGACTTCAAACAAGAGTGAATAAGGTGAAAATTTTTGCTAAAATTGTTGATGAAACAAATTTTTGATTCATTCTCGATTTTCTTCAAAAGAGCCATCCCTTCTATGGAAATCCAAGATCTTTTTCAGAAGATACTTTCTTCTTTAAGTAATCAAAGAAGAATTTAGAGCCCTCATCTCCCTCTTGAATCCATTGGAGATGTGCCCAATCGAGCAGCTCTTGCCACATATTCTTCTTCTTTGCGAATTATTGCTTCTAAACGAGCAACTTCTTCTTACAAGGATTCATTATGAAGATCCTCTTCTAACAACATCCAAGCTGATTCAAGATTGTGCATAGCTTTCTGAACAACATGCCAGTGTTTCTGAGCAATCATATGACCCCAACCTCTCATAAATTTAATGCATCTATGAATAGCTGATTCCCACCACAAGATCCATCCTTTGTCACCACTTGGTCATGGAACCAAATTCCAGACATGATGAACTAGCCCTCAAAAGTCTAGGGATTGAAATGTGACACATTCAATTTGAATAAGGAAGAATGCTTCTCCTCTTTAGAATAACCAATATAAAGGGATGTTTGAAAGGGGAGATGATATGAACTAGTTTCACCAATCAACATCCCAGCTGGACAAGAAGGGCCTGAAAAGAGAAAGTCTCAACGTCCATAAAACTTGTCCAATCTACCTTGAATTTTGTCTGTTCCTCTTAGAAAATTGCACCATGTGCACCAACCATCTCTCGTTAAAATTTTCTTTCCCCAATTCGGGTCAAAAAGTTGGAGGGAAGCCTTGCATTTAGCCTATGCTATTTTTCAGAACTAGATAAAACAAAACTTGAACCACCCACACGATCACCTTCCCATTCCACCATATTAAAATCACCCTCAAGAACTCACTCAATAGTAGGCAAATAAGAGTCAAGCCATTCTCATAATTGAATGTGACCAAGACTTTGATTAGGAGCATAAACAAAGAAGAAGCCATAGAGTCTATACTAGAGCAGAAGCATAATCCACACACATGCCATCGGGATCCATGCCATGACACAAAAAAACATTGGAAATAAGGGGAGATCGCCAAAACAACACCTCCACTATCCCGAGAGTGATTTGATGACCAGAACTATCCATTCCAACAATAGTTCATTCTGTTTCTTAACTCAAAACCCGCTGATTGGACTTCCTAAAGAAAGAGTACAGACAAGAAGAAGAATTGTAAGTGCATCAGAACCAGTAAATTTCTCCTTATTATCCAAAATAGAGCCGAAGAACTTTGCAGAAGCCAGCCATGATAAACATTGGATAAAGGCAATGGAGGAAGAGTTAGATCAAATTGAGAAGAATGAAACATGGGAACTTGTACCTAGGCCAAAGGATCAGAATGTGATTGGCACTAAGTGGGTATTCGAAATAAATTGAATGAAGATGGACAAGTCACTCGAAACAAGGCAAGGTTAGTATGTAAAGGGTATGCTCAAGTAGAAGGTGTTGATTTTGAAGAAAATTTTGCTCCTGTTGCTAGATTAGAAGCAATTAGAATGTTTCTTGCTTTTGCGGTATTCAAGAACTTCAAAGTCTATCAAATGGATGTCAAATCAACATTTCTAAATGGGAAGTTAGAAGAGGAAGTATACATAGAACAACCTGAAGGGTTCCTCCTATCAAAAAATGAAGATTATGTGTGTAAGTTGAAGAAGGCCTTGTACGGATTAAAACAAGCCCCCAGAGCATGGTACTCTAGGCTTGATAAGTATCTACAAGACCAAGGGTTCAAGAGAGGACTTGCTGATAGCAATCTTTACATTAAAATTGAAGGTGAGCACCAGCTGATTGTTGTTGTGTATGTAGATGACATAATTTTTGGAGGAGACAATGAGGAAATGTCTAAGAAATTTGCCGAAGACATGCAAAAGGAGTTTGAGATGTCTATGTTGGGAGAGTTATCATTTTTCCTTGGATTGCAAATTTCTCAATCTGATAAAGGAATATTTATATCCCAAACCAAGTATGTGAAGGAAATGTTGAAGAAATTTAGCATGGAGTGTGCACCTGTTAGCACACCTATGGCTACCGGGACTAAGTTGAGCAAAGATGATGAATCTTTGAATGCTGATCAAACTCTCTATAGATCAATGATTGGGAGTTTACTATATGTGACGACATCTAGACCAGACATCATGCAAGCAATGGGTATGTGTAATGTCCCCATTTCTGAAGACCCTTAGCCTATACTTCCCCATGGGCTTCGGGATGTTGCAAGGGGAACATTTTTATTAAATAATTAAATATTATTGCCTGGAGCAATAATTATTTAATTATGAAGATTATTTAATTTAATTCCCAAAATATAAAAATTAAATGGGGAATTAATTAAATAAATATTTAGGTGGCTTTTATTGATAAAATCACCCTTTGAAAAGGGGACGCCACACCTAGGGAAACAAACTGCTTTTATTTAATAATTTCCTCTCCTAGGGATTTCAAATTTTGTGCCTCCTTGCTTATAAAAGGAGTGCTAGGATCATTATTATTATTATGTTATGATGATATTTATTTTATGCTCCATGCTTGGAGTTGGGATGCATGCCCATTGATGTTCTCTCTCTTGCGTGGGAGGTGGTATTGAGCTGGTTTTGAGATTCAACTGAAGTATTTATTTGTGAGATCCATGTTTGTGGCTTTGGCACACATTTTGGTTAAACTTGCAAGCGAAAATCTGCCTTTTTCTATTGTAGCGTCGTCACTGTAGCAGCTAGGGTTTTATGATTAAATCAAAGTGTTATTGATATGTGTGAGCTATTTTGTATGTGATAATTAAGGTAGAATCGACCAGCTGGAGTTAGGTTATTCCTTGAAGTGAAGTAACTGAGATCTATGCATATTTTGTGTATTTGATGTATGAAATTCATTCCAGTTGCAGCGATTTGCATTATGGTGATTTAGGGACTGATTTAAATGCAGTTTTCTATGTGATTCGATTGGCTGGTTGTATGATTGTGACCTCTTGTTTAAATGCATTGTGAAGTGGTACGACTTGGGTTTATAACTCCTATATTGCAGCGACCTATGCGTGAGTAGTTGTGGACTGTTTGTGAATGATAAATAACCAGATCTCTGTATGCTCATGTGCAGCGACAATCTGGGCATTATTGGGTAACTCTCTTGGGCCATTTTTGAAGTATTTCGACTGGTATTTACCCTCTTATATACAGCGAATCCTTCTATGGTGATTGTGGACTGATTACTTGCCCTATTTAGTGTGGATCGATCAAGTTTAATGCATGATATTATTTCCTTTGGCAGCGATTTGTTTGGGCAATAGTTGACAAGATAAATCTCATTAATATGGCCTGGTTTTGATAGAGTAAGATCTGCCATTGTTTCCATGAAACAGCGACTTCATTATAGGTGAATTGTCAGTGGTTGCATTAGGAGGTTAGGCCTGATCTTTAAATTCAGCTGGAGACTATTTGTGTGATTAAGGCCATTAAACCCCTATCTTTGGGTTTAGTGAGTCATCTAACAACTGGTTCAAGTAGTGTTGATTGAATTGTTGCTATTTCCAATTGATTGGTGCATTGAAGGGTTGAGGATTTACATATTTCTATTGATCCTAGAAGTGGGATATTATAGTATGGCTGCACATTTTCAAGCAAGTCCGAAAGAAACACATGTGCAAGCTGTAAAACGCATATTCAGATATCTAAAGGGAACTATGGATTATGGGTTATGGTACCCAAGGGGTAAAGACTTCACATTGGTAGCTTATACAGATTCAGATTGGGCAGGATGTGTGGATGATAGAAAAAGTACAAGTGGAGGAGCATTCTTCCTTGGAGATAGCCTAGTATCTTGGTTAAGTAAAAAGCAGAACTCTGTATCCTTATCCATAGCAGAAGCAGAGTATATAGCAGCAGTGTTATGTTGTACTCAAATTCTATGGATGAAGCAAACCTTAAAAGATATCAAAGTAGAGTATGATCATCCAATCTCCATATTATGTGATAATACCAGTGTGATAAGTATTTCAAAGAATCCAATTATGCATTCTAGAACAAAGCATACTTCCATAAGATATCACTTCTTAAGAGAGCAGGTGGCAGAAAGAGCAGGTAAAATTGGAATTTGTTGCTACATCCGAACAGATAGCATATATCTTCACCAAGCCAGTTCCAAAAGAGACATTTGAATATCTACGACAGAAGTTGGGAGTAATATCCTTTGCTTCTTCCCATTGAAAAACCAAGAGAAGCATCGGTTGAGGGGGAGCTAAACATTGCAATATTCAGCTCCTAGATTGGCCCTTTGCCATTGATGTCAAAGGGTGAGAATGACAGTAAGGGGAGTTACAACAAAGGGGAGTTGCAGAAAAGAATTTTTTTGGAAGGTTGCCATCAATGACAAAGGGGGAGATTGTTGGAAATATTGTCATTGATGTCAAAGGCTTAATCATTGATGTATTTGGTTAATGGAATCGTGTAATGAAGTTGACGGAACTACTGATGGATGTTGACGGAAATGGTAGAAAGTAACGGAAATAACCAGCAGTATGAAGAGCCTCGAAAAGACATTTTCGAATGGATAGATATGATCGATTAAGTGCAAGAAAGACTATGGTACAATCTGATTTTGAACAGCTATCGTGATATGGAAGTTTGGTAAAAAGTAACGGAATTATGGCCGGAAAAGGTGACAGAAATATTCAACAAGTTATGGAAGAAGATGATCAGATTTGAGGGGCAGCGCTCCTATCAAGGGGTTAATTGCATTATTTAATGTGCATTTAATAATTGTTATGGGCTGCATTAATTACTTTTGGTCTTAGCCGACTAATGCACTTAATTATGTTGTGTTAATTAAATAATGGAAAGGTTGTGTTGGTTGGAATGATGTGTCTTTTCGAAAGGATGTGAGAAGGATATATAAGGAGATAGAATCATTTGATTTAGACAAGCACACACATTGAATATTTTGAGTGAAGAGAGAAGAGTAATAAGAAGAAGAGCAGATTCAAAGGTGTAAAGATGAAAAATTGCAGCGACTTATATATGTGAAGGTGCTGGGATAATTAGACTGAGTATTCTGAGCAACAGTTTTGTAATAAAGTACAAAGCAGATCCTAAAAATAAAAGTGTGAAGTGCAGATCCAAATAAGAAAACCATCACTCGTTGAATAAGCAACAAGTCCACGGTGGTAAGAGGAATTTTTGATAAGGGGTTGGTGCTCCTGTGAGTGGGTGCTCACGAATTCGAAGGGGTTGGTGCTCCTGTAGGTTGGTGCCTACAAAATTGTAATTTGGGGATTGGTGTCTCCTATAGGTTGGTGCCTACAAACATTTGAGAAATATAATAAAGAAGATTTTCTCCGTGGTTTTCTCCCGAAAGGGTTTCCACGTAAATCTGTGTCTATTTGCATTGTGTTGGTTTGCTTTGCATTTATTGATTGCTTTGATATATTCACTGTGAAATTGATTAATTGTGATTACGGTTATGAGATTAAGTGTTAAATTTAAAAATATCATAATACTTGATTCACCCCCTCAGTATTATCTTGTGCTTAACAAAGAGATGTTTGAAAGGGGAGATGATATGAACTAGTTTCACCAAAAACATCTCAACCGGACAAGAAGGGCCTGAAAAGAGAAAGTCTCAACGCCCATAAAAATGGTCCAATCTACCTTGAATTTTATCTGTTCCTCTTCGAAAATTGCACCATGTGTACCAACCATCTCTCGTTAAAATTTTCTTTCCCAATTTGGGTCAAAAAGTTGGAGGGAAGCCTTGCATTTAGCCTATGCTATTTTTTTGAACCGAGATACAACAAAACTTGAACCACCCACACGATCACCTTCCCATTCCACCATATTAAAATCACCCCCAAGAACCCACTCAATAGTAGGCAAATAGGAGTCAAGCCATTCCCATAATTGAATGTGATCAACACTCTGATTGGGAGCATAAACAAAGAAGAAGCCATAGAGTCTATACTAGAGCAGAAGCATAATCCACACACATGCCATCGGGATCCATGCCATGACACAAAAACATTGGAAATAAGGGGAGATCGCCAAAACAACACCTCCACTACCCTGAGAGTGATTTGATGACCAGAACTATCCATTCCAACAATAGTTCATTCTGTTTCTTAACTCAAAACCAGCTGATTTGACTTCCTAAAGAAAGACCACATTCGGCCTAAGTTTTGCAACGCACAACAAACAAAAAATTTACGACTTGGGATAGTGATCCCTCTAACATTCCAAGAAAAACAGAAACCTTCATTCTAGGAAGAGAGGGTTACCGATGCATTGAACTTGTTGTTGACTACTAAGTTTGAAACATTAATATTTGGTGAGAGATTTTTAGGTTCTTAAAATATTTAGCGTGAGGTGTTGAACTCTCAATTAGATGTTGTTTTTCCAATCGATCTGGAGAAGAAACTTATTTCCATTGTTAGATTTTACCCTCCAACTCTTTTCAAAATCTGCTGATGCAGATGAAATATTATCAAGATCTTGTAAGCGATCAAAATGTCCTTGAGATGTGTGATAGGCAGCAACCCTATCTTTCCAAGGCAGCTTCTAATTCCCACCACCATCTTCTGTACCCATTTTTTTGGGAAGGGAATGGATCTGACTCTTAGTAGTTTTCCCTGTAATCTCCTTTTTCAGGAACACTTACACTAGAAGAATGATAATGTTGGAAATATTGTCATTGATGCCAAAAGAGGTGTTGAACTCGGTAAACGGAAATCTATCGTAAAGTAATGGAATTATTGTGGAAATGGTAGAAAGTAACGGAAATAACCAGCAGTATAGAAGGGTAGAAAACGAAAGTTTAAATACATGAAAAGAAGCGTTTTTGCATGAGGATTATCATGGTATAAACGAGATATACACAGCTATACATAAGAGAGAGATATCCGCATTTTAAGGTGTTCATATGCAATGTTTTATGGTGAAAAAGAAGATTTAATGATGGCTGGCAACGATTTAATGATAACAGTGATTTGTCTAAGGAGGGGCAGCGCTCCTATCAAGTGGTTAATTGCATTGATTAATGTGCATTTAATAATTATGGGCTGCATTAATTATTTTTTGGTTTTAGCCGACTAATGCACTTAATTAAGTTGTGTTAATGGAAAGGTTGTGTTGGTTGGAACGATGTGTCTTTTCGAAAAGGTATGAAAGGCTATATAAGAAGATTCATATGAGACTTATTAAGCATGGATTCAAGTTGAATATCTTAAGGAAAAAGAAGAAGAAGAGGAAGCGTAAGGGCAGAATTTTAGAACAGCAAATCTGAAAGTAAGAAGAAGAATTTTCCATTATTCGTTGAGGAAGCAACAAGTTCAAAAGTGGAAAGCAAATTTTGTAAGGAAGGTTGGTGCCTTCATATTCGAAGAGATCGTGTCTCTCTTGTTGAGTTGGTGCTTAGTGAAAGGGGCGGGTGCTCTTGTAGGTTGGTGCCTACAAAACCGTAATTTGGGATTGGTGTCTCCAGTAGGTTGGTGCCTACAAATTTTTGAGAAATATATATAAAGAAAGAAGTTTCTCCGTGGTTTTCTCCCGAAAGGGTTTCCACGTATATCTGTGTCTACTTGCATTAAGTTTTGTGTTCTTTGATTGATTTGATATATTCACATTGCTCGTGATTATAGATCTAAGTTCAAGTATTAAAGTTTGAAATAATTTCATAATACTGATTCACCCCCCCTCTTAGTATTATCTTGTGCTCAACAATTGGTATCAGAGGAGGTTCCTTAGGAACAATCTATCATTGGAAGGTAGATCTCGGGAGCACATATGGCTAGTCAAGTACAAGAAGGATTTTCCTCGAACAAGGCTCAGTTGTTCAACGGAACAAACTATGCATTTTGGAGCGTAAGGATAAGAACCTATCTGATGGAACTAGGGTTTGATATTTGGCAATCGTAGCGGTCGGATATACCATTCCATCAACTCCGCCAATGACAAGCGGTAAGAAGGCTTTTGAAAATAATGCCAAGGCGATGAATGCAATCTTGTGTGGTCTGCCGAGTCCGAATTTGTCAAGATAATGCAATGTGACACGGCAAAGGAAATATGGGATAAACTTGAACAATGCTTTGAATGAATCTAAGCTATTAGATAGATTTCGAAAGAAGCGGTAAAATCGCGTTTATATTTTGGATAGAGTGCAAATTAGAGTTAACCATGACAAAACTCCATATGAATTATGGAAAGGAAGACCAGCCTCTGGTCAAATATTTTAAGGTATTTGGGAGCAGATGTTTCACTAAAAGAACCAAGAGGACTTAGGCAAATTTGATTCAAGATCCGATGAAGGGATTTTTTGGGTACTCAACTAAAAATAAAGCTTTGAGATGTTATAACAAGTGGTTCGGACTATCATAGAAAGTGCAAGTGTCGAGTGGATGAGGCTGGATCTAAAGACTAAAGAAAATTGAAGAGTCTTTAGAAATACCAAGTCTTGTGAAAGAAGAACAAGAGGAAGAAGAAGATATTCAAGAGTGGAGTAAATTAGAAAGGCAAGATACCAAGACGCCATCTCGATTGGAAAAATCATGATGAAAGTCAGATTATTGGAGAACTTGATACCGGGGTTCAAACCAGAAGAAGAATTACAAATGCTTCTGAGCAAGGGTATTTTTCTTTGCTATCTAAGGTAGAACCTAAGAACTTTTTAGAAGCAAGACATGATAAACATTGGTTGAAGGCAATGGAAGAAGAATTAGATCAAATTGAGAAAAATGAAACTTGGGAACTGGTTCCCAGACCAAAGAGTCAGAATGTGATTGGCACTAAGTGGGTATTTCGGAACAAACTAAATGAAGATGGTCAAGTCACTCGAAATAAGGCAAGATTGGTATGCAAAGGGTATGCTCAAGTGGAAGGTGTTGATTTTGAAGAGACTTTTGCTCCGGTTGCCAGACTAGAAGCAATTAGAATGTTCCTTGCTTTCGCAGTGTTTAAAAATTTCAAAGTCTACCAAATGGATGTCAAATCAGCCTTTTTAAATGGGAATTTAGAAGAGGAGGTTTACATAGAACAACCTGAAGGGTTCCTATTATAAAAAAATGAAGATTATGTGTGTAGGTTGAAAAAGGCATCAGATGGATTAAAACAAGCCCCGAGCATGGTACTCAAGGCTTGATCGATCAACATCTACAGGACCAAGGATTCAAGAGAGGACATGCCGTGAGTAATCTTTACATCAAAGCGAAGATGAACACCGCTTAATTGTGGTTGTATATGTGAATGACATAATCTTTGGAGGAGACAATGAAGAACCTGTCTAGAAAATTTGCGAGAAGACATGCAAAAGGAATTTGAAATGTCTATGTTGGGTGAGTTATCCTTTTCCTCGATTGCAAATTTCTCAATCTAATAAAGGAATATTTATATCCCAAACCAAGTATGTGAAGGAAATGTTGAAAAAGTTTGGTATGGAGGAGTGCGCACTTGTCAGCACACCGATGATCACCGGAACCAAGTTAAGCAAAGATGATGAATCTCCATATGTTGATCAATCTTTCTATAGATCAATGATTGAGAGTTTATTATGTGACAAAGATCCGCACTGACAGATATCATGCAAGTAGTGGGTATGGTGGCACGTTTTCAAGCCAGGCCAAAAGAAACACATGTGCAAGTTGTAAAACGCATATTCAGATATCTAAAGGGAACTATGGAATACGGGTTGTGGTATCCAAAAGGAAAAGATTTCACATTGACAACTTATACAGATTCAGATTGGGCAGATGTGTAGATGATGAAAAAGTACAAGCGGAGGAGCATTTTTCTTGGAAACAGCCTAATATCTTGGCTAAGTAAGAAGCAAAATTTTGTATCCCTATCCACAAAGCCAAAATCAAAGTATATAGCAGAGACTATGTTGCACGCAAATTTTATGGATGAAGCAGGACCTTGAAGGATATCAAAGTAGAGTATGATCATCCCATCTCCATATTATGTGATAATACCAGGGCAATAAGTATTTCAAAGACCGGTTATGAATTCCAAAACAAAGCACATTCCCATAAGATATCACTTCTTAAGAGAGCAGGTGGCAGAGAAACAGGTAAAGTTGGAGTATGTCACTACATCCGAACAAATAGCAGATATTTTCACTAAGCCACTTCCAAAGGAGACATTTGAATATCTACGGCATAAGCTGGGAGTAATTTCTTTTACATCTTTACATTGAAGAGTCAAGGGTAGCATTGGTTAAGGGGGAGCTAAAACTTTGCAAATTTTTCAGCTCCTAGGATAACCCTTTGCCATTGATGTCAAAGGGGGAGAATGGTAGTAAGGGGGAGCTACGGCAAGAGGAAGCTGCAGAAGAGGAGATTATTTTTTGGGGTTGCCATCAATGACAAAGGGGGAGATTGTTGGAAATATTGTCATTGATGTCAAAAGAGGTGCTGAACTGGTAAACGGAAATCTATCAGAAAGTAACGGAATTATTGACGGAAATGGTAGAAAGTAACGGAAATAACCAGCAGTATAGAAGGGTAGAAAATGAAAGTTTAAATACATGAAAAGAAGCGTTTTTGCATGAGGATTATCATGGTATAAGTGAGATATACACAGCTATACATAAGAGAGAGATATCCGCATTTTAAGGTGTTCATATGCAATGTTTTATGGTGAAAAAGAAGATTTAATGATGGCTGGCAGCGATTTAATGATAACAGTGATTTGTCTAAGGAGGGGCAGCACTCCTATCAAGTGGTTAATTGCATTGATTAATGTGCATTTAATAATTATGGGCTGCATTAATTATTTTTTGGTTTTAGCCGACTAATGCACTTAATTAAGTTGTGTTAATGGAAAGGTTGTGTCGGTTGGAATGATGTGTCTTTTCGAAAAGGTACGAAAGGCTATATAAGAAGATTCATATGAGACTTATTAAGCATGGATTCAAGTTGAATATCTTAAGGAAAAAGAAGAAGAAGAGGAAGCGTAAGGGCAGAATTTTAGAACAGCAAATCTGAAAGTAAGAAGAAGAATTTTCCATTATTCGTTGAGGAAGCAACAAGTTCAAAAGTGGAAAGCAAATTTTGTAAGGAAGGTTGGTGCCTTCATATTCGAAGAGATCGGTGTCTCTTGCTGAGTTGGTGCTTAGCAAAAGGGGTGGGTGCTCCTGTAGGTTGGTGCCTACAAAACTGTAATTTGGGGATTGGTGTCTCCAGTAGGTTGGTGCCTACAAATTTTTGAGAAATATATATAAAGAAAGAAGTTTCTCCGTGGTTTTCTCCCGAAAGGGTTTCCACGTATATCTGTGTCTACTTGCATTAAGTTTTGTGTTCTTTGATTGATTTGATATATTCACATTGCTCGTGATTATAGATCTAAGTTCAAGTATTAAAGTTTGAAATAATTTCATAATACTGATTCACCCCCTCTCAGTATTATCTTGTGCTCAACAAATAATTCATACCCTTGAGTTTATCTATAGGAGTCACAACTGTATCCTAAGGGGTATTAGATGCAGAGCGATGCAGAGGCAGTCCTGGATAAAACGGTCTTGTGTATGGCAAGTGAAACAAGTATTTGGAAGATTCAGATAACACACTTTTCATGATGGACTCCATCTACTGTCATGACTGCGATAAAATGGGGAAGCTTCTTTTGTAAATCCACGTCAACACAAACCCTCTGATTGGGGCAAAAGGAATTTCATTTGCTGTATTGAATGAGGACATTTCCAAAGCGAGCGGAAAACAGAACCACAAATGGCCATAAATCTGCAGGTAACGCCGGAAATTCCAACCAGAGTGGGTAGTGAGCTTGTCCTTCATCATCTGGATTAAAATCTGTGTGCCATGACTGAACATATGCAAGAGAGCCTGCAATATTCCAAGTTCCATACTGCATCACCTATCAGGAAGCCATGTCGGAGTTGAATAGCAAGCAAATGTATTTGGATCCTAGCCCCCAATAAGAGTTTAGAGAAGTTCCTTTTGCTTCCCAGTTGAGCACACACCACCTATTGATTTATTCTTCATCAGGCAGATGGCGAAGAACATATTTGAATTTTATTTTCTTCAGGTGTCTATTCATGTGAGTTTTCCGAGTGTTGTTTATATTCTCTTGGTTCTCTCCATGTTACTCTCAACTGTACGGCACACAATGACAATTGTAAAACACACTGTAATTATAATACAACTTCCCCATGTTAGTCTTTATTTTGGATTCACCCCAGACACAGTGCAATTGATTTCACATTTTGTAAATCCAGAACAGCTATAGAGTAGAGCAGCCCAACATTGGTAATAAGATTATTGAGTTGGAATGTCTGTTCTAAGAAAGTTGAAAACCATTTTTGCATTATACCTACTTAAGATTATTTTATATGGAAATGTGTTTTTAGTTGCATCCATTTTCATTCTTCAAGTCATTGATTTATGACCCTGCCAAAAAAATCTATGCCCATAATTTTAGAATTTTGTTCTGTAGAATGTCAGCTTCATGGCATGCTTCAAACTTGTATTTCTACTGATTTTTTGTCAGATTAGCAAAGAGAGAATCTCATTGAAGTTTGATTATTTCATATATAGTGATGCAGTCAGCATTCCTATTTTTTCTGCAACAAGTGATGACCGAAAACTACGTGCAGATATCGCTGCTTCTTTCCAGGTGTCATTTTTTCTTGTAACTCTGTTCTTGCACTTTAGGACCAATCTATATTAGAAACGTCAGAGATTTTGTTGCAGAACCCCATGCACTGAAGCTATTTTCGCAGAAAAGGATGATACAATCTGTTGTGCATTTCTTTTGAAAAGCTCGTCCTTATCGTAGTGATACTAATTATATAAGCGCTTAAATATGATGGTGAGAGGACAGTTTTCTCTAACCATAACTATACCTGATTACTATGTTTAGAGAGTTGCCGTTTTACATTTGGAGCAAAAATGTGAGCGAGCAGTTGAATGGGCTCGGAAGATGGAACCATCTATTAAAAGTCTGGTATGATTGTACAAGTATTTTGAGAAATTTTCCTGCTTTAGATTCTGAAATTGCTGAGCCATGCAGTTCAATTGGTGCTTGCATTCAACAGGTTATATCAGGAGGCGTTGCTTCAAATCAATACGTGCGAATGCGGCTTGATAAGACTGCAAAGAAGCATAACTTGAAGCTTGTTTTCCCACCCCCAAACCTTTGCACAGATAATGGTCTCTCCATCTTTCTTTCTGCATGACCTTCAACACCACCCCTTGCATGGCAGATGCAAAATCACACACTTGGACGATAAAAATACCAGTCAAAGCTGCAGGTGTAGCCTCATTTGTCAAGAAAGAATGAATGATAAACAAAGGAAAATCATAGAATTAGTAGAGACTTATCTATTTAGAGGCTCCAAAGTAAACATAAATCAGTGCCAGAGGTTTGCAGTTTGCAACCTGGAGTTTCATTAGATAAGGTGGCAAACACATTATTACATTTGTTACCTGTAATCTAGATTCTCAATAGACTAAATGCTCAAAATATATTATTAAGATATTGTGATTGCATTCCATAGTTTCAGAAATGCATTTACTTTATCAGTTAAACTTCTTGTTATTTTAAACTTGTTTTGGACACTTCTTAGGTATCCTGACTAAACAACAAACCAGCCCAAATGGATCAAGATAACTATTTTGCTTTCAATTGAAACCTTTGCAGATGTGTTTATCATAAGTATGTCTGTTTCATTGCTTGGTGAGGCCGAGGACATGATAAATCAAAACCCTTTATAGAGTTGTCCAGAACCTTTCATGAACTGACTTTCAAGAGGAAATTGAAGTATGTGCCAACATACTGTTGAACTATTGAAGCCAGTGTTATCTTCACCATACTTTTCCAAGCTGACAACAGAATCGCTTAATCCAAAGGATCAGCTTAGGGACAAACTGGCACCGCGTGCAGTTTCTCAAGCTTTCTACATGAAGTGCTCAACGGTGTAATTTACTAGTCAATTGCACATCTACTAGTCATGCAAGATTTTAACTTTTCAATGTAGGATTGAAATTTTCTTGTAGTAGTGGAACATAATAGGTACACCATGCATGCTTAATTAAATTTCAGTGCATACAAAACATGGTTAAGGAGGAAGTAATTTCTAGATTAGGACAAAGCGAGACACCCCGTGTTAAACATTATGCAGATATTATATTTGTATTGATTTTAGACTCTTCATAATGTGGACAATAACTTTGACTACATGCTAAGCCTAATTGAGAGATAATAGTTCTATTTATTTCAGATTCTTCATAATGGGCACAATCTCTGAACTTCTGTATCCTGATTTTAAGGGAGGCCCCTTCATAACACAAGGGGTGGTATCTTCCAGTGTTACCTAAGATTCTGAGACGACGGGACAGAATTTTTTTCTAAATTTTGGGGATGGCAGGGGGACAGCTAATTAAAAAGTATGTAAATATTTAATATATGAAAATATAGTGACTAAACTATATAAATAAACCGAAATTAAACCATTTGGAACTTAAATAAGATGAAATAAAACCATTTGAGATTTAAATAAGATGAAACAAGTACGCGGTAGTTCAAAACCCGAATCGGCGCAATACCGTGAAGTGGCCGCCTCTGCTCAATCTGGGTCAGACCCTGATGCTGCGACTCAGGCACTATTAAATAGAGGTGCTAGGCTCACAGAATGTAATGTCCCTTTCTAGGGCTGAAACTGGAAATAAGGGTTTGGCCTTAAACCCAAATGAATCAAATCTGAAATTGCACCTTCAAACACACAAACATCAATCTGAAACAGCTGAGAATGCTCTTCAAACAATCAACACACAATATCAATCAACCCTCTAGGGCAGCAAACTGCATATGAGGTTCACATCAACATTTAACCATGCAAATAGAGCTGAAATGCCACCAAATAATTTATCCAACCATGACAATATTTATCAATCTCAAATACATCAAAAATATGGAGAAACAAATGATAAATCACAGCTGTAATTAATTTTTATGACAACCATAGAGCCAAACCAAGGGTTGGAAAAAATAGATAAACTTCTCCTAAAATCACCAAAATGTAGATTCTAGCCTTATAAAATATGAAGAACAAGAATACCAGCTCAAAATACCAAAATGTGCCCTAGAAGGCACCAAACTCAACCCTCAAGCAAGTCACCTAGGGCTGGAAATGAAGATCAACTGCATAAAATCACTTTGAAGTACCAATGTGACCTCCATGTGAGATCACCCTTGCACACAAGAGGGTTTTCATTCCCTAGTGTGATCCTATTGAAGGGTTTCGTCTTCAATAGGTGACCAAAGAAGGGTTTCCGTCCTTCAATTTTAAGAAGAGAAGCTACTAGTTTCACCTCCAAGAGAAATCAACATCAAAATCTGCATAACCCTCCTTTAGCAAGTCAAACCACCTTATATAGGCCTTGAAGATGTCAATGGGAAAATAGAATCCTCTAGAGAGGCCGACCCCCTTAATGAAGGAAAAGAACATTAAAGTCACCATGTAGGCCTCCACAAGACCGACCTCCATAATGAAGAAATAGAAATCCTCCTTGCATTGTTTGACAAGTCTTCCACCACCTAGTCGAACCACTTCAATGCCATGATTAGTAAATAAAATAATTAATTACGAAAGTACAACACTTACAATCATGGCGAGTTCCCTCCTTGCTTCCTTCCTTGATGCCCACGGGAAGAGGAATGGGCATAAGGTCTTCCATAGCGAACTATCTTGGAAAAGGGGATAATATTGTGCTAGGTCCGAGCTAACCAAAATGATAGTTTGCCATTATAGGCATGTGTGCAGATAAAAAAGAGGCTTGATTAAGGATCATCGGGATACCACGAACCTTTTGAAGTGGTTTAGGGGTATTGTGGACCATTTCTCAAAATCACACTTCCACCAGCCAAGGAAATGGCTTGGCTGAAATTTTGCTCTTTTTTGACCTGCTGGAATTTTGTAAGCTTGCGAAACACAAATGAAGTTTTGCTTGATTCCTCTGAATGAGATGCAATGAGTTCCCACTTGTTTCATAAAGAATCTTACACTCTTAGAAATTTGTAATCTGTCACTTATCTTTAAGAATCTTTCCAAATAACTTAAAGTAATGGTTTTTAAACCAATAACTTTAATCTTACATTTTCATCCGGGAATATAAGAAATAAGAGAAGAAAGAAGATCTGCCAGTTGTAACACCTACACTTTCTTTTTGTTCTGATATTGAATATACTTGTCAAACATGTAATTCAACATTTTCCCATCTGTTTTAACAATAGCCTCTCTCTCGGTTCTGAACTGCAACAATCCTCTGGACAAAGCAACAGTGTTAGCCTTTACCTTCTCTAAACCAGGCCCATATCCCTCAACATTTGCTTGAAGCTTTATGAGTCTACCAATTGAATCTATCGTGAAAGGTATGATGGCTTCATCAATTTCTTTCTGCACAACCAGACAAATTTCTCATGGGAAGCAAAGTTATTCGTCTGAATGTACTCGGCACTTCTCCCATCTCATTTTCCAACAACTGCATCCTTTTCAGCATAAGCTTGAGGATCTCTACGCGGAAGGAAACTGAAATTTCTAACTGCTTCCCCCTTTCTATCAATCCACTAGGTACAATTTGTTCTCGCAATTAGCACATCCTCTGGTAACGAATGTATCTTAACTAAAGTATCCAGATGACTTTCAACAACTATGTTCTCATCTTCTATCTGTGTCATTAGTTCCTTTAGCTGAGATATTGCCCTGTGCATATTCTCTAATTCAGTTGGTATTCTTTCGAACTGCTCAAGCTTGGTGAATGATTTGCTCTTTCCATTGAGCAATAGCTTTGACCTAGTCCCCTGCATCTTCCACCTCTTTAATCAAATGATTACTCACTTGCTCATGTGCTAGAATGGCTGAGAGGAAGGTTTGACAACCTTAGCAATGATCTCACATAGCTGGGAAACTTGCTTTTGAAGCTTGGTTTTCTCATCCTTCTCTTTGTCAAGCTTGAGGAATAAAGTGTTCATTAGTGTCTGTGTATCCTGCTTTAATCCTTCCATGGTAGTTTGATCTATTGGCACTTTGGTCACTGCTATATCATTTGCCGTGAGTTCTACCTTCTGCTTTCCCTCTGCTAGAACTGATAACTCAACGAACTTCTATCCTGATTCTTCAATAATCAACCTAAATGTTATTTTGGACAACTTTAGGTCTTCTATCTTTTCCGCCCAAACTCAGGAGCAAATGCAGTCGTGTTCCTCCGTGTTGATCTCTCTCTCAAGCTTCTGGGATTGTTTGCAAAGCCAACCATGATGAAAATTGCTTCTGGGAATGAGAAGTCACTGAATGCACCACCATCTCATGCTCCGACTCTGCTCCATGCTAATTTGCCACAGTGTTGTCGTGGATGCCGCCCTCCGAATTGTCCAAAGACAATGCTTTTTCGAACTCACATCTCGTGCTTTCATCTTTCTCGCAGAAAGGTGAAGATTTGAGTGGCTGAGGAGAAAATACAAATGACGTTGGATTCAACGGAGGAATGACAAGATCTCCCTAGGGTTTTGGGGCTGTTGAAGTGCTATGAGTTGATGCTGGAGAAGCTGGAATTAGCACGATAGCTGTAGAATTGGCTTTCTCTTGTATTCGAGACTTCTTGTGTACTTTAAGTTTTTCTAGCCTCCTGCTACTTTCACCTTCATGCTTTTTGTTGGAGTCTCCTGCGGTAAAGTTACCTGTGATCTGATTCATCAAAGCTTCGTCCAGGCAATACCCCTTTGTTAACAACCAGTTTGAGGTGTTAACCAAAATCATGGAAGATCTTTCCTCAATCGTCTGGCAGCCACCAATGTTTTCCTAAAGAGCAGCTCTATCCCCTCCCATCTGATGATATGTGTCAAGTATCACATGCCCATCATCTGCGAGATCTACAGGTATCCGTGCTAAACCATAATCAGACACTTGTTGCGCTAATAACCTGCTGAAGTCTTTCTTCCTGACTTCATACTCGTTTCTGCACTTCATCCAGAAGTCTTCCAATGAAGGTACATGTGAGTATTCCTGGGAGATTGTCTTCTTCGCTACCCCATATGGATCAAAGTTTAGTCGTGCTGGGAAGAACTCATGCTCATATTCAGAAAACATTTCGGCTTCGATTCCTCTAGCTTTGCAGGATGCTCCTACACAATGTGTAATAACCCACTGTGACTGGAAAGAAACCCGTAGACTTGCGCCGCTTTGATTGTAAGTCATGCATCTCCAAGAGTTGTCTGCACAACTCCATGATGACCCACTTGTCGCTTAGATACCTTGGCAACTTAATTGGTTCTCCGAAAAGCCGTGCAAGTTACCCTAAGATACGTGAAGTCCATAAATTGGATGAAAATACAACCATGCTGGGATACAGCTTCCCAAGCTTCTTTGCTCACCTTGTTGGTCTTTAGATCACCATTTAATTTGCAGATGAATCCATAGAAAAACCCATCATTGACCACCTTGTAATCTTTGTGGCATTCAGGAACTGTCAACTGTGGGAAGCACTCAAAAATAAGATTCTTCGATAAGTATGCCCCGCCTATCTAGCTTGGAAAATATACCCTGCAAGGCTGGGTGTATATACTGTATGAAGTCATTTTGAAGTCAGACGCCCGCCTCATGCTCCGAATTGCTCACCGATGTTGTCACCTATGATCTCCACCCAATTGATTATCGAATCAGTTTTGTTGATCTCAATGGTTCTCACGAAAGCATACATCCATGAGCGGAAGTTGTGAGTATTGACTTCTCCACTTAACTTGTAAAGCAATTTAGTAATATCATCCACTTCCTGCACCAAATTGGATCGTGGAAGAGTCCTCGGGAACTTTGATGGAGACCTGGGCTTCTTCATATATCTGCTATTCATTATGCCCACACAATCTGCTTTGTGTTTCTCCCATCTGTTGCCAACATCCAAAGCATGCTAATTGCAATCACCACCGGTCATGTCAGAATCTTCTGACAATAATTAATAAATTGTGCATCCAACCTGATTATTGTTTTTCCCGCAGATCCCGAATTGTTTTGGAAAGAGGATGATATGACTTTGCACACTCCATAACAAATTCAGCAACCGAGTGACTGGAAACACTGATGCTTGAATAATTCCACTGCTTTTTATTGCCCGCATGAGAGATGTCCTTTCGGCCCTGGATCTATCAATTAATTCAGAGATGGGTTTAGGGCCTATGTCCATGTCATTGATATCAGCAAATCTAGAAGCTATGCATGATTCTGCTGATCCTTCTCTTTCATCACGCTTCATCATGATTGGAGCAATCTTTGTCTGAGTTCTTTTTCTTTTAATCCTACCGGAATTCCTTGCAATTGGATCAATTTGTGCAGATCTAGCAATTTCTTCAGATTCAGAAGATATATTCAATGTACCTGACATTGATTTGAACTCCCTTTCACTTATATGAACACCTGTAATGAACACCTACAATTAATTCAGACAAAGATGGAGTCCAGGGCATGAATACTTGATTTCTATCACCAAAATCTGCATATAAAGTCTGCTGCCCTAAAATTTGAGGCTTTGCTTACATGCAAAGCAAGCATAAATATTTTTAAATTCACCTGGGCACTTATACCAACATGCAGATAATTATCATAGCAAAAATCAAGTTATTCCAACCATAGGCGCCAAACCTCAAACTTCCCTGCAATGAAAAACACTTTTTAATGCACAAAACCTCCTTCCCTTGGCACCAAAACTGTCTGGGCTGAAATCCTTAGCAAAAAGAATTAATTGTTTCTTCATTATGGCATCCCATGCTCATATAGCCCTCTGCATACTTTTTTTAATAATTGCCCTTCCTATTTTTGACAATTTAATTAATAAATAATCACATCTATTCACCCAAATTGGGTGCCCAATTATGCATGTTGCTTTTAAATAAATTTATTTTATTTATTTTTAGCATGCATCCTTTAGTTCTCTTTGGCTTGTCTTCATGCATACATGGCACCAAAATTGGGTGAAAAAGCCATAAATAAATATCATTAAATACATTGTTTAATGCCAAGGTGGGTCGCACTTTTTGGCAAGGGTAATTTCTAAAAATAAGAAGTCAACTTTGATGGGAATTTCTACCCTGCACTGCAGCTCCAAAAATCCCCTCTTCCACTTAAGTTATTTGACTTTTCTAATGGGAATTTTGATCTTGCAAGGCAGGCAAAAAATTCCCGCCTACCTGCCACTGCCAAAATTCCCATTGGCAAATCAAATCATCTCCCAAAAAGTGTGACTTGTATGGAAAACAATCTTCTTTGATAAAGTGCGACTTGCATGGGTGAATTAACCTCTTTGATAGGAAAAGGTAGCCTGCTAGGCAGGAAGGAAATTCCCATCGGTGCTTTAAGTGATTTTTTATTTTATAATTGGAATTTTTACTCTGCAAGGCAGGTAAGAAATTCCCGCCTTCCTGCCACTACCAAAAATCCCATTGCAGCTTAGACCTATTCATTCCAAAAAGTGCGACTTGCCTAGGAGAGGCTTTTTGTGCCTGACTTCATCTTTTTTGGTCAGAAGTTTTCCTTCTGAGGCTGATTCCTTCTGGTGTTGAGGCCGTAAATGATCTCTAAATACTTTAGGCAATTAAATGACTATGTAACAAAGAATAGACCTAGGGAATTTAACACAAACTATGGAGAAAACCGAAGAAAAACACAAAATAAATAAATAAAAATGAAAAACGTTGCCAGAAGTTGTAGACAATGCTCTGAATTCATTCCTGGTGAAAATCCTATTGAGATGTGTGAATATTGGCATGCAAAACTTCAACAGGATTCAACCGGAGCACAATTTACTTCAAATAGGGGCTTTATTTATTTAATAAATAATTAAATAAAAATTCCCACAGACAAAACTTGATGGAGGGATAAAATGAGTTTTAGCATCGGGTATTTGTGAAATTGGCTCATATGATTCACTGGGAATATCTTAACGTAATAAAGACATCTTCTGGCAATAAAAACATGAAAAGACCCGTTATTTTAAAAAAAACTAATTTTTTTCAAATGGGTAGTCCTAGATTTCAGGGTGAAATCTGGGGACACCAATTAGAAACACTAGCAACGAATAGGAAATTACACTTTTAGCGCATCATTCATCATAAAAAGCAAACTCAAAGTAAATAAACAAGTCTTCCTAATACAACAAACTGTAGCAGCACTTAATGGCATCCATTCTCATACAATATGGGCTGGAAATTTAAATAAAAATATCCCAAATACTCAATAAATCCAACAAAGATGAAATCTAGAGTAAATTTGTTTTTTATAAATTTATTTCAAGCTCACATATACAAGCTGAAACTTCTAAAATTCATAACTCCATCAATACTTGGAGTTTCAACACAAACCAATGCTCAAAATTATCTTGAAGAGACCAACTATCCAATGAAAGTGAAATCACAATTTTCCAACCATGAAAACCCACTAAAAAGTGATCCCGAAATTTCCAAACGAGTAAATCAAGTTGAAAACTAATGCGGCAGCCCCCAAAAGTGTGCCCATGTTGGAATGTGTGCCCTAGCAGCATGATAAACCCTTGTCGCTCTAAAATTCTGAATTTTGAAACTCCAATGTGAGTCTCAGATGAAGTCACCAATTCAACAAATGAGGGTTTCCATCCCCAAGCGTTGTGACTATTGAGGGTTTTGTCCCCAATAGGATCCAATGAGGTTTTCGTCCTCAAAGGATGAAAATGAGAGCTCAATGCTCCAATTTCCAAAAGAGAAATATATAATTCACTTGATGATCCCACAAATGAGCCCCAACATTTGCTTTTATAGCCTTAACTTTTCTTTCTTTGTGGAGTGTTCCATGTATGCCTCTTTATTTTATTTTATTTTAATATTTTCTTTTCCCTCATAAAGAGGGACGACCTCTCCTTTTATTTTATTTTAATATTTAAAAATACTTTTTATTTTAATAATAATATGAAGTTGTCCCAACATAAGCATTGGTTGGGCCCTACTTAAAATATTTATAATTTAGAAAGGGGACATTACAGTCCTCCCTCCCCAAATTTGCTTGCCCTTAAGCAAAATGTGAGCCCCATGATCCCAAAGAAATCTAGGCTCCTTTGATGTACCCGCACAGTAGCAAACTCATTAAAGAAAAAATGTGTTCCTTGCTTCATCCCCTCATGCTTGGATATGATGGCGAGCTCTTTTTCTTTTCTTGCCACGACCTTACAATTTCCATTCAAATGATGGATTCTTAAAACTTTAGTCATGTTGTCCAAAACACAGCTGTTTTCTTGCATTTTCTCTCAAAATCAGGATGTTAGTGGCTGGAAACCACCTTAGATCAGCCACAAATATGCCAGTGTTAGTAGTAGCTTGGAATTTCTTCACCCATATGATTGGAATCTCTTTTTCAGGTGCCTTATAAGTAGAAAAGTCCTGGAAAAGTTGTGAACAAATGAAAGGAAATTACAGCAGCTATAGGCATGCCATCTTTCCAAAAATTTCCACACTATCAATAATATGGGGGCTAGAAACAAAGCATGACAGTCATAAATCACCTGATTTTTACCCATACCTATGTTGGCTGAAGTAGTTTTTTCCTTCAAATGAAACTATCTATCACTATTTTCCAATGATTTAATGATTTCAAAATGATCTCTCTCGCAGATGTTCAAATCTGAAAACAACTCATAATTTGATTTTATCAAAATCAGCAATGTAAATTCTCCTATTATAAATTTATTGGGTGACTGAATTTGAGCATGCCCATCTTTAATTAAGTTCTTCCCATGAGCTGATATATGAAAAAGAGAACAATAATGAAATTTCCCCAAAACCTTGATCCATTGCATCCCACAAACAACAGTAACTTCAACTGACTTAATTTCAAGAAAAACATCACATACCTTATACCTTTCTATGACGTATGGCAACTGTACTTTGTTCCTTTTGTAAGGTACTTGAAAATGTTATCCATCATGTTGATTTCAAAATTATATCTCCTCTTTTTGCAGCCCACAATGATATCCACTTCATGTGCACAAAACAAGTTTAACATTGCACCAAAGCATCTACACACATTTTGCTACATCATTCGTTTGTGGCCTTCTCTTTACTTGGTGCAAGTTGATCATGAAGATAAAAATACAATAGTATCATGGAATGGAGCCATCCATCATAGTCATCATGATTGTTATTCTTTTCTTTCCTATTCTTTAGTCCTTCCACGGAACCATAAGTTAGCAACATATGGGTAAGAAAATCAGAATTCTTATCATACTTATGATGCCTCAAACATACCATGCTAGAATTCTTCCCACCTCATACAAGCTCATCAATTTTCTTTTCTTTCATAAGCAAAAAGAGGAAAAATCAAAACTGAAATTTTTATCTTTACCTTCTTTGAGCTTCAAGGGTTTCTGGATTCCAAGGATGTAAGAAATCTATGTATGAAATGTCCCACTTCCTCGTATAGTCATGACGAAGACCCTTAGCCTTTTCTATCTTCCCGAAATGCTAAGAAGATTTTTAAAAGGAAGACTTAAGTTCTTTTATTTCTATTATAAAGTGCAAAAATAAAATAAAAACATTATAAAAGCATTTATAATAAATTAATGGACTTAATAATAAAATAAACATAGAAAAGTGAACAGAGGATAAAAGCACTTATTAAAAATGTAATTTCTAAGGAAAAGTGCGACTAGCTTATGGAGCATTAGAAAATGGTAAAAAGGCCGAATGCTTATGAGCCAAAATTATCCCCTCTAAAAATTGTGACTTGCCTAGGGAAGACTTTTTGGAGGGAAGAAAGCATTTAATGTTGTGAAAGCTGGTGGACATAGAAAGTGGCTATTTGGGTCACTTCTTTCTTTAAAAGGAAAGTCGACTTGTAGTAGAGGCATTCTATGAACATCATATTTTCCTGAAATTGGTTTGTGAGTTGAGCATTTGCTGTTGTAATTTTTGAGGACGAAAAACCCTAAGAAAGGGAAGAAGAATGAAAATCTTCCTTTTTGGTGCATCTTTTTGTGAAATATTCAAAGAAGATCTACTTGCTGAAGTACAATATTTTATCTAGCTGGAGCGACCCAGTTGTAGGCAATTTTTGGCATAAATAAAGGATTTAAAAATCAGTTTTGTTACCTGCTGTTTGGAGCTGAATTCCAGTCATCTTTTATAAATAGTTTGGAGTGTGTTTTCGGGGTTTCAAACCCTCAGTCCCTGCTGTAATTGCAGACCTGTTTCTGCAGACTTATCAAATAAAATCAGTCTTGTTGGAGCCCAAACTGGTACTCTCTTTCTGCAAATTTAATAAATTATTTTCAGATCTGTTTGCATCAGATATCTGCATGTGTTTGTATATTTTGTGCTTTACAAATATAAGAAATCAGTTTGGAATGAGAAACTCAGAATATTGGGACAATTAGCTAAGTTTGTGAATCATACCCTAGTCGCATTTTCCCATTAAAATGCAGATTTGCAAGCCAAAAATCTGATATTTATATTATAAGTTGCATTTATTTTTTGGGGTTGGCCTAAAACCCAAGTGAGGGTCTAAGTGTCCCATTTGGGGACATTACAGTGTATCAAAGCTTGAAATCCTCCCAGCTTGTGAGAAAAAGATGCAGAAATCAGATCTAAATGCATGCAGGAAAAAGTCCTTTAGTTTATCAAAGAAGAGGTATCCAATGCATTGTAACAAGGGCATGATTAAAGGGCTTCCCAATGATGTTCTTAGCTACATGAATGAAGTCATCACTAGAAGTTAGAAGAACTGCAACAAACAATGAGGGAGAATCAAAGAGAAATGCGTGATGCATTTACTAGCTCTATTCGAGATTTGGCCATGGCTCTACAAGGGAACAATGCATCTATCAACCAAGGGCCAACCAACAATGGAGAAGGAAGCTCTATGGGACCAGTTAAGACTTCTTCCAAGCCTACACATCAGATTTTCAGAGCTAAGTTTCTCCAAAGAGAGGAACCAATTGAAGAGGAAGCACAAAATGATGTTGATGATGTGGAAACATGGGGTGATGAGTATATGCAACTTAGTTTCAGAGTAAGAGAGATGTTATCCTTCGAGACTTCGCCGGGTGAACAATAACAAAGGTAGGAGAAATAGAAGAGTTCACCAAGAGTCACCAAGGAGAGACATTCAACAAAGGTTGGGTAAGGTAACTCTTCCTTCATTTGATGGTATAGATAAGTGCTCTTCTAGGGTTCGGTTAAAAAAATTACTAGACTCGCACGGATACAATCACGGTATGATACGGCAAATTTTAAAAATCTTGGGTCTAGATGTTATATATATATATATTTATATATACATGTATATAGATATATAAATATGTATATAAATTATAAATTTAAAGAAGCATTTGCATACTTATTGAAATTTATTATTTCTCTATGCTTATTTATCTTAGTGACGTGATAAGATTCAAGGAGTTTTGATTGTTCATGGTGACCTTGATCCACTCAAAGACGATAGTATTGTCTCGACATATTTCCGAAACATCATAACTAAGCAGAAAATATGGATCCAAGTGGTAGGTGGGACGATTAGTCAAGCCGAGAGAATACTCATTGAGTTTTGGAAAGCTATCCGTATTTTTGATTACTAATCTGTCTCCAGTGATCAAAGCTCATGATTCTTTCTTTTAAGGAGAAGTTGCTTGGTCCAAAAAGGTGCATAATGGATTTTATGAAAATAAGAAAAATATTGCCATCAATGCGTAGAGCTCGAGAAAATATACACTTTTAGAGAAAACGACCCTTGAAACGAGTCACAGATGAAAGTTATGGCACATGCGAGAAGCTTTGCTACATCTTCCCTAGGACCCTTTCCAAAAATGGCAAATTTTTTTCTGTCCTTGTGATTTTTTCACCAAAAATCCAAAAAGGAAATAATTGCCAAAAAGGAAAGAAACACTATCTTTGGCAAGTTTTTTGGGATTTAGATAAGGAAACGTACCCATAGGGACAGTGGGTACGGTCTGGGATCAAAACCCCTATCTTGGGTACATTTCACCGTATCCACAATGATAGTACCTCTATCAATAAGTACGTTTCTGTCTGAGGACCCCTAGGCGTTTGTGTAGTCTAGAAAAATTAGATACATATCTTTCCTTGAATCCTATGTATGAAGATGAAGCACTTAAGTTTGCAACTTTGCATTTGGATGGAGTTGCACATGAGTGGTGGTACCATGGACATCATCACCCAAGGACATGGCTCTATCACCACCCTTGAAGAATTCAATACATGTTTGACTGAAAAATTTAACAGGATGGATCCGGATTTGCATTTCAGGGAGCTAGCCCAACTCAAGCAAGAAGGAACACTAGATAAGTATATTTTTATTTCAAAGAATTGTAGTAATGGTACCGATATTAGTGAAAGAAGGCTTGTTTTATTGTTTGTTGAAGGGTTAGGGGAACCATTAAAAGGCCTTGTTAAAGCTTTTAATCCTCCATCTCTTCAAGGTGCCATTAAGAAGTCATTAGACTTGGAGAGTTCAATGCCAAAAGGGAAAATCTGCAGTTTGGGCAGCAACGAACAACGCCTTTGGGGCAGCAAAAGAGCACATGTGAGCAGCCCATAACACCTCAAAATGAGAAGCAAGGAGCAACAGTTAGTGGGCAACAAAATAGAGCACAAGAATGGGAGAGAAACAAGTCTGAAATTGAAGCAAAGAATGAGCTAAGGAGGAAGAAATTATGCTTTGATTGTAAAGAACCATGGACACCCAACCATCGTTGCAAAGGTAAGGGATCTATTCATTATATTGAAGTTTTTTGATGATGATGAGGATGAAGATAATGCTGATCCAAAAGATCAAGCAAAGGAAAATGAGGTGAGTGTCACAAGTGCTACTTTAGCTACACTAACAATATTGCCTAGTTTCTATGCATTCCATGTGAAAGGTGATCTTCTTGGGCAAAAGGTCACCATATTGATTGATGGAGGAGCAACACACAACTTCATTGATGAAGATTTGGTTGTTAAATGGGCTTACAAGAAGAAGAATTCCAAGGATTCAATGTGATTGTGGTGGATGGACATTCAATCACATGCACCAAGAAGATTCCTCAACTTCAATTCACCATGGGAGGTCATGAGGTATGTGATGAATTTTATGTTGTTGGCATTGGTGGGTTGGATTTAGTTCTTGGTGTGCAATGGCTTCAATCCTTGGGTGATTTTCATCAAAACTATCAAACCATGGAGCTGAAATTCAAAGTGCAAGACAAGGAAATTGTTTTGCAAGGCATGAGGAAGGGAGTTCCTCAAAGAATGGCAGCCAATAGCATGATTGAGTTGTTACTGAGGGACAAATTTCACAAGATGTGATTGATGAAGGAGAGAATACATTATTGCAACAACAACGATTTGTGAAGAATTTCAGCGCTTTGTGAACCATAGTAATTACGTAAGGTATGCTACAAAAAATTAATGTCATATATGCAGCATATTCAGATTTCTTTTGATAAAATTGATGATTTAGATGATGAAATCCACAATTTGCATTATGTAATGCCTTTGGTACAACCATGTGAATATGAGCACCTTGTGAAGGGCAAGTGGTGGTAGAAATTATCTCATCTAACAGGTACAAGTGCTAGAATCTTGAAACACTTAAGCATGTTTTTCTCTTGTGTAGGGCACTTAGACAAAAGATTTCAGAATTGCTTGAGGGCAAGCAATCTTGGGAAGAGAGGACTGAAATGTCCCACTTCCTAGGATAGTCATGACGAAGACCCTTACCCTATTTTGTCTTCCCGACGGCTAAGGAGATTTTTGAAAGGGAGACATAAGTTTTATTATTTTATTATAAATGCAAAAATAAAAAATAAAATAAAAACATTATAAAAAGCACTTATAATAAATTAATGGACTTAATAATAAAATAAACATAGAAAAGTGAACAAAGGATAAAAGCACTTATTAAAAAATGTAATTTTTAAGGAAAAGTGCGACTAGCTTAGGGAGCATTAGAAAATGGTAAAAAAGGTCAAATGCTTATGAGCCAAAATTATCCCCTCTAAAAATTGTGACTTGCCTAGGGAAGACTTTTTGGAGGGAAGAAAGCATTTAATGTTGTGAAAGCTGGTTGGACATAGAAAGTGGCTATTTGGGTCACTTCTTTCTTTAAAAGGGCAAGTCAACATATAGTAGAGGCATTCTATGAACATCATATTTTCCTGAAATTGTTTTGTGAGTTGAGCATTTGCTACTGTAATTTTCTGTGGACGAATACCCTCATGAAAGGTGGGAAGGAAGAACAAAAACTCTTCCTTTTTGGTGCATCTTTTTGTGGAATATTCAAAGAAGATCTACTTGTTGAAGTACAATTTTTATCTAGTTGGAGCAACCCAGTTGTAGGCTGTTTTTGGCATAAATAAAGGATTTAAAAACCAGTTTTTGCTACCTGCTGTTTGGAGCTGAATTCCAGTCATCTTTTATACATAGTTTGGAGTGTTTTCGGGGTTTCAAACCTCTGTCCCTGCTGTAATTGCAGACCTGATTCTGCAGACTTTTATCAAATAAAATCAGTCCTGTTGGAGCCCAAACTGGTACTCTCTTCCTGCAAATTTAATAAATTATTTTCAGATCTGTTTGCATCAAATATCTGCTGTGTTTGTATATTTGAGTTTTACAAATATAAGAAATCAGTTTGGAATGAGAAACTAATAATATTGGTGACAGTTAGCTAAGTTTGTAGAATCATACCCTAGTCGCATTTTCCCATTAAAATGCAGATCTGCATGCTAAAATCTGGTATTTATATTATAAGTTGCATTTGGTTTCTGGGGTTGACCTAAAACCCACATGAGGGTCAAGTGTCCCATTTGGGGACATTACAATGTAACTCTTCACCATACCTCTTCTTCTCTCCATCAACATGTGCAAAACAACCTCTATCTTGAAGCCCAAACTTGTGACCAAGAGTTTGTGATGACCAGCCCAACATGATGATGAAATAGGAAACAAAGAATCTGAAATATGTTTGCACCTTGGGTTGTCATGAAAAACCATCTCATAGGCATTGCTTGGGAGATGTATAATGAATCCTTGGCCAAGATTCTCCTCCCAACCTTGCTCCTCTACCTCCTTAGCATAGTTATGATCACCAAAGCATGGCAATGACAAATAATGATGCAATAGACTCTTGTCATGATCAAACAAAATATCAGAGGGCTTACCATTAGTTGCTGGTCTGAAAATTACAGCGGGCTGAAAGTGGTCATGGGCACTGGATTTGCCTTGTTTCCATGGGTGTATCTCATAACAACTTCATTTGGAAACTCCACTTCATAGATCCTCCAATATTCAGATTTTTCTCCAATTATAACCCCATTTTTAGCTTGTTGATCAAGATGTACAGCCACTTGCCATGGTTTACAATGGAGCCTCAACCATGACATATTGTTATTCTTTTCATCAAATGGCTCAAGACAACAAAATTGAATTGGTGTAGAAGAAAGCCATGATTTCAAACACCTCTATACCTTTGGTCATCCCCAATATGCTTAACTCATGTTGTCATATGCGAATTGTTTGGGTTATCTCCAACATTCACTTCATCATCTTGTTCCTCATGCTTCCCTTCATCCTTTTTCTCATGCTCCCAAGTTCCCTTAGTATTTTGCCACATGCAACCATTAGAAATCAAGGGAATATCATTAACAATCAAAAGTTCTTTACCTTCCATTTTGCTTGGTTCCTGCTTAGCAATTTCTCCATCATCTTGTGCTTTCATATGGCTGTAAGGAAAATCAATCAAGGGATCGCCTTTGACAATGGCGGTGGGTACTTCTAGGGCCCCCAAAGGCTGATCCGTCAACATAAGCAACTGCTGCAATGGTTCTTCCTCCTTAAAGATGGTGGATACTTTCCTCTTTTGTCACCTTGGAAGGGTTGCTATAGAGGGAAATTGTATCTTCGAACTTCATCATGACTTCTCCACCTTGTAGCTGATCCGCTACATGCTCTTCGACTTGCTTCTTCACAATGGAGGGTTTTCTTCCCTCTTCAACTTGCACCGTGGATTCCTCTATGGGTTGTTTCTTCTCCATTACTTGCAACCCTAATTTTTCTTCTTGTGTAGCTTGAGACCTAGGCTTGGGCCTTGATCTTCCCTTGCTTACTCCCATGAACTCAGAAAATGACATGGCATCACAAATATTCTCCGGAAGAGCCCTATATTCCTCATACCATGTAGCAATGTTGTCCGCTTTGGATGGCTGAGTATTATTGAATTCTTTTGAAGAGCTCCTTCCGCGATTCGGATCTTGAAGGGTATGGATCAATTGGGCCATTTTATTGGCCAATCTTTCCTTCCATAGGGGAAGCCTTTTAAATCTAGCATCACCAAAAATTATCTCCACCATTTTATCTTCCCCTTGATAACAAATGTAGCTCTTATTTTCCTCTGACATGAAAACCCTCAGGCTAGGAATACCAAAGCTTTGATACCAGTGTAATGTCCCTTTTTAGGGCTGAACCACACCAACAAAGAATTTACACAAACCCCAACTGAAAATAATATGATTTTTATAACAGCAGATCCAACAATATTAGAAACCCTAGCAGCAAACAAGAAATTACACTTTTAGGGCATCATACTTCATAAAAAAACAGCTGAAAGTAAATAAACAAGTCTTTCTAATGCAGCGAACTGTAGCAACACTTAATGGCATCCATTCTCATGCAATATGGGCTGGAAATTAACATAGAAATATCCCAAATACTCAATAAATCCAGCAAGATGAAATCTGGAGCAAATTTGTATTTTATAAATTTATTTCAAGTGCAAATACAGCTGAAACTTCTAAAATTCATAACTCCATCAATACTTGGAGTTTCAACACAAACCAATGCTCAAAATGATCTTGAAGAGACCAGCTATCCAATGAAAGTGAAATCACAATTTTCCAACCATGAAAACCCACTAAAAAGTGATCCCGAAATCTCCAAATGGGTAGATCAAGTTGAAAATGAATGTGGCAGCCCCCAAAAGTGTGCCCTAGCTGGAATGTGTGCCCTAGCATTGATAGAAACCCTTGCCATTCGAAATTCTAAATTTTGAAGCTCCAATGTGACTCTGGATGAAGTCACCAATTCAACAAATGAGGGTTTCCGTCCCCAAGTGTTGTGACTATTGAGGGTTTTCGTCCCCAATAGGATCCAATGAGGGTTTTCGTCCTCAAAGGGTGAAAATGAGAGCTCAATGCTCCAATTTCCAAAAGAGAAGTATATAATTCACAAGATGATCCCACAAATGAGCCCCAACATTTGCTTTTATAGCCTTTACTTTTCTTTCTTTGTGGAGCGCTCCATGTAGGCCTCTTTTTTTATTTTTGTTAATATTGATTTTCCATCATAAAGAGGGACGACATCTCCTTTTCTTTTCTTTTAGTGTTTAAAAATACTTTTATTTTAATAATAATAATATGAAATTATCCCAACATAAGAATTGGCTGGGCTTACTGAAAATATTATTAATTATTTTTAATTTAGAAAGTGGACTTTACACTTTAGGACCCATCTTGTACTTAAGCTTGTCATTCATTCCTCCTGGGAAACTCTCCTTTCTCAGTGCACTACTAGTGATTCTCCTTCATTGAATGATTCCACTCTCCTCTTTACATTTTCCTTCTCCTTATACTTTAGGCTAATTTACTGTAACTTCTTTCGCACTTCCTCATGCAACTTATGCATATGCTCTGTAGAATCCTTTGCACCTGCACTTCTTTACTCTTGTTACTCTCAACATATCTGCCACTTCCTTATGTGTCTTCCGTACATAATTTGAAATGGTTTCATTCCAATTTTTTTGTTCACAGAATTGTTATCGGAGAAATCTTCTTGAGCCAATATTACATCCCATTGTGTTGTCTTGTTTCCAACTAAACAACTTAGCAATATTTTTATATAGCAATATTGTCTACAAAACAATACATGTCCCAATGGGACAATTCAATGAAACCAATAATCCGAAACAAACCCAAGAAGTTGGGTCACAAAAAAACCAATAACAACATAGTCGATAAATGATGACAAGTAAGTCACTCCAGAAGATTATAAAAAGTTTAACACCGACCAGTCATAAACTAAAAGTTTAAAACATGAAATAAACTTAAGAAATTTCTGCTTCATTTATCATGGTGGGCTTAGTTGGTACAGGTCACAAATCTGAACATAGTTTTTGCACCGGATCATCAAACACAGGTCCCTGTCTTTCCTATTTGATCTCCTTTATTCCTGAATCCAGGCTAGCACATACCAGTTCTTTTCCTTTCTCTGCCACCAATGCTTTAAGCTTCTTGTTTCTGTTATTTTCATCCGCTTTTTTGGCAATTTCCTTTAGCGCCTCCACAATACCTTGGACTTTTGAGTCAATAAGGGCCTCCAACCACCTAGGAACTTTTGCTGTTGAACCGTCAAGAGCCTCCTCACTGCTACTGTCATATGAAGGATTCTCCTTTGCTTATCTCTTTCTATGGTACTTTCAAGGAACTGATTAAGGTCTTATCTCTGTGAACTACAACAAGCTCATCTTCTGAATCCATTTCATGTGCTCTGGCCAATTGAGGATCTACACGTGTGCATTGTTGAAAGTAGGAGTTTTTTATCAAGCCCTATTCATATTCCAAAATTGTCACCGAGACAGCTTTAGGAAGAAGTGTATCCTAGTTGGGGAGGGACTAATGATATGTTCAGCAATTACTATTAGTAAACCTATTTTTTAAATACTGCTCAAGCTGATCCGTTTGCAGGTTCAACTGAAGAGATACCTGCACATGGACAAGTCTGCTAATGACTTCTCTTGAGAAGTCAGCAAGGACCCTATGCCTTCGAAAATATCAAGATTCCTTTGTTTCCATGAGAACTATAAGACTTCATTAGACATTATAATCCACAGTTTTTGAAAAACAACATGAATTTTATAATAAGAGTAAATATAACCAAAAACAGCATTGAACCAAGTTATCTCTTTTCCAATCAAAATAGACCAAGGCTTCAAAACATGTTTCCATATCAAAACAACATAGGGACATTGGAAAAACAGATTTTCAAGAGACTCAGTTTCACTGCATACAGAACAAAAGAGACTAGCAATTCCATATTTAGCAATATTAGACCCTATAACAAGTTTTTGATGTAGTAACAACCACCTAAAACAATATTTTTGGGCTTAATACAAGAAAACTATATAACTCTAAACTTGAAGGCCCAAAACCAAAAAGGATCACAGAATGACCATTTTTATTGAGAGAGAGAGGGACCTCATGAGAACAAGAAAGCTTATTATACAATTGAACAGTAGTAATGTCACACAGAGGATGCCCCTTATTCCACTTAATACAGGGCCAAAAGAATTCATCATTTTCCAAAGTGATATTAATGGAGAGGGACCCAATAGCCTTCTTATGGATAGTGTAACTTCTGAGTTGTGCTTTAGGGAGCTGATATTGCCATTTGACTTCTTCCTAAGTTAGCAGTCTACCATTGTCAAAGATTTCTCTCATTGACCATATGCCCTCTTATACCAAAAGTTAGTTGAACACCCTCTCAATTTGGCTAGAGGGAGGTCGTTATAATGAAGGTTCCACCAAATAGATCTATAACCTTCACATCTGCCCCCTGCCAGGAGAATAGGGGTTGCTTGACCACTAGATGCCTCACCTTTTCCTAGGCCTTCCATAGGGAAGTAAAAATAGGGGAGCCTGCAGTCTTAACTGAGAAAGAGCCAAACATTAAATCTGCCATATGCAATCCTTTCCAAATGGGTTTACCTTAGGAAGCCTTCCTAATGTTGTGTCTTACCAAAAACTTCTAGGTTCATTCCCTGGTCGCTCTTAAAATCCATTTGACCGCAAGAGAGATGCCTTGTAGTTTAAGATCTTTGAGTCCCAGTCCCCCAAGACTTTTGGTTTGCAGCAAACCCTCCATGCAACTACATGTCTTTTTTTATCGCCTCTGCCATCTAACCAGAAGCTCTCTTATGGTTTTTTGCATTTTATCAATTTGAGAGTTTCCAAAAAGCCAACAGTAGTAGATTGTAAAAGAGGACATAAGCTTTTGACATACTTGAATCCTCCCTGGCAAGGAGAGTAGATGCCCCTGCCATTTGGTAACTTTCTTATTGATCTTATTAAAAATCCATTCCCACATCTCTTTAAAGGAAGGTATGAGGGAGAAGGGAATCCCTAGATACCTAACCATTTTATGAAGGCCCCTCGGGTCCATCCTAGGCATGATCCTGATCAGGAGGAAATTCAATCCAACATAATACCATAGATTTTTGAATTGATATCAAGTAGCTAGAGGCAGAGCAGTAAATATCAAACCTTCTCAAGATCTGATTAAAGTTATCTTCTTCCAGAGAAACAAAGTTTGCAGTGTCATCAATAAATGAAACATCAATAAGCTCTTGCTCATCAGGAAGTGTGATTCCTTTGATTGGGGGCCAAGAGATGGATCTCTTAAGAGGCAGTGTAGTGCTTTTGCAGCTATGACAAAGAGAGCAGGAGCAAAGGGGCATCCCTATCTTATTGACCTTTGCAAATTGAACAGCCCAGTCAACTCTCCATTAATTTCAACTTGTGCAAAAGCCTCACAAAATAGAACCTTTACCATTCCACAAAATTGTATCTTTGAACCCAAGAGTACGTAACATGAGATCAATAAATGGCCATTTAATTCTGTCATAGGCTTTTTCAAAGTCTAGTAAGGCCATACAAGCATTTTTATCACATTCTTTGGCCTAGTGCATCCCTTCCTAACTAGTAATTAGGCAGTCCAAAATATACCTGCCTTCCACAAACCCTGTCTGGGTAACTGAAATAATTGAGTTCATCAATGGTGCAATTCTTCTAGCTAGAATCTTGGCAAGAATTTTGTAGGAAACATTGAGGAGTGTGATTGGTCTCCAATTTTTAATAAGCTTGGGGTCACCATGCTTAGGAATGAGCTTAACCACCCCTCTATTGATATTATTACCTAAAGAGAACCCGTCTGGATAGCCTCTGTATACACTGATAAGAGTTCAGGTGCAACCCATGATTTATCGGTCTTGTAAAATTCAGCAGGAAAGCCATCAGAACCAGGCACTTTTTCATCTTTAAGAGAGTCAATTACTGAGAAAATTTCATCCAGGGAGACTTCTCCTCTATATTATCCGCAGCATTAGGGGAGAGCTTCAGCAGGATAGACTTAGCACAAAGTCTTCTATTAGCTAAAATAGTATCCCCAACTTCTTCAATAGTAGATAAGGACGAGTAGAAGGAGAAGAAAGCTTTTTGATCTCTTCAATACTCTCCGAGATACTTCCTCCTATGTCAATGGCTTTGATATGTTCCCTATTGTGTTTAGCTTTCAAGATTCTGAAGAAGTATTTTGCACCCTTGTCCCACTCTTTCAGCCGTAATAGTCGAGACCTGATTTGGGCTCCTCTAGCCTAATATTGCTGCTAGGTCCTATTTTGATGTTCAATTTGACTAGCTCGTTGAGAAGAGGAGTTTTGGGGTCCTCTTGTATTAAGGCTTCAACCTTTATCAATTTTTCCTGGACCACTCTCTGCTTTTTAGCCCTCATAATTTCTTTAGACTGTCCATATGTTCTCATAAAACTTTTACACATGCTGATTGAACCATCCCAAGAAAAAATCTTAGAGGCAATATTGTTAAGTCTTTCGGCAAGCGTCCACAAAGTTTTGATTCCATCTAGACAGTCGAGGTCACATAATGCGAGGTATTGAGCTTATAAATCCACTTCTAGTGCTTTTTTCTAGTCAGGGGCTGTCATTGAATTGCACTGTAATTTCCACATGGTGGTGGTCTGAGAGAGTGAAGGGAAGTACTGTCACATCATTAGATTCAGCCGTTTGTGGGACTGTTTAGAATTCCAAATTAAGGTAGAATCTATCAACCTCAGAATAGAGTCTATTTTCCTCCAGTTGTTAGTTTGCACCAAGTGACCCAAATATTTTTGCTGTTGTTCTGGTTTCTAGCAAGTGGGTCACTGATTCTTAAAATTCTTTTGAATTTAGCCCGAAAGAAATGTTCGTTTCCTTTCCACATAAATGGTCTCGCTCCATATTTGTCTTCCTTGTTTTCAATCATATTAAAATCATCTCCAATAATCCACGGGACTTCAGGTAAAGAGGAAGCCATCCAGTTCTAGAGCTCAGTTCTATCTCTGTAGTCATTTGGAGTATATACAGAGCAGATCCCGTAAGTATGATTCTAGAAAAATGTAGCCCATATCACTGCATTAGAAGGTGAGGTCCCATAATTTATCGTTGCCTTTTCCCATTTTTGATGAATGACTATGGCGGCTCTTCTCCGCCCTTTAATATGCTTAGTATAGAGGATAACACAACCTGTCCAAATAAATTTTATAGCCAATTCCAAGGAAACTCTAGTTTCCTTAACCTCTTGAAGGAAAAAAAAAAGTCAAGCTGTTAGCATATGCAAAGAGAAAAAAGAATACAGAGAAGGCAAACTGCACTACACAAATGAGTCAGGCAGGTCCAATTTATTATAGGAGGTGGTTACAGTTCGGTTGAACAGTTATCAACCGTATCACAACTACATAACAGTTTTACATGCTATATAAAGCGTTATATTTTAACACCCCCTCTTAATGACTAAACCGGAAACAATACCAAGTTTGTCCCGAAATTTTACAAATTTCCTAAAGCCCATATGTTTAGTCATTACATCTACAGACTGTGTCATAGGTTGTGCTTCAAAATCAACAGTCCATGGTTGTGTTGTAGTTGTCGAATGGAGAAGAACCACAAAACAAAAAACTGGTCCATGAACAAAGAATATGGCAAGTGGTCCATTGGTTCTTTGTTACGTGATTCATTGACCAGTGATGAATCACCAATGGCTGAGAGTGTTAGCCCCATCTCCAGAGTGCTGAAATCAAAACCTCGGAGAGGTGGATTGAAAAATCTATTCCAGGCTTGTGTAGCTGCTGGAGTTTGTACAAAGACTCAATTATCTCTGCAATCGAAGTCACCTCGATCACGTCCTTGCACCACCATGTAGTGCTCATCCAACTTTTTCAATAAGAGAAATGTGACCATCTGTGCAGTAGGAGTTAGAACCAACTCCGCAATAGTAGGAGAAATAACCATCTCGTCTCAGCAGTGGTCTCCGTCTCAACAAGAGAAATAACCATCTCTCGTCTCATCAGTGGGAGAAATAACCATCTCCATCACAACAAGGGTAGGAGTGAGAACCAACTCTTTCGTCTTATCTATTTGCTCATCTATCCCCCTCTGTTGGGAAAGATCGTTCACAACACAATGAGCAAACAGGTCATTCTCTTGTCCTTCGAGCAAGTACCTCTGAGTGAGTGGCTAGGCATGCCATCTCACCATGCACCGTCAGTGCATCTGGAATAGTGGAGTCTCCATCCACAACCAACTAAGGAAATCCATCCTCCCAAGGCATGTCCGCCTCTCGTACATCTGGTATAGTGGATATTCCCTCCACAATAGGTGCATGTAGGTTGACTATATTCAAGTCAACAAATCTGTGAGGAATGGCTTCCTCCCAAGGCACTGCAACCTCCTGCACATCCTGAATGGTGGAGTTGTCCTCCACACGTGCATTCATGTTGATCGCAGCCGGATCAACAAGCCGATACTGACCACCTTCCCCAATACCAAGGGCAATTATCCGTCTTTGTTTCACATCAGAGACAACACACTTCTTCCACAAAATCCCACATAAATATTGGGATTTTCAATCAATTGACAAATAGATAGAAGATTCTTTTGTAAAGAAGGTACATATCTAACATTTTGTACCAACAATTTATGAGCATTATTCAATACAATGCATATATCTCCTATCCCTTCTACTGCAAGTGATTCTCCATCAATTAGCACTACTGATTCAAAACAGATAGGTGTAGTAAATGAAACATACCAGTCCCTACAACATGAAAAGTGTGCAGCAGCACCAGAGTCAATGATCCAGCAACTGGTACCACTGTCATGCGAGCATGATGTCGTAAGACAATAAAGAGCATGCCCGTCATCCAAATCCCATTCTTCTGCAACTGTTGCCACATGTCCCTCATCACATGGCTTCTTGTTTTGTTGCGAAAGATCATACTTCCGCTTCCGACAATCCTTCTTGAGGTGCCCAACCTTATGTTAGTAATAACATGTGACCTGATATCGAGTGGAAGACTCACCAGATTGACGTTTCCACTTTCCCTTTGATGTTTCCACTTTCCCTTTGACTGAGTGACAAGAGCACTCTCTGAATGGTCACAATTAGATTCTGCCTGAAGTTGTCTCCGCTCCTTTTGCAACAGGTAGGAACTCACCTTGTCAAACGTGAGTGTTTGACTTTCAACCATTAAATGGAGTGCCTCCACAAATGACTCATACGAAGAAGGTAAGTTGTTCAAAACCAGAGCCACCATATCATCGTTGTCCACCTTTTTGTTGATGGAAGATAATTGGTCTCGGAGATCTTTCATCCGAAGTAGGTGCTCAGACAACGATCCACCTTGTAACTTCACGGAAAAAAGCATATTCTTCAGGTATAAAACCCGACTCTTTTCTGATGTCTGATATTTATCCCTTAGACTGGTCCACAATGTGCTTGCTAATAGCATTCCGCACTTCCGGTATCATATCATCCGACACCGACAACTTGAGGAGCAATAACGCTTCCTTATGACGTTTGTCATAATCCACGAAGTTCGTCGCTGGTCGACTTTCACTACCCATGATTATTTTATCACAATCACGAAACTCCGCAAGCGTTAAAATCTTATGACTCCATACATTGAAATTAGTGCTTGTTAATTTTTGTGTCTCGGCAAAGTCAAGTGTGAAATATTTGCCATTTTATTATTCCAAAGTAACGGAAATAATAAAATAAAATTTTGCCCCACACTTAATAAAATATTACTTTTTCCAAGCAAATATATTTTTGGCCCCTCACCAATAAAACAATATAACTTTATTCCAGCAAATATGAAAATAAAGTATTTGCCCACTTAATAAAAAGTGTGCCCACTTAATAAAACAATTATTACTTATTCCACCAAGTAATATTAAATTAAAGCACCTTCAAACTGCCCTCGAACCATATTTGCATTAATAAATATTATTAATGTGAGAATACCTTTGTAGATGAAATAAAACAAATATGATGCCCTCGAACTTTTTCTGCTCCAACGACTCAACATTCGACTGTGGATTTGCATGATTTCTGTGCTCTTGTTTTGCCTTCTGCAACAATCTACTGCTCAGACTTTGCCTCACAAACTGCCCTCCATGATTTCTCCTTCACACGATTTGCGACTCGATAGCCACGACTGGGTATTTGCAGTAGCCACATTTTTCTTTGTCTTCTAGCGACTGGATCTGCCACGAATGCCTTCGTTTTTCTCTGCAAACAGTCTGCTGCCCACGAATGGAGGGATTTCTTCCTTCTCTGTCCTAGCGTCTGGTATTTTTCTCAAATACCTTCACGTTTAGCCAAATTCGTGCCCTGTGAGGGCTTCCTCGAATTTTTGGTTTGTGCCTCTTGAAGGCTTCCTCGAACTGCAACCTTGGACACTCTGATACCAATGTTAGCATATGCAAAGAGAAGAAAGAATACAAAGAAGGCAAACTGCACTACACAAATGAGTTAGGCAGGTCCAATTTATTATAGGAGGTGGTTACAGTTCGGTTGAATAGTTATCAACCGTATCACAACTACATAACAGTTTTACATGCTATATAAAGCGTTATATTTTAACAATGACATGCTTATGTACTAATTTTTTTTTCTATAGGGGGCGTGGGGAAGGGCAACTAGGGGATGAAGGGTAGGGCATTCTCCTTATCTTTGTTCAAGAATTTATTTTTGAAGAATTCAACCACATTCAAGGGCTTTATATCTGGGAGCTCAGCTGGCTTAGCCAAACTATCTCAAATTCCTCAGAATCCTTTCCTCACTTAGTGAGGGAGGTAGAATCCCAATGTTTTCAAGTAGCTAGGAAAGTTCTGCGATAGATAAGTACATATTTCTATATCGTCTAGTCCAACCAATACATTCATTAGGGGCTTCAAGTGGGCATCTAGGTTTCTCAATGTGCCCCATCCTATGACATTATGCTTCTTTCTCTTCAACTAAGTCAGAAATTCCATGGGGTAGATTCTTTAGAGGCTACCACACCTCTATCTTCAAGTCTCGTAGTATTTAGTGTCACTCAAAGTTTTTTTATTGCTATTAATCAAAGGGCACTCCTTTGTGAGATAACCTGTCTTTTTTTTACACATAAAGGAGGATTTCAAACCATCCAATCCAATTAGCGGGCAGGTGAAGACCTCTTTAGGACATCCAAAAGATATTTCGTCGAGGAGAGAATTGACTTATTTAAGGGAGATTAACACTCTTGCATTCATGTTGGTAAGAGTAACTCTGGTTTCTTCAATTTTAAGAACCATGCAAAGAGGTTTAAAAGTAATATGCAGCAGGTACCATAGTTGCATGGGAACATTTTGGAGTTCAATCCACCTAGGGGCCTCTTTAACTGTTATTTCTTGATAGTCAAGCCTTGAGTTCTAGGGAGGGCCTTGAACAAGGATTGACCCACATTCCACAAGGGTTTGCTAATAGCCCTTCTCTGCATATTAAAGTTTTTAAACAAGACTATGAAAACCCCTTTTTGAACCATTCGATGGAAAGAGGCTTACATCCCCATTGTTGGCTAGATTTTCTGCATAACCGAAAACCTAGGCAGTCATGAGATAAATCTCCCTCATTTACCGGTGAGGCTCCCGTGTAAGATTTCTATCAATTATGGATCTGAGTAACTGTTCGTGGGTTTTACTTTAATTGCAAAGCTCATGAGCCATAGCTAGGCAATTTTGCAGCAAGTAAGCAACTGTAAAGAAATATTTGCAGAAGAGGAAAATAATTGAATCCAGGAAGAAAGAAGAGAAGATGTGCAATCCAACCAATAGTTCGCAGAGTTGGTCTCATGCACATAGATAAAACAAACAAATCTCACAATACAAAATTTAAAGAAAAGGAAAGTTTCAAATCTAGATCTGAGATAACACAAAGTTTATGCAAAGATCTACACAAAAGTAAGAAACAAATGCACCGTTGACACAAAGTTCTCCGGAAATCTACCTCCTTTCAATTCCTTAGCTTTCAAAAAGATATCAAGGGTTTTAACTCAAAGTCTGGAACACAAAAATGTTGATTGCAAATTCTCCTCATTTAACTTGAGGTTCTTCCTCTATTTATAGTGTATAGAGGGCTATTACAAATAGGAAGTTTTTAATGAATTCCCACATGCGGAAGCTATAGAAAAGGGGACAACTGACAATCTTCCTCCTGGAATTATTCTTTGTATGATAACTGAAAAAAGAACCTTCTATTTTGCATGCCTGCCACCTATTTCCAAGTAAATGACTTCTTCAAGTAACAACTTTTAAACCAATCACTTAAGTTTTATAATTTAATTGATTGCTCAATTACTTTATCGGATGAAATAAGAGAAAGAAGAAGAAAGAGGGAAAGAAATTAGAAAAAGCTGCAACACTCCCAGCCTTGTTCTTCTTGGAAGCAGCTTGATCATGTGATTTGCTCATGGGTGCTACCTCTGACCTATCTTCCCCTTTTATCCTTGAAGCTTTTGCAATTCCTCTCTAGTACATGCACTAGTAAAATGTTGTCGTAAACAATTAAAAAAACTTTTTATTTTTTATTTTTAATTGCATATGAGCAATTTTAAATTTTGGAAAGCACTTCGGGTGAAAGAAAACACAAGTAAATTCAATGAAGGCTTCAACTAGAAGATTGGGAGTACATGCACAAGCTCCTAAAAGGAATTTTCCATGCAATGAATTCCACATGGGCTACATTAGAAACAAGAGGATGAATTTTTGTTAGAAGCCTTTGCAATTATGAGAGCTGGATCTATTTCTTCCTCTAATTCGAAGATATATTCAATGTATCAGATATTGACTTCTGCTTTCTTCACCAATATGGGCATAAATGGAGTATTCCTGCAAATAATTCAGACAAGTATGCAGTCCATAGCATGAATATCTAATTTCTTCACCGAGATCTGATTATAAAGCCTGCTGCCCTCTATTTTTAGACTTTGCTTGCATGCCAAGCAAGCTAAAAATATTATTTTATTCACTTGTGCACTCACATCAACATGCAAATGCTCTGAATAATAAAAAGAAAGCTTCTCCAACCCTAGGTGCCAAAACTAGATGCTTCCCGACAATTAATAAAAAAGTCAGCTTTTAGGCATTTAGCTATGCCAGAATGGGTCGCACTTTTTGGCTAGAAGTCATGTTAAAAATAAGAAGTCAAAGCAATGGGAATTTTTACCCTGCAAGGTAGCTAAGAAATTCTCGCTTTTCACTTAAGTGACTTGTCTTTCATAATGGGAATTTTTACCTGCAAGGTAGCTAAGAAATTCCCGCTTTTCACTTAAGTGACTTGTCTTTCATAATGGGAATTTTTACCCTACAAGGCAGCTAAGAAATTCTCGCTTTTCACTTAAGTGACTTGTCTTTCATAATGAGAATTTTTACCCTATAAGGCAACTAAGAAATTCTCGTTTTTCACTTAAGTGACTTGACTTTTATAGTGGTAATTTTCACCCGCTAGGCAGCTAAGAAATTCCCGCTTTTCACTTAAGTGACTTGACTTTTATAATGGGAATTTTCACCTTGCTAGGCAGCAAGAAATTCCCGCCTACCTACCACCTCTAAAATTCCCATTGGCAGCTTAAGTGATTCCTTCCAAAAATGCGACTTGCATGAAAGATAGCTCTTTTCCAAAAGTGTGACTTGCATTATGACTTCCGCCTTTAAAATTGCGTGAAAATTCGTCACTTAAGGCAACGTGAAAATTGAACGTGGAAGGCAGCCTTGAAAATCGCGATTGGGATGAAGACACCATTTTTTCCCCCAAACCGTGTTAATCCAATTATCAAAGAATCTTCTTGAGGGAAGCTCATTGCCATTCAAATAGACAAAAAAAACACCCAAATTTTTTAATCTAATTCCTTCATTAAGCATATCTTTATACACAACCTCGTTAGGGAAAATACGCAGGGTAGACGAGTGGTCAGGGTCCTTACCTTCTCCTCTCGCCTTTTCTTGTTTATCTCGTTCCCTATAGATCTAGGTCCAACGCTGACAAATTCCACTCTAAAGCAGAGAGCACTACAACCTCCTCCTATCTAAGAGCTTTGCTAAATGATTTTTGAGAATTCCATTCATTTGAGGTTGCTTTGTTTTCGTGCTTGGCTAATAATTAGCGCTATCACAAGAATTTTGATCTTTGTTTTCAATCTTCGTGTAACTTCCAGACCGGGCAATTTCCGAACTTCTATTTGTCTATACGTCTATGAGCAAAGATGCAAAACTAGATTGCAACTTGGTGTCTTTCTTCTTCCATATTGTTCTCCAAAAGTGACCCAAGAATCTAGTCTCTTTATCTAAAGTAACACTCCTTTGGCAATCCATGCAATTCAACAAATTCCAAAACTTTCTACGCTTGAAGCACCACTAGTCTTCTTGCAAGGAACAAAATGTGTCATCTTTGAAAATCTATCAACTAGAACAAATATAGTCATCACATCATTGTGTCCTTTGAAATCCATTGTCAATTATTTCCATGGTCCGTCTGGTAAAGTAAATGGTGTATACAATCTTGTAGTTTGCTTTTTCCAGTTGATATACTTGATACCTTTGCACATATTTTTTCACATTCTTAGTGATACCCAACCAATAGTATCTCTCCTCTAGCATTGTTAGGGTCTTGTCTCTTCCAAAGTCACCAGCTAATCTGCCACTATGCAACTCCTTGATGAGATCCTTCATGGAATACACAACTATTGTTTCCTAAACAATTTTCTTTATGGATTATATAATCCTTATATGGGATTCTACCACTTAACTCATGGCTATTTGCAAGCTCTTTGGACTTTGTAAAGTCTTCATCTTCTTTATTTAGTTCCCTTAGACTTTCAAGTCCACTCTTCTATACTACCATAGTGTACAATAGTAAATTGTAAAACTCTCTTTCTTAAGGCATCATCTACCTTGTTTGGATGACATGATTAATAAGCACAAATGAGTAACTTTACAAGTACTCCACTTACTTCACATGTCTTTGGTTCAGCTTATTCTAGTTGTTTCCGAACCTTGTGGCTTGATCGATTCTATACAATACAAACTTTATGGGCAGAAGCTAGTGCCTCCACTTCTTTAATGCTTGAACTATAGCTTAGAATTCTTGATCATACACTAAGTATTTCTTTTTTCACTCATTCAACTTCACACAGAAATGTGTTATTGGTCTTCCTCTTCACTCAACACTGCACCAATGGTTGTTCCACTTGTATCTCAATCAACTTGGAACATTATGAAAATATGGAAAGTCTTACACATGCTTCTTTGTAACCTCCTCCTTCAATAGCACAAAACTATTTTTGTCTTGGGATGTCCACGTGAACAATCATCTCTTTGTGTAGGCAGTCAATGGTGCACACCCTCCACTGATGTTTCTTATAAATTTCCTATAGAAACTTGCTAAACCATGAAAGATTCTTACCTCAGTATCATTCCTTGGTATAGGCCATTTTAGTATTACCTTGACCCTCTCTAGGTCCATCTTCAATCCTTCTTAGGAAATCACAAAGCCTACATACGTAAGCTATGTTTTCATGAATGAAAAATTTCTTTAAATTTATTAGTAACTTCTTTAAGGCTTGTCTTAGGTGCAACGAAATCTCCTCCCCTGTTTTGCTAAAAATTAGTATATCATCTAGATAAATTACAACAAATGTTTCAAGAAATGGCTTCAGCACTTCATTCATCAGCCTCATAACTGTACTAGTAGTGTTGGTTAGGAAAAATGGAATTATTAACCACTCATATAATCCTTGGTCCTAAACACAACCTTCCATTCATCTCCTCTTATTTTTTAAATCCACTTTTCAAATCAATCTTGGATAAGTACATTGCTCCAGTCAAACAATCTAACATGTCATCCATCACAATGGGAAACAATACTTGATAGTGATCTTGTTGATAGCTCTAAATATGTTTAGATTGTACATTCTCCTTCCTTCTTAGGAATAAGCTCTGCTAGTATTGCATATAGACTCAAAGATTTTGTTATCAATCTGCTATCCAACAATTCTTAAATCTTGTGTTCAAATCTTCACTCACAAGTGGATTCATTCTATGTGGTTTATTGCTTGGTAAACTTGCTTTAGGTGTCAAATCCATATGACAATAATTTTTCTCATTGGCGGAAATTCACTAGGTAAGTCACCTTACAATGCCTCATATTCTTTAAAAACAACTACCACTGCCACTGGCATTTCTTTCTCCTCTACTTATTGTTGCGTCTAGTCAAATACAACAAAACAAACCTGTGTTCTTTACTACTAGAAACTCTTTGGCTGAAAGCAACATCACTGAGCTACTGGCTCCTTCCTCCTTCAAAGGAAATAACTCAAATCTCTTACCATCCTTGGTAATCTCAAATGTATTCTTCATTCCATTGTGTATTTCACTTCTTTAATACTTCAATGGTCTACCCAATGAGACATGGAAAGCATCCATTTCTATCACATCACGCCATACTTCAGCATAGTGGCTTTCAATGTGGAAGTTAACTGAAATCTTTGACGAAAGGATTTACACTCATTGTCATACCACTGGTTCATGGGGCAAGTTCTGTGGGTTATTGATGTCATTAGAGGTTCTAAGAGGGCCTTTATTTCTATTTGTCTATAAAATTCGCTTCATGAGTTTGAAACAGTTGAGGCGGTGTAGGCATGATGGCGACCATTAATATATTATCGTCCCTATCCCCATGTTAACTCAAATTACCTCCTTGGCCCTATTCATAGCCTTACAAACATAATCCATTAGGGATTTTCAGAGTCTACTATTCTATGGACCTTCACTAGCAGCTTTGAGACTTTGATTACCTCTTGAGCACCCCTCCTAAAGGGATCATCAATAAAGAACCATGACATTATTGTCATATGTTTTCCTAATGGCTCAATTGTACCCGTTTCACACTAAGAAACAATCCTCTCATTCATTTGTTGTGCACAAATTGATTGTAAAAGATGAAATGTGAGGAAAAGCTGGTGCTAGTGGGACTAAAATTCCCTAGTTGTCTTTATATTTTTGGCAAAGCCTCTTGTTGCCAGTATATTTGTTCCATTTGTTTGAGGAATTGTGCATGATTTAGATCTATTCAGTATTCGGTGATGGAATTTTCATTTTCTAGAATTTGACAACTCAAGTTTCTGCAGAATGAGGTCTATGTAATTGTATGCACAAAGGGTTTGAGAAATAGTGAAGTCCTGTGGAATCCTTATTGTGGCTATAAACATTATTGGTCACAACTTGAACATCATTTCCTAACACCACCTTCAAAACGATCAATTTTAATAGGCCATGAACCAAGCGGGCTTTTTAAATTTTCCAAATGCATCATTAGAGTTGAGGCGAGGATTTAGTGAGTTGCTTACTTTTTTGTAACTTTGTGGGTGAGGGATTATAGATTAGGGAGGAAAAAGGATTGCAGAAGACATTAGAAACAATTGTTTCAATGCATGAAATGTTTCTGGTAGAAAACAGTTCCTTGTTTGGTAGGATTTATAGTAGGTATTGTTGGTATTGCCCTCCTAGGTGATAGGTTTCAGGACTTATATTGGAATTTTTTTGGATTAGGAATGTTTTCCTTGGGAGTTGGAGGCTACTATTGAGATCTATCGGAGCTCAAAATTGCACCCTACTTTGAATCATGAATATCCAAAATTTTGAGGCAACATGGGATTGTCTCTAAGTGTGGGACTTGCGGCTTGAGACAGCCTCCGGAGAAGGTTGGCTTCCTTGCCGCACGGGCTTGGGAAAATCTGCACAACACAACCTACTTCTAACGCTAAAACCACTCCTAAGCTAACTTTAATAATTCCAAGGAGAGAGATGTAAGAAAAGTAAATCCTAAGCTAAACGGGTGGTAATGGCACTAGAAAGAAGGTGGAACACTCTTGACAAGGGGAGGGAAAAGGGAGAAAACGTGGGAGGAAAGGGTAAACAGACGTGCCACAAGACAAAACCGTGTAGACTTGCCCTTCCCACACATTTGCAACACGCGAAAATGGAGAAATCTGCAATTATGAAAACACACACAACATGCCAAAGGAAGAACAGAAAGGCTAAAACGCATAAAACACAAGTATAGGGCAGAGAATAACCACAAACACCCAATTTCATTGCTTAGAATATGCACAGGCGGTTACATCCATGGCAGAAGGCAAAACTACATTGCAAAGACCAAGTTCGAGGTCTAAAACTCGTGGGAAGTCGGCCACCATTTTGGCATGGTGTCGTTACAACAAAAGAGGATGCTTTTACAATGTGAGTTCCAGATTTATAGAAAACGAAAAGAAGAAGAGAGAGAGACGCCAACATGAGGGATTCAACCACCAAGGACCAATCGCCATAGATGTTTGCAGAGAATTATGGGCGGATGACATGGATTAAATGGCATGCGATCCGATTTTGCAGCAGGAAGAAACTACACCCCTTAATTAAATTCTATTCGGTGAAGTAGTGGGCTGTTGATTTTCACATTAGGCACGGCTCTTGTGTGTAGTTCGTGGACATTTGGTATTTCATGGTTTCCACACGGCCTCGATGCCCTCAAAAGTGATGTGCGGAATCATTTCGACCCCCGCAAAACATTAAACTACATGCACTCTGCTGCTTTCATCCTCGAATTTTTATTGTTATGTAGCTTCGACCATTTGTTCTTGCTTCGCGTGTTTGGAAACTCCCATGGATTTGTACATGTTACCATTTCCTTCATAACGCCGCAAAGACTTATCCCTCGTTGTGCGGCGTTATAGTTCCCGGCTTTCATTCACACTCGGCCAACTACTACCTTGTCTCGTGGCTTCGCGTAACTTCTAAATTTCTTGATCTCGCGAAGAATCGAGCCCTGCTCCTTGTACATCGTGGTCCTTCTATTGTTCCTTAGACCACCCACAAACCTCTATTTCTATATGTCACACAATGCCATCTTTCCATAAAATCCGCCTAAGTCCTCGATGGCTCCCTTTATTCCGTGGGTTAGGAGAACCCACAGAACACCGCATGACTCCATTCCACGGATGACTTAGTCTTTCGTGGCTTTCCGAGCAAAAATGGCTAAGTCCATTTTAATGAGTTGTTCAAAATTACATGGGGTGTAATTTTGGACAATAATTTAGCAATTTCAAGGGATATCTTCCTAGATAATGAAGGCCGGTTGCCTTGAAGCATCCATTAGGCATGGAGTCGAGCATGATCTTGAAAACTGATCTCAAACCTTTAAAACATGTCTCTGGAATTTGCATGAACTTGGCATTGGCCTCGGAACTATTTTAAAGATGATCTTGTGGGACTTTGGAAAACTTGTATATTGCCCCACCTATCTCGATTTCCACCATGAAACCTGTTGAACCAGACGGGGTTGTGCAAAGCAACAAAGGCCCACAAAACTATATACAAAATGGAAAATCATGCACGTTCCAAGTGAAAACATGTAAAGTGTGCACAAGCACTTGTTTTGCAATAAGCAAACCTACTCTAACCAAAGGCAAAGGAAGCTAAACAAAACCTGATATAGGCTGGGAGAAATATCCTCCCTTCTTTACAAAATTTGACCATGTAATTAATTTGGATGTAAACATGGCTTTAATGAGGGTGGAAAACTTTCTTAAAACTGATTTCCCTCCCCATTTTCCAAGGTATCAACCAAAAAGAGAATGAATACCTCCTCAAGTTGCTATGTATTTGGTTGGAGGTGCGACAACTGACTTTTGATGCTTTGATGATCTTCCTCATGCTCTTAAATAAACATGACCGGCGGCAACTTTGTTTTTGGCTCCAAACTAGCCAAGTATTTGATTGGACATGCAGCCTTGGGAACCAATGGACTAATCCTTGTGATTTTCCTATCTTCTTTAAACTTGTCCCCATGAATGGGATCATCATGCAGATTGTCCTCTTGATGGTAGATGTTTGCAAGCTAGTTTGAATTTTGTTTTGCTTCTTCTTGTGCAAATAACTCCACTTCTGCTCATTTGCATCCTCTCGAGTCTAGCTGATTTTTCTTTAAACTAGATGCCCTCCTTTGTTCATTTTGCACAGTTTCATCATCCCAATCAGAATCATACCATTCTTTAATTGTTCTACAATCATCATACATGGTGAAACTGGTTGGAGATGAGACATAAGCAAGGGACTATGAATTAATTGCATTTTTAGATAGAGATGATTTGGAAAGTGAGGGAAGAATGGGAACGATGGGGATGGGTTTCTTTTGGCCAGCTGAATGAGACTCTTCTCGGCCTAGTATGACAATGTCAAAATCCTGAGGAAGAGTGTTGCCTCCTAGAGCTTGGATCAATACAGCTTAAATCAGTATCTAAGGACCTCAAGTAATACCAGAACGCCATACCTTGTGAGGGTCTGAAATCCGAGGGATTCTTCTCCAAGTCCTTGAAAATCTGTTGTTGAAATCTAAGATATACTCCATTGAATCCCTTTGTATTTTGTTGAGGTGTTCCATGAGAGAATTGACATATGCATCCTCCTTGAATCGATCATGTAATTGCTCTCCTAGCTGATCCCATGTGGAAATGGATTGAGGAGCCAAACTGTCATACCATTCTTCTGCTTTGCCTCTAAATAATGAAATAAGAAGTCTAAAGAAAATGTTTTCTTCCCTGATGTTGTGAATGGCACAATGGTTGGCTATGTCTTGAATGTGATCAATAGGAGATTGATCTCCATTTCCTTGGAAAAGAGGCAAGTTTATCATAGCTATTTTGTGGATATCATCCCACTGCTGCAAATGGAGGTGGCTAGATGTAAGATGGTAGAATGGAAGAACCCTTTGGAGAGGCATGGATGAAATGGAAACATGAAAATGAGTGGGAAGGTGGAAGGGAGAATGAAAGAAAAGAAAGGTTTTGGACGAGATAAATGGGTCGTTTTGATCAAGTGGAGTCACCAGATGTGTTGAGAACTACCTCCAAAGGTTGGATATCACCAAGAGCACATCAAACTTGGTGAAGTGAATTTGTAAAGCTTTTCAAACTCTCTCCCACCAAGCATGCCAAAATTGTTGGAGCTCAAAATTGCACCGCTCCGAGCCATGAAGACCCAAAATTTTGAGGCAACATGGGACTGTTTCCAAGTGTGGGACTTGCAGCTTGAGATAGACCTCCAAAGAAGGCCAACATTCTTGTTGTGCGGGCTTGGGAAAACCACGCAAAACAAAACCTACTTCTAATCCTAAAACTACTCCTAAGCTAACTCCTACTCTAATAATTCCAAGGGACTAGGGAGAGAGATGTAAGAAAAGTAAATCCTAAGCTAAAGGGGCGGTGATAGCACCAGAAGGAAGGTGGAACACTCTCCAAAAGGGGAGGGAAAAGGGAGAAAATGTGGGAGAAAAGGCGGAGACAAACGTGCCACAAGCCAAAACCGTGTAGACTCACCCTTCCCACACTTTGCAACACGCGAAATGGAGGAATTTATAAGTATGAAAACATGCACCGTATGCCATGTGGAAATGGATTGAGGAGCCAAACTGTCATACCATTCTTACGCTTTGCCTCTAAATAATGAAATAAGAAGTCTAAAGAAAATGTTTTCTTCCCTGATGTTGTGAATGGCACAATGGTTGGCTATGTCTTGAATGTGATCAATAGGAGATTGATCTCCATTTCCTTGGAAAAGAGGCAAGTTTATCATAGCTATTTTGTGGATATCATCCCACTGCTGCAAATGGAGGTGGCTAGATGTAAGATGGTAGAATGGAAGAACCCTTTCGAGAGGCATGGATGAAATGGAAACATGAAAATAAGTGGGAAGGTGGAAGGGAGAATGAAAGAAAAAGAAAGGTTTTTGGACGAGATAAATGGGTCGTTTTGATCAGTGGAGTCACCAGATGTGTTGAGAACTACCTCCAAAGGCTGGATATCACCAAGAGCACATCAAACTTGGTGAAGTGAATTTGTAAAGCTTTTCAAACTCTCTCCCACCAAGCATGCCAAAATTGTTGGAGCTCAAAATTGCACCCTGCCTCGAGCCATGAAGACCCAAAATTTTGAGGCAACATGGCACTGTTTCCAAGTGTGGGACTTGAACTTGAGACATGACCTCCAAAGAAGGCCAACATCCTTGTTGTGCGGGCTTGGGAAAACCCTCAAAACAAAACCTACTTCTAATGCTAAAACTACTCCTAAGCTAACTCCTACTCTAATAATTCCAAGGGACTAGGGAGAGAGATGTAAGAAAAGTAAATCCTAAGCTAAAGGGGCAAGTGATAAGCACTTAAAGAAGAAGGTGGAACACTCTCCAAAAGGGGAGGGAAAAGGGAGAAAATGTGGGAGGAAAAAGGCACAAACGTGCCACAAGCCAAAAACGTGTAGACTCACCCTTCCCACACTTTTGCAAAGATGCGAAAGTGGAGGAATGTATAAGTATGAAAACATGCACCGTATGCCATGTGGAAATGGATTGAGAGCCAAACTGTCATACCATTCTTCGACTTTGCCTCTAAATAATGAAATAAGAAGTCTAAAGAAAATGTTTTCTTCCCCGATGTTGTGAATGGCACAATGGTTGGCTATGTCTTGAATGTGATCAATAGGAGATTGATCTCCATTTCCATGGAAAAGAGGCAAGTTTATCAAAGCTATTTTGGGGATATCATCCCATTGCTGCAAATGGAGGTGGCTAGATGTAAGATGGTAGAATGGAAGAACCCTTTCGAGAGGCATGGATGAAATGGAAACATGAAAATGAGTGGAAAGGTGGAAGGGAGAATGAAAGAAAAAGAAAGGTTTTGGACGAGATAAATGGGTCGTTTTGATCGGTGGAGTCACCAGATGTGTTGAAAACTACCTCCAAAGGATGGATATCACCAAGAGCACATCAAACTTGGTGAAGTGAATTTGTAAAGCTTTTCAAACTCTCTCCCACCAAGCATGCCAAAATTGTTGGAGCTCAAAATTCGCACTGCTCCTGAGCCATGAAGACCCAAAATTTTGAGGCAACATGGCACTGCTTTCCAAGTGTGGGACTTTGCACTTGAGACGGACCTCCAAAGAAGGCCAACATCCTTGTTGTGCGGGCTTGGGAAAACCCGCAAAACAAAACCTACTTCTAATGCTAAAACTACTCCTAAGCTAACTCCTACTCTAATAATTCCAAGGACTAGGAGAGAGATGTAAGAAAAGTAAATCCTAAGCTAAAGGGGCGGTGATAAGACTGTGAAGGAAGGTGGAACACTCTCCAAAAGGGGAGGGAAAAGGGAGAAAATGTGGGAGGAAAAGGCAAACAAACGTGCCACAAGCCAAAACCGTGTAGACTCACCCTTCCCACACTTTTGCAACACGCGAAATTGGAGGAATTTATAAGTATGAAAACATGCACCGTATGCCATGTGGAAATGGATCGAGGAGCCAAACTGTCATACCATTCTTTCTCGCTTTGCCTCTAAATAATGAAATAAGAAGTCTAAAGAAAATGTTTTCTTCCTCGATGTTGTGAATGGCACAATGGTTGGCTATGTCTTCAATGTGATCAATAGGAGATTGATCTCCATTTCCTTGGAAAAGAGGCAAGTTTATCATAGCTATTTTGTGGATATCATCCCACCGCTGCAAATGGAGGTGGCTAGATGTAAGATGGTAGAATGGAAGAACCCTTTGAGAGGCATGGATGAAATGGAAACATGAAAATGAGTGGGAAGGTGGAAGGGAGAATGAAAGAAAAGAAAGGTTTTGGACAAGATAAATGGGTCGTTTTGATCGGTGGAGTCACCGTGATGTGTTGAGAACTACCTCCAAAGGTGGATATCACCAAGAGCACATCAAACTTGGTGAAGTGAATTTGTAAAGCTTTTCAAACTCTCTCCCACCAAGCATGCCAAAATTGTTGGAGCTCAAAATCGTGCACTCGCTCTCCGAGCCATGAAGACCCAAAATTTTGAGGCAACATGGCACTGTTTCCAAGTGTGGGACTTGAACTTGAGACAGCACTCCAAAGAAGGCCAACATCCTTGTTGTGCGGGCTTGGGAAAACCTCAAAACAAAACCTACTTCTAATGCTAAAACTACTCCTAATCTAACTCCTACTCTAATAATTCCAAGGACTAGGGAGAGAGATGTAAGAAAAGTAAATCCTAAGCTAAAGGGGCAAAGTGATAGCACTAGAAAGAAGGTGTAACACTCTCCAAAAGGAGGGAAAAGGGAGAAAATGTGGGAGGAAAAGGCGGATAAACGTGCCAAAAGCCAAAACCGTGTAGACTCACCCTTCCCACACTTTTGCAAAGATGCGAAATGGAGGAATGCATAAGTATGAAAACATGCACAGTATGCCAAAGGAAGAACAGAAAGGCAAGAACACATAAAACACAAGTATAGGCGAGAGAATAGCCACAAACACCCAATTTCATTGCTTAGAATATGCACATGTGGTTACATCCATGATGTAAAGGAAAACTACATCATGGAGACCAAGTTCAAGGTCGAAACTCATGGGAAGTAAGCCACCATTTTGGCATGGTGTCGTTACAACAAAAGAGGATGCTTTTACAATGTGTGAATTCTAGATTTATAGAAAATGAAAAGAAGAAGAGAGAGAGAGACGCCAATCAAGGGATTCAACCACCAAGGACCAATCAACATAGATGCTTCAGTAAAGAATTACAAGCGCCCGACATGGATTAAATCGCACGCCGCCGATTTTGCAGGAGGAAATGATGCCCATACTTCATTAAATTCTGGTCGGTGAAGTAGTTAGCTATTGATTTTCAAATTAGGCGTAGCTCTTGTGTGTAGTCCGTGGACTTTTGGTATTTCATGGTTTCCCATGGCCATGATGCCCTCAAAAGTGATGCACGGAATCATTTTTGACCTCCACAAAACATTAAACCACCCGCGCTCGCTCTTTCTTCCATCCTCGAATTTTCATTGTTATGCGGCTTTTGACCGTTTGTTCTTGCTTGGTGGGTTTGGAAATTCCCGCCGGTTTGTACATGTCACTGTTTCCTTCATAACACCGCAAAAGACTTATCCTCATTGTGTGGCATTATGATTCCCATGGCTTTCATTCGCGCTCACCAATCGCTGCCTTGCTCCACGGCTTTTGCCACATCTTTTAAATTTCTTGTATCGCAGCCCCTTCTATTGTGCCTTAGACCACCTGCGGACCTCTATTTCTATATGTTGCACAACGCCATCTTTCCATAAAATCCGCCTAAGTCCATGATGACTCCCTTTGTTCCGCAGTTAGGAGAACCCACAAACACTACGTGATCGCATTCCACGGGTTAGGAGAACCCGCGAGAACACTACGTGATCGCATTCCGCGGATGACTAACGTAGTCTCTCGTGCCTTTCCCGAGCAAAAATGGCTTAGTCCATTTTGATGAGTTGTTCAAAATTACATGGGATGTAATTTTGGACAACAGATCCATGGAGGTTTTATGACAGGAACACCTTAATCAACCCCTAAGAATGGCCGAGATATCCCCAACCTCTTTAAATCCTTGTATGCAAGATCTCTTACATTGATTCATGTACCAAGCTGGCCTTCATTGAAAATTTGCAATAACCACCTATCCAATTAATTCCCAATACCAATACCAATTGAGTTATTCAATTCAGCTTAAATTTAGGTTAAAATCGCCAAGGCAAAGATGGTTAGTGTCCAACCCAAGCTGGTATTTATTTGAAAACTTGCAAAAACAGATTGTCTAGTTAATTCCTAATGCCAATAAAATGAAACTTTGGGTTCCAATTTTTTAATTCAATTGAGATTCGATATAGGGTTCAAATTTGCAAAATAGGGTACTTTTTACGTTCCACGGGGATGTGTCCTCTATGTTTTTTAGCTCGCTCCCATATCGGGATGTTTCGAACCTCGGGACCTGGTAGAACCGTTCCCAAACTCGAAATTTTCGGAAATGTCTCGGGGACAAAAAAATAGGGGACGGCGATGTGGGATGGTTTGGACGCCCCCGTGACGTTTAGGGGATGTCCACCGTCCCCTCGCCCTTCTTGCGCATACAAATACGTTAAAAAAATGTTTTTTTTTTTTTTTTTAAAACACACTTCTAATTAAAATTAAAGCAATGTGGGGGCCCACAAGGACCCCCACTTGCATTTCTAAGTGCCCTTGAGACTTCAGAGAAGTTAGTAGTCGTGCATAGTGCCTTGAGACTTCAAGATCGACAGACTCCTGAGTATCGTCAGACTCCAACCGCATGTTGGGATGTTGATCCCGAAGATGCTTCACAGATTGATGAGGAGGAGGCACAGGTGGGATTGGTTGGGGTTCCATTGGATGAGGCAGCCCCTCATAGTTCTAGTGACTCAAACTCAGAGTCTAATTTTGATGCCACTTTAGTAGAGTTTGATTAGGGGCAGCTATATATTTTCATTTTGATTTTCTATGTTTCAGACATTTTGTTGCCCTTGGGCATTTCATTGTAATTGAAACTTGAATCTTATGTGCAATCTCAATTCAGCTCCAGTTTTATGTATTAAAGTTTTTAAGTTTTATGATGTGTGTGATGAATGCTTTATTAAGTTTATCAATGTGTTATCATTATATGATTATTCATATGAATATTTGAAATTTGAAATTTCCTATATTTTTAAGGTTAAATCTTATGTGAAATCTCAATTCAACTCTAATTTTATTTATTAAGGTTCTATATTGTGTGTGATGAATGCTTTAGCAATCTTATCATATGAATATTAGAAATTTCCTATATTTTTTAAATTTTCCCTTATTTTTTAATAGCCGTCCCCTGTCGTCCCCTAAAAAAGGCCTAAAAAAAATCCTTCCCGAAACACATCCCCCCATCCCCTGCCGTCCCCGTCCCGCAAACTTGGTGGAACGTAAGGTATTTTTAGTGTCCAACAACCCTCTTTCCCACTTTCTTGCTTGACAAATGTGTTATTCTTGAGAGAACTGTTGAAAAAAAATAAAAAAATAGAGATTCTGATTTATACTCTAGGCGGCCCATTTATCCTGTGGGACTCAGCAAGTGTCTGAATACTTGCAAGTTTTCCAAAACTCACCAAGTTCAAGTGAGTTGACTCTTCCTATTTTCCAAGCAAGCTTAGTCAGACTTGGGAGACCACCAATTTCTTAATCTTCTAACTCGTTTTCATGAATTACTGCAGTATTGAACAAATTTGTAGCTGCACATAGCTTGTATGTTTGCAGGTATTGCAAACCATCAATCTGAATACTTGATCTAAGGCAATTAGTACTACACCAATTTCCTAGTATCTTGCAACATATTTTCGTAATTTATAAAGAAATTTTGGGTGCCATCTTTACTTGAGACATTTACATTCATTATTTTATTAGAAATATCTGTTTGTATTTTTCCCTATTTTATGCTTAATTGTGCCAACCCCGTAAACAGGAGTCATGGTTGCTTGGACTGGCATTGAACACTTCTGTTTAGGAAGGTATGAACCTCCTCCAGCAAGTGATGAGCCAAACGATGCTAGGGTCAGTATCAACTATCTCAATACCTTGGCTTTGTGTTGTATTTGCTGTTAACCAGTTTACCTTATTGTTTCTCTTAATCTCATCTTACTTTCTGACTATACTCGCAATGCATTAATGATGTTCAACTAAAAATGTAAGTACATTTTTTTATCACACAATTTTTATCTGAATCAATACAGAAGCTCCCCTACAAGAAGAATTTATCGTAATCCTTGATAAAAATAATCTTTTGTATCTAGCATCACTGCAAACTATAGATTTCCTTTTGGATTAAATTGTCAACAATCTACAGTGTCTTATACATATTGAGATGGATACAAAACCTTACTAACAATTTCTGTTATGGTTTCTATTGAGAATATCCAAGTAGAATGACTTTCACTTCTTTACAATTACCAGAAAGAAAGTTTATATGCAAGAGAAACATGCATTTTTAGTTCACAGTCTGGATAAGTATATGTTCTAAAAAATGATCAGTTCTCATTTCAGATAAATAATTTTGGTTTATCATTCTATTGCTTGGATGTTTTGAAACAGCTAGATCTGCGTCCAAGATGGCAATTGGGAGAAATATATGAGGCAGGCAGGAGTGATTCACGGTCTCTCAAAAGGGCCCGAATTTACTCATCAAAATCTTCAAAACAAACATCTTTGCAAAACATGCCATGAGAATTTCATCAGCATATAACTTGCTATTGAAGGTCAATGCATACAAATCTTAGCCTGTAGAAAAGCATCATAACTCTAGATGAGAGCCTTGCCAAGTTTGTACACCTGTGTACAACTATTCCATAATGGAATCTTTATAATGATGAGTGGGAAGATCAATAGTGTCAGTCTGTTCAGATGTATCTATTAAGATTTCTCTTTATCTAATCCTTTTTCAATTTTCTAAGAGCTAAGATTATGCTGTCATTTTGCTGGTCGTAAGCCATTTTTCTTCAAATACTATTGTTTTAAGTATATGTAATTTGGAAGGTACTGCATGTTTTTTTTTCTGGTTTCCATATGGTTGTGTTATAGTCCTTTATTAATGATGAACTCTGGTAGTTTGCATTTCTACTCATAGCTGATTTGAGAAATTTAGTAAATTACACAATATATTCTTCAAAGAGCCTCAAACATTATACTATATTAAAAGGACATTACAAGATATTAATATGAGATAAAATTATGTAAAGGCTGAAAATGAAAATGACTACACTGCAATCACTATCCCTAACATGAATAATAAATGCAAAATATGCACGGTGATGCTAAACTAGTGAAATACAGCAGTGCAAGAACTACACCGAGCTATCATCTTAAAACAAGGAAACTTAGAAAACCATAATTAGAGGACTAGATGCACTATATTGCTACTGTCATGTCTAAACCAAATTGGAAGTTTGTTTCAGGGTGACCAGTGACTCTTGACATGAATTTCTTCTCCTGCAGCGGTTTGATGTCACTGGGAGGATATTGTCCTAGTACATTAGGTGCTATTGGTGCTGGTATGCCCTGGGAGGACCTTATCCTTAGAAATCACTCATTTTTGCGGCAGAGACTAGTGGAAGAGATCGTAACATTAACTGAGGACATTGAAGGTGTCCATTAAGTGATATCTAATCAGGAATGCTTAATTAGTGTATTCAAGGCTGCATGGTGTGATACAAGCACATGTATTTCCATAGGATTCTGTGCAGAGTTGAGAAACTGTGCAAGCAAAGGTTGGTAATAGATGCATTGCGGGAGAGCATTAGTTGCTAGAACTAGGCATTTGGTATCTCAAATTAGGATAGTTCTGAGCTTTGCTTCTATATATATATATATATATTGAAGAATGAAGAAAAGCATACAAATCCTGAAAGCAAACAGCCCCACATGGCAAGAGTCACTAGAAGATTACAATAAACTTAACACATGACAGCTGCTATACAAGATGAACATAACTACTACAGCAAACAAATGATAAAAAAATCTAGCACAAAACAGCATCCGTACAACAAAAATTATAGTGGAAACAGAATTGAAAAACTTGATCCTTCTACTAGAGGGCTGTCATACAACTGCTGAAACCTTTGATTCTTTTGTATAGGTCTTCATCATTGTCCACTAGGCACTTCAAGTGAACTTTGATATCCTTCATCTGTTTTGATAGGTCCTCATTAGCAAGGAGAATAAATTGTGTGACATGTTTCATAGAAGTGAACTGAAGCAATAAATCAGAGTAAAGTCAGTGAATCACAACTGCTTAAGGAGTAATGTTGTTAAAGAAGCAAGAATGACATCTATTTTTCCAAATATGCTTAATTGTAATTTGTCTAAATGTTTCAGAAATCACATTATTTGATATTCTCAATCCAAGAACTTTTTTCCAATACAATTTGCTTGAAAATAAGGTTGGCAAATCATATTGAATTTGATTCCAAATTGATTTGGCTGAATTGCATATCCAAAAAGCATGCATAATAGTTTCTTTCTTATTACAGAAGGGGCAGGACAGTTTAACCTCCCATCAAAACCCAAGTCTATCAGCAACATGCAGCTTATAATGAATTACTTTCTGAGCAAGAAGTTGGACACTAGACTCAGCTTTCAATCTCTAGATATTAGTACATTTTGAAGCCAGCTGATTTCAGTCATCATACAATTCCATTTAAGATTCAAACTTTTTTGAATAGAAATAGCAGACAACGATTTAAGATAGAAGATTTTAAGAGGGAATTGATTAAGTCGAGAGCCATTGGACCACCTCTAATCCTTATAAAATATCAAGGAGTCTCCGTAGAAATCTTAATAAGAAGATTAGCTTTGACCAATGAAGTAATGAAATGTATGATGGACTTATCCTTGTCAGCAAGATGAATAGAGTTCTTAATAGATGGCCAAGATAACCATTCAATCGCTAGAGAATTCCAAAGTTCCTTAAAAGTACAAATTCCTTTACTAATTTTATTTGGACCTCGTAGAGCATTCTCAAGAGCCAAGGGACAACCATTAACAGCTATCAAATGGTTCCACCAAATCGAGGAGTTAGGGAAACTTAGCCTGTGCCTTAGGAATCTTTCCAATTGAGCAGCTGAGAAGTTTCTTGCCATGCTTTCCACAAGTTGATCACTGGTGGAGAACCTTTGATTTTGAAAAATTTAGCATTTAGGATTTTATCTTGTAAATTGATATGCTCTCATTTGGCTCTAGCTATTATAAGCTAAATGTTCTGTCTAAGGAGAACTTTCCAAGGCTCGTTGCCAAAAAGAGCTCTAACTATCCACTTGGAGATTAGGGTCAAGGCTCTATGATACCCAACCCACCTTTATGTTTGGATTGTGTACAAAGAGTCAAAGAAATCACTTCTACTCCTTTCCGACCATCCCATTTAGCCCAAAGGAAGCATCTCACCTTTTGAATCAACTTAAGATAGAAAGCTTTGGAAGGCATCCAGCAAGAGGCCAAGAAGATGCTATTAACAATTTGAGCACACCTAGCCAATGACAAGAACTTAACCTCCCGGTTGTCAATCTTTCTATTGAATTTGTGAAGGAACCAATCCCACATCTAAGAAAGGGTTATTCCAATGCCAAAGGGGATGCCCAAGTATCTCATGACTTCCCCATGTTTCAGTTATGTTTATTCTTTTGGAACCCAATCAAGTGGTTTTTTTCATTCTAGTAAGAATGAGTTTAGTTTTATGTATTGCAAGTTTAGACCCAGAATCCATGCAATACAAATCCAAGATTTCCAAAGCAATGTTAACCTCTTTATTGTTCATTTTGCAAAAAGAACATGTTGACATCAACAAAGTGAGAATTGATCACAAAATTTTGATGTGATGAATCTATTCCTTTGATTTTTCCAAGAGAACAAATTTTTGAAACATGTATCCTAAGGCATCCGCTGCTAGTACATAAAGAAAGGGAGCTATGGGACAACAATGTTGAATGGAATCGTTGAAGATCAAACGATTCAATGAGAGATACATTAACAACAATTATGGTTGAGGGATCAACAAAGAGAAGTTTGATATGATTGATCGGTCCTATTCCAAATGCAAGCTAATAGAGCATGTTGAGAACAAGTGACCATTTGATCCTATCATAAGCCTTATCAAAATTGAGTTTAATAAGAATGCAGTCTTGTCCAGAATAAGCATCACAATCAGCAATTTCCCAAGCCGGGACAAGATTGTCAAGGATTAATCTTCCTCCTAGAAAGCAAGTTTATTCTGGTCTAACATAATCTTTACCCACGATTTTATCCTCAATTCTAGTACCTTGGCTATAATCTTATAAGTAGTGTTTAACAAAGTGATAGGGCACCAACCAGCCACTGAGTCCTTATTATTTTCTTTAGGTATCAACTTGATGAGACCACTATTTGATTATTTTCCCCAACAAACCAGTGTGTTCGACCTCCAAATAAAGCCAATAGAAATAATTGTGTATGATTGACCATAATGTTTGGAAGAATTCCACAGGAAGTCCATGAAGGCTAGGGCTTTTGTATTTGGCCATTGAAAACGATACTTTCGAGTTCTTTGAGAGTGAGGAAGTTTTCAAGCTCTTGGATGAATTCATGAGGCACCTTCCGAGAATGCAATTTTGAATTGATTTATCAAGCTCAAACCGAACATCATCTTCAATCAAAGTGAATCTTGTAATAGAGTGTGATAATATGAGAAAAGAATGTGTTTGATGTGTTTTGAGTTTTGCTTTGTGGGGTGTGAAATATGTAAGATTAGCAACTTCTTTCTTGTACAAACTTGCTAGGGACTTCTTGTTTAATAACTAAGTGTTAATGTTTGTCTACCCGAATGGCCTTGGGTAGATGTGCCATTTTCAGCATCATAAGCCAACTATATTATTTTTAATATATTTTTGTATATACATGGATGTGGTATATTGTAACATCGCACGTAAGACATAGGACCCTTTTTGTCATATGGGACAAGGTATTACTATGACATTGTCATGTTTAGTAGGGCTTATCGTTGTAGTAAGAGCATTGGGATTATGCAATGGGTAGGTTTACCTAATTGCCTCATATTGTACTAAGATAACACTTATATAAGGGGCTTTCAAATAGATAAGAGGGGAACCATTCATGTTACATCCATTGTAGTTGTGATGTTTCCTAATATAATGAGAGTACGACTCAAAGTCCTTATTGTTGATGTCATTGACAACATATTTCATATATGTTGATTTCATCTTTTCTTAAAAAGCTACTTTGCAATCGTTTAAGTCATGAAGCTCCATAATAACTAATTACACACCTTACGTGTGTAACTCATTTCATAGGTAATGTGTCAATGTATGGTGGTGCATATTTGTTGGCTTAAGGTCTTAACTACATAATGCTAAATTAAGCTATTATTTTGTTTCCCTTGTCGGGACTTCAATGAGCTTCTTAGTTGCAAAATAATGTGGAAGATTACATAATATGAGATAGATACATAAACCAAATTAAAGACTTAGGGATTACATGATATGAGGAGCTAGTTGATTGGGATTCCATAGAGTGGAGGGATGAATTTCTATATGATTATTTGTATGAAGTATTATTTTCTCGAATTCCCTAGTCACCTCTTTGAGAGGATCTCATCTTGGAAGAAGAGGCGATTTGCCATGCATGACCAACAAGTGGAATGGACAAACAAAAATATTGATCTTTCAAGAAATATTACACTATTTGTATGTGGGATGTAGATACTTTTGTCAAGGTAGCAGTTGAGAGTTATATCTTCAAGTTCGCAGTGATTAATTACACTTGTGCGGATGAGGTGCTAACAAATATTTTCACCCTTTCGAGATAGAAATTTATAAAGAAACTTGTGGTGTGGATCAAAATGTTGCTTGTGGATAAATAGAGGCTTGGAAGGGAGTAGTAGTGATACTTGCACAAGGAGGCTCAAGTAGGGTAGGAAGTTAGAGGAGGATTAGAAATGAATCTAGGATCATCGGGCCCTATCTATATATGGCGTCGCTGAGGCGGGCCCCTATAGTTCTTTTCATGCCCTCTCCCGACAACCTACTATAGAAGGTCGGAGTTGGGGAGGGCCACTCTACTATATAGGTATAGGAGGGCCACTCTACTATATAGGTATAGAATCCTCTCTCGTTGGCCGAGGCAAAGGCGGGCCCGCGCAAAGCTAAATGAAGTGGGCGTGAGATAGTGATGTTTCCCTTATTGTTTCCCAACCAACCCTATCTGCTCTGCCCCAGTCGCTTGCTTTCCTCATTCGTCAATTCTGCGGGACAACGAAGCAAACGCTCTGAACGAAACCTCGGTAATCGGACCCGGTCGAAGGATCTCCCATGTATTTACATAGTCGGCTACTACCATTCGATTAATGAATTAGCGTAGTCATATGGTCAAATGTTCAAAAGATCTCTTGGAGAAATTGTTTTGTGTATCCATCATCACATTGGGAGTAGTCCATTATATCCTTGGTTAAACGTGAGCTAGTTCAATGAATGTTTTCCACCGTAAGAAACCATTCAAGGCCATACTAAGGATATAAGCAATAAACACTTGGTTGGTGGAACGAGGGGTGGGATGGGGTGGGACATAAGGCATTAGATCTCGGTTGAAACCATAAGCTGGGTAAGTGGTTGCTAAGCTATAAAAGCTTGCCAATACCACAATTAGAATAGAAGCATGGTTTATGGTGTGTGGAATTCCATATAGAAGGACATATGTACAATTGCTCGCCTCCCTAACCACGATGCACACAATTGGTGTACTATCATATACATGCCCCATAAACACCCCTTGCTATGAAAACGCCATGAATGTCAAAATGCTTCTTCATGTCTACTATTGTACAAGATGAAGGGGTTTTTCGTCAACTATTGTTGCCAAGTTTGTGTCAACTACCAATGGCACATTTAATTGTCAAGTTGTCGATGTTTTACATGAGTAATGTAGAAAACACATTGCAAGCAACAATAAGGGGCCAAAGATCTCACATGTGGAGTTATGCAATGAAGGTTGTGGGGGTTTAGTTGAGGAAGAGGTAGTTGTCTTTGGAGATGGCCTTATGGCATGTTATAGTAGTGGGAAGGTAGGTCATTATAGTAAAGATGCCTTAAGTTCCCAAGATGTCGTCATCGAGAAGGGGAACATAAGACAAAAGAATGCGTAAAAATGTTAGAAAAATGGAAGGAACAACATAAAAACACAAACATGGTTTAGACAATGTTGCATGTTGAGGTTAAGTCACTCATTGAGTAATTGTGGTTGGTGCATGTGCCAACTTGTAGTGTGACATAGATGATTGTAGATGCATGAAATAGTAAGAATATTGTGGGTAGGTACTACCCTAAGAAGATTTGTTAACCCCAAGAAAGGCACTTTTGAAATCACTCCTAATTAGATACTAAATATAGTAGTGGTTGGGGGCACAAGGCATTGGATCTTAGGTGAAAGAAAAAATGGGATAAGTGGTTTCTAAGCTATAAAAGCTTTCCGATACTACAATTAGAATAGAAGTATCGTTTATGGTGTGTGGAATTCCATATAGGACATATGTACAATTGTTATGCCTCCCTAACCACAATTTGCACACTTGGTGTACTATCATATACATGCCACACAAACACCCCTTACTATGAAAAGCGTCATGAATGTCAAAATGCTTCTTCATGCCTACTATTATACAAGATGAAGGGGTTTGTCGTCAATTATTGGTGCCAAGTTTGTGTCAACTACCAATGGCACATTTAAGTGTTGAATTGTCAATGGTTTACATGAGTAACGTAGAAAACACATCAGCAAGCCATAATAGGGGGCCAAAGGTCTCACATGTGGAGTTATGCACTAAAGGTTGTGGGGGTTTAGTTGAGGAAGAGGTAGTTGTGTTGGAGATGGCCTTATGGCATGTTATAGTAGTGGGAAAGTAGGTCATTATAGTAGAAGATGTCCAAGTTCCCAAGATGTTGTCATCGTGAAGGGAGCATAAGATAAAAGAATGCGTAAAATCGTTAGAAAAAGGAACAACACAAAAACACAAACATGGTTTAGGCAATGTTGCATGTTGAGGTTAAGGCACTTATTGAGTAATCGTGGTTAGTGCATGTGCCGACTTGTGGTGCGACATAAATGAGTGTGGATGCATGAACTAGTACGAAGATTGTGGGTAGGTACTACCCTAAGGAGATCTAGCCCCAAGAAAGGCACTTTTGAAATCACTCATATTAAGATATTAAATATAGCAGTGGTTGACTAAGATGCATGCAACACCTAAGGCCTTCTTAGTTAAACACATGAGTAGAAGAGAAACCCAAGGGTTGTGCAATCCAAGGAGAAGCCTGGCATAATGGTGAAGTGTGGATTTTTGTAGGTGTTGTCTCCTAAATTAACAAGTGAATGCAAGTTTACACTTTAGTGAATTTATGTAAATTTGTGGTCTTTGCACTTTAGGTGATTAAACTTTTGAGAGTTTACTCTTAGCTTGATATAAATTAAGCTTTTTTATTTTGAATTGTGAATTGAACTAATTGGATTTGTCTTTAGAGATGAAATATGATATCCTTTTTGTTATTGGGCATGGAAGTCCTATTAAACCTTTTTTACAATTTGTTTGTGGGTATGTGGTGGAAACAAAAAGACGAATCACAATTAGGTAGAGAGCATGTAAAGGGTAATTATACCGTCTAACGCCAATGAGTTGTGGGTGAGTTGGTAAAATGGGCTTGTCATGTTCAGCCCCACCTAGGTCCAAAACCTCACAAAGGCATTTGGTTCATAGCTCCTGGTCAAAAGCATTTACCAATAAAAAAATCTTCCTTCTTATAACCCATTGAAAAAAGGAATAACCAGTGAAAAATTCAAGACCGAAAAATATAGAAATACACTTAAACTAGACTTTCACATGCTAACATGAATGATTGCAAAATGAGTTGAAAGGTAGTTCTATTGATCAAAGCTTACCTCAAAGAAGAATCACAATATTTAGTCCCTAAAAGGGCATGAAATTACAATATGCCAAGTATGCTTAAAAGTATAAATTGAGATTTGCAAAAATAAGAGGGCGGACGAACTTCACAATCTTCTTCTTTTGGTTAAATTGCAATGCTCTTAACTTGTTCTTGGGAAAAATTGGGACATAAATTAGGATGGGTATGAGTATACTAAGGAAAACTAAGCAGATTCGTTTTGTTCCTATTCAATGTATAGGAATTCTTTGATTCTCGTGCATAACAATTTATTCATGTGAAAGGCTTTGACAAATTCATATACAAGTTGTTTGCAATAATGTATCGATGCCTCGGGGATTCGATAATACTAATACAAAGTAATCCCTTCAAGTGTTTTTGGAAAGATCCTAACAACTATCATGTCCCACATGAACAACTCTCTAATCGCAACCGAGGGAGAATACGAAACGAGAAGCAAGAGGATCATGCAAGATGGTGTGAAAATCTACTGAGTGGTGAAAACCAACAACATGACAAGATCTCATAAAGAATGAGCATCGACCATAGGTATATGCAAAGATTCAAAAAGGGGCGTAACCTCGTTAAGATCAATATCTTCACACACTCATAGATCTCAAGCAATGTACATATAGAGGGTGGTGAGTAACCCCAAAGTCTTTGTAATGATGACTGTCAGTGGAGAGCGGGAGTTACATTCCGGAATGGGAAGTAACTCCCACATGACACATATGACGCACTAATGCATAAGGAAATCCCATGATGACCCTAAAATGACACTTAGACCTATGAAATCACCTAAGTGAGATGACTTGCCACGTGGCATGGAAAATGAATCACACCAACACCCCCTTCATCAGAACTTAAGATGAGAAAGAAAGATAAAAGAGAGAAGGATTGGTCCCGGAATGAAGCCTAATGAGGTACCCATGCACAACAAAGAACTCAAGAAATGGAGGAAAAGTTGGTGGGAAAACATCCACCACAAGAGAAAAAGAAACCATCTATTCTAAAAAATATGCCAAAGATGGGTCCCGACCACTAAGGAGCCTAATAAGGTACCCATATACAAAAGGGAAATCTCTTGAAAAGAAGAAGAAGAGAGGAGAAGAGGGAGATGAGAGGAGCGCAAAAGATACCATGGACGGATCTGAACTATGCAACTCTAGGAAGTCTCCCAGAAGAGTGTCGATGACGTGGTCATCTGTGTCTAGACTAAAGAAGAGCCACCCGCATTGAAGTGTGTGCTTTCCCTTAGGAAGGAAAAAATTAGAGTGATGGAAGTCTTCCCACTTCGTGAAGGAAATCAAAGGAAGCAACACGAGGAAGTTTGAGTCTAGTACACTAAGTATGACATAGTTTTAGGAAATGAGCTCTAAGGAACCAAAGGTAATGCCACATGCGTAGAACTATCAGAGTGTGAAGAAGGAATACCTGCAAAAAGGATGTCCAAGTGATGTGAAGGAAATACAACAACCCCCACAATAGAAAGAGGATCCACAAGAAAGGGTGGATCAATGAAGATCTCTTGAAAAGTGGAAGTGATAAGAGTCCTAGAAGGGGCAATCCCAACAAAGGAGATGATGAAATCCTCTAAAACACCTGTAGAAGGATGAGGAATGAAAGGGGCCTTACAAACTCTGAAGTGGAAAGGAGGTCAAAAAGTGATGATGTATGAAGCTTAGAATGGGACTACTCGATGTTTGATGGGATGTGGGATGTGTCAACACTCTCTTGAATAGTGAGAGAAGGATGAGAGAACTCCTTAGTAGTAGTCTTGTCATCAGAATGGAAGCACAATCCTCATCATCAAAAGTGGAACCAAGTGATTCGTGTCAACAAAACTACCATCACACGAAGAAGAAGAGGAGACAAATGTATTAGCAAAGAACAACAACGATAATCGTATGTGAAGGGCCTTTAAAAAAGGACTGAAAGATGCTCCATATGTAGTGGGGAGGATATGAGTCTTCCACGTGAATGCGGAGAGGTCTAGTGATGGATAACATTAGGTGACCAACAACATGGTCACAAGTGTCAAGAAAGTCCTCAAGATGACTAGAATCAGTGGGTGTAGGAACTGGCCCAAGCAATAAGTGTGTAAGACCCTCGTAGGTGAAGTAGCGTTCCATAAAAGCACATCATGATGTATAGTTCTCTCTCCCAAGAAGAAGTGGTGGAGGTTGTAAGGTGATCCTACGACACTCAAGTCTAGAAATAGAATACTCGATGATGTAGAAGTAAGAAAGAAGTGTAAGGTGCACAAGAAGAAGGGTGCAAGAATGCAAGATATCATACTCAGCCAATAATGCATCTGCAAGTAATACAACATCCGGGAAGAACAATGACAAGCCCCAATGTTTTGGAACTTTATAATTAGTGTGTGATTACAATAGGGTGCATTCATGTGATGTTGGATGATTGAACACTCACCTCGTAGTAGGAGACGAGTCACATGAGAGTGGATGCTATAATGAAGTCCTAGTCGGAAGTAGAGGAACACACATAATTAAACACAAAAGGTGATAGCCAAAAACAAGGTTACACTATTCAATGTGAGAGAAAAGGCGTATCACAACGCAAATGAGAAGGATCTCTTATCGCAAGGCTATGATAGACGTGCTCAAAATCCATAGGTGAAGAAGAGCACTATAATAGACGGGCCATAAAAAGTGCCCTGGAAAGCCCAATAACCCTATATGAAGAGCCGAAAAAATTACCCCCTTACAATGATGAATTTTAATTATTTTCCCTTTAATTGTTTAAACAATGTTGAGAAAAAGGAAAAAATGAGAATTTTTTTCAAAAAGCGAAGAAGATAGGAGATGGGCTCAAAGTGTGATCCAACTAAACTCAGCAAGTGGCTCGGGCCGTTGACCGATCCGGGAGTGGAGGGCTCGCCATGCCAAGGACGAGATGGACAAGTTAAGTGGTAATGCCACCGAGCTAAGGGTTGGTGTAAGTGTCGATGGAGTTGAAGCCACGTGTCGGCAATCGGAGGTGTAAGTCAAGAAGTGATCCTTGTGTGTCGGTAGTAGGGTCACAGCCTACCCACCTAGTAGGCAGTTGTTAAAGCCACATGTGCAAGTTCGAAAATGTCAAAGCCAACAATTTAACCGCTCGAAGGATCGACTTTTAGAGTTGAATAATAACGTCACAAAGCCGAGCAGAGTAACATCGATAAAAGGTGTAGTGAATAGAGAAAGGGCATGACAGAGTGTGTTGATAAATGTATCAATGTTGTCAAGTTTTACATTGATGTCAAAGTGTTCCTAATGTGTCCAGATGGTTCCATGAGGTGTCAAGTCATGTTCAATCATGATTCAGTGCATGGGAAAGTGAGTCAAGTGTGTGGTGAGTCTTTCCAAGGTTGTATGGATTCTTCCAAAGGTAAAACATGGTCAATAACATGTGTATGAGGTGTTAACAAGTATGTAATAGGTTTCATGGTCGTTTCATGAGGTTTGGTATCTCCAAGCCTAATCCTAGCTCCAAATCAAACAAGAAGGTATGGAAACATGACAAGTGAGCCAAGTAAAAGTAGGAATACATTTCTTTAGGAATGTGAGCTGGAATTGAACATGTGAAATGTATATTAGGTCAAGACTCGGGCATACAGGGCATGAAGATAGCCATTTTGGGTCATTTCATTGCATTTAAGGTCAATAGACAAGTGATATGGTTGAACCTAGGCATGATGATGAAAACCAAGCATTGGAGGAGAATAATATGATGATATATGAGGTTTGTAGGGCTTCACCAAGGTCTGAGGAGGCAAATTGAGCACTTACCTAGGTTGGCATTTTACACCCTTCAGGGAAAGAGAACTAAAGCTACACAAATGAGATGGGATAGATAATTTTGGAAACAAATATGAAAAAATTATTATTGGAATACATGGAGGGGTGAGTTAAGAAGGTTTGGTCAAAATTTTAGGACCTAAGTAGTTGTTTTTAAAAAGTTAAGCAAGTTCTACCAAACCGGTTTTGGAAAATGCATTCTAGGCACCTTGACTTCTTAGCAGTCAAAATTTTTGTGGATCCTTATTCAGATAAATCATAAGATAAAAATGGATTAAGTTTTGATAAAATCATTGTACAAGAATTCTTTCGGTGATTGGTTGAGTTTGTTATATGTTCTATCCATTTTTGTGAGCATGTTTGAAACCCTCTAAACCCCAGTTTGGACCAGTTTTGGAAAATTGAGTTGGGTAGATGTCTTAACTCAACTTTTTTCTTGGAAACATATTTGAACATGTATAGGACTCCTCAGGGTACATTTCCATGATATTTTGAGTTCATGATGCTTGGTGGGCCCCACTAGAAAACATGTGTTTTATGAAGATTTTAGTGTACAGGAGAAACTTATAAAGGAACTCCTACTCAAATTTGAATTGGGCGATGTTGGGGATGTGTTATTCAGCTTAAAAATTCATTTGGGTTACTCATTTGGAGAAAATGGGAGCAATGGTTGCATATTTGAGCTTACCGACAAAAGGAGCTTGTTTTGAGAAGCTAGTGAAGGAGAATGAAGGTAACCATGTTGAATTACACCGTATTGTTGATTTGTCTTGCCTTGATACTTATTTTTATGTGTCATATGATGTGTGGAAGTTCATGGTTCAGTTTTGAAAGGTTATTTCTTGCTAAAAGGTGATTGAGCCAAAACTGCCCCATTAGGCCTATTGAGAAGCATGTCTGAATGGGTATGGATGTGAGTGTTTTCCATTTTACCTATTGTTTTAAGTTCTTGAAAAATTTCTATACATCTCATTTGAAGTTTCCAAGATGATAATAATCCATGAGAATTGATTTGGAGGTGTTTGGTCATGTTGCATGGAAGACTAGTTCTTGAGCTCTCAAGATCAGCTAGACCAATCTATGAGTTTCAAGTTTTTAAAGGCATTATGACATGAATTGGAGCATGAAAATTATTTGATGAGAAAGTATACTCCAAGATCTTTCCATTTATAGGTTACTTTCCCCATGATGTGAAGTTTTGAGGTGTGAATCAACTCAAGTTTGGCAGACCAAATTCTAAGACCTAGGAACCAGCCAGGAAAGTTTTGGAAAAAGGTGTTTTTGGATGACTTGTGATTTGAATTGGATCTTACTATTTTGATTATATGAAATAAGACTTCATAATATTAAATTTGGTATATATGTTGTCTTTTGAAGGTGAGTGGAAGCACTTCAATTAGCATGATCTTCAGGATTGTATTTTGTAGATGTTGATTTGAGAACACCTAGAAGTATTAGTGCTGATTTTTGATGATGTGTCAAGTTTCTTGACATTTATATGAGTGATTTGTACTTGTGGGACCCCTTGATACATGCAAGCCAAGTTGGACCTCGTTTGGACAAGTTTGGGAGCTAAAACAAAAGTGAGCTCACTTGTGCACAAGAAGACAAAATATGACAGACATTTACAAAAGGCAAGAAAAAATGTCAGTTCAGATTGCAGGAGGAATATTTCATATATGTAGATGAAATAATGTTTTTGTAACTCCTTCATATGATTCTATTCAAGCTCAATTTTGAATTCAAGGCTTGGTAGTTGAAGAGTTAGGTGGAAAATGAACTGTAAGGGTCATTTTTATGAATGCTTTTTTTAATTGCTTCAACATTTTTTGTGCTTGTGGTTGAAGGATGAAGTAGTTACTATTGTTTAAGGTTGTGTGGATTGTGCATGAGTATGATGTAAAGGAGAAGTGGTGTGTGGTAAAAGGTATGATTATATTGAATTAGGATTATCTTTGTGTTGTCCACTCAAAATTTCCCCGCACTTAAAGTGAATTTTCAAAATTTTGAGTTTTGAATGTCTTCTCTGTTGTCTTTGAAAATGTTAAAAGCCAAGAAATTGTAACAGATCTGCATTCCTGGGTCATTTTGTGTGTTTCTGCGTACTTCGCGTATTTTTGTCCCGCATGTCCCAATTTCAAACGGGCCCCTTTGTTGCATTTTCGCCCGAAACGCCCGAGTGCGCAGATTTCGCGCATTTGCTCCAAATGTCCCAAACACTTCCGGACTGTTGTCACGTTTTCACCCGGATTGATCAAGTCGCAGACCGGAACTTTTTGACCCAAATGTCCCAAGTCAAAAAGTGCGCTCTGCTCCAATTTCTCCCGAAATGCCCCAATCACAGACTTACACGCATTTTCGTCCCAAAAGTCCCGAAATGCATTTATGCACCTTCTTCCCGCTTCGCCCGAGCCGCATGTTTGCGCGCATTCGCTTTCACATGTCCCAGATGAACCAAGGGCTATCCATACTTGGTTTTTTCCGCGAATATGTTGCCTTTAAAATTGGTAGATATGAATTTAATGCGCATTGATTTCCTTTCTCTCTCCAAAACGGCTATATAACGGGCAGACCCCCTTTTACATTTTTCACACTGCTTCTTTGCTCGAACCCCTGCAATCTAATTTCCTGCGCACAAACCCGTTCCCTACTGCAATTCCTTCCCGAGTCTAGATTGCATTTCTCTCTCAGCTACTATCAGTATGAAGATCAAATTCCAGGGACAAGAGCAAGTTTCACCACTAGAGTCTGCCGTTCTCAACATCGGAGACAGTGAAGCTCGACATCTCGATTTCGGTGATTTTTGGGTGAGGATGGCAGATGCAAACCCTACTCCAATGGCACAAATGATTCACGACAGCGGTTTGGCCTTTGCTGGCGGTTTCCCGATCTCGGTACAGTGTGCTGATACCGTGCTTTCGTGCGGAGCTCATTTCGACCCCGCCTCGAGCGAATTGACCAATATACACGGGGAACTCATTGCCAAACTAGATGCTGCCACCATTAGCACTGCTCTGAGAATCCCAGAGATGGATAATGCCATAGTCGTTTCTCGGGATCAAGCACAGGCCCTGTTCAATCAGGACAGCGACAAATACAAAGCACGGGTGGCAAAGTCCTGGCTGAAGAACCCTAAGAAAGGAGCTTCTCGTCTGACCAAAACCCTCTTGCGGGCAGATTTCAATGAAGAGTTGTCCGATTTCATAATTCTGCTGGCTCAGGTTATGGGTTTGCCCACTACCAACGAATTCCATTTCGGATGAGTCCACTCATCGCATGGTGTGCGAAGGAACGCAGAACATCAACTGGGTAGAGATCATCAGCATGAATTTGGCAGAGCAACTGTCCAACGTGCAGCAAACGAAGAAGTTCTATATGACTTCGTACCTGATGTACACTCTGGCAGCATCAAGGCAGTGGTTTGGTTTCTCTTACATAGATGAACACAAAGATGATCCAATATATGCATACTGCCCGCAGTTCACCCTGGAGACCAGCAATCGTAACTTCAGAAGGGTCAACGACGCTTTCACCTTATGACGTGGTCGCCGCTCAAAGGCGACATCGCTAGGAGGTTTTCTGATGAAGCTATGACTCTGATATCGCACTACGGTGCCTACTTCATCCAGTTCAGAAAGTTCTCTTATATCAGGTTAGCCGGCTATGAGGGCTCCCCTCTGAGACTGCCCATGTTCTGTAATGATAAAATGGCCTTGATAGAGATATGCAGGCAACTAGACAAGTTGCATAGAACCTGCAGGGATAAGAGGATCACTGGTTTACACTTTCCCATCTCTTTGGGAAATTATACCTGCAAAACAGCCCTAGATGCACAGAATGTAGAAAGAGCCCTGGTTCCCATCACGGTTCACTTCTTCAAGCCAAGGACTTGCTTCGACTTGAAGAGGTTCATTGGGTAGAACATCAAAATAGTCTATCATCATAGAGTTGATACAGAAGACTATTGGGCTGATTGTGCTGATGATTTTGAGGCTAGAAGGAGGCACTATGGCAGATTCTCCTTGCAATTAATCAAGAACTCGGCCTATATCAAGTTCCGAAGGGCTAAAGGATGACAATCTTTGATCTATACTCCTATGAGTATGAAAATGTGGTTATGCACACTCCTTTAGAGGACGTGGATTGGAACAGGAAAGAGAGGGACGACCTGGCTGAGATCCTTGCTCCAGTTTTGGTCAGGACTAGGGTCTGGTTTGACAGGAAAGTTCGAGAGTTTAGGAGGCATTCAGGAGAATCCTCTTCTAAGGATGCTTCAACACCGAGAAGAGAAGCATCTATTCCAAGGTCTGAGACACCAGTGAAGACCCCTCCTGCCTCATCAACTCAGGGACCTGCAGAATCTACTCCTTCCTCATCCACCCAGGTATATAAGAAGAAACTCAAAGAAGTAAAGAAAGAACCTGTGGAAGAAGATCTCCAGAAAAATAGGCAAATTTGCCTATAGGGCCAGAGAACATCATTGTTCTTAGTGAAAGTGAAGAAAGCGAAATGCCAACCCCTGCAAACGCTCCTGAAGACCCAGCTGATAAAGATAAAGAAGTGCAGAGCACCGAGCTTCCAGGTGCTGTAGATTCTTCTACCACAATTGCTTCCAGTGCCCCGCTCACATCTCAACTCGAGTCAACAGCTGCACAGACCTTGAGCGTCATGAGCTCCCTGTCTCTTGGTCCCCTTGCCCCTCCTGCTGATTCCTCTTCCTCTTTCGCGTGGGTGCAACCTTTGGTCGACAAAAAGAAGAGAAAATTCTCCTCTCAAAGCTCGGGATCAAATTTTGATGTTGTCGCAGCCTTGTTGGGCACCACCCCTTCTCGTGCCAAGAGAGCCAAAGTCGCCTCCGAGAATAGTGTCGATGCTCAAGGTCAAGAATTCTCGGAGATTGCCAAGCCTATATCGGATAATCGGAGCAAGACTTGCAGGCATCTGACTTGAGCTCTCAAGAATCCCAATGGGAGAGTCTACCCCGAAGGTGAAATTCAAAACCTCCAAGAAACTTGATCCATAAGAGTCATTGGGAGGATAGAAAAGGGCCAAAGCAAACTATTGAGCAGTTGGAAGAACAGCCCAAGTTCTCACTGTGAGTTTCATCAAGTCCCTTTTGTCTAAGGACAAAGTTTTGGACCCTACCCCTTGACGCTCTCCCACCTCCCCGTAATTCTAAGCCAAGATGAAGTGCAGAGTATTAAAGATATGCACAAGCATTCTGTCTATCCATGCAAGAGCTATTGAAGCCATGGTGGAAGACATGCTTGTTCTTTGGGTTAAACTTCATCGATGAAATTTTCAAACTCCTGTGAGAGGTGAACAATGTGCAACTGAAGCTCTCCTCCACTATCAATACCATGGATAAAGAGCTCAAAATCTGGAGCAGTTGCATAGTAGACCTTCGCCTTATGGGACAGACAGACGAAAACATTTTGCTGGCGAATAAAGTTTTTGATGATGCAAAGGACAATCTATCAAAATCATGGGTCTACAGCGTGGAGTGGAAGATCAGAGTCTTGGAGGAGGCTTTGGGAGAAATGAAAACAGCTGGCAGAAGGGCAAAGCCTTCAAGACATTGGTTGTCTCGGCTTTCAAAGATATACATTGTCATCTTCAAGATGAAACTTCCGTGCCCCCTTTCCTTACAAGAGATCAAATCTCGGTTGAGCTTTGTAAAAGACAATTTATTCAAGGAAAGCTCCATCTCCAAAGAAAAAATGAAGGAGATCTCGCTCTCTTCAATCTACCATCGAAGAAGCAAATAAAGATTATCATACTCATGTCGAGTTTGATAAAGAGATGGAGAAGTGTCTGGGATTTTGGACTCGGTCGGCAGCCAACACGTCGCCTCCCGTAAGAGACATAGGCGAGGCGCCAAGAGATTCTGCAGTGGATTCTCGAAGTCAAGTGGGTCCCTCTCAGTGATCGGACACCTGTCTTCTTCCCCATTCTTTTCTCTTCTTCCCTTTCTTTTTCCGTTTTCTTTGTAATAGGTTGAGGTACTGCGAGTTGGCAGTCCTTAACTATTCTTTAGTTAAAAGAAATGGTTACAAAAAGTAACTGACTTGTAAGCTATATAATGGTATTTTCTACGCCATTCGAAGGAGGAAGAACTTGGCATATTTTCTGGAAGTGTAAATAGATCAGAGAGAAATCAATACAAAAGGGCTTTCCATTCATTGTCTATCTAATCTTTGTTATCTCTGTGTTTTCATTTAATTTCGTGAAGATCATTTGTTTCTAGTTCGTTAGTCTCACTTTGTTTGCATATTTTCAAATATCATGAGTATAGTGATCTTGTACAACCAAGAAGGAACTTTGTGTCCTTGATTAATGAATCTGAAGAAGGTTATTTACAGAACTTTGTGTCTGGTAATCTCATCTTGTTCATCCAATGCAAACGATCTTGTTTTAAATTCACTGCAACTTCGCATACATAAAGGATTATTCTCGCTATCTATAATTCTCGCATGTTGCTCTTCTCCGCTCACCCTCGTATTCCCTTTCCTCAATGCTTTCAGAATCGATGATCCTTGTGGAAAACACTTTCGTAATATCCAAGTTCAACCATAAAATCATGTTTTGTATATTTGTAAATAAGTTCATTTCTGAATAAGGGAACCTCTCCCATTAAAGAGGAGGGACTTCTTGTCCCCTGACTGTTGCTCTTCTTAAAATTCCTATTTGACGACCAATAGTTTTTGGCGACTCGCTGGGGAAAATCGCATTCCAGTTCTACAATTTTGATCATCCTTTGATCTGGCGACTCCGCATTTCACTCGAGGGAGAAGGGCCCTTGGTATTGAAGATTCTCAGTTTCAGCTTTTAGAGCGACAAGGTTTTCCTTTCCTTTCAACTTCAACAAGAGATAGAAGGACTCGTTCGACAAGCACTCCACCTGTTCAAGATAGAAGTCCTACGGGTGGTATTCCTTCAGAGCCTGCTAGTCCCAATCTACGAGCTTTGATCCTCGCTGGTGTTACAGTTCCTCTCCAAGCCATATTTCCAAGAATGGCGGCACCATTACCATGGGGTCAACGTGTCGGGCCCCTGGCCCTTACTCAGCCTTTACATGAGTTACCCAGAGGTAACCAGGAAGAACTTCCCAAAATTCAAAGGTGATGGCAAAGTACATCCTGATGAACATATTGCAGCCTTCATAGTTGCATGTGGAGTTTTGGGAGTTGAACATGAGGACGTCTCCGTAAGACTGTTCGTGGAGACTTTACAAGATAATGCTGCTGATTGGTTCTTTCACCTTCCGGCTGGTGCTATAACCGACTGGGATACAATGAGAACCCAGTTCGAGAATCGTTTCAAGCCGGCAGAAGATGTCCATGCCTTGTTAGCCCAAATCTCTCAGATAAAGAAAGATTCACAAGAGCCCATGAGAGAATTTGTGGCCCGGTTCAACAGGTTGATAAATAAAATTCCAACAAACACTCGACACGTTGATCGGATTCAAAAATGTTTCTTTCTAAATTCCCAATCACCTAAAGTTAGTTATGCACTAAGAAGGGCTAATCTCGCAACGTTAGCTCTAGATCAAGAACTGGCTGTTAGTGTCGAAGATGACTTGATCATGTCAGGGAAGTTGAGAAGAGACCCTCCCAAATCTAAGTCTGCTGCTTCTTCCTCTTCCACCCCTGGACCTAACACTGATCCATTAGTTCAGAAACTTGCGAATGATCTTATTGCTATAAAGAAACAATTGGCTCAGCATGCCCCTTATGCAGATGTTCCAAGAAGAAATTTCCAGCCCAAGAATCGTTTGCCTGCTTCTCAAACAAGACTAGCACTTGAAGGACCTCCTATTAAGGTTCCTGTGAATGCAACCTGTGAAGTTGAAGAGCCGGATGATGATGAGGCTAATGAAGCTTGTGAGGAATTTGTGGAGGAATTTGATGATGAGGCTGAAGAACTTGAGGGATCTCGAGTTAATTTCTTTACCACCGAGGGTATTGATGATGGAGATGATTATGATGAAGTGGTAGCTGACATGAATAGCGAATCATTTGCTGTCATGACTTGAGAGCAGACACGTCAGAGGGAGAAAGTGACACAGCCTATCAAGAAATCCAAGGAGCAGTCGACAACCATTCCCGTGATTGCAAAAAGAGGATCTCCTATCCCTACTTCGTCTACACCAAAGGTGAGTCCTATCAATCCTGCTACCAAAGTTGCTTCTTCTTTTTCTCCTAAAGTTGATAAGCCTAGAATTTCAAATGATGATGGCCCATCCACTTCTGGGTCTTTTGATATTGTTGATCACCTGAAAAAGACCAAGGTCCAAATCTCAGAAGCTGAGTACTATCAGACCCATCCCAAAGCTTTTGCCAAGATGATTCAATTTGTTAATTCCCATTCCAAGACCACCTCTAAAGGCCTTTTACCTACTCCTCCTTCTGCACCACAGCCCAGTCTGGTAGCTGCTGTCACCTCACCTGGTGACAAAATTAAACCATTTTATGTAACACTTCTCATAGCTGGCCATAGACTCAGTAATTGTGTCATAGATTCAGGAGCCTCAGACAATGTCATGCCAGCTAAAGTAGCTCATGCTTTAGGCTTGAACCTCACTCGTACTTATGGATCTTGCTACTCTATGGAGAGTAAGGAAGTGCCTCTGGTTGGAAGGATTAAAGATGCACAAGTGGCTTTTGCTGCCTTTCCTGAAAAGAAAGTGTTGGCTACCATCTTAGTAGCAGATATCCCTCCTTCATACGGGATGTTGCTAAGTAGGAACTTTTGTAAAGATGTGGGTGGAGAAATTCAAATGGATTGGTCACATGCCCTTGTACTCTGATTAATGGACAAATGAAGAAGCTACCGCCCGTGAAGAAGCTACCGCTCGAGAAACAATCTGAGTATATTGTGCGAGGAAGACGGATGATCCTAAAGCACAAATACTCTATGAGGATATGGGTCATGGTAATTGCATGATTATGTCCCTCGATGAAATCCCACCCCCAAAGTGTCTCCTAGAGATCCTAACGGGGTTTGGATTTTAGAATTTGATGGAAGTTGTTCCTCAGCTGGTTCTGGAGCTGGTGTCCTACTAGTGTCACCTGAAGGAAGCCTACACCCCTTTTCATTCAAGTTATAGTTCGAGAATACTAATAACACAGCAGAGTACGAAGCTCTCATTCTCGGACAGGTGGCCAAAGAACAAGGTGTAAAGAACCTCTGGCTCGTGGTGATGCAGAGCTGATTGTAAAGCAAGTCAGAAACCTCTTTCAGGTAAAAAATGGGAGGCTGAAGCATTACCGAATCAGGTTTGGGATTCCATTGAATTCCTTGATGCTTTCTCTATATCAAGCAATACCTAGGGAAAAGAACAATGCAGGGCTGATTCACTAGCTGTCTCAGGGTCACTGCTGATTCCTCATCCTGATTTCTCTTAGGACAAATTCACCATTGAAATGGTCCATCGGCCTAGTGTACTGACAACACCAATAACTGGCAGGTTTTCAATAATGATCAGCATTTGCTTTCCTTCCTGGAACTCAAAGGTAATTTTGAACAACTGTATTTTGAGGGAAGTGACAACCTGCCTCGTGAAAGTGTGTCCTTTGGCCAAGTTGTCACCCAAGGAGAAGAAACAGATCAGGAAGGGTGCATTAAACTCAAAGGAAACAAGATTCCTAAAGGTTTGGTGAGTTTGGAGGAATTATTTGATAAACATGACAGGTATGTGAAATCTAGAGCTTCCTCTGGGCCTCAACAATCAGCTGAACATGACAAAATCAATATTGGAAGTTCTACTGACCCCAAGCTCGTGAATATTGGAAAATGTTGCACAACAGATGAGAGGAGAAAAGCAATTGATCTTCTAAGGAGGTATAAGGATGTTCTTGCATATTCTTATGAGGATCTGAAAGCCTTCAAGCCAAAAGATATGCAGCACTCTATTCCTCTTAAGCCTGGAATTAAGCCTTTCAATGTAAATGCAGAGGCAAGATAATCCCAAAATAGCTGACACCATCTTTCAGGAGATTCAGAAGTTGTTGAAGGCTAAAATCATCTTTCCCATTCACCATTCAACATGGATTGCAAACATTGTGCCTGTTAGGAAGAAGAATGGTGAGATCCGCATCTGTGTTGATTTCAGGAACCTGAATCAGGCTTCTCTGAAAGATAATTATCCTTTGCCTATGATGGATCAAGTATTGCAAGTAGTAACAGGATCTGAAATGTTATCTATGCTTGATGGATTTTCTGGATATAATCAGGTAGAGGTTGATACTGCAGATCAACACAAGACAACCTTCACTACTCCTTGGGGCACCTTTGCTTACAAGAGGATGCCTTTTGGGCTCATTAACATTGGTGCCACTTTTCGAGAGCCATGGATCTGGCTTTTGGAAGCTTGAAAGGGAAGTGTATTGTCATATATCTTGATGACCTGACAGTGTTTTCCAAGACAAGAGCGGATCATTTTGATCACCTAGAGACAGTTCTGCTAAGATGCAGAGAGCATGGAATTTCTTTAAATCCTAAAAAAAAAAAAATTTCGTGTCACACAGAGGGAAAACTATTAGGGCACATTGTCTCCAAGGATGGTATTAAGATTGACCCTGAACGAGTACAAGCTATCCAGCAAATTCCTCTCCCAACCAGTAAAAAGGGTGTGCACTCCTTCTTCGGTAAGATCAATTTTTTAAGAAGGTTCATCCCTGATTTTGCAGAGTTAACTTTGAATATTTCTCAAATGATGAAAGGGAAGCAAACATTTGGTTAGTCTTCTAGAGGAAAGGAATCGTTTGAGGGTATCAAGAGAGCTATCGCTAAAACTCCAGTTTTGGCCTGTCCTGATTTCAGCAAAGATTTCATCATCTATTGCTATGCTACAGATAATACCCTGGCTGCTGTCTTAACTCAAGAAGACTCTAATGAGCATGAACTCCCAATTACGTTCATGAGCTATATTCTAAAGGATCACGAGTTGAAATACACCATGATGGAGAAGCATGCTTTTGCAGTAGTCAAAGCTGTGAAGCAGTTCCGTTTTTATATCCTCAACTCTCACTCCATGGTGCTGGTTCCATATACAACCGTTAAGTCGATTCTCACACAACAAGAATTTGAATCCAAGAGAGGGAACAAGCGGGTTGCTAAGGTCCAAGAGTACGACATTGATATCAAACCGACCAAGATGGTTCGTGGAAAAGGTCTTTGTGAGCTCATTCTTGAAGGAGCTAAACATGAGTTCTTTGGAGGAGAAAGCCGATATTCCTACTTGTTCTTTCCTTAGCTCGGCCGATGAATGTTATGCTAACATCGCCCATTTTCTCACCTATGGGAATGCCCCTCTCATTTAAGCGCCAAGGAAAAGAGGACTGGGGTTAAATTGAGGTCGGCCGCAATATGTATTATGGGAAAATGCTTTGTTCAAGCGTGGCTTAGATGGGAGATTTTGAAGTGTGTGGACAAGGAACAAGCAGAGAAAATTGCTCTCAGCTTTTCATGATCAGGCATGTGGAGGGCACTATTCATCAATGGTCACTGCTCACAAGATACTCCGTGGAGGATACTACTGGCCTTCCTTGTTCAGAGATGCATCCAAGTGGGTGGATAAATGTGAGGCTTGTCAGACTTTTGTGGGAAGACCTAAACTGGCGTCGTTGCCTCTCAAGCCAGTTGTGATTGAGGAACCATTTCAACAGTGGGGTTTGGACTTCATTGGTGCACTTAATCCTGCTTCTAGTGCTGGTCACACTCATGTGCTAACTGCCACTGACTACTTCACCAAATGGGTGGAAGCTATTCCAGTCAAGAGCACCACTTCTGAAGTGGTATGCAACTTCATCAAAGAGAACATCTTGGTAAGGTATGGTGTACCTAACAAGATTGTAACAGATAATGCTTCAAACTTCTCCTCAACTGAGATAATGGATTTCTGCTACGGGTATGGCATCTCACTGGCTCATTCTTCAGATTATTACCCCCAGGGTAATGGGCAAGCAGAATCCACCAACAAAAATCTGGTGACAATTATAAGGAAGTTGGTCAATGAGTCTCAACGAAACTGGCACAAGAAGCTCTATGATGCTCTTTGGGCAGACAGGATCACACCTAAAAGAGCCATTGGAATGTCCCCTTTTCAAGTGGTGTATGGAGTTGAGGCTCAATTGCCAGTGACAGTGGAACTGCCAGCCTTACACCTAATGAAGGCCATTGAGGATACTAGTTTCAGTGATGCTCTGGATAAGAGAATTATGTACCTGCACAAACTGAATGAAGATAGATTGATGGTTGCTGATAGGATATCTGTTCACCAGCAAAAGGTAAAGGCCCTGTTTGACAAGAAAGCTAGGTTCAGAGATTTCCAAGTTGGAGACACTGTGTTGCTATGGGATAAAAGACATGAACCTCGTGGCAGCCATGGAAAGTTTGATTCCCTTTGGCTCGGGCCTTTCAAGATCAGACACTTTGCTGGTAAGAATTCTTTCTATCTTGATTACATGGATGGTTCTCCCCTCCCACTTCCTTATAGTGGGCGTACCTCAAGTTGTTCAAGTCCTAGGTGACTAGGAAGTCCTTTGTATATTCTGTACAGTGTTTTTGCTTCTCTTGCTTTTGGTGTGTTTTCCTTTTGTTGTTTTGGTGTGTTGCCCTCTGTATTGGTGTCCTTTTGACTCCGTTGCCCAATGGATAAGGTACTGGTCTGCTCCCCCGATTTTGTCTAAGTTCTTGCCTTGCCTCATTCCTTGAATTTATGCCAAGTCATCCCCAGAAGGAGCCAGCTGTTGTCCACTCAAAATTTCCCCGCACTTAAAAGTGAATTTTCAAAATTTTGAGTATTGAATGTCTTCTCTGTTGTCTTTGAAATGTTAAAAGCCAAGAAGTTGTAACAGATCTGCATTCCTGGGTCATTTTGTGTGTTTCTCGCGTACTTCACGTATTTTTGTCCCGCATGTCCCAGTTTCAAACGGGCCCCTTTGTTGCATTTTCGCCCGAAACGCCTGAGCCGCGTACTTCGCGCATTTCTGTTCCAAATGTCCCAAACACTTCCGGACCTGTTGTCACGTTTTCACCCGGATTGATCAAGTCGCGTACTTCGGAACTTTTTGACCCAAATGTCCCAAGTCAAAAAGTGCGCTCTGTTCCAATTTCACCCGAAATGCCCCAACCGCGTACTTCGCGCGTTTTCGTCCCAAAAGTCCCGAAATGCATTTATGCGCCTTCTTCCTGCTTCGCCCGAGCCGCGTGTTTCGCGCATTCACGTTTCACATGTCCCAGATGAACCAAGGGCTATCCATACTTGGTTTTTTCCGCGAATATGTTGCCTTTAAAATTGGTAGATATGAATTTAATGCGCATTGATTTCCCTTTCTCTCTCCAAAACGGCTATATAACGGGCAGACCCCCTTTTACATTTTTCACACTGCTTCTTTGCTCGAACCCCTGCAATCTAATTTCCTGCGCACAAACCCGTTCCCTACTGCAATTCCTTCCCGAGTCTAGATTGCATTTCTCTCTCAGCTACTATCAGTATGAAGATCAAATTCCAGGGACAAGAGCAAGTTTCACCACTAGAGTCTGCCGTTCTCAACATCGGAGACAGTGAAGCTCGACATCTCGATTTCGGTGATTTTTGGGTGAGGATGGCAGATGCAAACCCTACTCCAATGGCACAAATGATTCACGACAGCGGTTTGGCCTTTGCTGGCGGTTTCCGATCTCGGTACAGTGTGCTGATACCGTGCTTTCGTGCGGAGCTCATTTCGACCCCACCTCGAGCGAATTGACCAATATACATGGGGAACTCATTGCCAAACTAGATGCTGCCGCCATTAGCACTGCTCTGAGAATCCCAGAGATGGATAATGCCATAGTCGTTTCCCGGGATCAAGCACAGGCCCTGTTCAATCAGGACAACGACAAATACAAAGCACGGGTGGCAAAGTCCTGGCTGAAGAACCCTAAGAAAGGAGCTTCTCGTCTGACCAAAACCCTCTTGCGGGCAGATTTCAATGAAGAGTTGTCTCCGATTTCATAATTCTGCTGGCTCGGGTTATGGGTTTGCCCACTACCAACGAATTCCATTTCTGGATGTGTCCGCTCATCAGTATGGTGTGCGAAGGAACGCAGAACATCAACTGGGCAGAGATCATCAGCATGAATTTGGCGGAGCAACTGTCCAACGTGCAGCAAACGAAGAAGTTCTATATGACTTCGTACCTGATGTACACTCTGGCAGCATCAAGGCAGTGGTTTGGTTTCTCTTACATAGATGAACACAAAGATGATCCAATATATGCATATCGCCCAGCTTGATTCCCCACAGAGACCAAGAATCGTAACTCGTAAGGGTCAACGACACTTTCACCATGTACGTGGTCAGGCTGCTCGAAGGCGATACTGCCAGGAGGTTTTCTGATGAAGCTATGACTCTGATATCGCACTACGGTGCCTACTTCATCTAGTTCAGAAAGTTCTCTTATATCAAGTTAGCCGGCTATGAGGGCTCCCCTCTGAGACTGCCCATGTTCTGTAATGATAAAATGGCCTTGATAGAGATATGCAGGCAACTAGACAAGTTGCATAGAACCTGCAGGGATAAGAGGATCACTGGTTTACACTTTCCCATCTCTTTGGGAAATTATACCTGTAAAACAGCCCTAGATGCACAGAATGTAGAAAGAGCCCTGGTTCCCATCACGGTTCACTTCTTCAAGCCAAGGACTTGCTTCGACTTGAAGAGGTTCATTGGGCAGAACATCAAAATAGTCTATCATCATAGAGTTGATACAGAAGACTATTGGGCTGATTGTGCTGATGATTTTGAGGCTAGAAGGAGGCACTATGGCAGATTCTCCTTGCAATTAATTGAAGAACTCGGCCTATATCAAGTTCCTGAAGGGCTAAAGGATGACAACTCTGATCTATACTCGTATGAGTATGAAAATGTGGTTATGCACACTCCTTTAGAGGACGTGGATTGGAACAGGAAAGAGAGGGATGACCTGGCTGAGATCCTTGCTCCAGTTTTGGTCAGGACTAGGGTCTGGTTTGACAGGAAAGTTCGAGAGTTCAGGAGGCATTCAGGAGAATCCTCTTCTAAGGACGCTTCAACACCGAGAAGAGAAGCATCTATTCCAAGGTCTGAGACACCAGTGAAGACCCCTCCTGCCTCATCAACTCAGGGACCTGCAGAATCTACTCCTTCCTCATCCACCCAGGTATATAAGAAGAAACTCAAAGAAGTAAAGAAAGAACCTGTGGAAGAAGATCTCCAGAAAAAATAGGAAAATTTGCCTATAGGGCCAGAGAACATCATTGTTCTTAGTGAAAGTGAAGAAAGCGAAATGCCAACCCCTACAAACGCTCCTGAAGACCCAGCTGATAAAGATAAAGAAGTGCAGAGCACCGAGCTTCCAGTGCTGTAGATTCTTCTACCACAATTGCTTCCAGTGCCCCGCTCACATCTCAACTCGAGTCAACAGCTGCACAGACCTTGAGCATCATGAGCTCCCTGTCTCTTGGTCCCCTTGCCCCTCCTGCTGATTCCTCTTCCTCTTTCGCGTGGGTGCAACCTTTGGTCGACAAAAAGAAGAGAAAATTCTCCTCTCAAAGCTCGGGATCAAATTTTGATGTTGTCGCAGCCTTGTTGGGCACCACCCCTTCTCGTGCCAAGAGAGCCAAAGTCACCTCCAGAATAGTGTCTGATGCTCAAGGTCAGCAATTCCTGGAGATTGCCAAGCCTACAACGGATAAATCAGAGCAGGACTTGCAGGCATCTGACTTGGAGCTCTCAAGAATCCCAATGGGAGAGTCTACCCCTGAAGGTGAAATTCACAACCTCCAGGAAACAGTCACAAGAGTCATTGGGAGGGTAGAAAAGGGCCAGCAAACTATTGAACAGTTGGAAGAACAGGCCCAAGTTCTCACAGGTTTCATCAAGTCCCTTTTGTCTAAGGACAAAGTTTTGGACCCTACCCCCTTGACTGCTCTCCCACCTCCTGTAATTCTAAGCCAAGATGAAGTGCAGAGTATTAAAGATATGCACAAGCATTCTGTCTATGGCAGAGCTATTGAAGCCATGGTGGAAGACATGCTTGTTGCTGGGTTAAACTTCATCGATGAAATTTTCAAACTCCGTGAAAAGGTGAACAACAATGGAAATCAAGCTCTCCTCCACTATCAATACCATGGATAAAGAGCTCAAAATATGAGGCAACATTGATAGTAGACCTTCGCCTTATGGGACAGACATGAGACGAAAACATTTTGTTTGGCGAATAAAGTTTTTGATGATGCAAAGGAAAATCTATCAAAATCATGGGTCTACAATGTGGAGTGGAAGATCGAGTCTGAAGGAGGCTTTGGGAGAAATGAAAAATATTGGCGGAATGGGCGAAGCCTTCAAGACATTAGTTGTCTCGGCTTTCAAAGATATACATTGTCATCTTCAAGATGAAACTTCTGGTGCCCCCTTTCCTTACAAGAGATCAAAGCTCAGTTCAGAGCTTTTGTAAAAGACAATTTATTCAAGGAAAGCTCCATCTCCAAAGAAAAAATGAAGGAGATCTGCTCTCTTCAATCTGCCATCGAAGAAGCAAATAAAGATTATCATACTCATGTCGAGTTTGATAAAGAGATGGAGAAGTGTCTGGGATTTTGGACTCAGTCGGCAGCCAACACGTCAGTTCCCCGTGGCAGAGACATAGCTGAGGCGTTGAAGAGATTCAGACAGCGGATTCTGAAGTCAGTGGGTCCCTCTCAGTGATCGGACACCTGTCTTCTTCCCCATTCTTTTCTCTTCTTCCCTTTCTTTTTCCGTTTTCTTTGTAATAGGTTGAGGTACTGCGAGTTGGCAGTCCTTAACTATTCTTTAGTTAAAAGAAACGGTTACAAAAAGTAACTGACTTGTAAGCTATATAATGGTATTTTCTACGCCATTCGAAGGAGGAAGAACTTGGCATATTTTCTGGAAGTGTAAATAGATCAGAGAGAAATCAATACAAAAGGGCTTTCCATTCATTGTCTATCTAATCTTTGTTATCTCTGTGTTTTCTTTTAATTTCGTGAAGATCATTTGTTTCTAGTTCATTAGTCTCACTTTGTTTGCATATTTTCAAATATTGCGAGTATAGTGATCTTGTACAACCAAGAAGGAACTTTGTGTCCTTGATTAATGAATCTGAAGAAGGTTATTTACAGAACTTTGTGTCTGGTAATCTCATCTTGTTCATCCAATGCAAATGATCTTGTTTTAAATTCACTGCAACTTCGCATACATAAAGGATTATTTATCTATCTATAATTCCGCATGTTGCTCTTCCGCTCACCCTCGTATTCCCTTTCCTCGGTCCTTTTGAATCGATGATCCTCGTGGAAAAAAATTTCGTAATATCCAAGTTCAACCATAAAATCATGTTTTGTATATTTGTAAATAAGTTCGTTCGAATAAGGGAACCTCTCCCATTAAAGAGGAGGGACTTCTTGTCCCCCCGATCGTTGCTCTTCTTAAAAGTCCTATTTGACGACCAACACTTGCAAGTGTGAAAAGAGAGATGTATAAGCGAGATAAAAATTGATTGTTAGAGACAAGAATGTGTGTGTGAGAAGAAGTGTATAAAAAAGATTTTTTGCTGATTAGGCGATCAAAAAGAGGAGAAATATGATCTAATTTAGTGTTCAAAATCAGTTGTGTGAAGACAACAAACTTTAAGTGATCAAAATTTGTGTATAGGTCTAGGTGGTTGCTTAATAGAAGGGAGTTGTAGCTTCATTGCAAGTGGTTGCTTGTTGAAGGTCAGCGGATGTTGACTAAATCAAGTTGGGAGTGGTAGATTCCATGCAGGTTGAAGATTTCTAAAATCTCAGGTTGTAGCTTGAGTGTAATATTGGGGTTGCCTCAAAAGTTGAGTTATAGCTCAACTTGAAATCATTATAACTTCATAGGAAAAATTGTCCAAGTTACCTCTCATATTTTAGTGGGGTTTGTCCCTTAATGGGTTTTCCACCTTAAAACTTATCTCCTCATGTGTTCATGTGTGGTTGGTTCTCTTTATCGATGGTTTAATGGTTACATTTGTTTATAATCCAAATTGATTGAGTGTAACTAGGTAAAGTAATTGATTTTGTTGTAAAAAAATTAGAGCACACCTGATTCACCCCCTCTCAAGGTGCTTGAAATTCTTAACAATCGGTATTAGAGCATGGTACTCTTGAAACAAGTCTAATAGCTTGGAGAATATATTTAGAGCAAAATCATGGGTGCACCAGATGAATCATCCCTGAAAAGAGGTATGAAATTGCTCAAGCATTGATTGTTGAATTGAAAAAGGAAATCAAACTCCATGATGCTAATCATGTCCATGAATTGAATGAGATGTCCTCATATGTTGAGAATGCATCAAAGGATTTGAGGGACAAAGGATATGCTTGTCTCAAACTTGAAGAAGAAACAAAGACTTTGAAGGTTGAATTAGAGAAAGTTTCAAGAAAACTCAATGAGTTGATGATCAAACAAACACATCCTAGTGATAAGCTAAGTGTAGAACTCAAAAATGAAGCATGTCATACTGAACCTAAGCATGAGCCTAGTCATGAGTTATGTCAATCATCCATCCAAGCCAAGAGTAAAGAATGTGAAAACTAAGTGTAGAAATAAAGACCCTAAGAGAGGAGATAGAACAAGTAAAGAAAAGGAAATTGAAAGATGAATCAAGCCATACTTCTTGTCAAGGATGTTCGAGACCAAGAAGGAAAACAAAGAGTACAAGAAGACCATCAGGCAGCCAAATGCAAGGAGATTATCAAGTAAGTTTCATGGAATTTTATTTTCATGCAATGTTTTTGGGCATAGAGCTATAGATTGTAGAAGAAAGGTAGATGAAGACCATCCATGGAGAGATTGTAGGTCTGAATATGAGAATAACATAGTGTGCTTCAATTGTCAAGAGAGAGGTCATGTTGCTCAATATTGTCTCCATGAGCCATTCAATCAAAATTGGGGGCATGAAGGGCCTAGAAGCAAGAACTATGTTGTTTGCTTCAATTGTCATGGGCAAGGACATTTTGCTAGACATTGCTACAAGTCTCCTAGATATAGAAACAAGCTACATACACCTAATAAGAAAGGAAAGAAGACATTTAAGGTGAATTTTAGTTCCAAGGATGAAGTAAATTTAGTCATGGTTGAAAGAGGAATTGGAAAGAAGAATGTAAAATACATCTATAGAGTCAAGAACACTAACTCCAACCCTAAAAAGTAAAAGAAGGACAAAGAACCAGCATGGGAAGATAATGAAGAGATAAGACAAGACATGAAAGCTATAGGAGAAGCAATCTCAAGCCAAGTATCAAAATGTGATGAAGTCCAAAAGGAAGTTTTACCTCTAGCTATGGTAGAACAAATATATGAGACACATCACACATGCTTATCAAGCTTCAAGTCAGAAAATAAGGCTTAGGTGATATGGTTAGCACACCAAGGAATGCATCTAAGAAGGTTGACAAAGTTTTGAGGACAAGAAAGGATAAGACTGAGTCATCATGTTGTTTTGATGACTTCTTGCTATTTTGACATGATCTAAGAGGCATGATATACCTTCTCTAAGCTTCTAGGAGGTATGTTTTCATGGAAGAAGCATTGGTGTATAATTGGGAAGGATTTTTCATCAGTAGGTTCTAATGAGGAATCCTTCAAGCTACAAAGTGCACTTCAAGTTAAAAGGTATGTCTTTATGCAATTTTATCATGCATTGAGTGGGTTAAATGAACTATTCAAGAATCCAAGAAGAATTTCCTTCTCCTAATCAATGTGTGTTAGTAGGCATCATAATGATTCAAGGGTTGAACAAGGGCTATTGTAGGAATCTTTCCGCTCAATGAAATTTGAAATTTCTATGACCTCTCGCGCACCTACTTTGATGTCGATCGTTCTAGTCTCCGGACCTTGAGATCTCACTCGATGATTCGGGTGACCTATCACCTTGGCCTCAACAAATGGTTTGGGAAAACGCGTTGTGGTTGGGTCCTCCTTTACTCCTCATATGGATAAGTTGTCTCCCATAACGCTTGATGGGACGTTGTCTCTGTAGATTCCTCACACATTACTAGTGTGACTACCGCCTCGTGGGATTTGTCCCCGGTTGGAAAGCTCATGGATCCCAGACCTCCTTTGGAGGACATAAAAAAATGGGCGCGGTTGAAATGGGACCCCGTGGCTCTCTAGAGATTGTTGCCATGCCTAATGGCTTTATTCTTTTCACTTTCAGCCTCAAAGAGGATTTTACGTGGGCCCTTCTTGGAGGACCGTGGTTCTTTGGAAGGAGAGGGTTATACTTACACAAATGGGCACCGGGCTTCAATCCCCACATTGAAACAATGACACACGCTCCAATCTGGGTCCGCTTTCCGGACTTTCTCTATAGTTTTGGGATCCAGCTGTAATGAAGGTATTACTCTTTCCATGGGCTCTCTCATCGCCATTGATCAGGCCACTAAGGCCAAATCTAGATTCATACATGATTGTTTTTTATTAACGCTGATTTTTTTGGCCCACTACTAACATCTATTGACCTTATTTTAGACTTTGGATTTTGGTAACAACCCATAGAATATGAGTATATCCCTCAATCTTGTTCCATCTGTAAAAGCATTGGTCACAGGGCTCTTGCTTTCCCTTCTAAGCCTCAACCTAAGCAAAAAGTTTTGAATCTTCCCCCAAGAAGAAGGGTAAGTTCATCCCCAAGGTCCTCCCTGAGGCAGCTCCAAATGTTAACACCTCCAACCCTTTTTTCTAGAAGATGGGGAGATTACCCTCATCAAGCCCTCCAATGCTCCTTTGATTTCCCCTCTAATCGATACCTCTGTTGTCACTCTTGAGGTTCCTGTTGATGGCGAATCACAACACCCTTGAATGTCTACAACCCGATGGGTTGAGACTCTCAGTGCGATTACATAACATGGAGCTTTTCCCAAGTGTGGGACCTTGTGAAATCGGAAAAGCTCTCCGGATGAAGGCCAGTTCCTATTCCTTTGTTCAGATGCACACATAAAAATGCAAAGGGTTTACTCAAAAACCTAATCTAACTTGCCAAGGAGACAAGGTAAGAAGATGCATAAAAATAAACCTAAACTAACAAAGGTGATGCACCGAGGAATGAAGAACACCTATCTTGCCAATAAACACAAACCATAAAAATGCAATGCAAGATCATGCACAGATAACCAAAAATTGCAGTGAAAGATCAGAAGGATGCAAAATGAACACAGAGAGGGTTGAGAATCATCCACAGACATGCATTATTTGCTCCAAAAATTGATACAATACACTACAAAATGCCAAGAGGCAAAGTTGCATTGCAGTTTTAGATGGGAGGTTTGAACTCCACAAATTCACTTGCCAAAGAGAAGAAGGGAGGGGCAAAACAAGAATGTCCAACCTTTTGAAAGAAGCCCCTCCTTACAATTTATAGGAAGAATGAGAGAGAAAAGAGAGAGGAATTCCAAATCTACCCCAACCACCTCTAGGTTGCATTTAATTCATCTCATTATGGTGGTAGGTGAGAACCCTAGCAAACCCAAAAAGTGGTGAACTATATTTTGCATTTTTAAGAACTTGTTCCCACCCAATTAAAGATATCCAATCATAGTTGGATAGAGGACCTCGTAAGCTTTCCGAAAAGTCCAACCTTGCATGAATCCGAGCTCCCTGTGAAAAGTTATGGCCATCTGAATATCTGCGCCAGGGTTTGCTTCCTGTCAGCGCTCAAAATGTTGCACCTCCCGAAGATGTGCCATAGGCGCTGAAAATTACATGTCGACACTCTTTTCCTATGCCTTGGCACATCCTTTTTGTGTCGACATCCTTTGTTGTGTGCCCTTAACCTGCGCCTTGGCACATCCATTTACATGTCGACACTCTTTTGCCTGTGCCTTGGCGCATCCTTTTTCGTGTCGACATCCTTTGTTGTGCACCCTTAACCTGCGCCTTGGCGCATCCATTTACATGTCGACACTCTTTTGATTGCGCCTTGGCTGTTATTCCCATATCTACCCAAGGTGGAAGATATATATACAACAGTTCCTCTCCCCGATTCCGTTTTCCTTCTATTGATGCTCCATCCTCTTTCCCTCTCTTCTTTTCCCTCCCGGTTATTGAACTGGAGGTGCACCTTTCTCCCTCTTCACTAGCCTCTAGAGATAACAGTCATCCTCAAATGACCAGAAGCACTAGTAAGAAAGTTGATGTGGGCATAGAGAAGCCTAAAGGTAGAAATCCTTGAAATGTCAAGCTTCAACAAGAATCAACACTCAATGTGGCGCAAGGAACTCAAAGTACCCTCCCCATGGTTGTGGGGAACAAGTCCAAATCTAAAAATGAAATTAATCTCCTAGAATATAAGGGGGCTCAACTCTTTGCAAAATAAGAGAGTCCTAAAAGACATCAGACTCAAATACTCTCTGGATATTATCATGCTTCAGGAAACTAAGCTTAAAGTTGATGAAAACCTTCCTAGGATGTGGCCTACTACCTCCTTTTCTTCTCAGATTTCCTCTGGGAACTCTCGAGTCTTTGCACAATTTAGAACCCAAAATTTCGTATGGTGACTGCATCATCAAAAATCCAAACTTCTTGGGAATGTTCTTTCAAGAAGTTGGCTTTGACGTAGGATGGATAGCAATCAACATATATGCCCCTAATCTAGAATCCCAGTGGGAAAATATTTGGAAGGACATTTTGGAATTTAAAAGGAGTTTCTCACAGTTTCCCTGCCTTATTGTGGGTGACTTTAACAACACTCTCTACCCTTTTGAAAAGCTAGGTGGCTCCCCTACTAACCCCAACAGTATGGAAGCTTTGGTTGATTTTATCAGCAAGGGGAATTTTTGAAATGAATCTACATGGAGCTACTTTCACATGGAAAAACCGCAAACTAGGGAACAATCATATTCAGAGTCGACTAGACAGGGCTCTTGGCTCAATGGATTGGATTTTGCACTTTTCGGACTTCTATCTTAGTACTCTCCCTAGAGTGCGTCTGATCACAATTCGTTACTCTTAAGTGCAGACTCCAGTCACAAGACTAAAAATCCTCCCTTCAGGTTTGAATTAGCCTGGTTGGAGAATAACAAGTTGGATGACCTTATCAAGAATTGGTGGAAAGTGGACATTTAAGGATCAATAATGTTTAGTTTTGTTAAAAATCTAAAAGAAATCAAGAAGCAACTTCAAGATCTGGAAGACCAAAGTGTTTGGTAACATTTGCTTGCATAAACAAAAACACACTCAGAAAACAATGTGCATTTCAGTTGAAATTGAAAAGGAGGGTAGAATGGATCAAGCTCCACAGGAAAGAAATCTCCCGATGAGTGATTATCACAACACTCTGATTGAAGAAGAAACTTATTGGAGACAAAGATTGAAAGCGTTTTGGATTCAGCAGGAGATTGGAACACAAAATTATTCCACACCACATCCTCCAAACAAAAAAGCAGAGATAAAATCAAGGATGGATTTCCTATAGCCTTCTTCCAAATCTACTGGGAAATTATAAAGGATGATCCTTATAATTGATCCAAAACGGGTGTTTTATTTTTTCCACTTTTAATCATTTTCAAGGATCATTAATTTTTAATCAACTAAAAGTCTTTAATACTCCAAAAATTGATTAAATTTTGATTTAGGACTGATTTCAAACTGAAATTTAAATTCTTTTTATTCAAAACTCATTGTTTGATCAAATCCCAAAATTCATTGTTTACCGATTTTAATTGATTTTCCAAAGTTTTCAAATACTGATTATCATTGCATCCACATTATTTTTATGAACTTAAATTATTGCAAATAATCATAAACTGAAAATCAAAATCAGAAAACAACATCAGATTGTTTACGGGGTTCGAAATTCCTATGTCCCGGGTTCGTGGTGAACCGATCCATTAATAATGTTAAAATACAAATACAATAACCTTTACATTCAACCAATAATGAATCAAAACCTACAAAAATGTGATATCATACCTTCAAGGACATTAATGGAGCTTAGTCGTTGTCCTTCACCTTCCTGATCCACTTGCAGTTGTGTCTCCCTTGGGTTCTACGTCTTCGTGTGACTTTAACAGAAAATAAATCTATCACAAAATCTCCAAATTGGGAAAATTATCACACCATCGTGATCGTCTTAAAATTTTGAACAATTTTCATATATAACTCAAGATCTGGTTTTGAGTGGAAGTGCCTCAAAATCAGGTTTTCTGCAAGTAGGTCTATTCTGCCCTCTCACAGACCTGTCACTTCTTCTACAAAAGCCTGTGAGCTCCTTTTATATCACTTCTCCAAAGGTGGTGGGTTGGTAAGTCTACCTATTCTTTTGGCATAGGTCAAGGGTTCGAATCCCTTTGATTGCATTATCCACTATACATAGCAAATGGAAATCTTTTATCCTTATATGGGAATCAATCCCATAGTCCACGGGAGATAATTTTATCCAAACCTTTTAATAAGGCTAAACCGTCCTATTTTCATGTGGAATGGCTACGCATAGAATTTTTCTACCAAAATTGGAGGTCCATGTGCTCAAATGGAGTGGTGCCACGTGTCAGCATGTGATTGGTTCACCTTTTTCCATGTCACTTTTTCCCGCAAGTTTGACCCGAACTTTGACTAACCATATCTTTCGCATACGGACTCAATTTGGTCCATTCAAAATGCGTCAGAAATATCATGACAAGCTCTACACAATAGAAGTGATTTTTTGAGATTCCAAGATAATTAATTTTCTAGTTTGACCAAATTTGACCACATCGTTGACTAAACTTTGACCAACTTTGACTAGACGTATCTGGAGCTCATAGTGTTTATTTTTCACATTCTTATAGTCGTCGGAAATATATCTAAAGGATCTATTGCATTGTCATGGTTTAGGGAAGTTTAGGAACATTTGACACTAAAATTGATCCCCTGATCACTCCTCCCTACTGAGAAGGCTTTTTATCCACAAAAAGTTGTGTATCAACCCACAAAACATGTTATCTCTTCTTGCATTGCACAAACACATACAAGAACTCAAAATAGCATTATAGGTTAATAAAATGAAAATAGTTGATTAGCTAATTACATAACCGATCAGATAATAACACCCAATTAAGCTAGTGTTCTACTAAAACGTTTGCAACCTTGTCAATTTCGCACACAAATTTGAACCTGTCATACCCCACCGTAATGCCATCACAAATATTTGACCGCTTAATAACACCCATTCTAATACGGAAATCTAGTGTTCAACTGTCACTTTGTGATACTGATTGATTACCAAAAATTACAATTTCTTAAACACAGATCAATATACCAGACATCTAAATTGCCCACAATTAGGCTAGTGCCCATTGTCCATCTAAAACCAGTAACAAATGCAAATATTCACTATCCATAATAAATTAGACTATCAATGCCCAAAATAACTATAGTCAAAAACTGAATCCACGTGAATCTATCAATTCTATCCATACATAATCAACTGTAGAAGGATAGATAACAAACTGTATGCTTACCCAAATCGATGAACTACCATAATATGCAAAAATGATCACCTGGTACAACTTGCAAACCAGTTTTTTAGTGTAATAAATTTACACCTAATTGCAACCACATCTGATAGTTACAAAAAATAATTTTTTCCCAACATGAGGGTCTTAAAAAATTAGTGCAAATAACACATGTGGACACAACAAGTTTGTCTATTTATTACAATATCAAATAGGTGCCCGAATGGGTCTTATAAGCATCCATAAATTTGCACAAATGACAACATTATAAAACTACAAGTTTCAAAATTAGACATGCTACTGATGCCCATATCCCTGCATACTGTTGTTAGCAATGAAATTTCCAACAAAAATGTGAGAAGACAATATGAGTATTATGAACCTATCACTCAAATCTTCCCTACTGATTGTTTCCATAAAATTTTCAAAGTGAATATCATCATATGGGAAAATTTTCCTTTCTTCAATATACATCAGGAATCCCCAACAATTAGCTCTGAAAATGTTTGCATACTATCAACAGATTACTGCAATGCAAACATAAAATTGAGGAATGTTTTACCCAACCAATTACTTGGATTTTTCCATTTAGGTGGTTTTACTTCCTTAGTACCAAAATGAGCATCTACATGAGTTAGATCCACAATTATTGGTTTGACATTATTGTTATTTTTAACAACTTTCCAATGTTTCTTTGAAGGAACATACCAACACATCTTAACATCATGACCATTCCTTTTACAATGGGAACAAAATTTAATTTCCTTGTTTTTAGGAGTCTTACCCATTTTACCATTTCCTGAGCTCTGTCTAGGAGAATGATTCCTCTGTTTAGGAGAGGTAACTTTTTTCCATTTCTCACCTCTTCATAGTGAGATTGGTCTTTAGCACCTGCCTTATAATCCAAAAAAAGGTGTTAACTTCTTTAACATAGTTTTCCTCTTCCAACAATAAGTTGCAGAATGATTAGTACCTTCACAAAATGTGCAAGGAAACACATACTTCTGTCTACCAAAGCTATATTGTTCAGACTGAAAGAGATTTTTAGAATCCTTAGGATTCATTTTCCTTTAGTGTTATTTTTAGTGTAAGTGGGAGGAGGTGGAATTTCATTACCTCATTTACATGTTTTCTTACACCTTTCATTGTTCCTCTTGATGGAGGAATCCTGCAAATCTAGTGGCGTAGAATCTTTGTTGTTGGAAGCTTGTCTTCCTTCAGCTACTTTGGAACTTTCTCCAATTTCCATTTTCCCACTAGAATAACCCAAACCTGCAAACCGAGGTTGTTCCTCTACCTGTATTGGGTTAGCATCACCTTGGCCATTTTTACCAAGGCCTCTTCCATTAAATCCCATTTTACACATTAGCTTAGACCCAATTCCCTTAGTATGTTTTTCAAATTCACCCAAAGGAATGTATGAAACTAAATGAGAGGAAGAATTAAAATGTGAACAAATTACAGTGCATTTTGTCATAGTACTTGCATCTGCTTTGGAAGGCATTTCCTTCTTCTATTCACCTTGTTGCAGTTTTGCCAAGAGGGCATCCTTGGTCCGTATTTCTTCCTATAACTCTTTGACAAAACCCATCAACTTCTTGCTCTGTGCAAGCATCTCATTGACATACTCCTCTTTCTTGGTTGTAGAGGATTGTGGTTCATATTTTAACCATACTATTTCCTCTTCTAAGGAATAGAAATTGGATCTCAAGAAAGAATTTTCTTCCTGGAGTTGACGGTTTATGGCTTCAAGCTCATCCAGTTGCTCTTGTTTGGATGACTTGCCCATGATTCCCTATTTCCTGCAAACAACCTATAACTCCAAAACTACACACTACAAAAGAAGATTAACAAGCCCAAAATGTCTACACAATTGAAAACTAAAACCAATATTAAAATTGAAGCCAAAATTTCAAACACAATTAGAAGCTAATCCGGCAATCTAACTGCTCTGGTACCAAAACTTGATCCAAAAACAAGTGTTTTATTTTTTCCACTTTTAATCGTTTTCAAGGATATTTAGTTTTTAATCAACTGAAAGTTTTTAATACTTCGAAAATTGATTAAATTCTGATTTAGGATTGATTTCAAACTAAAATTTAAATTCCTTTTTATTCAAAACTCATTGTTTGATCAAAGCCCAAAATTCATTGTTTCCCGATTTTAATCAATTTTCCAAAGTTGTCAAATGCTGATTATCATTGCATCCACATTATTTTTATGAACTTAAATTATTACAAATAATTAGAAACAGAAAAATCAAAATCGGAAAACAACATCGATTGTTTATGTGGTTCGAATTCCTACATCCCGGTGTTCGTGGTGAACCGGTCCATTAATAATGATAAACTGCAAATTTAATAACCTTTACATTCAACCAATAATGAATCAAAACTTGTAAAAATTTGATATCAGACCTTCGAAGGACATTAATGGAGCTTAGCCGCTGTCTTTCACCTTCCTGATCCACTTGCAGTTGTGTCTCCCTTGGGTTCTACGCCTTCGTGTGACTTTAACAGCAAATAACTTTGTCAAAAAGATCCAAATTGGGAAAATAATTACACCATCATGATTGTCTTGAAATTCTAAACAATTTTCATATATAACTCGAGATTTGGTTTTGAGTGGAAGTGCCTCAAAAATCAAGTCACTTCTTCTATAAAAACCTACGAGCTCCTTTTATGTCACTTTTCCAAAGGTGGCGGGTTGGTGAGTCTGCCTATTATTTTTGGTGCAGGTCAAGGGTTCAAATCCCTTTGATTGCATTATCCACTATACATAGCAAATGGAAATATTTTATCCTTATATGGGAATCAATCCCATAGTCCACGGGAGATAATTTTATCCAAACCTTTTAATAAGGCTAAACTGTCCTATTTTCATGTGGAATGGCTACGCATAACATTTTGCTACCAAAATTGGAGGTCCACATGCTCAAATGGATTGGTGCCACGTGTCAGCATGTGATTGGTTCACCTTTTGCCATGTCACTTTTTCCCGCAAGTTTGACCCGAACTTTGATTGACCATATCTTTCGCATACGGACTTGGATTTGGTTCTGTTCAAAATGCGTCAGAAAGATCATGACAAGATCTACATATTCAAATTGATTTTGTGAGATTACAAGACAATTAATTATCTAGTTTTACCAACTTTGACCACCCATTGACCAAACTTTGACCACTTGTTGACCAAACTTTTACCAACTTTGACCGGACGTATCTAGAGCTTAGAGTGTCCGTTTTTCACACTCTTATAGTCGTCGAAAAGCTCTTTGAAGGATCTATTGTATTGTCATAGTTTAGGGAATTTTAGGGAACATTTGACACTAAAATTTATCCCCGATCAATAATGTTGTGAATGAATTCCAGAGAAGCTCTCTTTAAAAGAGTGGAATACTACCTTCATTGCTTTGGCTCCCAAATCGCTTGGATCTAAATCAATTTCTAATTTTAGACCAATAAGCCTTTGCAACACTACTTATAAGATAATCATGAAAATGATGGCGGAAAGGCTAAAATCTGCGATGAAATGCTAATTTATAAACAACAAAATGGTTTTGTGGGCGGCCATCTCATTCAAGGTGGTATTATCACTTTTCGTGAGGCAATTCATTCGATTCAAACATGCTAAGATTGCAGGATGATACTTAAGTTGGATATACAAAAATATTTCGATAGAGTCAGCTGGGTCTTTCTTTTGAGAGTGCTCAAGAGATTCGGTTTCAGTGACAAGTGGTGCAGTTGGGTCTTCACTTGCATATCTTCGCCTTGCTTCTCACTCATGAATAATGGAATTTCAGTTGGTTTCTTTAAAAATAGTAGGGGGATTAGGCAAGGTGACCCTCTTTCACCTTTCCTTTTCATCTTAATGGTGGACACTTTAAGCAGGCGTTAGAAGCTTCCAAACATGCCAAACATGTTGCTATAATTTCTAGCATTAAAATTACTACTAGATCTCCTGCTGCTACTCACAGCCAATTTGCAGATGATACCCTTCTCATGAGTGCAGCTTCGGTGGTTGAGGCCAAGGCCCTAAAATAAATTCTGGAGTGTTATCAAATGGCCTCACAACAACTTATAAATTTCTCTAAAATTTGTATTGCTTTTGTAAACACCCCACCTAGTAGACAAAGGAATATTGTTGATATCTTTGGTTGTAACATTGTAGATCTTCCCTCTTCTTATCTTGGGCTCCCTCTTTTAAAGGAAAACAAATTAAAATCCTTTGGATGCCGGTTATTGAACGCTATCAAAAGAAATTGGTGGATGGAAGGGTTCTCTCCTCCATGTGGGTAAGCTTCAAGTGGTCAAAGTTATGCTTCAAAGTCTTCCTATCTATTTTATGTCATTGCTCAAAATGCCTTCCTCTGTGATTACTTCCATTGAGAAAATTCAAAAAAATTTTCTCTAGTCTAGTGCTAAGGAAAGGAAAAGAATCCACTTGGTGTCTTGGAATATAGTTTGTCTGCTGACCCTCTCGTGGTGGTTTGGGGCTTAGAAGAATTGTTGATATGAATGAGGCCATGCTTGCTAAGATAGGTTGGGAGGTTGCTTCTAAGAGCTCAGCTCCTTGGGTTCAACTCCTTTGATCAAAGTATCTTCTTCCCTTAAAGAACTTTCTCCATTCAGACCCCCAGAGGCTCTTCCATTTGGAATTCTATGGTGAGGCTCTCTTCATATGTTACGTGCAGACACTAAATGACATCTTGGAAATGGACACCAAATCGAATTATGGATGGATTAGTGGATTGGGGACAAGCCTCTTTCTCAGGATCCTTTTTGGGATCCGATAAAAATGACATTAATATCCAAGTGTGGTAGGAGAGTCAATGGATATTCTTAGATAATCAATTCTAAACCTTATTGGTCCTTACCAGTTTGGCCTAGTTGTAGTAGCATCCATAATAAACATCTCGTGAGTCTCATAATTATTTTTTCTTCTCAATACATCCCCTTCTCCTTGCCATAAGATGGGGAAAATTGGCCTCTTTCTCCCTCTGGAATTTTCACTATCAAGGTGACCTATTCTTCTAAACCTCACACCCCCTATGGCCCACCTCTTCATCATATTTGGCCCTCTGTTGTCACCCCCAAGATTGGTCTCTTCACGTGGTTATCCTTTAGGAATGCCATCCTCTCTAGTGAAAACCTCAAAAGAAGAGGCTTCTCTCTTCCTTCTCATTGTGTCCTCTGTCTCATAGCTTTGGAATCCTCTTCTCACCTTCTTCTCCACTATCCTTTCACCCACTCTATCTAGGGTTAGCTCTTGAGTCATCTTGGTGTGTCATGGATCTTCCCCTCTTCTCTGTCTAAAGCCTTCAACCAATGGTTTTCCCCTTCTCTCATCAAATTCTCTCCCTCGCTTGGAAACTTCTTCTCCCTCATGGCCTATGGGGTATTTGGAAGGAGAAAAAAAGTATTTTTAAAGAGCAAGCTATGAACCCAACACAGGTGGTCAAAAGTATTGTTATCCTCTTCCAAGAAAATCTCAACAACTATATCTGGAAAAAGTATAAGCAAAAGGTGAACTTATGTGGTTCTAAGAATTGATTCCATCATCTTTCTTTCTAAGTGGAGGTAAACCCATCAAGATCCGCACAAGTGGTTGTGGTTTTGTCTCCTCTTCCCCTAGCCGGTTCATATTAAACATAGATGGTGCGGCAAAAGGAAACTCGAGTAATTCCGGAGGGTGTTATTCTTCGTAACATGGATGGTTTTCCTCTTTCTACTATTGATATCAGCTTCGGTGTGGGCATTAATCACCGTGTTGAAGCCATGGCTATCCTTAGGGGGTTGGAACTGGCTCTTCAAATTGGTCATGAGTGCCTCTTAGTGGAAAGTGACTCCCTAAATCTTATTAAGATTTTAAACTTTGAAGAATCTGGTCAATGGACAATCAGAAACATCATTGAAGATATCTGAATTCTTCAATCCAGATTCTAGGAAATCAAGTATCAAAGATGTTTACAGAGAAGGAAACAAGGTTTCGACCTCCTTGCCAATATGGGTGTCCAACTAGAGGAACAAAAATATAGATTGGGGATTTCCCTAGTGACCTCCTCAGAAGTTTACATAATGATTATTCTCTCAAGCATTAATCTATGGTTGGTTCTGTTTGTCTCTCTTAGTGGTTTTGATAACGCTACATCAAACATTTGCGGGAGTAGGTGGAAAGCCCCCAAAATCTTGGCGGTAGTTGCCTTATCATCATCATTAATAGGAAAGGAAATTTGAAGGAAGGTGGCATGTGCGATATTGATGTTGGATTAAAAGAGAATTTTTGGACCATTTTTTTTTTATTTCTAGTAATCATAACCTTGTGTGGAGGATTCGTGAAGGTCCACTTGGAAAACTCTTTTTACAATTATAAATTTGGGGCCCAACGTACTTTTTCAGCATTTTCTATTTTGATCAACATCATGGGGGAAAATTAAACGCATTGAACCTATTTCATGCGCTGAATTTCAAGAAGATGAAGAGGTTTGGGATATCCTTAAGGAAGGTGGCATCACCACCTTCATGGAACGACTTTCAGGTCACTCGGCCCAGTCTCATGTTTTGTTCTAGCTTTGTGGAAGAAGGGAAAGGTGTAGGTGGGTAGCACTAAGTTCACTATCTCTATGAACTTAATAACAATGGTGACTGGTTTACCTTCGGCGGGAGTGGTGTATTTTAAGATATCCCTTAATGCGGAAATGTCATATTTTCTCATCCTTGGTTAGGAACCTCAAAAATATCTTTCGGGTTATGAGTGGGCTTATCTATATCCCCGTGGGATAGAGTTGCGGAGGTGATCATGTGATACTTCACAATTGATGCTACAAGCTAGTGTACGGGCCTCACTTCTTTATTCTTTCCCACTTGCATCATGGTAAGAATATCAATATCTCAGATTTCTTATTCTAAATCTCTCGATCTCTCAATTAATTTTGTAAGAGAAGCGGAGGGTCCTCTTTTGCACCAGGGTCTTATTTATTTGTTGTTCCAAATCTGTTGCCTTTTCGACTGAGCTTCTCCATTTTCCCCCAAAATTGGGTAAGCGTTGTCGTACATTGACCGCCTCCCTACTCTCATCCCCCGCTACCCATCCCTCCCCCTCTAATAATCCCAAAAACATTTAGCATCATAAACAAATCTCATCCGATTATGATTTGGATGTGGATATTATTGGTCATCCCTTGTCGACTTTGGTTTGTTCTCTGGTGGTGCCTCCTCCCCACCTCTCTCGGCCAGATCCATGATCTCCCTATTCCCCTCTCTTCCCTACCCCCGCCGAGCACCTCCCGATTTCTGGTTTTCAACAACTCATCTCTAAATCCCTTATGGGTCTTGTAACTCTTTACCGGGATCACCTGGATCGAGCCTATGGATTCTTCTCAAGCTGCAACTAAGAATGTGTACACGGATATCGATGAAAATCAACCACTAGAGGAGCCTCCTCTCGCGGCATCATGTCAAGGTGGTAACTTCCATTCGGAAAATATTCCGTGTGCTTTTGTCCCCGCCTAACATGTTGGCAGAGAAGAGTGCTTTGCTTTGCGATAAATAATGCAGCTACTGAAGTGAAAAATCTTCTATGATATGTTATGTTTTTGTTATATCTCGCTATATATTTTTTGGATTACCTATGGGTGTTTTCTATGTAATTTCTACTGCTCAATCTAGCCGAATGGGATTTTTGTAAAAGGATGAGGATCCTTGTAAAACCCTCACTTAACCCTAATCCAAAAAAAAATAGTGATTCAAGGGTTGTAAGATCATAAACAATGTGATAAAAATGTCCTCAAAACATTCTCTCAATCCAAATTCATAAAATCATGAGATTCCTGCAGATCAATGCAATATAAAGTGTGTAGCATGAAACAATAACAAGTTGTTGGTGTTTTTATACAAGTGGCTTCATCTATCTCTTGAGGACAAAAAAATCACTATAAGAGTTACAAAAGGAGGATTGTATCAATTATTTTCTTCTATTCCTCACTTCATCCTATGATCATAAAAATCTTGAATCTGAATAAAAGGAAGATATTACAATTATTACACAACTATTATGATGAAAAATGGGAGCTAAAAAGGTGATTAGTTAGAAAACAGAGAGATATGGTTTGATTTCTAAAACCCTAGTAGTTCTGAGAACAAACAATCTTCTTGAACATTTTTTCTTCATTATTAAGGATTTGAGCCATCATGCAAATTTTCTCGAGAGATAAGATTGAGCAAAGTGATGTAGGGTATGATCACAATTTCAGTTGGAGGTGTGGAAATCTTGTGACAAGATAAGCTAATGACAAGCCAAAGCGTGTTTTTCTTGGCTCGCCTCAGTTGAATGAGGGAAAGATTTTGTAAGAAGACCTTGAAAATGTAAATTTTGATCATTTGACAACAATTAGAGTGTGATGAATCTTATCTAAAAACACACTGGTATATGAAAGAGACTGTTTGAGTCCAAATGTGTAGTGTAAAACCTATTTTTGCTTATTTGTAAGCCTCAACTAACTGTATGAATGAATGTTTTCTCAGAAATGCTTGCAAATGTGAAAATGATCCTCTTAATAATCAAAGGGAGCTTTAATTAGTATTCTAGTGATAAGGTCTTAACATTGTTGCCTCAAGACAGAGAGTTAGAATGGTTATAATTACAAAAATTGGCTTATTACTCGAAGTGAAGAGGAAACAAAAAGGTTCTTTGTCGATTACAAATCCATATTCTTCTCACATATCTCGTAAAAGAATGTTAAAGTTCATTTCTTGGTCAAAACATAGTGCATGAGTGCAAAATGCATGGAAATCAATAGGTGTAAGTTGAATAATCAGGGAAAATTGCATTGCTTAATTCAAGTAGAGTGTAAGTGAAAGGGTCTATAGAAAGAAGTAAATACAAAAGTTAAAACTTAATCAAGTGTATGTGAAGGATAATTGCATAACACAAAACAAACAAACAAAACACTGAAGAAGAGGAGTGGAACATAGAATGAGAAGAGTCAATATAGGAAGTTTATAAGGCATTCTTTTTGAAGAAGGACTAGTTATGTGCCACATGTGAATACCGATTCAAATGGGTGTGTGAGTTACAAAGCTATGAAAATATGTAAATTGGTTCCAAATCATGTCAAGTATTTGTACACTCTAGTTAAGTGAATGAAAAGAGTTCAAGTTACCATTCTAATGTTTCAAACATGAAGTCATGCATGAGGTAATCTTTAAAATTGCTCTGACCTAGATTACGTATACTTGGTTTCAATCATCAAGAGAAAGTAAGTCAAGCTTGGATTTCTTAGCTCTTATAGGTATAAATGGGTGTTGAAAAATATTGCAAAAAGATGGTTGGTTTGTGTTGTCCTTGTAAATATTCTCAAAATTGAGTCATCCTTTTAGTTTGTGTAAAAGTGTCATGGATTGTCCTAAGCTAAACAAGTGTGTTTGAATCCCTTGCAAATCAAGTGTTTATGTGTCATATCTTTCATATTTATAGTGCTATGAGGGAGTTGCTTGTATCAAAAATCATGAAGGAGTGACAGTAGGAGGGTTGAAGTGTTAACCCTCAGGTGTACCGTATGACTTCCTAGTTAGCTCAAATTTGAACAAACTCAAAAGGTAATTGAGAAATTTTGTTCTCTAAGCATGTGAAAGCTAAAAGTGAATATATTTGTGTTTCATCAAGTTGCAAATCTATGTGTGTAGTCATAGTCTTGATAAAGTGAGTATGGAGTGAGAGATTTCATTTGAGTTATGATGGATTAACTCGCATGATCTCCATCCTTGAGTGTTAGTCAAATGGTGAAGAAACTAGGTCTATAGTGAAGAGATAATGAGATAGTAAGTTTGAGGATCAAGAAACTTCTTTAAAGACAAAAAAATTTTCGACATGAATGATCTTGCAGAGATGCCAAATTTTCAAGATGATAATGATGCTCAAATGCTTAGAAAAATTTCTTGTGTTAGTTTCATAGATGAAGGAGCTTCAAGAAACACTGTATATTTTAAATTCCATGTCCTGGGTTGAATTTTCTTGTATGAGGGTTTGTGTATGAAAGTTTTTGTTCCCTCATGCCACAAATAAGACTATTTTATGTGGTTACTAATGAAGTGTGTGATATAAGGAAGATCTTCCATGTGAGAATAGAGAGGAAACCAAGGAAAGTGAGGTTTATGTTTTCTTCAAGTTCTACTGGGTATTAGAGAGGTAATGCATGCAAGATTGTAGTATTGAGGAGAAGAATTTGTCCCAAGGGAAGAATTATTCACCTAGAACAATAAGGTAACCATTTACAATCTATATGATTTCATGAAAGAATTTTCTACACTCAAAGGAAGCCTGTTTGATTGAAAGATTAAGAACAAAGATAATGAACTCTATCTCCCAAAGACGAGACAACGGTCTTTGGGGTAAAACACAAGTTTTAGGAAACAATTTTTTTCTTATTGGTAACATTATCATGCAGGAGATTCTCTTATGAAGCTAAGGTATCATCTTCAAACTTTTATGTAAGCCTTATCTAATTTATTGTAAATTTCCTTCTCTTGGGCTCATAGATGCACGAGTTAGGGTTTCATCTAGGGTTTGGGTATTGAGAACTTAACCAATGGAAATAAACCTTAAAAAATTTAACAAATGAACTTTTAACTTCACTTATCAAGATTTTGAAAGTCTCAAAGTTGAGGGTTGGATAAATCTTGCATAGTTTATAACATTTTAGGAATATAGTCAACACAAAGATAGGACAACCTAACAAAGTGCATGGTGAGTGAGTTTAGAAAAACTTGGTGAAGAAGGTGCTAGATATTTTTGGTAAGAATTGAGAAACCCTTAATGGGTGCCCGAAAATCCAATTCTTTAGTATTAAAACCTCCTAAAGAGGGATCTATGCATGACAATATGCACATTCGTGGCTAGTGAGGGTTCCCAAGCCTAAAGGAAGAATTTGATGGAGAACCATTGAGGATTTTATTCCTAAAACTCGCAAGTACCTTAGGGGTAGCAAAAGAAAACAAAATAAGGTGAAGGTACATTGTGGGAAGATATAGGATTTCCTAACCTTAGTGTGTAGGATACATGCTCTTAAAAATAAGAAGGAACATATTTTAGCAAGCTTGGTTGTAAGATTGATCTATTTGATTTTTGTGTCATTAAGATGCTTGGCTTAACATTGTGTTGAAGTGATTTCCCGTGGTTCATGAGGTGCAAAAACCTTGAGTGCCATTAGAGACAAAAGTTCTTACAAAGAGAAAGATTCAAAAAATAAGAACATGGTAGTTTTGGTTAAGGATATTAGGTGAACAAGAAGAGATAACATATTTTCATGGGGTGTACATTTTATGTTCAAGAAAGTCTCTATAACATGTTAGAACTATAATATTAAGTGCATCATAATATTTAGTTTATAGTTAAATAATATAGAATAGTTTATATTCTTATTATTTAAATATAAAATTTATATTAGGTTTGTTAGTTATTAATTAACTAACTATTTATTAAATTGGGGTGTGCCCTGTCACTTAATATGGACATAACCCTTCGGGTTATTTAAATATGACTATAGGTCATATTCGAGATGATCACATGAATCATTATTGATTAGAGTAAATACATGGAGTAGAAGGAGGGAGGAGTTACTGGACTGTGATGTATATGTTTCTCTATAGTGGATTATTCTTCCGTGGTTTTTTACCCATTTACGGGTTTTCCACATTAAAATATGTGTCATTGTGTTCCTTTTATTTACTTTGTTTATTTATTTCATTCTTATAAAGTTGGTTATAATTTTTATGTTAATATTAATTATTATTTCAATTTTATATCTCAATCCTGGCATGGTATTGTTGTAAATATCTTCCCCTCGGGTAGATATAGACAAGCAGAAGAATATGGAAATCAAAGAAACTCAAAGCCCGATGTTTATTGTGCCAAGGCGCACAACAAGGAGTGTCGACACAAAAATGGATGCACTAAGGTGTAGGTTAAAGGCGCACAACAAGGAGTGTCGACATGTAAAAAGTCGTGCCAAGGCACGGGTAAAAGGCGCACAACAAGGAGTGTTAACACGAAAATGGATGCACCAAGGCGCAGGTAAGAGGCGCACAACAAGAGGTGTCGACATGCAAAAAGTTGCACCAAGGCGCAGGTAAAAGGTGCACAACAAGGAGTTTCGACATGCAAAAAGTCGCGCCAAGGTGCGGGTAAAATGCGCACAACAAGGAGTGTCGACACGAAAATGGATGCGCCAAGGCGCAGTAAAGCGCATAACAAGGAGTGTCAACACGAAAATGGATGCGCCAAGGCACAGGTAAAAGCGCGCACAATAAGGAGTGTCGACACGAAGAAATTCATGCCTATGGCACACTTAAGAGGATGTCGACACAAATATGGATGCGCCAAGGCGCACCTTCAGGAGGCGCAACATTTTGAGCACTGACAGGAAGCAGACCCTGACCCAGATATTCAGACGGCCATAACTTTTCATAGGGAGCTCAGATTCACACAAGGTTAGACTTTTCGAGAAAGCTTACGAAGTCCTCTATCCAACTACGACTAGATATCTTTAATTGGGTGAGAAAAATTCTTAAAAATGCAAAATACAGTTCACCACTTTTTGGGTTTGCTAGGGTTCTCACCTACCACCATAATGAGATGAATTAAATGCAACCTAGAGGTGGTTGGGGTAGATTTGGAATTCCTCTCTCTTTTCTCTCTCATTCTTCCTATAAATTGTAAGGAGGGGCTTCTTTCTAAAGGTTGGACATTCTTGTTTTGCCCCTCCCTTCTTCTCTTTGGCAGGTGAATTTGTGGAGTTCAAACCTCCCATCTAAAACTGTAATGCAACTTTGCCTCTTGGCATTTTGTGGTGTATTGTATCAATATTTGGAGCAAATAATGCATGTCTGTGGATGATTCTCAACCCTCTCTGTGTTCATTTGCATCTTCCTGATCTTTCACTGCAAATCTGTTATCTGTGTATGATCTTGCATTACATTTTAATGGTTTGTGTTTATTAGTAAGACAAATGTTTCTTTATTCCCGGTGCATCACCTTTGTTAGTTTAGGTTTATTTTTATGCATCTCCTTACCCTATCTCCTTGGCAAGTTAGATTAGGTTTTTTTGAGCAAATCCTCTACATTTTTTTTTGTGTGCATCTGAACAGAGGAATAGGAACCGGCCTTCATCCGGAGAGCTTTTCCAATTTCGCAAGGTCCCACACTTGGGAAAAGCTCCATGTTATGCAATCGCACTGAGATTCTTAACCCATCGAGTTGTAGACATTCAGGGGTGTTGTGATTTGCCACCAACAGGTACAGAGCGAGATAATTAAATTTAATTTAACATATTAAATGAAAGGTGTAAAACGTTGGGAAGTTAGGTAGTTTAGTTGAAATATTATATAACCCCCTCCCTTCCCTTTTCAAATATTAGTTGCACATGTGGAAGTTATTTGGATTCTCCACAGCGAAGTGAAAACTCATTTGAATTACCCAACCTGCAAAATCAAGGTAAGAACTATTAAATATTTTTGAAATATTTTGTATAGTTGATATGGTATGCAGGAATTCAAGAAATCCAAGTAAAATTTTCCAAGTGAAAATCAAGTGCACAGGAGACAAGACTCGAGAAAATAGGCACTTTAAATTTTCCCATTGGTCGAGTAAAAACCCTTGTCTCCTGGTAATATTGTTTTTACAATTTGAAATGTAAAACCCTACTTTACTTTTTGAAAAGTTTTTGAAATACTTTTGTGACTATAATCTATACAAAATTCTTAGATGGTATTCATACTTTAAAAATATATAATAAAAATATATAATTTGTTATATAGGTATATACTATATATATATATACCTAAAACTAACCCTATCAAACTATATTAATTCTTGAAGTGCACCCCTTCCTTCAACGACCCCTCTTGAAATTGTGTCAAGTGGCACTTGTTGTGGCCTCTTGCGCAGCCCTATGCACTTGCGCCACGTGCCCCTCCATTGACAGTGACCCCCGCCAACCCCCTATCTCCTTTTCACATGGGTTTTAGTCCCACATGGGGACGACATAGCAATGGGGAAGGCTTTATAAACCTTCCCATATGGTTTCGGTGGTGTGACTTAGGTCACACCACCCCTTGTGTTTTTTTCCTTCGTAGGCATGGTTGCAACTCGGTTGATATTAAAAGCGGCAGCCGTGGTCCTTTGTATGCTTTGTAATACGTATCATTTGGTTTGAATAATATGTGGCATTCAGTTAGTAATATGGTTTAAATGGCTCACCGAGTTAATGAGATGACTCGACCAAGTTGATTTAGATAGCTCATCATATCAAGTTGATTATATGGGCAAGAGCCCAATATATATATATATATATATATATATATATATATATATATATATATATATATATATATAGATATTTGTTATATAAAACAATTTGTTTATTTATTTTTTCAAAAATATATATAGACAAATTATAAAACTTTTTTTGTAAAAATAATAAAATTATCGCTTTTTTATACCTATATGACGACATTTTTTGTCGTTCATAATTTATTGCGAAACTAAAAAAAAATCACTCACGTTTTAATTCAAATTATTGATATCATTCTAATTTTCTCGTGTATAGATTATTTTTATATAGGATCTCCTTTTTGTGACGTAAAAGTGATCGAGATCAATTACAAGGATTGAAATACGACAAGGGGATTTATCTATCGAATTCTTATTTTAATCCTTGTTTGTTAATTTTTTACACACAAATGGGATCTAATCAATTTTCAATTGACAAATCATAGATGTTGAATGGAAACAACTACAACATTTGGAAAATCTGATTGAAAGCAAAATTTATGGCTTGCAAATTGTGGGTAGTTGTAAGTGGAACAAAGAGAGCTCCTACCAGAAGACATGTAACTGCTGATAATGTTGCCACATATCAACAAAAAATACAAGAGGCAATGTCAATTATCTTGCGAAGTGTACAAGATGACTTTTTGCTTCATATCGGAAATCTTGAAAGTCTTAGTGAAGCTTGGACACAATTGGAGTCGATGCACGAAGGTACGTGTTTATCAAAAGTTATTAAATTGATTTTAGAGCTTATGACAACTCCCATGAAGGGAGATGAAAAAGTGATTAATTATCTAGCAAAAATAAAAAATATTAAGTCACAATTAGATGGATGTGGCAGTAATTTGATTCATGATAAATTTCTCTATTTTATTATCTAATTAAATATCCATGATTTTTTTAAAATTTCATTTCAATTTTGAATTCTAAATATCAAACAGAACAAGACATTCTAGATTTGCAAACCCTAAGTTCTCTTCTTATACAAGAAGAACAAGTAATGTCAAATTTTGATTCTAAGGAGAATGCCTCACAAGCACTTCTCGCTCAGAAATCAAAAGATAAAAACTTTAGATTTAACAAAAACACAAAGCAAACTTCTAAACCTCCTAGCAAGGATAAGAAACCTGGAAATCTAAGAGTTAGCTTTGATGGAAAATGTCATAATTGTGGTAAATTTGGACATAAGAAATATGATTGCAAATTTAAAAATAAAACAAATTCTAAATTTCAAAAGGGTAACAAATTTGTTCAAAATCAAAACAAGAATCAGAAAAATAACCAAAAATCAAATGTAATTGCTTTGTATGCCGCTTTTGTTACTACAAAAGAAAATGAATGGATATTAGACAGTGGTGCTTCTAGGCATATGACATTTAGGTCTGATATTCTATCTAATCTTAGTGAATGTAATGAACACATCTATTTAGGAGATCATTCCATTCTTGATGTTCATGGTCAAGGAAAAGCAAAAGTAGAAAATGGTTTTATTAACAATGTATTGTTAGTACCTAAATTAAAAATGAATTTTCTTTCTTGTTCTCAGTTAACTCAAAATAACTATAGTGTTACATTGTTAAAAGATAAATGGTTTATTAAAAATGAACATAATGTAACTATAGTTGAAGGCATTCAAAGAGATGGTTTATATGTATTTTCTGGTTTTCCTTTTGCTTCTTGTTTGACAACTCAAAGAAGTGACTTGCAATTGTGGCATGAGAGGCTAGGACATGTCAATTTCAGGAGTATACATGACATGTCTCGTCTAAACCTAGTAACTGGTCTGCCACCTATTTCCCAAAATCATGAGACTTGTGAAGGTTGCTTACGTGGTAAGCAATCTGCTAATCCTTTTCATAGTCATCATGATGATAACTCTTCAAAACCTTTAGAGCTTGTCCATAGTGATGTTAGAGGACCACTAGAAGTTCCCTCTCTTAATGGTTCTCTATATGTTGTCACTTTTATTGATGATTTATCTCGCATGATTTGGTCATATTTCATTAAAAAGAAATCAGATGTCTTGTCAAAATTTAAAGAATTTAAAGCTTTAGTCGAAAACTCTTCTAAATTTAAAATTAAAAGGCTTAGAACTGACAATGGGGGAGAATATGTGAGTCATGAATTTGAATCATTTTGTATTGAATGTGGCATTCAAAGGGAATTAACCACTCCCTATTCTCCTCAGCAGAATGGGATTGCGGAAAGGAAAAACCACACTATTTTGGAAATGGATAGGACCATGATTCATTCTACTCAAGTTCCTAAGTTTCTTTGGGTAGAAGCCATGAACATTGTTATTCATATCTTGAACAGAGTTCCCACTAAAGCCTTGGTAAATTCAACTCCTTTAGAAAAATGGTCAAACCAAAAACCCAGTGTATCTCATTTGAGAATCTTTGGTAGCCCTGCTTCTCTCTTTATTTTGAAGTCAAAATGGAAGAAGTTTGATCAGAATTCCTTTCCATGCATCTTTGTAGGATATGGTATAAAACTAAAGGTCTTAGGATCTTTGATCCCTCTAAAAGAGAAGTTATAGAAAATAGGAATGTTAAAATCTTAGAAAAACCTTTTTGTTCTTCTTCTTCATCTTCTGTTTCTTATGATGTTTTAAATGAAAATGAAAATTGTGAAAATGATATATGTAATGAAGAAACTAGTATAGAACCAATAGTTAATAATGAGATTGTTCCTAGTACTTCTGTAACTAAAAGACCTAGATGGGTTGAGTCTATTATTCAAGACTCTAACTCAGGTAACCTTCAGAAAATGACAAGAAGTCATCATACATATCATGCCTTGATGACCTTGTATGAACCTGAACCCCAAAATTTCGAAGAAGCCTCTTCTGACAAAAGATGGCTAGATGTTATGAAATCTGAATACACTACTTTAATTAAAAATCAAACATGGGAATTAGTCCCTCCTCCTGAAAAATGAAGTATAGCCGAGTGTCGATGGCTATACAAAATAAAATATAAAGCAGATGGCAGTATAGATAAATTCAAAGCCCGACTTGTAGCTCGAGGGTTTACTCAAAACCCAGTATCGACTACGTAGAAAATTTTGCACCAGTTGAAAAAATGAGCACAATAAGGATTTTGATTTCCTTAGCTGCTCAATATGGTTGGGAAATCCATCAAATGGATGTAAAAATGTCTTTTTGAATGGTTATTTACAAGAAGAAATTTATATGACCCAACCGAAAGGCTTTGAAGAACCAGAAAAGAAAAGTATGTTTGTAAATTAAAAAAATCTTTGTATGGTTTAAAACAAGCTCCTAGAGCTTGGTATTCTAAAATCAATAGTTTTTAATGAAATTGGTTTTTCTAACTGTGCATCTGATAATGATTTATTTGTTAAAATTGAAGAAAATGCTATTATTCTCATTGTATTGTATGTTGATGATTTACTAATCACTAGTAATTCTAACACTTTAATTATGAAAATTAAAAGAAAATTAATGCAATATTTTGAGATGATAGATTTAGGATTATTACATCATTTTTAGGCATGGCTATATTTCAAGATAAAAATTCTATTGTAGTATCTCAATCACAATATGCAACTAATTTGCTTAAAAGATTTAATATGCTTGATTGTAAACCAGATTTCTATTCCTATAGAAGTAGGATGTAAACTTGATCCTAAACTTGCATGTGAAAAAGATAATCCTACTTTATACAGGCAACTTGTAGGTAGTTTGATTTATCTAACTATTACTAGACCTGACATTTCTTATGCAGTAGGGATTGCTTCAAGGTTTATGCAGGAACCTTATCAAGATCACTGGAAGTTAGCAAAAAGAATTTTGTGTTATGTAAAGGGAACTATTAATTATGGTTTACATTATATTTCATCTAACAATGCATATTTACATGGATATTGTGATTCTGACCATGTTGGTGATGTGATAGATCGTAAATCTACAACTAGATATGTATTCAAGTTTGGTGCAGGTGTCATTACTTGGAGCAGTAAAAAACAACCGATAGTTTCCATTTCTTCTATGAAAGAATATAGAAGTGCAATGGAAGCAAAAAAAGAATCCATGTGGCTAAAAAGGCTGTTGGAAGAAATACACATGGAAGTTAAAGGAAGTACTCCTCTTCTATGTGATAGCCAGAGTTGTATTTCTCTTGCAAAGAATCCAGTTCAACATCAAATAATGAAGCATATCGAGATACATATGCACTTTATTCACGAGAAGGTTCTCAGCGGTGATATAGATCTCTAATATTGCCCAACTGAAGATCAGGTTGCAGACTTGTTCACGAAGCCATTATGTGCTACAAATTTCTACAAGTTTCGTGCAATGTTTGGCCTTTCAGATTTTCCATTGAGGGGGAGTGTGCATGACAATACCACCCCTAACACCTGGTCAGGTTGATTGAATCCTCTTCCTTTATAGTTATACTCTGGTTTAAAAGCATTGTAAAAATATCTTGTATAATCTAAAAGTAAACTGGTAGACTTTACATGTAAAATGATATAGCTTATGGAAAATATAGTCCAGTGTATGCATCTATTTGTAAAGGATGTCCTTATGTTATAAAAGGCTCCTAGAGATACGGTATAAGAATATTTCCATGAGAAATCTGAGACACAAATATTGCACATTAGACAATATTTAGCATGGTCTTAAACTACTATTTAGAAGGTTCTCAAGTGTACAAAGTACTAATTAATCCCACATTTTTGGCCACCTTTTTCTTATCTTTTGTTTCGTCTTTCCCGCATATTTCCCAATACATATCACCCCATTTTATTACTTTCCCAAATTTCTATACCTAAATCAGTGGTGCCCTGTGTCAGATCTTGGGCATCCGAGGCACCCCTGGTCCCGTCCTAGGCACCTCTCAATATGTGCACAACCTCTTTCACTCCTTTTAGGTCACTTTATTCATTGGTCATCCTTGTCAGGATTAATTACGAAATTACACTTGAGATCCCTATAAATATAAACCTTATAAGACCATAATGAGGGTCTTAGGTCATTTGCATCATATCACTACTATCACTCCATCTAGGGGTGCATCTATAAAATCACTTACATCCACATAGCACCATGCATTCAAGCTAGGAATTATTCATCACACACATTCTTATAGGAGGAGGGATTCTATTCATTCTATTCTACTATCTACATCTTCTATAGCTACTATAGCTCGCTATTTCACAAAGTACAACTGGCATGAGAGCACCTAGGGCACAACATACACACACTCACCAGAACTACATTAGGTTCCATAATGTAGTGCAATGCTCAATGATAAGTCCACCGGTTTGGTAGCTAAGGTCAGTTTGACCCCTTCTTCTTCTTCTTGTGCAGGCTTCATCTAGTTCATCTAGCGAATCCAATGTGATAGACAAAGAGTATTCAAAGATACTTAGCGACTATACCAAATTAGGGGTTTGAACATTTATACTATTTCAAGAAGCCAAACTATAGACCAAGGTGCCCAAGACACTCCTAGGCACCTATTTCATATCAAATAGCCCAAATCTATCCTTCACATAGCCCCCGAGTGTTCGTCTCGCACTAACGAGTTTGAGTTCGAGATCTGCGACAACTCGCAACAATTTCATGTTATCATCTAAGTCTTTTCCTTACTCCCCTCTTACATTCTAGGGTTTTATTTCCGTTATATCAAATTGTGTAATTAATTTACATCACTTTAGCATATATTTTGTTTTCATTTATTATTGTTTAGCCTTTTTATTACATCATTTTAGCCCTCCTATTTGGATTAACACTAGAACCCTAAATACCCCCCTTAGTTTCTTATTTTTGTTAATCACTTTGGTGAACATGACCGTACTTACTACCACCTTATAGGTCTTTTTCATTCCATCATAATTCATATCTTTATCCCTATACCTTCTTACCCACCCTGATTTTCTTCATCGAGTCCAAACCCTTTTCGCTACTACCGATGTTTTTACCGACATGCATCCGGACTCCTTGTATGACACATTTATCAAGGCCTTTTCTCAACATATAGCATTCTAGGGAAATCCTCTTGCTGACATTCACCCTTTTGACAATGACCCACCAATTTACATCATATCCCACATCTACAATGTTGTTGTCAAGCGTACTCTTATCGATAATGGCTCTGAGCTTAATCTATGCCCCATGTCCTTTCTCCAAGCCATAGGTTTGTCTACTCATGACATTATCCCTTCTTCCATTTCCCTCCATTCTTATGATGGTTATATTCATCCATGTCTAGGCCATGTTACTTTTCCTTTAACTGTAGGTCCTAAAACTCTCCCCACCATTTTCTTCGTTATTGATTTCCCTGTCTCATATAATTTCTTGTTAGGTAGACCATGGCTCCACACCATGCAAGTTGTTCCTCTACCATCCACCATTGTATCAAATTATTACATGAGCATGTTGAGTATACCATCTTCCGAGATCATGATCCATTCCAATATTGTGTCCACGACCCTCATACTAGTATCCATATTCCTCGCATTGACACCACCGATGAACCTCAGCCTTTGGATGATCAGCCACATTTACCGCCACTTGAGGGAGCTATTTGTTTAGTCAATGCAATTCCCCTCCATCACCCATTCCCATTACTATAGTTCCATATCAGTCACCCCCTTCCTCTGTGAACACTATCATCCCATCTCCGCCAGTACTAGCCATACACCCACCCTTCACATGTACCCTCTTTATCCATGACTCATTTTGGGACCATGTTCCATTTGATCCCACATGTGATGAAACCATCTGTTCTCCTGCTAGTATAGCTTGCCTTGGATTTACCTTTGATGACCTTTATCCATCTACTCATGCCTCTCATCTCTATTACGGTTTTGTCACCATTATTGCCACTTATGGTTTGTATGTCTTTGATCTCCTTGTTTATCTACTACGTACCCCATGTTCTTCACCACTCACATTAGGGGACTCCTGGCTTACTTACATTGGAGGTACATTAGACCCTAGTCACACTGACATCTCATTCCCCATGCCCTTTGGCTGTATTTTCATTTGCAATAGTTTCTTTCTTGGCCATTCACCTAACCTCACCCGATGGTATGCACACGTTGTCCACATCCTCCATTTACTGATGAAGAATACGCTATGGTCATGTACCATTTGTCTCTCGCTAGCTCATTACGTGATCAACCTCATACTATATCCTACTTAGTTATTAATTTTGATCCATTTGACTTTGACCCAAATGATGATGATCTCCTTGACGAGCTCACATAACATCTTCTCACATTATTATCATGGGGAATATCACCCGACATAATCTCCTCCCTCATCCCGCACTTTCACATAAATACCTCTCACACCCATAAATGTTTCCTTTCCTCACATATCAACATTTTCATCATCTATTATCACACCCTTGTTACCCAATGATGCACCCTAGTGCTTTGGTTCACATTAGACTATTGAGGGATTACTATTACACTGAACCCCACACACTACACTACCAGACCCATACATATACATCCTACATCATCCTATACATACCTCATCTACTATTCATTTCTACATCATCTATCTCATATGCGCTACACTAGTCATCATCGTATATGAGCCTAGTTTTGAATTCCATCCTCTCATTCTACATTTACGCTAGGTCATGTTGTATATGAGTCTAGCTTTATCTTTTACCATCACATATTATACCTACACCTATCATCGTATCTCCCACACTACATATACATCCTACACACCCACATTGCATTCATACATCTTACCTATTCTACATGCTACACTATATTTCCTTATACTTGGGTCTAGTTTTATCTATTATCATTACACATTCTACTTCTACCTACACATTTATTACATTACATTCCATACCCCACTACACATTCTACATTACATCACCTACACTATGCATTCACCTACCTTGGTCATATACACTGTTGTATTCTATGTGCTACACTCACCACCCTATGACGCACTCTAGTTCCTCACTCCATACTCGACTATCGAAGGTTTAGAAATCAAATGGACCTTACCTACATGCGACATATCCTCATAGCACATTCATCAAACTAGTGACCAATGCTCTAGGCTATACTATCACCCATACTCATCATCACACGCCATAGTGGTATACACCCTAGGTTAAATCACCACTCCCTTCACCATTCTGCATTATCCTCTTACATCCAATCATCAACTATTCTATCATCCTCTTCTATGTCATATTATTACATCACCCTTTATCCTACTCATCATTTAGTGGTCTACGCTTAGTGCTAAACTCACCACCTTCCGTTATCCACCACCTACTTATCTATGCTTCATACACCCTTATCACTCATCTCGTAGTGATATATGCTTAGGGATAAATCATCACTCCTCTATTTAACCAATTCGTGGTATATGCTTAGGCTATAGGGTCCATGCACATTTTTCCATATGGTGCATTCCCATCCATTCATCTTATAGTGATATACGCTTAGGGATAAATCATCACTCTTCCGATCAACAAAGTCGTGATACACACTTTGGCTATAGGGTTCATGCACATCTTTTCCACCTATCACATTTATTCATCACTACACATACACATTCATCACAACATGCTAGACATAACCAACACTACTTGACCATTTCCCAATGATGCACTCTCGTTTGCGGTTCATTCTTGATTGTTGAGGGGAAAACAAAATGAACCTCACTGCATACACTTCTATACACTTGGGGGCACGTTTCTCCTATCATTCCATATTGCATTCCATTCCATCCATCCATCCACAACATACTACATTGTCTTGGTAGCATTTAATATTGCTTACTAGTGTTTTCCATGCTCATTTTATTACACATGTTAGCTTGCTTTCTTATATGTCATTATCATACACACATGCGCGTTCATGCCTTTGTCTAGTGTGATCACAGATACAAGACATTTACACACGACATGGATGCTCACCTTCTACCCTTACTATACTGGTCACTGGGGGCATCCACATTCATCTCATACAGGTGTTATTGTTTCATTTTGTACTTAGAATATTTTACTACTTGTTCCTACATGCTTTGACATATTGGTTTTCATTCTAACATGCTAACGGGTGTTCCATGTGCAACACTTGTTTTTACAGACAACATGTTTCCATGACTACATGTTTATTTTTACTTGTCTACGTTGTTTTCCATTATTTATGGGCTTTTCTCTTTGCTTGTGTGCACACTTTTCTATTGTTTGTGGCCATGATGGCCTTACGTGTCTTGTGACATCATGAGTGATGTCCCATGTTTGAAACCCACTTTGTGTGGTCTCCTTATTTTATTGCATGTTTACACTACTTTGCTTAGTAGTTTTTACATTGTTTGTGTCTTTTACACTTATTAACATACATGTGTTTGGACTAACACTTGTATTGGCTAACCATCCCCTTTTGTGTGTGTATTGGTATCTACCAAGCGCTTTCCCTCCCTTGCTTACAAGGTTGAGTTGGTCACAAGGTCAGAGTGTGGGAGGTCCTCTTTTGGGGCCACATGCTCCTTCCGGGGTCATCGCATGCACCCCCAAATGAGTGAGTTTAGAATATTATTGATGGTTTCTACTAACACAAAGTATCTAAACTAGTTCACACCTAATGAGTGAGTTTAGACTAGCATATGGAATCCATACACAGTGGCCTTAACGGGACATGGTGTCCTTCGGTAATTCTGTGGAGCGGTCATAGTCTTATGGGATACATAGGGTGGCCTCTCTAAACTTCTTCGTCCAGTGGCATAAGATCACCTAAAAAACCAACACAGTACAGAGATATCATTAACAAATTCTAGCATAAGTGGTTAGAGTTGGATGACACTGAGTATTTCCTCCCTTCACCTCTTTAGCTTGAGGGTGGTGTAAGATCGTCCAGAAAAAACCGCGACATTACAAGATATCCTTCTACACCCTTTTTCTCGACATGGATCAGGTGCACATGTTCCATTTTTCCATTTACACTTTCTATTCTAGTGTACTTTACATTTGCATACTTTACACAACATTTTTACATACATACATATTTGACTACTTGATCATTTTCTCCTTGTAGGTCCGCCGTATGAGAAACAAAAAGTCAAATTGGGGGCAATAAAAACAACAACAACAATGACGACAACACATTGTGACGGTACTTTCCATACTAACCATGTCATTACATCACACAAATGCAACAAATACACAAGAGTTCCACCCTAGGTTCATTCTCACCACTTTTATTCATATTTTGCATCTTTAGAATCCACACTCCACATTTTTTCTTTTTTTTCATTCCACACTTCTATTCCATCGACACGTTTTCTTCTAAACTCTGCACGGATATCAAGTACAATTTTCTATCTACTTTATGTTACCGAGCTGTTTGCTCACCAACATAAAGTGGGGGCAAATGTAGACACAAATATTGCACATTAGAAAATATTTAGCTTGGTCTTATACTACTATTTAGAAGGTTCTCAAGTGTATAAAGTACTAATTAATCCCAGGTTTTTGGCCACCTTTTTCTTAATTTTTGTTTCATCTTTCCCACGTATTTCTCGATACTTATCACCCCATTTTCTAACTTCCCGAGTTTCTATCCCTAAATCAGGGTGCCCCAGGCTATACTAGGGCACCCCGAGGTGCCTGGTCCCACCCAAGGTACCTCGGTCTGTGCACAACCTCTTTCGCTCCTTTTTGGGTCACTTCTAGCCATTGGTCATCCTTATCTTCTTCTCAATCAACCTTGTCAGGATTAATTATGAAATTAAACTTGAGAGCCCCATAAATATAAAGCTTATAAGACCATAATGAGGGTCATAGGTCATTTTCATTATATCGCTACTATCACTCCATCTAGGGCTACATCTATTGCATCACTTGCATCCACATAACACCATACATTCAAGCTAGGAAGTCTGCATCACACACATTCTTAGAGGAGGGATTTTATTCATTCTATTCTACTATCTACATCTTCTATAGCTACCATAGCTTGTTATTTCACAAATTGCAACTAGCACGAGAGCACCTAGGGCATGACATACACACACTCACTAGAACTATATCAGGGTTCATAATGTAGTGCAACACTCAACGATAAGTCCATTGGTTTGATGGCTAAGGTTGGTACGAATCCTTCTTATTCTTCTTGTGCAAGGCTTCATCCAATTCATCTAGCAAATCCAGTGCAACATGCAGAGAGTATTCAGAGACACTTCGCAATCATACCAAATTAGGGTTTTGAGCATTTATACTATTTCGAGCACCTAGACTGCAGACCAGGGTGCCCCATTACACTCCCAGGTGCCTATGTCATCTTATACAACCCAAATCCGCCCTTCACAGCCCCTGAGTGTTTGTCTACACTACCGAGTTCTAGTTCTAGATCCACGACAACCTGTGACAGTCTCTTGTTATCAGCTAAGTCTTTTCCTTACTTCCTCTTGCATTATAGGGTTTTATTTCCATTAGATCAAATCATGTAATTACTTTACATCACTTCAAAGCATATTAATTTTCTCGTCATTTATTACTGTTTAGCCTCTTTATTACAACATTTTAGTCCTCCTATTTAGATTAACACTAGAACCCTAAATACCCCCTTAGGTTCTTATTTTTGTTAATTAGAAACAATGAGATGTAGTCTCACAAATCATGCTTAACCTAAATCATATGTCTGATTTATGGATTCCAAATCCTTTTGTACCAAAAGGTAAGTTGAGCATGATGAAGGTGTTATAAATCCTTCAAAAGTACATGTGCTAGCCTAAACCTTTAGGGTTTATGGATTTGTAAATCCTATTGTACAAATAGGTAATGTTGGCATATGGATCCCCACTTAATATTAAGGGGGAGTGTTAGAACTATAATATTAAGTGCATCATAATATTTAGTTTATAGTTAAATAATATATAATAGTTTATATTCTTATTATTTAAATATAAACTTTGTATTAGGTTTGTTAGTTATTAATTAACTAACTATTTATTAAATCAGGTGTGCCCCGTCACTTAATATGGACATAACCCTTTGGGTTATTTAAATATGACTATAGGTCATATTCGAGGTAAATACACGGAGTAGGAGGGAGGAGTTCTTTGGACTATGATGCATATGTTTCTCTATATTGGATTATTCTTCCCGTGTTTTTACCCATTTACTTGTTTTCCACATTAAAATATGTGTCACTTTGTTCCTTTTATTTACTTTGTTTATTTATTTCATTCTTATAAATAATTTTATAATGTTTAAGTTAATATTAATTATTATTTCAATTTTATATCTTGACCTTCGACATAACAACCTAAAAAGGTTGAAATATCTAAATAAGAATCTCAGGATAGAACTAAAATTGTCAATCCACCTCTATAACACAAGACCAAGAAATGAAAGATTAGTCTTGTAGTTGTAAGTAAATACAGGGTAAGTGCAACAAGTTGGTGGACAAAAATGGGTCATAAGTGGATGTCATATTGTAAAAAATAGCAAAATATCAACTTGTAGGGATTATTAGCAATACGCGCACTCAAAATTAAAAAAATTTATAATGAATCGTAGCATCTGGAATATAGTTTCTAAACTACTAATTTTTTTAAAAACGGACAAGTTTAGCTATATTAAACACTTAAAATTATATGACTTGGTTTTCATTCTTGAAAAAACCTATAAGATTGTAGTCCATTTGCCCGCGATTTGGATGGCCAAATCTTGTTATTTTTTTCATTTTGTGAAAAGTTAGATGTAGTTGTCTATCTTGGGATGGATTTTATTTTGTATTTTTTTAGCAATATTTTTTTAATGATTTTTTCCGTGAAAGTGGTCTGAAAAGATTTAGAAAATGGAGCGTTTTCCATTTGCCCGCCATAACCATAACTATATATAAAAATATATCGAAATCATATATATAACGTGTATAGAATTTCTCCATGCTTGGGATGGTATAAGTTTTATCACATTTTGATAAGCGAAACAAAAGTTGCAGTCTTAAATGTAGACATGAACATTCGCGGGAAAAAATGTCTTAAAGACCTATTGTTAGTAAAAATTATAAAATGATATTTATCTTATTCTATTCACTTTAAAATCAATATTTATACAAAGCCTAACAGTCTCTCCAATGCGATGACACCATTTTTGTGAAATGTTTTCAGTTTTTCAGCATGGTTCAAGTCTGTGGAAGAGTAAATTTGAAGTTTTTTTGACCTTTTACACATCATAATGACCTTCCATAGCTTTGGTTGGGGAAAAACAAAGATTTCTCGAGCCTTAGGGTTGGATTTGATGATACAGATAGAACCACGATTGCGTTTTACAAACTGCGATCGCGCTTTATAAACTGCAATCGAGGTTTATAAAGCATGGTCATTGTTTGTAAATCATATTTACACACATCCCAATGTTCTAATTACCATGTGATTTTTACTATTTGACTTTACCGTACGAATTACTGTGAAATTTTGTCATTTTCTGCACGTTTTTCTTATCACCGAAAGCAAAACATCATGGGAGACAAGAAACGAAGTCAAAAAAGGAAGTCATTAAGTAAAAAAACACCAAACGAATTAGAGGAAAAAATATTTCAAAATGCTGAGCAAATGCAAAATCTTCGTGAATCAAGAAGAGGTTCATCTTCAACCCCTACTATTGTAAGCAATGAAGAACCAGGTAATGTTTCTATTGTCAATGTTGAATTTGAATTAAATACTCATGATGAAGATGTTTTTACTGTCAATGTTGAAGAAGAATTAAATACTCATGATGTAGAAAATGTTGAAATTGAAGGAGACAATGAAAATGTGAATAAGAAAAATCAGGTTGAAACTATAGACAAGTAAAATTTGACAAAAACACCTCCTAGGATTTTTCGTAAGAAACCTAATTATTTTATTGAAATTGATGAAAACATTTTGAAACCAATGTCTGACAAACTTTCTAAACAGAAAATCAGAAGAAAAGCCATTTGAAATTTAGGATAATCATTTTGAAATTTTAAATGATTCCCAAAGATGTCAGTTGTTGGTTAGTTTGATGAAATTAATTAAAATGAGACCTACATTAAACACCTTAGGATTAACAACATCTAATATACGTGGTCAAACCTCTACAATTGTTGAAAACCTTCATGATGCATATCACACTATTGGTGTCAAGAGACACACTAGGGATAGTAATATTGTGTGTCGTGTACTTGCTACTAGTGTTGTAAGTGAATCAATAAAATAATAATATTTGATTACGTAAACAAGTCGAATGTTGCAAGTTAATCTAAAAACTCTAATGAAATCAATTAAAAGACATAATATCCTTCAATCACTCAATAACATTGATTTTTAGGCATTTTCTGCTAGAGCACCACATAAGGAAAAATATAATTCTGATGCTATAAGAGATTTTGTTATTCAATTTTGGCATGATAACACTAGAGTTTCACCTAATACAAGAGATGTTATAAAATGGAGAGTTGGTTTTACTAATCACGAACCACATCCAAAGCATTTCTTAGATATGACTCAAACTCAATTTTTTCGTAAGTTTAAACAAGAGCATCTAGAAATTAAAATTAGTCAACATTTTTTGAAATGTTGAAACCATTCTATGTGAAAATCAACCACGCTCGCACCACTTGTTGTAGGCAACATGTTGAATTTGCGATGCATTATGCTAAATTTTTATGTATTCATTCTATTTTTCATTTGAAACTATGTTATCAGAATGTGGTGTTCAAGTTCCACCAATATCTTCCAGGGATTTCATTCCTACGATATTTTGTGAAAAAGAAGTTGGACAATTTTTTTATAGTCAGGATTGTTTATATGGAAGTTGTGGCACATGTGGCGGATTACCTAAATTGAAAATTTACATCCATGAGAAAATTGAAGGTGTAATAGGACATAATTTAGTTGAGTTTGATAAATATAAATCAGTTGCATACCAGTTGAAAGATGGAAAAGAGTCTAAATGGTGTGAGCTAGTTATAGAACATATGCCTGTTTTTCAATTTATGAGAAAATTTAAGGATGAAATTGTTTATGAGTATGCTAGGCATACACACAGAGCTCGATGGTTGGATGAACAATTCAAGATATGCAAAGACACATTTCCTATTGGTACTATTATTTTAGTGGTCGATTTTACAGAGAATTACACATTGCAACAACAAATGGAGGTTCAATCACAATATTACAACTCAATACAAGTTGTCATTTTTGTGCATATAGCATTTATACATTCTCCTGATAGTATAAAGAATGATCAAAAAATTTTAAGAGAGTACCACTTTTATATCAGTGATGATCGTACTCATTCTACTAAATTTATGCAAGGGTGTTTCTAGTTATTTTATGGAAACTTGTCTAATAGGGACATCCACTTCAAACAACATTATATATGGTCAGATAATTACACGTCTCAGTTTAAGAATGCATGAATATTTTATTGGATGAGCAGGATGCACGTCAAGATGGGTGTGCAACATATTTAGATTTTCACTGAGGCTGGACATGGAAAAGGAGAGCATGATGGTGCAGGGGCATGTGTGAAAATATCTCTTGCAAGAGAAGAGTTGAAGTACAAAGATGGTGTTAAATTGAAAGATGCAAAGAGCATAGTGGAATGGTGTATTGACAACATGGCCCGAGGTTCTCAAGAAAATTCCACAGTTCGAGATATTTTTGGTTGATAGAGGAACAACAAATTGCTAACTACAAGGATTATATGACACTCACTAGGTCTAGTGATATGCACTCATTTTGTAGCTCAGACGCTACTTCGTGGGCCACATGGACAAGAAAGTTGACATATTTTTATGCATCTTGTATCAAATTTTTCACTGTTGAGTGTGATTCACAAGAATGGGTGGATGGATGGATTTGTAGGCCTCTAACTCCGCTTCCTAGTTATCAACCTCCACAAGCATTACGACTTGTTTCTGTAGATGAAGTTGCAACATCCAAGGACTTTGACAAATTTTAATTTTGGTGCGACAAGGTATTTATGGTTATTTACAATTTTTGTATTGAGTTATGTTCATTGAAATTTTAATATGTACAATTTAGATTTGAGTTGAAACCTTTTTTTTGCAGGACATGTGTTTGCAGTTATTATGATAAAAGACAATGAAGAAGGAACAAACTATTTCTTATGTCGTTGCATCGAGGAAAGAAATAAGTTGAATTCTCCTGTTATAGATGGTGAAGATATTGAGTACCCTACAAGGTCAGTGGTAGTTACTAGAACTTGGCTTCAACGGTATCCATTAAAAAACTCCTCTGTTTGGGTGTTTGAATAATTTGAGACACACAGGAAAATACTCTTATATTCGCATCTACTTCTAGCAACAAATATTCAACTGTATCGATATCAAGGAAGGCCTAATAACAAGATTCTTTGGAAGGTTCGAGAGTCAGATCATGAAGAAATCATGTCCGCTATTCAGAGTAGATCCGATCCTGATGGTTCATTGGAATGAATTTACAATTCTCATGTTTGGTATATATAATTTCTTTGATATAATTTCTTTGGTATATATAAATTTGTTAGATAAATTTAAGTTCATATATTTTATTAAATTTGTGTATTTTGTATATATCTAGTATGGTTTTGATTTGAAACTTAAATTTCTTTAACTAACACTTTTATGTGTAGGTTAGTGGTGCTAGAAAATATTCCACCTTCACATGGTTAGCACTGTTAGTAGAGAATTATAAATTCTCAAAGCTAAGAGAAGCTTTCATTGTTTTACAAGAAAAGAGGAGCAATTAACAACAATTTATGTATCTGTGGAGGGGGTTCTTGGCTCCGAAGGAGGTAGTCCAGAAGGACCTGGAGCTTAGAGAACTGAAATGACACCTCCCTAAGTGTTTACAAGACCATCCCTATGCATGTGCATAGTCGGTTTTGTGCCACGACCCACCGTTTACACAATATACCATTTGACAGCCTTACACTGGCTCAAATTGCACTATCCCACGTGTTTACAAACAATAGGACAACAACAACACCGATTGGAGAAGGAAAAAACCAAGACAAGATATTGTAGAGGGTCCCTATCTTTGAGGTGTAGGATCAAACAAGACGTCTCTAGGTGCCACGGAGTGCGCGTAGCCTCCCATCAAAGTTGAACAATTTTTTGGTCTCAGGGCTCTTAAGGGACTATGACTGAACGAGGTAGCCCAGAAGCAATGATATTGTTGCACACCAAAACAAGGCCTCCTCTAGTGTTCACCTGGCCACTCGGATGTGTCGGTGTAGTCGGTTGCTGCCACAACCCATCATTTGCAAAATATACTATTTGTGACCTTTACACTAGCTCAAACTGCACTATTTTACACGTTTGCAAACAACAGGGCAGTGAGACCACCAATTGGAGAAGGAAAAAACCGAGACATGATATTGTAGAGGGTCCTTACGCCGAGGTATAGGATTAGACAAGACATCTCTAGGTACCACGGAGTGCGTGTAGTCACCCGTTGAAGTTGAACGATTTTTTGGTCTCAAGGCTCTTAAGGGACTACGCCGAACGAGGTAGCCCAGAAGCAACGATGTTTTCGTGCACCAAAACGACACATCCTCTAGCATTCACTTGGCCACCTAGACATGTCAACATAGTCGGTTTAGTGCCATGACCCACTGTTTACAAAATATACCGTTTGACATCCTTACACTAGCTCAAACTGCATTATTTACGCGTTTGTAAACAATAGGGCAGCGAGAGCACCGATTGGAGAAGGAAAAAACTGAGATAGACTATTGTAGAGGGTCCCTACGCCAAGGTGTAGGATTGAACGAGACGTCCTTAGGTGCCATGGAGTGCACATAGTCACCCGTCGAAGTTGAACGATTTTTTGGTCTCAGGGCTCTTAAGGGACTACGCCCGAATGAGGTAGCCCGGAAGCAACGATGTTGTCACGCACTAAAATGACACCTCCTCTAGCATTCATCTGGCCACCTAGACATTTCGGGCAGTCGGTTTGGTGCCATGACCCACCGTTTACAAAATATACCATTTGATAGCCTTACACTGGCTCAAACTGCACTATTTCGTGCGTTTGCAAAAATAGGGCAGCGAGAGCACCGATTGAGAAGGAAAAAACCAAGCTAGACTATTGTAGAGGATCCCTACACCAAGGTGTAGGATCAAACGAGGTGTCCTTAGGTGCCACGGAGTGCGCATAATCACACGTCGAAGTTGAACGATTTTTTGGTTTCATGGCTCTTAAGGGACTACGCCTAAATGAGGTATCCCAAAAGTAACGACGTTGTCGCGCACCAAACAACGCCTCATCTAAAATTCACTGGCCACCCGAACGTGTCGTTGTAGTCATTTTGGTGCCACGACCCACCGTTTGACATCCTTACACTATCTCAAACTACACTATTCCACGTGTTTGCAAACAATAGGGCAACGAGAGCACCGATTGGAGAAGGAAAAACCGAGACAAAATATTGTAGAGGGTCCCTAGGTCGAGGTGTAGGATCAAATGAGACATCCTTAGGTTCCACGGAGTGCGCATAGTCACCCGTCGAAGTTGAACGATTTTTTGGTCAAAGGGCTCTTAAGGGACTACGCCCGAACGAGGTAGCCGGAAGCAACGACGTTGTTGCACACCAAAACGACACCTCCTCTAGTGTTCACTTGCCCACTCGAATGTTTTGCCAGGCGTAGTCGATTCGGTACCACAACCCACCGTTTGTAAAATATACCGTTTGACATCCTTACACTATCTCAAACTACACTATTTAACGTGTTTGCAAACAATAGGGCAGCAAGAGCACCGATTAGAGAAGGAAAAAATCAAGATAGGATATTATAGAGGGTCCCTACGCCGAGTGTAGGATTGAATGAGATGTCCTTAGGTGCCACAGAGTGCACGTAGTCGATCGTCGAAGTTGAATGATTTTTTGGTCTTGGGGCTCTAAAGGGACTACGCCCGAACGAGGTAGCTCGAAAGTAACGACATTGTCACGCACTGAAAGGATGCCTCCTCTAGTGTTCACCTGGCCATTAGGATGTTTCGCGCTATCAGTTCGGTGCCACGACCCACCATTTGCAAAACATACCGTTTGACATCCTTACACTGTCTCAAACTACACTATTGGCATGTTTGCAAACAATAGGGTAACGAGAGCACCAATTGGAGAAGGAAAAAACCGAGACAGGATATTGTAGAGGGTCCCTACATCGAGGTGTAGGATTAAACGAGATGTCCTTAGGTGCCATGGAGTGCACGTAGTCACCCGTCGAAGTTGAATGATTTTTGGTCTTAGGGTTCTTAAGGGACTACACCCGAACGAGGTAGCCCAGAAGTAACGACATTGTCGTGCACTGAAACGACACCTCCTCTAGCGTTCACCTGGCCACCCAGATGTGTTGGCACATTTGGTTTGGTGCCATGACCCACCGTTTGCAAAATATACCGTTTGACATCCTTACACTGTCTCAAACTACACTATTTGGTGCATTTGCAAACAATAGGGCAGTGAGAGCACCAATTGGAGAAGGAAAAAACCAAGATAGGCTATTACAAAGGGTCCCTACATCAATGTGTAGGATTAAATGAGACGTCCTTAGGTGCCATAGAGTCTGCGTAGTCACCCGTCGAAGTTGAACGATTTTTTGGTCTCAGGGCTCTTAAGGGACTATGCCCGAATGAAGTAGCTCGGAAGCAACGACGTTGTCGTGCACCAAAAAAATACCTCCTCTAGTGTTCACCTAGCCACCCGGACATTTTAGCGTAGTCGGTTTGGTGCCACAACCCACCGTTTGCAAAATATACCGTTTGACAACCTTACACTGTCTCAAACTACACTATTTGGCACGTTTGCAAACAATAGGCAACGAGAGCACCGATTGGAGAAGGAAAAAACCGAGACATGCTATTGCAAAGGGTCCCTACGCTAAGGTGTAGGATTGAATGAGACATCCTTAGGTGCCATGGAGTCATAATTGTTGAAAAAGTTGTAATTGTTGAAAAAGTCACTGATTCTTCTCAGAAATAGAAAAAGAAGAAAAATAACAAGAACAAGAAAAAGAAGAAAGTTGTAGATTCTTCTCCTTTGCAACAGGTTCCTCTTCAACAAACTCATTCCGTTTTCAACAACTTTTTCAACAATTACAACTTTTTCAAGAAATTGTTGAATCAGAAATTGAAAGAGAAGAAGAAGATGGTTATGCAATTATTGGTTATTGTGAATACTCACCCAACAAAGATCCTGAATAATCCATAGATGATATGAATAGTTACTCTTGTTTAGTGTTCACCCACTCATAAAAATAAATAAGCCTCTTCTTCTACTTCCCAAGCAAAACACTTTAATCCTCAAATGGTGAATCGATAGAAAAAAACAAAAAAAGAGGAACATCATTTCCTACTTCTATGGGGTCATCCAAGAAGAATCCTAATACTACTTTAGCCAAGACTCCATCTACCTCTTTGAGTAAGTCTCTTGCACCTCCTCTTGTCAAATCAATTTCTATTTCAATTATTCCTAAGAATGAAAATCCTACTCATGTCAAGGATTCCATAGTTCCTAATGTGCCTACCACTTCCTCATATTTTTACATCAGTGACCATTTTAAGAAAGATAAAATTCAAATATCTGAATATGAGTACATAAAAAAACATCCCAAGCATTTTGATAAACTCATCTAGTTTATTAAAGGAAGTAGTAAAAATACATGTTCCAAGAATCCTACCAACACTAAAGAATCACTTCCCACTCCTAGAACCACTCATTCCTAGAACCTTCTTTCCTTAAAATCCTCCTCTTCTAGGAAATAAGAACCTTTCTATCTTTCATTGTTGGTCAATGGGTATAAATTGAATAATTGCATTATTGACTCCAACGCCTTTGACAATGTCATGCTTATAAAATTTGCTAACTCTATTAGCATTACTCTCACCTTGCTATTGGCCATTGTTACTACATGAAAACAAAATAATTACCTCTTTTGGCCAGTGAAAGATTCTCAAGTAGAATTTGTAGAATTCACGACAAGAAAATCAAGATGGAAATACTTGTGGAAGACATGCTTCACTACATATGGTATATTGTTGAGCCAAACTTTCTATCACGATATTGGTGGGGATATAAATATGGATTGGTCATACACCACCATACTCATCAATGGTAAAATGAATAATATCCTTCTGATAAATAAAATTAAATACATAGTTCAAATACCAAATGACCCAAGGGAAGACATCTTATTTCAAGATTTAAGGTATGAAATATTTTTCATGACTTAAGAGGAAAATGATAAGTTGCCCATGTTGATGGAGGAATACACATGTTTCCCTTAATTTCTTAACAATTGTATTTAGGCAATGTTGCACCATAGTAACGTTATATACTCATATATGTTGCACCATAGTTTTTTAATTTTAAATTAAACATACATATAGAGCTAATATACATAGAAGGATATCATGTGCAATGAATTCGAATCAAACATAGAATTATTATCGTTATGAAAACTAACACATGGATATATAATGTATCTGGTGTCACCTGATTTCACCACGAAATCTGGGACTACCCTATCCAAAAAAAAAAATTCATACTTTTAAAATAACGGGTCGTTTTGTGTTTTTATTGCCTGAAAGTTCTTATATTGCGTCAAGATAATCCCAAAGAGCCATATTAGCCTTTTCGCAAAACCCGGATGCCCAAAGTTGTTATATTCGTTGTTGGGATTTGTCTGCGGGAAATTTGTATTTAATTATTTTGAGCCCGTATGAGGCTATTTGTGCCCGTTTTAACTCGTTATGATTGAATATGTCATTACTCTTATGTACCAGAAGGGTTTTAACTTGAAATAAGTTTTGGGTTTTATTTGTGACTTTTGGCAATTTTTCGTGTTTTTGTGTTGTCCCATTTCGTTTTCTGTGAAATTTCTCTAGAACAATTCCTTTGTTAGAGTAAGCCCGATTTTTGGCTTGGAGTAGCTGGAAAACATATACGCACGTTATGCCCGGAGGAAGTCACCATCGGAGGTCTGGTTCACTGGGAAATGGCGAAGTCGTGCACTAAAAAGCCCCTGCGGGGTTGGGCGCATTTTTGGAAAACAAAGGATTTAAGCTGCAATGGGAAAAATAGAAGCAGCAAGCAAGGTGGGATTTTATTGCCTGCCTTGCAGGGTACTTTTTCCCATGATATAAAATTCACTTAAGCTGCAATGGGAAAATTAGAGGCAACAGGCAGGCGGGAATTTATTGTCTGCCTTGCAGGGTAAAAATTCCCATGGTGAAATAAAAGAAAAGTGACTTAAGTGAAATCACGAGATTTTATTGCTGCCTTGCAGAGGGTAAATAATCCCATTGTCAAAGTCAAATCACTTAAGTGGATCATGGGATTTCGGGGCTGCCTTGCAGGGTAAAGAATCCCATTGTGAGAAATTCTTAAAAATAGAATTCTATTATGCAAAAAAGTGCGACCCACCTTGGGTGAATAATAATGCATTAAATAAATATTTGTTAATATTTATTCACCCAATTTCGCACCTAGGCTTATGGAAAAGTCAACAAAGGGAAGTGGACATAAGGAATTTAAAAATAGAATTCCAAAATTAAATAAATTTAATTTATTTAATGCAGCCCCTTTTGAGAAGGAATTAATACTTTTTAAAGTATTAAATGATTATATTAATTCCTATTTTCAGTGGCTATGGTCAAAGCACACTGTGAAGCTTAAGTGAAGTGAAGTTGATGATTAAATTGGATTAATTTAATTTATTGGATGGATGTCCTTAAACATGTTATATTTAAAAGAGAAGAGCTTGATTTTTAATTAATTAATTGCCTTTAATTGTTAGGGCAATTATTAATTATAGAATTGTGAGGGTTATATAAGCATGGGCAGCCATATGGGTGAATTATTTAATTCACAGGTAAAGAATTGCAGCCAAGACGAAAAGTGTGCCCCCATTTGAAGAAGGATTTTACTCAGGTAAGGTGGAAACAAGGCATTTGAAGAAAGATTTTGCTCAGGCAAGATGGCAACAAGGCTAAAAGCTTCCAAATTTGGTGCTTGCTTTGAAGGAGGTTGATCTTTATCTGTGTAATTGTTTGCATAAGTGTTACATGTGCTAAGGAATTATTACAGTGTGTTTTTCAAAAGAAAAGGAACTTATATCAATGTCCAATAGATTGAATATTTCCTCCGAATCAAGGATTATCTAGATCTACACCAAAGATTGAAGAAATTTGGCCAAATAAGAAGAAAAAAATTGTTCAGACATAAAGATAGACAAAGCTATGGCAAAGAAAGGAAAAAGAAAGCACAACGGAGTCATGCATCACTTCTAAATTTGTAGATATCGAGAGACACGGATCTAGGCTCGGAACCTCTTGCTGAATTGATAGACTTCACTCATGCGTGCAGGAAAGATTTCACTCATGCAGTGGAATTATTTGAGCTGCAGCTTTTCCATCCACAGCCCAATTGTCAGAGTTTGTTATGCAGGTGCAGATCCATATCCAGATGCAGATACAGACGTAGATGCAAATCCATATGCAGATCCAGATCTCATAGTTACAAAAGCTTCCGGCACAAAGGCTTCATCCTCTTGTTTCGAATGTAGCCCGTGAAGAAGTCAGTGTGTGGAAAATTCCTTCCAAGATCTTGTGCATGTGCTCCCATCTTCCAGTTGAAGCCTTCATTGAATTTTCATTCATCTAGAGTGCTTTCCAGAATTTTTAATTGCTCATATGCAATTAAAAATAAGGATGATGAGTTATCTATGGAAAACATTGCATTGATGCATGTATAGAAGAAGAACTGCAAAAGCTTCAAGGACAAAAGAGAAGACAAGGCGAAGCAAAATTCTAGTTGCTTCCAGATCTAGCTTGCTTGTTTCCAGATCCATCTTGCTTGTTGTTTCCAATTCCAGCTCCAACTACTCCTCGATCCAGTTTGGTGAGAATTAAAGGCAAAAGAATCAGCTGCGTGCGGACATGGAAAAGGATTCAGCTTTAGCTTTCTCTTCTTCTTCTTTCCTCCGACAAAGTAATTGAGAAATCAAATAAATTATACAACTTAAGTGATTGGTTTAAAAGCCATTACTTGAAGAAGTCAACTACTTGGAGATAGGTGGCACGTGCAAAATAGAAGGTTCTATTTTCAGTTACAAATCATACATGTCATGCAAAGAGGAATTCCAGGATGGAGATTGCTAGTTGTTTCTTTCCTCCGACTTCCACATGTGCCGGTTCAACTAAAGCTTCAACTTGTAATTGCCCCTCTACATTCTATAAGTAGAGGAAGAACCTTCGAGTTAAAAGATCAATCAGAATTTGTAAGCAACAATCTTGTATTCTAGACTTTGTGCTAAACCCCTGAGAGCAACTTGGAGCAAAGGAATACAAAGGAGTAGGTTTTAGGAGAACTTTGTGCCATGGTGGTGTCTTGTGTTTTTGCTTTTAATCTTAGATCTCTTAATAAACTTTGTGTCATTTTACATTTGGATCTAATGTTGCCTTTGTTTTATAATTCGTGTGTTCATATCTATTAAGTTTCTTCTATGTGCATGTAATTAGCTCTGCTATCTACTAATTGGGATGCACATCTTCCCCATTTCTTCTTTGTATTTCCTTTACTTCCTTCTTCTATAAAATACTTCCTTTCTTGAACAATTCGCTTACTTGCTTTGTGAAGTATTCAGATTATGGTTCATGAACTGAGTAATTAAAGTAAAACCCCATTTAGATATTAGCATACTTAAATTGAAAAATTTGACACGGGAGCCTCACCAGTTAAATGAGGGAGATTTATCTCATGACTGCCTAGGTTTTGTGCTATGCAGAAAATCTAGCGAATAGTTTTTGGCAACTCCACTGGGGAAACAACTATCTTTCCAGATCAAAGCTTATCTATTGAAGATCAGAGTGTTTTCCATACAAATCTCAACCTGGCTGAACATCCATTCACCCAATCCGTGAAGGCGCAAGGAAGGACTGATCATTTCTTCCAACTGCAGGAGCAATTCAATTTCAATCATCCTCCTCAAGTTAGAAGCCACAGATCTAGTCTCTCACCAGGAAGGAGAGTGCACATCCATCTAGATCCGGATCGTATTTAGCATAATCCGGTGGCTGGAATTATCCATCAAGTCTATCAAGTCTACACAAGGAGGAGGCATGCTCAAGTCAACATGGCACACCAGATTGTACCTGTTCCATGGGGAGCAACTTTTGGACCTCTGAACTTGGCTCCACCTATGCATGAACTGCCAAAGGGATCCAGAAAGAATTTTTCGAAATTCTTTGGAGATGGAAAGCAAAACCCGAATGATCATTTGCCAAACCTTCTTTATATCCTATGGTGTGCTTGCAGCAGAGAGCATGAAGATGTCTCGGTCAGACTCTTCATTAAGACTCTACATGACTTGGTGGGAGAATGGTTCTATCAGCTAGCTCCTGGCACCATAACCAACTGGGCAACTATGCGTGAGCAATTTTGAAAAGATTCAAGCCCGCAGAGGATGCTAGCACGTTGATCACCCAACTGACGCAGTTGAAGAAAGAGCCAAGCGAGAACATGCGGGACTTTATTGCAAGGTTCCAAAGGATTTTGTATAAAATCCCCACTTCTGCCACATTGAGCGATGAAAATCAAAAGACATTTTTATAAACGCTCTATTGCCTGAAGTTGGATATCAGCTAAGAAGGGCAAGACCTGTAAATCTGCTTGAAGCACAAAATGTTGCCATGGAGGTTGAGGACGACTTGATCATGGCTGGAAAACTCAAACAACCATCTCACAAAGGTGATGGTGCTTCTTCTAGTACTTCAGATCCTTTGTTGCAGAAATTGGCTAATGACATGCTGCAGATCAAGAAGCAGATCTCTCAAGCAGGGAATGCAACCCCCTCAAGAATAGCTCCTACCCGGACCTTTAATGGTCAAAATCAAAATCAAAATCAAAACAGACTTTGCTGCACCACAACAGTTGGCAATAGAAGCTGCTCCAAGGAATAACTTGGAAACTAATGAAGAGGATCTCGGCATTGATGAATCATTCGATGATGAAGACTTTATAGATCCCGCTGGCGACTCCAATATTGGTTACCTGGACTATGAATCTGACGATGGCTATTATGAATCTTTTGAAGATTCTGATGGTCACACTTTTGCGGTGTTTACAAGGTCTCAGACGTGCCAAAATGCCGAAGCATCCATAAGCGGACGAAAAGAGAGAGAAGATCCTGGCTGGATGTTACTATATTGAAAAGAGGTAGCACTCTTCCTTCTTCTTTAGTGCCTAAGGATAAAGATTCAAATTCTTTCAATTCACAGCAAAGAGCCAACGCACATCCCGTGAAGCAAGTCAAGATTTCGACATAATTGATCACATCAAGAGGAACAAGGTCCAAATGTCAGAAGCTGAGTATTTGAGAGCATTTCCTGATCAAAGTTGAATAGATTGGTCAAATATGTGCAAAGTAATGGTCCTAGCCCAACAAATAATACTTCACGGGGTATCTTATCAAATCCAAAGAATACTCCTCCTACAAATAATGCGGCTGCAAGTTCTTCTCCTTCTACCTCTTCTCCTGCTACATCAAAAAGGATTGAGCCATTCTATGTATCTTTGCTCATCAACGGACATAAATTGAGCAATTGCATTTTGGATTCTGGAGCTTCTGATAATGTCATGCCTGCCAAAGTTGCTGATGCCTTGGGTCTCACATTGACGAAAACCATCAGGAGATGTTATTCAATGGAAAGGCAAGTCCCTCTTGTGGGGAAAATCAAAGATGTGTAGGCAAGTACTTGCTTCTTTTCTAGATAAAAGACTGAAAATGACTATCCTTGTAGCAGACATTTTAGTCTCTTATGGCATGTTTTTGAGTAGAAATTTGTGCAAGGAGGTGGGTGGAGAAGTCAAGATGGATTGGTCTTGTGCACACATACCAATCAAAGGAGTAAATCAGAAGCTGGAACCTGAGAAGAAATCTAAGTACACAGTATCAAAGTCTGAGGATCCTAGATCTCAGATCTTGTTTCAGGAATCGGATCACGGAGTCTATTATCTAGAAATGGATAAAGAAGATGTTCAACCGGTGATTCAAGAACCGCATCAACTTAACAACAAGATTTGGACTCTGGAATTTGATGGCAGTTGCTGTTCATTTGGATCAGGCGCAGGCGTTGTTCTTATCTCTCCTGAAGGGAAGGTGCATGCACACTCCTTCAAATTGATGTTCGAAAATACTAACAATACAGCTGAGTATGAAGCATTGTTGTTAGGCATGGAGCAGGAAAGAACAATGGGAATCAAATTATTACACGCAAAGGGAGATGCTGAGTTGATTGTGAAGCAGATAAGAGGCCTCTACCAAGTCAAAAAAGAAAAACTGCGGCACTATAGAGATCGGGTCTACTCTGCTATCCTGGATTTTTCAGCTTTCTCAGTATCTTACATTCCAAGAAAAAAATTTAAGAGCTGATTCGCTGCGTGCAGTTCTGACCTTGTTGAATGAACTGGATCAGCCTCCTGCATTCTTTAGACAGGGAGACTACAAGGTGGAGATGGTCTTTCACCCAAAGGTTCCTGACAATGTCCAACAATGGCAGGTTTTCAACGATGACACGCAGATTGCTGTGTTTCTCCAACAGAAGGACAACTTTGAAGAAATCTACTATGAGGGAAGCAATTCACCTCCTAGGTAGACTACTATCGGAGAAATGGATGTGGACGTCTCAGGAAGTCAGGAGATTATCCAGCTAAAGGGAAATAAAATTCCCAAAGGCTTGGTATCTCTTGAGGAAATGTTTGATAAGCATGATCAGATGCTTAAGAAAAATGAAGAAAGTGGGGAAGGTTATTCCTCCGACACACAATTACTAAATTTGGGAGCTGGCAATGATCCCAAATTAGTAAATCTGGGTAAGTGTTGCTCAGAGGCCGAAAGAGAAGCTTTTACTGAGCTTCTTAAGAAATACATGGATGTTTTTGCCTGGTCTTACCAGGATCTAAAAACATATCAGCCTGCGGAAGTTCAACACTACATCCCACTTAAACCAGCGAAACCTTTCAAAACGAAGTTACATGCGGCACAACCCTACCATTTCGGGAACCATCTTTGCAGAGATTTAGAAGTTGTTAGACGCAAAGATTATCTATCCCATACATCATTCCGAATGGTTGGCCAACATAGTCCCTGTAAGAAAGAAGAGCGGCGAGATTAGGTTGTGCATGGATTTCGCAACCTTAATCAAGCTTCATTAAAAGATAACTACCCCATCCCCATCATGGATCACACTCTGCAGGTGGTCACTGGATCTGAGATGCTTTCCATGCTTGATGGCTTCTCAGGCTACAATCAAGTCAAGGTGGCCGAGGAAGATCAATACAAAACGACGTTCATCACACCTGGGGACCTTCACATACCGTAAAATGCTGTTCGGCCCGATTAATCTGGGTGCTACATTTCAAAGAGCTATGGATCTATCCTTTGCTCATCTCAAAGATATAAGCATAGTGGTGTATCGGATGATCTCGACAGTCTTTTCCAAAGATAGAAGCGCACACATTTCAAACTTGGAAGAGGTTTTCATACAGTGCTGCAAGCATGGTATTTCTTTGAATCCCAAGAAATCTATCTTTGTCCGTAACCGAAGGAAAGCTGCTAGGGCACATTGTTTCCAAAGAAGGAACAAAGATAGATCTAGAGCGTGTCAAATCCATTCAAACATTGCCTTTGCCCACATCCAAAAAAGGAGTTCACTCTTTCTTTGGAAAAGTTAATTTTCTCAGGAGATTCATTCCTGACTTTGCTGAGCTAACCCGTCATATTTCGAATATGATGAAGAAGACACAAGATTTTAAGTGGAGCAGCGAAGGGAAGGAAGCTTTCAAGAAAATTAAAGAGGCTCTGTTGAAAGCTCCAGTCTTGGTTTCATCTGACTTTAGTAAAGAATTTATTCTTTACTGTTATTCCTCTAAACACATCATGTCAACAATACTGATGCAGAAAAATCAAGAGGATGCAGAAGCTCCTATTGCTTTCCTGAGTACACCTCTTAAAGCCTATGAGTTGAAATACACTCCCATGGAAAAGCACGCATATGCAGTGGTAAAGGCGTGTTAAGCATTCATGTATTATATTCTTTCCTCGCACACTATGGTTTTGGTTCTAGATACTGTAGTTAAATCTATCCTTACTCAGCAAGAGTTAGGATTATTGAGAGGCACATGGGTGACAAAGGTTCAAGAATATGACCTGGATATTAAACCAACAAAGCTAGTTCACGGAAGAGGTCTGTGTGAATTAATGACGGAGATGAAAACATCGATTGCAAGCGAATCAAGATGAGATAGATGAAGATTTGCTGCAGTACTTTTTATAGATCTGGTAGAGAGAGTGGTACAGTAACATTGCTTACTTTCTAACGTATGGAGAATGCCCAGATCAACTTTCCAGAAAAGAGAAATGAACCATCAAACTGAAATCCAAAGATTTTGTTCTTTGGGATAATGGTTTGTACAAGAGGGGAATTGATGGCGTATTTCTCAGATGCATCGATAAAGCTCAACAGGATCAGCTACTACAACAGTTCCATGACATGGCTTGCGGTGGTCATTTCTCAGCCCGAGTCACTACACACAAGATCCTCAGAGCAAGGTATTACTGGCCCACCCTTTTTCAAGATACTGCAGATTGGGTAGCTAAGTGTCAAGCATGCCAACATTTTGTTGGGCGTGTGAAATTGCCTGCATTACCTCTAAAACCCATTGTGATTGAAGAACCTTTCCAATAGTGGGGAATGAATTTTATTGGTATGCTTAACCTTGACTTCAGTGCTGGTCACCATTACATTCTAACAAAGAACTCGATTATTTGGTAAGTGGGTAGAAGCTATTCTTGTGAAGAATGCCACTCCAGTCAAGGTGTGCGGTTTTATAAAAGAAAATATTATTGTCAGGTTTGGCATGCCCAGCAAAATTGTAGCAGACAACGCTCGAATCTTTCTTCTGAGGAGTTGGTAGAATTCTGCTACACTTATGGGATCCAGCTGGTTCATTCCTCAAACTACTATCCACAAGGGAATGGTCAAGCTGAATCTAGTAATAAAAACTTGGTAACTATCGTGCGCAAGCTTGTAACGGAAAATCAAAGGACTTGGCATAAAAAGTTGTTTGATGCATTATGGGCCGATAGGATCACACCAAAAAGGGCGATAGGCATGTCCCCATTTCAGCTGTTGTACGGTAGAGACACGGAGCTGCCTCTTACCTTGGAACTGCCTGCCCTGCAACTTTCTAAGGCCCTGGAGGATTCCACTTTCACGGATGCTATTGATAAAAGAATTATGTACCTGACTGAATTGAGGGAAGTACAAACTCAAGTTGCAGATAGGTTGACAGAGCATCAAAGGAAGGTGAAAATCATCTTCGACAAAAAGGCCAGGGAAAGAAAGTTTGAAGTCAATGACTGGGTCCTTCTATGGGACAAAAGAAGAGAAACAAAAGGCATGCATGGAAAGTTCGATTCACTATGGAAAAGGCCTTTTGTGATTAAGAGGATCGCCATAGTAGATAGCTTCATTCTTGCTCATCAGGATGGAGTTGAATTGTCGTTTCCTTTCAATGGGCAACACTTGAAGCTGTTCCGGACATGAGAAGTAGGGTGAAACCTATATGTACATAAATAAATCTTTGTTTGTTTTTCCTTATTTTGTTTTGTTTTGGTGTTGTGTTGTATTTTGTTTGCTTACCTGACCCCATGCCCAAAGGACAAGATATGAAACCAGAGATGTTGGGATCTCATCTTTTCCCTTTGTCATTCTAATGAGAAAAATATGTCCACAAACGGAGCCGAAAAGTGTGTCACCAGATTTCATCCCGAAATCTGTGACTACTCTATCCGAAATTTTTCGTACTTTTAAAATAATGGATCGTTTTGTGTATTTATTGCCTAAAAGTTCTTGTATTGCATCAAGATAATCCCAAAGAGACATATTAGCCTTTTTCGCCAAATACCTAGATGCCTAAAGTTGTTATATTCTATCTACGGGAAATTTGTATTTAATTATTTTGAGCCCCGTATGAGGCTATTTGCACCTGTTTTAACTCTGTTATGATCGAATATGTCATTACTCTTATGTACCAAAAAGGGTTTTAACTTAAAATAAGTTTTGGGTTTTATTTGTGACTTTTGACATTTTTCGTGTTTTTGTGTTGTCCGTTTTGTTTTCTCGTGAAATTTGTCTAGAACAATTCGTTTGTCGGGTAAGCCTGATTTTGGCCTTCAAGCAATATTTGGAAAACATATACGCACGTTATGCCGGAGGAAGTCACCATCGGAGGTCCAGTTCTTTGGGAAATGGCGAAGTCGTGCACTAAAAGCCCCATGAGGTTGGGTGCATTTTTGGAAAACAAAGGATTTAAGTTGCAATGGAAAAATAGAAGCAGCAGGCAGGTGGGATTTTATTGCCTGCCTTGTAGGGTACTTTTTCCCGTGATATAAAATTCACTTAAGCTACAGTGGGAAAATTAGAGGCAGCAGGCAGGCGGGAATTTATTGCCTGCCTTGCAGGGTAAAAATTCCCATGGTGAAATAAAAGAAAAGTGACTTAAGTGAAATCACGAGATTTTATTGCCTGCCTTGCAAGGTAAATAATCCCATTGTCAAAGTCAAATCACTTAAGTGGATCATGGGATTTCCGGGGCTGCCTTGCAGGGTAAAGAATCCCATTGTGAGAAATTCTTAAAAATAGAATTCTATTATGCAAAAAAGTGCGACCCACCTTGGGTGAATAATAATGCATTAAATAAATATTTGTTAATATTTATTCACCCAATTTTGGCACCTAGGCTTGTGGAAAAGTCAACAAAGGGAAGTGGACATAAGGAATTTAAAAATAGAATTCCAAAATTAAATAAATTTAATTTATTTAATGCAGCCCCTTTTGAGAAGGAATTAATACTTTTTAAAGTATTAAATGATTATATTAATTCCTATTTTTTTAGTGGCTATGGTCAAAGCACCTTTGTGAAGCTTAAGTGAAGTGAAGTGTTGATGATTAAATTGGATTAATTTAATTTATTGCATGGTTGTCCTTAAACATGTTATATTTAAAAGAGAAGAGCTTGATTTTTAATTAATTAATTGCCTTTAATTGTTAGGGCAATTATTAATTATAGAATTGTGACGGTTATATAAGCATGGGAAGCCATATGGGTGAATTATTTAATTCACAGGTAAATAATTGCAGCCAAGAGGAAAAGTGCGCCCCCATTTGAAGAAGGATTTTGCTCAGGCAAGGTGGAAACAAGGCATTTGAAGAAGGATTTTTCTCAGGCAAGGTGGCAACAAGGCTAAAAGCTTCCAAATTTGGTGCATGCTTTGAAGGAGGTTGATCTTTGTCTACATAATTGTTTGCATAAGTGTTACAGGTGCTAAGGAATTCATTACAGGTGTTTTTCAAAAGAAAAGGAACTTATATCAATGTCCAATACATTGAATATTTCCTCCGAATCTGAAGGATTATCCAGATCTACACCAAGTATTGAAGAAATCCGGCCAAATAAGAAGAAAAAGAATTGTTCAGACAAAGATAGACAAAGCTATGGCAAAGAAAGATGAAAAAGAAAGCACAACGGAGTCATGCATCACTTCTAAATTTGTAGATATTGGAGACACGGATCTAGGCTCGGAACCTCTTGCTGAATTGATAGACTTCACTCATGCGTGCAGGAAAGACTTCACTCAATGCAGTGGAATTATTTGAGCTGTAACTTTTCCATCCACAGCCCAGTTGCCAGAGTTTGTTATGCAGGTGCAGATCCATATCCAGAGATGCGAGATACGACGTAGATGCAAATCCATATGCGAGATCCAGATCTCATAGTTGCAAAAGCTTCCGGCACAAAGGCTTCATCCTCTTGTTTCGAATGTAGCTCGTGAAGAAGTCAGTGTGTGGAAAATTCCTTCCAAGATCTTGTGCATGTGCTCCCATCTTCCAGTTGAAGCCTTCATTGAATTTTCATTCATCCGGAGTGCTTTACAGAATTTTTAATTGCTCATATGCAATTAAAAATAAGGATGATGAGTTATCTATGGAAAACATTGCATTGATGCATGTATAGAAGAAGAACTGCAAAAGCTTCAAGGATAAAAGAGAAGACAAGGCGAAGGAAAAATTCTAGCTGCTTCCAGATCTAGCTTGCTTGTTTCCAGATCCATCTTGCTTGTTGTTTCCAATTCCAGCTCCAGCTACTCCCAGATCCAGTTTGGTGAGAATCAAAGGCAAAAGAATCAACTGCATGCAGACATGAAAAAGGACAAGATTGTAGCTTTCCTCTTCTTTCTTCTTTCCTCCGACAAAGTAATTGAGAAATCAATTAAATTATACAACTTAAGTGATTGGTTTAAAAGCCATTACTTGAAGAAGTCAACTACTTGGAGATAGGTGGCACGTGCAAAATAGAAGGTTCTATTTTCAGTTACAAATCATACATGTCATGTAAAGAGGAATTCAGGATGGAGATTGCCGAGTTGTTTCTTTCCTTTGACTTACACATGTGCAGTTCAACTAAAGCTTTCAACTTGTAATTTCCCTCTACATTCTATAAGTAGAGGAAGAACCTTCGAGTTAAAAATCAGAATTTGTAAGCAACAATCTTGTGTTCTAGACTTTGTGCTGAACCCCTGAGAGCAACTTGGAGAAAAAGAATAAAAAGGAGCAGGTTTCGGAGAACTTTGTGCCACGATGTCTTGTGTTTCTTGCTTTTAATCTTAGATCTCTTAATAAACTTTGTGTCATTTTAGATCTGGATCTAATGTTGCCTTTGTTTTATAATTCTATGTGTTCATATCTATTAAGTTTCTTCTATGTGCATGTAATTAGCTCTGCTATCTACTAATTGGGATGCACATCTTCCCCATTTCTTCTTTGTATTTTCTTTACTTCCTTATTCTATAAAATACTTCCTTTCTTAAACAACCGCTTACTTCTTTGAAGTATTGAGTTATGGTTCATGAACTGAGTAATTAAAGTAAAACCCCATTTAGATATTAGCATACTTAAATTGACAAATTTGACACAGGAGCCTCACCGGTTAAATGAGGGAGATTTATCTCATGACTGCCTAGGTTTTGTGCTATGCAGAAAATCTAGCCAATGATTTAAGCGACTCACTGGGAAACAACTATCTTTGCAGATCAAAGCTTATCTATTGAAGATCAGAGTGTTTTCCATACAAATCTCAACCTGGCTGAACGTCCATTCACCTAATCCATGAAGGCGCAATGAAGGGTGATCATTTCTTCCAACCGCATGAGCAATTCAATTTCAATCATCCTCCTCAAGTTAGAAGCCACAGATCTAGTCTCTCACCAGGAAGGAGAGTGCACATCCATCCAGATCCGGATCGTATTTAGCATAATCCGGTGGCTGGAATTATCCATCAAGTCTATCAAGTCTACACAAGGAGGAGACATGCTCAAGTCAACATGGCACACCCAGTTTACTGTTTACATGGAGAGCAACTTTTGGACCTCTGAACTTGGCTCCACCTATGCATGAACTGCCAAAGGGATCCAGAAAGAATTTTCTAAAATTCTTTGGAGATGGAAAGCAAAACCTGGATGATCATTTGGCAGCCTTCTTTATATCCTATGGTGTGCTTGCAGTAGAGCATGAAGATTTCTCAAAGTCAAACTCTTCATTAAGACTCTACATGACTTGGTGGGAGAATGGTTCTATCGGCTAGCTTCTGGCACCATAACCAACTGGGCAACTATGCGTGAGCAATTTTTGAAAAGATTCAAATCTGCAGAGGATGCTAGTACGTTGACCACCCAATGGCGTAGTTGAAGAAAAAGCCAAGCGAGAACATGCGGGACTTTATTGCAAGGTTCCAAAGGATTTTGTATAATTGAATCATCCTCCCGAAGTTAGAAGCCACAGATCTAGTCTCTCACCAGGAAGGAGAGTGCACATCCATCTAGATCCGGATCGTATTTAGCATAATCCGGTGGCTGGAATTATCCATCAAGTCTATCAAGTCTACACAAGGAGGAGGCGTGCTCAAGTCAACATGGCACACCCAGTTGTACCTGTTCATGGAGAGCAACTTTTGGACCCTCGAACTTGGCTCCACCTATGCATGAACTGCCAAAGGGATCCAGAAAGAATTTTTCAAAATTCTTTGGAGATGGAAAGCAAAACCCGGATGATCATTTGGCAGCCTTCTTTATATCCTATGGTGTGCTTGCAGTAGAGCATGAAGATGTCTCAGTCAGACTCTTCATTAAGAATCTACATGACTTGGTGGGAGAATGGTTCTATCAACTAAGCTCACGGCACCATAACCAAGCCCTGGGCAACTATCGTGAGCAATTTTTGAAAAGATTCAAATCCGTAGAGGATGCTAAAGTCGTTGATCACCAGTAGCGCTTGATTGAAGAAAAATCAAGCGAAAACATGCGGGACTTTATTGTAAGGTTCCAAAGGATTTTGTATAAAATCCCCATACTTCGCCACATTGAGCGATGAAAATCAAAAGACATTTTTATAAACGCTCTATTGCCTGAAGTTGGATATCAGCTAAGAAGGGCAAGACCTGTAAATCTTCTTGAAGTACAAAATGTTTCCATGGAGGTTGAGGACGACTTGATCATGGCTGGAAAACTCAAACAACCATCTCACAAAGGTGATGGTGCTTCTTCTAGTACTTCAGATCCTTTGTTTCAAAATTGGCTAATGACATGCTGCAGATCAAGAAGCAGATCTCTCAAGCAAGGAATGCAACCCCCTCAAGAATAGCTCCTACCTAGACCTTTAATGGTCAAAATCAAAATCAAAATCAAAACAGACTTGTTGCTACACCACAACGGTTGGCAATAGAAGCTGCTCCAAGGAATAACTTGGAAACTAATGAAGAGGATCTCGGCATTGATGAATCATTCGATGATGAAGACTTTATAGATCCCTTTGGCGACTCAATATTGGTTACCCGGACTATGAATATGGACGATGGCTATTATGAATCTTTTGAAGATTCGATGGTCACACTTTTGCGGTGTTTACAAGGTCTCGGACGTGCAAAATGCCGAAGCATCCCAAGCAAGGCATTTAAAAGAGAGAGAAGATCTGGCACTGGATGTTACTATATTGAAAAGAGGTAGCACTCTTCCTTCTTCTTTAGTGCTAAGGATAAAGATTCAAATTCTTTCAATTCTGAAAGAGCAACGCACATCCTGCTGAAGCAAGTCAAGCTTTCGACATAATTGATCACATCAAGAGGAACAAGGTCCAAATGTCAGAAGCTGAGTATTTGAGAGCATTTCCTGATCAGCTGAATAGATTGGTCAAATATGTGCAAAGTAATGGTCCTAGCCCAACAAATAATACTTCACGGGGTATCTTGTCAAATCCAAAGAATACTCCTCCTACAAATAATGCGGTGCAAGTTCTTCTCCTTCTACCTCTTCTCCTACTACATCAGAAAGGATCGAGCCATTCTATGTATCTTTGCTCATCAACGGACATAAATTGAGCAATTGCATTTTGGATTCTGGAGCTTCTGATAATGTCATGCCTGCCAAAGTTGCTGATGCCTTGGGTCTCACATTGACGAAAACCATCGGGAGATGTTATTCAATGGAAAGGCAAGTCCCTCTTGTGGGGCAAATCAAAGATGTGTGGCGATTACTTGCTTCGTTTCTAGATAAAAAGACCGAAAATGACTATCCTTGTAGTAGACATTTCAGTCTCTTATGGCATGTTTTGAGTAGAAATTTGTGCAAGGAGTGGGTGGAGAAGTCAAGATGGATTGGTCTTGCGCACACATACTAATCAAAGGAGTAAATTAGAAGCTAGAACCTAAGAAGAAATCTAAGTACACAGTATCAAAGTCTGAGGATCCTAGATCTCAGATCTTGTTTCAGGAATCGGATCACGGAGTCTATTATCTAGAAATGGATAAAGAAGATGTTCAACCGGTGATTCAAGAACCGCATCAACTTAACAACAAGATTTGGACTCTAGAATTTGATGGTAGTTGCTGTTCATTTGGATCAGGCGCAGGCGTTGTTCTTATCTCTCCTGAAGGGAAGGTGCATGCACACTCCTTCAAATTGATGTTCGAAAATACTAACAATACAGCTGAGTATGAAGCATTGTTGTTAGGCATGGAGCAGGCAAGAACAATGGGAATCAAATTATTACACGCAAAGGGAGATGTTGAGCTGATTGTGAAGCAGATAAGAGGCCTCTACCAAGTCAAAAAAGACAAACTGCGGCACTATAGAGATCGGGTCTACTCTGCTATCCTGGATTTTTCAGCTTTCTCGGTATCTTACATTCCAAGAGAAAAAAATTCAAGAGCTGATTCGCTTGCAGTAACTACAGCCTTGTTGAATCTGGATCAGCCTCCTGCATTCTTTAGATAAGGAGACTACAAGGTGGAGATGGTCTTTCACCCAAAGGTTCTTGACAATGTCCAACAATAATAGGTTTTCAACGATGACACGCAGATTGTTGTGTTTCTCCAACAGAAGGACAACTTTGAAGAAATCTACTATGAGGGAAGCAATTCACCTCCTAGGTAGACTATTATCAGAGAAATGGATGTGGACGCCTCAGGAAGTCAGGAGATTATCCAGCTAAAGGGAAATAAAATTCCCAAAGGCTTGGTATCTCTTGAGGAAATGTTTGATAAGCATGATCAGATGATTAAGAAAAATGAAGAAAGTGGGGAAGGTTATTCCTCCGACACATAATTACTAAATTTGGGAGCTGGCAATGATCCCAAATTAGTAAATCTGGGTAAGTGTTGTTCAAAGGCCGAAAGAGAAGCTTTTACTGAGCTTCTTAAGAAATACATGGATGTTTTTGCTGGTCTTACCAGGATCTAAAAACATATCAGCCTGCGGAAGTTCAACACTACATCCCACTTAAACCAGAACATAAACCTTTCAAACAGAAGTTGCGGCGGCACAACCCTACCATTTCGGGAACCATCTTTGCAAAGATTCGGGAAGTTGTTAGGACGCAAAGATTATCTATCCCATACATCATTTCAAATGGTTGGTTAACATAGTCCCCTGTAAGAAAGAAGAGCGGTGAGATTAGGTTGTGAATGGATTTCCGCAACCTTAATCAAGCTTCATTAAAAGATAACTACCCTATCCCCATCATAGATCACACCCTGCAGGTGGTCACTGGATCTGAGATGCTTTCCATGCTTGATGGCTTCTCAGGCTACAATCAAGTCAAGGTGGCTGAGGAAGATCAATACAAAACGCGTTCATCACACCTTGGGGAACCTTCACATACCAGAAAATGTTGTTCGGCCTGATTAATGCTGGTGCTACATTTCAAAGAGCTATGGATCTAGCCTTTGCTCATCTCAAAGATATAAGCATAGTGGTGTATCTGGATGATCTGACAGTCTTTTCCAAAGATAGAAGCGCACACATTTCAAACTTGGAAGAGGTTTTCATACAGTGCCGCAAGCATGGTATTTCTTTGAATCCCAAGAAATCTATCTTTGTCGTAACCGAAGGAAAGCTGCTAGGGCACATTGTTTCCAAAGAAGGAACAAAGATAGATCTAGAGTGTGTCAAATCCATTCAGACATTGCCTTTGCCCACATCCAAAAAAGGAGTTCACTCTTTCTTTGGAAAAGTTAATTTTCTCAGGAGATTCATTCCTGACTTTGCTGAGCTAACCCGTCATATTTCGAATATGATGAAGAAGACACAAGATTTTAAATGGAGCAGCGAAGGGAAGGAAGCTTTTGAGAAAATTAAAGAGGCTCTGTTAAAAGCTCAGTCTTGGTTTCATCGACTTTAGTAAAGAATTTATTCTTTCTTGTTATTCCTCTAAACACATCATGTCAAGCAATGCGATGCAGAAAAATCAAGAGGATGCGAAGCTCTATTGCTTTCCGAGTACACCTCTTAAAGCCTATGAGTTGAAATACACTCCCATGGAAAAGCACGCATATGCAGTGGTGAAGGCGTGCAAAGCATTCAGGTATTATATTCTTTCCTCGCACACTGTGGTTTTGGTTCCAGATACTGTAGTTAAATCTATCCTTACTCAGCAAGAGTTAGGATTATTGAGAGGCACATGGGTGACAAAGGTTCAAGAATATGACTTGGATATTAAACCAACAAAGCTGGTTCGAGGAAGAGGTCTGTGTGAATTAATGACGGAGATGAAAACATCAGTCCAGAAGCGGATCAAGATGAGATAGATGAAGATTTGCCTACAGTACTTTTTATAGATCTGGTAGAGGAGTGGTACAGTAACATTGCTTACTTTCTGACGTATGGAGAATGCCCAGATCAACTTTCCAAAAAAGAGAAATGAACCATCAAACTGAAATCCAAAGATTTTGTTCTTTGGGATAATGGTTTGTACAAGAGGGGAATTGATGGTGTATTTCTCAGATGCGTCGATAAAGCTCAATAGGATCAGCTACTACAACAGTTCCATGACATGGCTTGCGGTGGTCATTTCTCAGCCGAGTCACTACACACAAGATCCTCAGAGAAAGGTATTATTGGCCCACCCTTTTTCAAGATACTGCAGATTGGGTAGCTAAGTGTCAAGCATGCCAACATTTTGTTGGGCGTGTGAAATTGCCTGCATTACCTCTAAAACCCATTGTGATTGAAGAACCTTTCCAACAATGGGGAATGGATTTTATTGGTATGCTTAACCCAGCTTCCAGGTCTTTGGTCACCATTACATTCTAACAGCTACTGATTATTTCAGTAAGTGGGTAGAAGCTATTCCTGTGAAGAATGCCACTTCCGCCGAGGTGTGCAGTTTTATAAAAGAAAATATTATTGTCAGGTTTGGCATGCCCAACAAAATTGTAGCAGACAACGCTCCGAATCTTTCTTCTGAGGAGTTGGTAGAATTTTGCTACACTTATGGGATCCAGCTGGTTCATTCCTCAAACTACTATCCACAAGGGAATGGTCAAGCTGAATCTAGTAATAAAAACTTGGTAACTATCGTGCGCAAGCTTGTAACGGAAAATCAAAGGACTTGGCATAAAAATTTGTTTGATGCATTATGGGCCGATAGGATCACACCAAAAAGGGCGATAGGCATGTCCCCATTTCAGTTGTTATATGGTAGAGACACAGAGCTGCCTCTTACCTTGGAACTGCCTGCCCTGCAAATTTCTAAGGCCCTAGAGGATTCCACTTTCACGGATGCTATTGATAAAAGAATTATGTACCTGACTGAATTGAGGGAAGTACAAACTCAAGTTGTAGATAGGTTGTGAGCATCAAAGGAAGGTGAAAATCATCTTCGACAAAAAGGCGAGGAAAGAAAGTTTGAAGTCAATGATTTGGGTCCTTCTATGGGACAAAATAAGAGAAACAAAAGGCATGCATGGAAAGTTTGATTCACTATGGAAAAGGCCTTTTGTGATTAAGAGGATCGCCATAGTAGATAGCTTCATTCTTGCTTATCGGGATGGAGTTGAATTGTCGTTTCCTTTGATGGGCAACACTTGAAGCTGTTCAGGACATGAGAAGTAGGGTGAAACCTGTATGTACATAAATAAATCTTTGTTTGTTTTTCCTTATTTTGTTTTGTTTTGGTGTTGTGTTGTGTTGTGTTTGCTTGCCTGACCCCATGCCCAAAGGACAAGATATGAAACTAGAGATGTTGGGATCTCATCTTTTCCCTTTGTCATTCTAACAGAGAAAAATATGTCCACAAAGCGGAGCGAAAGGTGTCACTTTGATTTCATCCGAAATGCTGTGACTACCCTATCCGAATTTTTTTCGTACTTTTAAAATAATGGATCGTTTTGTGTATTTATTGCCTAAAAGTTCTTGTATTGCATCAAGATAATCCCAAAGAGCCATATTATCCTTTTTCGCCAAATACCCAGATGCCTAAAGTTGTTATATTTTATCTACGGGAAATTTGTATTTAATTATTTTGAGCCCCATATGAGGCTATTTGCACCTGTTTTAACTATGTTATGATCGAATATGTCATTACTCTTATGTACCAAAAGGGTTTTAACTTAAAATAAGTTTTGGGTTTTATTTGTGACTTTTGACATTTTTCGTGTTTTTGTGTTGTCCGTTTTGTTTTCTCGTGAAATTTCTCTAGAAACAATTCGTTTGTCGGAGTAAGCCCGATTTTTGGCACAAGCAACTGGAAAACATATACGCACGTTATGCCGGAGGAAGTCACCATCGAGGTCAGTTCATTGGGAAATGGCGAAGTCGTGCACTAAAAGCCCTGTGGGGTTGGACGCATTTTTGGAAAACAAAGGATTTAAGCTCGTGATGGGAAAAATAGAAGCAACAGCAAGGTGGGATTTTATGTCACTTGAGGGTACTTTTTCCCGTGATATAAAATTCACTTAAGCTGCAGTGGAAAAATTAGAGGCAAGCAGGCAGACGGGAATTTATTGTCTGCCTTGCAGGGTAAAAATTCTCACGGTGAAATAAAAGAAAAGTGACTTAAGTGAAATCACGAGATTTTATTGCCTGCCTTGCAAGGTAAATAATCCCATTGTCAAAGTCAAATCACTTAAGTGGATCATGGGATTTCGGGGCTGCCTTGCAGGGTAAAGAATCCCATTGTGAGAAATTCTTAAAAATAGAATTCTATTATGCAAAAAAATGCGACCCACCTTGGGTGAATAATAATGCATTAAATAAATATTTGTTAATATTTATTCACCCAATTTTGGCACCTAGGCTTGTGGAAAAGTCAACAAAGGGAAGTGGACATAAGGAATTTAAAAATAGAATTCCAAAATTAAATAAATTTAATTTATTCAATGCAGCCCTTTTGAGAGAAGGAATTAATACTTTTTAAAGTATTAAATGATTATATTAATTCCTATTTTTAGTGGCTATGGTCAAAGCACACTGTGAAGCTTAAGTGAAGTGAAGTGTGGATGATTAAATTGAATTAATTTAATTTATTGGATGGTTGTCCTTAAACATGTTATATTTAAAAGAGAAGAGCTTGATTTTTAATTAATTAATTACTTTTAATTGTTAGGGCAATTATTAATTATAGAATTGTGAGGGTTATATAATCATGGGCAGTCATATGGGTGAATTATTTAATTCACAGGTAAAGAATTGCAGCCAAGAGGAAAAGTGCGCCCCCATTTGAAGAAGGATTTTGCTCAGGCAAGGTGGAAACAAGGCATTTGAAGAAGGATTTTGCTCAGGCAAGGTGGCAACAAGGCTAAAAGCTTCCAAATTTGGTGCATGCTTTGAAGGAGGTTGATCTTTGTCTGCATAATTGTTTGCATAAGTGTTACAGGTGCTAAGGAATTCATTACAGGTGTTTTTCAAAAGAAAAGGAACTTATATCAATGTCCAATACATTGAATATTTCCTCCGAATCTGAAGGATTATCCAGATCTACACCAGTTTTGAAGAAATCCGGCCAAATAAGAAGAAAAAGAATTGTTCAGACAAAGATAGACAAAGCTATGGCGAAGAAAGATGAAAAAGAAAGCACAACGGAGTCATGCATCACTTCTAAATTTACTGAGATATGGAGACACGGATCTAGGCTCGCAACCTCTTGTTGAATTGATAGACTTCACTCAGGCGTGCGGGAAAGACTTCACTCATGCGGTGGAATTATTCGAGCCGCAGCTTTTCCATCCACAAACTTTGGCTTGTTAGAGTTTGTTATGCAGTGCAAATCCATATCCAGATGCAGATGCAAATCCATATGCGAGATCCAGATCTCATAGTTGCAAAAGCTTCAAAGCACAAAGGCTTCCTCTTGTTTGAATGCAGCCCGTGAAGAAGTCAGTGTGTGGAAAATTCCTTCCAAGATCTTGTGCATGTGCTCCCATCTTCTAGTTGAAGCCTTCATTGAATTTTCATTCATCCGGAGTGCTTTCCAAAATTTTTAATTGCTCATATGCAATTAAAAATAAGGATGATGAGTTATCTATGGAAAACATTGCATTGATGCATGTACAGAAGAAGAACTGCAAAAGCTTCAAGGACAAAAGAGAAGACAAGGCGAAGGCAAAATTCTAGCTGCTTCCAAATCTAGCTTGCTTGTTTCCAGATCCATCTTGCTTGTTGTTTCCAATTCCAGCTGCATTTCCAATTCCAGCTCCAGCTACTCCCAGATCCAGTTTGGTGAGAATCAAAGGCAAAAGAATTAGCTGCATGCAGACATGAAAAAGGACAAGATTGCAGCTTTCCTCTTCTTTCTTCTTTCCTCCGACAAAGTAATTGAGCAATCAATTAAATTATACAACTTAAGTGATTGGTTTAAAAGCCACTCCTTGAAGAAGTCAACTAATTGGAGATAGGTGGCACGTGCAAAATAGAAGGTTCTATTTTCAGTTACAAATCATACATGTCATGCAAAGAGGAATTCCAGGATGGAGATTGCCAGTTGTTTCCTTCCTCCGACTTCCACATGTGTCAGTTCAACTAAAGCTTCCAACTTGTAATTGCCCCTCTACATTCTATAAATAGAGGAAGAACCTTCAGGTTAAAAAATCAAAATTTGTAAGCAGCAATCTTTTGTTCTAGACTTTGATCGAACCCCCGAGAGCAACTTGGAGCAAAGGAATACAAAGGAGCAGGTTTCGAAGAACTTTGTGCCACGGTGGATCGTGTTTTTGCTTTTAATCTTAGATCTCTTAATAAACTTTGTGTTATTTTAGATCCGGATCTAAAGCTGCATTTGTTTTATAATTCTCGTGTGTTCATATCTATTAAGTTTCTTCTATGTGCATGCAATTAGCTCTGCTATCTACTAATTGGGATGCACATCTTCCCCATTTCTTCTTTGTATTTCATTTACTTCCTTATTCTATAAAATACTTCCTTTCTTGAACAAGTTGCTTACTTTGCTACAGAATTATTGATTATGGTTCATGAACTAAGTAATTAAAGTAAAACCCCATTTAGATATTAGCATACTTAAATTGACAAATTTGACACGGGAGCCTCACTGGTTAAATGAGGGAGATTTATCTCATGACTGCCTAGGTTTTGTGCTATGTAGAAAATCTAGCCAACAAAGGTATCAAACTACGTGTGTTGAATGCACATCTCTAAAAATATAAGTTCATAACATGTGTACATCTCGAACTAAGTGTTTCATACATATAGGACCACATGTGGTCATATAAGGCTATATATACAATGTCCTATGAAGAATCATGAACTAGGACCAAGCGTCATATATATATATATATATATATATATATATGTGTGTGTGTGTACATCCAGTCCTATGAATCTAATCATGAAACATTTTCCCTCTCTTCGCCCCGCTAAGAAGTAGCATGTCCATGACTTTGGGATGTAGTGGAGGGAGATGCCACTATAGATTTCATATGTGTGGTCCTAAGCGTCTCTAAGCGTGCAGCTCGCAACCTAACCCTCCGCACATTCTTAAACAACAAGTTTTTAACACCTAAATTTTTAAAATACATTCAAAATTTAGAAACTTAGAATTTAAATAAAATGCATGTGAAATCTTACCACGATGTCATGATCGATATCAATTTGTCATTGACGCTGGCGGGGACAACAATAGACTCATAAGGAGTAAACTACATACAAATAATTAAATTTCAAATTAAATATTTCATGTACAAAATTTGATATTGTAGATTTAAGTTATAAGAAATAATTCTTAAATAAATTTAACAAATTTGAAAAATTATACCTCAGTTAGTGGATCGAAGATGCTATGGCGATCTACAAAGCACCTCCATAGTCTGCGTATATGGAGGAGTCTCTCTCGGTAGTCATATGCTATAAAAACATGTACAAATCAATATTAATCTATATGACTGCCACATAATAGAGCCAAAGAATAATCCACGTGAACTTCCACAATTAGAAACAAAGTGTAAAGAGAAACTAACCTACGTAAAAGTCACGTGAGGCGTGCCAGTAGCCTCAGTTCCCAGAGCAGATGATGACCCGCTAGGCTCCTGCGTATAAAAGACAAACATATATTAATATGTACATGTACAGGTGAAACATTATAATAATAAAAGTGCACAATCAAATGAAATTTGAAATTTAAGTACAACTTGAAACTTATGTTTGTAACATGCCCAGTTGTAGTAGCTAGCATGTCGACACTGATGTTTCCTTCACCAGCTCTTGCTATTTAAAATAAAATAAAAAATTAGTTTTTACATGTATGTACATAACATATAATCAAATACATATATATTAAAATCTCAAACATGAATTAAACTATTGTATATATATATATTAAATATTTATTTGACATTTACATGTGAAAGACCAAGATCCTTTGCACCAGTTCCAAAAACATTTTCCATCATCTCATCTAGAGAAAATAAATCATGTGATCCAACGAATGATATCTCACCCACAATGCATACGGCATCACATGATCCATAGTGGTGTGGTGCGCTAGAACTGACGCCTCCACCAACATCACCATATGCAATCTGCTCATTATGCTGGGTCAGAGTGTCAGTGAGCTCCCTCAATGCATGTAGTGTGTTAATCTCCACAACCTCTTTCACTGTAGGAGGGATAACTGAAGGCAGTAGGGGTTTTGGGGCATGGGGATCCTTAGTTGACCTACACGTGCACTAGGTCTACTCTGTGTAGAGCCACCACCTCGCCCATAAAAATAAAAAAAGTCAAAATAATTTGGGACCTCATTAAGCACGAACTCACAGTATAATTTCTTCAAAAATAGAGAGGAACCTCATTGTTGTTACATAGTGGATAATCAAAACCATCCACCATCGGCCCCAAAAATTGTTCTTGATTTGGTCATCATGGTACCAATGGATTGGGAACCATTTGTAAGTATCTCTAGGGGCATTAGTTCTTGGGTCGGTAAATAATGCAAAAATGCGGTCTTTTCTAATTTTTTGTCTTTTACACCGCATGGGATAATTTATTTACATACCACTGCCTACAATCACCTCTAAAGGTATTCCATCTATCTATTTGGTTGGTTGTGGAGTCAAATTCACCAATCAATGTTTGTAATGTGTTGGCTAAAGTCATGCGGGACGGATTTGTGGCATGATTTTGTCTTATAGTCTGAATAAGGTTCTCAATGGAAATTTTATTTTGTTGGATTCTTCCAACGATATCAACTTGTGTTCCTATTGGTTCCATGGGGACAAAAGGAGCCACAGGAGGCGGATCTATGTTTGGAGGAGGGTTTTACGGAATGTTTGGAGGGTTTTGAGGAATATTTTGATGGTTTGCAAGATTACGAGCTTATTGAGCAATTGATAAAACAAAAAATTGTATACATAAACAAAAAATTGAAAAACCCATGAAAATCACAAAAATAACCTAAAATGCAAACAAATTGATCAAAATCAAGGGCTTACCTCTTTGTCTTGGCAACATGGTTGAAACTATCGTGATCTAGAAGTTTGAAGAGTAATTTTTAGGGGGTATTCAAAGCGTGAGTGCCAAAGGTCTAGGAGAAATCACGGTTGGAAAGGAAAATGGGGGAAAATGAGGAGTCGGGTCTATTTTTTTGTCTCAAAGGACCGCATTGATGGTTTGAAACCGTGAGCGTAGTTTTAAATCTGGCCATAGCTTTAAACCGCGATCACGCTTGATCATGGTTTTAGGTTCAAAAATCACCGAACCTATAAAAAACAAAAGCGTGAGCGCAGTTTAGAAATCGTGATCGCGGTACCTAAATTTTGGGTTTTTATGTCCACTTAATTGTCCACCAACTTACTGCACTTACCCTACATCTCATCCAAAACTAGGGGAGTAAAGAGAAAGAATTTCGTGGAGTACATGGAGATCTAGAGCATGTCAAAAATTTACCAAAGCACATTAAAAGTTGTGTTAGGGAACTTAGTATTAATTTTTCCCATCATGAGTATAAGAATGAATCTTGTCTAGAATTACATTTTCTCGAGCTAAGATAGATATACTTATGTGATAGAAAGTTTCTCTTACTCAAATGTATCTTTGTTGGCATGTGGATGAGCAAGGGAAGCATTTTCCTAGGGGAGCTTCATATAGGATAAAATGCATCTTCTTATATAAGGGATGGAGCCCAAGACAACAAGGATGTGGTCAAAGAAGGAAAAATTGTAGTTTTATCATCTTTTCTTGAAATCTACAATTTTTAAAATAAGATGCATGGCCAAAATATGGACAAACCAGAGAGATATAACCTTAGGAGGAGAATTTAATTGTTTACTCCAGAATTCGGGTCTCATATGTTTGCTGCGAAAAAGTCAAGAAAGTAGAAAATATAGTCCTAAGGGGAGTATGATCAAAATTAAGTTTTTCTCATGTCTTGTTGTACTTGTTTTTCATTGTTTTCCCTATCAAGTTGTCACATTTCCTTTGTCATAGATTTCAAAGGGGGAGAGTGGACCAAGAAACATGAGAAAAGAGCGTGTCGGAGTTAGTCTTGATTGGTTGACATCAATGTTTCTAGGTGGTTGCCATCAATGACAAAGGGGAATATTGTTAAGAAATGTGTAATTAGGTTTTCATTTATGTTAAAGTGTTCCTAATGTGTCTATTTGGTTCCATGAGGTGTCAAGTCATGTCAAATCATGATTCCATGGTGTGTAAGCGGAGTCGAGTGCATGGGCAAGTGATTCAAGTGTGTGGTGAGTCTTTCCAAGGTTGTATGGAGTCTTCAAAAGGTCAAACATGGTAAATAACATGTGTATGAGGTGTTAACAAGTCTGTAATAGGTTTCCATGGTCATTTCATGAGGTTTCAGGTATCTCCGGGCCTAATCCTAGCTCAAATGAAGGCACAAGTATGGAAACATGAAAAGTGATCCAATGCAAAGAAGTAATACCTTTTTTTGGAGAAATGTGAGCTGTAATTGAGCATGTTAAATGTATATCAGATCAAGGCTTAGACATACATGGCATGAAGATAGCCATTTTGGGTCATTTCAGTGCATTTAAGGTCAGTAGACAAGTAATATAGTTGAACTTAGGAATTATAACACAAACCAAGCATTGGAGGAGGATAATATGATGATATATGAGGTGTGTAGGGATTCACCAAGGTTTGAGGAGGAAAATTGAGCACTTACCTAGGTTATTGTTTTACACCCTTCAGGGCAAGAGAACTAGAGCTTCACAAATGAGATGGGGAAGATAATTTTAGAGAAAAATATGAAAAAATTTATATTGGAATGCATGGAGGGGTGCGTTAAAAAGGTGTGGTGAAATTTTCAGCACCTAAGGAGGTGTTTTGCAAAAGTTATGCAAGTTCTACCAAAACTAGTTTTTAGAAAATGCATTCTAGGAACCATGACTTCTTAGCAGTCAAGAAAAATTGTGGAGCCTTCTTCAGATAAATAATAAGAGAAAAAAATGGAGTAAATTTTTATAAAATCATGGTTCAATAATTCTTTCAGTGATTGGTTGAGTATTTTAGAAGTTCTATCCATTTTTGTGAGCATGTTTGAAACCCTCCAAACCCCAGTTTGGACCAATTTTGGAAAATTGAGTTGGGTAGGTTTCTTAACTCAACTATTTTGATTGGAAAACTATTTTAACATGTATAGGACTCCTCAGGGTACATTTCCATGATATTTTTAGTTCATGATGCTTGGTGGGCCCCACTAGAAAACATGTGTTTTGTGAAGATTTTGTGTAATCGAGAAACTTGCAAAGAAACTCTTACTAAAATTTGAAGTGGATGATTTAGGGGATGTGTTATTCAGCTTCAGGAATTCATTTAGGTTCCTCATTTGGAGAAAATGGGAGAAATGGATACATATTTAATCTTACCAACAAAAAGGTCTTGTTTTGAGAAGCTAGTGAAGGAGAATGAAGGTAACCATGTTAAATTGCATTATATCATTAATATGTAAATGTCATATGATACGTGGAATTTCATGGTTTAGTTTGGAAATGTCATTTCTTGCTTAAATTTTATTGAGTCAAAATTGCCCCATTAGGCCTATTGAGAAGCATGTCTGAATCGGTATGGATGTGAGTGTTTCTCCATTTGACCTATGGTTATAAGTGCTTGAAAAAGTTATATACATCTCATTTGAAGTTTCCAATATGATAAGAAGCCATGAGAAGTTTTTTGGAGGTGTTTGGTCATGTTGCATGGAAGACTAGTTCTTGAGCTCTCAAGATCAGCTAGACCAATCTCTGAGTTTCATGTTTTGAAGGAATTATGACATGAATTGGAGCATGAAAATTATTTGATGAGTTAGTATAATCCAAGATATTTACATTTATAGGTTACTTTCCCCATGATGTTAAGTTTTGAGGTGTGAATTAACTCAAGTTTGACGAAACAATTTCTAAGACCTAGAAACTAGCCAGAAAGTTTTGGAAAAAGGTGTTTTCTCGATGACCTATGCTTTGAATTGGATCTTAATGTTTTGCTTATATAAAAGAAGGTTTCTAAGATTAAATTTGGTATATTGGTTTTCTTCGAAGGTGAGTGGAAGCACTTCCATTAGCATGATCTTTAGGATTGTATTTTGTAGTTGTTGATTTGAGAACACTTAGAAGTACTAGTGCCGATTTTGATGATGTGTCAAGTTTCTTGACATTTATATGAGTGATTTGTAATTTTGGGACCTTGATAAACACACACACCAATTTGGACCTCATTTAGACAAGTTTGGGAGATAAAAACAAAAAGTGAGCTCATATGTGCACAAGAAGACAAAAATGACAGACATTTACAAAAGGCAAGTCAAAATGTCAGTTCAGATTGCAGGAGGAATATTTCATATATGCATATGAAATAATTGGTTTGTAACTCCCTTATATGATTTTATTCAACCTTAAATTTTAATTCAAGGCTTGATAGTTGAAGAGTTAAGTGGAAAATGAAGTGTAAGGGTCATTTTTATGATTTTTTTGTTTTAAAAATTGCTTCAACATTTTTGGTGCTTGTGGTTGAAGGATGAAGTAGATGTTGTTGTTGAATGTGGTGTGGATTTTGCATGAATATGATGTAAAGGAGAAGTGGCGTGTGGTAAAAGTTATGAAGATGTTGAATTAGGACTATTTTTGCAAGTGTGAAAAGAGAGATGTATGAGCTGATAAAAATTGATTGTTAGAGACAAGAATGTGTGTGTGAGAAGAAGTGTATAATAGAGATTTGTTGCTGATTAGGTGATCGAAAAGAGGGAAAAAGAGGAGAAAGATGAGATAATTTAGTGTTCAAAATCAGTTGTGTGAAGATAACAAACTTGAACGATCAAAATTTATGTATAATTATAAGTGGTTTCTTAGCATAAGGGAGTTGTAGATTCCTTGCAAGTGGTTGTTTGTTGAAGGTCAGTGGTTGCTGACTAAATCAGGTTGGGAGTGGTAGATTCTATGCAGGTTGAAGCTTGCTAAATTATCAAGTTGTAGCTTTAGTGAAATATTGGGGTTGTTGCCTCAAAAGTTGAGTTGTAGCTCAACTTGAAATCATTATAACTCTATAGGACAAATTGTCCAAGTTAGTTTTCAGATTTAAGTGGGTTTTTGTCCCTTAATGGGTTTCCGCCTTACAAATTGTCTCCTCATGTGTTCATGTGTGGTTGGTGCTCTTTATTTGATGGATGAATGGTTGTGATTTACCATAATCCAAATTGATTGAGTGTAACTAGGTAAAGGAATAGATTTTGTTGCAAAAAAAATTAAAGTGCACTGATTCAGCCCCTCTTAGTGCCCGGAATTCCTAATAGAGTGAACTCCAACAAACTCATCGCATCCAACACACCAAGCACGAACTAGGAACATAAAGGTAAAACATGCAAGAAATCCAATGTGAACACATGTATTCAAGCAACCAACGGAGCACGAGCAATCATGGAACCATAGTACACACAACCAAAGCTTGAGTGGTGTTACAAAGCCAAATAAATGCAGAATGACCACACAAACACAAAATCAAGGTTCGAGCCAAGTGAAACAACCGGGTGAGGAACGAAAACCCGAGTGGAGGTGAGCCGGTGATGGGAACACAACAAGTAAGCACGTAAACCTGTCAACATAAGGAAGTGATCCCAAACAAGTTCACAACACGAGAAAGGCACGAGTCAAGAGAGTGGGGGTATGGATGTAGCAGAGTTCACAAAGGTAAGAATGGAGCAAGAATCTAGAACAAGTGAACGAGCGATCGAAGACAAGCTAAAATGAGCACCGATAAAACAAATTGTGTCATGAGTGGAAGAGAGTGATCTAGGGAGCCATCTCGGTTCCTAGCTCGGCGAGTTTGGGGCCGAGTTGGGCTTGCAACCAACTCAAGGAGCCCTAAAAAACACAAACCTAGTACTTTAAAACCTAAAAGTTGCCGAACTAGATCTAAAATCTGAATTTGCATGCAAAGCGAAAACCCGGATAACATGAAAAATCGAACAAACACAAGCCAAAAACCATGAACAATCCTGAACAAGAGATTTAAACCCCGAATTAGTACAAGTAGAGCACAAACGAAATAGTCATTACAAAAAATGCTCAAGAAACATGTATCTCACAAATAGATATCCGAAAAACATGAAAATATAAGAGTTGCATGGATCCACATAATGTGCGCTATGATACCACGAGGGAGAATGTAAAAATGTAAAGCATGGGGATCATGCGGGATGGCGTGAACATCGAATGTGGTGCAAATCAGTAGCGTGATGAGATCTCATGAAGATTGCGCATCAACCATAGGTGCTTGTAAAGATTTTAAAAAGGGCATAACCTCATTGAGCTCAATATCTCCACACTATCATAGATCTAAAGCGATGTACATATAGAGGGTGATGAGTAACCGCTAGTGCTGTAATGATGGCCTTTCAAATGGAGAGGGGGAGTTACATTCCCACAATGGGAAGTAGCTCCCACATGACACATATGACAAATGACGCATTGATGCATAAGGGAATCCCATGATGACCCTAAAATGATACATAGACCTATGACCTCACCTTAGAAGTGAGATGACATGTCACACGGCGTAGAAAATGACTCACACCAATAAAAATAACATAGGCCTTGATGTGGGAATTGGATTCTTCATCTCCTTTAAACATAGGGATATCTAGTGATAAGCAAGGAAACATGACACCCCATATTGTGAAATTGAGGGGTTATTTCAAATAATCGATGTAGGCTCCCATTGTGTAGGGTTCTACCATGGAGGTTTCTTGATGGAAAGTTGGAGGAGGAGATTTTTGGTAAGCTATAACATTGGTCTTAGTTCAAGCGTATCGGTGTGCAATTGTGAGAAGGGTCACGGGAACACATAGATGTCTGGTTGTGTAGACTTTGAATACATATGCATGTAGGGAGGAAAAACATTAGAGAATGCATTCATGGGTGAATTGTTATGAAAAATTACATTGTTGGGGATGACATGCGAGAAAGACATTACTAATGGGTCCTTGGGTAGGGTATACGTATGATGGTTTATAACCCATTCCCAATGTGCCAATCCTCGTGAGAAGATCCCTTGGGTTTGATCAAACCAGATAACCTTGTTGCACATGTTGTGTTGGATGCATGTTGGTGAAAGGGACGTGACTTTGATTGTTTGTGGGATAACCCATATTCTCGATTTGGTATAAGCAATTGTAGAGCAATAATTATCCGTTAATAATATTCAATAGACTAGATACAATACATAGGAAATAGATTTGTATAAATTAGGAGATAGTTTTAACCTACTAACCTATTCTACATGGGTGAAACAAACACCCAACAAGTTACTAACTTTGACTAACCATTAACAAACATTAAAATAGGTTTAATATAATTAACATATCTACTAACTAATTTTATTTACTCACATATAATAATTTATGTGAGCACTAACATAACAAATTCCTAACATTCCCCCTTAGTGCGAACATGGTAGAAAAACATTCACACACTCATTTGCAATATGCTCACTCCTGTGGCATGTCCAACTATGTGACTCATGACCTTGATACAAAAGAAAGGTTCTCTCCTTCCATGGTATTAAACAAGATTACAAAAACCTCAAGTGAACAAGCCCCATCATCTATCCACTTCATGTGGTTTTATGGATCTCCCACAAACCCTTTCAAGATCGATGAAGTGGCTTACATTGGTGCTTTTGTTCTCTACTATATTTTTCCATCAGGGAAGTACATATGAATCATAGCTCGTTTATTACAAATATGAAGAAGAATACTCACATTGAAAAAGATTTCACATTACATGCATAAGAACAAAATGTTTTTAATCGTAGCCACTATTGTTGATCACTACCACTCGATCTCGAACAACGTAGGAAACTACCATTGCCATTGGAAGCTGTCATTTGACATTAGCGGGTTTGGCACGAGAATAGAAATGGAATGTTGGTGTCATGTTCCCCTCCACAATGTGAAATTTCTACTTATTCACACCACACAAAATAACAAGACCATTGTAAATGAAACACACTACACAAAACTAGGAATAGGAACTCGAAAATAAAACACAATCGAAAAAACACATAACCAATGCAACCCCATCATTGGTGACTGACGAGAGGTCGTTGATCGACCTCCATCCTATCTTGTCTCCATCGTCTAATTTAATACTACTAACTCATCTAGATTTGATCATGAAGTAAACTTGTATAATGTCTCCCCTTGATTTAGATTCAGACGTTGGATTCCACCGATAATACGTCCAACTAAAAATGAAACATTTTTTTGTTACAAATTTGATAATAAATATACCGACGACACAAATGAACTTTGACTCTTTTAATACTTACGAGGCCTTAAATCTTTTATAAACAAGGATTGACACATTACAAACAAATAGAATTCTTTTTATACTTGATTTGTAATGGAATCGATAAACTCTTAAAAATATAAACACAAATCAAAATGACTCGATATAAATAACGTTTGCCACAACACATGTACGAAGAAATTTAAACTAACGAAAATGATATAAGGACAAAACAATACATTAAAGTTAAAAAAAAAAAAAAAAAAAAAAAAAACCTAAATACCTAAAAGCACGGACTTTATTGCAAAGTGGTTTTGAAGCCACTTGGATGGATGGATTTGACCAACAAAAATGGAGCAGATAACATGTTTTAATGCACACGGACACGTCGGGACTGTCCAAGACTAAATAACTCTGAACAATTAATATCCTAAGTATTTTCTCCACCTACGAAGGTCGTATTTTAGAACGCAAAGAGAAAGTAAATGATACATACCAAGAATGGATTTGATTCAATGCAAATACAACATGATTGTTTGAGATAGCTGAGAATAATAACATGTCATGGTCATTGGACGTCTTAACAATAGAAACTATAAATTCCCTTAAATATCCACACGAACTAGATTGGACGGCTGCAATATATATGAATTACAGATTCGTAATGTGTGGAATTTCTAATGTAAACTAGTGCACATAATCCTAAGTCTATGTCTCCGTGATATAGGTCGATCCCTGGTGGGTTAACAATTGGTTTAAATATCCTCCTATGATGTTGATCTGAACCATAAATGATCATGTATAGTCGTCAACTTGTGAGCGAGAACAAAACAAACCAAATTGTTAGTTAAAGGATAATCAGAGGCTATGAACTCGTAGCATGAATTCATAATAACTAAGTTTGTTGTCTTGATCTAGATTCCTAGATTATGTTAAATTCTAACAATGGATGAATAACAAAAAGTTAATTAAACAAAAATATAGATGAATTTATCCCTTTGGATTATCAAGTTCTTTTTCAATTAATTAAAAAAACAATTGTAACTACGTTAATATATCTTTTTGTATTTTGAGAAGCTTTTCAAAAGGAATGGATTAAAACTAATTAACTAACTAATATTTTTTTATCTTTTCTAGATTATTTAAAATAAAAATAAGATATATAGTCTAAAGAAATGAACAAATAACTAAAACCAAATTAATTGCTTCTTCTAATCAAAATAAACCAAACAATGAACAACCAAATGTGGTTATTCCATTGTTGTAGGGGTTTTAAATACTAATTCTAATGAGGAAGCATTTAAAATATTATTGATTTGACAAAAGTAAAGCTTCTTGTAGCATATATTCTACCTCATATTTGTTTTCAAGGAATCTTCTCATAAGCTATTTCCTTTCTTTCGGCCAAACTTTTCTAGGGAAAACTACTTAATTAAAAGAAATAATAAATAACGTAAGATATAAATATTCTTTCACTTCTTCCTCCAAGTGATTTGTTGAGTAGATCCATGGGGATAAGCTAGGAAGATATTATCTAAGGTAGAAGATTTATTAGAAGAAATATTATAAAATGAATACAAGTATATCATATGCACATAGGAAGTGATGATATCTTCTTTTTCAAATAACACTAAAACTATTTTTCTTGATTTCAAAAGCCAATGCTTATTTTAAAATTTTGAAAAAAATGAAATGCATCCCCAACTTAGGCATTACAATGTTGTGGTAGCTTGTCTTAGTGTTGTTGGTGATGTATTTTGTGTCTCCTCGGCTTCAAACTCCTTCCAATATGCGAGTTCCAAGTGATCCAGGGTGAGAAAAGCAATGGATGGCAGCAAGAATTCAAGATGGTTGGTTTGGCTAAAGAATGATGGCTAGAATGTAAGCAATGGGAAAGATAGAGAACTCGATGTCTATACAAGTAACTCTTCAAAATTCATAAACATAACACTTCTCAAAACTTAAAATTGAACCCATGATACAAACAAATGTGGGATATTTATAAATTGTCAAGGAAAAAGAAGTAAGAAAAAACATGTCAAACAAGAATGAGTGACTTAGCTAATGGGGAACAATTCAACAAACTTATTTTTAGCAAGAAGGGAGGAGAAAGTAAAGGCCATTCCAATTAGCCTATTTTTTAGAATATTTGACCAAGTAAAATAAGAGAAAATAAAATCGCAATCAAACATGTGTTTAAAAACTTGTGCTTTAATTTTGATTTTTGTAATGACTAAACCTCCCCTGTTGCTAGAGGGGAAGTTACACAACATCCACTAAAGAGTAGGGGAAATGTTAGCAAAACAACCTCGTAAGAAAATTGATAGTTTAGGAGCGGGGTGAGGAGGCTTGGCTATGTCAAGATAGGAAGGTGAAAGGGAGAGGAAGGGATTTGCATCTCATTCTTGTCTTAGAAGTAGCTTTTTCATCATCAAAGACATATTATGTTCAAGTGTTTCACCATGTAATTTTTGGGTGTGTACAATGAACCCAAATAATACAAGACTAAAGAAAACACTAGAAGATGAATTAGTAAAATACGTAATCCCTATGTTAAGGGGATACTATGGGATAATGAGAGGATGACTAGATGACAAGGCTATGACAAGCTTAAGAAGCCAATGAGAGATTTTAAAAGTGGTTTGTAAAGTATGAGTAGGTAGTGTAGAGAAGATATAAGGCACATCGATAAGAAGGAATTCGCCTAATGAGACATAGAGGTAGGAAAAATAGGGAAAATGATGATAGGAATTATGAAGATGAATGAGGAATTTTGTGTCACGAGAATGGAAAAATATGCAAATTCTAGAAAATTGTTAAAAACATTGTTTGATATGTCGTTAAATTCCTTGCACACGGTCATGACGCATCTTCTTGAATGTTGATAGGAGTTACAATTGCGAACATAGCACACTTTTATGAATTATGGGTGTAAATGATCAAAAGTTTCAAATTTGGGTTGAGACTTATGAAAAGAGGTCAAAATCTCATTTGTTACCTTGTTAATAGAGATTTTGGTATTTTTGAGCCTTGAGTGACCTTTATTTATGAAACTAGAATATATGGAGATGATGTGAGGATAGGTCTACGTGGAAAGGGAGGAGGTGAGGAGGGTGTTTCTAGGTGGATCCACTAGTGGGCTCAATTTTTAATTGGGAAAAGGGTAAAAAAGGTAAAAATCTAAAAATAGGTTCAAGGAGGAAATTCTAATTAATGGAAATTGGCCCAAGAAGTGTTAAAACATAAGTGTTGACAAAATTTAGGTGGGTTTGGGGTGTTTTTGTATTATGAGTTCCTTAGGTTAGGTTTTTATTTTTAAATGCTTTAAACGGTGAAAAACCTTCTACCAAATGCCATTGGCCATCCTAGGGTAAAAAAATGTAGAAGAGCTAGTGCACTTATTTTGTTTTTGGTTAGGTTACCTAGGAGAGGGCCCCTAGCCCATTGTGGTATCACTAGCCCACACCATCCGTGGAACCATCGAAGGATGGACGTTTTAAGCTCTTGGATAGCCCATAAAATAAATCACATTATCGTGGTGCCCTATCACCAGGGTATCCAAACTGTCGATAGAAGGCCGCCTTAACACGGAGCCAAGATTTGAACCTTGGAACTCCCAATTATTAGGAGACCAAGAACCATTACACCAATATTAGGATTTAGTATATACATTGGGTAAATTACTTTTTACTGTTCACTATATGCTTATTATGGTAAATTAGTTTTAAATAGATATATTGTTATTATAACAATATATCTCGTATTGTTAGTAGCTAGTATATTGTTATGAGTTGTTAGATCAACTCATTATATTAGGTGAGTTGTTTGAGCAACCTCCTCGTATGTAAGAGTTGTCTTTCCTATAAATTTGTATGAGCTTTGTAAACGTATTAGTTCAATTAATAAGAATATTATACGTGTAACTCTAGTTCGCCATTTTATTTGGTATTAGAGCCAAGAAACAATCAATTCGGAGTCCTCAGATTTCGAGATGAATTGAATATGTTTCCTACTGGCTAAGGTGTTTTTGCATTTGAAAGGTCAACAAACCTGAGCGGATTAAAAGCCAAAGATCTTGGATAGAATATTATTTTGTTATGGCACTAGACTTATAAGAGAGGAAAAGAAATATATATTAAAAAAATGCCACATCAAATCTGCAATTAAGATGAATATGAATGGAGCACGATTCTGCCTATTCTGACTTCTTCATCCATAAGCACGTCCATCTCTTTCCTACATGGGCGATGCCATCAAGAGTATAGTTCTTGCAAATATTTTCGAAGTGTGGTGCAGCCAACGTCTATTGGAGAAAAGAAAAAGTGTTTGATATCTGCGCACAAATTAAGAGAATATATTCTCATCATCATTGTACACTTGAGTTGGCCTAATGGTGAAGAACATGTGCTCTTGAAATAGAGGTCACAAGTTCAAATCCTGCAGGGGGTAGGGTATGTACGCCTTGTTTGTAGCAAAGTTAGTTGCCTCCCGCATGTGAGTACAAGGTAGTCCCATATGCTATAAGCCGCTTGTAGACCCAAAAACAAGTCACCCAAAGATCGTGGACTGTAAAAACCATTATTATTATTATTATGTAATACTGGTCGTTGATTGCAACAAGACTATCCGTCCTGGTCCTAGTATGTGTATGTACTTGCGGTTGTCGAGATCTACCCTCCGAGTCTTCAATCACCTTACCGAAAACAAAGGCTCACCTCCTACACGGAAGAGGCTTCCTATGACATCAACACAAAGTCTCAACGTTTCAACACAAAGGTGATCTAATTTTAGTCGACTTCTTTCATTTGTTTATTCGCTTGCTTCTATAATGGTGACTAATTTTATTGGTTAGCCATTCTTACTTTTGTGAACATTACAATCTTTAAGACCAATCCTTGATTGAAAGAAAAAAAAAGTATAGAGAGAATTATTTAAGAGTCATAGTTTTTTGTTTAGTTAAATGTAAAAGGGGAGTTTGAAAGAAAGAAAAAGGTACAAATGATTATAAGGGAATTAAATATTAGTTTTATCAATATTGGTAGTTGGGTATAATAGATTCATTTAATCGTGTTATCTTTGGGGGCATTTTGTATAGTGTTGAAGTGTGTTGTAAAAATGAAAAAATAAAAATAAAATGAAAAGTTCACAAAAAAAAACTACCCCACAGACGCATTTTTGGTGTTACACGACGTCTAAAAAATAAAGTGTTTCACATTGCAAGAGAAGATAAAATAAAGTACAATGTGAAAACTATTGAGCTCCGTGATCAAATCTAGATGAGTTAGCAACATGACATTGGAGGTCGAAGGCAACGAAGGATGGAGGGAAATCAACGCCTCTCATCAGTCACCAACGACGGGGCCACATTTTGCTATGGTGGCATCTATTTTAGCTATTTTCTTTGAGTGGTGTGTAGAATAAAATGTTGTGTGGTTTGATTCCCTTGTTATGAACGAAATGATGAGGATGTGCATTTTAGACGCTAAGAACAATTGTATAGGAGGGCAGCTGAACTGGAGTGATCCTCTTACTGCCGAGATTCTTCGACTATCGTATTTCTAACATCGATCAGCTGATGAAAGAGTGATCACTGGAAGTGAAAGTGGGAACTGTTGAGTTCACGTATGTAGGTGAATCGGTGGAAGTGTGATCATCCGGTATGGGATTCACTATGGTGAAGTGGATTGGTCATGTACAACAAGATCCAAGCCAACAGTATGCAGACCTAAAAGTATGTGGAGGCATACAATTTTGTTTCCAGTATTTCAAATGCTATTATGGTAAATTAGTTTTAAATAGATGTATTGTTATTATAACAATATATCTCCTATTGTTAGTAGTTAGTAAACTGTTATGAGTTGCTAGATCAACTCATTATATTAGGTGGGTTGTTTGAGCAACCTCCTCGTATGTAGGATTTATCTTTCTTATAAATTTGTGTGAGCTTTGTAAGCATATTAGCTCAATTAATAAGAATATTATCTCGTGTAACTTGGTTACGCCATTTTATTCTACCCGTTGGATGCTAGTGCACTTATTTTGACTTAGCATAGTTGATGTTGTTTTATAGCATAGTTGATGCAATATGGAGGGTTGCATATTTCTATAGGGTTGATTCCAATTTGGCGAGAATGGTCGATGTAATATAGAAAGGGGGTTTTACTTAGTTTTGGATGTTGCTTATTTTATTGTATTTTTATTTGACTTAGATTGATGCATGACTATAACTTTCCTTATTTTACGAGGTTTAGAAGCAATATAGATTGTGGAAGATAATGGATGCCACATGGTTTCTAATTTTATTAAGGTCTTTTTATATGAGGACAAGACATAGTTATAGGCCGTTGGTTTTGGTGGGAACATATAAATGTTTCACATTTCGTTAGATGTCGATTCGATCTAGATATTCATTGGTACGTGATTGATTCATTTTGACACATTCAAATGGAGCACTAGGGGAGAGTTCATATAGAAAAATTTCACCTCGAAGTATGCTCATGTTATCCTCAAATATTTTGATTGGCGAGGGCACATCTCTTACAACATACCCAAGATAAATTTAAAGTAGATAGAGTTAACTCGGTGGGAAATTAGAGCATATTGATACTATACATATAACTATGGAAGGTCATTATTGGGATAGTTTTGGCTAATTTTGTGTCACAAATCAAACGGAGGTGTACCATTATTTACCATATTTGTATGTATCACTACATTGGTGTATGGAAACAAAGATGAATGCAAAGATATGGGTGCAAAGTTAGCACATGACTTGTATAATATTTGGGTTAGAAAATGGTTGGTCATCGAGACAAATTATATTACCATCTACATTAATAAATGATATTTTTAACATGTATTATCTTATAAGGAAATCATTACAAATTGCACGGACATACCTAGGGTGTTATAGTGGGAGAGGTGAGCCATAATGTAAATCATAATAACTTTGATTAAGTCCTTGATTAGAAAAACATGACATTGATGCATGATCTAGCAACACCCTCTACTAATGAGCATGTAGGTACATTTATACTTGTTGGAGAGGTGGCATAAGAGCCATAATGATAGAGTGAAACCAATGTAATGGGAGACAGAGGGATATATGAGAACCCTACTATAGATGTTGGTTTAGTAACAAAGGTCTTTAGTAGTGAAGAAAGCTAGGAGATTAGTTAAAACATAGGCCACAATAGTTGAAAAATAGAAGGAGGCATTATTGATTTCTAATTCAAAGCTTTAGCTAAAAGATGCAAAAGGAGAGTTTTGGAGTGATTTCTTAATGATATCCTACATATCTCGATATTAAAAATGGCATATTCTCAAATCATTGCACCTCCTCCTTCGAGGAGTGAAGAGAATTATTGAGATACTGTATTTTATTATGATGTATATGATGCACCTTTTGACGCACATACAAGACACACACACACGCACGCTGCATGCATGTAAGGCCACAAGCCACACACACACACACACACACAACACGTGTGTGTTGGAAAAAAAAATTGTAAGCAAAAATTAATGCTTTTCACCAAAATTCATGGGATTAGGTCCCTCATTTTTGGAATGAGGATGTTCCTATTGATTGGATGTGGGAAAATTAACATCTGTTGTGGATTTTAGGCTAGGGATCACACGAGACGACTCCACTAAACCTATGGAAAATTGTTGGTGTATAATACAAGGGAGGAAGTTTCTTGGGGAAAGGTGAAAGGGAGATAAAAATATAGGTGGTGAATATGAAATTACAAACTTCACCAACATTAACCAGAGTATGTCCACATCTAATAACAAGAATAAAATCATCTAAGTAATAACAATATTATCATATCAAAGACACAAATTTCAATTTACTTATTCTTAAAAGATAAAAACTCTTTCTTGGTTATTCAAGATTACAATGCTTGTAAAGTTAAAAATAGGAAATAGAACATAGACAAGAAAATAGAATAAATAGCTTCTTTCTTGTAGTAGGAGAACAATAGATATCACCCCTTGGAATGGAGAATTCATCCCAATATATAGCTTTACAATGTCTCTTCATCTCCCCTCCACATGACTTTTCACATTCCTATCACTTGTGACCTTTCATATTCCTATAGGAATAAAAATAAGCCCCTTTCTTATTAATGAAAAGGAACTTTTACAATGTCAAATTAAAATGTCACTTAAGTGAATAAGACAAAAAATTCAAAAAGTACATTCCCAATGAAGAATTAGAACATAGAGAGAGAGGGAAGAAGAGAATGATTAATTTGAGGATGAAGAAGATTCGATGGTGAAGAGCCGAGCTCTTGGAGAAATATAAGGAAATGCTCTGGAATGAACTCCTCACATTTGACTTCCTTATAAAAATGAGTAGTTGTAAGTGCCACCTTCTCTAACCGTGGAATATAAACACAATCCAAAGCATTGATCCAATCCTAAGGAATACCACCAATAGTCTTGCATTGATTGAACCAAATTTTATGATCTTTTGTAGCATTAAATATTGGTCCTCTTATTTCTGTGAGGGATTCCAAAGTATCTTCATCAAAAGAGAAAGGTTACCCTACCTCTTTTTTGACAAAATCTTGGAAATAGTTTAGGAACTCTTCCGAGGATAAATGCTCAATGAGTGGAGGTGATTTGAGCTTATACACACTATTTATAACATCTTCCAAGATTTCATATGCATGTTCTCCAAAAGACTGAAGTTCTAAGATAGCATCATTTATCAAATTGCACTTAGTAGTCATTATGTGCGACCACATTAAAGACAAATTATCTGAGATAGAAGTGAATACATTCTTACTCACTAAGGAAATAGAATCAAGACAAATAATCTCATACACCAATGGGAGCACACTATCCCAATGGGCCTTTTCCTTCTCAATCTCTTCCTTGGTCATATTTACCTTATAAGTAGTGGCAAGGGAAATTTGAATAGAGAGAGAATATTGGGAAACAGTACATTTCATTTTTCCATAATCTTATCCACCCATTTTTCATTGGCTCTCCCTATATGGTGTACCCTTGAGATCTCTTGATCACTTGAGGATCAAAATTTCTAATGGGAGAGATATCCTCTACCGGAGGAAGGGATACTACATTGGGTTCTAGAAATGATTCTAAATAGGTAGTGAGTATCCTCGCATGCTCTTCTAGTTTCTCCATAGTCATCTCATTTTCTTCATTCCTTACGATAAATTAGGGTAATTTTTTTTAATAGGTGTACATATCCCTCATGAGTGGCATGTCCCAAGAAAATCCTAGTCATCTCATAATCATCTTGTGTCATTTCTCCCATGGGCTTAACAAATTTCAGATGTGCAACTTCCACATACTAAGATCTAGAAGCCTTAGTGAATTAAAAATTTGTTTGTGCCTTCTTGGTACGCTTGGTTTTGATGTACTTTGAGATGGCCTCAAAGTTAGGTGTCGTGGCTTGTTGCACCATTTTCAAATATCCTCCAAGAAACTCATGTACCCATGGGAAGGTCTCAGTTGGTATGGACACAAAGTCATGCATAGGGGAACTCTGTCATGAACTTGATAAGGAACCAGGGATTTCCTAATATGAGATGATTAAAGCGCCTCAAGGGAATAATTAGATTACATGGATGATTAGGAGATGATGGATCAATTTCCCCTAATTCAAGTGGCTCAACGAGATCTTATCTGAATTTTTCCTTCTTGTGAAGCCTCAAAGGGGAGAAACTTCAGTGCACTTAGCTTCCACAAGCTTCCTCTTGGAAGATTCCTCCAAATGAGTAGACCCTGTGGCCCTTTTAGGTGCCTTGAGAGAGGAAGTGAGAGACACTTTCTGGATGGAGATAATAGACCACTAGATTCAATGAAAAAATCCATCTTCCATTTGAACCAATATTTTAACCTCTGAATCACTGTCATGGTTCTTTCCTTGATGTCACTAGACTCTCAAATGTTCCATGGGGTGGGAGAAAGAGGAGAATATTGCATTTCTTGATATTTAGGATCAAATAGGTTTGATCCATCATCCTTCATTCCTTATAAAAACTAGTAAAACTTGAAGTCCCTCATCTAATCCACTGTCATTCTTATGTAGTCTCATTTCTTGACCTTGAAGTCATCAATGCAATTAGCCCAATAGTCCTCAATTTGTGGAATATGATGTAAACCTAGAAGGAGGAAAGTCTCAGGATTTTTCCTAATGTAAATTTTTGACCAAGATATATAGGAATACAAGTTGAAGGCTATAAAAGAGGACTCAATATTTGTTGCATATGTTATATTTTTACATGAGTAGATTCCCATAGAAATAGGAAAGGATACACCTTTCTTCTTTTCACTTTTACACATGGTGTGAACATGGGATAACTACCTACATAACTCAATTATGATGATCTTGTCACTCGGGTACCTTGGTAGCCTGCAGGTGCAAGATCAAATCCTCGACCCTAAGATAGGTGAAGGTGGGAAACTGAATGAAGTGACTTCCATACTTCTCGATCAACTCAACTTCTTGAGATGAGATTCTCTGTTCAGATTGCCTTCAAGTAGCCTTATGACATACATGGTGAATGCATCATTCACCCTAGAGAAGTGTGAGTTACTTTCTCGATATGTGAGATGTGGGTATTTTTCATAGGCAGGTGATTTTTGTGGCACATTAGGTGTAGTGGAGAGACCTCAGAAAGGTCTTATGTATGTGAGGGCATACACTAGATAGGAATTCATGGTGAACTTCTTAGAGGTAGGAAACTATAACAATTTCCGATGAATGTTATTTCTTATGATTTTCTCCTAGTCAATCATTTGATCTCCTTCTGTGACCACCAAAATGAAATGATCCATTCAATATTGGAAATCATTTTTGGTTTCTTCTCCCATAATTCTATTCAATAGAATAATAGAATCTGATTATTCTTCATGAAATTCACTTTAGGACAAATTCCTAGGGATCCGAGAAGGCTTCCTTCCCTGCTTAATCCTTGAACCAACTACCAAGCACTGTAAGTATGAGTATGTTCCTTCCCATTCATGTGAGAAAAATTATCGAGTGATGATTACCATGTTATTACAAGTATGAAGTTGTAGGAATTGAGAAATAATTTTTGGTTTGATGACTACAAGAATAGAATTGTCATATGATAGAATTATACTTGAGTCTAGATCATAATGTTGTGCACAGGATAATACTAGCTCAGTGCTTTGAAAATATGGAGGATGATCGCCGCTCTAGAATATCCAACTCAAGAAAATATTTTCCTCCATAGGTTCATGAGGCTCACCTAGAATCCTTGCTTTGAAGTCTTCCAGTGCTTGTGTGTCACATTATCACCTGTTACCCACATTGGGATATTTGTGTAAAATGTGGAAATCAGTTCAATACCCAAGTATTTGACCTTCATGATGCTGGGAAGTAGTGAAACAAGTGGGGTATGAATGGATATGAATGATTCAACCCTAATTCCAACACTTTCTATTTTTAGTAGGTCCTATTTTGGATGGCTATTTTTAGTAAGTTTCCAAAATTGTCACTTTTTAGTGTTTTTGACTTGCAAGGAGTGATGATGACACTGAAATTTTTCTGTTTTTGAAAATTACTATTTTTTTACAATGAGGACTTTTCATAACTTATTTTTTTAGAATGTGGACCTATGGGTATCAAAATTAAATGAAACTAGTCATAAAATTTTAGGTTTTTAAGCGATCCTCTACTCCAATTTATAGAGTTTTTAATTGTTAGAATTCCATAAATACGAGAAGGAAGATATAATGGCTGAAATTTTCTTTTGGATGTAAAAAATTGTTTAGATAATTAATGGGTATGAGATCATACTCATCGCAAAGGCATTTTGAGAGGAGGTTACTAATAAAATCTTATGGGAATCGATTTGGGGTTACGGAGACATGAGTAACTTTTTGTACTTTCGGTATGAAGGTGCTTGGAAAAATTCCAGTAGCATAAAAATTTAGAGGTGAGTTTGGGAGGGAAAATTTTCAATTTGAAATGTATAAAAATGACTAAGTGTATTTTGTAACCATTTCTCCTCTCAAGCACTTTAACTCATCTTCAACCCAAACATGATTAACTAGGGTCAATTAGGGGTTGGAGTTGGATTTGCACCCTAAAAATAGTGGATATGCGAAGCAAGGGGAAAAGAGGGGCACCAATTTTTTTTTCACACCATATCGGGACAAGTGACAACATGTGATTTCATGTGAGCAAGATGAAATATCTCAAGACAAGCTCTCGGGGGCTAAAGCTGGGTTTTTCATGTGACTAGGGATAACTCCATATGGGGGCACATTTTTGTGTCCCCTGTTAGCATATGGATTTGCATGCATGAAAATTACATGCACAGTGTGGGAACGAAGTCCCTCCTCAATGAAGGTGAGGCTCCCTTTATTGAAAAAAAGTGAATGAAGGAGATGGAATGGAATGAAGGAAAGGAGTGGAATGGAATGAACTGAAAGAACATGCAAGAGTTAGGTAAAAATAGAGCCTAATATTGCATGAAGAGGAAAGATGAATAACTAACACAAATAAAATGGAGTTTGAGTTAGCCAAACAAGAACATGTAAAAGGGAACACACATGAGCAAGTAGATAATCAGAGCTTGATCACTGTGAACTAGAACAACTGATTAATAATGTTGACAATAAGATCAAAGATAATATTTGCATGCAAGATTCAAACACCTAACATCTAATGAACATAAGAACATCAAATGTTACAAGAGACAATGAATGAGACACAAAGTTCGTATTTCATTAACTCCAAAATGTTTTTCACAAAAGAACACAAAGTTTCTTCCTGAAACAAAGCTTGCACAAAAGTATTTTCTTCTCCTCTCTCAAAGTCACCCTTTACAAATGAGCCCCTCACTTCCTTTTATAACCCAAAAGTTGGTTACAAAGTAGTTAGGGTTTTACATGATCATTAAATAAGGCACTTAAGTGACCTTTGACTTTTCAACCAACTTTTAAAAACAACTAAAAATAGAAACCACTTAGCTTAAAAAGTCATAAAAGAAATGAAACAAATGGACAACACCACTTAAATGACTTGGATGCACACATAGACATCCTAGTTAGCAATGCACCACCTAGATCAAGACACATAGGATTAGTGCCTTATCCATTGGGCCAAGAGTCCACCTATCCCGATCATACATGAATGAACTCATTGACCATGCTCTGCAATCCTCCAAATGACAAGAGTGTCGAGCTTGAAACTTGAGCAATTCATCCACCCCTCCGCCCGAGGAATCATTTGGTGTGAGAAAATTTGTCTTCATTCACATTCACAATCACAATTACACACAATTCTTCACATACTCCGAATAGCCTTCCATGATGAATTATTCATTTGTTGCGAGAATGTAGTCATTACGCCCCATAACTTGTGTGAGTGATTCGATCTTGATCTTTAAGCATTGAGAAGATCTTCAAGAGCCAAAATTCAAACATCTCTCTGAACTATGTAAATCACACATTATTAAACATGAATTTCTAGCATTAGATTGGAACATTGGCTCTTTGTGAGTGGAAAAAGAAAACTAGTGGCTTAAAAAAAAATACCATGCGTGATTCTAACAAATGATTTGATCATCTTTACAATAGTGATAGTTTTGATGCTCTCAATAATATCAATCTTAGCTTTGTGCCCATCATGAATTTACCGTACTTGAGAATAAAATAATTTGAAAACTCCCTGTTATATGATGGTTTATTATGAATCCCAAATCAATTGTCTCATTAGTCACATTGATTGATGACTTTTAACGAAGAGAAAATGTACCTCAATTTAAAAGCCTTTCGGGGGATCATCTTTTGTTTTGAATATTTCTCAAGAAAACTCCATAAAAGCTTTTTTCATTTGAAATAGGCATGAACCGCCCTTTTCCTTGGAACATGAGCTCTCAAATGCATCCTTATCTGAATTAAAAATGACTAAACCTCATACTTTCTATGGAGCTATGGAACTATACAAAGTAGATCACCACCATGGGCCGAAACACTCATATCATTACTTGAACATCTTTCTCCAAACTTAGGACCAAAATTCATCTGTGATGCATTTTAATGGAATTGAGGTTCTACTCTGTCGATGAAACTCAGGAATTTCTCACCGAGGGTATTGCAAGTCAAATCAACCAAGAGATTCAATTTTGAGTACACAAATGCAATTCCCATTTCAGATTTTGTCAATTTCAGTGAAGCTTTTACCACAGGATTATCCTATCATCAAAAGCTCTGCCTCCTTTACAATCTTGAAGTTGAAAGTACAACTATGCTTCTCAGAACCACAAAGGTGTTTGAGAAACTTTAATGTGTTCACGAATGCACATGTGTGAAGTTTGAGTTTGTGTTCAAGGATTAGCTTGAGTTGAGTTAATGGAGATGAGAAATAGTGAGGTTTCCATGAACACAAAGAAATTCTTCATCCTCAAGCTTAGAATGCTCGAATGGGGAAGGCAATCCTAAAATCCGTATGACACAAATATGAACATGAACAACCGTGACTTGAAAAGACTTTAGTTTTGAACTTAAGTTCAAATTTTGAGCACCATCAAGAGCCTATGATCAAAATTTATCAATTCATCATGTAATCATATCATTTCACAAGATGAGCATGAGAAAAATCACTTTTGCCATTCCATTATTCGTGGGATTCAAACACGAGTCATCTATATCCTTCCCCACATCTTCACAAAAATATTCTTCAGCGAGAATTGGAGGAGTTTGTGTTATGATTCAGGCATGCAATAGTTCATCTAATGGATCCATGAAAATATTAGGGAAATCCTCATGACTCGTAAACCTCAAGAAAAGATCACCAGCTTGAGATGATCCTTGTCGACCACCACCTTCTGAAACCCTAGTGCAATTTCCTTTGTTGCACTTTCAAAAAAACCCACCTTAAAATGAATGACATTCCTTCTAATTTCAATAACAAAGTCACCTACAAATTGCAAATGGTAAGGATACATTCATGGAAGCTAAAGGTTTGTGGCTCAATTCCAATTTTGGTTGTAATGGAGCTACACCTTTACCCCTCAAACCATAGCCTATCATCTTAGAAAGGATAAATTTTACTCAAAACCCAACAAGGAGAATTTTTCGATGAGAGATCATGTTCATAGTGATTTGAAACAAATGACCTCTCCACATAGCATCATTTTTAGATCTTTGGATCAAAACCATTTCTTATCAAACCAAGAAATGATTTTCCAGCATACCTCCCTTTGCCTTGGTAACTGATCATGAAGAAAGTAAAGGCTCGGATCTTTTCTTCATCTAGAAACTCCAACAACATTTAAAATCTAAATTATGTTGGAAGATAAATGAACACACAATATCACTTTCTTTACTTAGGATGCATAAATGTTTCTATTTTTCTTGAACAAATCTTCCTTATGTGTGGGCTATTTTATTTGACTTGCATGGGACTGTGTGTTGGACAACGTGGCATGGAATGCTTTTAATTTTTTCTTTAAAATGGCTTGCGTGGTGATGATCTGCATGACTTTTGTTGTCTTTTTTTGCGTGGGTTCCGATTTTCTGTTGGATCAACGTGGTTTCTATTTTGGACAGGCGCTCCTTTTCCTTTGCATGGCATGATTCTTCTTTCTGGATGATGCTGGACTAAAAGTCCTCCTTTTTTCATTCTTCCTTTCCTTCTCCCAATGCGTGAGAAGGAATTTTTTATTTCTTGCTTTTTTTCTATTTTCTTTCCTGTGGAGTTCTCCTTCTTTTCTCTCGTGGAAAGTTGAAAATGGTTGTTTTCTATTAGTATGATTTTGGATTGTTCTTTCCAATGCGTGGAATTCCTCTTTTTGGGTGGCTTTCCTGTTGCTCTTTCCCTTCACTGTCTTTTCTCTTGAAAAATGGAAAATTCCTTTCTGCTTTCTGCCTAGAAGATTGTTTTTGATTGTGTTCTCTCTTTTGCATAAAACCTCTTGTATTTCTTCTTGACAATGCGTGGTCTGTATTATGGATGTGACAAAATATTATGTCCTTCAGAAGAAATAAGAAGCAAAGCTTTGCATGAATTTTTCCAACGGGTTTGATGGAGGAAGTTATGGGATTAATCAACTTCCTCTCTTCCCGGGTAGTGGGCTTAAGTGCTAGGGGAAATGGGGAAAGCAATGGACAATTGCCAATGGGAATGGCAAAGTGGGTTGGCAATCCCCATTCAATTTCCCCATGTGGGAAATTGGGGAATTTCTTGCCCGTTAGCCAATCCATGATTTGGCAATTGGTGGAGAAAATCCCATGTGCGGGAAATTTGAAGAAGATTGCCAGGAAAAGGGAAATCGGGTTCGGGAAGCCAAATTGGCTTCCCGGCAGTTGGAAGCGTAAGCTTACTTCCCGGAAAAAAAATTTGTCGAATGAACTTTTAATTTATATTTATTTAATTAAATACTTCAAGTTATTTAAAAATCAATTTTATCAAACAAGAAGCAATTAATTAATTAATTTTAATGTATTTTAACGCGATTTAAAGCTGGCGGGAAGAGTTCTTCGCCCGAAAAGGATGAAATGAAGACCGAAACGATCACAAAAATGAGACGATCGCAATGAGGGCAATGAACCACGCAAAGTAACACTTTTGAAAAATTTTCAAAATTTTCATTTTTTATTATTTTTAATAATTTTGCAAAGTCAAAATTGGTGATAACAACTGGCTCTAATTGGGGACAAGGACTTCATGGACGCAACAATGGACCTAGACCAAAATAGTCATGAACATGATCTCAAAATGATGGGGCACAAAAATGGGGTGACACAAGAGAGGAGACCGAAAAATAGGGAAACAAACAAACCAAAATCCTAATTACCTATGTACATACGGGGAACAACCCATTTTCAATTTTGATAATGCTTGAGATATTGCCCACTGTAGGGCAAAGGCAAATGAGTTCCATCAGGATATGCCAAGTAATAGGTACTATCTCCATAGAAATGCCTTATTTTGAACGGTCCCAGCCACAGTGAGTCAAACTTCCCATGCTTTCCTTTCGGCTCACGTCTTTTGTCCCAGAGAAGAACTAAGTCATTGATTTGAAACTGTCTCTCCCTAGTTTTCTTGTCAAACAACTTTTTTACCTTGGATTGATGTTCCTCGATCCTGTTTGCCACTTGACTTCTTTGTTCCTCGAGCTTGCTTAGGAACATGATCCTTTTATCTAATGCATTGGTGAAGCATTCATCATCAACTGCCTGAGCTAATTTTAATGTTGGTAACTCTAGTGTGACGGGAATTTGAGCATCGGTTCCATATAAAAGTTGAAATGGAGACATCTCGATTGCCCTTTTGGGAGTTATGTGGTCAGCCCACAATGCATCATATAACTTTTTGTGCCAAGTTCTTTGATTTTCTTCGACTAACTTGCACAATAGTAATGAGGTTTTTGTTGTTGGATTCAGCCTGACCATTTCCTTGAGGGTAGTAATCTGATGAATGAGACAAAGATATCCCATATCCATAACAAAAACCTATCATCTCTATAGAAGAAAAATTTGAGGCATTGTCCATCACAATCTTGTGTGGAATTCCATAATGAACCAATATATTTTCTTTGATGAAATCACAGATTACTGCAGTAGATGTTTGTTTCACTGGTATAGCTTCTACCCACTTTGTAAAGTAGTCAGTGGCGGTGAGCACGTGAGTATGACCAGCGCTAGAATTAGGATTCAAAACCCCGATGAAATCTAAACCCCATTGTTGAAAGGGTTCTTCAATGACAACTGGCTTCAAAGGCAAAGCTGCCAACTTTGGTCTTCCAACAAATTGTTGACAAGCTTCACATTTTGTCACCCATTTCTGAGCATCGAGAAAACATAGTGGGCCAGTAATAATGTGCTCTCAAAATTTTATGGGTTGTTACTGGGCTAGAGAAATGACCACCGCAAGCATGATTGTGGAAAGCTTCCAACAACCTAGGTTGTTGTTCTTTATCAACACATCTGAGGAACATGCCGTCAATCCCTTTCTTGAACAACGTGTTATCCCAAATGACGTACCTGGCAGCTCTTAATTTGATAGCTCATTTCTCCTTAGCTGTCAGATTCTCTGGACACTCACCATATGTGAGGAAGTAGGCAATATCAGAATACCATTCATCTGTGGTACTGACAAAAACTACCAATGGTAAATTTTCTTCAACTGGTTCTTCTTGGAGTTATCTCATGGTTCATTCTCTGTAATGAGTTGGTAGAGTCCTCTTCCTCGAACCAACTTGGTAGGCTTGATGTCCAAATCATATTCTTGGATCTTGGAGACCCAATTACCTCTTTTAGATCTGGTTCTGTTGTGTCAACATTGATTTCACCGCGGTGTCTGGAACTAAGACTTTGGTGTGAGAATTCAACACGTAATACCTGAAGTGTTTCAGGGCTCTTACCACCGCGTACGCATGTCTCTCAAGAGGAGTGTAATTAAGTTCATGTTTCTTGAATCCCAAACTCATGAATGTGATAGGAGATTCGATCCCCTCTTGATTATGTTGCGTCAGGATGGCAGAGATTGTGTGTGGTGAAGCATAGCAATAGATTATAAAATCCTTTTTAAAAATGGGACACACCAATGTAGGAGCTTTTGCAATAGCACCTTTGATTTTCTCAAATGCCTCTCTACCTTCCTTTGACCATTTGAAGGATTCTTTTCCTTTCATCATATCAGCGATTTCTTTAGTCAGCTTGGCAAAATCTGGCACGAACCTTCTCAAAAAGTTCACCTTCCCGAAGAATGAGTGGACTCTGGCTTACTTGTAGGCAAGGAAAGATTTTTATAGCTTGAACGCGTTCAGGATCGATCTTAGTTCCTTCCTTAGAAACAATATGACCTAGGAGTTTCCCTTCTATAACTCCGAACACGGACTTTTTTGGATTCAGAGAAATCTTATGAAGTCTGCACCTTTGCAATATTTTCTCCAAATCCCTTAGGTGATCTTCTCGTTTCTTGGAGAACACTGTCAAGTCATCTAGGTATATCACAATGATCTTGTCTTTATAATCTACAAATGCCATATCCATGGCCCTTTGAAAAGTTTGCCGGCATTGATCAAACCAAAGGGCATTCTTCTATACGTGAACATACCCCAGGGGGTAGTGAACGCGGTTTTATGTTGATCTTCTCTAGCCACTTCAATCTGATTATAGCCAGAGAAGCCATCTAGCATAGATAGCATTTCCGATCCAGTTACTGCCTGCAAAATATGGTCCATGACTGGCAGTGGGTAGTTATCCTTCAAGGAAGCTTGATTAAGATTGTGGAAATCCACGCAAATCCTAATTTCTCCATTTTTCTTGTGAACCGGTACAATATTAGCTATCCAGGTCGAATGTCGAATAGGAAACACTATTCATGCATCTAGCATCTTTTGAACTTCATGAAATATTGTCCCTGCAATCTTGGGATTATATTGTCTTTGCTTTTTCCTGAATGGAACTGCACTAGGCTTCAAGGGTATGGCATGCTCCATTTCCCTGGGTTGGAAAGACTTCAAGTCTTCGTATGAATAAGCCAAAACGTCAGAATATTTGGTAAGGAGATTTATGAATTTCTGTGCTCCTCAGGTGAGCAACACTTGCCAATATTGATTAGGTGAGGTTTATCCTTGGTACCGATATTAACTTGCTCATAGTCAGTAGAATTCACAGGTCCTGCCTGCTCTTTCTCTTTGATAAACCTGTCATGTTTGTCAAAAAGTTCTTCAAGTGAAACCAATCCTTTGGGAATTTTATTTCCTTTGAGTTGAATGATGCCATCACTAGGATCTTCATTCTCAACTCCTTCCTGAATGGGTGAGGTAGTTGATTCGTGAAATGCTAGAATCACTTCCTTCAAAGTACAATTATTCAAAATTTTCTCTCTTTTCCAAGAAGGCAATAATTTGTTGATCATCATTAAATACTTGCCAATTTTCTGCATTGTCAGGAACACTTGGCCTAAAAACCATTTCAATGGTGTATTTGACTTGATCAAATTCTGAATGAGGAATCATTAATGAAGTTGAGACTGCTAGAGAATCCACTTTGTCATTCTTTTCACGAGGGATAGATTTTATGGAAAAGGCATCAAAGACTTCTATTGTGTCCCACACTTTATTTTTGTAGTGTCTCAAATGATCATTCTTTACTTGGAACTGATTTTTCTTTGTTTCACGATCAATTCCGCATCTCCAAAGACTTCCAAATTTTTGATCCCTTTCTCCTCTGCAACTTGGAGGCCAAGGATTAACGCCTCATACTCTGTAGTGTTATTAGTATTTGAAAATTCAAGTTTGTAGGAAAAAGGAAATATTTTACCATTTGGAGATATGAGCACCACTCCTACACCAGAACCCGTTGAACAACAACTTCCATCAAACTCAAGAGTCCAGATCTCATTGGAATCTTGGCAAGTGATCTCAGGGGTATGAATTTCTGTAGTCATCATATAATTACCCATACTTGAGCCTTGGAAAAGGATCTATGCGCGAGGATCTTCGGTTTTAGTTACCGTGAACTTTTCCTGAGCTTCCGGCATAAGCTTTTTCATTTCTCCATTGATAGGAATCATGGCATGAGACCAGTCCATTTGAATCTCACCACCCAAATCTCTGCAAAATTTCTCTGCTCAACAACATTCCATACGAGGTGGGAATATCAACAACTAAAATAGTTACCTTAACTCACTTTTGAGGGAATTGGGCTAAAACCATTTGGGCGTCTTTAATTTGCCCGATTAGAGGAACTTTCTTGGTTTCCATGGAGTAACATGATCCGAATGTTCTCGTACAAGTCAAACCAAGAGCATGTGCTACTTTTTCGGCATCACATTATCCGAGGCTCTAGAGTCTATAATGCAATTACTTAATTTGCATCCGTTGATCAAAAAGGACACAAAGAAAGGTTCAATATTTTCATTTGAAGGTGTAGTGGCCGCCACAATATTTTGAGTTTTCCCATCTTTGGGAGTTTTTAGAATTCCTTTGGAGGAATGAACAAGTAGAGTCACCTTTGATAAACTGGACCAATTTCTCGAGCTGATCCTTGTTGGACTTCAAGTACTCTGCCTGTGACATGGAAATTTTTGTTTTATTGATATGATCAATGATATCAAATTTAGGCAAAGTAATCATACTTGAAGTCTCAGATATAAGTTCTTTCAAACTTGATGATGGCACACTTTTGACCTTGGCCTCGGGCTTGGTTGACACTGATGTGGAAGAAGAAACTTTCTTCGTAGTTGGTTTACCAACCGATTGATCTAACAAAGGTCCTCCTTTCTTTAAGATAGTCTTGACCTTTGAAACCTCAGTCACCTTGGACTCTTTAGGAGCCTCATTTGTCTTGGATTCTTTGGGAGTTTCCTTGGAAACCTCTTTATCTCCCACCTTAGTGGTATCCTACTCCTTTTTCTGAGAGCGTGTGAAAATGGTGAAAGATTGACTATTCATATCTTCTATAATTTCTTCGTATTCATCTTCCTCATCGGAATGGTACTCAAAGAAATGATTATTACTTTCCCCCTCAGGATCTTCAACTTCAGGTTCAGATGTCTCAGAATCGGCTCTTCCTCATCAACCTCGACGACTTCAATCTCATCATCACTTTCTTCAATGACATCACATTTGGAATTAGTTGTGGGAGTTGCTTCAATAGCAAGCCTCGTTGGAGCACCTACAATCCTAGATTTGTTGGGAACATATCCTTTTCTCGGGATGTCTTTGTAAGGAGCAGGTTTACTACTTTGAGCAACTTGCTTTTTCAAAGCCAGCACATCATTAGCCAACTTAGTGAGTATAGTTTGAAGTGTTGGGAGTTTCTTGACTCTTTCCTTTGAGGGAATTTTTCTTGAATTTTCCTGCCATGATTAAGTCATCTTCAATTTCTATGGCTAAAGATTGAGCAAGTTCCAAAGTAGCCACCCTAGCCCTTCTCAGTTGATAGCACACTTCTGGTTGTTGTGCGTTAATAAAGAAACATTTTTGTCCATCAAGGTTTGGATGAATCCCGACGGGAACTTTGTTCACCATTTTGTTGAATTTAGCCATGAAATTCCTCATGGGTTATGTTGGCTCTTTCTTCACGCCTGAGATAGTTGGGCAAGAAGAGCATGTTCATCTTCTGCCATTTTGAATCAATTTTCAAACTTAGTTTTCATATCATTCCAATTTGTGATACATCCATTGGGCAGATGATGAAACCAATCTACAACAACATCATGCAATGTTTCGATGAAGAGACGAATAACAACATCTTCATATTCTACCGACAAAACAACACATGCAGTGAAAAAGGTAGAAATATGGTCATCTGGTGATGTCTTCCCATCTCCGTCGAACTTGGGAAGAATCTTTCTTGATCCTCGTGGGAGTTCATGTCGAGCAGGTAAGGCCAATGGGCCTATGGCATTTCCCCATGGTACATTGGCTGCCATTTGAGGAAAGGTGGTATGCGAAGGTAAAACAACGTGAGCAAGGACAAGTGCTTGACTGGTAGTGATTCCTTCCTTGCTTGCTCTTTCAGGACTTGATGCAAGGCTTACAGATCTACGAGGTGTGTTCTTCTTTGGAGGAGATAACTTGAAACCAAATTTTCCTTGAAAGTCAAAAGTGGGGTCAGATCGACCTTTAGCTTTTTCTCCTCGCGTAAACCTCTTTCCTTCCAGTTTGGAATCTTTATTGTGAAGGGATCACTGGTGTGTTTCGACCGGCTCTAGCCTTTTCTCTTCACTCTCTTTCTTGAGCTATTTGTGCCTGAATAACTCTAGCAACTCTCATGGCTTTCTCTTCTTGTTATCTAGTACTGATGTGGTGAGATGAAAATGATGGTTACTTGTGCGCTTTTCCCAAATAGCTTGCCTCAAATCTGATGATATGTCTTCTTGAGTATCTGTAAAAACAAGATTTGGTTGCAAGATAGGTGGGTTACCTATAATAGTCATACAACTTATTACCTTGGTGGAAGAGGACCACGTCGGTGAACAATGATCAACACATGTCCAAGAGGTCTTCTGGCCACAAGTGCGGGTGCTCTTCTTCTAAGGTCTTTGATGTAGATTTCTCTGTCAATGGCTCTATCAATAGCCACAAATTGTTGCAAGCTTTCACGGTTTTCCCAAGCTACTATTCAAGGTTGGTAGCAATGTCTCCTTGGAAATATTCATCGGGCACAAGGTTTGGTTGAAGAACTGGAGCTTGTGCAGAGGGGATAGTCATAAAGATTTAACCAAGCACTAGTTAACGATTCTGAATCCCCAACGAGTCACCAAAAACTGTTAGCATATGGATTTGCACGCATGCAAATGACATGCAATAGTGTGGGAATGAAGTCCCTCCTCAATGAAGGTGAGGTTTGCCTTTATTGAAAACCAAAACTGTATTTACATATGTACATTCAAAATTGTATGTGGGGGTGTTTTGGAACATCAATGGAAAGAAAAGTGAATGAAGGAGATGGAATGGAATGAAGGAAAGGAGTGGAATGGAATGAACTAAAAGAACATGCAAGAGTTAGGTAAAAACAGAGCCTAATATTGCATGAAGAGGAAAGATGAATAACTAACACAAATAAAACGGAGTTTGAGTTAGCCAAACAAGAACATGTAAAAGGGAACACACATGAGCAAGTAGATAATCAGAGCTTGATCATTGTGAACTAGAACAACCGATTAATAATGTTGACAATAAGATCAAAGATAATATTTGCATGCAAGATTCAAACACCTAACATCTAATGAACATAAGAACATCAAATGTTACAAGAGACAATGAATGAGACACAAAGTTCGTATTTCATTAACTCCAAAATGTTTTTCACAAAAGAACACAAAGTTTCTTCTGAAACAAAGCTTGCACAAAAGTATTTTCTTCTCCTCTCTCAAAGTCACCCTTACAAATGAGCCCCTCACTTCCTTTTATAACCCAAAAGTTGGTTACAAAGTAGTTAGGGTTTTAAATGCACATTAAATAGGGCACTTAAGTGACTTTGACTTTTTCAACCAACTTTTAAAAAGAACTAAAAATAGAAACCACTTAAGCTAAAAAGTCATAAAATAAATGATGGGCACATGTGGACCCCACTTAAATGAATTGGACGCACACATAGACATCCTAGTCAGCAATGCGCCACCTCGATCAAGACACCTAGGATTAGTGTGTTATCCATTGGGCCAAGAGTCCGCCTATCTTGATCGTACATGAATGAACTCATTGACCGTGCTCTGCAATCCTCCAAATGACAAGAGTGTTGAGCTTGAAACTTGAGCAATTCATCCACCCCTCCGCCTGAGCAATATTCTGGTGTGAGAAAATTTGTCTTCATTCGCATTCACATTCACAATTACACACAATTCTCCACATGCTCCGAATAGCCTTCCATGATGAATTATTCATTTGTTGCGAGACTGTAGTCGTTACGCCATTTTTTCAAACACTTGATGTGCTTCCTCATAACTTGTGTGAGTGATTCGATGCTGTTACAAGCCTTCAACAGGGTGCCTGCAATATCTTTGGGAACTATTTGGAACATTGGCTCTTTGTGAGTGGCAAAAGAAACTAGTGGCATAACAATAATACCATGCATGATTCTAACAAATGATTTGATCATCTTTACAATAGTGATAGTTCTGATGCTCTGGTACAATAATAATTTCTCAGCTTTGAATGCATCGGCTACTACCGTACAGAGAATAAAGCAATTTCTGAACCTGTTATATGATGGTTTATTATGAATCCCAAAACAATTGGCTCATTAGTCACATTGATTGATGACTTTAACTTCCAGGAAAATGTACCACAATTTAAAAGCCTTTCACGGATCATCTTCTGTTTTGAATATTTCTCAAGAAAACTGCTAAAACCTTTTTCATCTGAAATAGGCATGAACCGTTCCTTAACAAGTCTCAAATGGCAGCGAAAAAATGAACTAAACCCTAACTTGTGGAGGTCAGGGAACTATACAAAGTAGATCACCACCATGGGCGAAACACTCATATCAATACTGGAACATCCTCCAAACGCAGGACCAAAAGAAATTGTGATGCATTTTAATGGAATTGAGGTTCGACCAACCGAACTCAGGAGACACCGAGGGTATTGTTCAACCCAAGAGATTCAATAGAGTACACAAGATGCAAATCATTTCAGATTTTGTCAATTTTGGAAGCTTTTACCACAGGATTAGCCTTAGAAATGCTCTCGCGACCAGCAGTCTTGAAGTCGAAAGTACAACTATGCTTCTCGGCGTAATGGTGCAAGCCGAAAAGGTGTTTGAGCAACTTTAGTGTGTTCACAAATGCACGATGTGTGCGAGTTTGAGTTTGTGTTCAAGGATTAGCTCAAGTCGAGCTAATGGAGATGAGAAATAGTGAGGTTTCCACGAACACAATAGAGCTTGGCTCAAGCTTGGGAATGCTCGAATGGGGTTTCCCACGAACAGAAAAATATGAACATGAACAACCCAGACTTCAAAAGACTTTAGTTTTGAACTTGAGTTCAAATTTTGAGCACCATGCAAGAGCCTATGATCAAAATGATCAAGTTGCATGTAAGTCGCCATCCATTTCACACCACCTGAGCATGAGAAAAATCACTTTCTCCATTATTAACTCGTGGGATTCAAACACGGGTTTGAATAGTTACCGGCCCTTGCAAGAATTGGAGGGAGTTTGTGTTAGTGATTGCATGCAAATAGTTCATGCTCAGCCAGTGCCAAAAATATTAAAATCCTCATGACTCGTAAACCCAAGGATGCAGGCTGCTTTGTCAGTTTGCCACACCTTCTGGAAACCATAGTGCAATTTCCTTTGTTGCACTTTCAACAAAATCACTACCATGAATGACATTCCTTCTAATTTCAATAACAAAGTGTTATCACCAATTTTGACTTCACAAAATTGTTTAAAAATAATAGAAAAATGAAAAATTTGAATTTTTTTGAAAAGTGTTACTTTGCATGGTTCATTGCCCTCGTTGCGACCATCTCATTTTTGTGATCGTTTTGTCCTTTTCGGTGAGAACTCTTCTCGTCAGGCTTTAAAACGCATTAAAATACATTAAAATTAATTAATTAATTGCTCCTTGTTTGATTAAATTAATTTTTAAATCACTTGAGAAGTATTTAATTAAATAAATATAAATTAAAATTTGTTCGAAAATTTTAATGCCGAGGAAATAAGCTTACACTTCCAACTGCCGAGAAGCCAATTTGGCTTCCCGAGCCCGGATTTCCCCTTTCCTGGCAATTTCCTTCATCTTTCCCACACGTGGGATTTTCTCCACCAATTGCCAAATCCTGGATTGGCTAACGAGCAAGAAATTCTCCAATTTCCCACATGGGGAAATTGAACGGGGATTGCCAACCCATTTTTCCATTCCCATTGGCAATTGTCCGTTGTTTTCCCCATTTCCCCCTGGCACTTAAGCCACTACCCGGGAAGCGAGGAAGTTGAATTAATCCTCGTAACTTCCTCCATCAAACCCGTTGGAAAAAGTCATGCGAAGCTTTGTTTCTTATTTCTTCTAAAGGACATAATACTTTGTAAGATCAAACAGCTTTCAACGCATTAACAGTCCAAAGAGAGACAAAAAAAAATTCCTTTTTCCCAACCAAGGAGGAGACACCTTGTGAAGTGAAAAGGAGGACAACGAAAATTGATTATAAATTTTGAGCATTTTTCCACTCATGCATTGATCAACAAATAAAACAAAGATGTTTTGAGTTTCCCATGCCTTGGGTGAAGGAAAAGGTAGGAAGGAGAAGACAACGAGAAGATAAAAGAAAGTGGAGGCACATAGCCCAAACAAGGCTTCTATGCATAGCAAAAAAAAAAAAGGAACAGTTTTTAAAATAAGAAAAGACCAGATCCATGCACCCAAGAAGGAGAAGAACACGAGAAGCTTTCCATGCAAGCAAAGGATGAAATGCAGAAAGTAATTTTAAATCCCAAGCCGAGCACTTTCCAAATAATGAGTAAGACCTCAGTCCAAAGAACTGAATGTTTCACACCAAATTTTATCGACCATCTTTATAGGAGTTTCAATGGTCCACAACTAGGTGTAATTCAGTGGGCTGCTATGCATACAGTAGCTAGTACAAATCGAGTTGGGTCTGCTACCCCTGGCTCTTCACTTTGGTGCAAGGTCCACTAGGGACAGGAAAGACACACATTGTCTGGGGAATGTTGAATGTTATTCATCTTGTTCAATATCAGCACTATTATGGTGCACGGCTTAAGAAACTTGCTCCTAAAAGCTACAGGAAATCTTCAAGAAAAACCAAAGTCCGGAACACCATAATGATGAGTTTTAGGACAGAGCTCTATGGGAATACCTTACACAACCTCTTCGAGAATTAGTATGGGAGCTCGCACACAAGCTTGTACACCATCTTGATCTATTTGTCTTATGCATGCCAACAATAATGAGTGATCACTATGGGGAACTTGCATGCAGCTAGCCATGTGCATTATGCATTTAGATTGCACTCACCAATGATAATGAGTTTGTCACCTTGCACATCTTCTCCAAGACACCTTCTATCCAATTGAATCAAATAGCAACCGGAAGAATTTTAATTAGATAGTAATGCACCCATGAGTGATTACTTATAAACCAATTTCCTCATCTAATTGAGACCTAGCAAAAGAAATCTTTATTGGAAAACAAATCTTTATTCCTCTCTAGTGGTTGCTATAAATAGAGGGATTGAATATTTTAAGAGGTAACTACAAATAGCCAAAAGGAGGTGGAGCCTAAGTATGATCGTGGTCCATTGGCATCAGGATCAATTGATGATGTTCTTCAGAGTATGGATCGCACACTGTTCCGTATGCTTCCTAAACTTTTCCCTAAACCATGAATGCTTGTTTGCGCTCCATCAAATGCTGCAACAGATGAATTGCTATAAGCGTGTTCTGGATCGTGGATTCATTGATGGTGAAATGAAGGTCTATCGCCCTGATGTTGCGAGGGTGGGTGTGGATTCTCAAAATCGTGTTGCACAGGCAGTATCAGTGAAGCGTAGAACTGAAATTCTCCTAGGAAAGTGCCGTGAGGAAGTAATTGGCTATATGCAGCAGCTACAGGGGTAGAGAAGTAAACTTATCTCAGAAAATCAGTGGCCTCCAGAGAGAGCTAAGTGTGACAACTACTGCAGGGTGATCCCAAGGAACCATTGGTGTTGATCTTGATGTTCAGTTGCACATGACCGTAGTCGTGATCGTTTTTGAAAAATCTTACACTGTAGTATAAGAGTGAGATAAATTTTTAGTTGAGTTATCTCACCTTTTCATTTTGGAAAGTCATTTTCATGGAAGAAGCTCGATCAAATCTTGAGGCAAGTTTTGCAAATGAGGCTGAGATTGTGTTCACTACTGTTTCTAGTAGTGGCCGGAAGTTATTCCAACGCCTAGCCCATGGGTTTGATATGGTGGTTATAGATGAAGCTACAAGCTAGTGAAGTAGGCATGTTACCTCCACTTTCATTGGGTGCTGCAAGGTGTGTTCTTGTCGGGGATCCACAAAGAATGCGTGATAAGTAATTAGCCATGTAGCGAGGCATGTCATAAAGTATAGTAGAAGCCTTTTTGAGCGCTTCCAACAAGCAGGTTGTCTAACTATGTTGTTATCTATTTAGTATCAAATGCATCCTCAAATTCGGGATTTTCCTTCAAGATATTTTTATCAAAATCGATTAAGTGACAGTGAGAGTGTTACTAGGAGACCGATGAAATTTATTACAAAGATTCTCTATTGAGACCTTACTTGTTTTACGATGTAACTCGTGGAAGAGAATCTCATGGAGGTGGATCTGTTTCATATCAGAATATTCATGAAGCACAATTTTCTTTGCAATTATATGAGCATCTTCAACGAGTCACTAAGTTGGCAGGCATAAAGGTTTTTGTTGGAATTATCACACCTTACAAGCTACAGCTGAAATGTTTGCACCGAGAGTTTGATGTTGTCCTCAAATCTGATGAAGGAAAAGGTTTATATATCAATACGGTAGATGCCTTTCAGGGCCAGGAGTGTGATGTAATCATTATGTCTTGTGTCCGAGCTTCAAATCATGGGGTTGGCTTTGTAGCTGATGTTCGCCGCATGAATGTGGCACTAACATGAGCTCGCAATATTTTTTTATTGGTAATTATGCCGAGAGGCATCTTCATTTATATATATATTGAGTTGAGGAGTCTGATGTCGTGCCCGTGAAAATTTATTTTGAGAGGCATCTTCATTTATATATATATTGAGTTGAGGAGTCTGATGTCGTGCCCGTGAAAATTTATTTGTGTAAATAAAAACCAATTCTTTTATTACGCAAATAAATGTGCTAAGTGAAATGGGTATTACGCGGTAAATGGATAAATTTAATTTCTTTTGAAATGGGTATTGGGTAAATTTAATTTCTTTTGAAATGGGTTATTACATGGTAAATGGGTAAATTTAATTTCTTTTATTGATAATGATAGGGTGAAATGGGTATTACATGGTAATAAAAAAATCCTTTTATTGATTGCTTCCCTAAATTTAATTTCTTTTATTAATTGATCTCTTTGGTTAGTAAAGGGTATGGTATTTTATTAATTAATGAAATTTGGTATTATATGGTAATAAAAAAAATCCTTTTATTGATTGCTTCCCTAAATTTAATTTCTTTTATTAATTGATCTCTTTGGTTGGTAAAGGGTATGGTATTTTATTATTTATTGATTGCTTCCCTAAATTTAATTTCTTTTATTAATTGATCTCTTTGGTTAGTAAAGGGTATGGTATTTTATTAATTAATAAAATGGTGAAATGAGATTTCAAAGTAAAGGGTATTACACAGTAAATTCAATTGTATTTTATTAATTAATGATAAGGTGAAATGAATGGGTATTACATGGTAAATTTAATTTCACCTATTAATTGATTGTTTTGGTAAATTTAATTTCTTTTATTAATTAATGATAGGGTGAAATAGGTATTAAAGGTATTACACAATAAATTCAATTGTATTTTATTAATTAATGATAAGGGTATTACACTGTATTTTATTAATTAATGATAAGGGTATTACACCGTAAATTTGATTTCTTTTATTAAAATACATATGAATAAAATTAATTGAATAAATTTATTATACATATAAGTTCACTTTTTAATTAAAAAAATATTATAAGAACAGTTACAAAACTGTTCCGCACCCAAACATTTTAGGCATGTGCTTCCCTTACTTTTCTTCTCTCTTTTGCAGAGACTCTGGTAAAGGTAAGTAACCCTATTTTCACCTTATTTAACAATATGCCTACATTTTCTTTAACTGGTATGTGCATTGGTTTGAATTTTCTTAATAAAAGGAAGGTCTATAATAACTTCCTTGAATGTAGTGGAATAAATACATATAGGTATGTGACAATGATGCTGATTAAAATGATATTGACCATGATATTATCGTCATGATTATCATCGTCAATATAATCATCGTTCGATCAAGATCATGATTATCATCTTCACATTCATGCTCATTTTTATCTGCCATCATCATTGTTATTGGCACCATCATTATTGTGCATATTTAGGGTTTAAGGTTTACATATTGTGGAATAGTTGTCATCTTTTTCATTTTCATCACTATCATAATAATAATAATAATGATTATGATGATGATGAAAATGATGATAATAATGACAATGATGATGACAACAATGATGGTGGTGGTAGTGATAGTGGAAATAATAATGATGAGGATGATACTAAGGAAAAAAAAGAAGATAATGATAGTGACAATGATTATATCGATCGTGAAAATGATGACAATGATTATTATGATGATGAAAAAGACAACACCAAAGACGATTACGATGATGACATTGATGGTGGTGGTAGCGATAGTGGTGATAATAATGATGAGGATGATGATGATGAAAACTAAGATGAAAATGATGATGATGTCGATGAAAACAAAAATAACACTGAAGACAATGATGATTGTGACAATCACAACAACGATGATGATGATTGTGTTAATGACGGTGAGTAGGGATGATCTTGATGATGAAAAAGACAACGATGATGACATTGAAAACAATGATAAAGACAATGATTATGATGATGATGAAAAAGACAACACCAAAGATGATGATGATTGTGATGATGACAACAATTAAGATGATGATATTAATAATATTGTTAATAAAATTGTGATGATGATGATGAAAATAATGACAATGATTATGATGATGATGAAAATGACAACACCAAAGACAATGGTGATGGTGACAATGATGGCGATTAAGATGATATTGACCATGATATTATCATCATGATTATCATCATCGATATAATCATTGTTAGATCAAGATCATGATTATCATCTTCACATTCATGCTCATTTTCATTTGCCATCATCATTGTTATTGGCACCATCATTATTGTGCATATTTAGGGTTTAAGGTTTACATATTGTGGAATAGTTGTCATCTTTTTCATTTTCATCACTATCATACCATGTCGTTGTCATCATTATCCTTAGAATCATTATCGCCACCATTAACATCACCACCATAAACATCTTCGTCATCATCATCGTGAGTATTAATATTATTAGTATTATTGGTATTAATATTATCATCATGATTATCATCGTCGATATAATCATCGTTAGATCAAGATCATGATTATCATCTTCACATTCATGCTCATTTTCATTTGCCATAATCATTGTTATTCACACCATCATTATTGTGCATATTTAGGGTTTAAGGTTTACATATTGTGGAATAGTTGTCATCTTTTTCATCTTCATCACTATCATAATAATAACAATAATGATTATGATGATAATGAAAATGATGATAATAATGACGACGAGCGATGGCGAAAATGATGGTCATGGTAGTGATAGTGGAAATAATAATGATGAGAATGATACTAAGGAAAACGAAGATGATAATGATAGTGGCAATGATTATATCGATCATGAAAATGATGAAAATGATTATTATGATGATGAAAAAGACAACACCGAAGATGATTACGATGATGACATTGATGGTGGTGGTAGCGATAGTGGTGATAATAATGATGAGGATGATGATGATGACAACTAAGATGAAAATGATTGTATCAATCATGAAAATGATGATGATGTTGATGAAAACAAAAATAACACTGAAGACAATGATGATTGTGAAAAAGACCACCAAAGATGATGATGATTGTGATGATGACAACAATTAAGATGATGATATTAATAATATTGTTAATAAAATTGTTATGATGATGATGAAAATGACAACACCAAAGACAATGGTGATGGTGACAATGATGGCGATTAAGATGATATTGACCATGATATTATCGTTATGATTATCACCGTCGATATAATCATCGTTAGATCAAGATCATTATTATCATCTTCACATTCATGTTCATTTTCATCTGCCATCATCATTGTTATTGGAACCATTATTATTGTGCATATTTAGGGTTTAAGGTTTACATATTGTGGAATAGTTGTCATCTTTTTCATTTTCATCACTATCATACCATGTCATTGTCATCATTATCCTCAGAATCATTATTGCCACCATTAACATCACCACCATAAACATATTTGTCATCATCATCATCATCATCATCATCGTGAGTATTAATATTATTAGTATTATTGGTATTAATATGTGAATTTGTAAATAAATTAAATATTGCAATCATCATCATATCGTGATCTTGATTATCATGATCATGGTCATTGTCATTTGTCATTATTATTATTGTGACCATCATTATCATACATGTTTAGGTATTCATTTCCCCATCATCATAGTCATCATCATGATTATCATCGTTAGATCATGATCATGATTGTCATCTTCACATTCATGGTCATTTTCATCTTTTATCATCACCATTGTTATAGTGCATATTTAGGATTTAAGGTTTACAAATTGTGACATATTTGTCATCTTTTTCATCGTCACCGCTATCATTGTCGTCGTTGTCATCATTATCCTCATCATCATTATCACCGCCATTAACACCACCACCATCAACATCTTTGCCATCATCATCATCGTGAATTTTTTTATTATTATGTGAATATTGATATTATTATGTTAATTTGTAAATAAATTAAATATTACAATCATCATCATATCATGATCATGAGGTAAATAAGTTAGGTATTGTTTTATGAATAATGCAACTCCGCGGTTGCTACTAGCATACCTATATTTATATAAATATATGTAATATATGTTGAGAGGTATATATTACATATATTTATATATTATATAAATATATAGGTGCCTTGTGAACTTCACCTCTCGGCATATTTTACATACATATAGAACATAAATCAAAACATGATATGTAAAATATGCCGAGAGGTGAAGTTCACAAGGCACCTATATATTTATATAATATATAAATATATGTAATAAAGACCTCTCGGCATATATTACATATATTTATATAAATATAGGTATGCTAGTGATATCTACGGACATGTTATGGGCATGAACCTAGGTCATCATCATGGCAGCATTAGGTCTTTATTGGTAATGGTATTTTCTCATCGTTTGGAAGGTACAATTGTGCTTATTATGGCAAAGCCAAAACATTCTTACTACAAGTGTTATATAATAAGGAAGAACCGTGAGCATTGTGGTAAAACCATTCTTTTCAAAAATGTTGGGTTAAGCTTGAATATAAAGTAGTTGAGCTGAAAAGCTAAAAACAATTCTAATTACACTACAACAAACTTGACAATTATTGATGAGAGTTAAGTGTAATCATGGTGGCAAGGTCAATCCCTATAGATGTTGGTTTAAGCCTATGGATGAAGACCATGCTATGATTTGAATTTGGTTTAATTCTATGTATGAAGACCATAGAATGATTCATACTTTTTGTGGAGGAGATAGATCGCACTAACAATTACCCACGAGATGAAGGTAACAAGGTATTTTTTGATTCAGATTCTTGAATGATGTTCATGAGTAAAATAACCATTCCTCTATCACATAAATGAGAAGTTTGCATTGCCATATTGATTGATAAAAATGTCTCTTGGAATAACTATTTGACTTGACAAGAACCTTCAATTGTGTGCATGCTGACACACTGCAACCGAGTTTGTTTCCGAGATTGTTGTGAAATATGAGAACTGCTTCCATCATTTCAAACAAGGAAAATGTTATTTTTGGTGATTATTGGTGATGTTAAGTGAACCAATAAAAGATAGGCTGTGCAGTGAGATGGAAGAGTCAGGTTATTCAATTTGTAGAAAGTGTTTGCAAAGCTAGACAATGCTTTCGACTTCATCAAATCAGATGTATAGTGCAAATAACTGGTTATATTTATTCATGGGGTGTTTGTTAAAGCCATGTTTTGTAATACCATTGGAGGTGAATTGCAATTTTGGCTCTTGGAGATCTTCTCAATGGCAAAAGACCAGAAGCTGGATTTTGATAAACTCAAGTGGCGTAATGACTACGGTCTCGTGACAAATGAATAATTCACCATGGAAAGGTACTCGGAGCATGTGGAGAATTGTGAATGTGAATACGAATGAAGACAAATTTTCTCACACCAGGATATTGCTCAGACAGAGGGGTGGATGAATTGCTCAAGTTTCAAGCTCAGTACTCTTGTGATTTGGAGGATTGCAGAGCACGATCAATGAGTTAAGTCTGTACAATCGGGATAGGTGGACTCTTGGCCCAATGGATAAGGCATCGATCCTAGGTGTCTTGATCGGGTGGTGCTTTCTTTGACTAGGATGTCTACGTGTGCGCCCAAGTCATTTAAGTGGGTCCACATGTACCCATTTATTTTATTTATGTAATTTTCCTTAACTAACTTTTTAACTTAAGTGGTTTCTATTTTTAGTCACTTAAGTGCCCTATTTAATGTGCATTTAAAAACCTAACTACTTTGTAACCAAATTTTGGGTTATAAAAGGAAGTGAGGGGCTCATTTGTAAGGGTGAATTTGAGAGAGGAGAAGAAAATACTTTTGTGCAAGCTTTGTTTCTGGAAGAAACTTTGTGTTCTTTTGTGAAAAACATTTTGGAGTTAATGAAATACAAACTTTGTGTCTCATTCATTGTCTCTTATAACATTTTTTCTTATGTTCATTAGATGTTAGGTGTTTGGATCTCGCATGCAGATATTATCTTTGATCTTATTGTCGGCATTAGTAATCAGTTTTCCAATTCACAGTGATCAAGCTCGATTATCTACTTGCTCATGTGTGTTCCCTTTACACGTTCTTGTTTGGCTAACTCAAACTCCATTTTATTTGTGTTAGTTATTCATCTTTCCTCTTCATGCAATATTAGGCTTGTTTTTATGTAACTCTTGCATGTTCTTTGATTCATTCCATTTCACTCCTTTCCTTCATTCCATGCCATCTCCTTCATTCACTTTTCTTTCCATTGATGTTCGAACCCCCACATACAATTTTGAATGTATAGATGTAAATACAATTTTGGTTTTCAATAAAGGCAACCTCACCTTCATTGAGGAGGGACTTCGTTCCCACACTATTGCATGTCATTTTCATGCATGCAAATCCATATGCTAATAGTTTTTGGCGACTCCGCTAGGGATTCAAGAATCGTTAACTAGTGCTTGGTTAAATCTTTATGACTATCCCCTCTGCACAAGCTCCAGTTCTTCAACCGAACCTTGTGCCCGACGAATATTTCAAGGAGACATTACTGCCAACCTTGAACAAAGTAGCTTGGGAAAACCATGAAAGCTTGCAGCAATTTGTGGTTGTTGATAGAGCCATTGACAGAGAAATCTACATCAAAGACCTTAGAAGAAGAGTACCCACACTTGTGGCCAGAAGACCTCCTGGACACGTGTTGATCATTGTTCATCGACGCGGTCCTCTTCCACCAAGGTAAAAATTTGTATGACCATTACAGTAACCCACCTATCTTGCAACCAAATATTGTTTTTGCAGATGCTCAAGAAGACATATCATCATATTTGAGGCAAGCTATTTGGGAAAGATGCACGAGTAACCATCATTTTCATCTCGCCACATCAGTATTAGATAACGAAGAAGAGAAAGCCACGAGAGTCAGTAAGAGTTATTCGGTGAAAATAGATCAAAAAGAGAGCGAAGAGAAAAGGCTAGAACCAGTCAAACACGCCAAGTAATCTCTTGACAATAAAGATTCCAAACTGGAAGGAAAGAGGTTTACACGAGGAGAAAAAGCTAAAGGTCGATCTAACCCCCTTTTGAATTTCAATGAAAATTTGGTTTCAAGTTATCTCCTCCAAAGAAGAACACACCTTGTAGATCTACAAGCCTTGCATCAAGTCCTGAAAGAGCAAGCAAGGAAGGAATCACTACTAGTCAAGCACTTGTCCTTGCTCATGTTGTTTTACCTTCGCATACCACCTTTCCTCAAATGGCAGCCAATGTACCATGGGGAAATGCCATAGGCCCATTGGCCTTACCTACTCGACATGAACTCCCACGAGGATCAAGAAAGATTCTTCCCAAGTTTGACAGAGATGGGAAGACATCACCAAATGACCATATTTCTACCTTTTTCGCTGCATGTGTAGTTTTTTGAAGAGAATATGAAGATGTTTTATTCATCTCTTCATCGAAACATTACATGATGTTGCTGCAGATTGGTTTCATCATCTACCCAATGGATGTATCACAACTTGGAATGATATGAAAACCAAGTTTGAAAATCAATTCAAGACGAGAAGATGAACATGCTCTTCTTGCCCAGCTATCTTAGGTGAAGAAAGAGCCCACAAAACCCATGAGGAATTTCATGGAAAAATTCAACAAAATGGTGAACAAAGTTCCTGCTGGGATTCATCCAAACCTTGATGGACAAAAATGTTTCTTTATTAATGCACAACAACCAGAAGTGTGCTATCAGCTGAGAAGGGCTAGGGTGGCTACTTTGGAACTTGCTCAATCCTTGGCCATAGAAATTGAAGATGACTTAATCATGGTAGGAAAATTCAAGAAAAATTCCCTCAAAGGAAAGGGTCAAGAAACCCCCAACGCTTCAGAAAATATACTCACTAAGTTGGCTAATGATGTGTTGGCTTTGAAAAAGCAATTTTCTTAAAGTAGTAAACCTGCTCCTTACAAAGACATCCCAAGAAAAAGATACATTCCCAACAAAGCCAGTTTACAGGCACTCTAACAAGGCTTGCTATTGAAGTAGCTCCCACAACTAATTCCAAATGCGATGTCATTGAAGAAATCGATGATGATATTGAAGTCGTTGAGGTTGATGAGGAAGAGCGATTCGAGACATCCGAACTGAAGTTAAAGATCTTGAGGAGGAAAGTAATAATCATTTCTTTGAGTACCGTTCCGATGAGGAAGATGAATACGAAGAAATTATAGAAGATATGAATAGTCAATCTTTCACCATTTTCACACGCTCTCATAAAAAGAGTAGGATACCACTAAGGCGGGAGATAAATAGGTTTCCAAGGAAAATCCCAAAGAATCAAGACAAATAAGGTTCTTAAAGAGTCCAAGGCAACTGAGGTTTCAAAGGTCAAGACTATCTTAAAGAAAGGAGGGCCTTTGTTAGATCAATCGGTTGGTAAACCAACTATGAAGAAAACTTCTTCCACATCGTGTCAACCAAGCTCGAGGCCAAGGTCAAAAGTATGCCATCATTAAGTTCAAAAAACTTATATCCGAGACTTCAAATATGATTACTTTGCCTAAATTCGATATCATTGATCATAGCAATAAAACAAAAACTCCATGTCATGGAAGAGTACTTGAAATCCAACAAAGATTAACTTGAGAAATTGGTCCAGTTTATCAAAGGCAACTCTACTATTCATTCCTCCAAAGGAATTCTAAAAACTCCCAAAGATGGGAAAACTCAAAATATTGTGGCAGCCACTACACCTTCAAATGAAAAGATCGAACCTTTCTTTGTGTCCTTTCTGATCAACAGATGCAAATTAAGTAATTGCATTATAGACTCTGGAGCCTCGGATAATGTGATGCCAGCAAAAGTAGCACATGCTCTTAGTTTGACTTGTACGAGAACATTTGGATCATGTTACTCCATGGAAACCAAGCAAGTTCCTCTAATTGGGCAGATTAAAGAAGCCCAAATGGTTTTAGCCCAATGCCCTCAAAAGCAAGTTAAGGTAACTATTCTAGTTGCTGTTATTCCCGCCTCATATGGAATGTTGTTGAGCAGGAAATTTTGCAAGGCTTTGGGTGGTGAGATTCAAATGGATTGGTCTCATGCTATGATTCCTATCAATGGGGAAATGAAAAAGCTTATGCTGGAAGCTCAGGCAAAGTTCATGGTAACTAAAATTGAAGATCCTTGCACACAAATCCTTTTCCAAGGCTCAAGTATGGGTAATTATATGATGACTACAGAAATTCATACCCCTGAGATCACTTGCCAAGATTCCAATGAGATATGGACTCTTGAGTTTGATGGAAGTTGTTGCTCGACGGGATCTAGTGCAGGAGTGGTGCTCATATCTCCAAATGGTGAAATATTTCCTTTTTCCTACAAACTCAAATTTTCAAATACTAATAACACTGCAGAGTACGAGGCATTAATCCTTGGCCTTCAAGCTATAGAGGAGAAAGGGATAAAAATTTGTAAGTCTTTGGAGATGTGAAATTGATTGTGAAACAGGTAAGAAATCAGTTCCAAGTAAAGAATGATCGTTTGAGACACTACAAAAATAAAGTGTGGGATGCAATAGAAGTCTTCGATGCTTTTTCCATAAAATTTTCCCTCATGAAAAGAATGACAAAGTAGATTCTCTAGTAGTCTCAGCTTCATTAATGATTCCTCATTCAGAATTTGATCAAGTCAAATACACCATTGAAATGGTTTTTAGGCCAAGTGTTCCTGACAATGCAAAAATTGGCAAGTATTTAATGATGATCAACAAATTATTGCCTTTTTGGAAAAGAGAGAAAATTTTGAACAATTGTACTTTGAAGGAAGTGATTTGGCATTTCGCGAATCAACTACCTCACCCATTCAGGAAGGAGTTGAGAACAAAGATCCTAGTGATGGCATCATTCAACTCAAAGGAAATAAAATTCCCAAAGGATTGGTTTCACTTGAAGAAATTTTTGACAAACATGATAGGTTTATCAAAGAGAAAGAGCAGGTAGGACCTACGAATTCTGTTGACTATGAGCAAGTTAATATTGGTACCAAGGATAAACCTCACCTAATCAATATTGGTAAGTGTTGCTCGCCTGAGGAGCGCAGGAAATTCATAAGTCTACTTACCAAATATTCTGATGTTTTGGCTTATTCATACGAAGACTTGAAGTCTTTCCAACCTAGGGAGATGGAACATGCGATACCTTGGAAGCCTGGTGTAGTTCCATTCAGGAAAAAGCAAAGACAATATAATCCCAAGATTGCAGGGACAATATTTCATGAAGTTCAAAAGATGCTAGATGCACGAATAATGTTTCCTATTCGACATTTGACTGGATAGCTAATATTGTACCAGTTTGCAAGAAAAATGGAGAAATTAGGATTTGCGTGGATTTCCACAATCTTAATCAGGCTTCCTTCAAGCATTATCAAAATTGAAAATGGGTTGTTCCCCGTATGTACATAGGTAATTAGGATTTTGGTTTGTTTGTTTCCCTATTTTTTGGTCTCTCTCTTGTGTCACCCCATTTTTGTCCCCCATCGTTTTGAGGTCATGTTCATTAATAATTTGGTCCGGGTCGTTGTTGCATCCATGAAGTCCTTGTCCCCAATCGAGCAATTGTTATCAGCCAATTTTGACTTCGTAAAATTGTTTAAAAATAATAAAAATGAAAAATTTGAATTTTTTTGAAAAGTTTTACTTTGCGTGGTTCATTTCCATCATTGCGACCGTCTCATTTTTGTGATCGTTTTAGTCTTCATTTCATCCTTTTTGGGCAAGAACTCTTATCGTCAGGCTTTAAAATGCATTAAAATACATTAAAATTAATTAATTAATTGCTCCTTGTTTGATTAAATTAATTTTTAAATCACTTGAGAAGTATTTAATTAAATAAATATAAATTAAAGTTTGTTCAACAAATTTTAATGTCGGGGAAATAAGCTTACACTTCTAATTGCCGGGAAGCCAATCTGGCTTCCCAAGCTCAGATTTCCCCTTTCCTGGCAATTTCCTTCATCTTTCCCGCACGTGGGATTTTCTCTACCAATTGCCAAATCCTGGATTGGCTAACGGGAAAGAAATTCCCCAATTTCCCACATGGGGAAATTGAACGGGGATTGCCAACCCATTTTGCCATTCCCATTGGAAATTGTCCGTTGTTTTCCCCATTTCCCCCTGACACTTAAGCCACTACCCGGGAAGTGAGGAAGTTGAATTAATCCTTGTAACTTCCTCCATCAAACCCGTTGGAAATAGTCATGTGAAGCTTCATTTCTAATTTCTTTTGAAGGACATAATACTTTGTCAGATCAAACAACTTTCAACGCATTAACAGTCCAAAGAGAGACAATTTTTTTCCTTTCTCTAAGCCAAGGAGGAGACGCCTTGTGAAGTGAAAAGGAGGACAACGAAAATTGATTATAAATTTTGAGCATTTTTCCAGGCATGCATTGATCAACAAATAAAACAAAGATGTTTTGAGTTTCCCACGCCTTGGGTGAAGGAAAAGGCAAGAAGGAAAAAAACAGAAGACGAGAAGAAAGTGGAGGTGCACAACCCAAACAAGGCTCCCACACATGGAAAAAAAAAAGGAACAGTTTTTAAAACAAGAAAAAACCAGATCCACACACCCAAGAAGGAGAAGAACACCAGAAGATTTCCATGCATGCAAAGGATGAGAATGCAGAAAGTAATTTTAAATCCCAAGCCAGAGCACTTTCCAAATAATGTGGAGCAGCCTCAATGAACAATGCCTGAATGTTTCACACCAAATTTTATCGACCATATTCATAGGAGTTTCAATGATCCACAACTAGCTGCAATTCAGTGGGCTGCTATGCATACAATAGCTGGTACAAATCGAGTTGGGTCTGCTAGACGGTAGGAACCCTAGCCCTTCACTTTGGTGCAAGGTCCACCAGGGATAGGAAAGACACACAAAATCTGGGGAATGTTGAATGTTATTCATCTTGTTCAATATCAACACTATTATGGTGCACGGCTTAAGAAACTTGCTCCTGAAAGCTATAGGCAATCTTAAAGAAAAACCAAAGTCCGGCACACCATAATGACGAGTTTTAGGATAGAGCTCTATGGGAATACCTTACACAACCTCTTCCCGAATTAGTATGGGGAGCTTGCACATAGGCTTGTACACCATCTATTTGTCTTTTGCATGCCAACAATAATGAGCGATCACTATGGGGAACTTGCATGTAGCTAGCCTTGTGCACTATGCCTTTGGATTGCACTCACCAATTATAATGAGTTTTCACCTTGCACGTCTTCTCCAGTCCGCCTTCTATCTAATTGAATCAAATAGCAACTGGAAGAATTTCAATCGAAATAATGTGCCCATGAGTGATTACTTGTAAACCAGTTTCCTCATCCAATTGAGACCTGGCAAAATAAATCTTTATTGGAAAACAAATCTTTATTCCTCCCTGGTGGTTGCTATAAATAGAGGGATTGAATATTTTAAGAGGTAACTATGAATAGCCAAAAGGAGGTGGAATCGGAGCCTAAGTATGATCGTGTTCCATTGGCGCAGGATCAATCGATGATGTTCTTTAGAGTATGGATCGCACACACATTCGTATGCTTCCTAAAATTTGCCCTAAACCACGAATGCTTGTTTTGCGCTCCATCAAATGTCTGCAACAGATGATTTTTTTGGAAATGTGCATGTGTTGCATATTTAATTCCAACCGTAGCTTTTTAGGAAAGCTAATTTTAGCTTTAGTCTTGCTTTAGTTAAGTTAGCTTTATCTTATTTTTATCATTAGATTTAATTCAAATAAATCTGTTTTAATTCATGCATAGCATGCAACTATTTTAAAGCATGAGTTTAGATTTAGAATGCTCAGTTGAAGAGCTATTAGTGGGTGAGTTATTCTATTTAAATAACAACAATTGTAATTGCTTTGTATGCACACACAAAGGTGTGAAATCTGCACAAGCAAGGAAGGATGTGCATTGAAAGCACACAGCTGCACGCACAACTTGATTGTAAAGAGTTGAAGCTCTAAGTATGATGAAGCTTTTATTAATGGAGATTATGCACAACAGTGCTGGTTTGAATATTCATCTATTTATGCAAGTTATTTAAGTATTCTGTTTATTTCTTTTATGTTGTTTGTTGTATAAGACTACAAATTTTCTACAAATTGGTATCAGAGCAAGGTTATTCCAGTAGCTTATTAAATTGGTAGCAAGCTATGGCTTCTACATCCGATGATGCAGACACCATAATTTAATGGAAAGAATTACGAATACTGGTCGTTGACCATGAAGGTGCTATTCAGATCTCAAGATGTGTGGGAGATCGTTGAAGATGGGTACACAGAGCCCACAAATGCAGCAGCGTATACTGCACTTTCTCAAGCAGAGAAAGATACTTTGAAGGAGTTACGAAAGAAAGATGAAAAATCTCTTTTCTATATTCATCAAGAAATGCATGAAAGCATTCTTCCAAGAGTGGCAAAGATCCAGTCAAGCAAAGACTGCATGGGATACTTTACAAGTTGCATATCAAGGTAAGGAGAAAGTAAAAACTACCAAGCTACAGTTACTTCATAGAGATTTTGAGAATTTAGCAATGAAAGATTTAGATTCGTAGAATCATTTGTTACTTATGTAGTTGGCTTAGTCAATCAAATCAAATCCCATGGTGAGACTCTTGAGGACAGAAGGATTATTGAAAAATTGCTTAGAAGTTTTCCTACGAAATTTGATCCTTTAGTTGTTATTATTGAAGAAACTAAGTATTTGAGTCAGTTTTCTATTGATGAGTTGCATGCATCACTAATCAATCATGAACAGAGGATGAATAGATCACATGCAAGTGTAGATCAGGCTTTTGCATCTCAGACATCAGGTAGTCGTGGCAAAAGAAGAGGAAGTTTCAGCCCAAGAGGCAGAGGAAGAAGTCCATCTAGAGGGCATGGCAAAGTGGTTCATCAAACTCAAGTGGAAGAGGACAGAATCAAGAACAGAGTTATGGTTAGAGACAAGATAAGTCTCATGTTCAAGTGTCATTATTGCAAGAAGTATGGGCACTATGCTTATGATTGCAAGAAAAAGCAATATGATCAAGAGAGACAAAATCAAAATCAGGTTGGAAGTTCTATTTCTAAACCTATGTTTATTGCATGCACAAGGATTTTCAAAGCAATACCTTCTTTATCCCCTATTGAATGTAATTTTTCAAAAGAGAGTCCATGTGATGTATGGTATTTGGATTCAAGTTGTAGTAATCACATGACAAGTAATCTAGATTTGTTTTCTAGTTTGGATGATTCAGTTAAAAGTGATGTAACTCTTGGAAATAACAATATTGTGTCTTTGAAAGGAAAAGGCACGTTAGTATTCTAACAAGACAGGGGAACAAACAAGTATGCAAGATGTTTACTATGTTGCAGGTTTGAAACATAACCTTATGAGTATTAGACAACTGGTACAAAAAGGATACCGAGTCTATATGGAAGACAATGAGTGTGTGATTGTGGACAAAGCTCCTAGCACTCAGTTGATTGCAAAAGTGAAGATGAGCAGCAATAGGATGTTTCCATTGATTTTGAAACCTGGAAAAAGAAGAAATCAAATCTGTTTGCAGAAAAATTAGCGCTCAGTTTACAACAAAGTCCTACGTTAAGCCAAATCAGTCTTTTGTTGAGTCCTGCGCTCAAACAAATGAGTCCTACACCAATGAAAATCAGGTCTGCACTACAGCAAGTGAGTCCTGCACTGATTCCTGTGTAAATATAGTTGAGTCCTGCACTGAAGGAACACAATCAGCTTTTCATTCAGTCATGAAGGATGAAACATGGCTTTGGCATCTAAGGTATGGACATTTGAATTTTGGAGGTTTGAATTTATTACATAGAAAAATATGGTTAAAGGTTTTCCATTGATTCAGAAACCAGAAAGGGTATGTGAAGGTTGTATTTTGGGAAAGCAACATAGAGATTCATTCCCAGTTGGCAAAATAGCAAGAGCAAGTGCACCACTTGAGATTGTACATTCAGATTTATGTGGATCTATGCAAACAACTTCTATTAGAGGTTGTATTTATTTTATGACATTCATTGATGATTACACAAGGAAGACATGGGTTTATTTTTTGAGAAATAAATCAAATGTCTTTGATACATTTCAGCAGTTCAAGGCATTAGTGGAGAAGCAAAGTGGATACTACATCAAAGTTCTCAGAACGGACAGAGGAGGTGAGTATGTTTCTAATGAGTTTATGAATTTTTGCAGATATCATGGTATACACAAGTAGTTTACTACCAGGTATACACCACAATAGAATGGTGTGGTAGAGAGGAAAAATAGAACCATCATGGAGATGGCGAGAAGCATGTTGAAGGAAAAACATCTTCCAAATGAGTATTGGGCAGAAGCAGTAGCAACTTCTGTTTATATTTTGAATAGGTGTCCAACGAAACTTGTTAGGAACATGGTTCCTCAACAAGCATGGACTAATAGGAAACACAAGTGTTTCACATTTCAGAGTTTTTGGTTGTGTAGCGTATGCACATGTACCTGATGAGCTAAGGAAGAAGTTAGACAACAAAGGAGAAAAGTGTATTTTTGTTGGGTATTCAGAGAATACAAAAGCATACAAGTTGTACAATCCAGTCACTGGAAAGGTTGTGATCAACAGGGATGTATAGTTTATTGAGAATGAAGCATGGGATGGAAGTATAGAGAAAATAGTGAGTATAGCAACATCTATTCCGCATGATGATATGACAGATGAAACTTTAGAGCAACAAGCTATTGTATCTACAAATCTTGGACATGCACCACAAGTTGTAGCACAAGCTACACCTCCATCTACAGTCAGGAGGTCACCAAGATTTCAGCCATCTTCAGCCATGCAAGAGACACCATAGGGAACACCAAAAGCTACTCCATCACCAAAAATTAGTCCTGCATCAAATACTCCTGCGCAACGGAAAACAAGAAGTCTAAGTGAGATTTATAATGTTGATACAACTAATTCATTTTCAGTTTTTGCATTATTTTCTCAAGCTACAGATCTAGTATATTATGAAGAGGCTATAAAGAATGAAGTTTGGGAAAAATCCATGGATGATGAGATTGATGCTATAGAGAAGAATCAAACATGGGAGCTAATGGATCTTCCAAAAGGAAAGGACGTGATAGGAGTCAAGTGGGTCTACAAGACAAAATACAATGCTGATGGAAAAGTACAGAAGCACAAAGCAAGGCTGGTTGCAAGAGGTTTTACGCAGCAATATGGAGTTGACTACAATGAAACATTTACACCAGTAGCACGTTTGGACATGGTAAGAATGGTTTTAGAAATTGCAGCTCAAAAAAATGGCCTATTTATCAGATGGATGTTAAATCAGCATTCTTAAATGGATTCCTTGAAGAGGAAGTTTATGTAAATCAGCCAAAAGGTTATGAGATTGAAGGTCATGAAGGAAAAGTATACAGATTGAAGAAATCACTCTATGGTCTCAAGCAAGCACCTAGAGCTTGGTACAACAGAATAGATTCTTATTTGATTGAGAATGGTTTTAGTAGGAGCAGCAAGTGAGCCTACCTTATACACCAAGATAAATGAGCAAGGTAAAATTTTAATTGTTTGTTTATATGTAGATGATTTGATCATGACTAGAAATCTATCTACAGAGTCATTCAAATCAGACATGAAGAAGGAGTTTGAGATGACAGATCTTGGTCTTATGCATTATTTTTGGGTATTGAAGTTCAACAATCGAAGGTGAAATTTTTATATCACAAGTAAAGTATGTAAGTGATGTTTTGAAAAGGTTTAACATGTTGAATTGTAAGCCAGCACCAACACCAGTTGCGGTAGGTTTGAAGTTGAGCAAAGAGGATGAAGGATCGTTTGTGGATCCAACATTGTTTAAAAAGTTGGTTGGAAGTCTTATGTATTTGACGGCCACAAGGGCTGATATCATGTATGGTGTGAGCCTCATATCAAGGTTCATGGAATCTCTAAAAGATTCATATTGGAAAGATGGAAAAATAATTTTGAGGTATGTACGTGGAACAAGAAATCATGGAATTCTTTATTCAAGTTCAGATGAGTTCAAACTCATTGGTTATACAGATAGTGACAGTGTTGGAAGTATAGATGATTAGAAAAGCACATCCGGCTATACTTTTCACTTTGGAACAGGAGTGGTTTCATGGGCATCAAAGAAGCAGCCCATTGTCATATTATCTTTAGCAGAAGTAGAGTATGTAGCAGCAACAGGAGCAGCATGTCAAGTTGTTTGGATGAGAAGAGTGTTGATAGATTTACAACAGAAACAAGAGGAAGCTACACATATTTTTGTGACAACAACTCAGCCATAGCGTTGTCCAAAAATCATGTTTTTCATAAGAGGAGCAAGCATATTGATATGAGGTATCATTTCATCAAGGAGCTGGTAAACAACAAGGAAATTCATCTTGAGTTTTGTAGATCCGAAGATCAGTTTGCAGACATTTTTACAAAGGCTTTAGCAAAAGAAGTTTTTGTATATTTGAGAGATTGTTTGGGAGTTTTTGATCCTGCACATGGTAGATCTGAAAAAGCAAACACAACTCTAGAAGACTGAAAGCTACAGTTTGAAATTAAGGGGGAGTGTTGGAAATATGCATGTGTTGCATATTTAATTCCAACCGTAGCTTTTTAGGAAAGCTAATTTTAGCTTTAGTCTTGTTTTAGTTTGCTTTAGTTAAGTTAGCTTTATCTTATTTTTATCATTAGATTTAATTCAAATAAATCTATTTTAATTCATGCATAGCATGCAACTATTTTAAAGCATGAGTTTAGATTTAGAATGCTCAGTTGAAGAGCTGTTAGTGGGTGAGTTATTCTATTTAAATAACAGCAATTGTAATTGCTTTGTATGCACACACAAAGGTGTGAAATCTGCACAAGCAAGGAAGGATGTGCATTGAAAGCACACAGTTGCACGCATAACTTGATTGTAAAGAGTTGAAGCTCTGAGTATGATGAAGCTTTTATTAATGGAGATTATGCACAAAATTGTTGGTTCAAATATTCATCTATTTATGCAAGTTATTTAAGTATTCTGTTTATTTCTTTTATGTTGTTTGTTGTATAAGACTGCAGATTTTCTACATAATTGCTACTAAAGCATGTTCTAGATCGTGGATTCATTGATGGTGAAATGAAGGTCTATCACCCCGATGTTGCAAGGGTGGGTGTGGATTCTCAAAATTGTGTTGCATGTGCAATATCGGTGAAGTGTAGAACTGAAATTTTCCGAGGAAAGTGTCGTGAAGAAGTAATTGGCTATATGCACCAGCTACGGTGGCAGTAGAAGTAAACTTATCTCGAAAATTAGTGGCCTCCAGAGAAAGCTAAGTGCGGCAGTGCCGCAGGCAGGTGATCCCAAGGAACTGTTGGTGTTGATCCGATGTTCGGTTGCACGCGACTGCAGATTCCTAAATGGTGTTCTTTGTCACATAAATGAGAAGTTTGCATTTTCATATTGATTGATAAAAATGTCACTTGGAGTAACTATTTGACTCGACAAGAACCTTCAATTATGTGCATGCTAACACATTGCAACCGAGTTTGTTTCCGAGATTATTGCTAAAATATGAAAACCGCTTCCATCATTTCAAACAAGGAAAATGTTATTTTTGGTGATTATTGGTTATGTTAAGTGAACCAATAAAAGATAGGTGTGTAGTGAGATGGAAAAGTCAAGTTATTCAATTTGCAGAAAGTGTTTGCAAAGCTAGACAATTCTTTCAACTTCATCAAATAATATGTATAGTGCAAATAACTGGTTATATTTATTCATGGGGTGTTTGTTAAAGCCATGTTTTGTAATACCATTGGAGGTGAATTGCAATTTTGGCTCTTGGAGATATTCTCAATAGTGAAAGACCAGAAGCTAGATTTTGATAAACCAAGGTAGCATAACGACTACGGTCTCACGACAAATGAATAATTCACCATGGAAAGGTACTCGAGAGCATGTGGAGAATTGTGAATGTGAATATGAATGAAGACAAATTTTCTCACACCAGGATATTGCTCAGACAGAGGGGTGGATGAATTGCTCAAGTTTCAAGCTCAACACTCTTGTCATTTGGAGGATTGCAGAGCATAGTCAATGAGTTCATTCCCGTACGATCGGGATAGGTGGACTCTTGGCCTAATGGATAAGGCACTGATCCTAGGTGTCTTGATTTGGGTGGTGCATTGCTGACTAGGATGTCTACGTGTGCGTCCAAGTCATTTAAGTGGGTCCACATGTACCCATTTCTTTTATTTATGTATTTTTCCTTAAATGAATTTTTAACTTAAGTGGTTTCTATTTTTAGTCACTTTTTAAAAGTTGGTTGAAAAATTCAAAGTCACTTAAGTGCCCTATTTAATGTGCATTTAAAACCCTAACTACTTTGTAACCAACTTTTGGGTTATAAAAGGAAGTGAGGGGCTCATTTGTAAGGGTGACTTTGAGAGAGGAGAAGAAAATACTTTTGTGCAAGCTTTGTTTCAGGAAGAAACTTTGTGTTCTTTGTGAAAAACATTTTGGAGTTAATGAAATACGAACTTTGTGTCTCATTCATTGTCTCTTGTAACATTTGATGTTCTTATGTTCATTAGATGTTAGGTGTTTGGATCTTGCATGCAAATATTATCTTTGATCTTATTATCAACATTATTAATCAGCTATTCTAGTTCACAAAGTGATCAAGCTCGATTATCTACTTGCTCATGTGTTTTCCCTTTTACACGTTCTTGTTTGGCTAACTAAAACTCCATTTTATTTGTGTTAGTTATTCATCTTTCCTCTTCATGCAATATTAGGCTCTATTTTTACCTAACTCTTGCATGTTATTTCAGTTCATTCCATTTCATTCCTTTCCTTCATTCCATGCCATCTCCTTCACTTTTCCATTGATGTTCCAACCCCCAACATATAATTTTGAAATTATAGATGTAAATACGATTTTGGTTTTCAATAAAGGCAGCCCCACTTTCATTGAGGAGGGACTTTGTTCCCACACTGTGTTGCATGTCATTTGCATGTGTGTGAATCCATATGCTAACACAAATTCACCTCTAATGGTTCCAAGATAAGAAGCTAAAGGATTTGTGGCTCCAATAATTTTCTGACTAGTTACAACTACACCTTTACCCCCTCAAACCATAGCCACCACTGGGCCAGAAATTATGTACTCAACCAACCCAACAAAGAATGGTTTTGAGGAGAGATCATCATAGTGATTTTCAACAAATGACCTCTCCACACAGATCATTTTTAGATCTTTCAGATAAAACCCTTTCTTCTCAAACTGAGAAATGATTTCACCCACCAGTCCTCATTGAACGCCATCGGGATTGATCATGACAAAAGTCTGCTCCATCTTTTCTTCGCTAGAAATTCCAACGAAATCTGTAATTATGTTGGAAGAGAAATGAACACACAATATCACTTCTCTTTACTTAGGTTGCAGAAACGTGTCTACAGCTGTGTGTGGGCTATTTTATTTGACTTGCGTGGGATGTGTTGGACAACGTGTGTGTGGAATGTCTTCTTTTGACCTGCGTGGATAGCTGCATGGCCTTTTCTTTCTGGTCTCCTTTTTCTCTTTTATCTGAAAACTATTCTATTTTCCAGGCACCTCCTTTTCCCAATGCGCAACCTCTTCCTTCAGATGCATGGAGTAAAAACAGTCTCTGTCCTTCTTTCCTTTCTCCAAATGTGCAGAAATTTGATTTGTTTTTATTTCTTGGACTATTTTTTTCTTTTCCCAGGTGCCTCCTTTACTGGCTACGTGGAAAATTGTGTTGGAAATGGTTGTTTTCTGTTAGTATGATTTTGGATTTTTCTTTCCAATGCGTGGAATTCCTCCTGGGATGGGCGGCTACGTTTAATCTTCTTGAAACTATTCTTTCTTCTATGTGTGGAAAATTCCTTCTGTTGGCTGTTCCAATGGCTGTGTTCTCTCTTTTTGCATAAAACCTCTTGTATTTCTTCTTCACAATGGCGTTCACAGTATTGTGGAATGTGATAAAATATTACTTCCTTCAGAAGAAATAAGAAGCAAAGCTTCGCATGACTTTTTCCAACGGGTTTGACGGAGGAAGTTATGGGATTAATCTAACTTCCTCTCTTCTTGGGTAGTGGCTTAAGTGCCAAGGGAAATGGGGAAAGCAACAAACAATTGCTAACGGGAATGGCAAAGTGGGTTGGCAATCCTCATTCAATTTCCCCATGTGGGAAATTGGGGAATTTCTGCCCATTAGCCAATCCATGATTTGGAAATTGGTGGAGAAAATCCCACGTGCGGAAAAATGAAGAAGATTGCCAAGAAAGGGGAAATCCGGGTTCGGAGAAGCGATTGGCTTCCCAAGCGTGATTAAGCGTAAGCTTACTTCCCCAAAGAATAAAAATTTGTAGAATAAACTTTTAATTTATATTTATTTAATTAAATACTTCTCAATCAATTTTATCAAACAAGAAGCAATTAATTAATTAAATATTAATTAATTGTTTTAATGTATTTTAATGTGATTTAAAGCCTGGTGGGAAGAGTTCTTTCCGAAAAGGACAAAACGAAGACCGAAACGATCACAAAAATGAGATGATCGCAACGAGGGAAATGAACCACACAAAGTAACACTTTTCAAATTTTTCATTTTTTATTATTTTTAATATTTTTGCAAAGTCAAAATTAGTTGATAATAGTCCTTGATATTCCCTTGAGTTTTGGGACAAGGAATAGCGGAATAATTATGGTGAGAAGAGTTCCATGGGTCAAACCATCATGAAGAGAGGGTAGATTTTGATGAAAACACTTGTTTGCACTTTCCTAACACCCAAGGTTACAAATTGTAAGTGACATAACATAACCTTTATAGGGGAGAAACATTTACCATAGCTTCTATCCCCTTATACTAAGGGACAAGGGACAAGGAAAACATTCTTGAAAATTATGTCAACAGCCTAGTCTTCATGAAGAGGGGCCAAATTTTGGCTTGTGGAGTGACCTAGGGAGTAAGTTGTAAGTCTTACTTGACACAACTTGATTTCTTGATAAAGGGAAAATTTTTGTGTCCCCATTGTCCCCTTACACCATGAGACAAGGGAAAGGGAAAAGCGAGGGTGAAAACTATGCTCAAGCTTGTAAACCTTGTTGATTTAATCCCACTAACTTATTTTGTATTGAGGATAAAGGTATTTTTCCATGGACCCTACCCAATTACAAAGAGGTCATAGCCGAGATAAAACTTTACAAAGTAAAAGATATAAAAATAAGACTAAAAAGGATTCTATTCAAGAAGAAGAAAAAACATAATAGAATGTCATCAAAAACACAACATAATCTCAGCAACATTGTAGAAAAAACACAACAAGGATCTAGCACCAAAAAGAGAGACAACACCAAACCAATCCACTTCATGATCTTAAGGAAATTTTTCTTGATGTTATTAAGGCCCCTATTGATTTATCTAAGGATTGTTTATTTCTTTAACTTATCCTTCCCTTTATGATCTTTAAGTTGAATGGTAATGAGGGAAAGAGATTCGATAGTTCCCTTAAGGATGGAGAGATCATCACGGTGTTTGGCTCTAAAATTTTTAATTCCTTTTAATCTTGGAAACCCTCTTGTGGATGTCCTCAACCAAATTCTTGTCAGTATTACCATCATCATTCTCTAACTTGTAAACTTGAAACTTTTCTTTGAGTTATTTAACCTCATTACTGAGACAATTGATCTTGCCACCAAGTTAATCTCTTTATCTTGCATCTATAACAATACGAGGTTATGAGTCTTTCTTACCCATAGATAGAAGGCCAAGAATATCTTCACCTTCTACTTGAATGGCGGGGAAGGGAGTGCAACCTCGAAGTAGCATGAATGTGAACCTCACTTTTAAAGGGGTTGTCAAGGAAGTTCACATGATCTCTTGTAAGAATGGGGAAGAAGAGGAGGGGATGGACGAGGTAAAGGTGGATGAAGAGGGGAAAGTATCGATGGGGATTGTGTTGGGATGAGAAGAGCCAAAGGGAGAAGGGGTGGGAGGGTTGGGAGGAGGAAGAGTGGAGCCCGAGGGGTAGAGACGATCAGTTTGGAGGTGGAAAAAGAAGAGGGAAATAGGTTAGCATAAGGGGAATACAAAGGGGGTGAGAACAAGATGTTGAGTGTGAAGGATCTAGAGATCAAATCATCTATAGAGAAACATTATAACAACATGTTGTAAAGGATACACCCTTTTAGCCCGCTTCACAAGATTTTTGAGAAGCTCCATCAATTGTAAGCTAAAAAGGAAAACTTATAGATCATTTTCTCTTGAAATGGTTGAGAAAGACCAGATCGAAATGTGGAATTACCTTTAACATTCCTTCGAGGGTTGAATATTTCCTCACTAGCAAGCTAATTGTGTTGTATGGAGGAGAAAGTGAGTCCCTGAAGAATCCCCCTTTTGTGTGTTTTATTGACTCGCCTTTTCCCAGAATTTTTTTCTCCTCCATCTCATTGTCAATATTATTTTTAAATAACTTCAAACCCTTTCTATGTAGCCTAATCACCCAAGAAATGGATTCCTTAGTGATTTCAAACTCTTTACCTTTGTAAGTGACTTTCCTCTCATTCCAGTTTTTAGAAAATTCTCGTGAGAGATGGAGGTCATGCCCATGAAATATTTCCACAAAAGTATTAAATCCCCATTTTCTCATAATGATCCAAAGCTCATCATTTTGTTTCTACTCCTCAATACTAATCGGCTCAACTCGCATCTCTCCCCCGCCATGTTGTTAATTAGTTTACAAGAAGATATGGGGATCACAATTCTATAACAATTTTTTACAATTCTAGTGATTTTGATAGAGAGAAGGTGAGAGTTTATAGCTCAAGGAAGAATCCTCAACATGAGAGATATCAAAATCAAGTGTGGTTTAACTAGTTTTCTCATTGTTTAAAATATTTGTAATGCTTGGTGGAGGAATGTCATCAACAAACCAAACTTGATAATCATTACTATTTACACCATTATTGGCCATCAAATAAGTGAGTTTATTTCCTTCACGATAAGTGTGTTGAATAACATTATTAGGAAAGGTTTTAAGGATATGAATGTCCTCTCCTATAATATGTTTAATAGTCTAACTTACTTGATTTTTTCCTTTAAGATAATTGGTTATGTTTAAAGAATCCTCCTCCACGATTAGGTTTCTGAAATTAATCTTTCTATCCATCCCGAGACCCCATAAAGCAATAAGGGCATCCGAATAATGATTTTAATTAATTCCCATAGGGCCAACATATAGTCTAATAATATGCCCTTTCTCATCTCTAATACAACTACCACCACGAGACTTACCTGGATTTCCTTGGAAGCACCATTATATTTTATCTTTAGCCAACTTGAAAGAGGGGGCTACCATTTGATATAATCTCCATCGGAAACATATTTCTGATTTATTTTTCTAGAGAAAATATTGAGGTTCCATTTCTATAGGATTTTTCTATCCTCTCTACCTTGATGAGTCTTTTTGGAGGCCTAAAGAAAGAAACATTTTGCCTAATTTCATCCACAATCCTATTAGTAATTATGAGAAGTGAGGTCTTCTTATCTTAAGAGATAAAAGAGTTACAGGTTCTCCAAATGTTATAGATAATGTGAAGAAAATAAATGCTCCAAAACTTCTTGAAAATAATTTTTTTGGAAGGGAAGTGCCATTGTTCCCAAGAAGACACTATAGATTCAAGGAGGATCTAATTGATACCCATGAAGTTAAAGAATAAATTCTAGACAAAAGTGACAAAAGAGTAATGTAAGAAGATATGATTTTTGTCTCTCTCTTGAATTTTTGCAAAGAATACATATATTAGGAAAATGTTGGCCCCTCTTCACCCTGTTATTGATGGTTAGAACCTTATTGTGGATCACAATCCCAAAGAAAATATTGATTTTTGGGGTTAGTTCCTTTATCCAATTTTTTTCTAATCAAAATGAGAAGGTTTCATCTCAGATAGAAGAAAGTAACCTTACCTTATCATGTAAGAGCCATCAAAAGTGTTCTACCAAATAAATTCATCATTGTTCTCCACAAGATAGAGGTGTTGATTGTTGAGAATATTTTGGATCTCCTTTATAAATTGAGAATTTATCAAGAGGTGCCATTATTTTGAATATGAACCCATGTATTCTTGTTGATATAGTCACTTACTTTTTCACCAATATGAACTTTAAAGTGCTCATACAACTTAGATCCTCCATCTGTATCATGGAGAGGTAGGTGAGAAATCCATTTATCTTTCTCTAAATGAATGTATTTACCATTCCCGAGCTTCCACCGACTACCTTTAAGGAGAAGTTTCCTGCAATTTAAAATAACATTCCAAAATGAAGAGCAGGAGGGAGTCTCATCCTTAGAGAGCCATTCAAGACATTTAGTTGAGCTTAGATATTTATTTATAATAATAGAGGTCCATGGGAGGTCCTCTTTAATTAGTCTCCACCCCATTTTTGTGATCATGGCTTTATTCATCCACCGATATTCTTAATTCCAAGCCCACCACACTTTTTAGGAAGACAAACCTTTTCCCATGATACCGAGGAATTCTATTATTTTCCTCTACTCCCAACCAAAGAAACCTATTTTGAATCCTTTCAATTTTTTCAATGATCAAACTAGGAATCCTAAAAAGTGACATAAGGTAAATGGGGAGATTCTGGAGGGTACTCTTAATGAGTAAACAATTTCTAGCTTGAGAAAGAACAACTCCTTAAAGGTAGTTGGAAGTGTTTTTCCACCCCAGGAGAAGGATATGGAGTTTGAAGTCAAAATATTATATGATTTTAACTCCAAAACACATGATAAGATCATTGAATCCATATACAAGATCCAATTTCACTTTCAATTTGAATTTTAGTCCAGTCACTCTTTTGGCAAAAAAGGGCAACTAAGTGACTTAGACTATCACGAAAGATTTTGAAGAGTTGGAAAAAAATTGATGTGTCTATCATGTGGAGAATTCCAAGAGATTTCCATTTCCTATTTTTATCTTATAAATCCTTTTATAACTCCTAGAATCTTTAGGATATGTCCACTTTTTCCATTGGAGCTATCATTCCCTTCACCGCAATGACCCCATTTTCTTGAATGAATCCGAAACCATATGTCGCCACAAAATTATTTGAAAACTCCCTTTCTATTTTCCATATTCATTTGAAAAAAATATTATATGGGTTGAGGCCTTGCAATCATCCTCTGGAGGGTACTCCTTTATTGTAAAATGGCTTTAAAAGGCCCCTTTTTATACCTCCGGGAATATATACTTCACTTTGGATCTCAAGAACTTCATAAATTATCCTAGATATACTTCCTGTAGATGAAAAATAATTGAAAACCATATTATCATGTTCTTCATAGCCATAATGAGGATGACACAATTGATAGGCTATCCATAAGAAGGATTTACAATGAATGGGAGAAAAGGTTTTCAACGGGGCTTGGTTATGCTATAATTATTGGCCATTATGTATATGGTGTTTTCATTGATGGAAAAGGGATTCTAGGTGTCATATGAGTCTCCATGAGGTGTCATCCTTGAGTTTGATGAAGGTTGATTAGTAGTGTCCAATCTTATTGTCTTGTCATGGGGTCTTTGGGCATGATCAAGCAAGTTAGGTGTTGTAGTTGAGTTCCAAAGTTGGTTAAAGGTCTTTATGAGGTCAAAAATGTTCCATGAGATGTGTAAGATGTTTCTAAGTTTCTTCAAGTGGTCATTATGGTTATTTCATGTGATGTCATGGTTGAGTTAAGTCATTTTAGGCCTATTCCTAGACCTAGGTCAAGCAATATGAGATAGAGTCATGAGTTATAGAGTAGGGAAGTATTTTTAAGAATGGTAGGAGTATTGTGACACTTAATATGAAGTGTTAAAGACATCTTAGGTCAATATTTAGAGGTTTGATGTTGTTTCAAGGTCCATTGAAGCAAATTTCTTGAAGGCAATACATGTAAACACATGTAAGTCTTAGTGTCTAGAGATTTTTAAATACATTTTTGCATGGATGAAACTTGGGAAATTTGAAAGAGGTCTTAATGGTGCTTTAGGTAAAATTTTAGGTCAAGACAATGAAGGAAGAACAAGAAAATTGATTTTTGGAAAAACCAAGTTCTTAAGGAGAAAAATCCAGCTCGATAAGTTATCTTGTTTTTCTCACCCACACGTGTAGGTTCTCTACGAGAGTTTTAGAATCTGGGGATTTTTTTAATTGAGTTAAGAGTGTTTTGCAAAAATAATGATTTTATTTGATCGTCCCATCTTTATGAACAATTGTTAAGAAATTGGACTGGTTTGAAACCCTAATTAAACCTCGATAATAGAACGATATGAAAGAAATGAATGGTTTGGTTCCAAAATGATATGGGAAAGAAAGTGTGATGCATTAAGGTTAAATAGGATTCTTCAATGTTAATTTTGGTGGTGGTTTCATATTTCGGGTGTTTCAACAAGTTGAAGAAAAACCTAGTTTGTGGAGATTTATAGTTTCAGGGTTGAGATGGAAGCTTCATGATAAGAAGTGAATTTTTCTAAGAATATTGGGAGGTGTGATATATAGCCATGGAAAGTATAAGGTAGTTTTTGTTAATTTTTTTTTTGAGTTATAGGTCCTCAATGTTACCCTACCGTTTTTGGCCTCAAGGGCTAAAACCTAGTCATGGAGGTTTGAGGTGTGTTTGATAGAAATACATGTTGGAGTAGTTGTTTTTTAGCATATATAGTTTATAGAGTCATATCATGATGTGTTGAAGTTTTTGTTTGATCTGGAGTGATGGTTTTCATTTGAATACCTAATGTCCTAGATATCCCTATTAGGCCTATCAAGAAGGTGTCATGAAACATCCATGCTTAGTTTATTTTCTCCGAATAGCATACGTTTGTTAGTGCTTTAGCATATTGGTAGAATGTCCTTGAAGTGTTATAGGTGTTGGTTGAGATTGGAAGTGATATTGAATATGTTTTAATTAGGTTTCCTCAAGATGATTTCTTGAGTCCATATTGGAAATTTGGACATGTTTCAATGATTGATATGGTTGGAGGCCTTATGTTATTTTCTGATGAACGAAGTGAGTTGTTTCAGAAAGTAGACTCAAATAAATTTCCATTGATATGCTACTTGAGCCTCGAGGATGAGTGTTTCTATGTGAATTAGTTCTTTTTAAGTATTGATTTATGGGTTCTTTAAGACCCAATTGGGATAACATGATTCTTGGTGTGCTTCATGGTTGAGATAGATGATGGAGATGTTCCTGAGCTGGTTGGTGATTCTTAGAGGTTGTCCTTGGGTTTTGTGGAGTTTTGGAGTCATGTTTTTTCTTTTATGTTCCCCGAAGATCTTGATTCATTTATTGGATCTCGAAGGGCTTATTTTAGGTCTACTTATGTTTTCTTGAGCTAGTTCTCGATGATGCGACCCTTTCCAACCTACTTGGGTATCTTTGAGTGTTTTATATGATGAGGTAGATTTATTTTATTGTTGGTATGACTGACCTATATGGTCATGGATGACCTAGAGGTTGTAGTCTATTATTTCACCTAAGCTGTTATGCACGTTGGCACCTCATCCAAATAGATTTGAACACTCACCTAAATCACGCGAAGCCACCAGGACCATCCTTTGTGATCTACACTCCAACGTGTTTTTTCTATTTTTAGCCGGTGGTTGTAAAATCAGCTAAGTACTGAGTCCTTTCTTCCTAGGTGTGTTCCACTTCAACCGTACCTTTACGCACACACATGCATCCCACTTGTGTGCCTCACTCCTCCACATTCTCTCCATACTTACTCATTTCTTCTAGTTCAACATTACCCGACACTAGTTACATTACCGCCCTCAGAAATGGGGTTTCTTGACTTATCTCTCTAGGATAACAATAATAAAGAATGAAAATATTAAGGAATGATTATACAAAAATAAGGCATAAAGAATATAATTCTTGTGGTGCTCGGTCTCCTTCTCCTCAATGGGAAACAAAAACTCGTAACATTTCCCCGTTAATCGTGTTATCCAACTCATTCCATTCTCCCAGCCCCTTCTTCACAGTATTTGGGAGTGTCCAAACTTTCTTTTCCATCTCCTCTAAAGTCATATCTTCCCCTTTATGCTTGACCTCCCTTGTTACTCCCGCCAAGCCTAAGATCATGCCCTCTATAAAGTCTATCCTTCATGGTATCAACGAACCAAACTCCTTTATTATGTCATCATGAGGCTCTCTTGCTTCCTTAAGCATGTTGCGCTTCTTCTCAACCACAACCAACTTCTCTTCTCTCCCTAGAGACTCATCCTTCTTGGTTGCGAGGACATCATTATCCTCTTAGATTGTGTCTGACTTAAGTATTTTCTCTAAATCTTTGAAATTTTTCATTTCCCAATTTTCTTTCTTTAGTTCATCTTTCAATTTATGCAACATGGCATCATATTCCACAATCTGTGCACTATAATTCTCTTATTCTTCTACTTCTTTGACGCATTGTCTACCGAGTTTTCCCTTTCACGACAGGCCTCTTCTTAAGTAGCAGAGTCCACAAAATATTACAAGAAATGCAAGGCCGATGGGTGTGTCTTCGTAATGCGTCTGCTCATCAAATTTTGGATGCACCTCTAGAACATAAATTCAAATATCTGCAAAAAAACTCCGAATAGTCTTCTTCTACCTCTCTACCTTGTCGCACGCTTCATTTAATTATTGGATTTCCTTTTCCTTGTTCTTATTATCTTCTAGTAATGTCTTGAGTGTGGCTTCCTTATCCAGATTCCTCCTAGCCACATTTTTGTCATCTTTGTTAAGGAATTACTTACCTTCTTGTCAATGAACTCTGTGGGCTTCACCATGATGTGGGTTTCTTGAGGCACCTTATTCATCCTTTGATGTATACATTCCTCCTCGTTGACATAAAACTTGGTTCAGCCATATGTGTTTTTATTTTCCATCTCAACATTTTTGTGTATGCACATTTGTGCCATTTGGGTCTATCATCTCCCACCCATACAATTGGTCATTAAGTAGGGTAATCCAGGAACCTCATGCGAGATGATTTTAGTTGGGTCATTCACATACCCAAGGTCTAGAATTTTCACAACTTATTCTCCCCTTTTCCTATCAGATCATCTACCTTTGGGAATATGAGTCTCTGTGCCAAGAACTAGACCTTCTCCCTTCTCACCCAATGCACCCCCATGCTCGCTTTGATGGCTCACTTACGCTCTTTTCCTTTTTATCATCTCCTCCAATGAGGCCTTCCTCCTCCCGCTCACCGAGAAAATTTGTGTCGTGTTGGGTATCTTCATCTCTATGCTCCTTTTCACCTTCCACATTGATAACAGGTGATGACCCTTTGCTACGTTCAACCTTATCTAACAGTTCTTATTTCGCACTGTCATGTTATGACACGATCTTAAACCTTCTCTTTATATTATTCTCCAGTCTTGGATTGATTAGTGACATTCTCGGTGACCTCCTAATAGGTTGTGATGTTTGAGTGCCACTTCCTTGTATCTTGGTCTTTCTCTTCACAATTCTCTTGAACACATATTCAACTGTGCCTCCCTCTCCTTTATCCATTTCCTCGGCCTCATGGTCAATTCTCACATCTTCTTCTTCCTGTCTTGGAGGACTATTTGCATGTGGCCTCTTGATACCTATAGTCAGATGTCTTCTAGCACCATGATCTAGAGCATAGCTATCTTCCATCTCCTCCTCATCATCATTGGGTTGTTCCTCCTCCCTCTGTCCTTGTTAGGGTGGGCTTGCGCTCCTTCCTGGTACCAACTATATGCTTTCCCTTTGGCAGCTCGGGAGTTTAAATTCATCTTCAATATACTTCCCATTCACCAATATAGGCTTAAGGTAGATATATACCTTATCCGCATTAATATTCCCTACTACCAAAGTCATAGAATTTATAATGATATCATCTGATATCATGGTCTCAATGTAAGAAGACTTACCGGATACACATAAGTTTTGTGGAGTGTATGGTAGTCGTATTCTTCCTTGTCTGCATCAAACATAAGATTTCGTCGGTCTAAAAATATTTTAACCGAGGCCTCGAAGTAGTGCATTGTAAATGCATAAGGAAACTTGCACCATGGGCTCCACTTACCAATATTCATGTAAAACCCTCAATGTAGTAGTGTTGGTAGACCTCAAACTCTGCCTTCCCATCCACCATTGCAGGGAAAGTTACTCGGTATGCACCATTCATGCTTGAAATCATCGTGTATTATTCTATACCACATCTATATCTTGATTTTGTAAGCACCATTGGTGACTCCATCACAAGTATAATTTTCGTTCCTTTCAACCAGTGACTTCTTCTCGGGTGGTAGTCGCCACATTATTTCCTTAGGTCCATATAAGACCCCAATCTTTGCAAATACGATTGACAAGAGAATTGAGCCCCATAAAATGTTATCACTTGCGTGTGCTTCCTTGATAATGCCTTTGGAAATGAATGAAACAAGATTGTAGACAGTACCCTTTGCCATCTTCTTTGCGATGTGGATCCATATCTCTGGTTATTTGACTTATTCAAGATATGCGTAATGATTTTAATGACAGGTCGATTACCTTTGAGATATACATCGGGTACCCTCCTTTCGATATGTCAACTTTAGTATAGTGGTCTCCACACCTACTTCATCATCTATATCACTATAAATATCAATACGAGCTATGTAATCCCGTGAGTCACCCAATCGTGTCGCAGTTGATTTGTACTCGCCATGCTACAAATTAGAAGAATTCCTCATGGACTCTTGACAAAAACCATTAGTAGAGTCTCTTTGTTTGCCAAAGTATGAAAACTCTTAAATTTTCAAAACTCCATCTTTCTCCAAGGTCTTATATCCTTCGTCTTCGTAGATTGGTTTCTCATCCTCGTTTGAAAATTAGTCTTATTTATCATCTCTTTCTCTATGTGATCCTTGTTTATGTTGGAGTGATGATTATAATCACCGACTTTACTTATGTAGATGTGGGATTCCTAAACATGCCACATAATGATGCCCTCGAGATAATACATTTTGGAGTATCTCTCTTCGGGTGCCTCTTCCACTTCTACCTCAGTTCCCTTCTACTTTTTCCTCCTTGTGTCTATTTCAAATACTCTTTTGGTGCCATACCTAATTTTCACAACTTACCCTTTTCTATCTCTACCTATGTCTCCCCGAACTTGTGTTCCCTAGTTACGATTTTCTCCTTTCCAAACCCTAGCTCCGTGAACCCTACTCCTTTCACGACTTTTTCTCGATCTCACACTTCTCACGAAGGAGCTCCACTACGAACCCGAAAAATTCAACTGGTTTGATGTAATTCTCACCGTAATCACACTTTTCACTCATTCGTACTTTAGTTCACTCTTCAAGGCTCGAAAAATCAAACATGCAAGGTAAGAATGAAGTCCTTGTACTCATTTTATAGATTTTTCTAAATTTTCCGCATTAATTACTCCTCTCCTACTACCGCACCCATCTTTAATATATTTCTTTTGCTTTTTCTGCACTTTTCATTACTTTCTTATGCACTTTATTCACAACCTTCTAGCATGCCCCACTACTTCTTAGGACACATACCTCCTTACAGAACCTCCATGCACCGAAGTACATAATCCTCTCGCGCCTCATACTAAGTAGTTCACCATACCACCGCCTACCTCACGTTTACTCTGCACGATAATTTTCTTACATGTGGTCTTCATATGAGAAATTTACTTATTATTTCCATCCTTCTTATTTCACATGACACCCTTTTCCATACACTCGCACTCTGCAACCACAAAATCATACCAATGTGTGCATATCTTTGTCCATTCTAACTCACCTTCAAGAACCCACAAAATCTCCTTTTTCTTGCACTTGCACCTACATCTGGTTCACCACACACTAAAAGTATGTGTGGTCCTCTGCACATGAATTCAATAGATACTAATCAGCTTCTTATGTGCAAGAACACTTATTACAATAAAACAAGGAAATTAAAAAAACATAACAACGGAAAGAAACACATGAAAGGGAAATCTAATCTAAATGAAAATATTGCCTTATTACAAATACCAAGAAGACTTATTTATAGTAGGGATTCAACCTACTCCCATTGAAGTAACCGAGAAACATGGTTCCATCCAATGCCTGTAACTGACATGCACTTGATTTAAGTATCTTGGTTACTACAAAAGGTCCCAACCAATGCACTTTCAACTTTCCTAGGTGGCGCACAAACTTGGAGTCATAGAGAAGGACCATCTTTCCAACCGCAAATTCTTAATGTGCCTATCATGACATGCCTTTGTTCTTCCTTCTTAGTCTTCAGGCTCTAACATGCAATGGCACACCATTCATATAATTGCATTAGTTTGTCAATTTGAAGGTTGTAATATCTTTCTTGAGCAACAACAACATTCATTAATAACTACCTATCTTCTTCAGAAGGGATTCAACCATCATACTTCTTAATCATTAAATCTCTTAAATATTCAAAGTCATGATTTGGAAGCTCAAATGACTGAACCATATCTATATCAACATTACTTGTAGAAGGGAGGGAGGATACCTTATTTATGTAAGCCGAAGTCCTCCATAGTTATAACACATAATAGATCAATTGAAGTAGCTCCATGTGGTGAATCATTAGGACACTCCATCATGCATACATCACCAAAATCAATCTCCTCATTATCATCATTTTTCCATGAGTTTCTCACAAAGGAAGTGCAACAACAAACATTTGTCACACCAATCAACAATATGTTGTTCCTCTATCATGGAGACTCTTAGAGTCAATGGATCAGGGACTATTTTATTATTCCTGGGGGCTTGTTGTTTATTTCCTGAACCCATAAGTCCCTTTCCTCTATCCTCAACCCGGTAATCTCCTTTGGGATGATTCCCAAATCTATTTTTACCTTGGGCTTGATGCCGAGCTTGAGGATTTCAAACCAAGCCTTTTTGTGCCCTATCCAGCTTGTATGAAATTTCTTTAACTACTCCAGCCAAAGTTTTAACCACTTCCTCTAAGTCCATTTCCTTACTAGCCTATGGCTTCTTAGGATTAATCAACTTAACACCTTCCCTTTTTGGAGGCTTCCTAGATGCTTTAATATTGTTCTCAATTTGGACAACCATAGAGAAAGTCTACCTCAAAGTTCTAGGATTTTTATCCCTTAGATAATAAGCTACTTTTTGTCAAAGGCATCTGAGTACTTGATCAAACAAGAATCATCACTAGGCCTTATATTGATAGGAAATCTAGTTAAAGTTTTATTAAACCTAGTGTTAAAGTCTTGCACAAGTTCATTAGGATTCTTCTTGATGTTTTCAAACTTAGTCAAGAGAAACCTAGGATCAGTTTTATCACCATATTGCAACTTGAAAGCATTTTTCATTTCTGCCTAGGAGTCAATTAATTTTTCAGAAGTAAATTATACCATTCCCTAGCATCTTCATCTAAAGTATGTATGAATAACTTGACATACACATCTTCATGTTCTACTTCATAGTCATCCATAATATTTTGAAAAAATCTAAGATGTTGATCTCCACTAATGGCATTATTCCCTTGAAATTTAGATAATCTGTTTCTAATTTCATGAGGTACTTCATTTGGATAACCCACCATCCCATGGAATCTTATTGGTTTGTAGTATTAACCACAAAAGGATCTTTGGGTGGATGTTGTGCCATATTATTTGGTGGAGGTGTTTTAGGATTGAAACGGTGGGGAACTGGGGGTCTTTGAGGCAAAGGAGTATGATCCACAAAATATGAATCCTTCAAGGACTTAGTTTCACAAAATACCCTATTCTCAAAAGTCAACAAAGGAGGGAGATGAAGAATACCTTTGTTACTTGTAGATGCTAAAACCTTTTAAAATACATTATGTAAATTAGATTGAGAGATACCTAATTCAGAGTTGTCAGACATGCTAGAATAGTCTTCCACTAAAGGCTGATCAAATTCAACACTTAAAACAATTTTTTCTTCTGATATCAGACCACCCACTGGCTTCCAGATCTGTTTCCTTCTTGAATTTGTACTTTCTAGCTCTGGAAGCAATCTTTTGGTAGGATCAAACTTGAAGAAGGATCTTCTTCCTTCCATATTTGTAAAGTTGAAGAGTAAATCAACAAAGAGTAAATAATTTCACTAGTACATGCCAGATTTTCTTTTAGAAGACGAAGCCACCACTAAGGTTTTACACCTTAGATGTTTAGATTAACTCAAATAGCTCTTGAAATGATAGCTTTACAAACTAGTAGACAAATATTTGTAGATCTTTACCATGCTTTTCCCAGTGGAGTCAAATTTAATGGAAAGCCTACTTATACTGAGAAAATATTGGGATAATACGTTCAAAATGGACTATATTTTGGAAAATCTTTATAAAGGGAAGTATTTTGAACCTCAATTCAAACTTAACGTGTAGTAATGTTTCCAAAAGATTATATATTTTTCAATTCTAGGAAATATTCCCGGAAATGGTGCCAGAAGCATGTTGGTACCCACTCCTAAACCCCCTCAGGGGCCGGGAAGCATTATCAAAGAGTTGGCATGCTTTGAGGATGATAGAATGTGTGGCCTGAGTCATTTACAATAGGTGATATGTCTAAAAAAAATTGGAACCAAGCTTTGGGGTAATTGAGTGACACATACAAAAGGGATGGACTTTCCCTACTACTTTTGGTCCTACCTTTGGCTAGGGTGAGAGGACCAACAACGTAACCTAAATGTAGAGGGGGATATGGAGTCCTTGTTCTTCGATTTATTCAAATGATGGATCAATCTGGGAAAAACATTTCCATGGACACAACACTTTACTCTCATGAGTTGTCACACAAAGTGATGCATATGCTTATTTTACCAGACACATGTTACTATAGACAGTAGAATTCCATTACTTTGGTATATTTCTAATGAGGGAAGCAAAATTAAAGGTTCCCTTTACTGGTATTTATAGACAAAGCAACAAAGTAACAAATAAAGAATAGTATGGTAGGATGAGACTTGTAATATGTTTATATTTATAAAGACAGGGGGATTATATGACAAAAATCTTCTTGTAACACATCATTCAACACTCACCTAGACAACATGCCATTCTAGAAAATAAAGAACAATTTATCAAGTAGTCATAGTTTCATCAAAGGAATATTTGCATTCATTGATACTCAACAAGTGCAAAGGTTCCATAATCTCTAAAATACCCAACATAAAGGCTCATGCGAGTATTCTAATAAAGTATTTATTGCTTCTAATCTCATACACCTAAGATTCACTCAAAGGCTTACAAAAATCCATCAACAAAATGGTTATAATAAGGATTTTATAATTGCACCCAATATTGCAAAGTAAATGCTCATAGCACAATATTGAATAAATGACCAAAGATCAACCATTAAGGACATATCTAGTGTAATTCAGAGAAGCAATAAACACAAAATCACAAGTAGAAAATGTAACTCGTAAATCAAATGCTCAACATACAGAATCCAAAATACATAAACTAGACTCATAAGCAGACATATTTCATTAATATCTTTCAAACTCTTGACAAGGGAACATAAAACAAATGATCTCAATGCTTGTTAATGGATGTACATTGTAACCACCTTAACACAAGAACTTGAAAAATAAAAACTTATATTGTATTTCATCAAAGGAAATTTTGTAGTACCACAATAGGACCTCTCAAAAAATTTCAAACAATAGAAAAAGTTACCCCCTTATGTATGAGGATATTCCTCATACTTATACAATTTTGGAGAATTATTATGTTTTAAATTTCCCTCCAAACTGGTAAGAGAATATTCTTATGGTTGTAAAGGAAGAACTTTGATTGGAGTAGAAATGCCAATTGTCTTAACTAAAAATATCCTGTTTTCCGTTAGCATATTTGGGATTTTTTCCATGTCTTTACTGCCACATGTGAAAATCCTATTGCCATATGTGATTCCGTCACCTCTGTCTTGTCGTGGTTTCGTAAGCATCTCGTCACCTCTTCCCGCCTCCTAATGTCACTTTTTATATTAATTTTATTTCTCCATTTTTGAAATTCATACCTTTAGGAAATGAGTAAATTATTTGAAAAAATTTTTTGAATTTAATGTTTCAACTCATGTCATGCCTTTAATCAGATTTAATGGAGTTCCCCTTCACCAGATTTTATTTTTCTTTCCCTTTACTCAATTTGTGTTACACATCCAACTAAATCCTAAAATTAATTTCATCTTGATGGCTCGCACAGACTACTCTAGAGTTTTCCTCTCTATAAATACTTCACCCGTAGCCATGAATTTGCATGCCTTCTATGAAATTACTTGTGAGATTTCTTGTAGAAATAGCAACAACATTTTGTGTCTTGAGAAATGGCTACCATGGAATTTGCAGGGGTTTTAGAATTTACCTTCAAGTGCTTCATTATATTTTCACACTTTCGGGTCCGGATTAGAATTTTATTAGGATCATATTCTCCATCAAATAGAAAGAGGATTCTGAAAGACCGATGACTACCAACACTATAAAAGTAGACTTGATGAGAAAGTTATCGAAAATGAACTTATTTTTCTCATTGCTCCAGATTATGTTCTCTCACTTCTATTAACTCGAAGATAATGAATATGCAGACAAGTTAAATAGATTTTGGCTCCATTACTTACCAAATGTTAATCATGAAACAACATGTTTTTCTTCAATTTTCTCTACCAATGAGTTGACAAAAAAATAAATTCTAATCACCATTCCAAAGATCATTTGATTTTGATTCATCGGGGGTGCACCATCGATTTCTAGTAGATTGGATGAACTGGAAGGAAGAATAATGGATCTTGAAAGATCCTCTGGAAGGTCTTCTCATCGTACTTCGAAAGACCAATCAACTTCTCCCAGCCATCTACATCTAGAGGTCTTGACCTATTAGAGTGGGTCTCTTCTTACACAAGGAAGATAGAGTTAATTAGTATCTTAGAGAATCCATAGACAAGCATGGAAGAAATTCTAGATATGGGCATGTCTTATGAATTGGTCAAAAGTATTCAATATGTATTCGAAGCTCAGAGTCATATAGTATTCAAGTCTAGGAAAATGGAATTGATATCTTGCATTCCTCTATTTAGTGAGGAAGTCACAGTTATTGACTAATCACATGCTAACTTTACAACTATTTTTGTAATATGTATACCTATGTATGAATATAATATTCCAAGGAAAGGGCCCCTATAGAATCCCCATTTTTTTTTTTTTGTAAATACAAACAATACATAGCTTACAATGTGTTTCATATGCAACTTTCAGTTTAACCAATTCACTATCCATTTCTTTTGGATTAATATTTTAACATTTCATGCTTTAGAGAATAAAAAATTTAGAAAGTAAAAAATTTGGAAAATATAAAAGATAACAAGAAACCCGATGAATAAAAGAAATTTGTCACCTTTGTATAGACAGATGGGTTTGTTTCCCGAGCCAGATATATGGATGGGGCACCACTGAGGACTAGCGCCTGGTAGACCGGACTAGACTCTAAATAGATCTGTAGGCGGCTCTACTTAGGAGTAGGCGGCGGTCGCCCCCATATAGAATATAGATAGGGCCGGAGTACGGAATTCGAGGGCCCTCGACCGCCCCTCCCCCTATCTATATAGGCATAGGCATCTGGGTAGGGTGTGGGAGTGCGGTTAGACTATGGGAATTGATCCATCTAGGCTCTTGCATTGCTCCATAGAGAGGGGTGGGAGAGATAGGGACCCTATATTTATCTATGGGCCAAATATCCATATATGGGCCGGGATAAGGATCAAGCCTAAATTTGATTAGGCATAATGAAATAAAATTCAAGCTCAGTAACATCCTCTTCTTCTACTTCAGATATTCATTCTCTATATGTATCGTATATGTGGAACATTTGGGTAATGTACTCTTCATCAAGTCCAAAATGGAACATGAATATTATTACTTGTTCTTTCAATGTCTCATCGAACTCATTCATTGTACCCTTATTATTTTTCATCCTCTTTGACAATTTGGCCATTTGTTGCTCCAAGCTAACAACTTTTTATATGGTGTCATAATTGAATATTGGAGTAATAGTATTGGGTTATCCATTGATGCATTGATCAAAATATTGTATCAATTTTTCTATCCCCAGAGATACCCATAAGTGATCCTCTTTTATATTGATACTCTTTTCCCAATCCTATTGTAAGGATCATCAATGCATTCTACTATTCTATCCTTTTCTAGGATGAACCTTTAGTTAGCTTGATTTAGAGTTTTCATCCTTAGTTTGGTGGATCTCTCATAAGTATGTTACATCCGTTCTCTTTGGGGGCGGAGATAGTCCATTCTTTCACCCCAAATTTGAGTTATTGCTTCAAGTTTGGGAAGGATTCCTCCCCAATAATGTAATTCATCCTTACATTTTCCCTTCTTGATCCTTTGCATCATTAAATTGTTCAAACAATTGGTCATAACATTTCAGCGTCCTTTATAATCTTGTTCCCTTTCTTGGATAATTCTTCTTTCCATCTATCCACAACACCAATTTTTTCCCTTGACCTTTCAACTGCATTCAAGGCTTATCTTGTCCTTCCATCGAGGATTGTACCCACTTTTGTACATAAGTTGACAATACTTGAACTTTTTCCTCAATTGCTTCTTGGTTTCCTTATCTTTGTCAATATTTTGAATAAGGCCCCAAGAGCCATTGTAACATATTGCTTTAAGTTTTTAGTAGTTGGCTTCCCCAATTGAATGTGTGTGACTTGGTAGTCACTCATTGTAACCTCAATCTTCAACTTTTTTCCTTATGGGACATTAAATTCCAGTGTTCTAAAACCCTGTTGATCAACATAAGGCTTTGATAATATCTTAGCCCTTTTGGGAGATTTTATGGGTTTTGAAAACACAAACTATTAATGTCAAAAATTTACAATTGAATTACCTCCTTTTATTTTCTTGGTAGGAGTGTTCCCAACCACCATGTTGTGGGGATATTTTCCCCACTTGACATTTTTAATGGGGGTAGTTGTGTTCTCGAGAATACTACTATTTCCTTGGACATAACTTTAGGTATTTATGGAAGAAATAACTTTAGGTATTTATGGAAATGGTTTTGTTATAGGTGGGAATTCAATTCCTATTGTTTGTTATTTTTTGTTCAACGTGAAGAGAACTTCTTTCTTTCTACTCTATTTTTTTCTCTTTAACTTCGTGCTCTTTGGTTACTCTTATTTGATCACGATTCCGGGCCTTATCACTAGCTGGTATTTCTTCCTTTCCCTTAGCCTCTATTAGAATTACAACTTCCTCAATAGCTTCTCTCAATATCTCCTTTATAGGTCTTATAATTTTACATGGTTTATATATCATTGTAATACCCGCCTCTGTTGAGGTTGCTTCCTTGTGGAAAGAATCACTTATTTTGATGAATCTCTTACCATTATTTGATTTACTGAGTTATTCTTCAATTATTTACACTGCAATTCTAGCTTGTATATCTTGTATTTCTACACTTGTCTATTCATCCTAAAATTTTGGAGTCTCTGGAAATGGGGCTTCCATTGAGGCAAAACCTTCTTCTTTTAACATATCCAACCCAAGAATAAGTCAAGTAAACCCTAGTGCACGGGTTTCTTCTCCTTCATCTTCACTTATCACTTTAATTGATGTCATTAATTTTTATTGATGTGCAGTAACCATAATATCTTCCTTCCGTTATATTTGTGAAAATGATTGAATTACCTTTAGTCCTTCTTTTTTATGTTCTCCCGAATATCCATGGTATGATTGTCCATAGGAGTATCACCAATATTAATTTATATGGCCATATTGGGCACCAAATCTAGACTCGATGTTGTAACAAAAGCTTCTTCTATTGTGTAAGATGTGATGGGATCACCCACCTCATGTTGTCTCATGACTATTTGTTTTTCCAATGTTGCAATGAGATTCTGTTGAGCTTCATCTAAAAGGATCGTGTCAATAACCTTAGGTTCTTTACTCATGTGTTTGTTATCGTTTGTGGTTGGGACACTTTTTTTTTCTCCGAGGATTTTTTTATCTCTTTCTAGAGGTTATACAACCTTGGCTCTTTTAACTATCTCAAAATACTTGAGATCATTTTTTCCTTTATCCTCAAAGCACTCTACACCCTAAGTTGTGGGCCATTGTTTAGTAGGATTCCCCTCATTCTTTTTTATGTACTTTATGACCTAGGAAAAGTCACTACTGGACTTATGGGATTTGATGTACCTTCCCCCTTGACTTGTAATAGGACTTCTTTAGTAATGGGGGCATATTTCATGGTTTTCGTAGCATTTCTTCAAGTATTTCTTTGGGAAAATAATTTTTTAGAAGGTTCATTTATAAATTTGTTGAGATTACTATCCCTATCATTAGTATGTTGAAGAAGGACTAGGTCATCAAGTGGGGAGAAGAGGTTATCCAAGATTTCAAAGGAATAAAAGAGGCACTTAAGACTTCCCATGTATTGACTAGACCTAATTATAAGAAAAGGATTCCAGATGTTCTCCTTTTCCTCTGAAAATATAATTGCTTCTATGTTACTATAGAAAGATGAAGAGGGGCATGAAAATCCCATTGCCTTATTTAGCAAGGCCTTACAGGGAGCTGCACTAAAATATTCCATCATAGAGAAACAAGCTTTTTCCTTGGTGAAAGCCACTAAAATTTTCAGGCCCTATATTATGAGTTCCAAAATCATAGCCTATGTGCCTCACACAATGGTGAAGGACATTCTATCAGAAATGGAGATGTCAAGAAAAATATGTAGATGGGTGAATAAATTGCAAGAATATGACATGGAGATTCAGACAAAAAAATTGGTTCGAGGATTGGGCTTGGCAAGATTGATGGCAGAGAGAAATTTACAGGTGGTAGAGATACATAGTGTTGAAGAATATGGGCCACATCCTCATGAAAAGGTGAACACTTCAGCATGGTATAAAGATATAATCTATTACTTGTTGAACTTGAAATTTCCTATGCACTTAGACAAAAATCAAAGGAGGAAACTCAAGTTGGTTTCCCAAAAATATATCTTGACTAATCATGGGCTAGCTTGGAAGAACCCAAAAGGAGTTTTCTGAGATGTATCACTAAAGAAGAGGCCCAAAAATAATAACATAATTTAATGGGGGAGTGTGTGGAGGCCATTTTGTTGGAAGAGTGATTGCTCACAAAATTCTAAGGGAAGGATATTGGTGGCCTTCATTATTTAAAGATGTTTCCTTGTTGGTTCGAAGATGTGAAATTTTCAATGGTTTTCGGAAGATTGAAATCTTCTAAGGCCTTACCCCTGCAACCGGTATCTATAGAAGCCCCCTTAAAATAAAGGGGAATGGATTTTATTGGTGATATATCAAACTCTTCTAGTGCTTGTAATAACTTGATATTAGTAGCCACTAATTACTTAACCAAAATGGGTGAGGCCATTCCCACTAGAAAAATAACCCATCAAGTAGTCATGGACTTTATCTTGAACAACATAATCTGTAGATTTGGTGTGCCTGCCAAGATAGTTGCTGATAATGCCATGAGATTTAGAGGTAAACCACTAGCATCTATGTGAAAAGAGTATGTTATAACTTTGTCCTATGCATCAAATTACAACCCTCAATGAAATGGCCAAGAAGAATCAAGTAATAAGAATCTTCTTAAGATCCTTGGAAGGATCTTTGGAGACTAACAAGAAGAAATGGGGGGAACAACTCAAGTTTGCATTATGGGTAGACAAAGTTACCACTAAGAGGTCTACTATAAAAATTCCTTTTGAGCTAGTTTATGGAGTACAAGCCCTTTTACCCTTGCACTTACAACTTTCCTCCCATCGGTTTATGCAACAATTTGAAGATAAAGGAGAAGTAAGTCCATATGAGGAAAGAATAAATCAAATCATGGAACTAGACAAATAAAGAAGAGAGTCCCACAAAAAACATCTAAAGTTTAGAGAAAAACTCAAGAAGATATTTGACAAGAAGGTAACTCCAAGAGCCTTCAGTTTTGGAGACTTAGTCTTGTTGTGGGACAACAGACATGAGGATAAGGGAAAACATGGAAAATTTGATGCCCTGTGGATGGGACCATATTCTATTGATATCAGAATTGGGGAACATACATTATTTTTGAAATATTTGGAAGGAAACTTGCTGGATTTTCCTATCAATGGTAGGCACCTCAAACACTTATTGGACTAAGCCAAGTGATCAAGTACAATTTTATACAATGTATATATTTTTTTGTTTCCCTTTTTTTGTTTTGGTCCACAAAGTGACCGGGTTTCTTTAAGTTGTTAGTTCAACCTTGGCCTATTAAGTAACTATTCAAGTACCTATATGTGTTTTACTCATGACTCCTCGCCTAATGGATTAGGCACCTTGTCTATCTATTGAAGTATTTTTAGTTCTTGTGACACCCATAGGGTGTGATCATCCCTGAGTTAGAGCCGATGTTGGTGCTCATTTTTATATCGCACCTTGATTTATAAATTCTCCCCTCAAATTTTTCATCGTACTTGTCAAAACCCTATTTTGTACATGTTTAGCATTCCAAAAATTTCCATCAAACCAGTTTCCTATGTGACCAAATAAACTAGTGCTAAGTAATGATATATTTATGCCAACATAATCTTGGGTAATGGCTACTTGATATATGAGGCAATCATGATCCTCTAATTCAATATAACTATATATGAAACTCAAATGTATCAATCATAAATGTAAGAAAGTCCATTAGAAAAATTCTTATTGTTTACTATGTGTTTTTCTCGTATGCAAAATTCAAATTATTCCTTTGTCACCTAATGATGTGGCGATATCTAGAGGATTTCTCTGTAGCGGAACATATGTGCTTGTTCGCAATAGTCTGTGAATACGTAAAATGTAAAAAATAAATCCGGAGCCCGACATGGGAATATTATGAAGAATATTCTTGGGCGATTATACCAAAATTCACCCTTACAATACACATGTAAAAATGTAAAGTGCAATCTAAACCCCACCCCATGAAAGGAACACATGTCATCGTAACAAATCTTCATAGTATCATGCATATCACCAACTATTGTATTTTGTAGTTTTGCATCTCAAAGAAAAAAACAAATCATGCGGTCAAACCTTTGAGGCTCGACACAAGTCACATGTCATCAAAGCAAGTCAAGTATAGGCAAAATGGTCAATTTTTTAGTTTTACATTCCTATAGTTGCAAGAAAAATGCAAAAGCCTCCCGAGTCCCGAATATCACCAAGGAAGACACTTGGATGGTTCTCATTTAAAAAGAGGAAAAGGTGGATTGAACGGTGGAGATTGAATGCATTTATGGCTTCCTCCATTAATGAAACTCACATGAACGAAGTAAAGGTTTAAAATTTTGTTGAATGTTTTTGACATCCACACTTTCAAAACGAATCATTTTAGTATTTTGAAGCTCTAAGATTACATATTTGCATTGTGTGAAGGCAATAATTAATTGCAGAGATTGATGTCTAAAAGAGTCGAATGAGTTAAGCATTCCTAAGTAACCCGAACATTGAAGAAAATCACAAGTGCAGGTAATTCCTATAGAAACCTGGATTGTTACTTGAATTTTAAGGGTTTTTTATGGTTTATGTTTGGATATTTTCATAATATTTGTACTACTGGGAAGAAATAATTACAAGTAGTTTGCCAAAAAATGAGGATAATGGAGTGGAACCCATGATGGTTTAAATGTCACGAGTAATTTGGATAAGTAACAAAAACTAACCTAGTGAACAAGACCTAGCTGAATTCTTACAAATGCTACATGCCCCTAAAATAATTTATTACGCGGTGGCAATTGATTCCAACAATATTTCCGTAGCTGTGGCTTTTCCACCTTTTGGTGAATTACCGGAATTAGTATGGGTTTGTGCTGAAAATTATAACCAAAGACAAAGGAGGTTTTGGATGGGAGTGGTGATAGGGTTCTCTCCTTAACACCGGGGCATTTCAAGTTGATATTAGGGTTACCCCAGATCCAAAATCTGGTGAACATTGACAAGCACAAAGCACTAAACCTCTACAATGTTGAGTGTGAGGAATATGCCAAGATCATGAATACCCATTTTTGTCGAGTAACAGAGGATCCTCTTCTAGAATCCTAAATAAGCTAGTTAGATCATACTTTGTGCCAAAAGTAGAAGACCTCATAACTTTACTAAGTAGGATTGTAGGCTTGAAGTCAGCCTATGGTTTCCAAGATTGGATGTGTAGTTACATACATATTATTTTGGATAGCAAGGATAATTTTTTTGGGAAACCTTCATAGCCACAACTATTCATGAACAACTCCTTGAAATGGTGTGAAAATTAGAGAAGGTATCACTTTCAGTTGTGAATTCTATATGATGTCATATCTGATCTACAATATTACATGCCACAAAAATTTCCTGGTATCCCAAGAATGAATAATTTCAATAATTATAAGGTATATGATGTTTACCCTCAGTTAAACTTGGATAATTGGAAGGGGAAATTTATAAAAATAAATGATTTTTTTGCACCAATCATATGCCTCTTCAAGCCAAAATGGGAACAATACAAGATATCTGTAGAGGCCAAGAGAATGATAAAGGAATATGGATGTTACTTCATCTAATTCAGATTTTTCACTTACATAAGGGTGAGTGGTTATGAATGACGGAAAATCATGTTGCCCAAATACATAGATGATAAGTGGGCACTCCTAGAGCTCTCAAGGAAGCTAGCAGAAGTGCACAAGATGATAGCAGGAAAACATAAAAAAACATCAAGTTTCCTATCAAAATAGGAAGATACACTTACCCAACTGTTGCAAAGGCTAAGCTCTTAGAGGAAGAAATGGAAAGACTGGGAATGGAAAAGTTTCAACCTAGACCAAATTATGATATCATATGGGTTGTAAGTTCAATCCTAGGGAGCTCACATGAGCATGAGGCCCACTATGAATATTATTAGATGGACTACAGAGATGAGGAAGAGGTCAGGTTGAGATATTATTCCGAATGACCCTTAGATATATATCATTAACTACAAGATTACAGATGTGCTATAAGGTTTGGATGGTGACAAACATGTAGTAAGCCAATATTATCATGATATGAAACTAACATCACAACCAATTGCACCACTTTGAATAAAAATGAGAAAGATTTAGGTCATTTGCACACCAAAACAACTAATGTGATGAGAAGGATTGACATGGTTAACAATGAAAGGGTTGGATTTATCTTTACAAAATACTAAGGTATTAAAAGAGTAGAGGGATACTAAAATCTTAGAAGAAGATATCCCTCCTTTGAGGGAAGGAGATGAAAAAATTGACCCACTAGAAGGAAAGTCCCCTCAGCTACCATCCAAGAGGCTAACTACTGGGATTATAGAAGAATGTACTATAACTACAAGAAAAACAGGAACTCCCATGTCCATCCCAACTCATAAAGTTGAATAAATGCTACTGAAAACCATGAAATATGTCCAGATTACTCAAGTAGTCCCGTTGCAAGTTAAGGGGGCAGGTACATCAAATCCCAAAACTCCAGTAGTGACATTTCCTGGGTCATCAAGTATAGGAAAAATAATGAGGGGAATCCTACCAAATATTGACCCACAACTCAGGGTGCAGAGTGTTGAGGAGAAAGGAAAAATTGATCTCAAATATTTTGAGAAAGTTAAAATATCCAAGGTTGTACAACCTCTAGAAAGAGATACAAAATCCTCATGGAAAAAGAGTGTCCCAACCACAAAGGAGAATACTAATAGGAGTAAAGAACCTAAGGTTATTGACCTGGTCCTTTTAGATGAATCTCAACAGAATCTCATTGCAACATTGGCCAAATAATTAGTCATGGCACAAATTGATGTGGGTGATCCCATCACATCATCCACACTACACAAAAAATTTTTTACAACATCAGGTCCTAAATATTTGGTGTTGAATATATCCATAGAAAATAATATTGATGATATTCCTATGGAAAATCAGTCCATGGAGATTCTAGGAGAACATAAACAAGAGAGGTTAGAGGTAATTCAATTAGTTTCACAAAAATAGGGGTAGGAAGCTCCTATGGATACTGCACATTAATAAAAAGTAATTACATCAGTTGAAGTGATAAATGAAGATGAAGGAGAAGAAACCCATGCACTAGGGTTTACTGGTTTATTACTTGGGTTGGTTGTGGTAAAAGAAGAAGGTGTTGCCTCAATGGAAGCCCCATTTCTAGAGACTCCAAAATTTCAGGATGATGAGACAAGTGTAGCAATCCAAGATGTACAAGTTGGAATTGCATGACAACAGTTGAAGAAGATCACGTAAATCAAATAATTTCTAGATATTCATCATCAATAGTGATTCTTTTAACAGGGAAGCAACCTTAGGAGGAGGTAGGTATTACAATGATAGAGAAACCATGTAAAATTACAAGCCCTACAAAGGAGATATTGAGAGAATATATTGAGGTATCTGTAATTCCAGTAGAGGCTAAGGGAAAGGAAGAGATACCAACTAGTTATAAATCCTAGGAATCAGCCATTGAAATAAGAGTAACCAAGGAACTCGAAGTTAAAGAGCAAAAACAAAGCATGAATAAATAATTACTTTGCATGTTGAACAAAAAGAACAAACAATGGGAAATGAAGTCCCACCTACAAAAGTACCAGTTCCACAAATACCTCAAGCTATGTCAAAGGAAATAGTAGTGTTCTTGAGCACACAACAACCCACATTACAAATTTCAAGTGGGGGAAATGTCCCCACAATAGGGTGGTTGGGAACACTCCTGCAAAGAAAAGAAAAGGAGGTAATTCAAGTGGAAACTATTGACATTAAGAGTATTGTGTTTTCAAAACCCACAAAAGCTCCCAAAAGGGCTAAGATATTATCAAAGACTCATGTTGATTAAAAGGGTTTTAGAATACTAGAAGTTTCTGCCCCATAGGGAAATAAGTTGAATACTGAGGTTACAATGAGTGACGAACAAGTCACACATATTCAACTGGGGAAGCCAACTACTGAATACTTGAAGCAAGATGCTACAATGGCTCTTGGGGCCTTATTCAAAATATTGACAAAGATAAGGAAACCAAGAAGCAATTGAGGGAAAATGTTGAAGTATTGTCAACTTATGTAAAAATTAGATACATCCCTCCGAGGAAGGACAAGAGATCTATGTTGCAATAACACCGAAGCCTTAAATGCGATTGACTCAAGGGAAAAAAATTGGTACTACGGATAGATGGAAATAAGAATTATCCGAGAAAGGGAACAACATTATAAAGGATATTGTGAAATGTTATGAACAATTGTCTGAACAATTTAATGATGCAAAGGATCAATAGGAAAAATGTAAGGATGAATTGCATTATTGGAAAGGATACTTCCCAAACTTGAAGTAATAACTCAATTAGATGATCAATTGGTGGAAAAAGAAGGGATTATCCCCTAAAGAGAAAGGAGTACAACATATTTATGAGAGATACATCAAAATAAGGATGAAAACTCTAAATTAGTTTCTTGAAAGGTTCATACTAGAAAATGATAGAATAGCATAATGCATTGATGATCTTGACAATAGGCTTGGGAAAATAGTATCAATACAAGATAAGATCACTTATGGGGATTTAGGGATAGAAAACTTGATACAATCTTTTGATCAATGCATTAATGGAGAACCCAATATTGTTGCTCCAATTTTCAATTATGACACCATCCAAAAATTTGTTAGCTTGGAGAAAAAAATGGCCAAATTGTCAAAGAAGGTGAAAAGAATAAGGGTGTAATGCATGAGTTTGATGGGACGTTGAAAGAATAACTACTAATATTCATAATTACTTACGGACTTGATGAAGATTACATTTCCCAAATGTTCCATAGATACGATGCATACAAAGAAAGGATATTTGAAGTAGAAGAAGATGATGTCACTAAGCTTGAAGTTGATGTCATTAGGCCTAATCAAATTTAGGCTTGTTCCCTAAACTTTCTTTTCTTCATCGAGTTTCTTCTTCTTATCTTTTGTATTTTCCAAATTTTGTACTTTCCAAATTTTGCAATTTCCAAATTTTGTATTCTCCAAAGCATGAAATGTTAGAATTTTAATCCAAAAGAAATGGATAGTGAATCTGGTTAAACTAAAAGTTGCATATGAAACATATTGCAAGCTATGTATTGTTTTTATTTACAAAAAGAAAAAATGGGGATTACAAAGGGGCCCCTTCCTAGGAAGATTATTGATGAGTGTCGTTGTACTCAAACTTTAATTATATTATATCATTCGGTCTAGGAGGTGTCCATGGCTATTTATAACAAAGGGAATAGTCAGAATCATTCTCAATACTTATCTAACAATGAAATTAACTGAATACTATACTAGTTGTAATGAGGAAATGAAATGAATCAAAAGAAAATACTTATTAAAGACAAAATGAAATGAACTAAAGATAATGCAATGCTGGAAATTTAAAGGAATGCTAAATAACATAAGGAAATAACAATAAATTCTCCCTTCTCGTTGGGGAGGAGTGGCCCTTGCTCCTTCCCTTCGATCAGGTTCAATGTTACAAGTTACATAATAAAGCTTTACCCTGAATCTACAATTTTATTGAAAGAACTGCTTTTACAATAATCAACTGATTGAACCAAACTTTGAATCTTCATACATTAGCTCTTTTATACTAGAGCATTCATAGTCCCTCTAGGAGAGAACTAGTGCTAGTTACCTATTTTAATTATGCAGAGGAATGTCTAACTTGTTGTTGATTTAATATGACTTGATGCATTAACTAGTTGTAGCTAGTTATCTGATTTACATATGCAAAGGAATGTCTATATATTGTTATAAAAATAATTCCTACTAATTTGGTTGTCAAATTTTAGGTTGTTACATTTGGGTTGTCCTATTCTCTCCCTCTATAAATGTAAGAATGCTCAAAGCATTCGAGGACTTAAAATGAAGGTAGAAATGACTTTTTACTATTAGAGTAAAAATGATTTTTCTATAATTATTGCATGAGAAGAAAATAAGATTTGTATTATATTTTTCGGAAAAGGAATAAAGAGATTAGAACTTTCAAACATTGTGTTGAAGTTAATCTTGATATTATGTTATTGTTCTTATGTTCAATGCATTGTTCTTCCTTAGTATTCAAGAATTGTTTTACTAAATATTAGTCAAGTTTATTATTATTTTTCCAAACTTGTGTGAGTAGATTAGCATCCGTGTTTTCCATTCTAAATCACAAGTCTCTCTCTCTCTCTCTCTCTCTCTCTCTCTCTCTCTCTCTCTCTCTCTCTCTCTCTCTCTCTCTCTCTCTCCTCCTCTCTTACATTCTCTTTCCAATATTCTTAAAGAGTTACCTTCCTCTATTTCTTAATTCCTTTCTTCACAAAATGAAATCTACAAAGATGAGATCCCACCCCCATGATTAGATTAGTGAATATATTGTAAATATTCCTTTGTTATTCTTAGATTAGTAATAAATAGAACATGTCCCTTATTTGAGGAGGGAATTTGTCCCATATGTTGTGGTTGAACACCATATTTTTTATTTGAAAAAATATCCAACCAACATAATCTAAGTCATTATCTTCATGTATAGTGTAGTGGTTATCCCATAATTTCTTTATAAGTAAAAATATTTTAGAAGAACAAAGGCACTATTTTCTCTATTAGAGAATCAAATCATTATGCAATATGAGTAGGTTAGGTTAATCCAATTATGTAGCAAAGCTTCATTTTCCCTTCCTTTAAACATAGGAATGTCTAAATTGAATTGCATCTTTTATAGATTTTGACCACCAAAATGTCATTTTGTTAGAAGGAATGCGAATAACCTTTGATAATTTGAGTGAAATTATTAACAATACTTTCTCTTTCATTTGCATTTAATTATTCCAAGTTTTCACATTTCCTCTACAAATCATCCTTCGTCATTTTCTACAACATTTATAAAGTTGTCTTTTATGTACCATATGTATCTACCATATCAAGATGATAAAGAAGGTATGATGCGCAGGGTCACATGTTTTGAGCCCTAAATTTATGTAATTAGACATTCAATGAGTGTGATTACAAACATAAAAGTATTCAAATTGAACTCATGTACAACTAGGATATGACATAAAGTGTATATTCTCTTATACCACTAATCTAGACCCAAGAGGGACCTAGTGGACAACCAAACATAATGGAACAAATATGTTATTGTGGAAGTGTAAATAAATGATAAATTTCAAGTGCTTGAGACAAGGAGATATCAAGGAAATAACACTAGAATTTTTTTTCTAGAACTATGAATTACAAAGTTGTAGTATGGAATAGTTATGCACAATATCCAAGGGATCAAATTTTACGAGATGTTGAACTCTATTATGCTAGCTTCTAGATCAAGTTTCTTATTTATTACAAAGAATGCAATAATACACCCATATTCCAAGGTAAAGTTTGAAGTGTATGTTGGGTCATTACTATAGTGAGGAAAATATGCTTCATAACTATTCCTAATAATTTTGTTACTTGTTCCTTGATAAATGGGTTGGCATAAAATTGAAAGCATCTAAAGAACAAATTTGGAAGCCTCCTGATGATGATTTTCTCAAATTTAATTTTGATGGTGTTGCGAGAAATAATCCTGGATGGGCTAGAGTTGGTGGGATTTTTAGGAACTCTACGAGCCAACCCATTATGGGATTTGCGGAGGCCCTTGGGAAGTGCTCCAACAACTATGTTAAAGAAAAATCCCTCCGGCATGGTTTGTTCATTTCTAAGCAAAAGGGTTGGGATAATTTTCACATTGAGGGGGATTCTAAGATCATCATCAATGTAATAAAAAGAAAAAATCAAACATTGGATCAAGTATTGTGGACAATTGTCAAACTCTCATTGGGACACTTCCAATCTCTCACATCTACAAAAGCGTTAACAAAGTGGCGGAAAAACTCACTAATATTGGAGTTGAACTTATTACTAAGCAAGGTTACCAAAATTATTTATGCCTTCAATCCAACGAATTGAATGTGATTGTGGGGGGGATAATTGAAAAGGAAGGTATTCATATCAATAGAAAGGTGGCGGGGATAAGACAACACAATTGTCATTCCCATTAATTTCCATTCCATATAATGATTATTACACCTTTTGTGTCTTTTAATTGGAACAATCCCGCATGCTCCGGCATATGGGCTTCCGTGGGCGAATGGATTTATAATCCCATCTCGAGCACCATTTAATTTTTTTACAATTTGGGTTGTTGGTTCACTAGACTCATGGAGAAAGGAAAAGGAATTGTTGGCCCTGCCAAATGCACCAGGGTCAGCCTACAGAGGTAAAAACAATTCATGAGATGAATGGAAAATTGGTTCACAAAAATTCTCTAGAGGATGTACATTTTTCCTTGGGCTGGTTAATGATTTGAAGTTAAATCCGTTGTTGAACGTGGGTCGAGGCTTTGGATTTTTGGCAATGCACATTGATTGAGGGTGTGAAATATTTGAGGCTTCTTCGTTGGATGTCCACTAATTTTCTCGGGCTCAACTATCTCGCTTTCGGTTGGGGGATATTTCATTTGGGAGGAAGTGGTTAAAGTCATGGGGGACCTTGCACAGTGTAGTGCCATCAATTTTTTTCCCCATTTTAAAAGCAAACACACTAAAATTTCAGATTTAATATGTAATGCATAACTATATTTTGCAGATTTCAAACCAAACAACCATTTCAAATGAAGACAAGTAAAATAAAGAACTCATGATCTTATATTGTAATCTTTCCTTTTCTTTTTCTTTTTTAAAAATAGAGAAAGGTTACAAGACAAAAGAGACATGTTATTACAAGACTTTCAAATCACAATAGGATAAGTTTACAAGATGAGGCTATCCACAATCAACCATATAACATAGTTACAATGAGGTGTAATATTTACAATGATTTTGAGGATAAAAGAGACAAAGTCACCACTCCAACTAAAACTTCATCCTTGAGTCTCCACCTTGAGTGTTCTTCTAAGGGTGTTGAATCAAGAGATAGGGCTTGTTTACCACCCAACCAATAGGCATCATTACATGACTTTCCATGGTTGGAAGCCATACTAGCCTCCCCCAAGCCCATGGGAGAGAGGAACAAACTACCACAATGTGCACAAGTAGAAAGGGGATAAAACACAACAAGAAATACATAAGACCATTTAACCACTTAGACATACTACACATGATAACACAACAACATGAGGATAACAAGGTCAACCTCACAAGGGGGAAGAGAAGAAGTAGGATGCCCAAATCAAAGGTGTCCAACCATAGGAGCACCAACAAAACATGTTTACAAATCTCCTTATACCTCCTAATCATTCATCCTCCTTATTCCTCCTTTATGTCATAGAAATCCTTCTTGGGAGGATTTTCAAACCCAAAAGGGGTTTCCTCACCAAGAATGGGGAAAGGTTCAAGCCATATGGACCTTTCTCCCACCTCAAACCATATGAGGGGATGAGAAGGGACCTTCATGGCTTGACCAACAACCATGAGGTTTGAGAGGGAATCCCTCTCTCTTCCCCTACATTCTCCAAAACCATCAATCCAAATGATGGTGGAGAGAAAACAAAGGAAAACAACAAGGAACAAACAAACAAACTACATTCACCATGCAACTTCACCACACATCATTTCACACACATCATTTTATTGATCAAAGCATAGTTAACAAGATAAGCACAACTAAGAAGAAAGGTTAAGAATCCTACCTCTACAATGCTTTCCAAGACTCTAAACTTTTCCCTTTGTCCAAGCAAACCTCCAAGCTCCCAAAATTCTCCAAGTTCTCCCAAAAAAATGAACCAAGAAGACCCCTTCCTTCCACATGAGGAAGAATAAGAAGGGAACCCCAAAAGTTTCCTCACCAATGGGAAAGTGACAAGTGTCACCCCCTCTCCTCTCAAGAGTCAAAGATTCCAAAACCAAATAAGTAAGAGTAAACTCACCTTTTAGCCCTAATCACCCAAACTACTAAAAACTAAAATAAAACAAAGTGGAGCAACTTTTAACAAATACACACAAACCAACCATCTTACATGGATGGTGACTAAGGAGGGAAAAATGGGAGGGAAACTCCCTCCAAACCTTGGAAATGAGCCCCATACCTATTAGGTAGGGTCCAAAGGCCCATTTTCATGCTAAAGGAACTCCCAAACTCAAAAGGGGTCCCTTAAAATGCCTAAAATAATCCAATTTCGGGTTTGGCATGCTTGGGCACAAGGGTAGAGGATGTGGGGTCCACCCAAGGTTCACATGTGGTCCCTAATCCCTTCTACCAACACACACACACTTACCCAAAACCAACACTTAAATTAAGATGAGATCATTAAACCCCTAAGCTAGTTTACTTAATAAAACACACCCTAAACATAATTAATTTTACAAGACATAAATACATTACAATTGAGGGTTCACCCATGGTGCCCAATTAAATACATCTATTCTAAGGCCTCAAACATTTAGCATGGTTAGGACTCAGCCCGTGGGCCGCTTGTGCACAATTGTGTAGCTGCCCTAAAACCCATGCTCTCCTATACCTGTCACCTGCACACTCATTGCACACATTAACCGCATCTGTCCAATATAATAAACATCATCTACACATCACAAATTCAATCAAACTTATAATGTCCTAACATAATTTTACAATTGATAGTGCAATGCATACAATTATTCACATAGTTTGCCATGAATCACCCACAAATAAAATTGCAACGACATATACTTAGGCTAGCATGAAAATTACCATTATTAAATCCAGAAAACTATATCATTAATCAAATCGACCACAAGGAACCAACATCTAACCAATAAATCTATCATATAACCCTGTTAGTGTCATCAACATCACAAGAAATATATCAAAATATGAATCTAGTCCAATTGGCGCTACGCGCCCAAAATACCATAATGTCCATGAGGATAAAATAACATAATAAAATGTCCAAAATCTATCAGAGTCTCAATCAAAACATGTCTATGCATAAGGGAACCAACAGATAACTAGAGCTATAAAAACGTGGGCACTACACACGTCTACTACTGGAAATTTGGATACTCTCAAATTCGCTCATTATTGGGGTGTAAATTGTTCTATTGGGGAAAACAAATATTTTGGCATCCATGAACATACGGAGCATTTGTGACTTGATATTGGGATGGATCTGGACCAAATATGGTCGGTCACTCACAAAGGATCTTTCTCTGGAAAGTGTCACTCAAGGGAAGATTTTGGATGTTATCTATGCGGTGTTGGGGATCCATGTTGATAAATTCAAATATTTGAAAATGGGTGAGACATTAGCGGCCATGATCATTCAAGAGGAAGCTCACAATCCAGTGGAATTTTCAAGCTCCTCGGATGATAAGAACTAAATATCTAGTCTTTTTATAGTTACGTTATATTGTAATAGTTTTTTTTTTTCAAAGCACTAGTTTAGGTTGCTTAACCTCGCTACTATCACCTATTTATCGGTTTTTGTCATTAATCGTTATTAATAACATAGTTGGGCTTAATGTCATTTTTTGAACTTATAAAAAAAAATTGTGTTACCATATTTAGTTAACTCCACAATGTAGTTACACATAATAGTCTTGACAATATCAAAGGTGAGTGATAGTAATGAAAACGAGTTAGGATATTGTGGTACAAAATTGTGTTCTGGGATGATTTTGAAGCTAAGAATGAATAAATTCTACATCATGAATTGATCAAACACACATGTCCCCATCCCTTCTTACATCACCAAATTTCCTTTTCAATAGTTGAAACATATAAAAACACTATATCATGGATCACATTGGTTAGTTTAGTTTGTGGACATGTATTTACAATCAAATCCTTTCCCAACTTTTTTTGCATTCTATGTCTACTTTATTGATAAATCAATAGTACCCCTATCCAAATTTTTTAGAAAATGAGATATTTTCTAAGAAATAGTCGTATTATATCAACATAATAAGAATAGAAAGATACACCTATCATGGTAAAAACCAAGTGATTATACACCATAAAACAAAGTCATCCTACTAGAATAAGGTATAATATATTCACCATTATAGGATTAATACAAAAAACATATCTAGGTTATATTAGAAAACACGTCTTATAGTTCAAAGATATACATAATAATATTCAATACACAAACAAATTAAATAGAACATCACAATTAAGCTTCCAACATCACTTCTAGTCCTACAATATATATACTTGACCATTCAACAACAAGTTGATTTTTTCCTTGCATTTGAGGTCTATAAGCTTATTATGAGAATGAGTTCTCCAACCGATCCATTTTCGGTGTTGCTAGTATTTTCATAGATAATATTTCCTCGTCTCTTATTCCTCTAAGTTAAATTTATATTGAGACATCCTAAAACTATACAATTGACCATGTATTATTAAACTCGACAAATATTTTCTCTCTTCCCAATATTTCCTCATTGTTTTTCATATGTCTATATATACAAAAAAAAATTAACCAATGACCAAAATAGTCATCCAACATTTGAATTAAATTATTTTCATATTAAACAATTTTAAACTAGCAATGAAACTTTTAATAAGCGTATGATAAGCCGATACGTAATTTCAAATATTATATATTAATGATTTTTTTTTACATTATAATTTTACTTATTATATATTTATTTTTTCGTAGATAATTATTTCTAGAGATGAAAATTAAGTGATAGTTATAAATATAGATTCTATTTCATTAAAATTACATAGCTAAATAATTCATTTTCAAAAAACTATTTTTGGCTATGCAATTATCCATTTGTTTCATTTATGTTATGTTTAAATTATTAATATTTTATTATAGCTTGTTTTGTAATTGTAAATATGTGTGTAATGCAAAGTGATATATGGTCCCGAAACTCTATAGAAGGTCTAACTATCAAGATCAATTTCTATGGTGAATCTAAAGGAAACCCTAAATGGGCTAGAGATAGAGGTATATTTGGAGATAAGAACAACTCCTTAATTCTCGGTTTCTCAAACACTAGGGAAATGTGCTAATAACTTTGCTTTGAGGTGAAATTGTTTTGGAAAGTATTGGAGATCGTTCTTGAGAATAATTCGGATAATTTTACATTGAAGGAGATTTAGTGGTTATCCTATAATTTTTAAAGAAGTACCATGTGCATAAGTGGAATCTTTCGACCATAATGAATAACTATATTCCCCATTAGCTTCAATAATTGCAAGACTAAACATATTAGACAAAGTAGAAACCAGGATCTAATACTTTTACCAATTTGTGTGGACCTCAATTATCAACAAAATCAATAGAAAATAATGATCCCCACATTTAGGGGAATAAGTGAAGGGAACTTATTTCTTATGATTTTCAACCCTATTTATCCCTCTCATGAATAAAATCTTTACTAACTTAAGGATTCAAGATAACTTGGAAAAAGGAATGGGGAAATCCATGATAAGGTTATTCCTCTTAAAATATATGAATGTGTTGGTTCTTTGATCACGTGTGAGGTTCCTTAAAGAATACCACATTACTTTTCTTTTGTTATTTGTGAAAGGTAGAAAGTGGAATGGAGTGATCTAAAGGCCTCATAGGTATGTTTATGCCTCAATGTACCACATTCATTTTCTTACACATCTCATTCTTCATGGATCTAGTTTTCTCGATCTTGGAAAACGAAGGATGATTTCAAATTGGTTTGTGTTTATGGTCTATTTTCAAAAGTTGGTATGGTTCCGTGCTACATTTTTCTCAAAATTTTGAAAAAATATGTGCTTCATTATGATTTTTGGGATTTTTTTTGGTTTTATGGGTTTGTGGGGAATTGATAAGGGATACCCAAATTAACCTAAGGCCAATTTGTTTATTTCTTAAACTATGTTGGAATAAATATAGAATCATCTTATGGTTATTTCTTTTTATGAAAATATAGAAATCATGATAGTGAATAGAAAACAAAGAAGGATGTTATCTTCAGAAATCATTTTTCTTTTCCTTTGAGGACATGTGGCTATAAGCTTCTCTTGCTACTCTAATCAAGGAGGATGAAGAAATGGAATGTGGACCTACTATTATAGTCTTTAATTCTTGTGAGGAAGAGGGTGGCTAAAATAATATTGTAGTTGTTTTCTCACATTTGAGCCTAGTATTATAAATAGTGATTACTTTCGAACTTTAACTAGTAACTACCTTTAACTAAAAGGACAAAAATTGTCCCTGGTCTTATCACCATTTTGAAATACTATTATAATAGGTGGTGATAGCCTTTTTTTGCCAATAAAAAAACATGTTTTTAATAATTGTTTATGTTAAATAGGTTTAAAATAATTGTTTTTTAATTTTAATAGTTTTTACTCTTTATAAATTTATCAATTGAAATTTTGAATAATTTTTATATTTGTTACAATTTTGGTAGAGATAATTTTATTTATCTACCTAAAAATGTATAGAATATGCCATTTTTTCCAATGATTAATTTGTATTTTTTTTAATGTTTGGACTCTCTAAAGATCTATAACAATGCTTGAACTCTTCCCACTTGAAATGCATTGAAAAAAATAAATTCAAGATGATAAATAATTAAATTTAAAATGATATCAATCTAGAAGAGAAATGTTTTTAACACCTTAATTTCTAGTGCTTCCTCTATCTACTATCAACTTGCAAACTTTACCCCCGACTTACATGCCTATGAAAAAATCCTTTGTTTGTTCAAAACCAACTTCTTATTTTATTGGTTTCAACAATATGTTCTTAAACATCAACACCTCTCTTATTTCTAAATATTCTCCACGTCCCGATAAATCATCTTCACCATCTTGCAAAATGTATGTACTTGTATTGTTACAATTATAATCATTAAGGGCATGTACAAACTCAAAATAGCTATGCGATGTTTTTCCACACCTATAACATGTGTCGATGAGTACGTGTCCAAAGGATCCTCTTCCCCTTGATACATTTCCTCCTCCAGATATTCCTTCATTGTGTTGTGTCAAATTACCCCACCTTCATGATGTACATAGTTTCCCTTGCCACCACCTTGTCTACGTCCTTTCTAAGGCTTTCCTTTCCCTCATGTGGTGCTCTAATTCTTGTACACCATCTTATCCTCTGCCTTTAGTACATATTGCTAGGATTCCTCTGTTGACTAAACTTGGATCATCCTAGATTCATCTTGAATTACAATTTTCAATCTATTTATATATCTAGAGATATTCTCCATATCATCTTCTACATGACACACTCAAATGGTGAGTTAGTAAAACTATTTAGTGTATGTTATCACACTAAGATCTCTCTATGTAATAAAATTACTTGTATAATTCAGATTATGAGCAGCGTGATAGAACACCAAATAACACAATATTTTAGAATAATGAACTCAATATGCAATTAGAATAGCTTCGCCACTTCGAGGGGGAAACCTCCAAACCATAAAATAAGACTCAAATGCTTTAATGATGATGAACTACTACCTACAATCCCCTATATATACTACTCATATGCTATGGCCATCACCAAGGCCAACCTACTAAGCATGAGAAAGTATAAATGATATGGTAAGCCATAAGTCGGCTACTCATATTCTAATACAAGCAATAGGTTAAGGGCGTAGCATACCCTTCCCCTTCAAACCAATGTTGTCCTCAATGTTGAATAATCCTGGATGTTGCTACAGAAAACCTTCATCCTCCCAAGTTGCATCTTCTATGCTCAAATTCTTCCACTTGATCAGATATTCCTTAAAGTCTCTGGTTCTCAACCTCTTAGTACGTGTTCGCAGAATCTTCTCTAACTCCAAAATGATTCTTCCTTCCTCATCAAGTTTTGGTAACTCTGTTTGGGCTTCAAATTTCTGTCCAATAACCTTCTTTAGGCATGAAACATGGAATACTGGGTGTATGCGTGAAGATGGAGGCAACTCTAGTTTATAAGCAACACTGCCAATTTTCTATAGAACTTGATAAGGGCCATAATATTTAGGAGCAAGTTTGTTGTCCTTTTTTGTTGCTTTAGGGACATTTGCTTGTAAGGCTGGAGACATACAAAAACCCAGTCACCAATTTCAAAATGTCTTTCACTACGGTGTTGATCTACTTGTTGTTTCATCCTATTTTGTGTCAATGCCAAATTCTCCTTCAAACTAGCCAAAACTTGTTGATGTTGAATGTGTTCCTCAACATCTCTGACCTTAGTTTGCACCCTCAAGGAAGAAGTGATAGAAGGTGGATGGTAACCATATAATCCTAAAAATGGGGTCATTTGAGAAGAGGTATGAAAAGATGTGTTATACCACCATTCGTAAGTGGTAGCCATTTAATCCACCTTTCCTGCTTATTTGATACAAAACAACGTAGATACCCCTCTAAACATTTGTTGACCACTTTCGTTTTACCATCGCTTGAGGATGATAAGATGAAGCGTGAGCTAACCTGAGTACCCAAACATGAAAATAATTCCGTCCAAAAATTACTTGTGAAAATAGGATCACGATCACTTACAATTATCTTTGGGGTTCCATATAGCCTTTGAACTATCTCCAAAAAAATAGTTCATCATTTGTCGATTGCGAGAAATGGATGTGATACGGCACAAAAATGGGCATATTTTGTGAGCCTATCCACAATCACCAAAATAAAATTCTTACCCTCTAAACAAGGCAATCCGGTGATGAAATCCATGGAGACATCCTCCCATCTTTGGCTAGGAATTGGTAAGGGTTGCAACAAACCTGGTGTCTTAATTGTTTTCCCTTTGTTCTGTTGGCACACTAAACACTCTAATACAAAATTTTGTACATCCCCCTTGAGTCCTTCTCGAAAAAATTCTCTTTTTATTCTATGATATGTATTCAAAACCCAGTCAAAGCAGTGTCCTCCAACAGTGATGTATGTAGCTTTGTAATAATCTTATGCTTCAACACACGAATCTTTACTCAAGTATAGCTGTCCTTGTACCATAGTGCATTACCTTTCCACTCAAATTTGTTAGATGTTATAGAGCCTTGCTTGCTATTCTATATTAGAGATTGTGTATCCTTGTCTTGATCCCATTCCAATCTTGCTTCATCCACCCAATCGGCCGTCAACATGGAGATTCCACATAGTAATGCATCTGCAGATGTATCCCTTCTGGACAATGCATCAACTACCACATTTTCTTTACCCTTTTTGTATACGATTTCAAAATCATAACCAAAATTTTTGTTACCCACTTTTGTTGTTCCTCAGATGATAACCTTTGCTCCAAAAAGTATTTGAGACTATCATGATCAGTTTTTACCTTGAAGTGTCTACCCATAAAATAGGGCCTCCATTGTTTGACCGCATGAAGAATAGCCATCATTTCTTTCTCATAGAAAGTTTGAGAATATATTTTCCTTTGAATTGGCGAATATCAAATGTAATTGGTCTTCCTTCCTGCATTAGAACGCTCCAAATCCCGATCTTCAAGCGTCACATTCAATAATGAAGGTTTTTGAGAAGTTGAGAGTAGCCAAAATTGAGGTGTTGCACATGGCTTCCTTGATTGCTCAAAGGATTTAGTGGATACGCATGTCCAATGGAAGGCATCCTTCTTGAGAAATGCAGTGAGTGGGGTTGCTATTTTACCATATCCCCACACAAATCTTATGTAATACCCTGTTAGTCCTAGGAACCCATGAATATTTTTGAGAGTTTTGGGCCTTGGCCATTCCACCATAGCTTTGATCTTCTAAGGATCAAATTTGACACCTTCATGAGATATAATGTGACCCAAGTACTCTACCTCTTGTACACCAAAAGAACATTTGGATGGCTTTGCATAGAGAGTATGTTTCTCCAAAACTTCCAACACTTTATTTACATGTTGTAAGTGTTCTTCCCATGTCTTACTGTAAATCAATATGTCATCAAAGAAAACTAATACAAATTTCCTTAAAAATGGCCTAAAAATAGTGTTCATCAAGCTTTGAAAGGTTGAGGGAGCATTTGTAAGACCAAAAGGTATTACCAAAAACTTATAATGGCCCTCATGAGTCCTGAAAGCCATTTTATGAACATCTTCCTATCTTATTCTAATTTGATGGTACCCCGAACGAAGATCTAATTTTGTGAAATAAATAGCACCATGTAATTCATCAAGTAAATCATCAATTACTGGAATAGGAAACTTATCGTGATGGTGTACTTGTTGAGTTCTCGTAACTGGACACATCCTCCATGTTTCATCCTTCTTACGTACCATGACCACCTTTGGTGAAGAATATGCACTCTGGCTATGCCTAATAATATCTTCCTTAAACATTTCTGTACCATTTTCGATCTCACTTTTCTAGGAATATGGGTATCGTATGGTCCGATGTTAGGTGTTTGGCTCCCTAGAATCAAGCTGAATGGCATGACCATGATCCCTAAGCTGGTGGTAGTCCCTTTGGAATTGCATCAAAAATGATGAGTGAGCATCAACAATCTTCTAAAGATCGGGTGGCATTCAAGACTCGTATTTTGTAGTTCTATGGAAAATAATTTTTCCATAAATCCATCTACTCCTTTTTCGAGAACCTTTCGCATCGATGAGAGCTAATAACTGTGGAGACTTAGCTACCATCCCATTCAATTGTAATGTCCTTCCATCTGAATGAAATCGCATGAACAATTCTTGGAAATTCATCTCTATAGTACCTAAGGTTGTGAGTCATTGGACACCCACAACAATATCTGCCCCTCCCATATAAATAGCAAACATAGGTGAGTCTAACATGTAGTCTCCCATGGAAAGCTTGATACTATGGCACTTTCTGCGCACTAGACGTCCCCCACCATCCGCATGATCATAACTTGTATTTCGGAGCTAGGTAAATAAAACAATTGAGGCGAGTAACTAACTTACTATTTATGAAGTTATGAGTACTCCCGAGTCAATCAACACCATCACCTTCTATTTTTGAGATAGTTAATAACCTTGAGTATTTGGGAGTACTAATACCGACAATGCATGACAAGAAATTATAGGTTCGTGATCCTCTACTTCATCTTCTCTTGGTTCCTTAGCCTCTCCTATAATTTCAGCTTCCTCATTATCTTCATTACCTCTGTCAATATAGAAAAAATTATTCTCAAAGCACATTTATGTCCCGGTCCATATTTCAACATCACGGTTAAAACATAATCATTTTGCTCTCTTTTCTTCCATTTGTTGAGGAGGCAGTCTAATTGGCCTAGCGAATGAAGGGGAAGAGATACTAAGGTCTCTCGTGTTAATGAAAGCGTCCTCCTACTATACAAAAAAAAAATCCTCTTCAACGTGCCATGATAATAGAATCAGAAAGCTTGAGTGGATTAAACATATGTACCTCATGCTCGATGTGGTCCTTAAGACCCCCAAGAAATAGGTCATTTAGATTTTCTTCTGGAATATTCTCCACCCTCAAGGATAGGTTCTGGAATTGATGCACATAATCTTTGAATGATCTTATTTACCGTAACTTTTCTAATTGACTAAAGTAGTTATTTGAAACACTGGAACTATAGTGCAATTGCAACTCCTCGGTAAAAATTGTCCAAGTGACACTAAGACCATTCTTCTGCCTCTAAGCACATAACCATCGATACCAAACGAATTGGTCTGGTTCAAGATACAGGGATGCCAATGTCACCTTTTGTCCTGATGGTGTTTATGTAACTCAAATAAGTTCTCCATTTGATTTATCCAATTCAGGGGATCCTTACCATCAAATTTGTGTATATCCACTTTCAACAACATGTTCCATGGTTGTAAATAAGTTGGATTCTGATTGGGCTGGAAAAGTGATCCAACATGGTTATTTTGTCCATTATTTTGAACTGAAGATCCTCCTTGGTTGATATGGGGTGGATTTGGGCCATACTTGTTTACCCTTTACATGTTGTATGATATCATCCAACTTGATTGATTTGGTCTATGTCTCCTTTAGAGGCCATCTTAGATTGTACATTTCGCAACTCATACTCAAGTTGGCTCACCTTATGATCAACTAAGGTAAACCCTAGTGTTGAGGAATCTGTATTTACCCCTTTTGAATCCAACTCTTCAATCACTACCCCATATTTATCTGGGGTTTTACCCAAGTGACCGGATTCTTTTTTGCTCTTGTGGAAGGCCCTATCATGATGTCAAACCTTAGGGTTTAGGGTTTCGATACAAATTTGGCCAAACAAGAAAAACCACAGAGAAGATACTAATACTATTTTTTGAGAGCTTTCCGAAAATGTAAATAACTCTAAAAAATTCCACAAATTTCGATATAGGGATTTTTTTATCAAAAACCTAAATTTGCAATAACTTTTGCAAACGATATAAAAAAGGTCTGAAATTTTAAGAGATTTTTACTTGAAATGATTTGAAACTATGGTAAAAATTAGCCTACAAATTCCATGTGGTTCTTAAGATAGAGCGGAAACAAAAAAACATTAAGGTTTTTGCCCTAATTTTGGCTGGATCGTAGCTCTGATACCACTTGTAATGAAATTACTTGTGTAATTCAAATTATGAGCAGCAATAGAACACCAAATAACACAATATTTCATAATAATGATCTCAATATGCAATTAGAATAGCTTCGCCACTTCGAGGGGGAAACCTCCAAACCATAAAATAAGACTCAAATGCTCTAATGATGATGAACTACTACCTACAATCCCCTATATATACTATTCATATGCTATGGCCATCACCAAGGCTGACCTACTAAGCATGAGAAATTATAAATGATATGGTAAGCCACAAGTCGGCTACTCATATTCTAATACAAGCAATAGGCTAAGGGCATAACACTCTACCATAGGTTCTATAACTTAAACAAAGTGAATTGGTAATCCATGGGAAATAATTTCAACTTCATCTTTTCTACCATCCTATCACTTGTGTTGATCTTCAACTTTCACCTTTTCACTCTATATATCTTGATATTCTCCCACTAAAGGGATGTTTTGCCATTCAACTCTATGTAGGAAAATTTAAATCTCCAAGGATCTTCCATGTCCTCATACTCAAAATATTTTTAAAGTTATATTATCCAATCAAAGAGATCCTCTAGTTTCAAACTTCTAGAATAGCTTGGGGCATCCAATCTTGTCTTACTCCCAATCCTTTTGATCGTGTGTAAAATCTATTTTCTAGTCCTTTGGCTTGTGCATCTTCTCTTTCCTTATTTTTGGTTTGCATTTTTTTGTGCACAAGTTTTACTTCATCATCACTCTTATCTTCCACAAGTAACACCTCTTCATTAAATGGCTTCCATGTCCTCTAAACGAGCTTGCGTATTTCACATCAATTCATCCAAGTCCTCAAGTATTGTGCTTTGTTCTCTGTGACATCTTACAACATTCCTTCTTTGTGCCATTATGTTTCCTCAAAATGAGATCTACGTCCTTTTAACCATCACAAATTCTTCCCAACAATATTCTTGCTAGAGTATGTTTTCCACAATTTTCTACCAACACTCGAAATGTAGAAAACCACCAATGTTAGTGTAATCCTCACACCTTATACCCAATAGTTACCTCTTTGGAAGATGTCTACAATGATTTTCTACCCACTTTCAAATGTGCAAAACTATGAGTATATTTATTTCAACTCATAAGGAAATAATACCTTGCTCTAATACCAAATGATGTAGATGAAGTTGGGGTGCCCAATGAAGATCCACCTTAGACCATTCAACCCTATGATATATATATATATATATATATATATATATATATATATATATATATATATATATATATATAGCATAAACACAAATTTATTGAATTCAACTCGAGCACGAATAACACACATGAACCGACCACCAAGGATGCAATCTTAACAATACATTTCAAAAGGTTTTAGTCAACCTACTTATTTTACTTGCAAAGTCAACTCTCGCTAATCAACAGTTCTATACTCTTCTACTCTTAAAGCACGTATATTCAAGATCCTCTCCAATTTAAGCTTCCTTTTGAGGGAAATTGAGATTTTTTTATAGGCATACAAGTCACCCAAATGCTACATCAAACTTAGTTATTGAATTCCTAAAATTAGGGAAAATTATAAGACAAGGCCTAAAGGATCATCAAAAGAGTGAAGCATGATTAGACGAATAATCTAATATTTTCATAGCGTTAGTTTGGCTTCATAATATCTTACAACTTCAAATAGGTTTATAGTATTATGTGGATTTAGTTCGTACTTCATTAATTTGGTAGTGTTCAACGACTTTAGCTAGGATTGCACAATTTTGGTAGTGTTTCACAACTTCCCATTATGTTTTATAGATTTAGTAGTGTTTTGCAACTTCAATAGACCTTTGCAGCACTTATGTTAGACTTTTGTGGCCCATAAAAACACAAAATACTACAAACAATTGACTTATCCTTTTTATACTAGATAACTTGTGAACTTGGATGCGCTTTCATCAGTACCCATCTCAAGTATCAAGTTCTAAGATATCCAAACAAATATTCACTTCTTCCACTCACTTATTACACCTACTCTTATGTATGGGGTTGCAACATGTGGGCCTTACCCTATGAAAGTATTAAATACATATTGAGAGAGTGTATATTGTATACACCTCATTTTTTGCACTTGATAACCTTTTCTATTGTACTTGAGGGGTTGTTGATGTGCTATCCTCCTAAGTGGGTGCTTCAAGGTTCCTACTAGCATGAGGCTATGTGGTATAGAACACAACATTTGAAATATATATCTATGTTGTCCTTTATACCATAGTTACCATATCCTTGCTTTGTTTCCTCTCTTGTTCACATGTTACCATCATTATGTTCACTTGTTTATGCTCATTACAAGTCTTCTCACAACTTTCAAACATCTTGGACCTTCATCATGCCTCCATTATTTCTCTAGATTCCATTCCCCATTGTTTTATAACTTTGATCTTAGGTTTTACTCAAAAGTCTACATAATCAACAATGGTCAATTGTGTTAGGATTTGTTTGTCTCAAGGACAATGGGGTCAATCACATTGGGTACATATATATGTCCTATTCTGTCATTTGCATCAATAAATCATTCATCAAATCACTACATCTAACTTTCACATTGGAAATTTGTGCACAAATTCACATTTAGTTGTTAGACTTGAGGTTTTGGAGCTTTCCCTTTTGCATTTGGGTCACCATAGTGAGTTAGGACTAGAGGTCTTCTTCTTCTTGAGATATCCCTTCTCCACCTCGCCGATTCTCTTTTGGTGTCGTTTTCTTTAGTGTGGATCAATGTATTAGTAGTCACACAAGTATCTCCAACTCTTGTTTGTCCTTTGTTGCACGTTTGTTGTTGTGTGGATGTTTGATCATTCATTGTTATAGAATAGGGTAGATGTATGTTTTGTTTAGTATATTGCTTTGCATTATTTATGTTATACCCCTTGGCTTTATGCATCTTTTGACCTACCTTTATTCCAAATCTTTATGGGACACCTTTCTTTATTTTAGCTATAGACGTTGGAAACCTTTGGCTATCTTAGGGCTAATATCCTTTAGAATTGTGACCCTTGATCTCCTTGAGCACCTTTGGTATATGCATCTTGTGTGTAGGCCTAGATTTGATCCCCAATAGTAATAAAACATGTGGGTATCCATCTCAAATCATCATACATTATGGTCAACCCAACCTAAATCGACTCTTCCTTAGATCAATCCGATTCACTATATTTTTTTCTTTTTATCTTTGCATTTTCTACGCTATCGGCCATAATCTAATTTCGTCTATAGGGTCGATCCTACCGCACCCCAATTTTCTTGACCTTATTCCATCGGCCTCTATGAAAACACTTGCATGTCCAATCATGTCATGTTATTTCTCATTTCTCACAGCTTACCAATTTTGATCTCCTTGATGTTATTATCTCACAGTTACCTCTTTCCTTATGACCTCACTCTTACAAGGACATTCATTGAGTTCCTATCACTATTACTCACATTAAGCATTCTTTTGTTGAGCATGTCATTTAGCTTGAGACTACCATCAACTCGTGATATTGGCCTTACCAAGCTTCAATACAATGATATTTATACCCTACATGACCCTTTCTTAGTAGGCTATGCCTAGGCTAAGAATGTGAAGGTCCTTCGATATAAGGAATTGTTGTAATTTATTTACAATAATAACAACAAAAATACCAGTGTCTCCTCACCAAATGTGTACTCTGATTTCAACCCCAAGGAAGATGATTTGATGGATATTTCCCCTTTGATTAGTGATACAATGTCGGCCCATAGCTTGCTCCTTTGTTTAGCTCCCCCTCCCCACAACACCTCTTATGACATCTACTTCCTTGTCTCCTCTTTCTCCTAACTATTGAATTACCTTCCGCAAGATCAACTTTGGCTCTTGTTTCCATTATGGATCCCACCCCACCCTAATCTAAACCATACCGCACATGGCATAAGGCTCAATGCATGATGTTTAAGATAGTAGAACCTTTCGACGACATATGAAGAAGCTAGAAGTGAAGTTTATATGAGATCAACAAAACACCCCACACAAACTTCCTCTTATGTGCCACTTTATTACTCTCATCATGACCTTTGTTCTCATACTAATGATATTTGTTAGGTTCTCCACAACAAGTGCCAAGTTCGAGAATCTTCTCCTTGTGTGCCTAAGTGAAGGGCCCATTCATATCCATCATAAAAACCTTCTTCTATGATATCATCTAGTTCCCAACCTACCCAATCTTCACCTCCCCTCACCCATTCCCTCCTTCAATGACATCCATTGTGAGGTTCTCATGCAAATTTATGAAAGGATAGATTATTCTCTATTTTCCATATGATCTAAAGTCCATTGTGGCATTAACACCATTCAAGACAACTTAAAAGATCTTATGACTTGTTCTCAACATCAAATTCAACATCAAGTAACCAACATTATAACTGATGCATGCCAATCTTTTGTATGCCATCATAGGTTCACTTGACTTGATTCATTTATTTATTTTCTATTCCGATTGGGTTTATCTTTCTTGCTTATGTTCATGCTTCCCGATTGGGTTCATCCTTTTGTTTGGGTTCATCCTTCTCGCTCGGGGTCATCCTTCCAACTTGGGTTTATCCTCCTCACTTGGGTCTCTACAACCATTTTCTTCTCACTTAGATACTTGGTCATCTATCTATCATCCACCACTTGGGTTTATCTCTCATTGCTTGGGTTGGCCCGCTAATTGGTTCCCATCCCATTAATCTAATGTTTTTTATCTTGCAACACGTATTATCTACTCTATTTATCATCATTTTAAGCCTTTTATTAATTCATTTTTATTAGCCATAAGTGTTCCTACATTTGTGCACAAATAAGAAAATGGAATTATAAAAGCAATTATTCATCAATAAAACAAATAAAACACACATGACATTTTCCCAAAAACAAATGGGCATAAAAATACAAGACATATTACAGTTTAGGTTCTCCGGACGCTTTTTTTTTTTTGTTTATCTAAAGAAATACAAGTACAACACCATATAAATTAAACTTATAAATGATTTTTCAAAAATGCTTCATTTGTTATAAAAACTACATTTTATCATATTCATCCTTCGTCAAAAATATCCTATTGCTATTCCTCCTCAAAAACTTAGTAATTGTATTATGATGGGATGTGCCTCACATAGATAGTAGGTCGGCTTTAGATTTCAAGTTTTTATTAACAAATCCAAGATGTGGAGCAAGTCAAAATATTTTTCGAATTCTCCACCACAACACCAAGTTCAAGATCCTTCTCCTTGTGCACCTAAGCGAAGGGCCATTTCTTCTCCATCACAACAACCTTCTTTCATTCTATCATCTAATTCTAGACCTACCCAATCTTCTCCCTTCATCTCTCTCAATGACATCCATCGTGAAGTTGTCATGCAAATTTTTGAAAGGATTGATAATCCTCTATTTGCCACATGATTTGAAGTCCATTGTGGCATTAACACCATTCAAGACAACTTAAAAGATCTTATGATTTGTTCTCAACATCAAATTCAACATCAAGTAACCATCATTATAATTGACGCATGTCAATCTTTCGTATGCCATCATTGATTCACTTGACTTGACTCATCTATTTAATTTCTATTCCGTTTGGGTTTATCTTTCGTGCATAGGTTCATCCTTCCGTCTTGGGTTTATCCTCCCCACTTGGGTCTCTACAACCAGTGTCTCCTCACTTAGACACCTATGTCATTTATCTATCATCTCCAACTCGGGTTTATCTCTTATTGCTTGGGTTGCTTTTCTAGTTAGTTCTCATCCCATTTGTGGACACCAAAGAAGATATCTGATCTGAAAATGTGTGTTGTATTTTTTCACTTTTAAAAGTTTCCAAAGATCGTGATTTTCTTAACCAATTTTAAGTATTCTAAACTCCACAAATTGATTAAATTCTAATTATTATGCATCCATAGAAGTGTGAAAAACTTGGGTAACAAATAAATAATTAGAAAACTGAAAACACTCAGATAACAAACAAGATTGTTTACGGGGTTCAAAAATTCCTACGTCCTCGTGTTCAGATTGAACCGATCCATTAATAATATTGAAATATAAGTACAATAACTCTTACAAACAACCAATAATGAATCACAAGTTGCAAATGAGCTAATCAATGTTCCAAGAACTCTGAAAAATAGCAGAAACTACCCCAAGAACGATCCGTGGCTCCTACAATGTTTTCATAATGTAATCTCTGCAGCAATCTGCGTTAGAAAAACACCTACAAATCGAGATTTAAAAACAATCTATGAAAACAAATCATATATCTGAGATCATCTCGAATTCGAACACTTTTTATGTTTACACCAAGTCACTTTTCGGACTGAAGTGCATTGAAATTTGTGTTTTCCAACTAGCTGTCTTGTAGATCCCTGTTAAAAACTGCATTCAAAGCTTCCAAAAAAAGGTTAAAACTCCACAAAAACATCAAATCTTACATCGTTGGAATTGTCTCAGAATTCCCTACATTTCACCTTTTTACTCCGAGTTCTCAATCTGAGTGCAAGGCCTTCAAAAATGGCATTTTCTGAGAACTGCCTCCTTATCCTCCTTTGCACAAATCTGGCCCTTCCCCTCTACAAATACAAGTGAGCTCAATATATATCACTTCCAAGAGGGTGGCGGGTTGGTAAGGCCGCCTATCTTTTTGGATGAGGTTAGGGGTTCAAATCCCCCCTCCTTCTCCTATGCCGCCTCTTTTTGTTTTAATCCCATGTTTAAATGCATTTCTAAAAGATTAGCACGTATTTTAAATGGGATAAATCCCATATTTGGTGGGATGGAATTTGTTTAAGGCTTTAAATAGCCTTCCCCCACACAAACATAGTGGTCAAAGGACCATGTGAGCATAACCGCCCCCTTCTCAACCGCTTCATCACCTTCCACGTGGTCATATCATGTTGGCGGCTTATGTAGGTATACTAATGTATAAACATTAATATAAAAGCATAGATATCTATATGCGTGGTATGTGGAATTTGGGAATAATGCGTGGCAAATAATTACAAGGTAATTTGAAATTCGACCCAACAATAATATGATATTTCAATAATGAAATATGACAATAAATACCACTTGTCGACCCTCGATAGGCAAATCGAACTTGTGGTGGCAAGCCATGTGGTGGTTTGAGGACCCACCACGTCGGTGATAATATTATCGTCCTCACGGCGGCCAGGCTCCCCTCCGTAATAAAAGTTGAGCCTCTTGTTCTGGCCCACTTTTACGTGTGTCAAAGACCGGAGGTTGCAAACAACTCGAACAACCTTCATTTTTTCCCTTTTCTTTTTTGCCATGTGTCACATTGCTATTGGTCAATTATTGACATGTTGACCAAAGTTGACTTTCTTGTTGACTAAACTTTGACCGGACATATCTTGAGCTCAGAGTGTCCATTTTTCACGTTCTTACAGTCGTCGGAAAGCTGTTGAAGGCTCTACTGCACTGGCATGGTTTAGGGAATTTTTAGGAACATTTAACACTAAAATTGATCCCTTGATCAATATCTATTTTTTTGTTTTCAATAGATTTTACTATAAGGCACCATATTTGCTAAAGACCAATTAACATACCTTTTTTTTAACTCTTAAATATCTCCATCCCAATTTGCATCTTCATGAAAAAGATGTTAACCCAAGTTTGCAATTCGATGGCTATCACTCAAGGAAATCTAAATTAAATGCCATTAAAATGAAATATGAAAGGTTGAGCTAGTCCGTTATATATCTTAAAAAGCCATGTTTTCCATTCTATGCATGGGTTGTTAGTGTTGTCTTATTTTCGGTGATATAGCTAATTCAAAAAGATAAATATAAAAATGAAGAATACAATTACAATGGATGTTATCAAGAAAGTTAACTATTAAAATCCTATCAATCAATTATTACACTTATCCACACTAATGTGTCCTTTAAAATATTTAATTGGGAACCTTTTCTTAAAGTGCAATTGTTTCACAAAGGCTCTACATTTTAGAATTGGTAGCATATGTAATTCTAAATATTTGGCCTTAAATTATGCATATAATTTTTAAAAGAACATAGTAATAACACATTTTAAAACAAACATAATGGACAAAATATTCCACCATGATCATAATTGAAACCTTTCTAGCCCTTCCAAGGGGTTCAAATTTGTGTTAGAAGTGTTATTCAAATATCATGAGTAAACAAAAAACAAAAACCCACTTATCATTTAATAAGGAGACAACTTTTGTAAAATTTCAAAAGAATGACTACAACTAGCCCTTTCGGGGTTTCAACCTATGCTAGATCTGTCATTCAATTTTCATCACACAATAAATAAATTCACTAGACATTTACAAAGGATTTTTTTCTTTTGTAAAACTTCAATAGAAGGGCTACAACTAGTAGGGAGATGTCAAATTGTCATAATTTTTTTGGTGAAACTAATAACCCTCAATCTAGCCGGCCCAACACCTACCTTAGTGATTTTATCTATTTGTTGGTTAATACACGTACTAATAATAATGAATTACAATAATCAATATGAACGTGAAGAGTTTAAATTTTACAAATTTTCTTCCCCGGCATTCCCCACCATAATCACATCAAGCATATTTCTCTTCTTTGGAGTCAACCCAATAGGGGAAAATGTATCCAACTTGTTGGCTTCCCACCATTCCTCTATATTTTTGATAAGAAATATTTGTGTTTGTTGACATTATAACTCATATATTTTAGTAGTATTGGGTCAATTAACATTTATATGTTTTGCGATTTCATATTGTTGTTAGTGAGGGAGGAAGTTGTGTTTCTACTATGAGTATTAGAATAAACAAATGCAAACAATCAATGTCGCCCAATACCCAACCAAGTGTTAGCAAGCCAATTTCGACTAATGGTAGATTATGCATTAAAAGACTTCTCAATTGTTTCTCCCTTGGTATGGTCACGTACAAAATAGAGTCATCATGGTTGCTCTTTTTTTGTTGTTGCTTGCTACAAATGGTCAACTCAAATCTAGGGCTATATGTAATTGCATAATACAACTCAACTATAATATTGCCAATGGTGTTCTACCCACCATGCTTGCCAAGTTCACCCTTGACACCCATGATTCTACACCTTACCCTCAAGGTTGGGTAGAATCTTCCCATCACCATATTTCCCACTAGAGGCTAGGATAAATGCACATGTCATATGAATGATTTGAATTCACATTGCCCACCTTCTCTTCTGTGAAGTGTGAACATGCATAGGGCATGGCATGTATAAGCATGTTTGTTTTCTTTAACATGCTTTGGTATTGTGGCATGAGTTCCTATAACAATCACTAGACATTCAAACTCATTACTTTCTCTTGCCTCTCTAAGTAGTTTGTCCTAGAGCTTAGAATTACAACTATGACAATCTTAACAACCTTGTAACATGCTTTGCAATGACCATCCCACCAACTTCTACCCTTATTAATAACAAAGTGGACTTATTTTATTGCACACCTTCATGGGTTAAATAACTCTCGGTGTTGCATTCCTATGGCATTTAAGATCACAAACAATGGATTAAAACTTAATTGCAAATTGCAAATCATAACTTATGTGTCGGCATATGCATTACTTATCGTCATATTATCAAATCCACAAAATGTTTATGTATTTTAGCCCCATTGTAGGGTAAATAATGTTGAGCCAAATGAATTAATTTCATAGGGGATTATCAATTAGAATCTTGCTATTTTGTTTGGCTATTGAAATTGTTTATTAAGAGATGTTAGATGTGTGATGTTACATGGTAAAACAATATTTTTGTAAGGATTTGTTTTGTATTTCACAGCAGATGGATTCAATTAGGAAGAAAAATATGTTGATTGTGTGGGCTTGGCTTGGAAGGACAGTATCTTGATGGTATTTATTGGTTGGAGACTAACAGGTCTAAAAAAAAACAGACTAAAGAGATTGTTAAGGCTTCAAAGAGTTCAATGTTATTGTCTAAGCTATTTAATTTTAATGGCTGAAATATTTGATTGTTTGAATGGAATGACATAATCCAAACAATAATATGAACTTAGTTTGAATGGGGAAAATGAGGATTGCGTGCCTTGCATGCATGTGGTGCATGCATGTCTCATCAACAATGAAAATCATTCTCATTTATTTTGCGCAAAAATATGCTTTCAAAAGAATTAAATTTCCTAACATACTGTCTTTGATCTCTTCTTTCAAAAGGTTCACACTCGTTCTAGATGTTATAAGTCCATAAAAATGATGTTTTATTTAGTATATTTTTAATGAAGTGTATACTTAGTTTACTCCTCTCCATTGAAGTACAACTATTTCTTTCAACTTTTCATCCTAATAGGGTTGATTGTATATATCCTTTAACTTGAAACCAAGACCGGCCCTTCAAATTTGATGACTGCTTGCCACCACATCCTCAAAGAGGCAACCATAATATCAAAAAAGATAAAATCATTGATAAGGAAAATTCATGCAAGATATTGCATATTACATATGATGTTATCAGTGTAAAAACCATCCAATTGACATTAACATTTCACGTTTCACATTGCTCTAATTTTTTATGAGCTAAAAGACCAAAAAAACCAAAGATGGGCAGTTATAAATATTTATTTTAATTCTATCCTAAACAAGCATTTTACAAGTTGATCCAAAAAAAGAAGAGTCCAAACACTAGGCATTACCATCGGAAGTTGGTGGCCTGCTCACTCCTGAAAATAATTAGTTGTTATAACAGAAGAAAAACATGCTAATCTGCATTATTTATTAAGATCCTCCAACTGCTTCTGAAGCTCATCGAGCTCACAATCTGCATGCAACATCAATGACTCCTCTTCTGATACAACCATTCTTTCCTCTGCCTTTGGGAGCTCATGCACAAGTCCACACGGGAGATGGAGATCATCTGCACAATTAGATTTTGAATTTTATGGAATTTGAATATATAAGAAGAATGTATTAAAACACCATCTCATTAGCGAATTACAATTGTTTTACAATTTACTTTGATCGGCAGCGTCCTCTTCCATTATCGCTTTTTTCAGTATGAAATGAAGAGAATAGCTCTCACATTATCAAAAGGATAGAATGGCATCCATCCCCATATGGATTTCTAAGTCAAGATAACAGATAGTCTAGTCTTTGCATATTATTAGAATTATAGGATCAACGAAAAAATGCTTCCATCATGCAAAGGCCTTGAAAATTGACAAGATCCTCTTAAGGTATGAAGTCACAAATCCCTATCAAACCCTGCTGTGGAAGACACAAAATTTAAATGACCACATAACCATTCATCAAAATAGAGACCTAATCAATCATTACTTACAGAATGCAACAAAATAAATCTATGAAATCATTTTACCCTTGGGATATGAAGAGAAGAAATATGCTTTTTGCGTTCTTTCAAATCTCCTAGAGCAAAGAAGCAAAGCAGTCCAGCATATTCATCAAGCCAAATTTGATCCCAGATTTTGTGTCCGTTCGCGCGCGCACGCACACGCGCACGAGAGAGAGAGAGAGAGAGAGAGAGAGAGAGAGAGAGAGAGAGAGAGCAATGCATAATGTAGATGTGAGGGATCGTAAAAGAGACCTGATACGGAACAGTCAATTGCAACCTCCAATTTGTCATCATCAAGAATGCTGCATCACAGAAAGACAACGTTAGATACTTCTAATTGATAATAACTTATTTTAGATCCAACTAAATTGCAAGTAATCTGCCAAGTACTGCTTTGTATTATGGAACTTGTAAATGAAACGGAAAACTGAAATGCCATTTGTGCAACTTTGTATTAAGACAGACTAAAAATTCCTGAAAAACTCCTATTCAAAATAGACAAGAACCAGATACCTTGGGCCCAGAATGTTGAGAAATAACTGAACATTAACATCATGGTATACACATCAGGTTGACAGGTCATGCCTATACCCTAACTTTGTCCCTATTTCTGGTCAGACTCGCTATTCAAAACAATCTTTACTTTTATAATCTTGTGTGGTGATAATAATCCTTATTCTAAACATGAACATTTCTATCAACTTTTAAAAAGCAGCACATTAAAGCAAGTGGGTAATTACATAAGATATTCAACAAATGACTACAAAAAAATTCTAGCATGCCTAATTCTGTAACAGCTCCATAAGTGTAAATGCTTATTTTTATCAACTAATGCTCCACACAAAATAAAAAACCAAACAACACCCAAAGCCATGAGAATCTACGTAATTTTAGGAGAGAAGAATCTTTCTGGTTTATTAAAGAGGAATATCTTTCAACCAGGACCTTCCCTTTCAATCTATAGCCATGGACAGCTGCACGAGATCAAAGCACAACCTGAAAAAGGACAGTACGCTATAGAGTTCTACAATGCTCTGTTGTAGCTATGTTGAATGAAAAGAAGACTTTTATCCCATGTGAGTTGCTTCTTGGAATTGTGCATTGTGAGAAGATGCATGATCATGATATTTAACACTTCCATATGTCCATCAATCTGAGGATGGAATGTGGTGGACTTCTTCAACTTTGTGTCCATCATAGACTAAAGTGCTTTCCAAAACTTAATAAAAAAACATGTATCCCTATCAGAGATGATGTTAGTAGGTAATCCAAAGTGGATCTAGACATGTTAAAAATACTATTGAGCTGTTTCTAGAGCCAACATAGATTTCTTACAAGATGTAAGAATTGCTATCTTTTAGGATCTATCAACTACTACATGGACACAATCATTACCATGCTTGGTAATAGGATAGCCCAAGAGAGTCCATTGAAACATATTTCCACAGTCTCGTTGGAACCGGCAGATATGTGTACATACCTTGCTTCTTGTTGACCAGTTTGGCAATTGCACATGCGGTATCCCATGTTAATATGTGGTATAAACATGCATTAGGTAGATGTAGTCCTGGAATCAAATTAATAGTGTGCTTTACTGTGCAGTGTGTATGTACTTCTTTAGGTGATTGAAAAATAGCCTTGTATTCGTGCAACATGTTGTGCAATTGCTATGTGTCTGCTAAAAGAAGCGCAAGGATGTTTTGACGTTCAGGTTTCACCATCAAGAGTAAAAACTTCTTATTAGAGCTCACTAGCTTCTTGCATTGCTTGGCACTAATGAGTGAAAGCTTAGGAACTACTTTGGTATTGCGCAAAGACCAACTTCATAGACTGCATGTCGATGGTAAGCTAGACAACATTTGAAGATGGTAAGCTAGTGATGTTTTATTTGGTAAGCTAGACAACATTTCTTGATTTTGCTTCATAGACTGCATGTCGATGGTAAAGATATGGTTGACCACATAAAACATCACATATCTTTAATGGTGCAACATCACAAAAGATTACATCTTGAAAAGGCTTGATTTTTGTAGAGCATGAAACATTGTTGACCAATAAATTTACGAGTAACCTAAAGTGAACCATCAAACGGAGCATGGTTGTGGGCGAGGTGTCAATGTGTAATATCCCTTTTAGGGCTGAAACTGAAAAACAAAGAAATAACACCAATCCCAATTGAGAGTAATCTGATTTTTACAACAGCCAACCAAAGAATATTATAAACCCTAGCAATGAACTGTATTTGCACTTTTAGGGCATCAAACACCCTCCAAACAAGCTGAAAATGGATGTATAAATTCTCCTAAATATTATACTCAACCAATGGAATAAACACCAAGCAAAAGTACTCCAAAATATATGCAAATTATGTTCTATACAGCTGTAATTAAATTAATGACAACAAAATTACAGCTCACAATAATGGCTGGAAATGGAGGTTACAAGCCCCCAAAAACTCATGAAAGTGTGAAATCAACCTCTAAAATTATGAGGAATATGGATATCAACTCCAAATGAAGAAATGTGCCCTAGATGGCACCCAACTCCACCTCCAAGCAAGTCACTACCCTAGGAGAGGGCCTAAAAATGGTGTTCAAACCTAGCAACTCTTCTCCAATCAAACCCTAGCTAAAAATCTACAACATCAACCTTCTTGAAGCCCTTGGAAACAACAAATTGAAGAGTTTTTGTTCTTCAATCAAGCAAGGAAGGGTTTGTCATCCTTGTTAGCCACACAAAAGGATTTTCGCCTTAAGTGGAAGTGATTGAGCAATCAGCCCAAAAACCATGCAAGATATAATTTTTGATAAGAGATGATCCTCAAATGAGCCAAGCAAACCTCTTTTATACCCCTTTGTGGCGCCAAAACCAATTAGGAAGCCTCCAACTAAGACCAACCTCATAAGGATGATTTTCTTTTATTTTCACTTTGGCCTTTCACCTTCTTAACCCAACCAACCTAACTCATGTAGAAAACTATGAAAGAAGAATGCAAATGCTCATGAAAATAACTGAAAAATGTGACAATCACTTCCCTTTCTCTAAAATAATTGGTGAAGACCGCCCATTTTGTTTCCTAATGGCTAAGGGGTGGATAAAGGGAAAGTTAGTCTCAATGAATTAAATATAAAGTACATAAAAGAAATTTTATCAAAAGCACTTATATTAATTTATTAACGACTAAATAAAAAAATAAAAGGGAAAGTCACTTTATGTTTTTAATTTCCCCTAGGGAAAATGCGACCCATGTAGGAGGGAGATAAATGCCAAAAAAGAATTAAATGAAGGAAAAGATAGATGACTGGTGGTTGTGGGTGGCTACAAAGCCAAGACTTGTTATTAAAAGCATCATTTTTATTTTATGAAAATTCTGAATTTTGTGTGAGCTTTGTAAGCTTTGCATAACTTCAAAGGACGAAAAACCCTTTGAAGTTAGCTCTAGAGGACGAAAACCCTCTTGAGGACTAGAAGAAAAATGAAAACTCTTCTCTATTGTGTTTTCCAAGAGTGTATTTTGCATATCCGGGCAAGGGTTTGAAGGAGAATAAGTGTTGTGTTTTACCTTCATTTCCATCTTGTTCGGGGTGAAGAGACATATATAGAGATTTGTTTTGGAGTGTTTTAGAGCTATTTTGGATCAGATCTGTATTGTTGTTCCAACATCAGATTTTCAGATATCTGTAATGTTCCTTTTCTCCAATTTGCTAGCATAATTGGGTTTTCTAGTCATTCCTCCTCCATGATCCGGAAAAGGAAAGCAAGGAGAAGAGCAACATTATAATATTTAATAATTTTTATATGTTTTTTATAAAGTAATTGTAGAATATATGGGTCGGCCAAGTTAAGGACAAAATAAATAATTATAAGGGCATAATGAATGGTCATAAGGGAGCGGCCATGTCTTTTCAAAAGTATAAATAGGGGACTAAGGGAAGCCATTTGGACATGTGAACTTTCATTTGTAAAATCTGATTTTGAGAGTGTTCTCTCATTATCTCACCACTTGGGACGAAAACCCCATGTGAGGTCCATATGAAGGACGAAAACCCTTCATATTGACTTAAAACTATTTGCATTTAAACTATATTATCATATTTGAAGACATTATTGGGCATTTCCAGATTTTATTCTATTATTCCTAGAAGTGTGACTTGCATGAAGTTGGATTTTGATTTATTGGCAAATAATTTCATCAAATCAACTTTGTAATCTGATTTGCCTTGTTTCTAAAGGCTGAAATCTTGAAGTTCGTGATTTTTGGTGCATTAATTCATGGGATATTAAATTTTATATGCTGCTGCGATTTCCAGTTCAGAACTTCATTTCCAGCAGTGTTAATTTGCATTTCCTTATTCGATTTGGGCTCCAAAATTCATAAAAATAATATATAAATCATTGATAAATATTTGATGATGTTTGGTGATGATTTTTGGGCAAATTTATGTGAAATAGAAGTCGCTGCAATTTAATTTCAGTCTGCTGCAATTTTTAATTAAAAACCCTAAAAAGGGTTATTACAATATCAAATTAATCACTGTGTAATTTTTGGCCCAAGGAATTGGTGTTTCCAGCTGTGTCTGTGACGGGTGCAACTGTAGATTTTATAAATAATTCAGCCTTCAATTGGGTTCCAATCTGGTACTTTTCTTGTGTATTTGCAATATTAAAATCAGTTGATCTATTTTGATGATAAAAAGAGTTATTTTTCTTCAGTTTTGAATGATATGCATACACTAGGCAAGTCGCATTTTCCCATATAAATTCAGATCTGCATTTAAATTTGTTTGTATATTTTCTATGATCTACCATTTTTATTGGGATTTGTTGTTATCCCATTGGAGAAGAGAGGAAGGGAAAACCCAAATTACCATTCTAGACAATAGAGAACAATGGGTTCAAATGCAATTGTTGATCCATGCTATTACCTATGTGTTGAAACCAAAGGCGACGACTTTTTCTCTTATAATTTCCATTTACTTCTATCATAAGCTTTTGAGATGTCAAGTTTGAATATTATATGCAATATTTGTTGTGTGTGTGTGTGGAGAGAGCAAGATTTCTTGTTTAGGTATTATATTATCGTCTACCAAAATACAATGATTGTGATTAAAAGAATATGTTTAATCCTTGAGGCTATTACTTTGGAGAGTAATTTGTAACCCTTATTGCACACGGCTATGGATTTGTACTTATCGAAATGATCAAAAAAGATTTTTTAAAAAGTGAGAGCCATTTTTTCTTTGGATTGAGCTTCCTAAGCCTTCTATGGTTTACACTTGATTCCTTTGCTAATGATAGTAGATCTACTTTTGTCAAGTCCCAAAAATTTTGATAGAAGAAAACCACAACCAACAGACCAAGAGATGACCAGGGGCTTTGTTGTGTTGGAATGAGAAGACCACAAATTTGAGTTCTTCTTGGTGATTGGCTGCAAGAAGAGTTGATTATCTGTTTCTATAACTTTAGTTGGTACGTGCTGCAAAAGTTCTGGGTGGGCAAGTGATTGTTTTGGCCCATGTGTTTCCTTAATCAAGATTTGATAAAAATATTTTGTGGTCTACATTGATACATTGCATGTTTTGAGCTGATTTGTGGGGAAATTTAGTATTAGAGTCCTGAAATTTAATCCAATTCTCTCATGAGCATTTTCATCAATATATTGTTACACTCAAGGTGTGGATGAGGAACTTCCTATCAGGTCTTTCCCTTTGGAAAACCTACATCCCTTATATCCTTTTGGACAGTTTCTAGCCAAAGATTTGAGATTTCTTGTCTTTGAGATATGACACCAAACACTTTTTTGTGCCAAATCCTTTATTTTGGTTTGAGAAAATATTAACTTTCCCACAAATTAATACATTGCAAAACCACCTTATATGGCTTTCTTGGAAACACCATTCATGTCTAAGATTGTACAAATGGGGATGGAAAATCCATAATTTCTCAAATTAAATTATGGGATTTTCAACTTTTTCAATGTTCCACGAAGTCTCGAAACAGGGGATGAGTCTCGGAGATGGGGACCAAGGGCCTAGGTTTGGTGTCAACAGGGGATAACGGCGGGGTGGTGGGACGGTGGCACAATTATATATAATACTTAAAAAATTAATTATAAAAAATGTATAAGGAATGACAAATGAAACTTTGAAGTACTAAACACATTGCATTGAATAGTGAAAATGCCAAATATCAGTATCTTTATATTTATATTCAAAATGATGATTACATTTAAAATTCAAATACAATTTTCTAGTACCTCAATGCAATTAAGACTTGGCACTTGCTCTAACTCTTGTTGTTACTTGTTGCTAATGTTGTCCCTCTTCCTTGCTAATGCTCTGACTCTTGCTTGTGAATGCTCTCACCCTCTCACTCTTTCTTGTTAATGCTTTCATTCTTGCTTTAAATTTTGATTGTTATTTCAAAGTAGGGTGTAACTCTTATTTATAGTTTTTTTGGAGTGCTTACATGGTGGGTGGGACCCATTGAATATTAGGGATAGGGTTGGGCGCCAAAAATTATAAATCAAATTGATTTAAAAAAAAACTTTTGTGAGCCTTATGCCATCGGGGACAGTGGGAGTCTCAAGATGGGTTGAGAGACTTTAGAAGTTTTCGGGATGTCTGGGATGTCCCCAAGTCTCCAAATTTGGAGGCCTTATAAACATCCCCACTTTGAATCGTTTTGGGGACGTCCCGTATGACTAGTGGCAGTGGCAGGACGGTGGGGGACGTTTCCCGGCCATCCCCAAGTCTCGAGACATTCCAAGTCTTGAGAGGCGTCAATTTCAAGGAAGGACGCATCCCCGTGGAACAAGAACTTTTTTGATCTCTAATAATAGAGAGATTGGTGGGCCTTTGATCTAACAAGGTGGAATTGAAAATTTGGTCCACAATTTGATGTAAATCTTGAATTCATTGATAAAAAATCAATACTCTACCTGATTTTTCAGCAATATATTTCATTCAATTTCTTATGGTGCACCATGTTGTGCATTCCATGTGAGAATTCCATACCTACAATTGAAGTATTAAGGGCAGATTAGATAGGGCGGTTGATGGTTAAATGTAGTGCCCCATTCGTTTTCCTTTGATGTTTTGATAGAATTAGTATCATCAATCAAGACCAGATTTACAAGATTTGTAGAGGCTATCCATGGGGTTAGATGTTCTAACATTATTCTATTATTGCCACTAGGAGAGATGCCAATATTTACAATTCAAAGGAGAAATAGATAGCATGTATGTCACAAAGGAAACATTGACAAGACTGTTGAGCATACCTTGATATTGTATCACAAAGCTAGCTGAATTTCAATGTAAAAATTTTAAACCTTGGTGAATTCCATTAAAAACATAAAAAATGTTTAAAATTGTCACCAAATTTGTAAGGTAGAAAAAATGTTTTGAAACCGTAAACAATGTTGAAAAACACATTTAATTCCTAAAAACTCAAAAAAACAATTTAACAAGCAATTTTCAAGGACATTGTTTTTCAAATCTTCGTAGAGGCATGCAGATCTAGTAATTTATTCATTGTCAAAGAATTTGAATGATTGCTTTGTGCCCGGTTTTCTTCATTTCTTGTGAACGATCATTGTGAAGGTGTAATAGAGCATCACCATTTCAAGGTTTCACTTTGTGAAGGTGTAACGAAGCATCACCACTTCTTCGTTTCATTGTGAAGGTGTAAGGCGCATAACCATTTCTTGGTTTCATTGTGGAGGTGGCTTTGCTCAATTTGATTACAAAATATTATTTCCATCACCATATATTAAAGAACTTGAGCTATTCACTTAATATCTAGTATTGTCTTTTCAGTTTGATTTAGCTTTTGAGTTGTTTTTACGTTTTTTTTTTACTTTTCAAAATTATCGATATTTGATAAATATTGTATATAAATATAAATATTTTATGAACATCAAATTAATTAATAATAAATAACATACATACAGTGGGAGACATGAACAAGGATGAGTACACCATTTTTGATAAAGATAGGACATGTACATGGAGACATAAAAATATACAATTTTATAAATTTAAATATATATGTAGATTTCTGGAGAAAACAATATTATATAGCCTAATATTAAAGTTATAAAGAAAATATGTTGTCAATAAAAGATGAGTGGTTATATTAATATTTAACTTTGATACTCATCATATGTAGGGTGAAGAGTACAAAATACATTTATAGAAAAACCACTAAAACACAAGTTTCAAACGCAGTACTAATCTCCAATACGAGTCTCTTGTGTAACATTAACAAATAATATCTTAATATTAGTATTAGTCTTTAGATATTATATATCACTTATAGGTATTGCACTTTAATATTAGCGTATTTGAATTGGATATTAGATATAAGTTTTAATTAATATTTCATTTAGCATTACAATTTATTTTAACTTTTAGACCTTAGATATTAGCATTAATTAAAGAATATTTTTTTATTAGTATTAGATATTAGGTTTTTCAATTAGATTTAATTTTAAATTAGAATTCTTCATTATAAATATTCTATTTTATTATTAAATAATATTAAGTCAAACTTAATCATGAATTTGTTTCCCAATTTTCACCGGGTAGCAAACTTATTTCGAATTTTATTCTTCCTAAGCACGCACATGAACCTTGGATAATTGTTCGGTCTCCTTGTCGTCAATTAGATGCTTGGAGCCCCATATTCCTATAGGTTTACGCCTTGTGCTCATCCGGATATGCATATTTCTTGAAGTAAACCCATGTCAATCCCTTCAAACTTGATTCTATTTCAAAGCAACGTTTATTGACAAGTCTCATCCTTCTAGGGTTCTATGAGAGAATCCGCATTATGTATCTTGATCATTGGAGGAGTGTTCACCTCCTAAGTTTAGAACCTCTAAGGGATGTTTTTTTGTGAGGAGCGTCGGAATCCATTTCCATTGCTCTATCTTTGCTACTAATAGACTTGGATGCCCTTTTTTGGGGAGTGTGCTTGGCATTTTTGCTTCCCAAATAAGAGGTTCTTGAATGATATCTAAGTGGGGAGACTAATTACCCAAGTTCTTTCGATTTTTAGAATGGGAGGTGAAAGGGCCAGTTTTTAATGTGAAGGCCTTTGGATTTTGAATTTTTTTTTATTGAAAGGGCCTATTCGTTTGGATAAGACAAAGTGGTGCTTGTGAGGAGATAAATTAAGTTTCTTGGACACAATCCATTTCTTTTATGTCCAGATCTGTAAGTACAACAAACATTTTGGTGAGGGCATTATTTTGGTTAGTGTTTTAAAAACCATTCCGGTTCGGTTCGGTTCGACTAGTTCATTAAAAAAATTGCAAACTGTTAGAAAAACCGAACCAATGATCGGTTTTGTACAAACGGCCGATTCAAGATACTAAACCAATCAAACCGGCCGGCTCCATACTTTGGATCTGGTCGAACTAGTTGAGGAGATGCCTTAAAACATTTTTTTTTCCAAATTTTAGCTTTAAGTTACCTTTTTCCAACCCTAACCCTAAAATGATGTTATATAGACACCATTTGGAATGACAACGGTTAAATGATCTCGTCTTCGTGCAATACAACCTCTGGCTAATGCACAACCAATTATTGAATAGGATACCTAATAGAGATCCCATTGCCTTGGATGATATTGATCCAACCTCAGAATGGGTAGAGGAGAGTCACCTGGAAGAGTTTGATCCCATTGACTTGGGGTGGATGGCTTTGGATGATGAACCACTAGTAGCACTAGACATGGCAAACCCTAGCCGTGCTACTACAACTATTGTAGATGTCCCTGAGGAGTTTGATGTGTCTCGAGCCAAAGGAACATGATGACATTGATAAGGATGAGGATCCCATTCTTAACAGCGGTGTTGAGTTTGATGTTTGATATCAAACATGTAGTAGCTTGTAGCATATTGTTTTTTTCAACTCTATTGGCCATTTTGAGCGTCATTGTTTATGTATTTTGTTTTGGATATGTAGTGCACTTGGTGCCATTTTGCTATATTTACCCTTACATGGTATATACATGAGCAAACTTTGCATATTTTGTCTCTAATTGTTTGTAATCATGGTTTGTAATCTTTAAAATTTCTTGTTTTCATTAAAATTGTAATATTTTATGTATTTTTAGTAAACCGGTTCATAAGTTTTAAACCGATCTGGTTCTGGTCCGATTCGGTTCGGTCCCGGTCTGACCCTTGGCGGTTCCAAGTCCGTTTCCGATTTTTAAAACATTGGTTCTGATTTATGTGGCAATCCCTTCCCTTTTCGCACATGCTTTTGGGAATGTTTCCTCCCTTGATGCCGGAGTCTTGTTTGTTTTGCTGTTTTTGTCATGGCTCATATGCTTTCATATCTAGAGTTGGTTGATTTTTTTACCATCTTTTCTAGCAGTTGTTTTAGCAGATCTCCCGGCTGTTCTTGCGGCTGACTGGGTACAACACGAGGGGCAAACCCTAGCCAAATTTCCTTGCCCGTGTCATTTCTGCATTGAAACAATATATTCTTTTTATCAATGGGATGTTCTCATTCTATTCTGCCCATATTCAGAATAAATCTGTCAAGAAGGATTTTATCTAGATCTAGATTACAGATCCTTGTATAATTTAGAACTCCAGAATTTGAATTAAGTCAGATGATGCTATGTACTCTCTGATGGAATTTCCTTTTTTAAGAGACTTTTCTTGCTAATATTCACTTGGCAGAAGAGAAGGGATACCCAAATAGGAACAGTTGTGAGAAGATCATCGGTGGGATTAAATGTAGGAGACCAATGTTTAATAAAGAGCCCTGCCTTCCTCATGAATCATGGGCCTCCCTGGATGACCTGATCCCATTTGTGCTTTGAGGAGAAGACTGCCATAATGTACCCTTTAGGAATCACGTGAATGTCTATGGATCCCGTGGTCTTCCAGATTTCTTGAACATGTAGCCTCAATGTTTACAACCACAGAAAGCCGCCATGAAATGGCAGATTAGTGCCTTTTTTTTTAGCAAGCAAAGGCGTTTTTCCATTTCATCCATAAAGAGAAATTTGGGGAGAGGTAGGAGAAGGATGGGGTTTCAAGGTTGAGTCAAAAATAACAGTCATTCTCCTTTTTTGTACGTAACTGTGGCCTAGTGATGGATCATTGAGCAAGGTATAGGAGGAATTGGTTACAACTTTCTTTGCAGATTGGAGAGGATTCATGTGAGATTATATTGCAGAATCCAGAGTCATTGAGGAGGTCATGGCCTCCTCAGGCGAGAGTGAAAGGCCTGATCAGATTTGGGTCAATAGCTTAAGCATATCCAACAGTAATGGGAGGTTAGAGTTATTGGTTTGCATGGCAGGGGGCACAGGGAGGAGAGGGGCAGGTGGGAAGTTTCTGCGACTTGGTGGTTATCATAGTTTTCCCAAGACACGTATATAAAATTGCCAAGAAACGGCCTTCACTGAGAACCATATACTGAAACTGGAAGCCTGTCTTTGGAGGAGAATCTCACTTTCAAAGGCAACCAAGGGGACAGAAAAGTAAATATTCAGAAAAAAGAAAATTCAGCCTACGAAATTGTATTCTACATTCGAAAAGGTTGTTTTCTTACTGCAATACATATGTTGAAGAAAGAATTTTTTCTCTAGGTTTGTGTGCAAATTGGTTTGCCAATGACACTGAAAAAGTAAAGAGCAGCAGATTGACGAGCCTTGAAAATTCCCATTCCAAACCCCGTTTTTGTATCATCACTTTGTATTAAACTAATATTAGCATTGTTGTAAATAATACTCTTATATACTTAAAGAGAAGTTTTGTGCATAAATCTTGTTCATTTTCATCTTTCATATGCTTCTTTGGATGGGTTGATATAGATTGATTTTCGTGCTAACAAGTGTGAATGAAAGACCTTTTATAAGCCTAGCACAGGACTCACATAAAGCTTAGCGTAGGACTCACATAAAGATTAGAGGAGAGCTCACACAAAGCCTAGCGCAGGACTCACATAAAGATTAGCGCAGGACTCACACAAAGCCCAACGCAGGACTCACATAAAGCTTAGCATAGGACTCACATAAAGCTTAGCGTAGGATTCACACACAAAGCCCATCGCAAGACTCACGTAATGGAGCACAGGACTCGCACAATGGAGCGTAGGACTCACACAATGGAGCACAAGACTCACACAACACAACGAGAAACTTATCTAGTCAGCATATGAGTTGCATAATTCAAGGAGCACCTAATTAGCATCAACATCCAGTCAGCACATGACTTGCACAATTAGTGGAACACCTAATTAGCATCAGTTCAGTTGGAGACTTAGATTATTTGGATGGCAATTGTCTTTTAAAAAACAAATTATCTCCTTCAACAAGAGTAAACTGGCAGCCACTACTATGTGAAGAACTCAAGTACTTGAGTTGTTTCAACTCTAGTTATCTCCAAAGTATTAGTTGGACGTTGTTAACAAGGACTCCACTTGCATTTAAAAGGACAAATTTGATCAATAAGCTACATGCAATTGTTACTTCGACCTTGTGACTCCCAGTTATGTTGTTGTTCTCATATAGATCTTTATTAAACTGTTTAGATAACTTTTGCATTATTGTTACAATAACAAATTCTTTTGAAGAGGAACTTGACTTCACTGTTATAAAAGGCATATGTATTAGGATTAGAAAAAGGGGACATTTTGAGAAGAAGAAAAGGATTGTATCAAACTATTACTGATCAATAAAAGGGCATGATTCTAAGTTTAGTTTTGCTTGTGTAATTAAAATGTTGCAACCGGATTAGAGGGAAGGAGCAAGGGCCACTCCTCCCCAATGTGAAGGGAAGTATTAGATGTTTTTTTAATTTTTGATTATTTAGCAGTTGATTACTTTCAGGCATTACAATATTTACAACATTTAAGACTGTCATTTTGTTTCAATATGCTTTAATTCATAGATTTAGGAGTCTCTGTTTATTTCATCAAGCTTTGATTAGATAGAATAAGTTCTTAGGAATAGTAGTTGGTTAAATCTTTTAATTAATTTAGATGCATGCTCAATACAGTTTCAACCATGCTTTGTTGCAAATAGCCTCGGACACCGCCCGGTATTGACAATTATTGAATAATTAAAGTACGAGTATCAACGATGCTCGTCACTTTTTGGTGTCACTGCCGAGGATTTCTAAAGGTGTTATCAAAGATCAAGGTACTAACTTGCATGCTTTCGATAACCTAGTAAGTTTCCATTTAGAATTTCTTTTTCCATACTCTTTCTTTTGAATATAAAAGGTCTTGTAGTGACACAAGTGTCTTTTATGTGCTTTTGGAGTATGTGGAACACGGTAATCAACTAAGCACTTATAGTTGGGAAATTTTTATTAAGCATGATAGGATTTTATGTTTAGACCTAGAGATCATAGAGGTAGGTTTGTAAGAGTAAACTTGAATAACCCCCTCAAAATTTACCCGTTGAACCCCTAATGGAGAAAACAATGGTAATCCACCATTGGGAAGGACATTCACTTATCCCATAGAATTGGATCCCAATGACCAAGGCCCTATGAAGAATATATCCCCCTCAATTTTACCAACTTTTAGGGATTAGTCTCGGAAGATCTTGATCAATTTTTGTTTGAATTCAAAGTGTTATGCCAAACCTATGATTATACCTCTAACACTCAGAAGCTGAAGTTGTTTCCCTCAACCTTAAAAGATACAACCATGAGATGGTTCATGGGCCTAGCCCCCAACTCTATCCATATTTGGGAAGAGATGGAAATAGTCTTCTTGGACAAGTACCAAGATTATTGTAAGGTTAGAGACCGTAGGGAAGAACTTTTTAGGATACAACAGGAGGATGAGAGTGTAGAAGACTATCTAGATCGATTCCTTTTCCTTCACAGGAGGTGTGGTATCAGGTCTTGACCTACGTTGCGTGGCTCATCCCCAGGCGCCACGAACCTGCTTGGTATGCATCCGCATACGAGATATGTCGGGATACGGGTGCGGATACGTGATGGGTACATCCAGGTTCTTCCGGGTACATCTAGATGTACCTAGGAAAACTGGATGTACCCGCGGCCTATGTCAGAAATCGTCAAATTTCATCCAAAAAATCATGGGTTTGATTTTATTCCTGCAAATTTAATAAAAACCCTTAAAAAATAATCAATTTGGTAATGAAAATCGTTGAAAAGTTTTAGCATGAACATCTTAGAGTGGTGCGGTTGTTGCCCTAAAATTTATTGATAGCATTATGCCCTCCCATGGTTGTTCGACTCACTCCCTTTTCACGCATGTCCGAGAGTATGAGGACATAGTGATTTGTAGCTTTATTTTCCGCTATGCCTTCATGATTACGCTTCAAGTGTCGGTTTACGGCGGTTGTCTACACTTGAACTTCATATAAACTATTTTTCATTTGCATTGTAGTCAATGTTTTAGTTTCTATGCTTATGTTTAGTTTTTAGCATAGAACGCTGGGGGCGTGTCCCCCAAAATCTTTAGTGCAGGATGCCCGGATGTTTTGGGACACCGGGGCGGGGAAACGTTTTCCACACGTTTCCGAAGAGGCAAGGGTAGAGAAACATCCTGGGACATTTGGTGAGCAGTGGAGACATCTCGGGGGCGTGGGGGACGTTTGGGGGACGCGGGGCGTCTGAAAGTCCCAAAGCGTTCGGGATTTGGTTTTTATTTTAATTTTAATTTTTAATTTTTTTAAAAATTAATTTGTTTATTGTTTTCTCTTTATAAATGTTTACTTGTTAACCATAACCCGAATGTATTGTATTACAAAGACATATTAAGAAACAAGAGTGATAGATGGATATAGAAGTTTTCTAGCACAAATGCACGTGGATCGTAACAACATGCTATGAAAACCAACAAAGCATACATATTAATATTAAAAGTTATTGCTACTGAGTTTTTAATATGGATGTCGAATGTGGACTGCATACACATGGTGGATTGATATATAAATATGAATTGCTATTCATAATTTTTTAAAATTTATCTGTATATTTTTAATATTTATAATTTTATATATTATTTTAATAGCCGCCCCCTATCGTTCCCACGTCCCGAAATTTTGAATTTATTTTTGCCGTTCGAAAACTCCGTCCCCGTGTCCTGAGTCTTAGGTAACTATGGTTTTTAGGTTAGATTTTTTTATGTTTTCTTACAAAATTATTAACTAAACTTAGTAATAAATTTCTACCGCTACCAATTTAGTATTTAATAGTAAGTTTATTTAATGATTTATCAAGAAGTTTATTTAATAACTTTGTTAATAGTTTATAAATGTTTATATGTATTTGAAGCTCATAATATTATTAATAGTTTATAGACTTTTATAAAATTTTAATAGCCTTTATATTTTTATATAAGTTTATTTCATAATATATTTATATTTTATAATTTTTATTATTGCGTATATTTATATAAATAAATAAATAAATAAAATATATATATATATATATATATATATATATATATATTTTAATTTTTTAATATATATGTACGAACATATCCAAGACGTATCGTACCCAAGGAGATATGAACAAGCTAGAGTTTACAAACATCATTGATCTCTGTAGAAATTATTCCCGAACTCACCCAAATCTTCACAAACATAAAGACAAGATTGTCAATGGAGACATATCTAAACTAAGAGAAGAAATTGCAAACTTAAGAACGGATCTCTTAGTTCAACTCAACACAACGGTGGATAGGGAAAAAGCCAAGAACACAGAGCCATTATTCATATATTGTCCAAAATGCGTAGGGATAAACACGGGCTTAAGGATTTTCCATTAGATAAAACAAATGTTTGCCTTATCTGTGATTTGAAACATGCAATCTGACCAATGTGGATTTTTACCCTTGCTAAAAAGTCATCTAAAACAAAATACACAAAGTGAGCTTGAGGTTAACTATGTAGCTCAGAAGCAAGGAGGCAATTTTGCTTCAAATCAAAACCAACATTATGCCCTAAAACCCAATGGTTTCCAAATCAATGGAACACACCATGGTCATATCCTCAACCTTGGAATCAACAAGTTCCACAAGAATGGGGTCCTCAGTGGAATGCACAACCAACGTATTATCAACAACCATGGACTCCAAACCCAAACATCTCACCATCATTCCAACAATTCAACCCACAATTTCAACAACAATGGAATACTTCTCAAGGATTTGGTCAACAATTTTATAACCCAAGAAGACCCCAAGGACAACAACAAACTTTGTTAACTGGACCAACAACTGTTGTCCCAGATGAACAACTTGCCCAAAATCAAATCCCAGCTCAAACAGTGGCTAATCCAAAGAACATTAGGCAGTGGCAACCCAACGCACACTTTTGAAACTAACAAAATGCCCACAGGTAACTCCATGGATTGTAGAAACATACTTGTTACACTCAAGGAAGATTGCTTCAAACCTTCATCCCCAATCATAGAAGAAGTTTCAGAAGACAAAGAAGAACCAAAGGAGACACAACCTAAACCTGCTTTTGAAAAGACATCTTAACCACTTTCAAAAACGCCATTCCCATCTAGACTTTTGAATAAGGACAATACTTCAAACCAGGAGGGACTTGAGTCGGATTTGATCCAAGGATTAAAAAAATTAAGCATTGGAATCCCTCTTTTGCAAGCTCTTAGAGATATCCCGAGCTAAACAAAACCATCAAAGATCTGTGTCAAAACTCCAGGAAGGAAGAAAAACCAAGGACAATACACGTTGATGGAAAATTGGCCAGTATATTGGAAGGAAGATGACTCCTCCCAAATATGGTGATCCTGGAAGTCCAATAGTCACAGTTTGTATTGGGAATGTTGAGATTCCAAATGTGTTGATTGACTTAGGAGTTGCAATCAATGTAATGACTACTGATACTTTGTCAACATTATCCCTTCCTGATTTACAATCAACTCCAGTAGTCTTACAAATGGCTGACCAATATGTTGCTAAACCCAAGGGAGTCATAGAGGATGTAACCATTACAATTGAAGCATGGGATTATTCGGTAGACTTTATGGTTATTAAAACAAAGAACAAGAAAATTGGATATCCCTTAATCCTAGGACACCCATGGTTAGCCATTACTGCAACACTTATTGATTGCAGGACAAGAGATATGACAATTACTAATGGACATGATTCAAAGAAAATATCTCTATACCCAGTTACAAAACCTTTTGCCACTTCATGCAAACAATGGTGGATTGGTGACTCAGAGGAGGCTGAGGATGTTGTTTCCTCACTAGTTATGGTAATAATACAAGAACACTCAGAGCAGATCCAAGATTGGGATTCTTCTAAACTTCATTCACAAGCATTGGAGGCAAAGGAAGACATATTAGATGAAAACATGCAACCAATAATTTTCCCTTTCACAAGGAACATTGATATGACTAAGTGTATTTTCCATAACATCTCCAAAATCCATGATTGTTGCCTCATAAATGCCCCTTGAACTCATTACTAAGAGAGTATCTCCACCCAGATACAAAACTTGATTACGTGTTTTTCGTAAAAGACATTGGCAATTAATAGCTGACTAACTAATCAAGAGGAGAATACCCTGTTTAAGCTTTTATGCTCTCATCCTCAAGCTTTTGCTTGGGAATACAGTGATATGAAGGGTATTCATCCTAACATTTGCACACATCACATTTATACCACTAATTCCAGACCAATTAGGCAGCCCTAGAGGACGATAAACCCTATTTTGAGAGACATAAAAACTGAAATTGAGAAACTACTCTAGGTGGGATTTATCTATCCAATCTTAGACAATTAGTGGGTCTCCCCATTGGTCATAGTGCCCAATAAAAATGGCAAATGGAGGGTTTGTGTTGACTACAGGGAATTGAACAAAGCTACTCATAGAGACTATTTCCCTTTACCCTTCATTGACCAAGTTTTGGATAACCTATCTGGGAAGAGGTATTTTTCATTTCTAGATGGCTTTAGTGGATACAACCAAATTATGGTAGCACCAGAAGACCAAGATAAGACCACATTCACTTGCCCATGGGGGACATTTGCTTATAGAGTTTTACCTTTTGGTCTATGTAATGCTCCTGCCACTTTTGAGAGCCATGCTAGCAATTTTTGTTAATCTTACTCATGACTCTGTGGAAATTTATATGGATGACTTCACAATCTATGGAACTACATTCCAAGAGGCAATAGATAATTTGGATAAAGTGCTCTCTAGATGTGAGAAACATCAACTATCTCTCAACCATGAGAAGTGTCTTTTATGATGGAACAAGGGATAGTTTTAGGACACCATGTTTTGCAGAGGGAATCAAAGTAGATCTAGATAAAGTCAAGATCATTGTACAACTCCCATCACCCAAGAATCAGACTGAGGTATGAAGTTTCTTAGGACATGCTAGGTTATTATAGGAGATTTATCTCGACTTTAGTAAAATAGTCTCTCCATTGTTTGCCCTTCTAACTAAGGATTCTGAATTCCAGTGGATAGAGGCTTGTCAAAAATCTTTTGACATTATAAAGGACAAACTAACTAATACTCCAGTTTTGAGAGGTCCAAATTGGAAGCTACCTTTTCATATCCAAACCGATGCTTCCAATGAGGCAAGTAGGGGTTGTTTTGGGACAATAAGAAGAGGGAGAGGCAATGCATGTAATCTATTACATTAGTAAAAATATCTCCCCAGTTGAAAGAAACTATACTACCACAGAAAAAAAATTTCTTACATTGTTTATGCAATCAACAAATTTTACCATTACATCACTAGGGTATGAAGTAATCATTCATACAAACCATTCGCCATTAGATATTTAATGAATAAACCCTTGGTTCATGGGAGAATTGTTAGATGGTTGTTATTGCAAGAATTCAATATTAAGATTGTTGATAAACCCGATAAAACAAAATGTGGTAGCTGATTTTCTTTCAAGATTAATAGTTTCAGGTATAGATGAACAAGTGAATGATGATTTCCCAGATGAGCATTTATTTGCTATTTCCACCAGCTCTCCTTGGTTTGTTGATATGGCTAATTACTTGGCTTAGATGGAAGTTTCCATCTTTTCTCACACCTAAACAAAGAAAACAATTAATTAAGCGAGTGTGATGTATAAGTGGTTAGATGGAATGTTTTTAAATGTGGACCTAATTATGTATTATGCAGGTGTGTAGTTGAAGATGAAATCTTTGATATACTTAGAGCATGCCATGATGAACCATCAAGAGGGCATTATTCAGTCAAAATAACAATTCATAAAGTTCTAGGGGCTGGGTACTACTGGCCTTCAATGCACAAGGATGTCAAGAAATATGTGTGGCAATGTGATAAGTGCCAACGTATGGGAAAACCAACACTGACAACAAAGATGCCTCTTCAACCCCAGATAGTTGGAACCATTTGAAAAGTGGGGATTGGACTTCATAGGACCAATTGATCCACCTTCTCAAGGGAAGGAATATATCTTGGTATGCACAAATTATGTAACAAAGTGGGCTGAAGTAAAAGCTCAAATATACTAAAAAATGAAAAGGTGGCAAATTTCTTGTATGAGCATATTTTTCAGAGATTTGGAGCACCAAGGTCAATTGTCTCAGATCAAGGACCTCAATTCATGTCAAATGTGATCAGTTCTTTTGTAAAAACATATCAGGTGAGGCACAAGAAGTCATCTCCTTATCACCCTCAGTCTAATGGTCAAGTTGAGGTTACCAATAGAGAACTAGAAAACATCTTGACCAAAACAGTAGATGTTTCAAGAAAGAATTGGGTGCAGAAATTTCTGAAGCAATATGGGCTTACAATACAACTTGGAAAGAAACTACATGATTTACTCCATATGAGTTGGTCTATGGGAAGAAGCCTATCTTTCCCATAGAGTATGAGATTCAAACATTAAGGACAACTACTAAAATAGGAATTGAATTGTCTAAGGCACAAAAATCAAGAATTACCCAGTTGAACGAATTGGATGAGATGAGATTAGAAGCATTACATCAAACGAGGTAATCCAACATCAAAGGCAGTTGTGGCATGACCGACATATCAAACAGAGGAAGTTTCAAAAAGGAGAATGGGCTCTATTATTTGACTCAAAATACAAGGACTTTAAGGGAAAGTTACAAACAAGATGGATGGGCCCATATCAAATTGATGAAGTCTACAATAACGGTACTATGCAACTTGTCCCAATTGATGGTGAAAGAAGGGTGATGTTGGTTAATGGTCATAGACTACGTTTATACCAGAAACCAACATCCAAAGAAGAATTCAAGAAGATGTTGCAAGTCAATTCAACTCTTGAGTTGCTTGGATGAGGTCTCCTTGTCTAGGCTAATTCAGAGTTAAATTGATCCTTGACAAAAATGAATAACTAGTGGATGGTTGAAAACCGAAATGGCGTCACCTCGAATCATGCCTTCGTACTAGAACAACAATCAAAATATCTAATGTTGATGGAATGTGTGACATGTGATAAGTGACAAGGTATGTGCCATCACTTCTTTTCAAGTTATTAAAAGTTTTAATTATGATGATGTTAATTGTTAGTCTTTTTCAAAGTGATGATTACCCGCTTTCCATGACCTCTCACACACTTCCCACACTTCCCAATCATTACTTGCACATTCCCCATAAATTATGCATTTCTTTTATCATTCCATCAAGGCGGTTACCCATATCCAATTCATCTTCACCTGCCATTTTAGCCTTTGCAAACAACGACTTACTATCACTCCTAGGCCCTCAACATCGGCATTCCTACGAATTCAACATTGTCATTCCCTAAGTCACAAGGTTCGGCGAACTTTTGGCTTCAAGTTCGAAATTTCTAAACTTGATAGAGAAATTAAATTCGTTGAAATTTGCCTCGAAAATTGCGAATGAAATGGCAGGTAAAATGACCAGGGAAAATCAGCGAGAAAGGAGAAAAACACGTGAGAAAACAACCCTCGCGACTTATTAAAACCCTAGTTCGAGTCTGCAAAATACACACTTTTGTTGTTCGTGTTTATGAGAGACAGAGTTCAGCGAGGAGATCTATGGAGTTCGCGGGGCATAAACATAGCAAATCATGGCAAATTTATTGTGTATACAGTCCCCGTGCGTGAGCAAATGAGACATTTCCATTGCGTGAGCTGTGAGGAGGTTGTTGTTGCCATTGCGTGAGAGGAGACTGCTGACATTTCCATTGCATGAGAAGAGAGTTGTATACTGATCCCGTGAGAGTGCGGTGAATCCTCGCAGAGGTCAAACGAGCCAGTAGGAAGCCACAACCAAACTAATGTCGAGAGCTTGGGTAGGTTGTATTTTTTTAATGTGTTTTTGTTTTGTTTTATGTTAGTTTAGGGTTTTAATATTTTTTTTTATTGTGTTGAAAACTCTTCATACAAATTTTTATTGTGTTTAAAACTTTAATGTGTTTTTGTTTTGTTTTATGTTAGTTTATGTTTTTAATATTCTTTTATTATTACTATTTTTAATGCGTTTAAATTTTTTTAATTGCATTTAAAACTTAAATTTATGTAGTTTTTAATAATATTTTGTTATGCTAAATTTTTAATATTTTAATTTTTTTTAATATAAACTATTATTATATAATAATTTTTGTAGTTTTTAGTAATTTTTTTCTTATGTTAAATTTATTAATATTTTAAATTTCTTTTTTAAAATATAAACTATTATTATATTTCTAATAAATCTTTAATGATTTTTATTTTTAAGATTTTTGTTAAATATAATTTTTATGTGTTTTAAAGTTTAAATATAAATTATAATATTTTCTATATAGATATTTGAAATTAATTTAAAGTTTTTTTAATTATTTTCATTAAATGTTAAGTGTTGATGATTTTAATGTTTATTTTGTTATTTTTTACTTGCTTATATAAATTTATATTTGTTAATTTTTATTTTTCAAGTATAAAAAGTTTATTTTTAATTTTTATAATTTCTTTTATTAAAAAAATATTTTTATCGTTTCATGAATTATAAAAAAGTAACGATAAAAATATTTTTTCAAGAAAAGAAATTATAAAAATTTAAAAATAAACTTTGTATATCTATATATATAAACTTTAAAAATAAATTAATTATATATATATATATATATATATATATCTTTATTTGTTTATTTTTATATTACTATTTATTTATTTATTTATTTTTATTTTCATGTATAAATAGTTTATTTTTAATATTTTATAATTTCTTTTATAAAAACATTTTTATTTTTATTGCTATTTTTATAATTGTGAAGCATATATATTTGAATTTTGAGCATGTTTTAAAAAAATATATTACTTTTGCAGGTGATTTCATGGCTCTTCAAAATTCTAAAGCTGAGGGATGCAAGCATGTGACATGCACATGGACTGAGAATGATATCAAATGTAATTTATGTACCAAAGTTTTTACCAAAGCAAAGATAACGAGGACAATGGACCACCTACTTGGAAGAGTGGGTGGACCTAGTGGTGGTGTTAAAGCTTGTCCAAATGTCACGCCAGAGATCATAGCAAGATTGGAGAGAGAGGAACAACAATCACTTGTTGGAAAACATATAGCAATACAAAAGAAGCAGAGAATTGAAGAAGCTATTTCCAGGAACACATCAAAAGGCTTTTCCTCAAGCATGTCATCATCATGTATGCAATCAAACACATGTGGTAGTGGAACACTTCTTGGCATGTTGAAGCCGGTACAAAAACAAGATGTAGATGATGCATTAGCAGATTTGTTTTATTCAAGTGCCATTCCATTTAATGTGGCAAGGAGTCCTTTTTTTAAAAATGCAATCAAAAAAATATCTGAATTTGGCAAAGGATATATTCCACCTAGTTCAGAAAGGCTCAGAACTACTCTTTTGGAAAGGTCAAAAGAGAGGGTAACTGGAAACATGGTAGGCATCAAGGCCTCTTGGAGTGTAACAGGTTGCAGTATATTGAGTGATGGCTGGTCTGACATGTGTCAAAGACCCTTAATTAATGTCTTGGTGTATTGCCCCCAGGGAATATCTTTTCTGAAAGTGGTTGACACCATGAACCACAAGAAGACTTCAGAGTTTATTTTCAAAATATTGGATGAAGCAATTCAGGAAGTGGGTGAGGAAAATGTAGTTCAGAGTTGTCACTGATAATGCCACTAATTGTGTAGGCGCTGGAAAAATGATAATGGACAAGTATCCTCTAATCTATTGGAGCCCTTGTGCAACTCATTGCCTGAATTTGCTACTTCAGGACTTGGCCAAATTTCCATGGGTTCATGAAGCAATTCAAAGGGGAGGACAATTGCAAACTTCATAAGGAACCACCGCCTTACATTGAGCATTTATAGACAACATGCATCTAAGGAGTTATTGAGGCCTTGTGAAACAAGGTTTGCCTCTTTTTATATCACTTTAAAAAGAGTAGTTGAAGAGAAAGCTGCAATAAGGTCAGTGATTTGTTGCAATGAGTGGGAAAGATCTACCCTTTCAACAAGCTCTAAGGGAAAGCATGTAGAACAAATTATTCTAAACAACAATTTTTGGGAAAGTGCAAACAAAGTTCTAAAAGTTTGTGAACCTATTGTGGATGTGCTTCGCATGGTTGATGGTGACACCCCTTGTCTTGGCATGGTTTATGAGGCTATGGACCATTGTAAGGAATCCATTCAGAAGGCATTCAATGATGTGGAGGAAGATTACAAAGAAATATGGGATGTCATTGATGTAAGATGGAAAATGATGCACACACCCTTACATTTAGCAACTTGTTATCTAGAGCTTAGGCTCTTTCATATAGATAGAGAGTGATTGAAGTCATGGGTGGGCTTTATGAAGCCATTAACAAACTTGTTCCAGATCCTGAACTTGCAAGGATAATTAGGCACCAAACAAGGGCATTTAGGGCGAAGGAGTATTTTCAACACGAGGAGCCAAGGATGATAGGCCGCTTCTTGAGGGATACAAATGGTGGAAATATTATGGATCAAGTGCAAAAGAACTATAACGCTTTGCTCTTCAAATTTTGAGTCAAGGAGCAAGTGCATCAGCATGTGAAAGGAATTGGAGTTGTTTTGATCACATCCAATCTAAGAAAAGAAACAAGTTATTGTCGGGAAAGTTAGGAGATCTTGTTTATGTTCGCAACAATTTACGGATGTGCATGAAAAATATGGAAAAAGAATCTTCTTCACAATCCCAACCTGTTGCAGAAGACTTGGAGGATGCAAATGATCCTGACTTCCTTTGTGATGAATCTAGTGATGATGATGATGTTGATGAGCCAAGTGCTCTTGATGATATGGAACTTTTTGATGTAGCAAGTAGCCTATAAGGCTATAGAGTATGTTCGCTCTTTTATGATATGAAACTTTTTGATGTAAGCAGCCTATAAGGCTATAGAGTATGTTCGCTCTTTGATGATATGGAACTTTTTGATGTAAGCAACCTATAAGGCTATAGAGTATGTTTGCTCTTTGATGATATGGAACATTTTGATGTAACAAGTAGCCTCTAAGGCTATAACATGGTTAGTATGAAGTCTAAAAACTTAATATTATGTGTTTAAGATTGTGGTTTGACATAATTTCAAATGTTTTTATGTTTTTCTATTATTCGAACTTAATGGCAATTTTTTTTTAATTTTATCCATTGGGCGAACTTGAACCAAATTTTATCCTTGTCGAACTTGAACTCGAACTCGAACCTGGTGACTTAGGTCATTCCTATGCTCTCGGTTTTGTCACTCTTGCGCCCTCCTCATTCCCATTCCTACGCTATTGTAAATTCTGATTCTACACCAAAATGGGTATCAGGCTCCACCATGAACCAACAAGCTCTGTGGAATTATTAACAAACTCCAAGTCTGTGGCAATCTTTGAAAAGGTGGGATGGTTGGATTTCATGATTATGTATGAGGAATTCAACCCAAAAATGACAAAGGAGTTTGACCAACCGTAATGTCCCCTTTTTCAAGACATTATTAATATTTATTTTTCATTTGCATTGTAACCCCTTGGCATGCCTAGCGCTACAAGTGGGAGTCTTTTTAGTTAGTTTAATGTGCACATAGGTTAGTTACTTTTATTTATTTAATTAATAAATAAATAAAGTGCACATAGTCTTAGTATTAAATATTTTAATGAGAGTTTATGTTTTCCCTCCAAAAGGGAAAGGTCGGTCTTTATTGGATATTGCACCCCTTAGTTCTATAAAAGGGAGGTCACATTTTCCTTAGAGGGTCATGTTGATGAATTATTGATTTCACTCCATGCTTGGAGAATTGGGATGTATGCCCTAGTTCTTGCATTGATCTCTCTCTTATTTGGATCCATTATTGAAGATTATTGAAGACTCCATTGTTCTTTCCATTTTGCTCTCTTGTGTTGAAGGTGTTTGTGCATGATATTTTCTCTCTAGCTTTGGCGACTTGTCTAGGGTATTGGCGCATTTTATTGAGGTAAAATTTGCATGTGATTGAATATTTTGAAGGATTTTAACTTTTAAGTGCTAGAAATTATTTATGCAATTTACCGTAACCCTAGCAGGAATGGGTTTGGGATTTCGGGGTTTTAGTGCATGCAAAGATTTGATATTTATTTTGATGAGAAGCTCATAATTTTCCCTTTCTACTTGCATTTGGACTCAAGTTAAAAGAGTTAGTATTTTGGGAGTTATTAATTTCCAAAGTTTCACTAATTTTCAATGATTATTATTTATTATTTTAACTTCTGCAAATTGTATTGGATAAATGAGTGTAAAAACCAACTGGATTGCCCATCAAACTCTCACCTTGGCTCACTCCAACCCTATTTGGGTTATATTGAAGCCGACACTAGGGTTCGTTAAGTAAACCTAGGAGGGTTTATCTTCTAAGTGTTTATTTTGCAAGTATTTAATAATAATCGGTTAATATCCTACGAGGGGATATTACACCAACCTTGTTGAGGAATATTCGTGAGTGAAAGGTTCAAAATTCTATTCAATTCTCCATTATTAGTGAAATTTATAGCATTTCATTAACTGAGGACAACTAGTAAATTCTAGAACTTTTTATTCGAGAGGTAATTAAGAGATTTTCTGTGGGAAGAAAGGAGAAATTAGAATTAGTTTTTGATAACAATGGAAAAGCAAAAGGCATAAAGAAAGCCATTTTCTAAATCCATGGGCCGCATTATCGCAAAATGGGTTATTAAATATTTTATCTCTGTGAAGGTCAGTATGAGATTATCCTTGGCCCTATTTTAAGAATCCTCATAAACTTGCGCCATGGAGAGGCCAAGGAGCGAACAAAATCAACCTCCCCATTCTTGCATGACTCTGTTTCTTCCTCCACCGAATTTTTGTTGGGGTTCTACATATTTGAAATTTCAGGGGTTAATCCATCTCATTTGCAAACACCATTTCATCAAGAAACGCAATGATAGGGAAGCAATGGTTTGATTCCAAAAGAAGTATGGTCACGGAGCCTCGAAGTTGAGCCAAAACACAAAACCCCAAGAACAGAGCCCTTGATTAAAGCAAGGCCAAAGAAGAAACTAAGGTCCTCCCAGTCATCCTAGACTATTGTTGAACATCAAGTTGAGGATGTCCCCTCACTAGAAGACCAAGAGGACGCAACCACAATTAGGGAACTAAACCAAACATCCCAGGATTCTCCATATGCCTATTCATCTCCTCCAAACCATGTTTTGGAGGAGCAGATTATGGGGACAATGCCCATTATTGAAGACCCCCTATTGGATGATAAAGGAAAAAGGCCTATGATTGAAGGTGAGCCTATCTCACCCAATGATGAAGAAACTCTTACCCTCAATTCTGGCTATTTCCAAAGTTGAATATGAACTGCAACAAACAAAAGATATGCTACACAATTTACAACTTGTCCTTCAAGGGAAGGATGAATATATCTCCCAATTGAAAACAGAGAAATACTTGCTGACTCAACCACTCCAACATTCATTGGAAGGAAAAGATCAAATGATTCAAAGCAACTCCAACAGGAATTGGAAGATAAAAATCAGATGATTCAACTCCAACAATCATTGGAGGGAAAAGATTGGAAAATTCAGGAAATACAACACACAATTGATAACATGGTTGTTGAACTTTCAATGTTAAAAGATGACAAGGAGAAAATAGAACCCATAACCACCACAGACCAAATGTCTCAAACAAATTTTGTGTTTCCTCAAATTGTTATATTAAAAGGAATGGTCAAATGGATGCAACATTGTTATGAGCTGAGGAAAGTGGCAAGATGAAAATAAAATATTGAAGGAAGAAAAGAAGGTCCTACAAGATAATTTGGCAGTGATCTGCCATTTATATGAGAAAGCCCTTGCTTGCAGATCACCTTCAAACTTTTATGCCTTATTTTTGAAAGAACAATTTTACAAATGGAAAGTCTCTAGGGTTCACTCCACTGAATCTTTAGAGTTTCAAATTGATAGGCAATTTATGGCCACATATTCAAGTATCAGATACAGCTGGGAAGAATCTACTATGTGAATTTTATGTTCACAAATTTCTATTACCTAAGCAAGTAGAGATCCCAATCAACTTTGTATGTAGGGGAGGTACAAATAAGGTCATTTATCTCCATATTAAGACACCAACAAACTCAAGGGATCAAAGAGGAGATTACACAAGGGAGGAAACCAATGTAGGCCTCCTAATGAGGCATGATCTTCTAGCTCCTAAGATGTTCTTACGAAGATATATAGCCCAAATACATTGTCTTTAGTTGGTGGACTGATATAAACACAACATTTCCACGTGTATCAGATTTCAGGGCCTATGTGTTGCCAAATTTTAATATGGCATTCTTTTTCTTGCCAACAGAGGTGGGAATTACTCTCAGAAATCTACAAGAAGAAAGAGGTAATGTCTCAACTAATCTTCAAAGTGGTCAATAAGAAAATCCAAGGAGATATGGAATCATGTTGGACATACAGGAGAATTGGGTAGGTATGAGGTTTAGACCACCACTGATAATAGCACTAGTTCCAAGATGGAATAATAATCAAGATCAACCAGCTGCAAGCTATACCAAATGGAAAGACACAATGATTGAATTTTGTGGATTCAACAATCTAGAAGTAGAAACATGGACTACTTTTACTAACGAATATAATTGTACGAGGATTGTGGAATCCTTAAATAGAAATGGTTGAATCTATAGCAAGAGGACCTGCTAATCCTTAAGTCTAGGGGAGTGATGAGCCTTGAAAAATTCCCATTCGAAACCCCATTTTTGTATCATCACTTTATATTAAACTGATATTAGCATTGTTGTAAATAATACTTAAAGAGAAGGTTTGTGCATAAATCTTGTTCATTTTCATCATTCATATGCTTCTTTGGATGGGTTGATACAGATTGATTTTCGCGCTAACAAGTGTGAATGAAAGACCTTTTATTAGCCTAGCACATGACTCACATAAAACTTAGCACAAGACTCGCATAAAGCTTAACGTAGGACTCACACAAAGCCCAATGTAGGACTAACACAATGTAGTGCATGACTCATGCAATGGAGCGCAAGAATCACACAATGGAGCGCAGGACTCGACAACACGAGGAACTTATCCAACCAATATGAGTTGCATAATTCAAAGAGCACCTAATTAGCATCAGCATCTAGTCAGCACATGACTTGCACAATTAGTGGAACACCTAATTAGCATTAGTTCAATTGGAGACTCAGATTATTTGGATGGCAATTGTCTTTTAAACAAACAGATTATCTCCTTCAACAAGAGTAAAAACTAACCAAATCTATGCAAAGAACTCAAGTACTTGAGTTGTTTCAACTCTAGTTATCTCCAAAGTATCATTGGACGTTGTTAACAAGGACTCCACTCACATTTAAAAGGAAAAATCTGATCAATAAGCTACATGCAATTGTTACTTTGACCTTGTGACTCCCAATTATGTTGTTGTTCTCATACAGATCTATTAGTTAACTGTTTAGATAACTTTTTCATTATTGTTAAAATAACAAGTTCTCTTGAAGAGGAACTTGACTTCACCTGTTATAAAAGGCGTATGTATTAGGATTAGAAAAAGGTTAACATTTTGAGAAGAAAAGGATTGTATCAAACTATTACTTGATCAATAAAAGGGCATGATTCTGAGTTCAGTTTTGCTTGTGTAATTAAAACGTTGCAACCGGATCAGAGGGAAGGAGCAAGGGCCACTCCTCCCCAATGTGAAGGGAAGTATTAGATGTTTGTTTAATTTCTAATTATTTAGCAGTTGATTACTTTCAGGCATTACAGTATTTACAACATTTAAGACTGTCATTCTGTTTTAGTATGCTTTAATTCTTTTAATTAATGTAGATGCATACTCAATAAAGTTTCAACCATGCTTTGTTGCAAATAGCCTCAAACACCACCCCAAAGTATTGACAATTATTGAATGATTAAAGTACGAGTATCAACGACGCTCATCACAAATCACTAAAATAAAACATATGAATACACAAGCTTTATTGTAAATCCCAGAAATAACAATATCGAAAAACATCATCATAAACTCATCCTTTTGCCTTTCTCAAAACACTATAATATTCTTGTTTTTGGATTAAAAAAGCTCAAAGATTTAGTGGCATTTTTCAGCACCACATTCATCCTACAACCCATCTCACATTTTTGAACTCAAAGTCATTTCTTAGATTAGTTGGTTTTGTTTAAATTAAAATAGCCCTCCTAAAGTAAATCCAATTGTTCATCAATAAAATCAAAAAATGGAAGGGAAGCATGTCGTTCCGTCAAATAACCACCTTATATTCCATTCATTATCCTCGTGGACTGGAAGATTATATGCAGCAGCTTCCCCTACTTTTTCCCTAGCCTTTGCTGCAGCATCTCTTGCTGGTTTATTCTGGATGTATTCTTGCTGCAGCGCAACAAAAACATTCATAGCTATATTTTTCTTGAAATTAAGCATTAACAATTAATCTTTTGATCTTCTAGGAATATAAGAACAAACTATTTATTAATTATAAAGATTTAGCAGACCATAAACAACTATTCCAGCTAAAAAAACAAGGACATACCTGACGCTCTTGACAAGCTGAATTAAAACATTGGGGATTTGGTAACATCTCCATGGTTGGAAAATAATCCTTAAGAGCATTGTATCCCTACATTCACTTAAAACGTGGGAAAAAACAATTAGTTGCAAACCAATACCATGAACATTCCTTACAAGAGATATGTGCTAAACATGTAGGCATGTTTTATTAATGAAAATGCACACAACTTACGTTGCAATTTAGGTTCAAAATGTTCAAGTTTACTAATGGAATCCATTATTTTATGTCTATATAAAGAATCAAATATTACAATTAATTAATAATATTTCTAAATTAAAAAAAAAAAAATTTGACTCGCACTAGAAAATAAGTGTAGAACTAGGGCAAGGGTGGGTGCATTTTAATAAAATTAAAATTTATTGGCAGGCCAAACAAAGGATTTCCCAACAAAATAGAAATTGGAACATGTTATCTACTAAAATGAAAAAAATCAATTATCAAATCAAAAATTCATCAGCACCATGGATATTGCTCATTCTAATAAAATTTTAGATGACAGTAGCTATACTTTGCTTTTCATAAGTTCAGAACAATTTGATTGACATCCACGATAAAGATGTCCCTTGAATGCATTATTCCTAGATTTGGTTCCCTGGTCAATATTTTCTTGCAATCCTGCCTATGGACAATACATCATTCCAAGGTAAATTAGAAGAAAGTGTAGTAATTTAATATCAATCACATTAATTGAATGGTTATATATCTAGTTTCTTGATTTACTGGAAGGAATCTTGTGGGAATATTTTGATTATGCAGTCACAAACCGATTGTGCAATGCAGAAGAAAATTTTATACAAGGATACACCGTCTCATGAACTTCTACCGCCCAAAAAAAGCAACTGTTCTGATATCAGAGTTTAATTCTTTGGTAAAATATTATAGATCATAATTTCATCATTACAATTTGCAAAATATTCAGAACCTAATGTGTTTGTATGACTCTATATCTCTACCCTAAACCTGTTACTCCTAGAATCTACAACTTTTCAAAAATCTTTCATCAGCCACTTTGACAAGAACTATTCTGTTAGTTTTACTCTTGACATTAGAGAGAAAAGAGTTAGCTTAGTGGAAGCAACAAATCTCTGAGGATGTAAAGTGTCCCAATTAGTGAAAAGATAGTAGGTAGAGAGTTATCACAATTAAGAAGAAGAAATACAAACAAAGAAAAGAATTGTATTGATCTCCACAAATGACCAAAATATGTCAAATATGTATGCAAGCTAAGAGTGGTCTAATAGAACATACTCTTGCTCTTTTGGATAATATAGGTTAAGATAGTGAGGGGACCATTCTAAGGCCACACACAAGACGGCTGTAAGGTGCTAATGTTGTGGATCTAAAAGATGACAGTTGACACTCTATCATAGATTTAGGGGTCCAATGCCTACGTTTGGGATAGGGAGTGGCATCTTACTAGTATAATGATTGTAAATTTGATGGTATGTGTAATGTCCCCTTCTAAGACAAGTTAGGAAATAACATAAATCTGATCACACATTGCTGGAAAATAATTAATATTCAAACCCCAATTGTTGCAATTTTCCAAAATTCATATCTTTGGCTAGAGAAGTCCAAATGAGCTGAAATTTTAGATATTGGGCCACAAAAATATGAAGAATAATATGCAAAAATCAGATTTCGCATAGCCAACACAAAACCCTAATTTTTCCCTAAAAGTAGGTCGCCCAACACATTTAGGGCATCAAATCAACTCCCAAAAATTATAAAATTACTTCCTCCTTATTCCTCCTAATTAATTAACCAAATCGATCCTAGGAAGATTAGATCTTCATAGTCCGACCTCAAATAACCCAATGTCGGAAATAATACAATCCAAAATGGGATTAGAGTATGCTAAAGTGGTGGGTTAAATGAGAGAACTAATTAGAACTCTAATAACATCCAAATCTGATTGTTAGGAGCAATTAATTAATCAATAAATCACCCAGAACAGCTGAAACTTTTAAAATTAATATATCACAAAATAGTTGGAGTTTTGGCATGAAACGAATTGCACAATAAAGTAAAAATTATGAGCTTTCAAATGAAATAACAAACTGAATTTTATAAACACCGTAACCCACTCAAATCTGCCCCTGAAATCTGAAAACCAGTCACTAGGGTTAGGGAAAATTAATTAAATAATTTCCAACTCTTTCCTAGCCTCCAAACACACCAAAATATTAGCCCCTTGCTTTGAAATAATTAATAACACATGGCAGATTTCAGATCTAGCATTTATGGCATCAAAACATGATCAAATCATCACCAATCCAAGTCGTTATGGTAGAAATAATTGCAGCAATAATAGCAGAAATAAAAGGAGCAATACCAATGACTTTCACACTCCAAACTTGGCGCCAAAATCTGAAATAACTCAAGCAATAATGACAGATCTGAAATTTACTTGAGAGTCTTCAACAATGAATCCAAATGAAGCTTACAATGAGAGAGAGCACAATGCAAGAACTAGGGCATACATCCCAATACTCCAAGCATGGAGTGAAATCAAATGATCAACCAACATAACCCCACTAGAGGAAATGTGACCTCCTTTTATAGAGTTAAGGGGTGCATTATTCAAAAAGACCGACCTTTCCCTTTTGGAGGGAAAACATAAACTCTCATTATAAAATAAGTCTCTAATAAACTAAGACTATGTGCACTTTATTATTTTTAATTAAATTATAAAAACAACTATCCTATGTGCACATTAACTAACTAAAGGGCCCTCCAAGGGGTTACAAAATAGATAACAGACATCTTAGGACAAATTTCGAGCTCATTCCTCGAACCCATTGGGTTGAGGGTCTTCAAATCTTTAATATGGAAAATGTCTCGAGAAGGGGACATTAAAGTATGGGAATGCAAAAGATAAAAGACACTTAAGCTAGGGAAATCATATTATGCCTTAATTTAAAACAATGAAATGATCATTTATAAGACATATTCTAAAAAAGCAATGATACGATCCATGATTTATACACATAATATTGATTTGAGAGTGACCTTGCTCCACCCTCATCCTCGATCACCTATTTATATCTATACCGACCTCACCCCACCCCATATATAGTATAGATAGCGAGGAGTGCCCTCACCCCCACCCCATATATAGTTATAGATATGGGTGTTATATATCCAATATAAATATGAAATAATCATTTATAAGATGTATTCTAGCAAAATAGTGATGTCGTCCACACTTTCTACATGTAATATCGATACGAAAGACCATGTTCCCCCTTCATCCTCGATCCTATTTATATCTATAGCCACATCACACCACCCCACATATAGTACGAGATAGTGTGAGTGCCCTCATCCCCACCCCATATATACTTGTAGATAAGGATGCCATTAATCTAATCTATATAGGGCGGGGGTGCCTGACTAGCATTAATGCCATATAGATAATCGATGTATGAGGGGTGTCAATGCCAATTGGCCTAGCCCTTAGAAGTTGCGTCTTTGTGTAGGTACATGTATGTATATGTAGATGGATAGGGATCAAAGGACCAATAAATAAAAATGCTATTGTCTGATCATGATAGGTACCCGGGGATTAAAGAACATGTTACATATATAATCATGTGATCAGTTGGATTAGGGGTGGCTATAGCTAAGCCATATGAGATTGGAGGAAAGGGGAGTTACGTTACATAGTAGTTTACGATTTCCCCCTCTCCCTCCATCGGGGGAGAATAGAGGGGTGAGAGAGTGCCTTGAGAGAAACCATATATAATATACTAATCTCACCCCTCAATTTATCATATCAATTGAGTGCCCCATTATACGCCTAAGTTCAACAATTTATCATTTGGCAATAACAACTTTGGCTTTGCACCTAAAGCATGACTTGCACGCACATTCCAAGCCTAGGTAAATTATCCTTATCTCTCTTGTATGACTTGTGTGCACATTCTAAGCCTAGGTGACCTATCCTTATCCATCTTGCATGACTTGTTTCTCTATTCACACTGCTCACATAACCAATTTCACTAGTCCACAACAATAAATTCTTCCCAAGCATCATTCCCAAACTTTGAAGAATCCCACAAATTGCTTGTATGAGACCGTTTTGTCTAGGACCAAACCATCCAACGGTTTGGTTCGAGGATGACATGTTCGTCACCGGCCACCCAACAATTACATTTTCAATTTGATATCTTTTCATGGGTTGATTCATATCCCATAGGTTGGCCCTCTTTGCGAAACATTACCTATGAAAGCCTATAAAAGCAAGTCTAACTCACCTATTTACCTCACCTAGCACTTTCAAGAGCATACTTGCAAAATACATTCCAAAAGCACTCCAAGCTCTCATAAATCCCTTCAAAGCAAGCATAACAACCTAGTATCAACCCCTACATAGGTCTAAAGCACTCCCAACTAGGTTCAAGAGTCATGCTTCTCAATCTAGAGACCTTCAAAAGCCAAGTCAAGCTAAGCACGCCAAGACATTGTTTCTCATTGTTAAGTGATCAAGTTGCCAAACTAGTTGCATCCATATAGATATCACATGCTAGGTGGAGAACTATGTGTGGTTTGAGGCCTCTTCGAGAAATTGCCAATGTAAGCGATGTAAAGATTGCACTTCAACCCAGCCACTAACCTTTTTGCAAGGTCTCCAACCCATGGTTAGGGTTTCAAGCTATTTCACATTACACAGAGGGTTTATTAAATGTGCGACCCCTAGGGTTTACGAGGGAAGGTCATCACGATCAATGCGAAGCACACAAAATGTTCGGAGCACCAATACATTTCTGTATAAAATTGTCCGCCACTTCCATACATACTAGATGGTTTCATACCTACTCAATTTTGCACTCCATTTCTAGAAACAAAACACTACCAAATCATTTCTAGCATGCGCATAGTCACATAACACTACCATTTCACCTTCTTACATCTAGAATCAACTAAGTGCATCCACTTTCTTGTATTTTGACAATCGTTTTCATGTTTTATCTTGTAAATTGCTAATGAAAGTATATTTTGATTTATACATTAATGTTTATTAATTAATCTAAATATGCTACCTATTAGTAGTTGATATGAGGGATAACAAACAAATACAAGAAGACCTAAGAAAACCTCTTCTTGGTGACTTTATAGACTCAGAGGTTGAGCAGAGACCATAGTAAGCACAACTCCTATGCTTGAGAAGCCTAAAAATCCAATGTCCCAAGAGTACACTCCAAAAGATAAGACAAACTTCAAGACTTTTATGAGAAAATTTGTGAGCGCAAGCAGAACAAAATGATTTATAATGATGTGATGTGAAATGCTCCCAAAATCCGTGTATATATAGAGACCATGATTGGGCATTACAACTCACTCTAGCCGAAAAACATTGTCCATGGTTGATGTTGTCGACTCTAGGTAGTGCTTCATCATGGGTCCTATAAAGAGGTCTTGGGAATGGAGAAAGACTTGGAGTTGAAAATGGTGATATGACGAAGGCATAAGTGTAAGTAGATATGGAGGCGATTGTAAGAGGATAATAAGGTGATGTCGTAAAGAGGCTACAAAAGGATGACTATAGAGGTGTAAAAATGTATCTAAGGTGTCATAACATTGACTGCACATCAAATCTCTCTCACAAGTACAACCAATAACAAGCCCATATAATTGTTTCCGGTTATCCCCACTCCGGCAATATTCTTAAGGACAACACTCCGGAGAAGTCAATGTGCCAATAGTGCCTACGAAGAGCAAAAGTCGGTAAATGTGAAAAGTAAGGTGTATACATTCGCCCCAATTGAAGATCACCATGTGGCATAATAAGTGTACATGAGGTGGTCTTCGAAAAAGAAAATGCAACACCACAATCAAAATGTGTGAGCTAGAGCAATAATCAAATAAAGAATACTTACCTTTCTCGCAATCAATTGTGTCTGCATAGTAAATCACTAGAATGTAGAAAGGGTAGTTGAGTGAACCCAAGTAATACATAACTGAAAAAAACACTAGAAGATAGATTAGATAAACAAGCAATAAACCCTAAGCTAAGGGGAGCGCATACAAGGATTATAGGACTATGTTAGATGAGAAGGTAGATAGTAAAAGATGATTATAAAGAGTAAGATGAATAGAGAGAATATAAGCAAAGTGTTAATGGGACAAATCCGATCTAGCAAGTCTAGAGATAGGAAAATAGGGAAAATGATGAAATACGGTGTGAACATGAATGAGATAGGTATGGATCGCGAGCTAAAAAAATTGGTGTTTTTTGAAAAGTTTCAAAATAATACATGCGATATCTTTATTGCGGTTGTTATGAATATACGGTCCTAATGCATCTTACGGAATAGAAATCGAGTTACCGCAAAGATATTGCAATATTATGAAATTCAAACGTCCACAAAAAGTTTTAAAAAATCGGTTGGAAACTTATAAATAATAGTTCAACCTAATCATTTGTCACTCTGTGTTCATAGATTGTGAGATTCTAGAGCTCCAACTCATCTAACTCGAACAAAACTAAAGCCCATGGAAAGAATGTGAGGTGGTGTAGGCAGACAAGGTGTAGGCCGTGAGGAGGATCAACAAGTAGGTTTTATTTTTAATTGGGAATAGGTAGTTCGCTGTAAAATGATAAATTAAGTCTTAGAGGGGATCTTAGTGGCAAAATTTGCCCCAAGAGGTGTCAAAACATAGGTGTCAACAAACTCTAGGTGGGTTTGGGAGCCTTTAGCATTAGGAGGTCATTAGGTTAGGATTTTGAAAATTTTAAGGGAAAAACAAGCTTCCACATAATGCCATTGGCCATGATAGATCGATAGAGATGCGAGGAGCAATGCGGTTAGTTTGCCCTAGCATGGCGATGCAAATTTTACGGAAATGGCCAATGTCATCAAGTGGAATGGGATTTTTTACATGGCCAACGTCATCTAATCAACATGGTCGATGCAATAGGGTTAGGCTGATTTTTCTACGGGATGGTGCAATTATGTTGCATGATCGATGGCATGGGAAAGGTAGGGTGTTAATTAAGTTTTGATGTTTTAATTAATTTATCAAATTTTTCTAACTCAATCTGATGGGTGAATGTTGTTTGATTGTTTTACAAATTTAGAGAAGTCCTAAAAAGGAAGAAAATGCATGCCTTTTTTTTACCAAATTTATCATAGGGTTTGTTAGATAAGTTCAAAGAGCAATTGGTTACACCTAACTTCAAACATATTATGCAGATGTGGCATTTCCCATTAGGTGTGGATCTATTACAAATGTTCATTAGTTTCGGAAGATTAGGTTACACACATTCAGGTGGAGGGAAAGAGGGAATATTATAGAGACCACATTCACATTGGAGGATGTGCATACGATTTTGACCCTACCTATTCGCGGGGCACGAATATTTTGTGATGTGCCGGAGATAGATGCGAGAGAGATGGGAGTTAGCCTTGTGGGCTCCATAAGCAAATTGGTATCATCCATGGTCCCTGCTAGTCCACCTTAGGATAGTTCATAGTTCTTCTATTCCGGATATCGAGAAGGGAATCATAGGGATGTTTGTGACATGCACCTAGCGTCACAAGTGAGATGGTGAAAGATCCCTAATTGGGATATTTGGACCAATATTGGATTTATCGAATCCCAAACCCCGATCAAATGAAACTCTGCAAAACTGAAATAAATCTGCAAAATGCGACTTGGGTATTTGTATACACTCACACCAAACAACCCATAAATTATTATTTCTCACTCCCAAAACATAAAAACAAATTTATAAGGGTTATGGCAATTAATACTAGGGCAGATCTGAATTTATAGTGAGAAGTACGACTAGGGTTTTGTCACGATACTCATGCAAACAACACCCAATTAAATCTGTGCTTCCTCTAAACTGATTACTATATTTTTAGTGGCCAAAATATGAAGAAAACCAGATTTTATGAGGCAAATAAGACTGAGAAATAGTTCAGAAAATCTACAGATGAAAAGAGTTGAAAATGGCACCTTAAACCCTCACAAAAATTCTGAAATTACTTTCTCTTGATCCCAAAATGGCAGTACAACAGATGGCATATAAAATCAGACCTGGAATGTCTCCCAAACACTGTAATTCAGCCAAAAGATGGGTCGCTCCACAAGAGAAAAATATGATAACACTGCTGCAATCTTTATTCTTCAAAACAACACTGCTGGAAATAGAAAATTCTGTGAAAATCTATGGAATTTCTTGAGTAGAAATCCCTCACAATGCTCTTGGGGTTTTCGTCCACAAGAGGGAAAATCCTAAGGGTTTTCGTCCTTGGATTTATTTGCAAAAAGCTCAGAGCTTCCAATGCAAGAGAGAAAATATCAAATAAAATTTGGGATGCCCTCTAAGCAGGTCGACCTCTTCTTTTAAAGGAAAAAGGGACCCAAAGTGACCTCCATTGCATCCAATCAACTCATTTCCCTTTGTTGCACCTCCCTAGGCCAAGTCGCATTTTTTAATGGGAAGCTTGGCACACTTTTCTATTTTTTTAACTCCCTTGAGCTAGTCGCATTTTCCCTTAGGAAATACATTTTAATTAAGTGCTTTTATTTTTAATGCACTTTCCTAAGTTCTATTTTAATGTTAAGTTTATTAATTTATTATATGTGCTTTTATAATGTTATATTTTAATTTTAGCACAATATAATAAAATTAATAAAACTTAAGTCACCCTTGAGCTCACCCTTTGGCCGTCGGGTAGACAAAATGGGCCAAAGGTCTTCGATAAAATTATCCAAGAAAGAGGGACATTACGGATGGCGGCGTACCATTATTTGTTACAATAGTGTGTCATGATTCCTTGGAGACCATGTATAGATTGGGGATAGGGATATGGGTGCAATTAGCATGTGATTTGTATAGGCTTCAAGCGAGACAACGAGTTGGTGATAGGGTCGAGAGATTTTACTATTACTCTCTATATATGTAATTTCCTATGTACTAGCCGATGGGGACTCAACTATAGATAGTAGGAAATGCACCTAGGCTTCTACAATAGGAGAGAGTACCAACCATGGGATATGCGAGGTTGCATGTAGTATAGAGGATCATATCATATGTCGGTCGTATGTGTGAAGCATAGACACATAGCCATCATGGCCGCCAATTGTGATCGCATGAAGGATTACAAAGGTTACGGGGCATTATCTATGGTGGGTCGAGCACCACCTGATAGATAGGGTGCCCATAAAGCAGTTTGGGCTGCATCAAAATATCGTCGAAGTGCAACTTCCACCATACCAACCACGGAATTCTAGAGTCGAGGGCAAACCATGATAGGGGCCAAAGCCTATGTTCCCACAATTGAGATAACAAAGGAAACACCGACAACCATAGAGATAGTATTGCAAGAAAAGGTGGCATGTTCCCTTTTCGAGCTAACTCCAATTGAAGACCTTAACCCATTTTCTCCCTGTGGGTTTAAGGAGAAAGCAAGGGGAAGATTTGAGCTTCGTAGTTGCATCATTATTTTGATAGTTATTTCATTTATATAATTATGTATTTCTATTGGGCGATTAGCGCTCCAATAGATGGCTATGTAATTAGGAAATAAAATAAGTATTTGTGGCATGTAGGCCCAATACTTAATGAACTTTTAAAAGATCCTCCCTTAAGAGGTCGGCCTTTTTGGATTGCATTGTAATAAGCACCCCTTATGTCTATATAAGGAGGTTGCTTAGTCATTTGTAAGTATGCATTTTGATGAATCTATCTTATTGGTGAAGGTTGTTTGTTGAAGCCCTTTCTCCATCTCATTCAAGGACGAAAACCTTTGAATCGAGTACCTCCCAAGGACGAAAATCCTTGAGGAGAGGGTAATGTGGACAAAAACCCACATTATCTCATTTGTGTTGATCTCATTGCTGGTTATAACAGATTTTTGCCCTAAACGACTTGCTTAGAGGTATGTTTTCAAGGATATTGCTGGTTTCTATGTGATTTCTTTGCATGGTTGAGCTCCCTATGATTTATAAAGGTGAAATCTTCCATTTTATCAATTGTTGGTGCAAATTATATTTGATTTCAAGAGGGGCGACCTATATTGGAGTGATGTTTTGGTATGTGCGGTGACATTTTGGCAAATCTGGAATTATCATCTTATTCTCTATATTTTATAAGGCCAATATCTCAAGTTTCATGATTTTTGGTGCTTTCTATGTTGAGTTATGAATTTTTAAAGATACACTGCAGACAAGGGTTTTATGAAATTCATATCTTCATATCTAGGGCATTAAAAATCAGATTTCTTGCATTATATGATTGTTGAGGTTATAACATAATTTTAGAAATTCAAGTGGGGTTAATTGAAGGGTTTTGAAGGCTCAAAAGTGAAGTTGAATTCCACAAACAGTTCGCTGCCCTAGAATATTGCAAAAATCAGATTACTTTCAGTTGGCTGGTTTCTAAAATCAGATTGGGAGATCTTTGGTTTTGAGCTAATTACCTTAATTTTCAGTTTTGTTCCCAAAAGGGTCATTACAAAAGGAGGGGTTGGATGTATAGGCAGCAGGGGGCGCATGTACAAGTTATAGAGGATCGACCATCCGGGATACGCAAAGATGCATGTAGTATAAAGGGATCGAGATCATATGGCAATCATATGTGGGAAACATAGACATGTGGCTAGCATGGCCGCCAATTGTGATCGCACGAGGGATTACAAAGGTTACAGGGCATTATCTATGGTGGGTCTAGCACCACTCGGTAGATAGGGTGCTAGAGCAGTTTGGGCAGCCTTGACCTATCGTAGCATTGCAACTTCCACCATACCAACCACAACATACTAGAGAGTTGAGGGGCAAACCATGACGGGGCCAAAGCCTATGGTTCCACCAATGAGATAACAAAAGCAATGCCGACAACCATAGAGACAGAGGTCGCAAGAAAAGGAGAGGGTTGGATGTAAATACAGCGGGGGCACATGTACAAGTTATAGAGGGCAGTCTGAGTAGGATGCCCCAACTCGAGAAGATCTTGGGCAGCCCAAATATTGGCATCAAGACTAGAGACTATTGAGACCTAGCAATGGGTATCCGTCGGCCATAGGGATTGAGATCCCTAACATTCTAGCTAGAGATTTAGGAAGAGCAACTAGAGTACAGAGGCATCCACTAGTGACAGGTTGGGAGGAGAAAGAGATGGCAGCATTTAGTTGTTGCAAACTTGCAAGGCTGCGAGTTGATATGGATGATGTCATCTTAGGTGGGTGAGTGAATGGGATGTTCATAAAAGACCGTCAAGGACATCTCGCATATAAATGTTGTGATTATGTTCAGTTATTTCTTTTCCTAGAGTAGAGATACATGTTAGGTAGTAGGATGATTTTATATGTTTTTACGGTTATTAATGTGTGGTTTTGCAAAGGAGCCCATAGTCGACCGGTGAGCACTCATAGAGGGCTTACACCGATAGAGGGCTCGCACCATGAGATTCCAGATGGAGTTCTCCATGTACATGGAGTATGCAAGAGCCTTTACGCTTATAAGAGAGGAAGCATGGGAGTTGGAGTGTCAAGAGTCAACTCTTGCAGCCGTAGAGCAAGGTGATATGGGGGTCTTAGTGCAGATGCTAGGGAAGACAAAGAGGGCACTAGCTAGGCTGCAGGGTAGGCCGAGAGATGGGCAGATATTCGCACAATTGCTAAGAGAGAACAATGTGACGCAAAGACCATAGCTGGGTTACGAGGTTTGAGTGGCTCAAGCAAAGGGTGAGGCACAAGAATCCTAGTTTAGGGTATCATCCTTAGTTCGCTCTTTACGAGTGGGTATCCAAAGTCCATTGGCTCGTAGTTCAAAACCTTCCCTCCTACGAGGGGTGAAGGGGATGTATGAGAAAAAGATGATTGTAAATGATATATTATGTACCCATTTTTAGAAACATTGCACATATGTAAATGATAGTATTTGGATTCATTGTGTACATGACTTGTGTGGTTGTATTATGTTGGATTTATGGTTGTATGTTTACCTATGTTTTCATTTCTATTTTTGCACAAATGTGATGACATCTATGGCTAAAAATGAAAAGGCAAAGGATAAAAGAAAAGATAAAATTGACATCTAATGAAAAAAGAGAATAATCTGGAAATCAAAAGATGTGCTTCTAAGTTACGTAAAATGATATCTAATAAAATCTAAGAAAGCAATCAAAAAAATCAAAAGATATGATAAAGGATTGTAAGTTATTGAATAAAATCTAAGAAAGAAATCAAAGTAATTACAAGGCGTGAAAACGATTGTAAGCCACCTAAAAAGTATAAGAAAGAAATCGAAAAAATTAAAAGATGTGAAAATAACGTTGTAATAAATATCAAATGTAATCTAAGGCCCAGGCAAAAAATATAAGATATGATAAAAAGGAAGCACTGATATTAATAGGATCACAAATCAATGTTTGTGTTGTATGCTCCCATGAAGTAAAGTGCTAACATCTAATGTCGGGCTAGGGTGAATGGAGATGGTATGAGATGCAAAATATGTATTTGTGAGGAAGGCCCAAAGGTCATATAATCATACTCACATATCTACAACAAGGGTGTCAGGGTCATAAAATGGAATGTAACCTGCAATGAGATAGTAGGATGTAAGAGGGATATAAATTCATGGTTAATTAACAACAATATCTATTGAGGGAATAAAGGGAGTGAACATGAAAGAGGCAAAACTAAGAAGCCACGATGACAATACAAAGTAAAGATAAGACATTATAATCGAAGGATACAACTAAATATTTTCATCATCCGGGTGAAAAGGAACCTTTGTAGGCGGGTTTGGCTTAGGCTAACTAATGAAGTATAAAGATATATCACATGTCAACTATGATAGTTAATGATGTATCCTACCTTCCCATGACAATTTCCTTGTTCTCACAACCTCACTTAAGGAGTTATAGGCCTACTACGAGGATTAATTACTGGCGTGAAAAGCCGGGAGCACTAAATAATAGATATTCGACCTCCTATCCCACAATGGAGTTTGAACTGTCAACTAGGATAGAGGGTGTGCCAAATGATTAGATCGTCTTTTCTTGTTTGTGATTGACTTTTTATCATAATAATTTCCTTTTTTTGCCTTTTGCTTGATTTTTCTTTGATAGTATGGCTTTTAATATTTTCTTTTAGAATTTTATCGTTCCTCCCTCGTATGGATTCGAAGGCTGATCAAACGGAAGTGGAAGATGACTAGCACAAAAGAGTTTACACCAAAAACGCTACAAAGGAGAACCTAGAAACCATGATGCTTAGGTACCTCTAAACCTACCCTAAGAAAAGAGTACGGTCTCATCTCTTACCTAAGTGTATCTCAAGTGAGAGAAAGAGTGGATAAGTGTATATGCGAGGGTATAAGTGTGATCTGATGATGGATAAGGCGAAGAGCTGATCATAAGGTGATATGAAGGGTGTTTCAAATGGGATGAAGGCTAAAATGGAGATGAACTAAGCAATATAGGAACTGTAGATTGATAGAGATGGGAAAGATAGAGGTGTAAACCTACAATAGGTCCAACACAAGCACAAAAGGTGATAATATTCAAGTGGAACATAAGATCATAAAATGGATAAACAACATAACAAAAGATCGAGAAAAACATGGATGGCAGAAATAAATCCAAAATTTGTTGCAAGGCGGCTATAAAACATGGTATATAAGATCATAACATGGATAAACAACATACCAAAAGATAAAGTAAGAAGGAGACAAGAGAAAAAATCCAAAGGATGTCGTAAGGAGGCTGTAAATCAAGGAATTCGGATGCAAAGCGCTAGCTAAAACATTTGGACTAGCTCACCTATGCTAAAGTAGATTATATGAAAAAATTAAAGGGTAGCTAAAAACATTAGACTAACCAGCTTCTGTTAAAAGAAAAGGATTTTAAGGGGTAGCTGAAATATCAAACTTACCGACCTGTGCTAAAAGTAGAGGATTTTAAAGGCGTAGCCATTACATTTAGACTAATTGGCATGTACTAAAAGTAAAAGATTTTAAAGGTTAGCTGAAACATCAAACTAACTGTCTTGTGGATTATAACTAAGGAGTGTAGGTAATAAATGCAAAAAAGTAAAAGATTGCTAACCGGCCTAGGGGCAAGAAAATTGGGTTTGAGAGAGCATGCAAGGTAACTACAAGCATCTACAATAACCTCGTCAACCTGTCACATATGTCATAACATGTGTATCATAGTGTCCTCAATGTTTTTGAGGACTCGGTAGAACTTTAGATGGATCTCAAGACATGCAACCACCCTAAATTTTCCCACCCACATGGAAATCCATGATAGGATCTCCTAGCGCATGCCCATCCTAGAGGGTGGGAGAGTACAGATAAAAAAGGGTTCTCCACCTAAGGAGGATAAAAGTGAGGATAAAGATGTAATGTCCCCTTCTTAGAATAAATAGATAATTGCAGCAGATTTAAATAAAATAACACCTTGTCAGCTGAAACCTAGAAAATTAATAACTTGCTCAATACATCACCTTTTGTAATGAAATAAAGTGTGTAGTAATCTAGAAGGTTAGAGCTTTAAAATGCCCTATCAAATGAATATTTTTGAGCATTGAAACCTTATCAAAACAGCCCCATAAGTTTCAGACCCAGTCGCTGCACTTAGATCACTCAAAATTATTAATAAAATACCCCTGAGACTCCTTCAATCGCAGAACTATGAAGCCACTATGGTTAGGAAGGAAAAATATTGCAAATAAGACTCACAATACTCTCTCACACCCTTCAATAAGCAAGCAACCCAGATCGCTGCAATAAATATGCCACAAACCCCACATAAAACCAGATCGTTGGGCCTAGATAATGATCACAAAATTACCAGACAAGTCACAGTTAATGGAGGACTTTATAGCTGCCAAAGGGTATCAATAAATGCACTCAAAACTCAGATTTATATTCCCAAATATAGATTGCTGCTATCATTCAATCAAGCATGGAATTCGCTGCCAAAGAGTATTTAAAATTATGTCTAAATACCCTCACACAGATCGCTGCAAAAGAGACTACAAACACCACAATACCATGCACTCTACAGCTCGCCAAACATGGAATATAACAGCCAACAAGAAGGATATTTATCTAGATGGATTCGCTGCAAATAAATATAACCTCACACACAGATTTATCTTCCCAAACCAGTCGCTAAGCCACAGCAAGGATGCATCAACCCAATATATTCGACAATGAATAATAAACACACCACAAATACATGAGTAAATTCGCTAGCACTAGATCATTCAATGCAAACAATATTCCAAATAGATGACTCCAATACCAAATTGATTTGCTTCAACAAAGAATTCGCTAGGGCAAAGTGATCATAGAACACAAACAACTCCTTCAATTTGGTCTTCGCACGGGTTCAATGCAAATAGATTCTTCAACAAAAGAAAGAGAGAGCAAGAGCATCAAGTCTAGGCATACATCCCTTCTCCACGCATGAGGGAGTACTTTTAATTAATTCATCAACAATCCCCTCAAGGAAATGCAACCCCTTTTTTATAGAATTAAGAGGTGCAATCTCCAAATAATTGCTCATTTAATGTTTTCACATTAAAATAAAATATTTAATGACTACTACCATGTGCACTTTATTATTTTAATTAAATAATAAAGATATTAGCCTATGTGCACATTAACTAACTAAAGAGCCCTCCAAGGGGTTACCAAAAATAAATAATGAGACATCTTAAGACAAATATCGAGCTCGATCCTTGAACCCATTGGGTCGAAGGTCTTCAAATCTTCAAGGTGGAAAAATGTCCCGAGAAGGGGACATTACAATGAAATTCAAGCTTGGTCCAAGGGTTGTTGGTGTAGATGGGTAGTTTGTAGGATTGGAGATCGACTTCGAGGGTAAGGTGTGGCTAACTTCTAAACTCGTGGTGGAGCGAAACCTCGGATACCTTACACTTGTGGTTAAGGAGGCGATAGGTGTCATCAAAGTTAGAGAAAAGACCATGATGAGAGTGAAATTGCATAAGAGCAAGAGAGAAAGGTCGTGATGGTCGTCATTATTGCTCTTTGCACACTTCTGCTTCAAGCTTCTTCATGTGTTTCTCATAAGCTCGACAATCCATGACATCATGCCCCAAGGCATCATGCCATGTGTACGGTGAGTCAACGCAACAAGAGGTAAGGGCGATGATGCAAGGAAGGTGCGTGAGTGTTTGGGATAGTAGAGCTAAGCTGGAGGGGTTAGCGTGGATTGTGACTCAAACACTAAGTCGCAAGGAGGATAGGAAGCAAGTGAGCTAGTTTGTTGTACTTCATCTTCTTCGTCCATCAAGTCATCCTATACAAGGTCAAAGTCGGAATATGTCGGCTTTCTTTGGAGGATTTACGGCTCAGAAGGCATGAAGAATGGATCATGATGATGTTGCAATTAAAAGATGATTGTAGGTATTATGCGGAAGATGTTGAATCGTATGTTTCTAAAGAGAAGCATAACGAATGTTAGTATTGAAGGACCTCCATGTTCTTAGCTTTGGCCTAGCCACACAAGAAAGGGGTCGTCAAGCAAATAGTTGTTGTCATACCCGGTTGTCACAAGATAATGTTAAGGGCTTCATGTAACTGACTTCACCAAGTGGTTAAGAAGGCAAATTTGTGGTAGGAGGTGAAGTAGGAATTATAGCGATGGTAATTGCATCTATTGCCTACTTGTGAGAATAGGGTCATAAAAAAGGGCAACTAAGAAATCATCGAATCGGGAAGGTCCAAAGTCTTGTCATCATCTAAATTGAGGTTAGCTGAGATTAACCGACAAGCTCGAGATGCCCACTATGTCATTTAAGGAATCGACAAGTTAGTTAGGACATTAATACTCTTGAATTGAGACACAAGGTAGATCCTCAAGAGCAAAGATTTTATAGACATTACATTGCAAAAGTATTCAAAGTTCCACGGATTTGTGTCACCTTGAATCTTGTACACGGAGCCAAGATCGGGGAATTTGAGGCCTTGACATGCGGATGAAGCAATCACACAAATCCAATGTGTCCATGGTTAGCCAAGAAAGATCTCATATGAAAGACAAAAGTTGACAATCATAACTTTCACTCTAACGATGCAAGGAGGCATAAGCCAAATGCAGCCCATAAGGGGCATTTTCCTTCAGTCATACCCTTTACATGTCTTAAGAGTAGATTTTATATTATCAGTTCAATAGCCAAATGATTTGATGAATTCCAAAGGCGCGACGCATGTGCCTAAACCCTCATCAATGAGAGCTCATTTGGCTTGCGCTTTTTTTTTACGGAGATCAATAGAGGAGGATCGTCTTCTTGGAAGAGCAGCTCATCAAGGATAACAAAGTTCATTGGAAAGCAAAGAGAAGGATTTTTCAGTAGTAAGATCATTTTGGATTGAAAACTCTTCGCATTGCTGAAGCATACTCTCATCGAATCAATGCAAGAGGGACTCTTGCCCAAAACCCAGTGATGAAGGTATATTCATGTAGAAGAGGTTTATTGTAAGTCAATTGCGACATTTAGGAGAAGTTCGGATTAGTTCTAAGAAGGGAATTTGACTTGGAAGGTTTGAGAGCTTTGTGATTGGATCCCATTCCTCAAACCTAGGTGATGAAATGTTGGGTTAGAGCTGAGGAAACTTAGTCTAAATTTGATTTGAGGAGGTGAGAGCTTAGGTTGAGGGAGTTTTTTTTTGGTTCTAACTATCAAACATTGATCATGTAGGATGGTCGAGACATCCCATGCGATGGTATCAACCCAGTAGATGTACGGTGGTCGATGCAATCGGGGGTAGGACTTTAAATAGAGTGCATTGACCCTATTGATTTGGGATGGCCAACGACATACATTTGGACTGATTTTTTAGAATTTTGATTTTCTAAAGATGATTCGAGGAAAGTTTGACCTATAGGATAGGCCTAAACAATCACGTGAATCCAATGATGATAAGCAAGTAATATGGTATCGATAGTGGTAATCACATGTCTCATACCATTTGCGCTTACCAAATTATCGATGAGCGCTAGTTTGGGGTATAAGTAGTTTTTATGGTGTTAGGAGGAGATGTTGCTTGTTGTTTCTCATTTCTAGGTTAAGGAGCTATGTCAACCTTTGAATGATTAAGCAAGGGACTTGTGTAGACTTTAAGGTGTTCATTGGCTTCATTGACGACATTGTGATAGTCATAGTTTTGAGTAGGGTCACGTGCCTCAATAGCTTCATCATGCCTCTTACGGGCCATACCATCATGATCAAAGTTAACACCAAGTAAATATATAAACAAAAGTGTGAAGTGCTTTGCAATGTTCATGGGAGTGACCCCAATTGGCATGACACCAACAAAAGAGTCTCTCATTGTACCATGGGGAGAGGATGGGAGGTATCCATAGGAATTTGATATGGCCTAGGGATATGCTTTCACAACTCTTTCATGGAGGGAGGACAAGTGACAATCCATACGAGAAAAGGGAGGAAAGTTACCTCCATGAGATAGACTATGGGCTAAATCAATGTTGAGAATGGATTTATGGAAAGAGTTTCTAGGATTAGAAGTGTTGGTGACTCTGTCATCCATAGCATTGTGATTTTGGGGTCTCATTAGGACTAGTAGGTGCTTCAAAGATTGAGATTGCTTGGGTTAAGATTTCTCAAACGTGTGAATAAGATTGTCCTAGCTCTCAACCTCGCTTGATGGCTTCCTCAAAAGTGGCAAGTAGATAAGGATGTTACCTTGTACGGAAGGTGATCTTTTAAGGAGTTGAGGAAGATTTGATAAAGACTATCATTAGAAAAGGTGTGATCGGTTCCGTTATAAAGGGATTTCCATCACTTAATGAAGGATTGGGAAATTTCATTCTCACCCTATTTACAATTGACGAAGATTTTCAAATTGTTCCTAGGTAAGTCTTGAGAGAAAAATTCCCTGAGCAAAGTATGTTGACTAATACTTCAAGTTCAACAATGGAGTTAGCTAGAAGAGTATGATGCTAATCTAAAGCATCGCCCATAAGGGTTTGAGCTAGGAGCTTGGTATAAAGTATATGAGTTATCTTTGATTCATTCTTTATAGACATTACCAAAGGCATTTATGTGAAAGTTAGGGTCACTTGACCCGTTCAGAACTAAGAGAATGGACGATACCTCCCATATCCATTACGGCTATATAGGAGCCAAAAATTCCTTCGAATAGATTGGAAAACCTTATAGGTTATGGGAGCTTGCAAGACTATGACTGTCGTGTCCCTTTTTGGTGACAAGTGGAAACGAAAGACCTTATTCCATTCCTTTCTCATTGGACTAAGGATTTGGAGCTAGAGGAAAGTTGTCTAAAGATATTTAGATTAGTTTTAGGAAATATTGCACTTTTTATGTTGTATTCCTATTGGATGCCTAGCGCTCCAATAGATGAAATAAACTACTTTGTTTGGTGAGCATATATGCTCAAATTAGAAATAGACTTTAATATTATAAGGTTGGCCATAAGTTATGATGTAACACCCCTTATGTTATAAAAGGAGGATGCTTGGCCATTATGTCATTATGCAAATTTATTATCTCTTGGAAAGATTGCTTGTGAAGCATCTCTCTTCCTCTCCTAAGGATGAAAACCCTTGGAGAGTCTTGTGTGAGGACGAAACCCTTCACCAAGTCTAGGGAAGACTTCAACATGGGAGTCTCCACCCCCTTGAGGGATATTTTGTTGTTATTATCTTTCATTTCATCCCTAGGAAAATTTCCCTAAGGTGTCATTTGATCAATAATTGAAGATCTTTGTGTTATTTCTTGTTGTTAATGTATATTTGGCCCTTTGAGGTGGAGCAACCTGTTTTATGGTGTGTTTTGGCATGTTTATTGGTTGTTCTATGTGGTGCGACCCACCTAGGAGCACTTGATTCTCTGCAATAATTTCATGTTTTTGAGGTTGAAATAATATTCTCTATATTTTTAAGAGCCAAGTTATGAAGTTTCATGAATTTTGGTGGTGATATGCTATTTTTCCAAGCTCGTGGAAGTTAGTTGTAGTTTTAGACTATTTAATCAACTTCTGCGGTTGAGGTTTTATCTTAAAAATATCAGTTTCCTTGCATGCTATGATTTTTGGTCATATATAATGATTTTAGAGACTTAGAGGTAGCTGATTTAAAGGGTTTTGAGGGCACAAAAGAGGGTTTGAAACACGAAAAAGGGTCGTTTCCCTAAAGGGGTATTTGTTGGCAGGTTAGGGGGTTTTATCTATTTATTTCAATAACTAACAGCCTACTAAAGATCTGAAAAGTGTCATTTATCTTCAGCTTTGCATAGTTTGCTAGGAGTCCCCAAAAAGTGACATTATAGTGGTATCAGAGCATCATCCTCCTAGCATGTGAAGCGTGGAGAACAAGTCACGAGGAAGGATAGCGAATGCCCCTAGCCATCCAAAATATGCAAGGTGGTGGTTTGCTCGAGGAGAAAAGGGTTTCTAGGATTGACAAATTGACAGGAGAATATCAAGCTCTTCCGAAAGAGATGCGTGATGGAAATAGAAAATTATAGAGTGGGAATTGGCACAAGGCATAATGCCCGAACCTCATCAAAGGACCATGGCAGAAAGGTCTCAGCCATAGAGGGAAGAAAACCCTCCATTTTGAAGAAGCAAGCCGAAGAGCATGTGGCGAATCAGCTACAAGGTAGAGAATTCATGATGAAGTTCGAAGATACAACTTCCCTTTATAGCAACCCTTCTAAGGTGACAAAAGAGGAAGATATCCACCATGCTAAGGAGGAAGAACCATCGCAACAGTTGTGTATGGTGATCGATCAGCCCTTTGAGAGCCCTAAAAGCACCCACCGCAATTGTCAAAAGTGGTCCTTGGTGATTCTCCTTAAAGCCCTATGAAAGCACAAGAGGATGGAGAACCAAGAAAAATGGAAGGAGATGGAATCATTGAGAAAGAAGATTCGGTGGTCAAGAGATCTAAGGCCATGGCGCTAACACCCATTATTGTTTTGGGAAGTCAACATTATGAGGTAATTAATAATCCTTGTTTGGTTATAAATATGTAATTCTAAAATGTGATGAGTTTAGGGTTGAAAGGATGCACGAGGAGAAAAAGGGTGAAGAGAAAAGGATGGTTGGAACCCATTTCCCAAATAGAAATGATAACAGTAGGCTTGTTGGATTGTCCATAACAACAGTCATGGAGAACATCTTGATCAATAATGAGGCTTTGGTAAAAGCCACAAAGACATCCCAAGCACATGTGAACAAGGTATGGAAGTAGTGCAAAAGGGGAAAGCACCAATTGTAGAAGGGGCAAAAGAAAAAGGAAATGAATGTCTTGATGACAATCCAAGGAGCAAACATATCTCAGATTTATTGTTCCCTAGTTAGTCATTACATGGGGCTAATAATCATAAACATTTTGACACAAATGTGGGCAAAATGGAGAGCACATTTAGTAAAGAAGGGTATTTACACCCATTCAGAAACCTCCGAGTTATGCATGCATCAAGAGAAACGTCGCTTTATGCACAAGGACTAAAACTGGATTGATAAGAGGTAATCCTCTCCCAAGGCCCACGGTATGCATGCAAAGGAAATTACTCTCTTTTTGTTTGGTTTGTAATTCATCTAAATACATGTGTTTGAGGGAATAATTTGGGGTCACAATCATGGTTGTGTTAATGGTTTGTCCTAATTTAAGAAAAGGGGTTTACTCCATTCCATGTGTATGTGGAAAAACATACATCGGTGAAACGGGAGATCACTAAAAACTAGACTTCATGAACATTGTAAAGATTTAGAATTTACCCGGGTTGGCAAATCTGCTCTGGCAGAACACAAAGACATTACAAAGCATTCCATCTACATTGACAATGCAAAATTAATAGCTACAGAATCACACTACACAAATAGAAAGTTACGTGAAGCTGTCGAGATTGAGAAACACCCAAACAACTTAAATCGAGACGATGGATGGAAGCTCAGTCAGTCGTGGAAACCCCTTTTGCATAAATTGTCTACCTCTGCCCTCCTCGCCCTTGTTTGTTGATTTATTAGGTTTTCTTCTCTTCGTTGACTTTTTGTGTGTCTTACTCATCCGTTTTCTTGGCTCTTTCTTCTTTGTGTTTCCAACATTCTTTACTTTAACTCCCCTTCCCTTTTTATTTTCTACCTTCTTCTCTAGTATTCTATTTTTAATTTATTTTAATCCTCTTTTTAATTGTTGCTTTTACCCTTTTTATTTCACATCTTTTCCGGAACATTATGTCCTTTGGTCCAATCAATTATTTATACTACTTGTCTTTTCTTCTCTTCTCTCAAGCAAATGCTCACCCTGATGATGGTTCCAGTATGTGAACCGAAACGTTGGTGTTAATCTTCTCCACACAGCATATCCAGATGTTTTTCTTCATCCAACCTGCGACATGAATCTAAAATCTTTGAAGTCCTATAAGGTCAAGAAGATTGGAAGGAACTCTTCATGAAAGACAAGATTCCGGGAAAGCACTAGATGAGGTGGCTGGACTGCTTCAGACAGCATCAAAAGGAGATCATTGGATGGAGTTCACAGCCTTAACAAGAAGCCAGAGGTTACCAAAGACGAGCACCAACAAATTTGGAAAGAATGCAAAAAGAAAAGATCCCATTCAGTGAAGATATCATGCAAATGAAGAGTGCTGATCCAAACTCAGGCAATCCATGGTATGTGAATATTTCATTTCTCTTGCTGGCCAATTTGTCATTTCAGGTATGTTTTCATCACGCACAGCTGGTTAGGAAGGATGTCTCATGCTTGTTAGTGAGATATCATCATGATAAAGGTATGGGTGTTGTTATGAGACTTGAGAAAGGAAGAATCACCCATTTCAAAATTAGTACTTGGGGTAAATTCATCTTGGTTTGTGCCGGTGTAAGGAAAATGTCAAAAATCACTCTTGGGGAAGGTAAGCCTAGTGGTTCTATTCCTAATGGATACTCCTTGCAGCCCTTTTTTGCTACAACATTGTTACATTGGGACCATCAAAAGAAGGATCACGATTCTGATTTTTCTATCGATAAAGGGCTGACCCATGGTTCCATGTATGAAAAAAAGGTAAGGAGGATAAGGAGAAAGGGAAGCATTCTTGTTTTGGTACATGACATACTTACCAACCATTACGGGTGAAGAGTCTTCTTTGTGACCAAGAAGCCACCATCCTTGCAGCTCATGATACCCTACATGACTTCAAGGGTTTTGAGGACACAAAGAGGGTTTGAAACCTCAAAAGGGTCACTTCCCTAGAGGGGCATTTGTTGGCAGTAGTTACGGATATTTATCTGTTTTTATCAGTCACTAACAGCCTATTAAAGATCTGAAAAGTGTTGTTTATCTTCAGCTTTGCATAGTTCCCTGTGAGTCCCCAAAAAGGAACATTACATAACCCAGTGGGAGTGACAAGAGGTGGGGTTCAACATTGATTTGGCATGCCCCACTGAATTTGTCGAGGCCCATTATTCATGCAAGCGAGCTTGCATTTGAAGGAATCGGGCATTAGTAGTTGCCTTTTGTTAACTCATTTGGTTAATAAATTGCGAGATGAGTTGAGTTGGATCGTTAGAAGGATTTTGTGGAGGAGTTTGTGAATTAGATTAGGTAGGTGCATTGATGGTAGCACCTGCTGATTGAGAGAGAAAAGTATTAGAGGTATAGGCGAGGCAAGACATGCTTTTCCTTACCCCTCAATTGAAGGGTTGGTTAAGACGAATCCATATTCCTACATTCATGCTTGGATAGACTAAACAGGTTGTCTGAAAAATGGTGGAAAGTTTTGGATTAATTCTTGCATATCAAGAGTATAGTCGGTGTAGATATGATCTACGTCAGAATCCACTTAAGCGAATTCTTCCTCGTGGAGATTATGATTAAATCTATGATTTCTTTTATTTGTTACAGCTTGGGAAATCGTTTTGGAAGATGAGCCATCCATGTTCAATCCATATAAAAGGAAGTTGGTTTAAGTATGGAATCCCAATCCATGATTTGGGAATCGGGGTTTTTTTGGGTATTTTGATAGCTAAAGAGATGATTCATTTTAGGAGATTTTACGAAAGAATAGGAGAGACTTTTAGAAATATTTTGAAAAGATAAGAGAGATTTAGGAAGAGGTTTTTAGGAAGATTTTGAGTGGATTTTGAAAGGATATGATAAAAATGAATGGGACTCAGTCAGAAGATGAACTAGAATTCACATCAGATACACCATAATGTATGCAAGCTAAGAATGGTTTAATAGAACATCCTCTCTCTTATTGATAATATCGATTAGGATAAAGAGGGGTTATTTGCAGCCACACATAAGAGGTTGTAAGGTGTTAATGCCATGGATCTAGAAGATGGTAGTCCACACTCTATCAAAGATGTAGACTTCCTAAGCATGATAGTGGGTGGCATCTTACTAACATCCTAATTGTAAATTAATTGTATAGGAATGCAAACAAGATAGAAGATACTTAAGCTACAATTGTAAACTTAAGTCACAAGGATCAATAGGTTGCAGAGCCCAAACGGCCAAATTGTAAGCTAAGGACCAATAGATAATAATGTGATACATTAAGAATTTGCTACTCTATTCTAACCTATGCATGACCAATAAAACAATCAATCAAATGTGAAATAACATAAAAGAAATGAGAGTTTAAAGATACTTGCCTTTACGCCTAGATCGCATAGAAACACCAAGTACCCCCGTACTCAGCCCGATACATACCGGGTATTGGTACTAGTATGATGTGGGTACTCGTGGGTGCGTACCCACAAGCCTGGGTGCTTACAGGCACGGAAATTTGTACTTAGGACGTACCAGGGGCACCGTGGGTACGTACCCACACGGTGTTTTTAATTTTTTAAGTGCAAAAAAATAAAACTTGAGGGCTTTGATTGACCGGAATTGAACCTAGGAAAGTTTGTGTGAGACTCAATATTGCCAATAGGCTCGAAGGGTCAAGAGAGATGAAAATGACTTCATTTGGTTGACTTACTATTTGGGTGATTTCTTTTTGCTCCTCATGGGTCCTTTATTCTTTAGTCAATTTGGAAGGCATGGGAACAAGTGAAGCACTTGGTGGTTGGGCAGCATATCCTCTCTTCCTTTGACACTAGGTGCCAAGCCTACAAATCGATTTTGTCAAATCTGGAATATATTACAAGATCCTTGCATGACAAGAGGCTGATCTGGCCTCCTTTGGTTTGAGAAAGGAATTAAAATATTTCATGACTTGTACAGATTTGGGAAGTGGATGGAATGGACAGACCTTAAAGCTTTCTATAAGCTTCCTCAATCTTAGTTCATAATGTATACAATGCTCAGAAACGCTTTCACAGCTCCCTCTACTGGGTTAATTATGGAGGATGAGAATGACTTTTGGGATACTATGAGGTGGCTGAAAGGGCCCCTTCTCCAAGAGAGTACCTCCAAACAACTCTATGAAAAGATTTCCTTCTCCCGAAACCTTTCCCTAGGCCTTAACAATAAGTGGAATGTTTGCGAGTCCATTAGTAGATGGACTCATAGAATTAATGTTTTGTGGTCTTCTTGTATTCAATCAAAGAAATCTTGCTTTAGATGGTTTTTGATTCATAATAAGCTTCTTGTTGGCTTCTAATATTTTATAGGTTGTTGAGACTATAAGCTTCTTGTTTTCTTCAAAAATTATGTATTTTAATATTTTTACTTTTTAAAAATATATTTTACGAATGTACCCACAAGGTACTGTACCAGATGTTTTTAAAAATTTGTTGTTTCAGCATACCGTACCTGTACCCGTATCCGTACCAAAACAATCTAGCTTTATGCAAACACCATTGGCGTATTAACTTCCCCCCGGGTTAGTAGCATCATATGAGAGAGTTGATATGGGGGATCACAAACAAATAGAAGAATACCTAGGAGAACCTCTTGTTGGTGACTTCGAAGTCTCCAAACGTTGGGTAAACCATAATAAGGTCAAATCCTATGCTTGATATTCCCAAGGACTCAATGCTACAAGAGTAGACTCCAAAAGATATGCAAGACTAACTTCAAGACCTTTAAGAGCATATTTGCGAGCACAAGAAGACCGAACAATTGATGATGATGTGTTGTAAAATGCTCTCAAAAGCCGAGGATAAATAGGGAACATGATTAGGCATTACAAGTCCCTCTAGATAACGGAATTGACCATAGTCGATGTAGTCGACTATTGGGCATAAAAGTCAAGCAGCATTGACCATGGTCAATGATGTAGGCCTGGGTAGTGCTTCATCATGAGGTCCTGGAAGGAGGTCCCAGGGAATGGAAAAAAGACTAGAGCTTCTAAAAGGTGATATGATGAAGGTATAAGTGTGTGTTCTAAGTAGATATGGAGGCAACCATAAGATGATAGTAAGGAGATATCATAGGGAGGTTACCCAAGCATGACTAGGAAGTGTAAAATGGTATGTAAGGTGTTGTAACATTGACTACACATGAAAGCTCTCTCACAAGTACCACCGACCGGCCCATATAACTATTTCCGATTATGCCCACTCCCAACAATATCACTTAGGGCATCACTATGGGGAAGTCAATGCACCAATAGTGCATGTGAAGAGAACCTAAAATGGTATGTAAGGTGTTGTAACATTGACTACACATGAAAGCTCTCTACCAAGTACCACCGACCGCCCATATAACTATTTCTAGTTATGCCCGCTCCCAACAATATCACTTAGGGCATCACTATGGGGAAGTCAATGCACCAATAGTGCATGTGAAGAGAAAAAGTCAGAAAAAGTGAAAAAAGCTATGTACAAAATGAACTCAAAAAGTAAAAGTTAAAATTGCAAATAAGGAGAGAAGAATGTGACTCCAAAAACAAAAATAGAAGTAATTAGAACTAAATTTACGGAGGAATAGAACCTAATAGGTGCAGAGTAAACCCTAGACAAACAATATGTATAAAGGAAAATGAAACAATCCTTTAAAAATAAGTTCCATGCAAAAAAATTGTAAATATATTCAAGAAAAGAGACCAATCTAAACAAGTATCTAATTCCTATTAGAGTCAGAAATAGAATATAGCCATCCTCATTAATTACTACAAAAGGTCCAACACAAAGTCAAGTGATATCATCAAGAGAACGACCTAATCTTAGAGTACTATGTTGAACAATTCTTGTAAGAAGCAACATACTCTTCCTAATAGCTCCAACATCTACAACTTAGAAGACTCTAGATGTAGAGAGAAAATTGGTAGCATGTGTGTAGACATAAGTCTAGAACATGAGCGTTAAGAGAGAATCAAAATGAACAATGGATCTGTGATAGTAATGTATTGCAATCTTTGCAAACCGTTAGGGCGAATTGGGAACCATTCCACATCAAGATGATAATGCAAACCACTAAGCTTACGGACTAATAGGTGATAACTTAAGTTATACAAAGAGTGTCGAGAAAAGAGATTTCTTCCAACCTAATAATCCATGAAGGAATTCGACTAGTGGAATCGATTTCTAACATTCAATTTGAGCTTTTAAAGGAAAAAAAGAGAACTAGGATACATACCAATTATACTAAAAATTCTCAAAAGCATTGAGTTCATAGTTCATACATAATTGAATATACCTTCATTATCTCCGTACAGGGTTAACAAAGCAATCAACTACAGTATTCTTTGATAATTTATAGAAGTCAACCATAACGTGTGTGACTAGGTGTTTTTTTGTTAATGGGGATAATTGCAGACCCTACTTTTTATTACTAGCTTATAACCTCAAAAGTAGAATTTTGCTAGCAGGTTTTTTAATTATATAGTGATATGCTCTAGTAGAGAGATTAACAGGAAAATGAATTTACTTCAAGCACATAGAAAGACTTTATTTATGATAAATACAGAAATTTCTTTATAATAAATTTAATGATAAATTATGCTATGGAAGCAATGATGAGGTTTAATTTATTGGTGTTAAAGTTTCCGATATGAATGAATGTAAGATATTTCATTATCATCACTTTTAACAATTTATTCCCGAAGTGTAAGAAGGCATGAGACCAATCTGATATACTATATAGTAAAGGCAAAATGTAGGCCAAGTCAAAAAAATAAAGAAAGATGAAAAGAAATTATATTAATGTCTGTGAATAACCAAAATAGGTCAATGGGACATTGACTTAAGTATTTCAAACCTGCAGTGTGCATATTTACATACACCTACATACCGATATACATTGAGGGGAAAGCCAAAACATTAAACACCCGTGTAAAGTTTAAATTATTTAGTATATTATCAATCACACCACTCTATTGCACCTCTGTATTTTTCCATATCTAGATAAAGGAAGTGCATAGAATATATAAAATAATTCAAGATCCCAAGAACAATCTGATGGTACTAAAAACTTTACCAAGTACTTGGAAACTTGACCAAAATGTAGCAAGTATTTAAGAGTATTTTGCACCAAAAGACCAGCCACCACGCCCTGCATAAACAAAATAAACCAGCCACATATTAAATTCATCATCTACTTTCCATAAGAAAGATGATGTTAGCGGTAGTCATATTTCCTCCATGATAAAAGCAGAAATTAAAATTTGGAACACGAGCACTTAACACTTCATTATCTCTTATTGAACACAAACATGAAGCATACAACACAAATTTTGTAAAGTAAAGTTGGAAAAACAAAAAGCATCGTTAGAATCACTTAAATGTAGAAAAGAAGTGTGTTGGACTAGAAGTTCACCAAAATCTAGACAAACAGCTCAATTGACAGTAAATATTCAATTCCGTAAATGAAAATAGATTTCATGCAAATCAGGAGGGAAATAGTTTAATGGGTATATTACCAAATGAAAGATAATTAATAGATTAAAATACAGCAAAGAAAGATGTAAAGAAATAAATTATATTAATGTCTACAAATGAACCAAAGACAGTCGATGGGACTCAAGTCCATTCATTTTTAACACAAAACTACCAGGGTAAAGAGACCATAAATTACAAAAAATAACTGAGGACAAAGCACTAAAGAAACATAGACCTAAAATTGGGGTAAAATTAAAACATTTGAACACTGAATTAAAAAGGCTAAGTACAAATAGTCGTGTGAGGGTGGGACCACTAAGGAAGTATTGAGGTGATAAAAATCAAAGCAGGAATCACGATACCAGAGCAGCAATGTCATATGTTTATACCAAGGCTGGGATCTGAAGAACCAACAATACTGTCATCTCTTGAAACATCCCAATTTTAGTAATCTTGTCGTCACGTGAGTTTAAATTGTTACTAAGATATTAAAAACCTTGTCATAATGAGTCCCAAGATAATTTGGACTCAATGAACATGAAAACAATCATTTGTCTTTGCTTGAGTTACTATTTGAAACACATTGGAAGTCAAACTTGAATGTTGTAAATTTTTGTTATTGCTTGATTTCATGTAGGATTCAGCATAATTACATCTTGTAGATGAAAATTAAGAAATAAATGATATTGCACTTGATTATATCTTACTTAAATGATAGCTGATTTTTAGAAGTATTATTATTTAAAGAACATACTACTAATCTCTCTTAATGTTCCTTAGCAAGGTTCCATACAAGAGACAATATAAGGATGGGATAATGGCAATGACAACGACAACGATTGTTGAATATTTATACTGAATCGTTTGTTTATTCAGTTGGAACTACCTCTAACTAACCACCCTTATGAATAAATATATCTCTGTTACATCCATTATGGACAATGCCTTCAACACACAAACTTGTTTTCTTCTTTATTTATATGCTATTGCCTGATAACATTGGTATCTTGCCATCACAGGCAGTGGAACTGCTGCGATTCACAAGGTAAAATCAGATTTATGTGTTGCTTTTGACATGACTGATTTAGGCCTCCTTCACTATTGTCTTGGTGTAGAATTTTGGCAACATGATCACTTGCTTTTCATTTCTCAAGTTAAGTATGCCACAAATCTCTTACAAAAATTTCAGATGTCTAAGTGTAACTCTTCTTCTACACCTATGGAGGTCGGGCTGAAACTTTCAGCTCATGATGATTCACCACTAGTCGATGAATCTCTCTACAAACAATTGGTGGGTAGCTTGATATACCTAACAACCACAAGACCAGATCTATGTTTTGTTGTCAGCTATCTTTCTTGGTTCTTGTCTAAACCAAAACTCATTCATTGGGGAGCAAAAAACGAGTTCTAAGATAGAAGAAGAAGAAGAAGATATTTTAATGTCCACAAGGCTACCAAAGACAGCCTATGGGACATTAGAGCCTGCTAAAGATCTTTCTGGCATTCAGATCTCTTGTTGATGAGTTTGACAATCAGCTCCCTATTTTTTCAACCATATTTTTGCTGAAAATATTTTGAAAGGATGCAGTAGCCACCGTACTAGCAAATTGGGCCCTAATGTCATTATAAGCATTACATTCCAACATGAAATGTTTCTCTGACTCCACTACGTCAGACATGCAAAAACACAAATTCTCTCTTCCCATGCCTCTTTAGGTCTTTTCCATCTTCTTGTTTCACACCAAAGACGATGTGAATTAGTTCTCAGTTGAGCTATGAAGATCTTTGCTTTCCATGGGATATTAGCCCCTATAAAAGCCTTTTGTTGATGATCACATGTAGAGTTAAATTCCTCCAAATAATACCTCTTTTTTCTCCCTAACGGATTTCCCCACATAACTTGGTGGAATTTATCTATAACAAAAGTTTTTATCTCTTGGCTATTATTAGGACATGCCTTCAAGTAAATGTTCCATTTTTTAAGCCATTTGTTGTTTTGATTCATCCATGACTTCTTTCTTTTCTCCAAAAACTCATTGAGGACAACCTTAGGCCATTTGCTACCATCCATTTGTTCGATCCTTTTTAAATATGTTATGAGACGAACCATAACAATAACTTCTAGAGGTACAACCCCCGTTTCAGCTAGAAGAATCTCATATGGGACCAAGATCTTTAATTTGAACTTGCTAGTAATCATGCTTTTATTGAATCCTCTCAAATTGTTTCCACCTTGAGTTTGAAATGCTACTAGCCCAAACCTCACATCCATAAAGCACCATTGGAGTTACATAAATCCCAAACAAAGTCTACATAATCTTCCAATCCCACAATTCCGCCTCTTTGCATTTGTTTTGGAAAGCATAAAAGTCAGTTGGCTAGATTTTCGCATAGCATCAAACCTAGGCAATCATGAGATAAATCTCCCTCATTTCACCAGGTGAGGCTCCCGTGTTAGATTTGTCAATTTAAGTATGTTAATATCTAAATGGGGTTTTACTTTAATTACTCAGTTCATGAACCATAACTGAATAATTCTGCAGCAAGTAAGCAGTTGTTTAAAGAAAGGAAAGTTATAGAAGAAGGTAATTGCATAAACACATAGAAGAAATGGGGAAGATGTGCATCCCAATCAGTAGATGGCAGAGCTAAATTATATGCACATAGAAGAATCCAATAGATATAAACACAGAATTCTAAAACAAAGGCAGCTCTAGATCCAGATCTAAAATAACACAAAGTTTATTAAGAGATCTAAGATTAAAAGCAAGAAACACAGTACACCGTGACACAAAGTTCTCCGGAAACCTGCTCCTTTGTATTCCTTTGCTCCAAGTGGCTCTCAGGGGTTCAACACAAAGTCTAGAACACAAGATTGCTACTTACAAATTCTAATCATTAACCCGAAGGTTCTTCCTCTACTTATAGAATGTAGAGGGGCAATTACAAGTTGGAAGCTTTTAGTTGAACTGACACATGTGGAAGTCGAAAAGAAACAACTAGCAATCTCCATCCTAGAATTCCTCTTTGCATGACATGTATGATTTGCAACTGAAAATAGAACCTTCTATTTTGCATGTCCGCCACCTATCTCCAAGTAGTTGACTTCTTCAAGTAATGGCTTTTAAACCAATCACTTAAGTTGTATAATTTAATTGATCGCTCAATTACTTTGTCGGAGGAAAGAAGAAGGAAGAGGAAAGTTGCAGTCTTGTCCTTTTTCATGTCTGCGCATGTGGTGATTCTTTTGCCTATGATTCTCACCAAACCGAACTCTGCGAGTAGCTGGATCTCGGAAGCAAGCTAGATCGGAAGCAAGTTTGGATTTGGATGTGACTTGGAAGCAACTGGATTTTGCCTTCGCCATGTCTTCTCTTTTATCCTTGAAGCTTTTGCAGTTCTTGTCCAGTACATGCATCAATGCAATGTTTTTCGTAGATAACTCATCATCCTTATTTTTAATTGCATATGAGCAATTAAAAATTTGAAAGCACTCAGGGTGAATGCAACTTCAATGAAGGCTTCAATTGGAAGATGGGAGCATTTTCACAAGAGCTTGGAAGGAATTTTCCACGCACTGACTTCTTCACGGGCTGCATTCGAAACAAGAGGATGAAGCCTTTGTGCCGAAAGCTTTTGCAACCATGAGATCTCGGATCGGATCTACATATGGATTTGCAACTCCATCTCGCATCCGCATCTCGGATATGGATCTGCACACCGCATAACAAACTCGCAATCGGGCTATGGATGGAAAGGCTACACCTCAAATAATTCCACTTGTTTTTAATCTGCACGAATGAGTGAAGTTTTTCTCGCTGGATCTCTGTCTATCAATTTAAGAATGTGGTTTGGACCTAGATTAGTGTCTCCAATATCTACAAATTTAGAAGTGATGCATGACTCCGTTGTGCTTTCTTTTTCATCTTTCTTCGCCATAGCTTTGTCTATCTTTGTCTGAACAATTCTTTTTCTTCTTATTTGACTGGAATTCTTCAAAACTAGTGCAAATTTGGATAATCCTTCAAATTCGGAGGAAATATTCAATGTATTGGACATTGATATAAGTTCATTTTCTTTATAAAATCACCTGTATCTAACTCCTGCAATTAATTCAGACAAAGATGGCAACCGGAGCATGAATAGTGAATTTTAATTGTAAAAATCTGCACTTTTCAAGCCTGCTGCCCCAAAAATTGATGTTTAATTTGCACATAAAGAGAGCATGAATCTTTTCAACAACACCTTAGCACTGTAACACTTATGCAAACAATTATGCAGACAAAGATCAACCTCCTTCAAAGCATGCACCAAATTTGGAAGCTTTTAGCCTTGTTTCCACCTTGCCTGAGCAAAATCCTTCTTCAAATGGGGCGCACTTTTCCTCTTGGCTGCAATTCTTTACCTATGAATTAAATAATTCACCCATATGGCAGCCCATGCTTATATAACCCTCACAATTCTATAATTAATAATTGCCCTTCCTATTCCTGGCAATTAATTAATTAAAAATCATGCTTCTCTCTTTAAAAATAGCATGTTTAAGGACAACCATCCAATAAATTAAATTAATCCAATTTAATCCTTCACACTTCACTTCACTTAAGCTTCACAGTGTGCTTTGACCATAGCCACTGAAAATAGAATTTAATTTAATCAATTAATACTTTAAAATGTATTATTTCCTTTTCAAAAGGGGCTGCATTAAATAAATTAAATTTATTTAATTTTGGAATTCTATTTTTAAATTCCTTTTGTCCACTTCCCTTTGTTGACTTTTCCACAAGCCTGGGTGCCAAAATTGGGTGAATAAATATTAACAAATATTTATTTAATGCATTATTATTCACCCAAGGTGGGTCGCACTTTTTGGCATAATAGAATTCTATTTTTAAAAACACATGGCAATGGGAATTTTTACCCTGCAAGGCAGCCCCGGAAATCCCATGATCCACTTAAGTGATTTGACTTTGACAATGGGATTATTTACCCTGCAAGGCAGGCAATAAAATCCCATGATTTCACTTAAGTCACTTTTCTTTTATTTCACCATGGGAATTTTTACCCTACAAGGCAGGCAATAAATTCCCGCCTGCCTGCTGCCTCTAATTTTCCCACTGCAGCTTAAGTGAATTTTATATCATGGGAAAAAGTACCCTGCTAGGCAGGTACAAAATTCCCACCTGCCTGCTGCTTCTATTTTTCCCATTGCAACTTAAATCCTTTGTTTTCCAAAAAGGTGCCCAACTCCGCAAGGGCTTTTCTGTGCATGACTTCGCTTTTTCCCAGTGATTCAGACCTCCGATGGTGACTTCCTCCGCATAATGTGCGTATATGTTCTCCAGTTTGCTCCAGCTGCTTACTCCACGCCAAGAATCGGGCTTACCCAAAAACACGAAAAATTGTCAAAAGTCACAAGGAATTAAAACCCCTCCGTACATAGGAATAATGAGAAATTTCACGGGGCTCAAAATAATTAAATATAAAACGAATAAATGGGTATTTGGCGAAAAGGGACAACACTGGGAAAAACACGCAAAAAATTGTCAAAAGTCACAAACAAAGCCCAAAACTTATTCCTTGTTAAAACCCTCTAGACATAGGAATAATGACATGCTCAATCATAACAGAGAGTTCTAAAGCAAGGGAAAAGATGAGATGCAAATAGCCTCATCTTACATGGGGCTCAAAATAATTAAATATAAATTTCCCAGGAAAATCCCGACAAAAATTTATAACATATTTTGGGCATCTAGGTATTTGGCGAAAAGGGCTAATATGGCTCTCTGGGAATATCTTGACGCTTTTGATCAAGAATTTTCAGAGTGGCAATAAAAACACAAAAGCGACCCATTATTTTAAAAGTACGAAATTTTTTCGAATAGGGTAGTCATAGATTTCGGGATGGCGGTGACAGTAAGATCGGCTGCTCCGTCATTTCGAGGAAGAACTATCACCATATTCTTTTTTTCTCTATCAAGAAATGACAAGGAAAAGATGAGATTTGTTAAGATCTCTCGGCTTTTTTTGTTTATCTTATTTATTTTGGGCACGGATGGTTGGGCTAACAAACACAACACAAAAACAAAAACAAAACAAGGAAAAACAAAGTTTTATTTATGAATACATAGAGAAAGTTTTAACTTTACTCTATCTTTTCATTTCTCTTGACTTGATTTTGCCCTCGAAGATGTTTTAAGTTCAAGATCTCCTTGGGCTTTGAGGATTTTTAAACGCAATGGTAACTCAATTCCATCCCATGGGCAAGGAGAAGAAAGTATCTTCTTCATCGGCTCGCACTCTTTGATGTCTGAAGGGCCCTTTCGATTCTTGAAAAAGAAGAGTGGATCAAATTTGTCGTGCATGCCCTTCGGTTCATATCTTAAGGTTGCCACCAAAGTACCCAATCTCCGATTTTGAACTTCCTTTCTTTGGCCAGAGGTTTTCACAAATACTCTAGGAGTCCTTATCAACTAGAATTTCATCTTTAATCTTTTGTGGAAAAGCGCATCCTTTCTTCTCTTGATGATGAGCGATTAAGTCCGCACCAACTTTTGCTCCATTCATCTGCATTTATTTAGCATGACATTTCCGAGGAAGAACTATCACCATATTCTTTGTTCTTCTTTAGATATTGATCATGCTTGTTGAAAGTCTCCACTAAGGAAACTAAACCCTGGGGATTTTGTTACCTTTTGGTTGGAATATTCCACTATTGTCATCATAACCTCGATCAGCTTTTTTCTCAAAAGAAGAAATAGATTTGTCGTGGTGGTGATTTATTCCCTTCAACATGCGAAATGCAGATGTCTGAATTTGTAGTTTAGGTAAATAATGTTGGAGAATTTGTTCGGGGACTCGAGGTGGTAAACCATCTCCACTTTATAGTTTCCTGTATCGAATATGGATGGTGGTCTATCCACATTCAATAAGTACAACATTGTAAAATCATCATCGCAAAGAATCTCGCATCTCCACGAGTTTTGATTTATTGGGAATGAAGTCAATGAAAGAGAAGGTGATTATTGTTGCGAAAATCAAAATGTGGCATCATATTTGCTACTCTAGTGAATCGGAAGTAGTAGCGTAATGCTCAACTTATCTCTCTTTGACTTGATTTTGCCCTCGAACCGCCATGTTTTGGCTAACAACAAATCAGCAGGAAGTTCAAGATCTCCTTAAAGAAGGGCTTTGAGGATTTTTTCTCCTTTAGAATTTTTTTAGCTTTGCTCCATTCCTAAATCCCGCAATGCTTCATACTCCGCCGTATCTTGGTGTTCTCGAACATCAACTTGTGGGAGTATGGAAATACCTCATGATCCGGAGATATTAAAGTAGAAGAGCGAAGACACTCGCAAGCACTCCACGGGGATATGATCCAAAAGAACAACATGTGCCTTTAAACTCCTGGAGTCCGAGTCCAAACTTTCTCTTCTTCTTTAGACTTTGAGGCTCGCTCTCGTGAAAAGTTCTTGCTCTGGAATGTCTTTATCATTGTCGGATTTTCAAGAGAAATAGATGTGTTTGCACTCTTCCCACGGTCGATTCTTGAAAAGAATCGAGGAGGAGATCTAGAAATTGATCCTCTCAATTTTGTGGACCGGTACGGGTGAATGGACTTCAGTTGACATTTTTCCGACTCCAGATAAGCTTTATGGTTAAGCCCTTTAATAGGAATATACACAGGAGTCATGAGATCCATCTTTACTTCTAACCGGTGAGTTCGGTTGTCAATTTTATGCTAATATCTAAATGAGGTTTTAATTACTCGAGTTCATGAACCATAACATCCCAGTAGGAGAAAGGAAAGTTATAGAAGAATATTCATAAACACTAGAAATTGTCATCTTTAATCTTTTTGTCGAGAAAAGTATGCACATGAATCTAATAGAACAACTTGTGCATCTTTGATATGAATCGATTAAAAGGACTTTTCTCTCCATGGAAAGTTCTCTAGAAACCTTTTACAGTGGCTCTTGGGGTTCAAAGACAAAGGTAAGCCCAAGAGCATCGATCATTAACACGAAGCTAGCATGACATGTAGAGGGGCAATTACAAACGGAATCTAGAATGCACATGTGGAAGTCTTAAAACAAACCATTAAGCAATAAGGAGACATCGAAAGAAAGGTTCCACCCTATCTCAAAAGATGGTGAGGGTTTAACAACTCCAATGTTGTTTTCGGAGGAAAGAAGGAAGTGGAGGAGTATCCTTAGCTTAGGCAAAAGGCCTTTTGATTCTCACCAAACTATTGGATCTCTGGTGATCTGTACATATTTGACTAGCCTATTTGCCTTCGCTTGCTTTTAGCCTTGAAGCTTCAGAAAAGCTCTCAATGTATTTTTTCTAATATTTGAATTTTTAGTTTTCTTGGAATGATCAATAATGTCAAAAAGAAGAAATAGATCTGATACTTAGAAGGAATTTTCCACGCACTAACGTGGTTGAGATGAAGAACTCGCATGCTTACTTCGGGAGCTAGAGAAAGAAGGTAAAGGGCTACTAACCTTCTTCGCTATGATGGATGGAAAGTTTTTCCGTCTGCTAATGCTTGTTTTTAACACGCGAAGTTTGTGATCTTGTAAGTTTTGGACCTAGATGTCTATGACCATGATCATCTTCATGAAGTTTCTCTATCTTTGTCATGTTCAAATTTGTAATCCTTGAGGTAAATAATGTTGGAGTCGATATAAGTTCGGGTCCTATAAAATCATCATCCTCGATTAATTCATACAAAGATCAGAGCATGAATAGTGAATTTTAATTGGTCTTCTTCATTCATCTCCACGTTGATGTTTTTTGGAGAGCACCTTTCACTGTAACATTGCTAATCTTTGGACAAAGAACCAACAATGCGGTTACGCCTTGTTGTTGAAATCCTTCTTAAATGGGGCGACTTTTCCTCTTATCTGCAATTCTTTACCTTGAGCCATTGCAACCATTTATTTCTTCATTGTCCATCATCTCATTTGCTATCACTTTCTCTTTAAAAATAGCATGTAAGTGAATCGGAAGTAAATTAATCGAAGATGAACTTTCACACTTCACTTCTTAAGTGCTGCTGCTTTATCTTTCCACCATGATAAGGTAATACTTCAATTATTTCCTTTTCAAAAGGGCCATGTTTTAAATAAATTAATTTATTTAATTTGGAATTCGTGCTCTTTTTAAATTGATAGCTTACTTAAAGAAGCAAAGCATGATGAAGAACACATTTTGATTCTCATTAACATTCAAAGAAGCACTTTTTGGCATAATAGAATTTTTTTAAAGTAATCTTTGGAATTTTGCAATAAAATCCCGAGAAATCCCATGTGCTCATTCGCTCCTTCTTCAGATTGAGTGAGCTAAGTAATCAAAGGTAAGAAAAATCTTCAAGACTCCATTTAGGTGCATTTTGGTCACTTGAATCTTTTCGTTTTAGATTGAATGATCCTTTACATAATCTCGCATGAATCATGTCTTTGAGGAATGGTTCCGATGATATCTTGGTATACAATAAATCATGAGATGAACACCTCAACACTTGGAAGTGGGTATGCAAAGTCTCTATGAAGAGTCAAAATGCAAACTTGGTGTGACTAAAATTATTTACTTGGGACATGTCATTAATTGTGCATGTGACCAACAGAAGATCATGGCCATTTTGGATTGGCCTCCACCCACCACCACATTTGAGGGGATATGAATACACAACTATTATAGGAGATTTGGTAAAGGTTTCTCTCAACTTGCAGCTCCTTTGCCTAATTTGACGAAGAAGAGAGCCAGCTAGTCTAGGACAGCCCAAGAGGCATTTGATAATTTTGAATAAAGTCTTTGTTTCAGATTTCTCTATTCCTTTTGTGGTGGAATGTGATGCATCCGGTGAAAGTATTGGGGTTGTTTTAATGCAGAACAAACATCCCATTGCTTTTGAGACAAGGAAACTAAAGGAGATTGAGAAGAAATACAGCATCTATGACAAGGAAATGCTAGCAATCATGCATGCTTTGGTAAAGCTCCGGCAATATGTTGTTTGTGGCAAATTCGTGGTGAAGACGGATCACAATAGCCTAAGATATTTTCTCAACCAATCTGATTTGAATGACTGACAACAAAAATGGGTGAGCAAAATCCAATCCTTTGACTTTGAAATTGAATTTGTTAAAGGAAAAAATAATATTGTGGCGGATGCCTTATCTAGGTAGCCATATTGCTGTTCTATGTCAGAAATTGCAGCAGATTGGAGGGCTGTTATAAAAGTTTAATATGCAAAAATCGGTTTCTTAGCAACATTCTTGAGGGTGGAATTGAAGATGAGAAGTACAAGGTAGTGGATGGCTTGATATTATACAAGGACAGGGTCTTTTTGGTACCGGAATCCAAGGTAAAGCGTAAAATCTTGGAAGTAATGCATGATTCACCCTTGGCCGGTCATCCAAGTTACTTCAAAACATACAAACAAATCGAGAGAAGTTTGTATGGAAAGGTCTCAAAGGGGAGGTGCTCAAACACAGAAGGGAATGTCTCACATGTAAATGATGTAAGGTGGAGCACAAATTTCCAGCAGGTCTTTGTAGCCCCTGCCTATCCCGACTCAGAAATGGGAAAGTGTTTCCATGGACTTCATTACGGGACTTTCGTCAGTGCAAGGTAAAAGCGTCCTTTATGTTGTAGTGGATAGACTAACCAAGTATGCAAAAATTTTCCACTACCAACTAAATTTGATGGTCCATTGGTGGCTGGATTTTTTTTTTAAGACATTTTCAAACTTCATGGGCTGCCTAAGAATATTGTGAGTGACAGGGATAGCAGATTTAAGAGTTCTTATTGGCTAGATTTTCGCATAGCATCAAACCTAGGCGGTCATGAGATAAATCTCCCTCATTTAACCGGTGAGGCTCCCGTGTCAGATTTGTCAATTTAAAAATGTGTTATTATCTATCAAGGGTTTTACTTTAACCACTTAGTTCATGAACCATAACTAAGAGGTTCTCAGTAAAGTAAGGATTGTTCAAGAAAGGAAATATTTTATAGAAGAAGGAAGTAAAGGAAAAATAGAGAAGAAATGGGGAAGACGTGCATTCCAATTAGTAGATAGCAGAGCTAATTGCATGCACATAGAATAAACTTAATAGATATGAACACACAGAATTATAAATCAAGGCAGCTCTAGATCTAGATCTAAAATAACATAGTTTATAAAGAGATATCTAAGATTAAAAGCAAGAAACACAATACACCATGACACAAAGTTCTCAGGAAACCTACTCCTTTGTATTCCATTACAAGTTGCTCTCGGGGTTCAAAGACAAAGTCTAAAACATAAGATGCTTTGCACATAAATTTCGATCCTTTAACCCGTACGTCCTTCCTCTACTTATAGAATGTAGAGGGGCAATTACAAGTTGGAAGCTTTTAGTTGAACTGGCACATGTGGAAGTCGGAGGAAAGAAACAACTGGCAATCTCCATCCTGGAATTCCTCTTTGCATGACATGTATGATTTGCAACTGAAAATAGAACCTTCTATTTTGCACGTCCGCCACCTATCTCCAAGTAGTTGACTTCTTCAAGTAATGGCTTTTAAACCAATCACTTAAGTTGTATAATTTAATTGATCGCTCAATTACTTTGTCGGAGGAAAGAAGAAGGAAGAGGAAAGTTGCAGTCTTGTCCTTTTTCATGTTTGTCATCAGCTGATTCTTTTGCCTTTGATTCTCACCAAACTGGATTTGGAAGTAGTTGGATCTGGGAGTAGCTAGATCGGAAACAAGCTGGAATTGCAAGCAGCTGGAATTGGAAGCAAGCTGGAATTTTGCCTTCGCATTGTCTTCTCTTTTATCCTTGAAGCTTTTGCAGTTCTTCTCCAGTACATGCATCAATGCAATGTTTGCCGTAGATAACTCATCATCCTTATTTTTAATTGCATATGAACAATTAAAAATTCTGGAAAGCACTCAGGGTGAATGCAAATTCAATGAAAGCTTCAACTGGAAGATGAGAGCATTTGCAAAAGATCTTGCAAGGAATTTTCCACGCACTAACTTCTTCATGGGCTGCATTAGAAACAAGAGGATAAAGCCTTTGTCTGGAAGCTTTGCAGAACTATGAGATTTGGATCTGCATATGGATTTGCATCTACATCTGCGCATCGCATCGGGTGTGGATGGAAAAGCTACTGGCTCGAATAATTCCACCGCTTTTAATCTGCACACATGAGTGAAGTTTTTCCTGCACGCATGAGTGAAGTCCTTCCCGCTCTGGATCTCGTCTATCAAGTTAAGAGGTTCCGAGCCTAGATTCGTGTCTCCAATATCTGCAAATTTAGAAGTGATGCATGACTCCGTTGTGTTTTCTTTTTCATCTTTCTTCGCCATAGCTTTGTCTATCTTTGTCTGAACAATTCTTTTTCTTCTTATTTGACCTGGACTTCTTCAAAGCAAAGTGCAGAGATCTGGATAATCCTTGATTCGGAGGAAATCTTCAATGTATTGGACATTGATTAAAGCTCTTTTTCTTTTGTCAGAAACACCTGTAATGAATTCCCTGCAATTAATCCAGATAAAGATGGCCACCGTAGCATGAATAGTGAATTTTAATTAACTTTTCAAGCCTGCTGCCCAAAAAATTGGTGTTTAATTTGCACATAAACAGAGCATGAATCTTTTTAACACCGAACACCGTAACACCAATGCAAACAATTATGCAGACAAAGATCAACCTCCTTCAAAACATGCGCCAAACTGAAACTTTTAGCCTTCATACCACCTTGCTCGAGCAAAATCCTTCTTCAAATGGGGCGCACTTTTCCTCTTGGCTGCAATTCTTTACCTGTGAATTAAATAATTCACCCATATGGCAGCCCATGCTTATATAACCCTCACAATTCTATAATTAATAATTGCCCTTCCTATTCCTGGCAATTAATTAATTAAAAATCATGTTTTTCTCTTTAAAAATAGCATGTTTAAGGACAACCATCCAATAAATTAAATTAATCCAATTTAATCCTTCACACTTCACTTCACTTAAGCTTCACAGTGTGCCTTGACCATAGCCACTGAAAATAGAATTTAATTTAATCAATTAATACTTTAAAAAGTATTATTTCCTTCTCAAAAGGCGCTACATTAAATAAATTAAATTTATTTAATTTTGGAATTCTATTTTAAAATTCCTTTTGTTGACTTTTCCACAAGCCTAGGTGCCAAAATTGGGTGAATAAATATTAACAAATATTTATTTAATGCATTATTATTCACCCAAGGTGGGTCGCACTTTTTAGCATAATAGAATTCTATTTTTAAAAACACATGGCAATGGGAATTTTTACCCTGCAAGGCAGCCCGGAAATCCCATGATCCACTTAAGTGATTTGACTTTGACAATGAAATTATTTACCTCGCAAGCGGTGCAATAAAATCCCATGATTTCACTTAAGTCACGTTTCTTTTATTTCACTATGGGAATTTTTACCCTGCAAGGCAAGCAATAAATTCCCACCTGGCTGCGGCCTCTAACTTTCACACTACAAACTTAAATGAATTTTATATCACGTGAAAAATACCCGCAAGTGGTACAAAATTCCCACCTTGCCTCGCCGCTTCTATTTTTCCCATTGCAGCCTTAAATCATTTGTTTTCCAAAATGCACCTAACCCCGTAGCGCTTTTCGTGCACGACTTCGCTTTTTCTTAGTGATCCCGACCTCCGATGGTGACTTCCTCAGGGCATAACGTGCATATATGTTTTCCAGTGCTCCAGGCCAAAATCGGGCTTACCAAGAAAGGAATTGTTCTAGAGAAATTTCACAGTAAAACGAAACGAGATAACACAAAAACACGAAAAATTGTCAAAAGTCACAAATAAAGCCAGAACTTATTCCTTGTTAAAATCCTTCTAAAGTACAAGGAATAATGATATGTTCGATCGTAACAGAGTTAAAACAGAGCGCAAATAGCCTCATACGGGGCTCAAAATAATTAAATACAAATTTCCCGCAGACAAATCCTAATTACAGAATATAACAATTTTGGGCATCTGGGTATTTGGCGAAAAAGGCTAATATGGATCTTTAGGTATATCCTGACACAATACAAGAACTTTCAGGCAATAAAAACACAAAACGACCCATTATTTTAAAAGTACGAAATTTTTTCGAATAGGGTAGTCACAGATTTCAGGATGAAATCTGGGTACACCAGTTGGCTCCGTCTGTGGACATCTTTTCTCTATCAGAATGACAAGGGAAAAGATGAGATCCCAGCATCTCTGGTTTCGTGTCTTGTCTTTTGGGCACGGGGTCAGGCAAACAAAAACAAAACAAGGAAAAACAAATAAAGTTTTATTTATGTACATATAGGTTATAACCTGTTTTTTCGGTTCTGAACACGATGAATCTGCCGTTGAAAGGCAATGGTAACTCAATTCCATCCCGGTAGGCAAGGAAGAAAGTGTCCATTCTAGCAGCTCTTTTGATCACGAAGGGCCCTTTCCAGAGTGAATCGGATTTGTCGTGCATGCCCTTCGGTTCATGTCTCTTGTCCCACTAGAGTACCCAATCTCCGATCTTGAACTTCCTTTCTTTGGCCTTCTTGTCAAATACTCTGGGCAAGTCCTTATCAACTTCATCTGGTGGTGGCTCATCCTTTCTTCTCTCCGTGGTAGGTAAGTCTGCATCAACTTCTCTCGTTCCCAGATTCACTTGTTGCACTTCGAAGGAAGAACTATCACCATATTCTTTGTTCTTCTTCAGGTACTGATCATGCTTGTTGAAAGTCTCCACTAAGGAAACTAAATCCTTGGGGATTTTGTTACCTTTTGGTTGGATCATTCCACCGCTATCACCATGCTTTGGATCGGCTTTTGCTCGTGTTTGTCATGGTGGTGATTTACTCCCTTCAACATATAGACATGTAGATGTTTGTTCAAGGACTTTGGGGTGGTAGACCATCTCCACTTTATAGTTTCCTTGTCTGAATATGGACGGTGGTCTATCCGGATTCAATAGTACAACTATGACTGCCAAAGAATCTACCTTGGAGTTTTGATTTATTGGAATGAAGTCAATAGAGAAGGCTGCAAAATCAAATATGGCAGAAAGTACTCTATCTCTATAATGCTTCAGCTTGTCTCTTGTGACTTGACTTTGCCCTCGAACTTGCTTTACTAGAAGTTCAACATCTCCTTGGGCTTTGAGGAGTTTTACTCCTTTCTTTTTAGCTTGCTCCATTCCTAGAAGCAATGCTTCATACTCCGCCATATGATTGGTGTTCTCGAACATCAGCTTGTGGGAGTATGGAAATACCTCATGATATGGAGATATTAGTAGAGCGCCAACACCTGATCCAAAAGAACAACAGGTGCCTTTAAACTCCAGAGTCCAAACTTTTTCAGCTTCTTTTGCTGGCTCTGGTTGAAATTCTGACTCTGGAATGTCTTTATCCATTTCCAAGAAATAGACCCCACGGTCAGATTCCTGAAAAAGAATTTGAGATCTAGGATCCTCAAATTTTGTTAGCGTGTACTTGGAATTCGTTTCCGGCCCGACTGATTAAGCCCTTTGATAGGAATATGCGCACAAGACCAATCCATCTTTACTTCTCCTCCTAGCTCTTTGCAGCGAAGTTTACGCTCAAAGAACATCCTGTAAGAGACAGGAATATCTGCAACTAGAATTGTCATCTTTAATCTTTTATCAGGAAAAGCTGCCAAAACAACTTGTGCATCTTTGATTTGTTCGATTAAAGGGACTTGTCTCTCCATGGAGTACCACCTTTTATGGTCTTTGTCGGGGTAAGCCCAAGAGCATCCGCAACTTTATTTGGCATGACATATCACGACGCCCTGAATCTAAAACGCAGCTTGCTTAACTTGAAACCATTAAGCAATAGGGAAACATAAAATGCAGTTCCACTCTTTCAAAAGATGGTGAGGAATTAACAACTGCAGTGTTGTTTTGTGGAGTATCTTTGGGCTTAGGCAAAAGGCCTTTTGATGTATTGGATTGTCCTCGTAATTGTACATATTTGACTAGCCTATTTAATCGCTTGCTCGGTCAGAAAAGCTCTCGTATTATTCCTTGACATTTGAACTTTAGATTTCTTGGCATGATCAATAATGTCAAAAGAAGAAATAGATTCGAGATACTCCGAGCTTTTCGTGGTTGAGATGAAGAACTCGCATGCTTACTTCCGAGAGCTAAGGAAGAAGGCAAAGGGATGCCCCTTCTTTGCTCGTCTACTAATGCCTCAGCTTGGCGAGTTTGTGATCTTGTAAGTACTGCATATGCATGACCATGATCATCTTCATGAAGTTTCTCATCGTCATGTTCAAATTTGTAGTTTAGGTAATTAATGTTGGAGTCACCAGCAGGTCCTATAAAATCATCATCCTCGAGCTGATCAGCGTCAACTTCCTGGTCTTCTTCATTCATCTCCACGTTGTTTCTGGGAGCAGCTTCAATTGCTAATCTTTGGGAACCAACAATGCAGTTCCGGTTGTTAAAATTCAAGCAGGGGCAATGTTGTTGCCCTGAGCCATTTGAGCCATTTGTTTCTTCATCTGCATCATCTCATTTGCTAACTTTTGCAATAGTGAATCGGATGTAGTAGTAGAGGATGAACTTTCAGCTCTAGAAGTGTTGCTCTTTATCTTTCCAACCATGATGAGGTCGTCTTCAATCTCAACCGCCATGTTTTGAGCTGCTAACAAATCAGCAGGACGTGCTCTTCGCAGTTGATAGCTTACTTCAGGAAGCAAAGCATTGATGAAGAACACCTTTTGATTCTCATCATTCAAAGAAGAAGGTAGAAATTTTGTAAGTAATCTTTGGAATTTTGCAATAAAATCCCGCATGTGCTCATGTGGCTCCTTCTTCAACTGAGTGAGCTGAGTAATCAATGTACTAGAATCTTCAGCTGGTTTGAATCTTTTCAGGAACGCATCCCGCATAGTAGCCTAGTTGGTTATGGTGCCAGGAGCTAGCCGGTAGAACCATTCTCCAGCCAAGTCATGCAGAGTCTCTATGAAGAGTCTGACAGATACATCTTCATGTTCGACTGCAAGCACTCCACAAGATATGAAAAACGCAGCCAAGTGGTCATCTGGATTCTGCTTTCCATCTCCAAAGAATTTCGGAAAATTCTTTCTCATCCCTTTAGGTAGATCATGCATAGGATTGATTCGAGAGGCCCAAAAGCTGCTCCCATGGACAACAGCTGCGAGGGAAAGGGGTTGATTTTGATTCTGCATGTTGACAAGAGCATGTCTTCTTCTTGTGTACACTTGATGAATAATTCCAGCCACCGGATTATGTTGAAAAATGATGCGGATCTGGATGAGTTTGCACTCTCCTTCCTGGTGAGAGACTAGATCTGCGACATCTAACTTGAGGAGGATGATTGAAATTGAATTGCTCCTACAATCTGTAGAAATGATCAATCCTTAGTTGCGCTTAACAGATCGGGTGAATGGAAGTTCGGCCAGTTAACAATAAAATGGGAAAACACTCGGATCTGCAATGCAGATAAGCCTTGATCTACAAAAAGAGTTGTTCCCACCGAGTCACCAAAAACTATTGGCTAGATATTCGCATAGCATCAAACCTAGCGATCATGAGATAAATCTACCTCATTTAACCAAATTGAGGCTCGCATGTCGATTTGTCAATTTAAACATGTGTTATTATCTATCGGGGTTTTACTTTAACCACTTAGTTCATGAACCATAACTAAGAGGTTTACGCAAAGTAAGTTAATTGTTTAAGAAAGGAAGTATTTTATAGAAGAAGAAAGTAAAGGAAATACGAGAGAAGAAATGGGGAAGATGTGCATTCCAATTAGTAGATAAAGCAGAGCTAATCGCTTGCACATAGAAGAAAATTAATAGATATGAACACACAAAATTATAAAACAAAGGCAGCTCTAGATCCGGATCTAAAATAACAAAAAGTTTATTAAGAGATCTAAGATTAAAAGCAAGAAACACAATACACTGTGACACAAAGTTCTCTGGAAACCTGCTCCTTTGTATTCCTTTGCTCCAAGTTGCTCTCAAGGGTTCAGCACAGTCTAGAACACAAGATTACCGCTTAAAAATTATAATCCTTTAACCCATGAGTCCTTCCTCTACTTATAGAATGTAGAGGGGCAATTACAAGTTGGAAGCTTTTAGTTGAACTAGCACATGTGGAAGTCGGAGGAAAGAAACAACTAGCAATCTCCATCCTAGAATTCCTCTTTGCATGACATGTATGATTTGCAACTGAAAATAGAACCTTCTATTTTGCACATCCACCACCTATCTCCAAGTAGTTGACTTCTTCAAGTAATGGCTTTTAAACCAATCACTTAAGTTGTATAATTTAATTGATCGCTCAATTACTTTGTCGGAGGAAAGAAGAAGGAAGAGGAAAGTTGCATTCTTGTCATTTTTCATGTCTGCCTGCAGCTGATTCTTTTGCCTTTGATTCTCACCAAACTGGATCTGGGAGTAGCTAGATCTGGGAGTAGCTAGTTCAGGAAACAAGCTAAAATTGCAAGCAGCTGGAATTGGAAGCAAGCTAGAATTTTGCCTTCGCATTGTCTTCTTTTTTATCCTTGAAGCTTTTTGACTTCTTAAAGTAATGGCTTTTAAACCAATCACTTAAGTTGTATAATTTAATTGATCGCTCAATTAATTTGTCGGAGGAAATAATAAGGACGAGGAAAGTCGCAGCGGTCTTGTCCTTTTTCATGTCTTTCTGACTAATTCTTTTGCCTTTGATTCTCACCAAACCGAATCGGGAGTAGCTAAATCTGGGAGTAGATCAGAAGCTAGAATTCGGCAAGTACTGGAATTGGAAGCAACCTAGAATTTTGCCTTCGCATTGTCTTCTCTTTTATCCTGAAGCTTTTGCAGCTTCTTCTCCAAGATACATGCATCAATGCAATGTTTGCCGTTGATAACTCATCATTTTTATTTTTAATTGCATATGAACAATTAAAAATTTCGAAAGCACTCAGTGGTGAATGCAAATTCAATGAAGGCTTCAATGGATGATGAGAGCATTTGCGAAAAGATCTTGAAAGTAATTTTTCACACACTAACTTCTTCACGTCTTTGCATTCAGTAACAAGAGGATGAAGACTTTGTGCCGGAAGCTTTTGAAACTATGAGATCTAGATCTGCATATGGATTTGCATCTACATCTCGCATCGCGCATGCATCCTGGATTGTGGATGGAAAAGCTGCAGCTCAAATAATTCCACGCTTTTAATCTCGCACGCATGAGTGAAGTTTTCCTGCACACATGAGTGAAGTCTTTCCTGCTCTGGATCTGTCTATCAATTCAGCAAGAGGTTCCGAGCCTAGATTCGTGTCTCCAATATCTGCAAATTTAGAAGTGATGCATGACTCTGTTGTGCTTTCTTTTTCATCTTTCTTCGCCATAGCTTTGTCTATCTTTGTCTGAACAATTCTTTTTCTTCTTATTTGACTAGAATTCTTCAAAATAGTGCAGATCTAGATAATCCTTGATTCGGAGGAAATCTTCAATGTATTGACATTGATTAAAGCTCTTTTTCTTTTGTAAAACACCGTAATGAATTCTGCAGTTAATCCAAACAAAAATGGCCACCGTAGCATGAATAGTGAATTTTAATTATAAAATCTGCACTTTTCAAGCCGCTGCCCAAAAAAATTGATGTTTAATTTGCACATAAAGAGAGCATGAATCTTTTAACAACACTTGAGCACATGTAATACCTATGCAAACAATTATGCAGACAAAGATCAACCTCCTTCAAAGCATGCACCAAATCTGGAAGCTTTTAGCCTTGAACCACCTTGCTCGAGCAAAATCCTTCTTCAAATGGGGCGCACTTTTCCTCTTGGCTGCAATTCTTTACCCGTGAATTAAATAATTCACCCATATGGCAGCCCATGCTTATATAACCCTCACAATTCTATAATTAATAATTGCCCTTCCTATTTCTGCAATTAATTAATTAAAAATCATGTTTTTATCTTTAAAAAGAGCATGTTTAACGATAGCCATGCAATAAATTAAATTAATCCAATTTAATCCTTCACACTTCACTTCACTTAAGCTTCACAAAGTGTGCCTTGACCATAACAACTGAAAATAGAATTTAATTTAATCAATTAATACTTTAAAAGTATTATTTCCTTCTCAAAAGGCGCTACATTAAATAAATTAAATTTATTTAATTTTGGAATTCTATTTTTAAATTCCTTTTGTTGACTTTTCCACAAGCCTAGGTGCGAAATTGGGTGAATAAATATTAACAAATATTTATTTAATGCATTATTATTCACCCAAGGTGGGTCGCACTTTTTAGCATAATAGAATTCTATTTTTAAAAACACATGGCAATGGGAATTTTTACCCTGCAAGGCAGCCCCGGAAATCCCATGATCCACTTAAGTGATTTGATTTTGACAATGAAATTATTTACCTGCAAGGCAATAAAATCCCATGATTTCACTTAAGTTACGTTTCTTTTATTTCACCATGGAAATTTTTACCCTGCAAGGCAGACAATAAATTCTCACTGCCTGCGGCCTCTAACTTTTCCACTGCAGCTTAAGTGAATTTTATATCACGGGAAAAGTACCCTGCTAGGCAGGTACAAAATTCCCACCTTGCCTGCTGCTTCTATTTTTCCCATTGCAGCTTAAATCCTTTGTTTTCCAAAAATGCGCCCAACCCTACAGGGGCTTTTCTGTGCACGACTTCACTTTTTCCTAGTGATCCAGACCTACGATGGTGACTTCCTTCGGGTATAACGTGCGTATATGTTTTCCAGCTGCTCCAGGCCAAAAATCGGGCTTACAGCAAAGGAATTGTTCTAGAGAAATTTCACAGAAAACAAAACAGGCAACACAAAAACACGAAAAATTGTCAAAAGTCACAAATAAAGCCCAAAACTTATTCCTTGTTAAAATCCTTCAGTACAAGGGAATAATGATATGTTCGATCATAACGAGAATTAAACGAGCGCAAATAGCCTCATACGGGGCTCAAAATAATTAAATACAAATTTCCCATGAGACAAATCCTGGTGACAGAATATAACAATTTTGGGCATCCGGGTATTTGGTGAAAAAGGCTAATATGACTCTTTGGGAATATCCCGACACAATACAAGAACTTTCAGTGCAATAAAACACAAAATGACCCATTATTTTAAAAGTAAAAAAAAATTCGAATAGGGTAGTCACAGATTTCAAGATGAAATCTGGGTACACCGATTCTTTTTGGCAAGAACTCTTCCATCTTGCAAGTACAGAATTAACCCCTAGCACTAGCTATCATCCACAAAAGGATGGGCAAACCGAGATTGTTAATAAATGGATAGAGGGGTATCTAAGGAGTTATGTTACAGGGCAACAAACTGCATGGATAAAATGGTTATATTTGGGGGAGTTTTGTTACAATACAACCTACCACATGTCTATTGGTATGTCTCCCTTCAAAGCTTTATATGGTTACGATGCATTTTCCTTTGTGGATGTTGTTCTACCTGATAGTAGAGTGTCGGGAGCTAAGGACTTGGTGCAGCAAAGCCAAGATATATTAAAAGCACTCAAAGATAACCTCTCACATGCGCAAAATCAGCAGAAATTATATGCGGACCAGCGAAGGATAGAGAGGTCATTTGAGGTGGGGGACATGGTTTTCTTGAGGCTACAACCATATAGACAATCTTCCCTCAAGGGGAAAGGATCGGAGAAGCTGAAGCCAAGGTTTTATGGCCCTTATAAGATTGTAAGGAAGGTTGGGAAGGTTGCCTATGAGCTTGAATTGTCGGCTCAAAGAAAAATCCATAATGTGTTTCACGTCTCATGTTTAAAGAAGGCTTTGGGGCAGCATATCTCTCCTTCCATGGAGTTGCCTCCTCTTGATGATGAAGGCAAGCTAGTGTTGGAACCGGAAGCCATCATAGAAGAGCGAGAAAGAAAGCTGCGGAATAGAACTATTAGGGAGTACTTGGTTCAATGGAAGGGGCTGCCTTTTGAGGATGCAACATGGGAAGGTGCAGAAATTTTAGAGCACCTAAATTTGAAATTGCTTGTGGGCAAGCAATTTAAGGGAGGACTGAAATGTCCCTCCTAAAATAACCATGGTGAAGACCCTTGGCCTATTTTGTCTACCCGACGGCCAAAGGGGAACATAAGGGTGACTTAAGTTATCTATAATTATTATAAAGTGCCATTAACAAAAGAAAATTATGTAAGCACTTATAATAATTTTAGTAACTTAATATTATGTCAAAACCAAGTCATAAAGGGGTGCAATGTTATTTTATTATAGTCCTAAAGAACAAATGCGACTTGATCCATGATGGAAATAGGACCTTGGTGGGTTAAAAAAGGGGCTATTATAATTTTATGTCTTCCCTAAGGAGAAGTACGACTTGGCCTAGGAAGAGTTTTGGAAAGAAAAAGCATTAAAAATGGATGCAAGCTGATTAGATGTTTGGGGGTGTCATTTGGGTCTCTTCTTTCCCTTAACGAAGAAGTCGACTTGCTTGCGAGGATTATTCTACAACTTCATATTTTCTATTTTGAGCTCAAAGGTTGGAGCTGCTGTTGCAATTTTCTGAGGACGAAAACCCTCACAAAATAAGGTGTAGGGAGAACGGAAACTCTTCCTAAAATCACTATTTTTGTTGGAGAAGATTCAGAAATAAAAATCAGGTTTTAGAGCCATTATTCCTTAGCTGGAGCGACCCGGTTTGGGGCTGTTTGCAGGGTTTTGAGGAGCATAAATTATTATATTTTTATTTCAGATTTGTGAGGAACATTTCCATAAATTTATCCAGCATTTTGGGGGTATTTTTGGTGGGGTTTCATACCTATTTTTACTGCTGCAACACTCAGGTCAGATCTGCAATATTTTATGATTGTAATCAACTACTGGAGCTCCCATTTTGGTATCTATTTATGCCATTGTTCTCTATAAATCTATTTCTATTGAAAATAAAAAAGAGAAGAAGTGTTTTGCTTTGTTTATGGTATATTCCACTGCTTGTCTAAATCGTATTTTCTGGGTGTTTTATTTCTGCAGCATACATTTCAGATTTTTGGTTCATATTCTCAGCTGGGTTATTAGCACATTCTATTAGATATTCCATTGGGTCTTTTTGGGGACATTACAATAAGTTTTTGGATGTAGATCAACAGGCAGTGTTACCTGAAAACATGGATAAAGCACTAGTTCTATTCGATCAAGATAAGGGTAAACAAATTGATGAGTCCACATTGGGTGTTGCTCAAGAAAAAATTAAAAAGCTAAAAATTGATAAAAATATCAAACCAGGATGTAAATCAAATCAAGTATCTCTTCAAAATGAGGGTAAGAAGTTGAGTAATGCTGGGATGGTACGGGATTTATCCCAATTTTTCCAAACACCCTCATCATGAAGATAATTACCTGGAATATAAGGGGGCTAAAAGGAAGCCCATCTAAAGTTCAGGAGATAAAAAGAATGATTAACACTAATCACCTTTTGTGGTTTTCATTCAAGAGACTAAAGCCTCTATAGAACTTATGGCAGCCATTTCTGAGAGAATATGGCCTAAAGCACATCATCTCGCTTTAAGCTCGCAAGGATCTTCTAGAGGTATTATTACTTTATGGGATCCAAAGGTTGTCATGGTGTTGAATTCATGTGCTATTCAGGGAGGACTCTTAACTCATATGTACTCTAAGGTAGATGCCCAAATTTTGTGTTAATAAATGTTTATGCCCCTCTGGATGTGGGAGCTAAACAAAAACAATGGAACCAGATCTCATGTATGGCTAATCTGTTTATAGGGACCCCTCTTATTTTAGGAGGAGACTTTAACACTATTCTCAATTTACAAGAAAAACAAGGTGGAAAAAGCAGTTGGATGCTAGCTCTACAATTATGACTCAACAGATCCAGTCACTACAACTATTGGATGTTCCAACTGAAATGGGGTTATGACATGGACTAATAGAAGGCAAGGACAACAGTGTATCATGGAAAGACTTGACCGGTTTTTAGTTTCTGAAGAATGGTGGCTAAAAGATTTTGTTCCTAAGGCAAAACTTCTTAATAACATTGGCTCAAACCATTGGCCTGTGTCTATTGAGATAGGGAAATCTTTTCGGCATTATGTGCCCTTCAGATTCCAATTGATGTGGCTGCGACGACATGAATATCAAAAATTCTATTCAACAATGGTGGATGGAAGGAAAGCCAAGGCATGGTACTCAGATGTATTCCTTTGTTAAAAGGTTGGATTACCTTAAGTCCAAACTTAAGAAATGGAATTGGAGTGAGTTTGGAGACATTAAGGTTAGGAAAACAGGCATTCTAGAACAACTGGAAGAAATCAACTCTCAAATGCGCCAAAAAGGAAATACAGGTGATTTACTTCAGAAAGAACAGTTGCTTAAAAGCAGAATTGACAGAATGGGAAATTAGAGAGGAAATAATGTGGAAGCAAAAATCTAGAATCCAATGGTTAAATGAAGGAGATAAAAATTTTGCATTTTTCCATAAATCATTACTTCATAGAAGGGTGCATAATTATATTAATTCTCGAAGAAAAAGAGGGACAACAGACCTATTCTCTTGAAGAAATGAAACAAGAGGCTGTAATGTTTTTTACCGACTTATTCACAGCTCAACCTCTTAATTTAGAGAACCAGCAAAAAGTATTAGATGTTCTGCCTCGGCTGATTTCTCAAGAGGAAAATGAACAGCTTATACAACCAATTACTGAACAGGAATTATACACAATTGTCTTCAGTATGGAAAAAGGCAAAACACTTGGACCAGATGGTTTCCCAATTGAATTCTATCAGACTTTCTGGGATACAATAAAGCATGATTTACTTAGTGTCGTGGAAGAGGCTAGAATATCAAAAGCTATGCTTAAGGAAATAAACAAAACATTCATCACTCTCATTCTGAAATCTGAGGATGTGGCTGACATCTCGGGATATAGGCCTATAGCTTTATGCAATGTTTTGTATAAAATTATCACAAAAGTCATGGCAGAAAGATTAAAACCTCTTTTGTATAAGATTATATCCCCAGAACAAGGAGGATTTGTTCTAGGATGTCAAATTCATGATGAAATTGTTTTGGCCCAGGAAATCCTGCATTCTATGGATCTCCAGAAATCACCTTCTATGTTTATTAGATTGGATTTATCCAAAGCATATGATAGAGTGGACTGGAAGTTTCTTAGTCAGGTCTTAGCTAAATTTGGTTTTTTTGATGACTGGATTAAATGGATAGAGGCATGTTTAACTTCAGTCTCTTTCTCTGTGTTAGTTAATGGTACACCTACTAATTTTTTGGAGCTTCTGGGGAATAAGACAGGGAGATCCTTTGTCCCCTTTTTTATTCATTATTTTGGCAGAATGTCTGGGAAGACTAGCAAATAAAGCTTGTCAAGAAAAAAGAATACAAGGTGTGCAGCTTGCCAAATCTATAAGGCCTCTATCCCATTTGCAGTTTGTTGATGATTCTACTTTGGCAGGAAAGCCACCCCAGTGGAAGCTAAACAATTGGCTAAAATCATTCAAGTGTTTTCTTCTGCCACTGGTCAACTGATCAATGAAGCAAAATCAAGTATTATTTTTTTCCACTGCTCTATACAACAGGAAGAGAAAATTCTAAAGATCATCCATTTCAGTTAAAAAATTAGGATTAGGGTTCACTTTTTTAAGTTTGGGTATGTTTTTTCAGTTAAAAAAACTGTGGGTACGTACCCACAGGCCTTGGGTATGGTTTTATGTACCCAAGGGTACGTTTCAAGACCTAGTACAGGCTAGTACTAAATGTTTCCCTGTGGTCCAGATTTAAATACATAGAAAACTGCGAAATAATTTTGTTTGGCACCATTCCCTTTTTTGAGTGCCATCTGTTGATCCAAAATCCATAAACATTTATTTTCTAACTTGAAAAAAAAATTCTTTGTTTTATCTTACTAAAACAAATGGCAGGGGCCCCTCAATAATGTTGCAAATCTTAAATAGCATGTATGGCATTAAGATATTCAATATGTATCGCATTGGGAGAAGTCGAAGAATGGTGCTGAAATACTATGTTTGGTAAAGGAAAATTGGGATAAGTTCAATCTTTTCTTCTTCTGATCCTTCATACCTGGCTTACTGGTCCCATTCTCTCCAAAAATCTTGCTTAGTGGAATATATTTACTGCTGGATACAAGATTCTCACTGCTGCAATTTCAATTGTCATGCTTGTAGAAAAAGTAGATGTTTCATATAACCCAATCTGTTCTTATATTGACATAGCATGCTTTAGGTGAGTTGGTTATAATTCCTCTGCTAAAATTACCCCTACCAGCCGATTGGTCAAGATTTCAAACCTCAAAGGTGCCAAATATCATTGTTTTGGAAAAAGGCATATTTAATTAATTGTTAAAAACAGGAAGATCAGTGCCCACAGTGGTCACAGTTGTTGCCATATCTTTTTGTTCAGTCATATTTTGCAATAAAACTTAACTTTATAAAAACTACAATAAAAAAAATTCCAACGAGCCTATATAGCAAGGGGTACATGCTAGTGATCCAATAAATTTTAATCCCCGTAAACCAGAAAATTTCAGAATTTACGTTGATGAGGGGTATATCTAGTCTGAAACTAGTCAAAAACTTGTATGCAGCATAACTTTTGCGTACATGGTCAAATCTAGCTTATGACCACTTGTTTTTCATAGAGTGGAACATTCAAGGAAATCAGCAAGGACAATGTTTTATTTTGGTGCTTGTAGATGCATTTTCCACATCTTTATGGAGAAATAAGGAAAGTTTAATGTATAATAGGTGCATTTTTTTATGGAAACCGACACCCTGCAATTGCTTGAAGATTGAAAATGAGAAGTGTGTGCTTAAAAACCATGGATGTAACGTTGTTTCCCACCACTTGTGTTGTCGGAGACAATCGAGTTGCACTTCAAGGTTTACAACTCCTCGAGATCAAATAGGCTAACAAAGCCAAAGGTTCACCCATCTTGAGCGAGTTGCTAACTTTGAGAATGGGTTTTGTTATAGTGGCAATTTTTTTAGATAGTATGTGTTGTTTTTGTTCAATTTTAGTTTTTAATTTATTGAAATCAATTGTGAGTGAACCGAGTTGGTTTGATTGGTTTTTTTGATGCAAGGAATTCTCATCTCTCACCTAATAGGGAAGACATTGTATTGGCCTTCAATCAATCGTCAACGATTGTACCACCGATTGACAAGGAGTTATTGCCACCAATAGTGTTGAGAAAAGTGTGGTCAGTATCATCGAGCATTACGAAGATGTGCAAACATATTACTAAATAGTCACTAGGCAGGCCTCTATGCGAAGCCTTAAGTGGATCAATGTATGTGGGAGAACCTTGCTTTTGCTTATATTGCGGTATTTATAGAATGGTCAAAGAAGATGAACATGCCAATAGGATGTTCGTCCTTCATGCCACAAATCATGGGGTAGTAGGCTTTAAGATTGGCCTGCTCCACAATCTTTGCATGAACCATGAGCAACACAAACTTCATGTGTGAGATGAGTTAGCATCATTATTTTGTAAAGAGATGCGACTTTGGTCATGTATACACCTAAATTACACACATGTTTCCATCTTATCCTAGTACACATCCTATTATTCCCCCCTTTACGACTGATTAATTAAATTGATTAGTCGTGCACTTACACCCCTTTGGATTAATTAAATTAATCCTTAGTACCCCTTTAGCTAGCTTAATTATCATTTATTAATTAAATGATTAATTAATTAGTGTGCACATCCTAGCTAATTGCATTAGTTATCTAATTAAGAAAACACACCTATTTTACTAGTTAACTGCCACTTAGATTCCTACTTGGACTCCACTTTCTCATCCCAGTTGACTCCACCTCACTAGTCCAATCAACTATACTTCTAGAATCCTAGAAAGGTGGGGGCAATTCAATTGCACGTACAACCACCTTTCCGGATGCAACTTCTGCTAACTAAATCTTTTACTACCCCTCAATGGAATTTACCTTCCCGAAACTGCTGCAACTTCCTCAAATGCTATTTTTAGCATGTACATTCAACCAATTCCACCCAACGTAATCTCTATGAAATGCAAGCTCATCCTCTTACAAATCCTCTTGGATTGTTTGCATGAAAAATTTGTCAATTTGCTTTCCAATATCTGCATATTGGAAGCTTCCAACATATCCTCACAAGCAATCTACACTTCACAATGTTACACAAACTTTAAAATTTTTACACAACCTTACTCAAGCGTTCGCATTGGAAAGCTACAGGGAGGTTTGCACTATATTTTGTTTATCTTCCACTTATTGTTCTTTTTCACCGCTTTCATTTTGGCACGCCTGGTGGGACCGCACCCATCTTCTTTCATTTTTGTGTTTCATCTATAATTCAGTTATTTCATTTGTTTTGTCTCATTTGTTTCATGCTAAATATATGATTTCTGCAGCTTCTCCAAGTAATTGCAGGTGCTGCTCACGAGACAACAAGATCAACTTTAAAATTCAAAAAAGGAATATTGCTTTTTTATGTCTTTTGCTTTTTTTTCAGATATTGCAAGTTTCTTTGCGTAGCATTAATCAGTTTTCAGCAATCTGATTAAAAAAAAGTCCCTTTTTGTACTTATTCTACTAAGTTTAGTGAGCTCTATAATTGGGGAGGGTTTGTTGTCTCATTTCTTCTTTTACAACAGCAAAATTGGTTTGAGGTCTTCCTATTATAAATCTGTTTCTGTGTTTCCTATTGTAAACCTGCAAAACAAAACCAGAAATAAATTAGATTCAACAAACATTAAAAAAAAATCAGAAAACAAAAATTTTTGTTAAAACCTAACTATCCCCACCCCTTACCCCTCTACCCACCCAACTCGGCGAGCTAGCTCGCCGAGCCAACTCGCCACCCCCCCCGACTCTACCTAACTACCCCGAGCCCTAGCTGGCTGCCCCCAACCCAACTCCCACAACTCCAAACTAACGCACCCCGGATCCCACCCCCCTACATCGACGCACCCACCCCAGATCCCACCCTCCCACATCAATGCACCCACCCCTCGGATCCCACCCCGCCGACCCGTGGAAACACTCGGCCTCTCACCGTCATATTCCCCGACCGACCAGCCCACTGACCCCTTGACTCCCCGGCTCTCCCCGTTAATCTCACACTCGATCTCCCCTTCCCCAACCCATGCGTCAAATCCCTACTCCCTACCACCAATGCAGCCCTCCAAAACACCCTCCCCGCAAACCCTACGCGTTGTCCCTACGAGCCATCATGCCCCCGCCCAACGCCGCCGTCGCCATCACATGAACCTATAACCAACACAAAACCTTGCCCTAGCCGCCGACCAACACCGCAGCAATTTACGTTATACATTTTTGTATATCACATTAGGTTTAACCTAAATTTTTTCACTTAGGTTTAGATTTTGTTTCATTTTATTTCCTTGTTATCTTTCCTTTCAACACAAGATAACTATAGTCTAGTCTTCTTTCCTTTATCTTTCATTTCAAGTTAGTTTTTGTTTTTATTATGTTCATTTTAATTTTTAAACTTAGTCTAGTATAGTTTAAATTAAGTCTTTCAAGTTACTTTAGTTCAAGTAATTTATGGCTTAATCGTAATATAATTTATATTCTTTTAATTAGTTTATTTTATTTACTAAAGCCTTTTAAACTCATATTATGACCTTTTAATTCATCGTTTTCATCTTTTTAGCCCAATTGACTAATTGTAAAACTTGGTTTTCATAGGCTATCGGACGTTTCACTTCCACTTTCTTTTTGCTTTTTTGAATATTTTATCAAAGTTTAATCGTTTGAGATCCTTCTAACTAAATTTTTCCATCACTTTCTTAAATTCGACTATTCGGGAAAGTTGTTAAAGTAGGGTTATTGGACGTTTTTGTCCAATTTTTGGTCACATTTTAGCCATTTCATCAATATATAATCAATTTGCAACGTACAACACACTAACACTTTTGGACGGTTGTTTGCTTGCATTTTTGTTGTTTTTTGTTTTTTTGAAGCTAATCGCAACACTTCGCGCGCTATGCTCTTCTCTCATGCTTGTTACAAGCGATCTTGAGAATCAGAAATGCGATTGTGTTGTTTTTCATTGTTTTCTCTTTGTTCTACCTCGAAAAAACTACTAACAATTGTTTGCAGGACCACATTCCGAAGACCACTCAAAACTACTAACTGCAGCTTGCCTCAATCGTGAGCTTAGAAAAACTACTAATTCATTGTATGCAAGGAATTTTTAAATCAAAATAAAATAAACACTGCACAATGTATTTGTGGTGCGGTTGACAAGGCTATTGCCCAATTGCCATAACTGTGGGAAGTGCTTTGGCTTAAGCCATAAAACTCACTTGAGTACCACAGGAACCCCAAAGTAGCCAAAGCACGTTGAGGGAGGCTGGATGACAAAAAGGGTACACCCATCCCAACCGACTAGTGCGCCTTGTGAGATTAGAGTCACGGATATCCTTAGTGGTGACCCCAATGCGATTCATTTGAGCAAGATCTTTGCTCATTATTTCAAAGGGGGTAAAGTAAAGCCAACACTAGCAATAACATCGCGCTCGCTCGGGTATACGACTGACACCTAGTTGAGTGAACCACCTAGGAAGCCACACCTTGTCCAAGCTAATCTAAGGTAGAGGCCAACTTTCACTTCATCATTTTTCATTTTTTCTTACGTGTTACACACTTGTGTTTCACTCTTGTCATTCACATTTTCTCTCATCCACTTTGTCATTTTGTAGACGTGTTTAGGTCTTGGGTTGTGGAAATCCATATCCGCACTTGAGCACTTTCATCCTTTTCATCTAAGTGTTGGCTTTGTGATACTCGCTTTTTCACGGTCAAACACCCCCTTGATCACCTTTATCTTTTATTTACATGTCTTAAAGTTCGACACTTACCTCTTGTTGAACTTTAAGCATTCTATCTTACGTCGTCATACTTCACATTCACTTTGTTGAATTAACGACATCTTCTATATCTCTCTTCCATCATCTTATGTCGTCGCACTTCGCAATCACTTTGTTGCATTGTCGACATCCTCTTCATTATCTTTCTTCACTTCTCTCTTTAAAGCATTCACTTTGCTTTAATTTGAGATCATTAATCAATCACTTTCCCCTTGTCTTTTATCTCTTCAAACCTTCTCATCGTCATCTCTTTCACTTCTTGTGACGAAATTCACCTTGTCCCTCTATTAGTACTCCCATTTCTTTGTTTTGTTTCCTCTTTTAACACGCTTTCGTTAAAAGTTGGCATCCTTCATCGTCTTCTTAAGTCTCCCCTTTAACACACACCTTGTTAAACGTTCGAGCAAACTCATCACATTTCCTAAGTCTCTTTCCCTTAACTTTTTTGTTAAGCATTGAGCATCTTTCATCGTGTTTTAAGTCTCCTCTTGTTGCACTCATTTTGTTGAAAGTTGAGAAAACTAACCTTCTTTCACCTCTTCCCTCTTTACATTCACTTTATAAAGGGTCGTGAATTCAAATTTCTTCATATTTCTTAGCACTCATTTTGCTAAGAGTCCTCTAAACTAAAATTTCAATCCTTCTTCCACCTTAACATCACTCATTTTGTTAAGTGTTGCGAAGTCTCCCCTTTTGTTCCTCTTAACACTCATCTTGTTAAGAGTTAACTTTTCACACCCTCTTTTCGTCACTCTTATCACTCATTTTGTTAAGAGTTGGTTGTCGTTCACCTTGTCAAGTCTCTTCTCCCTTAACATCCATTTTTGTTAATGAGTAGAGCACATCTAACCCCTTTTAGTCCCTTTTCTCTTAACTCTCATTTTGTTAGGAGTCGGGAAATCAACTAACCCTTTTCACCTCCTCCCTCTTAGCACTCATTTTGCTAGGGTCGAGTTCTCTCATCTTTTCCCCTCTTCCATCTTAGCATTCACTTTGCTACGGGTTGAGTTATCTATCGCAACTCTCCTTGTTCCTCGCCTCTTTCAAACAATGGTGGGAACACGACATCACGATTATAGTCCCTTTGATGGAAGGAAATAAATCCTTTCCATATCAGTTTTGATGAAGAGGATGAAGACCAACTTAAATAATATTTCCACAAGCGCCACTTTGCGACAAAACAAACTCCAATTCCTTCTTTGTCTCCTCACAATGGGAGCAAGATTTCCTTCGGACTTTGATGAGGATGAATTGAAATCCTTAAAAGGACAACCTAAATCCCCTAAGGGTCCACCACTCAAGTCAAACAAACATGACGATGAAGGACCAAGTAAAACAAATGCCGATAATAAAGGCAAATTTAATGCTTCATCCTCTAATCCCAACCAAGCCTTGCTTGATCAAATCAATGCAATGGCGAAACAATTGGCTCTCCTATCCTTTACAGTCACTAACATGATACCAAAGGTATCGAACACACAAAGAAAAGTGACGACACCTTCAAAACTCATTCTGCAACTAATACCGAGAACAACAATCATAAGAATGATAAATCACCATTTATCCCACAAACTAATTCACCATTTTCTCAAGAGTGGCAAATAATGAAGGACACTATTTTGGGCATGCAAAAAAAACGCAAACAATTCAATTTTGATGAATTGTGTCCATACCCTTTTGACATGGACATCTTACGCATACCCTTCCCACGCTCTTTCGAGACACCCAAATTTGACAAATACAAGGGCAAAACTAATCCTAGAGAGCATGTCAAAGAATTCTTCATGGCATGTCAAGAGGTGGCTTATAACGATATCTTTCTCTTGTGCCTTTTTCCTAAGAGTCTAGGAAGGCAAGCTTTGGATTGGTTCTTACACCTTCCAAAGGGATCTATCTCTACCTTCGTAGACCTCTCAGAAAAGTTCGTTAAACATTTTTCTTTCAATCTTGACTCGAGGTCACAATGATGGATTTGTGCAATGCCAAACAACGACAAAACAAGAGCTTTGCATAGTTCTTACAACGATGGCGAGGAATTGCAAGTCGGTTCCCATCTTCAATTGTAATGTCCCCAAATGGACATATTTGACCCCAAATGGATTTAAGGCCAATCCCAAACCCCCAAATACAATTTATAGAAGATGCAGCAATTTATTAACATGCAAATCTGAATTTAATCTGAAAAGTGCGACTAGGGTAAAGTGGGAAACCCAAACAAATCAGCCAATAAAATATAACTTCTCCACTCTAATCTGATATACCAATTTTATAAAGCCAAAATCTGAAATAATATACATATTTTGATGCACAAAAACGCTAAAATTAATTTATTTTGAAACCCCAGTCTACGAAAAATTATGGCAACTTCAAAAATTCATAACTCACTCAAAAATGCTCGATCCACACAAATAAACTATGCACGGATTCAAAAAAATAGGGAGAATGCAATGATGTTACCCATTCATGCAAATGACCACCACAAGTGCCCTAAACAGCCAAAATACCAATTCACCCTTAGGGTTTTGGGCTGGAAATTACAATGAAACTCAGCCACCACTTTCCTCTTCAAACCCTTGGACCAAATTTGCACTTTTATTCTTTCAACTGCTGAAAAGATACTGAAAATTACGGCTAATTCAATGATGCCCAATGGAAACCCTTGTGTAGAGAATCCTCACAAACTAGAGGAAGGGTTTTCGTCCTTCTCTAGGGCTCTTAGAGGGTTTTCGTCCTCAAGAGTAAAAATGCAAGCCAAATGCTTAACACACAAATCTGAAATTTGATAATAAACAAGTCATGCCTCTTCTAAGCAAGTCGACTTGCTTATATAGAGAAGATGGCCCAACTAACCTCCTTCAACACCCAATCAAATTTGTCCCTTCATTTAATATTTTTTCCACCCACTTTCCTTCCTAGTGCAAGTCGCATTTTTCTAGAGTGGATAACTTTGGCTCATATGCTTTTGCCTTTTTTTCTTATTTATTTTTAAGTTACTAATAAATTATTATAAGTGCATATAATGTTTCTTTTTATTTTATTTTTATTTTGCACTTTATAATAAAATATTATAACTTAAGTCACCCTTGTTTCTTCTAAAATTTGGTTCAAAAAGGAAACAAACAAATAGTTATTCTATTCAGCTTATACTACGTACAAAGGAATGGCTATTATATAGCCAAATACAAAGTTGAACCAACTTCCTTATAAATAAGAAGTACAAACAACTACTAACAAATAATAACCCATTTAATGAATTAAGGTAAAACAAACAACCTTATACCAATAGTTAATAATATTTACCCTGTGGTAAATAACAATATTATGAGAGCACTATAATATTCCTAACATTCCCCCTTAGTGTGAACATGGGAAAAACACCATCTTCAACCAAGCAAAGCATGCCACTCCGTAGCCTACACATGGTCTCGATCCTCAACACTGATTGTGGGAACTACATCATCCATGAATAGGGACCCATCAACCTATTCGGTGAATACATGAATTGGGACCGTTCAACCAATTCACATCAACCATCAAGTCAATTTGATCAAGAACACTTCTTGCTATAGTATCAATGGTACAAATCTCCACATCATCATCATCACAGGGGAAACACAAACATTGTATTGCACCATAGGAACAGGGATGCTCATATGTTCTTATTCATCACACAAAACAAAAAAGTGTCACTAAAGCAAAGTATGCGACCTCTGAGGTAGTGACGAACTCAAGGATGTTGATTGTCCTCCTACCTCTGTTGCCTCCATCCTCCAATACATGCGTTAACTCATCCGGATGTGATCATGAAAAAAGTACAATACGCCCCCTTGTTTTGGACTTGGACGTTGGGTAACACCAAAATGCGTCCATAAGGGATTTTTTTTTCGACTTTTTTGACAAGACATCATTTTTGACTTTTTAAGAAAGACAACTAAATAGACATGAAAATTTGAAAATGTGACTTGTTAACGCCTAGACAATAGTAAATGACTTAAAATGATGAATGTAATACAATAAAGGAATTATATAAAAAAACTATGCCTAAACAAACCGACAAGATGCATCAATTGACTACGCATGACAGGCAGTGGAAAGACTATGAGAGACAAAATCTTCACGGTGATAACAAATTTATGCTCTATCAGAATTATCGATTCTTGGAAATCTCTAGAATTACTCCATTTATAAAGTAATAGATCCACACAATTGTGTTGTTCTACCTTGAGCTAAGGAAGAGCTCGATTGGGATCAGCGAAGGCTTTGAGCCACGAGCTGATTTGCGAGAGGGAACGACGCCAAGAAAAGCACACATCTAGACTATGGCGAACGAACAAGATTAAGGCACCCATGAGCCTCCACGTCAAAAATCTTTCCACGCTCTAGTCCAAACCTAGCTATTGGAGACCTAAAATGAGCTTGAGCCATGACTAGGCTGCGTTATGGGTTCCTGAATGACCTATGCTCGATTGTAATGTTTGATTCGAACCCAAATGAATCAAATGCTAAAGTCTTCGATGTTGTCCTGATCCACATAGGTAAAGAAGGTAAAAATATCCAATAAATATGAAATGAAGCAATGTAAAGCAATCCAAAACTTTAGATAGTCCAATGATAAATGGATCGATTCAATGTCAATATGGTTCGGTGATGCTACAATAGGGAAGTAGCTTGGAATGCATGGAGAACTATAAGCAAGCCAACCAAGGCACTGAGTGGACTATTGAGTCCTATGCTCTGAATACAAACCATACAAATCCCCTTCACCCAGCTAAGTGATAGTAATTATGAGACAACACCAATAAAGTTTTATCATATGCATCTCAGGGCAAATCAAAGAGCATAAACTAATCCAAGCGAGAGGATGGCGATCTGGGGTGCAACCGAACTATTTGTCTAAGCCAATACTAATGCAAAAATGTCTAGAGATATTTTCCAAGCCACGTCAATGCTAGCACGATCCGGAAAACATGATGCTTTTTAAAAAGAATTCAATACACTGGAACTCTTCACCCTTCAAGGTCTGCTGAACTGTAATGTGTATAAATGAGTAAAGGCTACCTAGTGTGTGTGCTCGATACCAAATCTAAAATTTGGTTGTAAAGGAAAGAAAATAATTATAATTCTATTCAGCTTATACTACCTACAAAGGAATGGCTATTATATAGCCAAATACAAAAGCTAAACCAACTTCCTTATAAATAGGAAGTACAAACAACTACTAATAAATAATAACTCGTTAAATGAATTACGGGTAAAACAAACAAACAACCTTATACCAATAGTTAAATATTTACCTGCGGTAAATAACGATATTATGATAGGACATATTCCTAACATTTCTTCCCTTAGCCGTCGGGTAGACAAAATAGGCTAAGGGTCTTCGATCGAGAAGGGGATAATACATCAATCCTTGAGAAACAAATGGTTAGCATCTTCGTCCCTAATCTTAATGCAAGTTGTCCTTTCACATGCAGATGCACTTCCTCAACAACTTTGAGAAAGTTATTAGAAAGGGAACTCAAATTGAAAAAGCTCTCATTTCTAAAGGCTTGTTTAAGCCTCGTTATAAAGACAGTGGGCACAATCATATCGTCACAACAACAACCCTAGCACTTCTCACGATATACCTAGGTACATCAACCGCAACCGTAACATTGTCAATGATGGTGTCACGGATAATCACAATGTGTACAACTTACAGAACAACCAATTAAGTCTAAACCATCTGTCACCATTCCAAAGAGAGAAACTTTACCTCCTCGTGATTACAACCGAAGACAATATACGTTTTTGGGGGAATCTCTTTCAAGCGTCTTAAAAAACAGTTGGCAAGTGCTAATATGGTCACTTACCCTATCACGCAACCCTTCCCTGAAGGAGAACCTAAGCCAAGTTGGTATAGACCTAACACATATTATGATTTTCATCACATTGATGGTCATCAAACAGACAGATGCAAACAACTTCGCAATTACATCCAAGACCTCATTGACAACAAAGACATAGTGGCCAAAGACCTACCATCTACCAAAACACCCAACGATAATCTAAAGGTGTTTTCTAATCCATTTCCTAACCATGATACAAAGGGAAAAGCTCACGAACATGGTGAATCCTCGAACAATGTTGATTATAAATCCATCATATTACACCTCTCATCTCGAGAGAGTTTATCTAGTGCCTTTTAACAATTAGTAAAGGCTAACATGATCGAATATCCACCTACGAGACCCTTTTCTAATGGGGAACCCAATCCTATGTCGTACAATGTATCTAAATATTGTGAATACCATTGCATGGATGGCCATTCTACTAATAATTGTACACCTCTTTGTCATTATGTTCAAGACTTAATTGACAACAAAACCATCTCCATAGAGCTTGACGACGAAGCTCTCGCAACTGACGACACGTCAACTTCCAAAACTTCAAATGAAGAGTTGATTGTTGTCCCCACTTCTGTCCATATTGACATTCAACGAGATCACGACGAAGGTCAAGTATCTCTCCCTTCAAACCAATCTATTTCTTCTCCAGATTTTATTCCATTCCCCCAAACAGACATTGAACTTGTTTTAGACAACAATCTTCTTACACTTGACGAGAGTTTGACATTTCTCAAGGCTCTCTTTCAACCTCGACATAATGAAGAGGGTCCATCATCAAGCACCACTGAGCTTGATTCTATTCTTTCACTTCAAACCTTCTATGCCTAACATCTCTAGTCTTGTTATCGAAATACAACCGCAACAAGCGTGGACACCTACAACAATGCAGTCTTTTGTGTCCATTATACCTCACACAATCAATATTGCAGGCATCTCATCAATGATGACCCTTACCTATCAAGATGTAATGTCCCCTCTAGGACAATTTAGAAAATGGAGTACTTGTAAAGATTAAGCAAAGAATGGATAAACCCTTTTGCTTCAACCTAAAATATCCCAATGTCAGCTATTTCAAACCCAAATGAGGTTGGAACTAGCCAAAGTGGTGGGATAGATTGGAAGAAAACAATTGGAATTCAAACACATTCAAATCAAATTTTTAATAGCTGAAAAATAATTAATAATTACACCCCAATTGCTGTAATCTTCCAAAATTATTTCCGCTTAATCATCCAAGCAAAAATCTTCAAACTTTGGATTTTGGGCCACAAAAATATGAAGAACAATATCCCAAAATCAGTTTTTGCACAGCCAACATAAAACCCTAATTTTACCCTAAAAATTAGGTCGCCCAACACATTTAGGGCATCAAATTAGCTCCAAAAATTATGAAGTTAATTTCTCCTTATTCCTCCTAATTTCTACAATCAAAACCAATGCTAAACTGATCCCATTCGAACCTTTTTCAGATCTGATTTTTATAACAGATAATAAATAAAATTGCACTCAGAACAGTTGAAACTTCAAAAATTAATAACTTCTTCAATACTTGGTATTTTTGCATGAAATAAAATGCAAAATAAAGTAGAAATGAAGGGCTTTCCAATGAACTACAAAACTGAATTTTCTGATCACCAAAACCCACTCAAAACTGCCCCCAAAAATCTGCCTCCAAGTTGCTTAGGGTTAGAATAAATGCTATAAATTAATTCCAGCTCATATAACCCTTCCAAAACACTCAAACAATCAGCCCTTGATCTGAAATAATTGATTAGACACAGCAGCAAATAGATCTAGCATAAACAACCTCAAAACATGATAGATCAAACCCCAAACCAAGTCGATTTGCCTCTAATAAATTGCAGCAATAATAACAATCACAAAGTATCTCAAACCCTTCACAAAAATGCAGATTTTTCCCTCCAAATAAATGCGTCAATACCCAAGACCAAGTCGCCAATGCTAGAATGAATATACCAAGCATAAACACATTCAACACAAGAGAGCACAATGGAGTCTTCAATACTGGATCCAAATGAAGCTAACAATGAGAGAGCACAATGCAAGAGCTAGGGCATACATCCCATTTCTCCAAGCATGGAGTAAATTCAAAAGTTCAATCAACATAACCCTCTAAAGGAAATGCGACCTCCTTTTATAGAACTAAGGGGTGCAATATCCAATGACCGACCTTTTCCCTTTTGGAGGGAAAACATAATAAAATATTTAATACTAAGACTATGTGCACTTTATTTATTTTCTAATTAAATAAATAAAAGTAACTAACCTATGTGCACATTAAACTAACTAAAGAGACTCCCACTTGTAGCGCTAGGCATGCCAAGGGGTTACAATGCAAATAAAAGAGATGAACCCATATATTAATAATGTCCCGAAAAAGGGGACATTAAACAAGACATCTACATGCATACACTCTACGAGGTGCGTATAGCCAAGAATATTCTTTTACAACCTTTTCGTGCTTTAATTGCAAATCTTTTGTCAAAATAACTAATTCACAACCTAGAAGGAGCAACATTGAATATCTCCTCTCTACGTCATATAAGGAGCCTGCGTGTACATCTAGAGATCAATCATTCTCTCCTCGCACTCTTTCACTCATAGGTGAATATGAATCTCAACATATTCCCCACATCGACAATCCTCTTCTAACATCACATAGGTCTTTTAATCTCATCGAAGACTTATCTAATCGCGCATCCTTTGACTTGGATCCCATCCACCCAAGTCTCGTACTTCGGGACCTCTCGAATCTTTTGATTCCCTCCTTTGACTTGGAATCTGTCCACCCAAGTCTCGTATTTCAAAACTTATCAAATCTTCGGATTTCCTTCTTTGACTTGGACCTTGTCTGCCCATGTCTCATATTTCAAGATTTATCAAATCTTTCGATTCCATCTCTTGACTCGGATTTCATCCTCCCAAGTCTCGCCTTTCGGAACCATTCAACTTTAATAAAACTCGTACTGTTTCTTGATGAGTCCATTTCAAATTCTCATCCTCAAACATTCAGAAAACCTAAAAAGCATAAAAAGAAAATAAAACTACGTATCGGTGATCTTTAACGCATTGTTTAAATCGGAAACGAAAGAGTATAAATAATATTAAGCATTCCATCTATTGGCAAATATCTTAATTATACTATTATCATATATTCGCATTCTTCACCTATCACGACACAAGTTAACCTTGTTCCTCTTGGGCATTGTGTGTCTCATCCCTATTATGGTTTCTACCATTCCAGATCTTTTCACCTACGGTTTTGTCTCGAAGCTTACTGATGGCAACTCCTTTCAAATAAGCTCTCTCTTTAACAGAAAGCTCAAACTTCTTTACTAGTCCTTTTTGACCACCCATCTCAATCTACAGTGTTGAACCCTTGCGTCCTACTAGTCGCATGAGGCTGAGACTTGGGGGCAAAATGTTCCTTCCCAACAAGCACATTATCAACATACAAGGCAAATTAAATCAATCTAAAATACAAAAAAAAACTATTAAATCATCACACCTTTTGTCCTTCATAGTCTTCGGTGATGAGCCCATACTTCTCACTAGTAGTATGAGACTGGGAACGGAGGAAGTCCTTACTCGCCTACATTTTGTCTTTGGTGTTGAGCCCTTGCCTTTTACTAATGGCATGGGGCAACATGTAGGGGTCCCTTTTCAAAAACAATAAAAATAATTAACCAATAAAGCCTTTAGAAATCTTAATCAAAGTGCTTAATCAAAAATATCCCAAGAAGTTGTTTATGTTAAAGAGAGACAACAATTCCTTCAATCGGATTTTGCCAATTAGTAGGCCATCTACGGATCTAAGTCGAGTCAAAACCTATAAAGTGGAATCATCTTGGAATTGGTCAAATAATCTTGACTAGAGATGAGTTACATTTTTCTCATATGGATCATTGTTACACCTTGTGTCTTCGCATCCATCATCTTCACTTTCATATCACTATTCACCTCGTTTTCACATCCTTCTTGGCTCTCGGTGATGAGCCCTCGCATCTTCCTAGTTGCGTGGAGTCACAAGCAGAGTGAAACACCCTATCATTTTACCATCTACATTTCTACCAATGGAATGGAATGCTTCTAATTATTTGCACTCACCTGTTTTCAAGCAGTGCACCCTCTTACCGAGTTGTAAACTACCAAAAACATTCAAAAAATGTTTCACAAAACATCAAAAACATTCAAATATGTTTCTCAAAAATACAAAAACAATATAAAAATATTCCAAAATCCAAAATCCAAAATCCAGTATAAAACTGTCAAAATCAAACATTCAAATATTGATCGACCAATTTTCAGCAACTGGATAACATAGTTCAACAATTTCACCATTTGATGACGCTCCTCATGATCGTTCTAGATCATCTTTCGATAATCATTTTTCTTGCCCGTGGTGTATATCTATGCTCGGGGAATCATTTACCCTTTCGCAATATAACTTTGCTTGGGGCACACTTGGATTTCAAATTTTAATCCAATACAAATCAAACTTCAATGGGATCCAAAAAGAGTATCTTTTGGAGTATCTAAGTATCACTCCACTCTTTGGCCCGATCCAATCCTCTCGCGTTCTAAGCTATCGCTCGGGGGCATTCAAATTTGTCTAGTTCTTCAATGTGGAACACATTCGGAGTGTCATTAGACATCGTTATTGCACATTGTGTCTTTGTTGTGGTTTGTCAACATTGTGACGATGCTTTTGCTTCTTTCAGTTTATTATTTTGTTGTACTTTATTTACCTTTTTGTAGACCAATTGCAGGAAAATTCTCGACATCTTAGTTCACATATAACTTTGGGGCCATTCCATCATGTTCATATTGGGTTTGTTTACAATGCTTGTTTTGTGTTTTTGTGTTGCTTGCACGTGTTGTGTTTTCCTCTGGTTTATTAAATAAGCCATGGAATGTTTTCCTTTTTGTTGTGTATTTCAAGTTTGTTTGCATTTCTTTACATTTGTATTTCAAATTTTTCAAAACTCGCAAAAAAATCCAAAAATTCATATATTTAAAAAATTCAAAAATCAAAAATTATAAAAAAACTTCAAACAAACTTTCACTTATCACAGAAATCCTACAACTGGAAAACCCTTGAAGTGAATCTTTCAACATTTCAACACGATCTTGAAAAAGTCAAATCTTTACCTACTACCCTAGTGATCGTTCCAATCTTACAACTATCACTTTCTTCCCTTTGCATGATACGCTAACTTTGCTTGGGGCAAGTCACAAAAATTGTTTTTCTTTACAATATAACTTCACTCGGGGCAATTTCTTTCCAATCATTTGCACGACGGATCCAACAAGAGTGTCATAAGGAGTCGCTTTACTCCCTTTTTCCAATCTGATCCTATTCCCTCTTTGGGAGCATTTGCATCTACTTAATCATCACCGTGGCACGCATTACGTGCATAGTTGATTTTCTTCTTTTTCGATTGTGTTGTATTATTGATGTTTACTTTTTGGACCACTTGCAAGTAATGTGATTACATCTTGGTTCCTTTATAACCCTGATGCCTGCACCTACTCTGTATATTGGTTTTGTTTTCCTTCTTATGTTTTCTTTTTTGTGTGTTTGTTTACGCACATCTGGGTTAACCATCTTGATTCTTTCATAATCATGGTGACAACTCTATTGTGTAAAAACAAAAATAAGGTTGCTCTAAAATTATTCTCCAAATGACGCTCATGCTACGAGAACAGTTCTTCCCATCCTTGTTCCAATCCCTTGCCTTCTTCCTATTAAGCGACTATCCACCACTTTGTTGCGTTGCCCACCCGCTTAAGGGGGCATTCCTCTACTATCCTACCCGCCGAGGCATCTTATTGCTTCTTTGCTTTCTACTCGCTATTCTACATGTGTCTACTATCTTAAAAGCACTTTGTTACTTTGTTACTTCGCAATAGCACTTTAAAGAGGGGCAAATGTAGAGACCCTAAATTACACATTTGTTCCCATCTTATCCTAGTACATATCCTGTTATTCCCCCCTTTACGACTAATTAATTAAATTGATTAGTCATACACTTACACCCCTTTAGCTAACTTAATTATCATTTATTAATTAATTAGTGTGCATATCCTAGCTAATTAAATTAGTTATCTAATTAGGAAAAGACACCTATTTTCCTAGTCAACTGTCACTTAGAGTCCTATATGGACTCCACTTCCTCATCCCAGTCAATTCCACTTGGACTCCACTTCACCAATCCAATCAACTGCACTTCTACAATCCTAAAAATGTGGTGGCAATTCAATTGTACGTCAACCACCTTTCGAAAGCTTGCACAAAAGTATTTTATTCTCATCTCTCAAAGTCACCCTTACAAATGAGCCCCTCACTTCCTTTTATAACCCAAAAGTTGGTTACAAAGTAGTTAGGGTTTTACATGATCATTAAATAGGGCACTTAAGTGACTTTGACTTTTTCAACCAACTTTTTCAAAAAAGTGACTAAAAATAGAAACCACTTAAGTTAAAAAGTCATTTAAGGAAAAATACATAAATAAAAGAAATGGGTACATGTGGACCCCACTTAAATGACTTGGACGCACACGTAGACATCCTAGTCAACAATGCGCCACCCAGATCAAGACACCTAGGATCAGTGCCTTATCCATTGGGCCAAGAGTCCGCCTATCCCGATCGTACGGGAATGAACTCATGGCTGTGCTCTACAATCCTCCAAATGACAAGAGTGTTGAGCTTGAAACTTGAGCAATTCATCCACATGCTCCAAGTACCTTTCCATGGTGAATTATTCATTTGTCGCGAGACCGTAGTCGTTACGCCACCTTGGTTTATCAGAATCCAGCTTCTGGTCTTTCGCCATTGAGAAGATCTCCAAGAGCCAAAATTGCAATTCACCTCCAATGGTATTACAAAACATGGCTTTAACAAACACCCCATGAATAAATATAACCAATTATTTGCACTATACATCTGATTTGATGAAGTCGAAAGCATTGTCTAGTTTTGCAAACACTTTCTACAAATTGAATAACCTGACTCTTCCATCTCACTGCACAACCTATCTTTTATTGGTTCACTTAACATCACCAATAATCACCAAAAATAACATTTTCCTTGTTTGAAATGATGGAAGCAGTTCTCATATTTCACAACAATCTCGGAAACAAACTCGGTTGCAGTGTGTCAACATGCACACAATTGAAGGTTCTTGTCGAGTCAAATAGTTATTCCAAGAGACATTTTTATCAATCAATATGGCAATGCAAACTTCTCATTTATGTGACAGAGGAATGGTTATTTTACTCATGAACATCATTCAGGAATCTGAATCGAAAAATACCTTGTTGCCTTCATCTCGTGGGTAATTGTTAGTGCGATCTATCTCCTCCACAAAAAGTATGAATCATTCTATGGTCTTCATCCATAGGCTTAAACCAACATCTATAGGGATTGACCTTGCCACCATGATTACACTTAACTCTCGTCAATAATCGTTAAGTTTGTTGTAGTGTAATCAGAATTGTTTTTAGCTTTTCAGCTCAACTACTTTATATTCAAGCTTAACCCAACATTTCTGAAAAGAATGGTTTTACCACAATGCTCACGGTTCTTCCTTATTATATAACACTTGTAGTAAGAATGTTTTGGCTTTGCCATAATAAGCACAATTGTACCTTCCAAATGATGAGAAAATGCCATTACCAATAAAGACCTAATGCTGCCATGATGATGACCCAGGTTCAAGCCCTCAGCATGTCGATAGACACCCTTAAGACTGATTCTTGGCCAAAGAGCCCCTCGGTATTTTGGCAGTGCATTCTGCAATCTCGGCTCCAATCAACAATTATGCCACTATTGGGATCTTAGTATGGCATAGGTAGCTGTGAGCTACACAATATACTCATTTTTCCAGAAACTAAAAAGATCCTTTATGTTACAATTTGCAACACATAAAAGAAGCCCTTCAAAAAATACATTGAACAACTGGGGCAACCAAGAGGACCTTGGAAAAATGTACAGGTAACAACCATATGAATTCTTCCTTAGTCGTGGATCAAAGCTAATAGAAATAAAGCTAGATAAAATTAGCTTGAAACTACAGTATAATCGTCCATTGAAAAAAACAAGTTTCTCTGAACCTGGTAAAAGAATACTTTTTATTGTCTGATTGGATGTACATAATGGAAGGGTATAAATATTGCCTATTGCCCTCAGAGTTTCTCAAAGAGACCATTTACAAGTAACAAGGATGTAGTATACAAAACGGCCAACCAGGTATTTTCAGAGTTGACCTTCACATTCAATTCATTTCTAGGGAAAAAATGCTGAGCAATATGAATCGTTTCATTCTGCACCGTAATAAACCTTCATCTCCTGATTTAGGGAAATTTTATGAAGCCTTGAATAGCGTGACTCCAATCCATCATACACGGCAGTGAATATTTGTTTCCTGCAGGTATGGAGTTAGCAGATTCTAAAGGGGAAATCGCCTGACAGTTTTGCTTTAAGGTCTCAGCACTGTGCTTTGAATTTTAGTCTTTTCTCCTTCCTTGGCCAATGCGTGGCCTGTATGGACAGGTGTGTGAGAAAGGCGCCTCCTCCTCCTTTTTTATATAAAAAACTGTTCTATTTGCCAGGCGTGGTCTTTTAATCTCCTCAAGGCGTGGAGATATTCTTGAATGGGCTGTGCGCCTCCTCCAGTGTGGACAGCTGAAAGATCCTTGGAATGCATGGGCTCTTTCTCTTTACCCTGCGTGGGCAATTACTTTTGGCTGTGCATGGAGAAAGATTTGGGCGCATGAAAGTTTGTTACTTCTTCCCTTTTTTAAAAATATTTATGTTCTTTCCTTCAGCTGGGCGCATGGACTTCTCTCGATGCATGAAAAAGAATTTTTGTCTTCAGCTGTCTTGTCTATCCTCCACCCAAGGCGTGGAAAACTGTTCTTGAAACTGTTTTTAATCTTTTCCCTGGCGCGTGGAGAATGCTTTGACTGTTCTTGAAACTGTTCTTTATTTAAAAACTTGTTCTTCTCTCCCTAGGCGCGTGGAAAGCTCCTTGGACCTGCCTTTAATCTTTAAAACTGTCCTTTCCTCCTTCCTCCGGCTGGTATTTGTTTAGATTTTGATAAAATCTCCTTGCATAACGGGATGTTGACAAAATATTATGTTTTTAGAAGAAATAAGAAGCAATGGAAAGCTCTGCATGACTTTTTCCAACGAGTTTGATGGAGGAAGTTACGAGGATTAATTCAACTTCCTCTCTTCCCGGGTAGTGGCTTAAGTGCCAGGGGGAAATGGGGAAAGCAACGGGCAATTGCCAACGGGAATGGCAAAGTGGGTTGGCAATCCCCGTGCAATTTCCCCATGTGGGAAATTGGGGAACTTCTTGCCCGTTAGCCAATCCGTGATTTGGCAATTGGCAGAGAAAATCCCACGTGCGAGAAAATTGAAGGAAATTGCCAGGAAAGGGGAAATCCGGGCTCGGGAAGCCAGATTGGCTTCCGTGATTCAGAAGTGTAAGCTTACTTCCCCAGCATTAAAATTTGTCGAATGATTTTTAATTTATATTTATTTAATTAAATACTCCTCAAGTGATTTAAAAATTAATTTAATCAAACAAGGAGCAATTAATTAATTAATTTTAATGTATTTAACACGATTTAAAGCCTGGCAGGAAGAGTTCTTTCCCGAAAAGGACGAAATGAAGACCGAAAGGATCACAAAAATGAGACGATCGCAACGAGGGCAATGAACCACGCAAGTAACACTTTTCAAAAATTTCAAATTTTTCATTTTTTATTATTTTTTAAACAATTTTGCGAAGTCAAAATTGGTGATAACTTTATATCACAAGTGACATTGTCCTCCATTGACTTGACTTTATATTCAAAAGTACATTATAACCAAACTTGTATCTCCATTCTTAATCTGGAGCCATGAAAGAGAGTATGTGCAAGGATACGCAGAAGTAGGAAATGCAACCATTGCCTTTGCGTGGCTTTGAGAGATGTTCTTTTGACACTGTTTTCGATGATGACATGGAGAGGTTGTCCTTTGACCCAAAACTTCATGTGGAAGAGGCACTCTTGTTGCTCAAAAGCATCAATGGCATTGGCATTGGTGCTCAAACAAGAACTGTCTAAAAAAAGTCATCCATTTACACAAGGCCTAATGTGGACTGCAGAAGCAATGATTGTTGTGCAAGCGCATAGCTTTCAGAATCATCATGGGTGTTTGAGAGATGAATACTTGTCACCCATCTTCTCCTTTTCTTTATCTGATCTAAAAGGTTTAGGAGCCTTATGGTTTTTTGTTGTGCAACCTTCTTAGGTTGCTCACTTTTGTGCAATGTGTTCTACTTGTTTATTGCAGGGGCTTGAAATGGTGGTGTGCATGAGTTGACTCTTTCCCATGTTGTCGGATGAAGATGTGAGGCACTAATTCATCGTGGCCTTGGCTAGATTGAGGTCTTCCAAGTATGCTTCACCAGAAGGGTCAGAATTCAAGAACTCCATCTTGGTGTGTAGATAAGGTGAAAGTCCATGTAATGTCCCCACCCAAAATCTGATTGAACTTCTCTATGAAACCCCAGTTGTAATAGCACGACGAATAAACTACTGCAGATCTGATTTATGCTGAAAAATGCGACTAGAATGGAGAGGAAAAATACCACAAAATGATATTTTCTGATTTCTTCTAGAAGATATAATTTTTATAAATATATGGCAATGAAAAACACAACAACTGAAGTCAAAAATCAGATTTCTAATGATGAACAACTTCAGATCTGACCTGTACTTGCAGCAGTGAAAAAGAGGCTTAAAACCCTTTATAAAATACTGGAAAATATTGCAATAACTTCTGGAAATACCCCTGCAACAGCTGCTAACAAAAATATAATTTTCCAGCCCTTGAATAGATGAGAATACACCCAAAACTGGGTCACTCCAGCTGCAAAAATATTGATCTATGATTCAGATTTAAATCTGGACTTACAACACCATAAATAGGAAGAGTTTTCGTTCTTCCTTATGATTTTCTTGAGGGTTTTCGTCCTCAGAAAATTACAGTAGTAATACTTCAGCTCCAAGCCAAAATAGCAAAGTGTAAAAATGGTAGAATGATCCAAAACAAGTCGACCTCTTCCAATATGAGAAGGAAGTGACCCAAAATTTACCTCCAACACACCCAATCAGCAATTGGTGTGATTTCTATGCACTAAGCACCCAAATAACATCCCAACCTAAGTCGCATTTCTCCTAGAGGGAATACAAAAAATATAATTTTATTTTATTCTTTCTAATTTCCCATTACCCCCTAAGGTAAGTCGCCCATGCTCCTAGGATGAATAAAAAATTACATTGGCATCACTATAATATTTTATTAAGTCATATAAATTATTAAAGTGCTAGATTTATATTTTCTTTACTTATGGCACTTTATAATAATTTAAAAATGACTTAAGTCACCCTTATAGATCCCCCTTAGCCGTCGGGTAGACAAAATAGGCCAAGGGTCTTCCAAGATGTTATTCCGGAAAGAGGGACATTTCAGTCCTCCCTTCCTCGAATTGCTTGCCCACAAGCAATTGTAGATTTGGATGCTCCAAAATTTCTGCACCTTCCCACATTGCATCTTCAATAGGTAGCCCCTTCCATTGAATCAAATACTCCCGAATGACTCTATTCCTCAACCTTTTTCACGTACCTCTAAAATGATTTCCGGTTCCAAGACAAGTTTGCCTTCATCATCAAGAGGAGGCAACCTATGTTCCACCAAGTTTCCGGACGGAACAGCAAGGGACAAGTGGACGTGTTTCCGGGACGGATTTTTTTTAGGCCTTTTTTTAGGGGACGGTAGGGGACGACTATTAAAAAATAAGGGAAAATTTTTTAAAATAGGAAATTTCAAATATTCATATGATAACATTGCTAAAGCAAACCTTAATACATAAAATTAGAGTTGAATTGAGATTTCACATAAGATTTATCATTTAACCTTAAAAATATAGGAAATTTCAAATATTCATATGATAAGTACAACACATTGATAAACTTAAACTTAAAGCATTCCTCACTATCTTCTTGCATGAAAACTACCCATTCATGTAGGAAAAAATTGGTTGTAACAAGAATATGATATACCAAGATTAAAGACCAAAAGGTCTGGCATTTTGTGGCATATCTCTATGGAAAGAAAAGTGCTACAATACATTTTCTTGTAGACATCCATAAAGTAAATGTTGATAGAACTGTTTGAATTGTGTGGTAACATATAAATTTATTAAGGATGGATGATAAACAACATGCAGCTTCAAAATTCAAAATTGAAATCACACGATAAGAATCCTAACAATGTCATGTAATCTAAAGAGACTACAAGTATAAGCTCCATACTTTATAATAAAACTATTTTATTCATTTCTCTCATAACTTATAGATTATACCAATGGATGATAACTAAGACTAACCACACATGACTTCTTAAAGGTTTGTTGTTGACCATTTGAACGAAGCCAACATGCAGCTTTGATTGAAGATATCCAAAACAAAGGAGTGACATTTAATAGCATATAAAGTATTTCTCTCAATTATAATAGCGGAATATACCAACCCATTTCATCTTCAATCTCCTCAATTATCTAATCAATGCAGACCATTGATTTAAATATAAACATTGTTTTGGTAACCAACTATTTTCTGTTATTGTTAATCTCTTGTTGGCTTTTAGTAGTGTCTTATCGACTCTTTTGTTATGTTTAGTTGTAGTTGACAGTTGTGTTTTAACCAAAAACAATTGGATCTTTGATTCTTGTCATATAAACAAAATGTTTCATTTCAGGGAAGGGCACTAATGTGTGAGTTCCTCCCCTGTACCAAGTGATTGTAATGAACTTTGAACACTACCTTATGCAACAAATTTGTTATTCAGAAATGAGCTTCTTTTTTGTTTTGATGTTTGCTTTAGGTTTAGGGCACTTAGAAATGAAAGTGGGGGTCCTGTGGGCCCCCACATTGCTTTACTTTTAATTAAAGCGTGTTTTTTTTTTTAAATGCAATTTTTTAAGGTTGTTTGCTTAGGGGACGGAAGGATGGCTAGACGTCCCCAATACGTTTAGGGGACTTCTAGTCGTCCCCTAAACGTACCGAGGACGTCCAGCCATCCCCTGTCGTCCCCTATTTTTTTTTGACGTCCCCGGGACGTTTCCTAAAATTTGCAAAGTTTGGGGACGGGAAGGGGACGTTTCCTACCCGTCCCCGAGGTTCAAACGTCCCGTGCGACGGGACGAGCTAAAAACATAGGGGACGTGTCCCCGTGGAACATAGAGGCAACTCTATGGAGGGAACAATATGCTGCCCCAATGCTTTTTTCAAGCAAGATACATGAAACACATTATGTATTTTACTTTGAGTTGGAAGTTCAAGCTCATATGCAACCTTTCCCACCTTCCGTATGACCTTGTAGGGACCATAAAACCTTGGTTTTAACTTTTCCAAACCCTTCCCTTTGAGGGAAGATTGTCTATAAGGTTGCAACCTTAGAAAACCATGTCTCCAACCTCAAAAGACCTCTCTATTCTTCACTGGTCTGCATATAACTTCTGCTGATTTTGAGCATGTGCAAGGTTATCCTTGAGTGCTTTCATGATATTTTGACTCTGTTGTATCAAATATTTAGCACCCGACACTCTACTATCCGGAAGAACAACATCAACAAATGAGAATGCATCATAACCAATGTTTTGAAAATCGGAACCAGACTCGGAACCGGTCGAGGGTTGGACCAGACCGGAACCGGACCGGTTCAAACTCTATGAACCGGTTTACTAAAAAACACATAAAAATTACATTTTTAAAGAAAACAATATATTTGAAAAATTAGAAACCATGATTCCAACAATTACACACAAAATATGCAAAGTTTGCTCATGTATATAGTGATAGTTGGAATACTCGCACTCGGCAAATACTCGGCAGACCCTAAAAAAAAACTGGTAGGTGGGACGATTAGTCCGAGCACGGGAGAATACTCGTTGAGTTTTGGAAAGCTATCTAGTATTTTTAATTACTAATTGTCTACAGGCAATCAAAGCTCATGATTCTTTCAGAAGATTGCAAGAAGCTGCTTGGTCCAAAAAGGTGCAAAAATGGATTTTATGAAAATAAGAAAAATATTGCCATCAATGTGTAGAGCTCGAGAAAATATGCACTTTTAGAGAAAACGACACCGTAAACGGAGCCTGTAATGAAAGTTATGGCACATGCAAGTTTTGCTTACTACATCTTCCGGACCCTTTCCAAAAATGGCAAATTTTATTCTATACTTGTGTTTTTTTCACCAAAAATCCAAAAAAGGAAAGAAATGCTATCTTTACATGACTCGGCCGGTTCAGGATGAAACTGGACCGGTTTGACCGGTTTACTAAATGGTTCATGCTTTAAAATGTTAAACCGGTCAAACCGGCCGGTTTCGGCCTGGTTTGACCGGTTTTAAAACACCGATCATAACAATATAGTGCCTTAAATGAAGACATACCAATGGACATGTGATAGGAAGTGTTGTAGCAAAACTCTCCCAAATAGAGCCACTTAATCCATGTTGATTGTTGCCCTGTAACAAAGCATCTCAAATACCCCTCTATCCACTTGTTTACAATCTCTGTTTGCCCATCCGTTTGTGGATGGTAACTTGTGCTTGGAGTTAGTTTCGTGCCTGCAAGATGAAAGAGCTCTTGCCAAAAGGAGCTTAGGAATCTATTGTCCCTATCACTCACAATATTCTTAGGCAACCCATGAAGTCTAAAAACTTCCTTAAAAAATATTCCAGCCACTAAAGGTCCATCAAACTTCGTAGGAAGAGGAGAAAAATGAGCATACTTGGTCAATCTATCTACCACCACATAGATAACAGTCTTACCTTGAACCGAAGGAAGACCAATGATGAAGTCCATAGAAATGCTCTCCCATTTCTGATTTGGGATGGGTAGGGGCTGCAAAAGTCCTGCTGGAAATTCATGTTGTGCCTTGCTTTGTTGGCATATAAGGCACTCCCTAATGTGTTGCAATACCTCCTTCTTCAATCCCTTCCATACGAACTTCTCTCTTACCTATTTATATGTTTTAAAATACCCTTGGTGACCAGCTAAGGGTGAGTCATGCATGGCTGCTAAAATTTTGCATTTTACCTTTAGATTCGGGCACCAAAAAGACTCTACTTTAATAGAGGATAATGCCATCAAATATATCACAAGCAAGCTGATTTTTGGCGTACTTTGTTGTTATATCAGCCTTCCAATCTGCTGCAATTTCACTAATGGAACAACAATAAGGTTTCCTTGACAAAGCATCTGCAACTATGTTCTTTTTCCCCTTCACAAACTCAATTTCAAAGTCAAAAGATTGCACTTTGCTTACCCATTTTTGTTGCCTATCATTTAAATCAGTTTGGTTAAGAAAATACCTCAAACTGTTATGATCCGTTTTGACAACAAACCTGCCACAAACAAGATATTGTCTAAACTTCACTAGAGCATGCATGATGGCCAACATTTCTTTGTCATAAATAGAATATCCTTTCTCCACATCCTTAAGTTTTCTACTTTCAAATGCTATGGGATGTTTATTTTGCATCAAAACCTCAATTCCATCACCGGATGCATCACATTCCACCACAAAAGGTTTTGAAAAATTTGGAAGCAAGTCTTGGACAAGAACTCATTACCTTTTTGAGGTGATCAAATGCTTGTTGGGCTGATTGTGACCATGTGAAAGCTCCTTGCTTTGTCAAATTTGTTAGGGGGGCTGAAAGTTGTGAAAATCCCTTCACAAATCTGCGGTAATAGCTACAAAGACCCAAGAATCCTCTTAGTTGAGTCAAGGTAGTGGGAGTAGGCCAATCCAAAATGGCTTGAATCTTTTGTTGGTCCACATGTACCTGCATTGATGACATGTCCTAGATATAAGATTTCTTCCATGCCAAACTCACATTTGGATAACTTTGCAAAGAGAGATTGTTGCTCCAAAATGCTTAGGACCATATCCAAATGTCTCAAATGCTCTTCCCATGATTTGCTATACACCAAAATGTCATCAAAAAATACCAAGACAAACTTTCTCAAATGCTCCCTAAAAATGTGATTCATGCATGATTGGAAAGTAGTAGGAGCATTGGTCAATCCAAATGGCATCACTAAAAATTCAAAATGACCAAAGTGACACCTAAAAGTTGTCTTATGTACATCTTCATCTCTTACCTTGATTTGGTGGTAGCTAGATCTTAGATCAATTTTTGAGAAGAAAACAGCCCCATGCAACTCATCAATCCTTGGTATTGGGTACCTATTCTTGATAGTCTTCTTATTTAATAACATGTAGTCCACACACATCCGCAAGGTCCCATCTTTCTTTTTACCAAAACAACTGAAGAGGCAAATGGGCTAGAACTTGGCCTTATGTGGCCCATCTCCAACAATTCCTTAATCACTTTTTCTCTTCTCTTTGAAAGCTCTTGGGTGACGGTAAGGAGAAGATATAACCGGAGTTGAACCAGTTCCAACTCAATAATATGCTGAAATCCTCTATCCGGGGGCAAACCGTGAGGTAAATCTGAAAAAACTTGCTATGTCTATCCAAAATAGATTGAATATCCACATGATATGATGGCTGCGATGAAAAATCAGAAGTAACACTTACCAAACAATGTGCAGCCCATGCAATCTGCCCTCTAGTAAAAGATCTCTCCATGCTTTTGGCGGTCACCACTTGAGGAACTCCACTCCTCAAGCCTTGCAATGTTATTTCCTTGCCTTGGGACTTAAATTTCAGTTCCATGGTTTTATAATTTTGAGTGAACTCACCCAAAGATTGCAGCCATTGAACTCCCAAAACAACATCAGTTTCACCAATGCCAATGACATAAAAATCATCACATACCTTGTGTCTTCCCAATGTGATCTCAAGTTGAGGAATTTTCTTTGTGCATGCAAGAGTGTATCCATCCGCCACGGTTACATTGAATCCTTGAAAATCTTCTACTTTCAACCCCATTCTTGTCACTAAGCCCTCATCAATAAAATTGTGAGTAGCTCCACTATCAATCAAGGTTATGATTCTTTGCCCATGAAGAACACCTTTAATACGGAAAGCATGGTACCTTGGTGCTCCGGATAAGGTGGCCAATGTTCCATCCTTGAGACCTTCATTTTCCTCCTTTGTTTGTTCTTCTTCTTCCTCATGATCAACTCCTTCATCATCTGAAATAATCTCAATATAGTGGGCTGCCCCTTTGGAAGACAATGATGATTAGGAGTCCAAGGATCTCTACAATGAAAACATAACTTCTTTCTTCTAAGCTCATTCCTTGACTCTATTTCCTTGTTGTTTTTGTTCCAATCTTTAACATCTGATTTATTTTGAAATGACTTACCTTGCTGCCCATAGTTTGGTGTCTTTTGCCCACTTGATGAAGAGGACCTTGGCTGCCCATACACTCCCTTTGGCTGCCCAAACGCTGCTGATTTTTGCTGCAGATTTTTACCCTTTGGTACCGCTTTTTCCAAGTCAAATGCTTTCCTAATGGCACCTTGTAAAGATGAAGGGCTGAATGCTTTCACAAGACCCTTTAGTTGTTCTTCTAACCCTTCCATAAACAACAATACTAACCTCTTCTCTGATATCCGGTACCATAACTGAAATTCTTTCAAATTCAGAAATATATTTTTCTAGTGACCCTTCTTGCTTAAGTTGTGCTAGCTCCTGAAGTACATATCCGGATCTGTCCTATCAAATCTCTCAATCAAACATGAACTGAATTCCTCCATAGTAGTAATGGAACCATGACCTTGGGTGATCAACCCATGGTACCACCACTCATGTGCTATCCCCTCTAAATGCAAAGTTGCAAATTTGAGGGCTTCCTCTTCATACATAGGATTTAGAGAGAGATATGTATCAAGCTTTTGCAACCAAGCTCTAGCAGAACATTTTTCAGTACCATCAAATGAAGGAAGAGTTACCTTTCCTAATTTTTGTTGGATGTCTCTTCTTGGTGCCTCTTGATGAGCTCTCCTATTTCTCCCTGCACTCTTGTTATTTTTTAACTGACAAAATCCTTGAAAGGTAGCATATCCCTTACCCTAAGGTTGAGTTGCATATACTCATCACCATAGGCTTCTACATCATCCACATCACTTTGTGCCACTTCCTCAACCGGTTCTTCTCTGTGGAGAAACTTGGCTTTGAAGGTAGGATGTGTAGTATTGGAAGTATTTCTGGTTGCCCCCATGGAGCTTCCCTCTCCCACATTAGTTGCTACATGATTAGTAGTTGCAACATTCCCTTGTAGAGCCATAGCCAAATCATGAATTAAACTGGTAAATGCATCACGCATTTCTCTTTGATTTTCCCTCATGGTTTGTTGCAACTCTCTCTCGCACTCGGTAATAGTTTCATTCATATAGCTGAGAGCATCATTGGGAGGAGCCCTTTGATCATGTTCTTCCATTGTGCCCTTTCTTGGAGTGTTCCTTCTGTGATATACTATGTGATCTCTGGCTGATTGCATTCAGATCTGATTTCTGAAGATTTCCCTCACAGGATGGGAGGAAAAATGGCTCTGATACCACTTTAATGTCCCCACCCAAAATCTGATTGAACTTCTCAATGAAAGCCCAACTGAAATAGCACAGAGACTAAACAACTACTGCAGATCTGATTTATGCCGAAAAATGCGACTAATATGGAGAGGAAAAATACCACAAAATGATATTTTCTGATTTCTTTTGGAAGATATAATTTTTATAAATACATGGCAATGAAAAACACCAACAACTGAGGTCAAAAATCAGATTTCTAATGATGAACAAATTCAGATCTGACCTGTACTTACAGCAGTGAAAAGGGGGCTTAAAACCCTTTATAAAATACTGGAAAATATTGCAATAACTTCTGGAAATACCCCTGCAACAGCTGCTAACAAAAATATAATTTTCCAGCCCTTGAATAGCTGAGAATACACCCAAAACTAGGTCGCTCCAACTGCAAAAATATTGATCTATGATTCAGATTTAAATTTGGACTTATAACACCATAAAATAGGAAGAATATTTGTTCTCCCTTATGATTTTCTTGAGGGTTTTCGTCCTCAGAAAATTATAGTAGTAATACTTCAGCTCCAAGCCAAAATAGCAAAGTGTAAAAATGGTAGAATGATCCAAGACAAGTCGACCTCTTCCAATATGAGAAGGAAGTGACCCAAAAGTTACCTCCAACATACCCAATCAGCACTTAGTGTTATTTCTATGCACTAAGCACCCAAATAACAACCCAACCTAAGTCGCATTTCTCCTAGAGGGAATAAAAAAAATATAATTTTATTTTATTCATTCTAATTTCCAATTATCCCCTAAGGTAAGTCGCCCATGCACCTAGGATGAATAAAAAATTACATTGGCATCACTATAATATTTTATTAAGTCATATAAATTATTCTAAGTGCTAGATTTGTGCTAGATTTATGTTTTATTTACAAAATTGGGTGGTTGGGTAGTGGGTTTTCGTAAAAACTTAACCTAAACCTCAAAAATCAATCGGAACTAATTTTCAGCTGTGTGACAGTCATAAACCCGGAGAATAGTTCGAACACTAGATTATATCCGATTAAAAATGGGAAACTGTGCATTTTAAAGTTGTGGGTTGTTGGAAAATTTTGTTAGATTATTTGTATTCATGTACCGAGGGTAAGTCTCGAAAGAGCATTACCAAGTATTGAGGGCACATGGTTGTTCTTGAGATGCTTAATAGCAATACCAAGGTCAACATGACATATGTCATAGGAATGCAATAAAGTTAGCTACTCTTAACACTGATTCAATACATTTCCAGATAGGTTGATAAATATAGCTTTAACTTATGCCTCGAGACTGTAGGTGGATATTACCTAGAGCAAGCGTAGGATAGTACTACATGGAGCCAGTAACCTATATGGGCAGATTACGGGGTTCACATGTTAAGGGTAAATGTGCAAGCCTTTGATAAGGTAAGCAGTATGTTATCATACCTTGCAAATGCCTATAGAACGATATAGAAGACTTAGGCAGTATTAGATGAAATTAGTTGCTTGTATAGGGAAGTAACATGGTTCTCGAGTTAAGGATAAACATGACAGCTTTTGGAGGATTTAACACTACGCCAAGTCATGTCTCACACTTAGTAAAAGGAAAGCATAGCTAAGCCTATCGCTTGAAGTAAAACGTACATAGTGATGAAAATATCTATAACCGTTCTTGAAGAAACTTAACTTGTGAAAAACGTGAATGCTTAAGCCTATCACTTGAAGTGGAAATGCTTAGTTATAAAATGACACATACATTATGAACATTTCTTTGATGACTCTTATGTGTCTGAAATAAGATTTAAGTATATTTAATTGTCACCTATTAACTAATCATGTGTAACAAATTCTTAAATACTGTGAATAACTAAGATTGGACCTTGTATCTTGAGAAATAAAAAAATATTGTAAATTGACATTGATTGTCCTTGATAGTGAGTTACTTAGAAAAATGTAATCAATACATGATTATTGAAGAAAAGAGCTGAAACTTATATGCTTGGAATAACACATTCCTATGGCTATAATGTAATGATTATCTTTGAAAATCTATGTTAATGTAAACAATGTTCAATGTGTTCTGATTGAGATGAAGTGTCTCCTATTCACATAGTTGTATGTGTTTGTGTGGTTTGAGTGTGCTACCGGTGGCATATGATTCCTTTGCATCGAGAAGATCCGTTGTGTTATGTGGTCATCATCAATGTGGGGCAGGTAGGATTAGGTATTATTCATTGTGGTTGGATTATCAGCACTTGAAAGTGTAATGTCCCTTTCTAGCGCTAAAACTGAAAATTTGGGTTTGGGCTCAAACGCAAATTATAGAAATCTGATTTTTGCAAGAGCAGCTCTGAAACCCTAGCAGCAAAAATTAAGGGTGAAAATGATGATTCCAAAACCCCAAAAAACCAATGAAATGAGAAATCAGCCTTATAAATTATGAGGGAAGTGAAGAACAACTCCAATGACCCAAATGTGTCCTAGAAGGCACTAAACCCTTCCTCCACCCAAGTCACTACCCTAGGAGAGGGTGCAAAATGAATGTAGAAACCTTAGTAGCTCTTCCTCCTTCAAACCCTAGCTGCAAACCAACAACATCACCTTCTTTGAAGCCCTTAGGAACCACCAATTGGAGATTTTTCGTTCTCCAACTTGAACAAGGAAGGGTTTCGTCCTCCTTGTGTGCCACACCAAAGGATTTACTACAATGTCCCATTTTCCAAGCTAGTCACTATGAAAGACCTTACGCCCATTCCTCCTCCTATGGGCATCAAGGAAGGAGCAAAGGAAGGGAACTCGCCATAGCTGTAAGTGATGTACATTCATGATTAATTATTTTATTTACTAATCATGGCATTGGAATGGTTCGACTAGGGAAAGAAGACTTAGCAAAGAGAATTTCTATTTCTTAATTATGAGGTCAATATTCTTAAGTGAAGATTAAAAAATATATTAGGAGATCGGCCATTAAGTTGGGGCTTCTAATTCATCATTGGCGCCAAAGGAGGGGTACTCAAGGAAGTTCGAATGGAGAAGAGGCGGAGCATCTTTCATCTATTTTGACATTTACTTGGAGTTGGAGCTAGTGTAGCTTCTCTTCTTGCCATTGAAGGACGAAAACCCTTCCTTGGTCACCTATTGAGGACAAAACCCTTCAATAGGATCACACTTGGGGACGAAACCCTCATTTGTGCATTGGTGACTTCATACGGAGGTCATAAGTGAGATTTAAGGAGGATTTCATATTTATTTCTTCCCTTCTAACCCTAAGCGACTTGCTTGGGTGAAGGGTTTGATATCATCTAGGGCACTTTTGGACAATTTGAGTTGATATTATTGTTCTTCATATTTTATAAGGCTGGAATCTACAATTTGGTGATTTTTGGAGAGGTTTATGAGCTATTTTTAGCCCTTGTTTGTGGCTGCCCTACTGCTGTCATAAAATTAATTGCAGTTGGGTGTAATCTCTTATTTTCTCTATTATTTTGATGTAATTTGGATGGATAAATGTTGTTGTGCTTGAAATAATTATTTAGAAGCATTTTCAGCTGTTATTGCATGGTTGTATGATGATTTGAAGTGCCTATATAGTTCGCTTCCCTAAAGGACTGATTATTGATTGCTCAAATAGGGTTAAAGTGTGTTTCAGTCAATTTTAGATTGATGCTTGTTGGTTGATGGTGTATTTTCAGATTTGATACGTTTGGGGTTGCGGCCAAACCCTTATTTTCAGTCTTAGCCCTAGAAAGGGACATGCCATTTACACCCTCGAGTGGAATCAGATTGAGCAATCAGCCTAAAAACCAAGTGAGTGTAAAATTATAATAAGATGCATGCCCAAAATGAGTCCAAGCGACCCCTTATATATCTTCTTGGTGGCGCCAAAGGTCAATTAGGGAGTCTTTCCATGACCGACCTCTTAAGGATATTTGCTTTAGCTTTTAGCTTGGCTTTTCACCTCTCCAACCCAACCGACCTGCCTCAAAAGAGAAACCATGAAAGAAAAAGGTAAATGCTCACAAAAAGACTAAAAACATCAACAAACACTTCCCTTGTTCACCTTCTTCTTGCCCACGGAAAGTGGAATGGGCTAGAAGTACTCAAAATAAATCATTAAGGGATCATCTTTGCCCACTTCATCCTCGTGGCAACTATTGAGATTCTTGATAGAGATGAAGACTAGTGTCTTTTATTCTTCTTTGCTTTTGAATTTTTTATATTCAGAACTCCTATGGCAAGGTATTGTACAATTCCAAAATAAGTGATTGATCTGATTTCAAAGATTAAATGTATTTGAAAGCACCTCTATCGAGTGGATGATTATTGAAGTAATTGATTATCAATACCAATATAATGGGTATAAAATGGTAGTTATATTCTTGTTTTGATATCATGTTAAGTACCATGTGGAATAATTATTGGTAAATAGATTTTAAAATTGTGGGTCCACTTTTGCGGGTTCACTATGTCTCTATCCACTACAAGGCCATGTAAGATCTAATAATGCTCAAAGGGAAAGCTGACACACCCACCAAAATCGACATTCCAAGGAAGAAGTTGAGTACACCTACTATAAGCTCTCCTAAAATCCATGGCCAATGAAACTCTATTAATAGGGATACTCTATATGACATAGCTAGGGGACCGAGGACAAGTATAGCCAAATCAATAGGATATGGGTCAAGAGAGGGACAAACCCCCTCTCTATAGATGGGGTAAGGTTGGGCGCATCAATGCTCTTCCTCCGACTAACCACATAAATGCCCCCAACTATAGATAGGGGATATAGGGCCTCCGATTTGACTAACGAGATGAGCTTGTCCTCTAACAAATCGTCTCCCATATATAGATAGGGCTACCAATATCGTAACATCGTAATGTGTTCTTGCCTCTGCAACATGCGATAGAACAAGGGGAAGATCCTCAATGCTGATATGAAGCAAATCCACTCCACCTCTATTGAGCTGACCTATTTCCATCTAAGTGTGAATCAAACATATTCAAAAGGAACTTACTATCTCCATTGTCAACAATGGGATGAAAGAAGTAATTAGCGTGACAACTCTAGGGGTCCTTGTAAGCATCTAAATTCGAGAATGACAACCTCCCAAAGAAAACAAGCCAAGTACCTCAAATTCTGTTGGCATGACTTGATTTCGCTTTATATTTTCATAAATGGCCCAATGGAGGTGGTATAAAATCTGTAGCAGTTAGGAAAATTCACCTATCGACAAGGTGATATTCCTTTGCGTTTGAGATGGGCAATTCCCTCATATGATGGAGGTTTTGGTGCTTGTAACCGGAAAGTACATAGGCAACAAAAATAAGGAGAAAAGGAGGAGAAAGCTAAAAATGGAGGAAGGAGAAACCAGTAGAAGAATAGAGACACAAATATTTGCTCAGATAACTCCAGAAAAACATAAACTAAAATCCTCTCTTTCACATGGAAAATGGAACTCAACAGAAGTTGCACAAGGGATGGGAATCAATCAGAAGCACAAAGTCTTTGAGATTAACGAATTATGTGGCTATGGCACACGGTGCACGTATAGGAATAGGCAGCACAAAGTCTACTTATCAATGCATCACACACAATGAATTAACATTAAAAATATATCTTTGATTATGAATAGTAAACAGAGTTCACAATTGAAAGATGGTAAGCACAATAAATTGGTTCTCAATCCCTGGTTAACATTCTATATTTCATGGAATTGAGTAAAAATAGATACACACAAAGTTGCAGTTGTTTATTCCCATTCAGAGAAAAAGAGAGAAGGTCAACTAACTAATCATCCCCCATTACAATTATGTTTCAGCCTTTTATAGGCACATCCCAAAAAGTAGTTATATAACCACTTTATAACTTAACCCACCCTTTTAACTCAAGTTTACACAACTTGAGTTCACATTATAATTACAATCATATCATTTTAGTTTATTCAAAAAGGGAATTAATTAATTACATTTTCATTACTTGAATGACTTCCGGTGACACCGAGAAGTATGCACAAACTCTCTACATAACATATAACTGCTGAAAAGGAGCATTGTTTCATCTGGAACCACTATGGGAAATAGAGTACCCGGAGTTCAAGTGATTTGATTCTGATGTCCAACCGCCAAGTCTTGGAGTTCCTAGATTTGATTGCTTGAACAATTATTGACACGTCTACAGCTATTGAGAGTCGATTCACCATGTAGTTAAGGGCCAATTGTAGGCCCCGTAGGACAGCAGTAGCTTCAACCTCATTACTAGATCCATCCACCGGTTGAAAGGAAAACACATGAATTAGGGAGACTAAGAAATCTCTAACTATGCAACCAAACCAAGATTTCCTCGTGTTGCCACGAGAGGCCCCATAAAAGTTTAGTTTTAAACACCAGGCTTAAAAGCAGCCAACGAGAGTTTTCTCGTTTGATTTCACTCGAGAGGAGCCAATACCCTTGATGTATTAACAGGGGAGAAATAAGGGGTCAATCATTTTATATAGAAATATCTTAGTTTGAGAAGGGGATGCAAAGATTTGGAGGCATTCATCAAGACCAATCTAGAGATTGAGACTTCTAATCAATTTAGCCCAGATGTAAAATTATTAGATTCATTCACGAAGATTCTTTTGTTTCTTTCCCACCATAAGTGTCAAACTAGAAGTGACAGGTACACACCCAAATGAAGGATACCCAAATCCTTTGGATGAAGAAGCGACCAAGACCGAAAATCTTGTAGTATGGTGGCAAGATGATCCCAACTATAATTAAGTTTCCAACACACCCAATCCCAACAAATTATGGAAAAGTGATAGCGCATCAACAAGTAATTGGTGTCTTCTCCATAGTCATGGCAAGAAAAAAAAAATCGAAGCACCTTGCAATTCCATTCTTTTCCTTCATTCCTAAGTGAGTATTTTTCCATTAGAGTCACCCAAGTGACAACTCTAGCATTTGGAAGACACTCAAGAGCCTAACAGCCACTCCAAAATTCATTTGTCTCTTAATCCAAATGAAGAATGATGTTATAACCAGTTCTTCCATGATATTCTCCATATTGCACGGCCACCCATCCGAGAGAGTCCAATTCCCGTGAGTGACAGATTTTACAAGATCTAAGTGCCTCCTTAAATTTGATTTGCAAGTTCCTAAAGAGGGGAGTTCCCAAGACTTTTCCTCTAAATGATCTAGAAGCACTCAACATTTTTAATCTCCCAAGAGTTTTCTACCTTGGAACCCCAAGCGTTGGAAAGATGGGTTTTAACTTCATTCAAATATGGATATGCATCCAATAGCGGAAACCCATTCCAAGAGTTAAGCCAAAAATCAGTAAGGGAGTCGTCCTTGATTTCCCATGAGATAAACCTGCGATGGCAGGTCTATAACTTAGCATGAAGTTCCACAAAGGGGAACCTCTAGGCAGTTCTAACATGGTGAAGATCCTATTTGGTTCTCATGATTAAAGGTACTTGTTCTAAATAAGTTTACACCATTTAGCATCAAGGTTCTTGTATAAGTTCCATACCGTCTTAGTCCTTAGGGCCTAGTTCTAGGCGTCCATGTTCTTGATGTATGTGTTGTCATTCACTTTGGGCAAACACAACTTGTCCAATTACATCAAAGGTATTTTTTTAATCCTCGGTTCTCTGCCATAAGAAGGTGCATATGACACTAATCAACTTCTTTTGGACTCCAGCAGAAGTCGTAGAATGGACATAATGTAGATTTGGAGGGAATTCAATACTGATTTAATTAATGTAATTCTTCCTACCAATGAGATTCATCTTCCCTTCCACACGCTGACACGGTTCTGGAAGGCTTGGGTGAGGGATTGCCAATGAGAGGCTTTACCACTACCTGTGAAGAGAGGAAACCAAAGACTTATATTACTAAGGAAAACCTCAAAGATTATCTATGTAAATATCAAAAGTGTAAGTGAAATAGGCAACTTCTACTTGACACAAAAGATTATCTATGTATTGAAGTTACTTCATATATTCTAAGATAATGTGATGAAAAGGATTCTATCATTTCAGCATTTCAAATTTGTGAATGCGTAAAGAGGAGGAATAATCTTTCTTAAGGCAATTGTAACAATTAATGGGTTTAGCTAAAGGCACCTTAAAGGGTTCAAAAACAATGCATCAAGCTTGAAATTTTAAAGAGGGGTCAAACATTTGTAAGAGCATTGTGAACCAAAAATAACACAACTAATGAAGTCTATGACTTTGGTCAAAGCTAGGGCTAAAAATGTGGTAATCAGTCAAACATAAGTACAATTGTTTTTTCAACCTTGGGTTTTAAAGGCAGGTATAGAGAACATAATTATTTTTGGTAGGTTTTAGAAAAAGTTCTCTAAAGATAAAGAATTAAAAGAGGTTTAGGAAATAGATTTGACAATATGCAAGATATGTAACTATATAGATAATCACATAAATAAATTGTATGCAACAACATAATTACTTTAAATACTGAGAAAATATAGTGTAGTGCAGCCTCAAATGAAAATTTAAAAAAAAATGAATACCTCCCATATTGTCTAATTCATGATCACTAGTAAAACAAGTGACAACATCCAAATCAAACGCATCACCATCATTGCTAAAATGGTCTGAATTTTCCATTGAATTGTGCTCTTGAAAGCATTCTTTTCTAAGATGAAAAATGCCATGTTCATTTGCAGAAGTGTCTAAGAAAATCATAAATTATTATTCGACAAACACGAGATCTCAATAATTTTAAGCGCTATTTGCTTCCTTTATGTGGTATGATTTAAACAATGCATGCTACCCTTTCTTCCACACACTAGATCACTTAAAACCTTGATCAAATATTTGCAAGGAAAAGTAAATGCAACCTAGGAGAAAATGCACTATGATTCTACCCAAGTCCCATTCTTGAAATTGGTAAGCTAACCTCCCAATTTATGTTTGACCTCATCGCCATGAACTGGTCACTTTATCTCATATGAGCATGTCTTTATCTCATCATCTTCGTCGCAGTCCACCCCAACTAATTTAGGATGTCAATAAGAAACACCATGTAAAGGGTGGTGTAACTTGCTCTATCAATGGCCTACAATTTTCCCAACACCCTTGAGTTGGTATTCATCTCTTTGAATTTTGTCCTTTGCTAGAGCAAGAACGCATAAAAAAACCCATCCAAGTACTAAAAATATGTTCCAACAAGTATCGAATCTATTGCAAAATATACAAAACAATTCAAATGTCTCGCTACCCACTAAAAATTATACAATGGAATTCAAATGTCTCCATAACCACTACAATCTATGCAAACAAAATCAAAGGTCTTCTAACCATTAACCTACCAAGAACTAATTGTTCCAAATAATGTCCAGATGTGTATACACCTTAAATTGGCTTTCCTAGGTTTTGTGTCCAAGACTTGTTGGCATAATAATCTCTCGTATTAGGGATTGGGTTGGACTGGTTTCGAGCCAACCTATGAGAGATATGTTCTGGGTACCTATATACCACCTTCATATCACCTTCATACCTTCTACCATGTACTCCTCTACCTTCCTTAACCCTTCCTCTTGCCCCCTCCTAATTTGCTTATTTTTGGTCGATGTCATCAGCTTCATTGATGACCTGCTAATTTATCCGTGATTTATTCAACATCATCAAGCCAGTCGAATACGTTGGCTAAAATATCACTTGACCTAGATTTTGTACTCATATTTATAGAATATTCTTGGTCGATTCTTGAAGGAACGACAACTCCTTTTTCTACAGTCATAAATCCCCTAAGGGTGGACAAAAAGGAATGGGGTAAATTATTTCATGAAAGAAAGACAAGTTGCAATAAAGGCCTTGGAGAATCAAAAATAGGAGTTATGCCGGGCAATATGTACACCAAATCTTTGGAGTCCTCAAGACCGCTCTACCTAGGGTTTCATCTATCCATCTTGACTTCCCTTATAACCATCTCTCACAAAGAGCTCAAAGCCCAATGGGAGAATTATGGCCCAACAAGTCAAATCAAGTTAAGTATCTTTATTCCCTACATTCGAGATAAGGCAACAAAGTGCTCTTAGACAAGGGGAGATTAATCCACTAACAAGTCAACTTGAGGAAAGTATCCTTCTCCCTACACTCTTTATTTTATCCATCATGTGTAATGTGTCTTTATAGGGCTAAAACTGAAAATAAGGGTTTGGCCACAACCCCAAATGAATCAAATTTGAAAATACACCATCAACCAACAAACATCAATTTGAAAAAGACTAGAAACACACTTTAACCCTATTCGAGCAACCACTAATCAGTCCTTTAGGGCAACGAAATGTATTGGCACTTCAAATCATTGACAACCATGCAAAAACAGCTGAAAATGCTTGTAAAAAATTATTTCAAGCATGGCAACATTTATCCATCCAAATTACATCAAAATAATAGAGGAAATAAGAGATTACACCTAGCTGCAATTAATTTTATGACAGCAACAAGGCAGCCACAAACAAGGGCTAAAAATAGCTCATAAACCTCTCCAAAAATCACCAAATTGTAGATTTCAGCCTTATAAAATATGAAGAACAATAATATCAACTCAAATTGTCCAAAAGTGCCCTAGATGATATCAAACCCTTCACCCAAGCAAGTCGCCTAGGGTTAGAAGGGAAGAAATAAATATGAAATCCTCCTTAAAGCTCACTTGTGACCTCCGTATGAAGCCACCAATGCACAAATGAGGGTTTCCGTCCCCAAGTGTGATCCTATTGAAGGGTTTCGTCCTCAATAGGTGACCAAGGAAGGGTTTTCATCCTTCAATGGCAAGAAGAAAAGCTACACTAGCTCCAATCCAAGTAAATGTCCAAATAGATGATAGATGATGATCCTCCTCCTCCATTTGATCCTCCTTAAGTACCCCTTCTTTGGTGCCAAGGATGAATTAGAGGCCCAATCCTCATGGCCGACCTCCTAATGCACTTTTTAATCTTCCCTTAAGAAGACCGACCTCATAATGAAGAAATAGAAATTCTCCTTGCTTTGTTTGACAAGTCTTCTTCCCCTAGTCGAACCATTCCAATGCCATGATTAGTAAATAAAATAATTAATTATGAAGGTACATCACTTACAACCATGGCAAGTTCCCCTCCTTTGCTCCTTCCTTGATGCCCATAGGAAGAGGAATGGGCATAAGGTCTTCCATAGTGACTAGCTTGGAAAAGGGGACATTACATCGTGTGATTATGTATGTTACATGTTCTATTTCATTTATTTTCTAGTACATGCTTGTTATCATTTACTTTATTGTTATCTTTAATTCATTATGTCCCTTCCCTTTACCACAACCTTGACCTAAATACCATAACCCTAGCTTATCACCTACTCAATCTTGGTTCTAATGAGGTCTTCTACCCTTCTCTCTAAATAGAAGTTGCATGTGTTGGTACATATCACTATATCCATCACAGCCCATATCTATTTACTAAATGATGCAATATTGCAATACCGACCTCCTACCTACAACCTACAAACCATGCTGCGGACTATCATTTTTATGTGTTGGATCTAGAAGAGTCTTCCACCTTTCACCTATTTGGAGGCTATGTAGACCCATTTCTAGGCTCAATACATTTTGGTGAACCGAGTGTGAATCTTACCCTGCCCATGGTTATGGCAGGATACTATAGGTTTCACCTAAACACATTAATTTATTTTTTCTAACCAATCAGCATTAAGAATTTTTTTCCTCAATATCAATGTTCCTAATGTACAGGTATTGAGTTGACAAATTTACAACATTAAATTTTCTTAAAACATGACTTATCTATTTCTATTGGTCAAAATGTGATGATTTGACATCTTTGGGCCTTGTTGCAGTACATATTTTTCTAAAGAAAAATATGAACTGATTCATAACACCCTATGTCTTGACATTAAAGTGATATATGACTTGCATTTACTATTATAGACATGTAAATTTCTATATGAATTAAGCTCTATGAACAGTGTTATGTTACACGGAGAAATCTAGATTTTTTTATGGAAGACCAAACGAACCTGTAGATTTTTGCCCATAACAGTTTTTTTCCTAGATTTAACCAGGCGCCATTTTTACTAGATTTTTCTACGCACCTTCTCTAATACTTGTGAGTCTGTTACAACAGCTCCTGACAGATGCACTGATGCTTCATCACCGGTCTCATATGTGTAGCTGCCACCACTGTAAGCCTCATCCAGGGCAGCAAGGTATTATGAGCCGAGGTTTCCACTCTAATTGCCAAGCCGCTTAAAATCCAACCACCTCCACTTGAAGCCACGGCTACTTTGTTTTGTCTTCAAGACTCTGCATTGTCTAGCTTTTAGTTTGATTCCTTGTACTGAATTATTTATGTAAATATGTTGTGATGTCATTGGTAGTAAACTAAACTGATTACTGGGTTTTTTTCCCTACGTTAATGAAATGGCAGAGGTGAATGAAAGCTCAGACAGAATGAGCAGAACTTATAGCTGGGATTGCGAGCTTATGGGGTTGACATGGTTATTACATAAGAACACAACATTCTAGATTCCCACTGTTATGGCAGTTTCCAAGGCCTTAATGTACAGTATTCTTCCGCCATAGACGACCACATACAGTGCCAACCGGCAAAAGATGCCCATCGACCCATCCCCACAGTTGGATTCCTCCCAGTTAGATGTGTCTGCAGCGAATTTTAGCAGGCCCAAGTCAGCTTTCTTCTTGGCTCTCCCATTCGCGACCGTCAGGGTATGTAGCCCACACTGGTGACTCAGCCCACTATTTCTGTAAGACCTGCAGATGCTACTGGACTAAAGGAGGCACTCTAAGGAGCATTTCTGTTGGGGAGGTTGCACAAAGAATAGGAAGCGCAGTAAGAGTACCCACCAACAACTGAAAGCAGTGCAGTGGCAGCTGATCTCCTCCTCTTGGGGGGATGACAGTCTCAAATAATTATGAATATTACATTGAAGCAGACGAGCTTGGTATGAAAAATTATAAAAGCTCTGTTTATGTAGCTGAAATTGGTCAGCATTCTCGCGGGTTTTTAGTTGTCTTCCATCAAATTTAACCAATCTTCAATGCGAACAAGTACTCCCTCCCTCTCTTCAGCTTGCAATTGCTAAGTATGCCATGTTTGTTAATCAAAAAGCTATTCAATACAGTGGCACATCCTCGTCATGACATTTCTCCGACATCAATAATCTGTTTCTGTCCATAACAACTTGTCTCATCTCACTTTTTGTTTTTTATATTTGTTACATTCGTTAAAATGTAAGATATGTGCTCAGTTTTTCTTTCGTATGTTTGTTATATTCATTGAACTGTAAGAAAAATGCTCGTGTGGTTTCCTTTTATAATGTCATCTATGATATCTTCTTCAATTGTGCTCTTGTGGGCTGCATCTGTCATCACAGAACTCAGAGGATGATAGGATAGACTTTGAATTCTTGGGCAACAGATCTCGGCAGCCATACATTCTGCAAATCAATGTGTTCAATGGAGGGAAATGAGACAAGGAACAGCGTATATACTTCTGCTTTGACTGATCTCAAATAAGATACAGAAATAATTACCATTGTTTAAAGTCTTTTCCTAACTTGTTATCCCATGTGAAGCTGCCCTTTATTAACTTTAAATATACTTAATGATTAATTTTACTATGGTTAATGAAACCTGTCTATATTTATCTTAACTGATACATTATTCCCTTTTTATTGTGGTCACAACACAAACTTACACGCTGGCATGTCCAACACCAGTAAACATGATATTTATTGGATCCGTTTCAGGAAATTCGATCTATGGATACAATAAGTCATAGTGGTTGTGTTCTTATTCCAGAATGTAGCAAGGCATTTTAAAAAATAACACAATTTGTAATCTCTTCCACTCATTACAAATCAAGTTTAACAACTGCTAACACATAAGGCAGGGAATCGCTGCAATGCAGATCTTGTTTTTATAGTGTTGTTTCCAAACATCAATTTCTCCATATTTCCAAATATGTCACCTCTTAAGGTTTCCTAGTAAACCTCAATTCCTTTTAGATTCTATAGGGGTTGTTCCTATAGTCCTTCATTAAACATTAACGTGACTAAAGGTAACAACACCTCTTGGTGTAATTTTACTCTACATCAACCTAGTCCATCTATCCAATGCAATATTATTGAAACTACTAAGCCTTCTAGCAAAACCATCAGGAGAGCACTCATCCTATGAAAGTCAATTTCGATAGCTGATGTAATTTATTCAGATCCATAAAAATTATTTTGTTGCATCATACCAGATGAAGAGGCTTATGAAGCTTGATTTCACACATTTTTCCCACCAAATGAAAAATGCATGAAACTACTAAAGCTCAACCTTGCGTACAAAAAGACTCATTGCTAAACAATGGAACAAAAAGTTGAAGCATAGGAATTTTGAAATTGGAGATCTAGTACTCAAAATGGACCATAACCATGACAAGGACGGAAAATACTCCCATAAATGGTGGGGCCCCTACATCATCAAGGACTTTCATGGACCTCGCACTTACCAACTACAGAAAAATGAAGGACCCATCTTTGTGGAACTAACTAATGCTCAAATTCTGAAAAAATACTATGCTTAAGGTACATTTTAATTTTTCATTTACTGCATTTCTAGAATAGTCTGCATCTCATGTTAAAACTATTTGCATGATTAATTCAAACATAATTTTTCTAGCTTGGCATATCTACTTACATTTTGCATGTCAATAAAACCATATTAGCTTGGGATTATTGCATTTAGCATCATGTTATCAGCACTTCAACATTATAGCATCTTCCTAAAAGATCTCTTACAACATTGGCTCCTTCCTATCTCTTACAACCTTAGCACCATAAATCCTATCCATGCTTAACCTAATACCTTAGCCCCTTCACAAGCCTCTTGGACCTACCTACTTTACTATGCTACCTATTTCCCTCCTTAAGTACAGTCCATTTTTGCTCCCAACCATAATTAAATGTCTCTGAGATAGATGAAGAAATGGTTGAGAGTGTCATCTTGCATCCAAAGTCAGTAATATTCCTTGCAGCAAAACCACTATAGGCTTGTGTTCATTTCTCTCAACCATAATTTCCCTTCTATTGACAAAGTTTCAAGTTTTTCCATCATCATATCATCCATTTATACATTTCAACTAGGGCATCCCAGTCACCAACATATTTCCCTATTATTCCCCATTTAGCAACCCAAGGTCGGACTCAAGATCACATTCTTTGATAAGATGCCAGTTTAGAAGTATTGTCCTCTTACAAAACCTATTGTTGACCTTCCAAATCTGTATGGAGGACAATAGAAAAATAAAAAAACATGAAAGAAACAAATTCAAAAGCCATAGATCTCAAAAGTCAAAATCCCAAACCTCAAAAGCAAAAATTGCAACCAGAAAAAGATGTGATCTTATCTATCTCATTAGCACACCCCCTACTCTACTGCAAAGCTTAAACTCCACAGACAGAGTCAATTGGAACTGGAGGTCCATTGGAGTGTGGTAGGCCACTAGAGTAGAGTAAGAGGTTACATATCTATCATTTGTGTTGCATTTTTGTCACATAAATACCAACAACATTAGGACTCTTGGGTATAACATTATAAGACCTATGGAATCAACAAAGGTTTCACCTTGAACCATACCTACATTAATATAGTTGTGTCTTTGGTTTTCAAGATGCTTAGTCAACCATTGTCTTAGCTTTCAATGATTCCCCTTCACAATGATTTGGCATCCTTATCTTTTTGTCTATTTTTATTTTTTTCTTGGGAGTTTTGGAAAATCTAGCCTTTACCTCATATCTTTCCTAACCCATCCTGGCACCATACTTATCTATATTTGGGCCTCCTGAGCCTTATCTAGACTTTTTGCATGACTGTTTGAACCCCTCCGAGCACCCTACTTATCTATCTTTAAGCCTTCTTGATCTAATCTAGATTTTACCTTGAAGTTTCTTGAAATCATCCTAGTACCACTTCCTTGCAAGCTATAGCTTAACAAAACTAAATTTTTGTACCTAATCATATCCATATATGCTACCATTGCATTAGTCCATGTAGTCTTGTTCCATTCGGGTTACCATAAGCAGCTTTGGACAATGAAACAAGCATTAGTTGAGCCAGCCATGATTAGAATGGGGCATTTAAATGCATCCATTCAGCAGAACGGTAAGACGAGATACATATACTTCATTTTAAGCATTTCATTTATTTTGACATATGATTTTCACAAAGCACAAAATCTCATTGCACTATGTGATAAGTGATGACCTTGCAAGGGCGTGCATATACACCTTAGATTCACTATACTAACTTCTCCTTGTGCAAGACTTGTTGGCACACGAATCTCACACATTTAGGACTAGGGTGGGCTAGTTTTGAGCCAAACTGTAAAGAGATGTCGAAGGTACCTATCTACCACTTTCATATCACAATCATACCATCCAACTTATCGTCCTCTACATTCCTCAACCCTTCCTTTGCGCCCCTCCTAATTTTCTTTCTTCTAGCTAACAACATCAGCCCGGCCAATGACATACTAATTTATCCAATGTAATGTCATCCACCCAACCGATGACATTGGCTAAAGAAAACCTTGACATAGGAGTTTGTACCCATATTTGTAAGTTAACCTTGGTCAATTCTTGTAGGAACTACTTCTCTACCTGTACTTGTGAATCTGCTTCAGGAAAATTAAGAGGAAAAAGAAAACAACTTCACCTAAAGAAGACAAGATGTAATAAAGGCCTTGGAGATTCAAGAATAGGAGCTATGTCGGTGAGGTAGACCAAGTCTTTAGAGTCCATGACTCTGGTCTACTTAAGATTTCTTCCATCCATCTTGACTACACCTACAACCATATCTAACAAAGTGTTCAAAGCCAAAGGGGAGATTAATGTGCCAACAAGTTGACTTGAGGTAAGTATGCCTTTTCCCTACCCCCTTTATTTTGTGCATGGTCCGATTATGTATATTAAAGTAACCAAATCTAGCCAGATCTGCACAAAATACAGCCGGATCTATATTTTTCAGCAGGCCCAGATAAGTTTGGTCCAAGTCAGCCCTAATTTAGGGGAAAAAATATTTTTGTTTTTTATCTATTTGTAATAAAAAGAGTCAACCAACAACCTTATATATCAAATAATATAACAATTTACACAATGTTATTAAAGTTTTTCATTGTATTTGTCAATTTTGCATATTTATAAAATTAAGTTCATATATAATATGTATATACTTCAGATCGGAATTTTCCGATCTTTTCAAGAATTCGGATTTTCGTATTTTTTGCCCTCCCAAACAGATGCGGATTTTTGGACTTAGTAGCTATGAAGTATATTGCATGTTCCATTTCATTTATGTTACAACATATGATTTTTTATAATTTACTTTATCATTATCACTCTGTTTTTACTGGCCCTTGCATTTACTAATCATCGATCTAAGTACCTAAAACCTAGCTTATCACCTAGTTAATTTCAGTTCTAGTAAGGTCTTCTACCATCTCTCATAGAAGTTGCATATATAGGGTACCTATTACTAGATCCATCACGGCCCTTAGTTACATTCTAGATATTTACTACATTACACAATAGCAGCCTTTTGCCTACAGCCTACAACCCCTAGTTACAATCTAGAAAGTCTTCTACATGCTACCTATTTAGAGGCTTTTATACATGGAGATGCAGTCCTAGGCCTAACGTAGGATGAGGGCCACTGATCTTGAATGACCTGTCATGAAACAGGTACCTATAACTATGACAAGGACGCAGTTGACAGGCCAACTACTTAAAGATCTTCTGCATTCATTCAATCACTAATACAGAGGAGCCGATCAATCTAGGACAATGACAATTCCAAAATGTATTTTAATTTTTAATCAGTGCAAATAGAAGCTGTAGACCGTTAGGAGCCATATAGTCAAATGATTGCATTCTGACAAAAAAAAATCAGTTTAGTTATATAGAGTTAAAAGTATAGATAAGACCCAAAGCTTTTGTATGTAATGGATTTCTCCGGTTGAGCTGTCACAATGAGAAATACAAATTAATGCTAATCACCGAAATTTTCTCTTTTCATACAGATAAATATTGAAATCTGACTGTAAACAATTAAAAAGAGAATATTACCATTGTAGTGGGTAATGAAGCTGCACATACTCCTTCACGCTTAAGTGTACGCTCATCTACTCCAGATGCAACTACCTGAGATTTTTTAAAAATGAAGCTTAAATTGATCCAAGCACAAATTCATTGACTTTTAATAAGGTAAAAGCTCAATTCAATCGCAGCGATATCAAGAAAGTTCCTATTTCAGAAGTTCAAATATTTTGAAACATTCTAGAATAACCACAATGGCCTGATCAAGATTTTCATACACTGACATAAAATTCAAGCCTTAAACTAGCAGGCACTAGACAGAAAGGATTATTGGAAGATGTCCAACTATACTGTATGGCATTCTATCCAACTTTTTGAAGCTGTGTTTTGAGAATTAAAGGCATTGCCTGATTATTCAAAGTGACTTGGACTTTTTAAAAACCGGGCAACAAGGTAGAATTGTTTCAAAAATAACTTAGCAAATCACTTTAGAAATAGTCAATCACAGAGAATTTTCGAAAAGAGATGTGCACCTGCAAATAGTTCAAGCCTTATTAATTTCTCTAGCATGCATACATATATTAAAGTTGAAAAATAATCATGTTAAGAGTCCAGATCGATATTCTGAAAAATGCAACAGGAAAAATAACAATCAAGAAATTGAAAAAAACAGCAAAAATTGCTCAAAATAAATATTTTGATTTTAATGAAATTTTTATTTTTAGACATCTGGACATTTTCATGGGTATTAACCAGTTTTTTTGTATCAAAATGACTATAGGTATGAGTTAAAAATTGAATTACTCATGGCATTGACAATTAATCGACAATTTTAGTAACAGAAGTTCTTTGAATGAATAGAGAAGCCTGACAAGTATATCATTTATGACTACCAACAAATCCTGTTTGAGTGACTTAAATCACACCATGTAGGTGTACTGTTTATAACACTAGCAAAAAGTTAAAGAGACGCCACCTACATTTAAGTTACAAGTCCTAATATTAAATTTACCCTAGTAGCATCTCATTTACATGCATGGTAAAAGTGTAAATAGAATTCAATTGCCCAAGTTTAAAATGGGGAAAACTCAGCAAAAACTCGGGAAACTAAAAACAGAGTAAAATTTGTAAAAATATTGGGAAAAAACTGATTTTGTTATTTCATTTCAAATATAGCATGTAAAGATATAAATAAACATAATACATAAAAATAACAATTACAAAAATATAATGTGCAGGGTAAAAAAATATATATTGCGTTTATCTTAGAGAGTTTATGTAAACAACAAAGGGCTGGCCATGAACAGTAGGCCATATTGTCGGGAACACGACATACTATTTTAGAGGCAGCTGTGTTCTCTTACCTAAAGCCTCATAAGGATTCAAAATTGAACTTGTAAAATAAATCCATTCAAAGTAAAACTTACCACAAAAAGAAATAATATAATCCCTAACCCTCACAGTAAGCTAAAACTTTTCAGCCTGCATGTGTTCTGTAATTTTCTACCTCTGTGTGTAAAAAGAACCAAAAAAAAGATAGATATACATAGAAAACAAATTATAACAGCTTTTTGAAACCCGGCAAATGCAGCAGGTCACAATTACTCGCTAGTTTTACAAGAATAATGCTACTGTGGAATATACAGCTCTACAATAAATATAGCAAACCTGATTATTCACACATACACAAGGGGTAACATAGAGTAACTGAAACAGATGCAGAAACAGAATTTAAAAGGAAAAAGCATTTGATTTTCATCTTTGTTTTGATGGTTATATATCTAAATAAGGTATCTGTAAAAATTTGTGGCAACCAAATGAAGCTGCCCTTGAATTCCTTATATATCTAGAAAATAACTATAAAAAATGCAATGAAGATGCAGCATTCATACTGCCTCTTTAGGCTCGAACACCAATGTAGAAATGTGTCATTTCATACCCACCATGCTTTTGGGAGGACAGTATTTGCTAGTTTCTCACTCCTCAAGAGCTAGAAATTGAGGAGTGCTTCGTTTCAGACTGTAAATTTATTATGAGATTATTTCAATATTGTCAGCAGAGATGCCTCACTTTATTTCTTAGAAAGGTTGGAAAGAGCAAACTTTGGGCAGTAAGATGATCTGTGAGGACCCACCCGATTTATTACATCATCCATCTTCCTGATAATAGCCAACAATGGAGCCAAACAGCTTCAACAAACATTATCATAAATTGTAGAAGACCATGCAAGCAATGTACTATTTCGAGACATGTCCACAATGTTGGATCCTCCTGTACTTGGCAACTAATTTTCCTTCCACGCAACTCAAATTATGCTTGTGCTATCTTTCATGGTTGTATCCTTGACATATTTTTGTCACTCATTGCCACTACTATAGTCTAGCATTTACTTCTATTTCATTTATTTGCAAACTCCATACTAGGTGGGATTGCTTAGTTTATAAAAGACCTTTTCTCTTCAATTTCTTCACTATCTCCACCATATAATTAGTGTATGAATTTTATGGGTCTAGACCATTTAGAAATGTATATGCTAGCTTGTGTAAAGGTCCCACCAGGTGTTTATGTGCACAATAAGGCATAGCCTTACATATAGTATTCATTATGTGAATGGGTCATATCCCTTTTTGGAAATTAGCGGAATTGAAGACCTTAACTCATTCTTTCTCCCCATGGGTTTAAGGAAAGAAGCAAGAGGAAGACTTGGATGACATTTTCTAAATAGATATTTTTATTATTATTATGTATTCCTATTGGGAAACCAAGCGCTCCAATAGATGAACTCATTTAATTAGAATATAAAGTAATTTGGAGCATGTAGGCTCTAAAAACAAATTAGATAATTAAATAGGGTACTTTATGAGGTTGGCCATTATTGAATTGTAGCACCCCTTATGTTATAAAAGGAGGTTGCTTGGCCATTTGATTATCATGCGAATCTATTATCTCTTTGGAAGGATTGCTTGTGAAGCATCTCTCTTCCTCTCCTAAGGATGAAAACCCTTGGAGAGTCTTGTGTGAGGATGAAACCCTTCACCAAGTCTAGGGAAGACTTCAACACAGGACTCTCCACCCCCTTGAGGGATCTTTTGCTGCTATTATCTTTTATTTCAGCCCTAGGTGAATTGCCTTAAGGTGCCATTTGATCAATAACTGAAGATCTTTGTATTACTTCTTCTTGTTAATGCATATTTGGCATTTTTGAGGTGGAGTGATCTGTTTTATGGTGTGTTTTGGTGTGTTTATTAGTTGTTCTATGTGGAGCGACCCACCTAGGGGAGCATTTCGGTACTTCATTGCAATAATTTCATGATTCTGAGGGTGTAATAATATTCTTCATATTTTTAAAGGCCAAGTTCTAAAGTTTCATTAATTTTGGAGGTGTTTTGCTATTTTTCCAAGCTTGTTGAAGTTCGTTGGTTGAGGGTTTCTGAAATTAATTATTTCCAAGCTCAATTCTGATTTTTAACAGCTGATTGTGTTTGTTGAGGGTTTCTTAATAATTTTGGCATAAGATTTGAAGGGTGTTAGCAAGGTTTAACCCACCTTTGAGGGGTTTAACTTCTCCAAGGAAGTCGCTGCCCTAGGAAGGGCCTAATTTGCAGATTGCAGGGTTGATATCAGCCATCTACAGCAGTTCCCTAATCTGATTTTTAAGTTTACATCTCAGCTTTTGGTCATTTCTTGAGTCCCCTAAAAAGGGACATTATAGAATGGTTACTTTTGTTGTGTATCTACACCATGATATAATGATGTGGTTGTGAAGTAGCCAACATATAGCATGCATAGCCCTAGGAGAGTTATATTCTATTAAAAGGAAAACTTGTGGTTTCAGTGTTTGCCCTACCCCAATGTTAAGAATATAGGTTATTCTCTCAACTACGTGGGTGGTGCAATGTCTCGACAATTATGCGTCTTGAATCTTGACAAATCTTGTTTCAGCATTAGATGATTATTGTGCCGCATGTTAGCAAAGTTCGAGGATCTTTTGGTTTATGTGATTTTCTATCGACACCTCATGTCTTCAAAGTGTCAGGCTCCGTCATCTTCACAAGCAATTGATCCTCCTGGGAAAGCTATTGCTCGCTTGGTTCATTGACACTTTGGGAAGGTAGCGAGGGTTGTCTAGGACTTAGTGTATTGCCCTATATGGTGTTGGAGGGATAAGGGTTCTTGTGTGACAAAACCGCCTCACTTTCAAGCTCGTAAGTTGAGAACGAAGGGCATCTTCGTTTGGGGTGGCTTGTGAAATTCCGTTACTTGCTCATGGAAGGAGTGGCATGCTCTTGCGCACGAGTGCGGTCTCCTTGCTTTTGACCATCCCTTGATCCTAGAGTTGATAGACCCTATTCCTAAACTTGAGTTATTTAAAATGAATATTGGGATGTCGGTCCAATATGAAGGGATTGACGATGGTTTTTCGGTCGTGCAATTCTTCAATAAGACTCTTGTTGAATGTATTTGATACTTCATTAGAGACACCCATTATTTCTGGTTCTTAATGCTCGTTGGCTCTCCATGGATCCGGAGGATAGATGGATTCGTCATCTTCATAGTGTTTGGTCATTTCAACTTTCCTATAAGATGATAGTGTTTGCATGGTGTTTACCAAGGAATTCCTTCCAAGGCCAGGTTGGCCAAGAGTGTTTTCTCTTATTACCTCTACCCCATTTGTCATCATTCGGAGACAATGACGCGTATCTTTTGGGAGTGCCTATTTGCTAGGCAATGTTGGAACTTGGAGGTACCTTGAGGATCAATGTTCAAAGCATTGTTTCAAAGCAGTCTTCACTGGAGCTCGCTTTGTTGGAGATTGTTGCTCTCAAGTTCGTCCCGTGCTCATAGGCTATGGCACTTTGCCTAAGGGTCCCGACCTTATTTGTTCTTTGGAAAATAAGATGCAAGAATGTTTTTGCTCAAGAGGACAGCTCCTGTCTGCCTTTTGTTCCATGTGGAGGGATGAGGTTCCCCATTAGCTTCTAGGAGCCTTGTTCATCAAGGATACCTGTGCCTAGGTTGTATCTAATTTTATTTCTGCTCTTGTTTCTCTTAGGATAAGATTATGCTTGTCATTGTATATACCCATCCTTTCTCTATACTGACTTTCTATAAATATATTTTTGTATTAGTATGATGTATCATTCAAAATAAAAATAAAAAAATAATAGAGATTATATATAGGAGACTAATCATTTCATCATCATCGTAAAAGATATTGGCATATTGTATCCAATTTAAATATCACAATGGGAGATATTTTGGAGTGTATCCTTCCTTAGAGATTATTAGAAGGTGAAATCCTACCTCAAGGGTCTTCTCAAGTAAACTGAATATTTAGGTAAACCGGTACCTCTATCTATTTCTTATGTGTGCATTTATGTTATTCTCAGCGTATTTATATTAATAGGTGTTTGGCCAAGTACATTTGGTATCATAAGGCAAATTGGAAAAGGTAGGAGAAGCCTTTCCTCTAGAGCCAAAATTTGTTTTCCGAACATCTCTTTGTTGGAGAAATAGTTCGAAGTTTGAAACCTGTCTAGCGTCATTAGGAGGAGGATTTTATGCCATTTTCATCGTAGCGATAATGGAATATATGGCGGGAGATATATCATAAATTCGACCTTCAAGAAGTGCTAATTTGTTTGTCGAAAGCAAGGCCACATCTTGTGTTCCACTTTTATCTTGACTTGAGACCCATTTTTGTGCAACACCAACCCCATTCAAAGTAGAAAATTTCATTAAACCTCTAACAAATGGCCATAATAAGAAGTTTGTGGACTATCAAAGAAGATATGACCTCGAAAGGCGGGCCTTCTAGATAGCTTTGCCCCTAAGAAAAAGGGCCGAATATCATAACTTTTAGTCGAGATAAGCAAATCAAAGGTCCGTTTTTGCAATTTGATGAACACAAGCTTATTACTGAGTTTTTCACATTCAGATTTTTAACACAAATTGTCTTCGATATAAAATCCTAGCTTTAGAATTTTATATTTTGATATGGGCACTATATTTCCCTTTCCTAGAAAGAAAGATGGTAACGGTGATTTATATTTAGCTATGTTGTCAGGAAACGGAAACGGAAACGGGTACGAAACGCAGAAACGGCAATTTTCAAAAAACCTTGGATACGAAACGTCGACGGAAACGTCCGTACAATATATTATTAAAAAAAAAAATATATATATATATGCATAGTACTCATTTTATAATTGTAGACCATAAGAGATAATTGATAAAGCACTCAAAATATTTTGAATTCATTGAAATTTGAACTTTAAGTTCTAAAGAGTCATCATTCAACATGGTTACAATTTCAATGATTCACATATACATAATAATAATCTAGATTCTAGAATATATCATCTAGATTTCCTCATAATCATCTCCATGAACACCACTAGCACCGACATCTCCACTCCCACTAGCTCCACTCTCCCTCCCTTCTGCAAAAGATCCCGATTCTTCTTCATCAATACCAAGCAGTGAAAGTTGGCTAAGAGTTGCAGCAGAAGCATCAAAGTCGCTAGTCTCAGGATCAATATCCCAAAGTTTGTTGGGACCTCTAACATAGGCTTCACTCTTGTGTGATAGAATGCACAAATTGGAATGCACATACACTAAATCCTCGGCCTTCTTGGATGCTAACTTGTTCCATTTGGCTGAGTGGATGAAGGAATATGTACTCCAATTCCGTTCTGCTGAGGAATTGCTAGCCACCTGTTACAAAAAAGAAGTTAGAAATTTTCAATTAGTAATACTATAATATTAATTTACTAAGAAGTAAGAACATACATTTTTAATTAATAAACAAACTTTTGATTTCATTTTAATATTTGATACCTGTGAAAGGATTTTAATGGCAACAGGTCGCAGCCACTTGGCATCATGGCCATGTGCACACCACCACATGCATGGGGTCATCTTGTACCTGTCAAGTGTTGCATCTATTTCACCCATGCTACTATTAGATGAAGAGACAAAGAGCGTCATTTCACAGCGGACTGTACTAGTTACATCTGGATCAGGAAAAAGCCTCTGGAATGTTGCCTTAGCTCCACTTGCAACTTCATGGTCATCATATGGTTTTTGCCTACCAGGTAGTGCAAGTATTTCACTGCTATAAAATTTGGGATTCAGGGCATAGGCTAGGAGATGCAATGGGGTGGTCATTTTATTCCACCTTCTCATGATCACGTTCTTAACTTCACTGTAGAATTTTTCTTCAGGATCCTGCTCTTTTTGTTGTATGATGTCTCTAATTTTTTCAAGCATAGAGTCAATGCCATCATAGATCTCCCCTATGCAAGCATTATCCGTGTCTGCATATCTAATCATAGATAAAATAGGCTCAGTAAAACTAAGCAAGTATGCAACCTTTGCCCACCAAATATCATCAAGTATCATTGATTTTATTTTGATGGCTCTTTCTGTGTTTGATTGCCTCCACACGGACCAAACATCATCAATCACCATAAGCCTTAAGGCTTGCCTTAAGGCTTGCCTTACCTTCACAAATCATCTCAAGACGAGTGTGTGCGGGGCAAATCTTGTTTTAGCAACCTACTAAAATAAATTAAAGCAAGTTAATTAAAAAAAAATTAAAAGGAATTCAATTGATAATTTGATATTTCATAAAAAGTTAGCAAATAAAAATTAGAAACTAGGAAATTGTTTGGTTACCTTCAGCAACTCCAATGTCGAGAACCTCCTAAAGATAGCCTGGGACATATGATGATTTGTGATAAACATTTGGATCTCATTTGCCTCTGTATAAACTTCCTCAATCCATGGTATTTTTCCAATCTTCTGCAACATCAAATTCAAGGAGTGTACTGCACAAGGTGTCCAAAAAATGTGCTCATATCTCCCCTCAACAATCAGCCCTGCTGCTCTACAATTTTTGGCATTGTCCGTGATGACTTGGACAACGCTTGCAGGGCCCACTGACTCAATAGCCTCAATCAAAATATTAGCAATAAATTGAGCATCTTTCACTTCACCCTCACAATCAATGCCCTTAAGAACATTGCCCCTTTAGGGCACACTACAACAATGTTGATTAAAGGCCTATTTCGGGCATCTTTCCATCCATCTCGAAATGATAGATACCCTCGAGTCCTTCCATGAATCCCTAATTGGCTACAAAAAGTATGTATATGGGCCACTTCTTTCGCCAACAATGTGGTTCGACCTTCTCATGACTAGGGCTTTTATACCCTTTCGGTGCATCATTAATACCTCTCACCATTCGTTGCCAATAAGATGAGCGCAACACATTGAAGGGCAACCCACATGCGTAAATGCATCGAGCAACCAACTCATCAGCAACATCCCTTTTCTCATTTGCAAATGCTTGCTCTAATGGGCCTTTGGAAATTCTCTTTCGTGACAAATACTCTCCCTCTGTTGGGGTTTCAACTGCAACTTGGATAAAATGATCGTTTAATGGGTTGGGTGGTTTTTGTGAACCCCTATTTTGCAAAGGAGTTGTTTTAAATCTAGCTCTTAAAGCTCCCATATCAACGTCCTCTTGCTCTTTCATATATGCCAATATATGTTTATGTTCAACCTTGCCACATTTTCTAATCCCCGTTCCTGATTTCCCCATTAAATGAGCTTTGAGTCGGGTATAAGAGGATTTGTATTATATATTTCAATGATTACATACCCAAACTCGAGAGCCACCGCCAACAAGGTTCTCCACAATTTGCACATGTCTCCAAAGAGGAGCTCTAGGATCCACACCCCCACTTTGGCTTTCTTCCCCTTCCCCATGCCCTCCCACTGAAGCTGAACTAGATGCCATTGAATCAAACCTTCATTGAAAAATAAAAACATAAACTTAGATAACAATAAATTATTAAATAGAACCACACCCTACATATCCTATTCTGCTTTTGATCACCAAGTTCACCATTCAGGCGCGAGGTGAGAGCATACACAGAGTTCGGATTTTTTAATTTAAAAAAACAAAATAAACTTTTAAAAAAAAAAAAAAAATTAAATTTGAAAACCCTACACATCCTATTCTACTTTTGATCACCAAGGTCACCGTTCAGGCGCGAGGTGAGAGCATACACAGAGTTCGGATTTTTTAATTTAAAAAAACAAAATAAACTTTTTAAAAAAACAAAAAAGAATTAAATTTAAAAACCCTACACATCCTATTCTGCTTTTGATCACCAAGGTCACCGTTCAGGCGCGAGGTGAGAGCATACACAGAGTTCGGATTTTTTAATTTAAAAAAACAAAATAAACTTTTTTAAAAAGCAAAAAGAATTAAATTTAAAAACCCTACACATCCTATTCTGCTTTTGATCACCAAGGTCACCGTATAGGTGCGAGGTGAGAGCATACACAGAGTTTGGATGATATTTATAATTTAAAAAAAGAATATATGTTTTTTATTTTAAAACACAAAGAAATTGTTACATTTTTTTATTTTTTAAGAATAGAGTTTTAAAATTACTAAATTAAACCTACATATTGACATCATGATCAATGATCATGAATGATGTGTGCATAATGCACACATCATTCGTGATCATTGATCACATTAACATTTTCTTTAGCAAAAAAAAAAAAAACTTGAAAAATACCTGGTTTTTCCTCCTTGAAGTCAATCCCACCTTCCAAATCTGATTTGAAATTCCTCCTTGAAGCCTTTAGCTCTTAACAACACGTCCTAAACTCTTCCTTCAAGCTGCTCCTTGATGTCTCTTTGCTCTTCACAATGCTAAATGCTAGTTTAATGAAAACTGTATTTAGCAAGAGAAAAATGAGAGTGTGATTTAGAATGGACCCAAGAGGTCATTATATAGCTTTTAGGAAGTGTGTTTAGCAAGGTAGGTAGTTGTATTAGGGTTTAACTGCATTTAATGCAAAGTTTTTTTAATTTTTAAAAAATGTTTCCATTTTTTTGAAGTGACAGCACAAGAAACATCAAAAACATTTCCGGAAACAACACAGCGTTTCGGAAAGCGTTTTGACGTTTCCCTCATACATTTGCGCCAAGCGTTTGGAAGCGTTTCTACGTGGAAACGACCCGACCCTGCCCGCGTTTCTGGTATCGAGATATTTAGGAATCAATTAATTGAATTTAATTTTGTCAATTTCTAGTTTCTATTAAGCATATATTTTGTAGGTGAGACCTAAGTCAAAAGGTTCATGTTCGTGTTTGAGTTTGGCAAGATTAAAATTCGAAACAAATTCGCCAAATGATAAAATTCAAGAAAAACATTTCATGATTAAGTTTGACAAATATAAATTTGTATTTTTTATCATCTTCATTTTCAAAGTAAAAATAGATACATAAGATTGTCAAAATAGATAATAAATATTAATAAAATAAAAAGCTTTAAACTACATACCAATAAAATAAAAATTTAAACTTAATGCTAATAAAATTAAAAACTTAAAACCTATATAAATCTAATATAATTAAATATAAAATAATTTTGCATTAAAAATTAATAAAAACCTAAGACTATAAATCTAAATACTAAACATGAATAATATGTTAACTATAACACTAGATAAATAATTTTAAATTATTACTGCAACTAAGTAGTAACTACATATAACTAATACTACTTAAATTAAATACTGAATAGTAATACGAAAAAAATGAATTTAATAAAAAAACTAAACTAAACTAAAGCTAAACCTATAAAGTTCTAGAATATAAACTTTTAGCCTTTTAGGAATTAGGCTCGACAGCACTGCAAATGGGCAACAACCCTATAGTCGATAACATTCCTTCCATGGCTCCAACCTCCACGTATCAATAAACCTTTTCACTTTTCAGTACACCGTTCAAACTAGTTACATTATGCACATGAAGGATGTTTCGAGATTATATACTTCTGCCGACATACAACTCTCGAAGGACACATGCTTTTGTTTACAGTTGTTCTGAAATACACTATTATTTGCAAACTCTTTGACAGCGACTGACAGTTCTGTGCAGGCCTTTCAACAGCTTTTGACCGGTATTTGAGTTTTAAAGAAAAATCTTACGATTTTTTTAAGTTTTCATTTAATTCGCTCGGAATTTGGTGAATCTTGTGACTTAGGGTGAGACTAAGATTTGGCGGGATAGCTTATAGGGAAAAGAGATGATCTTGGGAAGATGCTTAGGAAGCACTCTTAGCTAGATGGAAAATGACATTAGAACATACGGATCTTCTGAACCTAGAGGAAAATGCGCATGAGATTCATAAAGAATAAGATGTCGAAACCCTACCCTTGGGTCAAGAAATGGATAAACACGCCCAAGCATTTTGTTCCCAACCAAAGAAGCATCAATATTGCAAGTCAATGGATGCATTCAATATGACAATGTCATTGTCTCCAAACCTATATCTTGATATCATGAGACAAGAATATTTGAAACTCTACTATGTACTAATGAACGAGGCATCTAACAATAATTACTTGACATACCTTTTGCCACCAATTTCTAGCATTGATGCCAACATTATACATATCTACAAAATATAATAATTCAGATCTCGATTTCGATCATGTCTTTGCAACTATATTATAGCTCTATATTAAATTGATAGGTGTCCTACGATGGCTGCATGGTGTGGCGGAGCATGGAGTGTGAGTCATAAGAAAACTCATTTTAGGGCTAATGATTTGATTTGAATCAATAAATTGAGACTATCATTTGGAACTCAGTGGCTCTTTATGTAAGTTAAATTATATTTGTTGCATATGTTAGTAGAGCGTGGCAATGTATGGTTAAATCAAGTGTTCATCTCTATATTTAATATAAAGTTTCTTGCTTAAGTGGAAAACTATATTTATTTTGTGTACGAGAAAACATCATACTATATGTACCATAGTTCAAAAAATCGTTATCGGTGATTAATCGACAGGCCAAATTTTGACTCAAAAATCGGGAATCGGCAATTTATCGCTACTTTTAAAAACATTTAAATTCATAAAATATACTTAAATTAAATGTAAAAACAATGTTAAATGATGCGAGAAGTGACTCTGTACAATATACAAGTATACTATTATATTGTATACTAGTATACTATTATAATGTTAAATGATGTTAAATGTTAAATCGTTATGTTGTTAAATGATGTTAAATGTTAAATCGTTATACAAGTATACTATTATAATTTTATAGTGTATATTGTACAATTAACTATAAATTTATAATAATGTACAATATATACAAAACGAATAAAATTAAATTTATAGTGTATGTTATAGATTGTATAAAATTAAATAATGTATTTTATATAAATGTATACAATGTACAGTATATTGTATAAGTTGTATATACCATAGTTGGAATACTTGCATAGTTGTATTTTTAATTACTAATCTGTCTACAAGCGATCAAAGCTCATGATTCTTTCAGAAGATTGCAAGAAGTTGCTTGGTCCAAAAAGGTGCAAAAATGGAATTTTATGAAAATAAGAAAAATATTGCCATCAATGCATAGAGCTCGAGAAAATATACACTTTTAGAGAAAACAAGACTGAAACGGAGCCAGAATGAAAGTTATGGCACATGCATGTTTTTGCTGCTACATCTTCCCGGACCCTTTCCAAAAATGGCAAAAAAATTCTCTTGTTTTTTACCAAAAATCCAAAAAAGGAAAGAAATGCCAAAAAAGGAAAAAAACAATTTGAGCAGAAGAAAACAGGCAAAAAAAAACGTAGAAGCTAAAAACGATTCGAGCAAGAGGAAATGGAACAATTTTCCACGATTTTTCAAGTTATTTAGCGCTGAAATCGCCGATTTATCGGCAATAAATAAATCGCGATTTATGGAAAGATAAATCGTTTTGCATGTGAAAAACGATTTATCGCGATTATCGCCCAAGTAATCGCGATTTTTAGAACTATGATATGTACCATTGGAGTGTGATGTTATATGTTAGAGCATGTGCTCTTTGTGTTACTAGAGCGTAGCTCTATAGTACTAGAGTCTAAGCCCCATAATTGTTTAAATAAAGCTAAAGGTGTACATTGCTAAATGAAGCACAAGTTCTATATTATTTATATAGAGTCCAAGGCCTATATTGTTTATTGAACATTTTTCTATGTGACAACAATACTTCAAAAACAAAAGCACCTTGGATGTGTAGCTTACCTAAAGCTCACAAGGGAAGTGTAAAACTTGAACAAGCGCTTGTATTAGACACCAACACCCTTTTTGCTTGCCCGGTCTAAAGAGTCTAATCAGGTCTCTCTTTTTTGTATTTCGGTCATGTAAGTGGTTTTCTGTTAGGCCCTATAACTGGTTGCTTTGCTGCAGTGAAAACTAGCTGTGTGGCACCAATTAATGGCTGCAATGAGCATTACACGCGGAGTTAATGTGAAAACTATGTGAGATTGTGTGGCAAAGGCCAATTGCCTTCGCAGAAAGGACTAATGTAGGCAGAACTACACTTGGCCTTGAATACCCAGGGATATGTACACAACTTTGGATGAGATAGGCTCTAGGCCTAGTGACTCACAACTTTTGTGCATCCTACTAATAGTATGCTTAAAGCCCTAAGCTTGAGAGAGCACCACTAAAACCTAGTAAGGAGCTAACAATCGATTGGTCATAGTAGTGTTATGCTTTTGAGTGGCAATTCATTTTAAAAATCAGATTTTTGGAGGGCACTAGTTGCTCATGCTTGTCCTTCGTTTGCAAAACAAACACTAGTGTTTTAAAAAATCTTGTAGCCCTTAAACCCTATTAGTGCCCTACTTATTGTGCCCTTGTTTGATTCTCGTTATTGGGATGTTTGATATCTCTAAGATTGTTGTTAAATTGTAAAGCATCAATGAATAAAAAGTGTTTTTGCCTTGGAATAATTTTACTTTTTTAGTTCTCAACAATGTTATTAAGGACTGATGTTTGCACTAATGTGAAGTTATTCTTGCTAGCTAGTAGAGTCAGGGTTTGGTAATGTAGTCATAAACTCCTTCCTTTCCCCTCACCTTCCTCCCTCACTCCATCCTTAAATCAGCCACAAATATGCCAAGGTTAGTAGTAGTTTGGAATTTCTTCAACCTTATAATTGGAGGCTCTTTTTTTTTTCTCTCATAAGTAGGAAAGTGGCTGGAAAAGTTATGAACAACAGTTGAAAAGAGGGTACAACAGCTGTAATCATGACTTCTCTTCAAAATATTCCACACTATTAATGGCATTTGGGCTGAAAACACCCCAATATTGATGAAATAAGTCCCAACAATGCCCAAGAATAGCCATTTACTAACTCCAATGATTGAATCTACTTGTATGACATCAAATATAAAAAAATCACATGGCTTACCCACTTCCCATATCAAGCATCTCACTGCCCGGTTATGGTGACTATCCTACCATCATTATTTTCCCAATGAGCTGATATATGAAAAAGAGAACAATAAGGAAATTCCCTTGCTTGGCTACCATGAATCCCTCCTTCAACATGCCTTGGATTCTCCTTTCTTTGTCTTCAATCCAAAATTCCAATCTTTTTCCCAATTGAGAGTGAGTTCCCCCAAAACTGAATCCATTGCATTCCAAGAACAAATTCTATCTCAGCTGAAACAAGAAATTCAATGCAAAGTTCATACCTATCCATGAGAAAAGTGAGAGCTGTCCCCTTGGTTATGGTGATCATGGAGCCTTTGTAACCAACCGTACTCAGCCCCATCCTTCTTGCAAATTTCCCTTCAATGAAATTATGTATGGTACCATGAGTTGCAAGCATGGTGGCTTCTTGGCCACGAAGAAGACCCTTCACCTTGATTGGTTGATAAGTATGTATGTCATACACCAAAATAAGAATGCAGCCCTTTCCTCTTATTCTCCTTACCTTTTTCTCAAAGCATGGAACCATGGGTCAGCCCCTTGTCAATAAGAAAATCAGAATTGTGATCCTTCTTTAGATGATCCCAATGTAACAATGACTTAGCAAAAGAGGGCTGCAAGGAGTATCTATTAGGAATAGAACTACTAGGCTTACCAACTTGTATGTATACCAATGAGACCTTGTGGTGGCTGATTTGAATAATGACAGCAGCACTAAGTCTGAAATTCTGAGCTATAGTTCTCCAAAGTACACTCCCCTCATCACCACTAACCACCCACATACTTTGTTGGTGACCTTTTGCATGGATACCCAACCATGAAGCAATTCTACCATGTTTATGTTGCGCTGCTCTAACATTATACTTGGTTGTAATTAAAGACTTCCAATCTTGAAGTATTATTTTCTTTCCCTTATCCATGAAGCTTAACTCCATACTTAGGTAGTTAAGAGTGAGCTCTCCCAATGAATGTAACCATTGGTCCCCAAGCACAAGATTTATATCAGCTATGCCAATCATATTAAAATCATCACATACCTCATGCTCTCCCAATGTGAAAAGGAGTTGGGGACACCTCCTTGTGCATGGCATGGAGTAGCCATCCGCTACCTTGACCATGAAGCCTTTGAAGTCTTCCACCTTCAAATCCACCTTTTCCTCAAGCTCTCATCAATGAAATTGTAAGTAGCTCCATTATCAATCAAAACCGTGACTCCTTGTCCATGGAGGGTAGAACTTGGTTTCAAGGGACACTCTAGGAGTAAATCCTTCACAACTTTGTTAGGATACATAACAAATTCAAAACAATCCTCCATCAAATTTCTTTCTAACCATATGCATGGAGTAGCAATATTGAATTCAACAAGGACTTCCTCTTTCTTATAATTCAAAGGATCAACTGGAACCCAAACTTTTATGCTCACATAATCTTGCAAGAAAATATCTATGTGCCATATGTTACTCCACAAGTTCTTCACATCATCACCAATTATACTACAAGGCATCAAACATGACATGTGATCTTTCTTAACAACAAGCTGCCCATAATGACACAAGTATGGCAGCAACATAAGAGGAGGTAAAATGTGAATTTTTTCATCATACCTTGGGCTGCCAACAAGGATCCCACCATTTTTTTTATGGTACTTGTTTGGAACATCTTCGGAACTCACCCCAAGGTGATAAACTCCCTCAATTTGCCCATCATTGACTGTTGTTTGGAAATTTCCAGCGAGCTGAAAATAATCATGAAGAACCGGAAGTACCTTTCCTTCCTGAACATACCCTTCCGTAACGTCATCCTCTTTGCCCTTATGCAAATCTGATTTATTTTCAACAATTTTCCACAAGCACCCATTAGAAACCAATGAAATATCATTAAATATTAAAGAGCTTTTACCTTGGGACACATGCTCCATGATTTCCCTAGGTTCATGCTTCAATCCTACATCAATACTTGGAGTTTTAACACAAACCAATGCTCAAAATGATCTTGAAGAGACCAGCTATTGAATGAAAGTGAAATCATAATTTTCCAACCATGGAAACCCTATCAAAATTGATCCCAAACTTCCCACGTGGGTCACTCCAAAAAAGGAAGGGTGCCAACACCTTGGAATGTGCCCTAAGCACGGATAAACACCTTGTTCCAGAAATTTGCCAATGAAGTCAGTTTTGAGTCCTGTATGAAGCCGCCAATGCAACAAATAAAAGTTTTCATCCCTAGGTGTTGTGACTATTGAGGGTTTTGTCCCCAATAGGATCCAATGAGGTTTTCCGTCCTCAAAGTTGAGCTACACCAAAGGTCTTTGTCTTCAGTGGAGAGTGGGGCACGTCATGCGAAACCCAAGATATCAATCTTTGACAAACATGCATAACCTTTCTTAGGCCATTCGATCCACTTTTATATCCTCCTTTTTGGTGTCGAGGATGAATTAGAAGCCCAATGCAGTTTTTAATCTTCCCTTAAGAAGATGGACCTCATAAGAGTATTTCAAAATATTTTTATTTTATAATAATAATATGCGATTGTCCCAAACTAAAATTGGTTAGGCCCAACTTAAAACATTATAGATTATTTTTAATTTAGAAAAGGGGACATTATACATTGTTGTCATTTCTCTAATATCATCATCACATAGTTTGCTATGCTTTCGCTCACAAATCTGCCCTTAAAGGTTTAAGAGGTTTAAGTTTTAGTGGAGCTTATACTTGGAGGTCTACTTTGGAGCATTGGGTTACTAGGAGCAACAAGAATAGGAGCTCCACTAACGAGGTCTACCAAATTCTTTGGAGTCACAACCTTTTGCCTACTTAAGTCTTCTACCTATCCCTCTTGTGATTCACCCACAACTACTCTCTCATGAGGTGTTATTAATCCCAAGGGTTTAATGCGCCTATAGTGTCTTCACAAAGATAAGTATCCTAACTTTTCTCTTTCATATGTTAATATGATTGATTATGTTTGATGTATCATGCATTAGACTATAATAGAGTAGCATATTTCTATCATTGCATTATTCTCTTACAACCCTTGCCTATTATCTACCACATGGCATTACAACTCTTAGTTTAGATACCTTATAGCACATGCTCATTACCTTTGTTCTTCGAACTCTAGGATTCTAAGATAGATCACATCCCCTATCCTAGACATAGGCTTTAGAAGCCTATGCCTTCAATAAAGTGTGGATTATTATCTTCTAGATCAATGACCGTGATGCCTCTTGCATTCTATCTTTAGTATGTGTGTTTGTCATAGTATGATCTTCTACTTATATCCTTGTCTATATTATTAAGAGAGAGGATAATATTATTGATCATCTTAGCTAACAAATAGAAATCACATACAGGATCAAAAGATATGTAATTAATTCAATCCACTAGAAAACTTAATTACATTTATAAAGTTTTAAGTTTACTAAAATAAATGAAACATTAAAACTTCAGCTGCCCTAATTTTTTTGAATTTAAAAACCTTATGATAAACTTTGTTATTCACTCATGCTTCATCACAAAGGAACCATTTATGTACCTCCTAAGATGGTGCGCACCTCTTGCCAAAATGCATCAGGATGTCACTTCCACATTTCCTTATCTTTGTGCTTTCACAGTCAGTAACTCGCACCCCACTCATTCTTCATGCCATGCCCTAGACTTTTGCACTTCTTCCGAGCGTCGTCATGATTTTGCTTGTATGGATCTGCAAGACCCCACTATTTTGGTGTTGTTTTTTATTTACTTATTCATTGTTGCACCTTTGCTTCTACACAAAAGCCATTTCTACTCACATTTATGTATGCACTCACTACAGATCTAACCATCCTTTCAACGATTTATTTCCTCTTTACAATTTGTATGGATATGCCACAAGCAAAACAAGCCTCTTCAATGGCATAAAGGATTAAATCACAACTTTCATTGGTGGTAAAGCTTTAGTTCGGTGTCCTTAACACACCTCTCCATTGGAAAAGCTTTTCAATGAGGTTGTTTGCTTGGGTTTTGCTCATTCTTGGTCCAAACACATAATCCATCCCATTCATAATTCCAGGATAGCTCCAACCCTAGTAACTACAAGACCATAGAGCTTGTGCACACATTTTCCAAACTTTACGCCACAATGTTAAATATGCAGCTTTTAGAGGACTTGGAGAGAGATCATTTTAGAGCCAGGGGGAAGGCCGACTTAGGAGAGAATACCAAACTTTTGGCCACATCTTTACACTCCATGTTAACATTGAGGAATTTTATCATCGGTCTTCAAAGTCTTTTGTTGCTTTGTAGATTCAAGATAGCCTCTGACTCGGTTTCAAGACATCTTCTTCTCAAGAAGTTGCATGATGTGGGCATCCCATATTCTCTCATTACCGCTCTTGGAATCTTTATGAGATAATTTTCGGACAATTTTGTACTTCTCGTGGTCTTTCCAACTTTGTGAAGAGTATTATTAGGGTCAAAGCAAGGATGCCCTCTCTCATTGACCCTCTTTAGCATTTACATCGATAAGCTAAAGGAATTTCTTGACAAAGACATACTCATGCAGATGATGGTAGCAATTTATAAGATGTGATGATAACCATAATTATTTTTTCCAATGGCATTCCCATCTCTCAATTTGTCGATGGTTTACAAATACAACTTGGTGTCCTTGGTCATTCTATGATCTTGATAATTGAGGGTCAACCTTAGCAAAACTAAGATCATGATATTCAACACCTCTAAATGTTCTCTTCCTTGTTCTAGTTCCTTTACAAAGGGGAACCTTTGGAGATCACATCGGTCTACACTTACTTGGGCTCGCTCACGCCTTGCAAGGGAAATGCCTCCCTTTTTGTCTTGGAGCAGCAATGGCAAATTCACTTGAAAATATCCCTAAGAAGATGCACCTCTTCAATATAGTCATCAAGCCCAACGCCTTGTATGGATCTCGAGATTTGGGGACCAAGTCTGGGGTCCATTGATTCGTTGCAAACAGATTGTTCCTTAGTGAATCGTCAAGTTTTTTTTTCTACCAACCTTTGCACCTTGATACTATCTTCAGCATTACTTTCTACATTCATAGACTCAAAACCATGTGGGATTTAGCTTTAGGCCATGGGAGGTACCTATACTTAGCCCTATATTCTTCGGAGAGGATTGCATCATTGGGAATAGAGATCAACATTGTTGGTATTCCGAGACTAGTTTGCTCTTTCAACCTATGCCATCTCTTTTGATAGGTTACTAATTCGACAAACACAGGGAAAAAGAAGAGAACTACAATGTATTATTTCACGTAAAGCTCGAAAAAATATCAATAATCTCCATTAATTCATTTATAATGCTTCGCCGAGACTTAATAAGCTTTATGGGAAGTTGCACAAGACCCAATACTCCAACTTATTCAACCACCTAACTACTGTAACATCTTTTATTAAACCCACTAACTAGCATATAATGCATTGTAAGGGGGTGTCTCTCACGAGATGCATGCTCCATACAACACTAATAAACTAAACACAATAACAAAGACATTTGGATCACATGAACCAACAAACTCCCCTTGATCCAAAGGGGTATAGAAGATGATCTAGTATTATATGACTAAATCCCCATAGAGGGATAATGGTGATTAAAAAGTTGAAATTAGTAAAAGTCACCTCAAAATACATTGGAAAGAAAAAAGAGGTCATGGATATATATAATTAAATAAAGGATGGTTAAAATGTTAGTGTAAAAGGTATCACTTTAACACCATGTATTTATTTGAAAAAGTGAAATGAGTTTACAAAATTCGAGAAGACCCAAAGAGGGCAAATGTATAATTATTATAATAAATAATTATCATGTAAAAGTAGTTACTTATGAGACACAAGTGGTTATAATGACCTTTCAATATTATAAAAGGAAAAGTCGGTTCTTAGAAAGGCATGAAGATAGTTATTATTGTTTTATGTGAACAAGACTAGAAATATTTGAGACTCCTAGAGGGTTTTGTAAGGGGGTTGGGAAATAAAGGGGATAATGGTAGAGAAGTGGCACACATTGTGTGGCAAAGGGGGTGGAGTCCACATCTCCAACTGTCTTGCCAAGGCGAAGTTGTGATATATGTGCATGTTTGGATGTTAGTAAGATTCACGTTGGCTCAACCCCGTATTATTTACCAGTTATCCTGTCTACTTGACCTTGCTCGCAACAAGGTGTGAAGAACCTTTCCAAAGACTAACAAAGACATGTACTCAACCTTGTCAATCTTCGTTTATTTTTAAAATTTATATTTAAGGAAAAACTGTCTTTGACATAACTTTCTTTCTTTGTAATATGCCTTTAAATTATTTGAGTTGTCTACATAATGTATCAGTTAATCTAAAGTAAACTTATGTTTTCTATATAATAGATTTCCCTTTAATAAATAAATTGTTAAATTAGGGAAAAGACACATTTCATCCAAAGCATATGATCGTGAAATCATCCAACAGCCTCTGCTGCACCTGCAAACTGTACATCGTGGTACTAATCAACTAATGCAACTTCACATAGAATCCCTCCACCCCGCAAGTTATGGCATGAATGAAGAACATTCAGAGGCTACAATATCAGCACAATCAAAGGTTTTGTAATGTCCCTTTTTCCCACTTGAGGATCATTATTTGGACTTCTTGTCATTCCTTCTCCATGGCAAAGAAGTAGAAGAGTTGGAGAAGAACCTTGAGCTTCCATTTGCTTTCGTTTTCTCTAATTTTTATGTTTTCTTTTTAGTGTTTTCCCTCTTAATGCAGGTCGGCTGGGTTAAAGACAAATAAAAGAAGCTTAATGAAGGAATAGAACATCTCTTATGGGTCGGCCTTACCTTTCCAAGCTTTGGCGCCAATGGAAGGTTATAAAAGGAGTCTTGGGACCTCATTTGTGCATCTAGTTTTGGTGCATTTTCCTAATATTGGGCATTGAGAGCTTGTTGCTCCATGTTCTTCCACTTGAGGATGAAAACCCTCTTGTGTGGCTTCCTAGAAGGACGAAAACCCTTCTCTTGGTTTGCTCATCATTGCTTGGTTTTGAAGTTAAGGGCAGATTTGAGGAGAAGACATTCACTTTCAGATTTTTATTTGCTTCCTACATGTGGAGCGACCTACCTTGGTGTAGGGTTTGATGGTTTAGAGGGCATAAAGTTGCATTTTCAGTTCATAATCTGATTTGTCATATTTATTAAGGCCGGAATCTACATTCTCTTGATTTTTAGGGTTTCTAGACCCATAATTCATAATTTTGTTGTGGCTGCTCTTTGTTGGTTATTTATTAATTTCCAGCAGTGTGTTGACTCAGATTTCTCATTGTTCGCTGTTCTAAAATATATATTTAAATTGTGGCAAGGTTATTTGAAGTGAATTTGGTGTTTTGCATATATTTTTATACTGCTGCTTGGAGAAATCAGTTCGCTGTTCTTTATTTCAGTCTGCTGGTTATAGAAATCAGATTTGATTAATTGGTGATTTGTCTAATTTCCTTGGTTGTTGGTCTAATCCCGTGAAAGGGATATTTCAGGTTTGCAACGATATCGATCAACAAGGCTTCACACACAGACCTGTCTAGTGACTATTCAGTACCATGTATAACATCTATCTTGATGCCCAACGATGTTGACCTCACTTTGCTAAACACTACTGGTGCTAGCAACTCTCGTGTCAACTCGTACAATCACTAAGAAATGATCGAATTCCAATACGGTATCTTCCCTCCCAATCAGGCAAGAGGTATGAAGTCCTTGCAATGAAAAACAAATCCAAGTAACCTAGTCTACTCCTCATCAATGATATCCAAGATTTGAAAACCAAAATTGGATAGAAAACAACACATTCCTACCATCTATCCAAAATTGTTACTATAGTAAAACCCATTCCTAGAGTTAGTCGCTCACTCAAAATAGGTGTTACCTTTGGCTCTGTTAGCCTATACAATCCCAAGGGGCCTCTAAAACTTGAAGTGCAACCTTGTTGGCTCTAACAGCACAAGCAATGAATAATACTATCACATTCATGGTCTTCAAGCGCAAACTCTCCATTTTCAACAATTGAGCAACTACAGGGTTTTGGATTCCACTCGAAAATGCACCCACGGGTGGTAAAAACAATTCTCCAACAACAGAGATGAAGTTTTCAAGAATGAAGGATGACATTCTCAACAATTAAGGGAGCCACACTCTTGTCTTCAGGAAAATAAGACAGAATTAAACTTTTCAAAGCCACATACTTTCAAGGCCATATTCTTCAGGTAATGTTCAGATTCATAGCCCTTTCAATGCCTCATCAAAGGAAAATGACTTCTGATTAGTAATTAATTCATTTCAGCTTTAGCTTTACCACCATATGTAGTGATTTCAATGTTTTTCTTGTAGTTGCCAAGCCTCAGATAGAATGACACTCCCCACAAAGAGACAAAAGTAAGATTTTCTCCTTTTCCAACATTCTTCCAGCAATTTTTCATGCTTTTCCAGCCTTCTATGAATGAATAGAAAACAAATTTTCATCTTTATGCCAGGAAAATGGTGTTCCAAGGGAGTGGATGGTGTTGTTGGGAATTTTTCCAACGTTGAAGCATAGAAAAAACAGCCTGCACAGTAACTAGAACAACCACACAAAACATAATTAGAAAGCATGTAAAGGACTAAATACTTCACCAAAAGATACAGCTTCAACAAAACTCACGACTCTGCATCTTTTCTTCCTGAGGCCATTAGCAAGGCTTTGATAGCACTGATAAGACAAACACAGGTAAATAGAAGCGAGCTACAATGTACTATTTCACATAAAGCTTGTACAAATATCACTAATTTCCATCAATTCATTTATAATGCTTCATTGAGCTTAAATAAGCTTTACGGGAAGTTGTGCAAGACCCAATTGTCCAATTTCTTCAACCATCCAACTTGTAACATTGTTTAGTTAACCCACTAACTAGCATAGGTAGTCAACTTATTTACATATTAACTACTAACATAAAGTATTTTAAAGGAGGTGCCTCTCACAAGATGCATTTCGTACAGAACTAATAAACTAGACACAATAACAAAGACATTTGGATCACATGACCCAATAGCTACCTCCTTTCGGATACTCTTTGAGTGCCCTTCATCGGCTTCTTCCATTTAAATAGGTCATCATTACGGTTGTTTGAGAGGATATGTATAGGCAACACATCCGGATCACTTGGACCTCTCCTCATCCACTCAACCCTTGGTTTTCCTTTTACGTTGAGCATTTCGCGAGATGGTGAATGGTGTCACTCATCGCCTTGACTATCTACAACATCATTGGTCTCGCGGCTTGAGGTTCCCCTCGGTCAATTGAGGGTGTGTTCACACCGACCGTGGCTTGAGACTAATCATCGTATTCCACGTGGGCTCCGAATTTTTCGTTTTAGTTTCCTCCAAGAGGTGGAGACAGAGAAGCACTTTACTTTCAAATACCATATTTACGAGATCCGGGGGGAGATATAATTGTCTTTACAGAGACTCAGACAACTCTCTATCCACTTTATTTTGGTACCTGCAACAATCGAGAGATTATCAACCTTCAATGCAAATTCCTTCAGTGGGAGCCCATAGAGCCCGGAAATTGATTGCCTCTTTCTTTCATCCCATCACGGAGGTTGGTGGCATTAAGCTTCCTTTGGAAATTTGTTCTTTACACACTAAGGAGGTTGTGTTAGTGAGGTAGCGCTCATCTTAGTACAACACTACTATTAAGGTGCCTCAACAAACTTTCTCTTAGCAACGGGAATCCACCCCGCTCAATGTCATGAATCTACTCGATGACAACATCTTCGGCCATGAGAGTAATGATGTTAGGAGGGATTCTAGGGGGAGTACTTTGCTTCCTCCTAGGATTACCCAACCTAATCTCTTAAACCCTAGACACTCCCCGATGAGCATTATCAGATCCTACATTGGCCCTTTTATCGTGATAGACAATTACACAAATGACTTTTTCCTGTGCACAGTCAAAGATTTTGATGGCACTACCATACAACCTTTCCAATTTTCATCAATCCGTACTCTTTGGGGTTATTGCTTTTCTTTTATTTAGTTACTTGGTAATCCTAGGTCCTTTTACCCTAGCACTTTCAATTGTAATTGGATGTATTTTGAATCCCATTGACCTACTTTGGTCATTCGTGGACATTAATATAATTTCTTTCTTTCTTTCTCCCAAAGATCTTCACTTAGTCGCAGATTCATAGAGGAAAAAAACATGAAGATTCTGCAGTCACACCTTGATAGTAAAACTAAAGACAATCTTTATAAGCCTTTGAACCAAATATTTCAGCCTAAAGCATAAAACATCACTTCAAAATAGGTGCTTCACCTTTGCTTGCAATCACCACCAATCACAAACTTATTCCACAATTTTCTATGACTTTAATCTGTCATGTCGCTTTTCGAGATAATTCCATTTGAAGACCTTGATCCATTTTTCTTCCTCATGGGTCCAAGCGAACAAACTAGAGGAAGTCAACAATGTCATCATGTGCTTAATTTCATGTTTATTTCTTTAATTGGCATTGTATTTGTTGGTGAGCCTAGCGCCCAACAATAAATTAGAAATAAAAAGATATTGGTGAGCATGTAGGCTCCAAAAAGTAAAAAGAAAATAATAAAGCAAGTCTAATTGTGGTCGGCCTCATTTGAGAGCCCCAAGACTTGGCGCCACCCTCTTATTATAAATAGAGGTTGTTGGCATTAGTTTAGGACATGTTTTGGAGATTATTCTTATTTTGGTGAAAGTTGGCTAGTGTAGCCCTTTTACTCTCTCTCTCAAGGACGAAACCCCTTGGGTTGAGGATCTCTTCCAAGGACGAAAACCCTTGGTTGGGAAACTTGTGAAGGACAAAAACCCTTCATGAGGTTTTGATTGTGCAAGCTGGTTGGAAAAGCAATAAAGATCTTTCTCTTGCATTTGTGGTCTTCTTGGTGCAATATTATATTTATTCATAGTGGAGCGACCCACTTTGGTGTGGAATTTTGGTATGTGTGATACTAATTTGATAAATCTGAAATTACCAGCTTATTCTTCATAATTTATAAGGCCAATATCTTGAGTTTCATGATTTTTGGTGTTTCCTAAGTTGAGTTATGATTTTTTTAAAATAACACTGCAAGATAAGGGTTTCATGAAATTCGTATCTCCATATCTAGGATATTAAAATTAGATTACTTGCATTATATGATTGTTGAGGATATATTACAATTTTAGAGCCTCAAGTTGATTTGAAGAGGTGTGAAGGCATAAAAGTGGGTGTGAAACCCCAAAACAGGTCACTGCCCTGGAAGGATGTTGGTTGGAAGCAATTGAGGGTGTTTATACATTAACTTTAGTCACTAACAACTCAATAAAAATATAAAAAAATGTTGTTTATCTTTAGCTTTTAGTCATTTCTTGAGTCCCTCACCAAAAAGCGACATTACAGTGGTATCGGAGCATTATCCTCCCAGCCTATGAAGCATGGAAAAATTGGAGATAATTACTAAGTCCCAAAAGAAATGGTGGATGCATTGGATAGGCTTGTCCAAGCCATCCAAAATATGCAAGGTGGTGATTTGCTCAAGAAAGAAAGGGTTTCAAGGATTGACAACTTGACAGCAGCATATCAAGCTCTTTCGGAGATGGTGTGTGATGCCCTTTCCTTTGAGGATTTTGTGGAAATAGAAAATCATAGAGTGGGAATTGGCACAAGGCATAATGCCCGAACCCCATCAAAGGACCTTGGCAAAAAGGTCTCATCCATTGAGGGAAGAAAACCCTCCAAGTGTGAAGAAGCAAGTCGAAGAGCATGTAGCGGATCAGCTACAAGATGGAGAAATCATGAGGAAGACCGAAGAGGCAACTTCCTTTTATAGCCACCCTTCCAAGGTGACAAAAGAGGAAGAACCATCGCAGCAGCTGTTTGGGGTGAAGGATCAGCCTTTGGGAGCCCTAGAAGCACCCACCGCCATGGCCAAAGGTGAACCCTTGATTGATTTTTCTTACAGCCCTAGGAAAGCTCAAGAAGAGGAAGAAATGACCAAGCAAGAACCAAGAGAAAGGGAAGGTAAAGAATTTTTAATTGTCAATAATTTTCCCTTGAATTCTAATGGTTGCATGTGGAAAAATACTAAGGGAACTTGGGAGCATGAGTGGAAGGATGAGGGGAAGCTTGAGGAACAAGAGGATGAAGTGAATAGCTCAAGCAATTCTCATATGACAATAGAAGATGGAGTCATTGAGGAAGAAGATTCGGTGGTCAAGAGATCTAAGGCCATGATGCTAACACCCATTGTTGTCCCGGAGAGTCAACATTATGAGGTAATCAATGATCATTGTTTAGATAATATTGATGATATTTTAGCATGTGATGAATCCAGGACTGAAAGGAAGGGTGAAGAGCAAGAAGGGGAAGCAAAAGGAATGGTTGGAACCCATTTCTCAAATGGAAATGATAACAGTCAGCTTGTTGGTCTGTTTATAACAGCAGTCAATAAAGAGCTAAATGATGAAGAATTAGACTTGGGTAGGAGCCACAAAGACATCCCAAGCGCATGTGAACAAGGTATGGAGCACCAATTACCGTAGAAACAAAGGCAAAAGGGGATGAAAGCTTTGTTGAAAGTCCAAGGAACAAATATATCTCAGATTTATTGCTCCCTAGTTCGCCATCACATGGAGCTAATCATCGTAATCAGTTTGATACAAATGAGGAGCACATTGAGTAGTAAGGGGTACTTACACCTTTTCAGGCAGCCCCCAAGTTATGCATGCATCAAGACAAAGGTCACTTTATGCACATGGACTGAGATTGGAGTGATAAGAGGTAACCCTCTTCCCAAGGTCCACGGTATGTGTGCAAAGGTAACTACTTCTTCCTTCCATTTGGTTTGTAATCCGTCTTATATACTTGTGTTTGGGGGAAGAAATTGGGGCCACAATGATGTTTGTATTGATGGTACCTCAACAAGTCTTTTATGGTCAAGAAGATTGGAAGAAACTCTCCATAAAGGACAAGATGAGGTGGCTGGACTGTTCCAAACAGCAGTCAAGAGGTGGTCTTTGGATGGAGTTCACAGCCTTAAAAAGAAGCCAGAAGTTACCCAAGACAAGCACCAACACATTTGGAAGGAATGCAAGGAAGAAAAGACCCTATTCAGTGAAGAGATCATGCAAATGAAGAGTGCTGATCCAAACTCTGAAGTTCTGAATCATAAGGACATCACAGGCAGTCCATGGTATGTGAGTATTTCATCTCTCTTGTTGGCCAAATTGTCATTTCATGTATGTTGCCATCACGCACAGCTGGTTAGGAAGGATGTCTCATGCTTGTTATGTATTCTAATGACACCATTAGTGAGATATCATCAGGACAAAAGTATGGGTGTTGTTATGGGAATCACCTATTTCAAAATTGGTACTTGGGGTAAAGTCATCTTGGTTTGTGTCGGTATAAGGAAAATGTCAAAAATCACTCTTGGGAAGGGTAAGACTAATGGATACTCCTTGCAGCCCTCTTTTTCTATGACATTGTTGCATGGGGACCACCAAAAGAAGGATCACAGGTCTGATTTTTCTATCAATAAGGGGCTGACCGATGGTTCCATGTATGAGAAAAAGGTAAGGAGGATAAGGAGAAAGGGCAGCATTCTTGTGTGGGTACATGACATACCTACTTATCAACCACTCCGGGTGAAGAGTCTACTTCGTGACCAAGTAGCTACCATACATAATTTCATGGAAGGGGATTTTGCAAGAAGGATGGGGCTGAGTACGGATGGCTTCATGACCACCATAACTAAGGGGATAGCTCTCACTATGGATAGGTATGAACCTTGCATCGAATTCTTTGTTTCAGCTGGGATAGAACTTATTTTTGGGATACATTGGATTCAGTTTTTGGAGGAATTCACAGTAGCAAAGCAAGGGGAATTTCATTATTATTCTCCTTTTCATATATCAGCTCATGGAAAGAACATAATTGCAGCTGGGCATGCACAAATTCAGCCACCAAATAAATCTATAATGGAAGGATTTAAGTTGCTGATCATGATGGTGAAAGTTGACAAAGTTAAGCAAAGGGGGATTGAACTCTACCCCTTACCAATAGTCCAAGAAAGGTTGTAATGTCCCCAAATGAACATATTTGACCCAAGTTGGATTTTGGGCAAATCCAAACCCCAGAAGCAATATAATAAATTACTTATCAAATCAAACACTGCAGATCTGAATTTTATATGAGAAGTGCGACTAGGGTGGAGTGAAATACCACCACAAATCAGCCCCTAAATCTATATCATTCCACGCAAATCTGATACCACTAATTTATAAAGCCCAAATATGTATAAAAATGCAGATTTCTGATATAAACAATGCTGCAATAAATTATTTAAAAACCATGTCTGCAGCATAACTTCAAAAATTCATATCTTTTGCTAGAGAAGTCCAAATGAGCTGAAACTTTGGATCTTGGGCCACAAAAATATGAAGAATAATATTCTAAAATTAGTTTTCACACAGCAAACACGAAACCCTAATTTTGCCCTAAAAAGTAGGTCGCCCAGCACATTTAGGGCATCAAATCAGCTCCAAAAATTATGAAATTAATTTATTTTGATTCCCAAAATTCAGTACAATAAGCAGCAATAAATTTCAGACCTGGAATGTCTCAAATACACTGCAAACCAGCCAAAAGATGGATCGCTCCAGCTGGTACAATGAACATACAACTGCTGCAATTTTATTCTTCAACAACACTACTGAAAATAGTAGAAATCTATGAAAGCCCAATACTAAAGGTTTTCGTCCTTAGATATTTCTATGCAAAAGCTACAAGCTTAAGACACAAATCAGAAATTATCAAGTGAATATCGAATGCCTCTCAAGCAAGTCTACTTCTCCTTTTAAAGGAAGAAGAGACCCAAAGGAACCTCCAAAATATCCAATCAGCTTGCATGATTCTTTCAATGCATTTTCCACCCTCCATTTCTCTTAGGGAGAATACAAAAGGCATTTAATAATTATTTTCTTCTCCCAAGTCTGGTCGCTTTTTCCCTAGAGGGAATACAAAATAGAAATGTTTTATCCTTTCTAAGTTCCCATTATTCCCCCAAGGCAAGTCGCCATTTTCCCTAGAAAATACAAATTAAATAAGTGTTTTTCTTTTTATGCACTTTTCTAGGTTCTATTTTAATGTTAAGTTTATTAATTTATTATATGTGCTATTATATTTTAATTTTTTTGCACAATATAATAAAATTAATAAAACTTAAGTCACCCTTATATTTTTCCTTTGGCCATTGGGTTGACAAAATAGGCCAAAGGTCTACCCCTTACCAATAGTCTAAGAAAGGTGGTACATGGCTGAGTTTGCAAACTCAAGTTGGACAAGCAACATCATGGAAACATATGGAGAGGATGTCAAAAGATGCATGATTGACTTTTCTTTACCAGCTCTCCTATATTTCATTTCAGTCAACATATATTCCCTTCTTAAAGAGGAATTGATGACTTACAGTTTTGTCAATGATAGTATGGATGCATATCAGCCAAACAGAGAGGACAAGAGGTTTGATAGGCACGAGAGGAAGTTGATCATCATGCCTACAAGGCATGAAGGAGGATGGACGGAAGATCATTTTTTCTTGAATAAGTTTGTTTCTTGTGCGAGTACAAAGGAGCAATTTGAGATTTAATTGGGATCCAGTACTTGCGATTTCGAGAGGGGAGGACTGTCATGTCCCTTTTTCGAGATAATTCCATTTGAAGACCTTGATCCATTTTTCTTCCTCATGGGTCCAAGCGAACAAGCTAGAGGAAGTCAACAATGTCATCATGTGCTTAATTTCATGTTTATTTCTTTAATTGGCATTGTATTTGTTGGTGAGCCTAGTGCCCAACAATAAATTAGAAATAAAAAGATATTGGTGAGCATGTAGGCTCCAAAAAGTAAAAAGAAAATAATAAAGCAAGTCTAAATGTGGTTGGCCTCATTTGAGAGCCCCAAGATTTGGCGCCACCCTCTTATTATAAATAGAGGTTGTTGGCATTAGTTTAGCACATGTTTTGGAGATTATTCTTATTTTGGTGAAAGTTGGCGGTGTAGCCCTTCTCTCTCTCAAGGACGAAACCCCTTGGGTTGAGGATCTCTTCCAAGGACGAAAACCCTTGGTTGGGAAACTTGTGAAGGACGAAAAACTTCATGAGGTTTTGATTGTGCAAGCTGGTTGGAAAAGCAATAAAGGATCTTTCTATTGCATTTGTGGTCTTCTTGGTACAATTTTAGATTTATTCATAGTGGAGCGACCCACTTTGGTGTAGAATTTTGGTATGTGTGATACTAATTTGATAAATCTGGAATTACCATCTTATTCTTCATAATTTATAAGGCCAATATCTTGACTTTCATGATTTTTAGTGTTTCCTAAGATGACTAATGAATTTTTTAAAATAACGCTACAGACAAGGGTTTCGTGAAATTTGTATCTCCATATCTAGGGTATTAAAAATCAGATTTCTTGCATTATATGATTGTTGAGGATATATTATAATTTTAGAGACTCAAGTAAAGTTGATTTGAAGGGGTTTGAAGGCATAAAAGTGGGTGTGAAACCCCAAAACAGGTCGCTGCCCTAGAAGGGTGTTGGCTGGCAGCAGTTGAGGGTTTTTATACATTAATTTCAGTCACTAACAGCTCACTAAAAATCTGAAAAGTGTTGTTTATCTTCAGCTTTTGGTCATTTCTGAGTCCCCTAACCCCCCCCCACCCCGCCCGAAAGGGACATTACATTAACCATATAACATGAAGCATCCAAGTAATTGGAACGCCATGTCTGCAGTTCTAAGACTAATTTCTTCAAACACTCTTTGGATTGTTGGTTACTCCGGTTGCACTTTATGGTTGTGAGGTTTGGGGAAGTAGCATGTCAAAGCATGGATGGAGACAATTAGAAAGAATCCAGAAACATCTAATCACAAGCACTCTTAAAGTTAAATCAACAGTCCCTTATGAGATCTTGTTGGTTGAAGCGGGTATCTTCCCGATGGAAGCTTCGGCAATAACTCGGCTGATAAGCTATTTGAAAAAATTGAAAGCATGGACAATCATCGTTGGCCCAAAATGGTTATAGAGGATAATCTAGAGCACAGAAAGAAAACTTGGATGAAATAGAACAACAAATGGATGAACAAATGGGGCATCAATTTTTAGGAGTGTCCTAACAACAACAGGGAAATAAAAAATTATGTGATGGAGAAGTTTAGGACTGCCATGTGGACAGAGCAGATTGGTCGTAAGAAAGCACATTATATCAAAGAATTTAACCCCACTTGGGAGCATGATGAAAAAACTTATCTAGGCGCAGTTATCAGAGGTGAGGCAAGGATTCTAGTGACTCAGTTGAGGACTAGATCACATCATCTTCGTTGTGAAACCGATAGATGGACTATTCCCAAAGAGGATTGGGAAAGGAGAACTTGTCTTTTCTGCAACAAAGGGGTTGTTGAAACGGAATGGCATTTCATTATGGAGTGTTCAGCATATGATGATATTTGTATCCGATCGAAAACGATTTAAAAGTGGACAACTTAAATGAGTTATTTGAAGAAACAAAACTTCAAAGGATCGCTGGTTTTGTGCTCAAGATTCACAGTAGGAGAGCTGATATTGCAAAGAGTCTGAAATCAGCTTAATGTCTCAGTTTCTTTTGGTCCCTTAGACTCTTCAGTCTCGTGGACGTCATTAAAATCTTTCATTTCATTTCAATCACTTCTCCTTCAAATGAGCAGCACTCCTTCATAAACAGAACCTATAGAAAAATCTAGATAGCTTATGAATCAAATTAGATGTGGCCATAATAATGTTCTAGCGCAAAAAAATAATAGCAAACTCAATCTTTTGTGCTTTCACGGGCTCTCATATGATTGGCTTTAATCTGATACAAAATGTTAATAACATTAAATTCCTATCAGTATTTTATTCAAACTTGAAGTAGATATTTATACAATTAACATGGTTCGTTGTGATCCTATTTTCTAGCATACATATCTCAAAAAACGCTATCAATATGAACTTATTCCTCAATGAATTCTATTATACATGAGCATTACAGCAACCACCCAACAATCCAGCTAATTAGGTAAATAATACTTATTTATACTTATCCCTAGCATAACAGTATTATTTCACCAAGTATACTCATTATACTATGGTTTAATACTAATCCCAATAATTGAGTTACACATCCCAAGTCATTTGTCTCCCTACTTGTGTGCATTCTATAACATAATTAAGCAATAAGGTTGCAGATTTTGGAACTTCACCTTAAAGATCTATTCCATCTCAATTAAACAATTATTTTGGCCTCATCTAAATGACATTATAAGTATAGTTAGGACCAAGGCATCCACACACTTAGATGCAATAGAAATGATATTACATATATGATATTTATTTCATGTCAATTTGTTCTTTACTATGTTAACTCCACAATAAATGGGGACACATTGAACAAGCCTTCCATCACAGCCATAGAATGGTTGATAATTATTTTTCTAATAATGTCACATTTCTCATTTATTATACCTATCTTAGCAAGAATGTTGAACACTTTGTTGTTTGTTAGTGATCGTTATTGATTCTTCCATTGATAATCCTCTTACTCGTGTAATAAGCAAAGACCGGGACCCCGTACTAGGATTTTGGTAAGTGGAATGAATTATTATGATCAACGTTACATATGGTGTCCAAAATCTAACCTTGGCACATCCTTACAAACCCTAAATAAACCTAAGGAATAAAATATGATATGGATGATTATCTTATCCCATGGAAAGCTGGTTATGATTGCACGCGTAATTATTAAAATGTTGTGCCAAGTTGATCCATGGTTATCACCTACAAGAATATATTGATACTAACAGCACTTGGTACTGGTCACCAAGATCTGGTTATGATTAACCATGTTTTGTAATCTGTGGGCATTAATGTAACTTCCTCAATCCTTATTTTATACAAGTATTTTAGCCGATGTCCTAAAAAGTCAATAAATTGAGGTCGCACTTTTGTTGTCACCCGAAATTGCACCCGATAGAGAATGGTGTTTGTACTCTCTCTCTTGTTTACAAAACTGGAACACCTCAAGGCTGCGGGTAACCTATGTCTGAGGTGAACCTCCAAAGAGGGTTGGTTCCATTGTGAATCACCTAAAAAACGAAAAACTTTGACAAGGAAAAGGGAAAAGGGAGAAGGAATGCGGGAAATGGGAAATGGGGTGATACACCAATAGTTTGATACTTGCATGTAACTCTGCACACAAAATTTAAAGATTCACACACCTGCACAACTCTGAACTATTTTGCAAAATTAAATTCAAGGGTTTAGGAAGAATGACAGCGGTAGAGGGATTGAATTCCACACTAAGGCAACACAATATCCTATCAAACACAATGAATAATCTGAAAACAGCAGTATGAGAGGGCAAAACGAAGCTTTATTTTATTCAAAGGTGCAAGTACAAAGGTTGAAGATGCCAGAGCAAATCAGCGCTCAAGTATATATTTTACAATAAAAAATTAGCCAATATAGGCTGCTGAAGATGCCCATAATAGACTGCTGCTTTCTTTTATTATTTTTAATCCTACCCCTTCATGCTTGGCGCCACTTTTAGGAGGAACAGCAGTTCTATTTAATTTGTTTAATTTAAAACCATGCACCTTATCCCCTGTTGGCGCCAATCTTTAGGAACAGCTGCTATTTTTATCCATTTCCTTCATGCACTTTGGTGCCAATCTCCTCACTGGACAGCAGTTTGACTTTCTTTTCTATTTTTGGCGCTAATTCCAAATGGAACAGGACAGCAGTTCAGTGTTTCTTTTATATTTATCTCCTTCCATCCTTGGCGCATGGGCAAGACTGCTGTTATTTTTAATCAATTCCATCTTTATCCAACCTCCAAAAATAGAACAGAAGTTTGTTTTTATTTATTCCTCCTATCTTTGGCACCAACCTCCAAAAATAGTACAGCAGTTTTTTTATCTATTTTATTTATTCTCCATGCATGCAGTCTTATCTCTCCATGGCGCCAACATCTAGAAGTTCTTTGTTTTGTTTATTGCATTCATTCCTCCATGCATGCAACCTCTTCCTTTGGCTTAAAATATTGTAACAGGCACTTCTCATTCTGTCCTGAAATATGTATCGAGTTAACACATGGAAGTTCTTTTGCCTGATAAGTCTATAGATTTTTCCAGTAAAAGTGCTTAAAATACATAGATCAGCAAGAAAGAGGTGCTTTACAACAGTCTCTTGTTAGAAACCAGGATACTATAAAGGGGGTTATAAACAATATCAATTTCATATTTCATGTCACTTTTCAATGTTGTTTCTTGTTTAGTTTATACTTCTTTACCAATGACATGCAAATAGATTTCATATTTTCTCAAGCATTATACGCATTAAGTATAAACCATCATATATTTCATGTAACTTTTCAATGTTGTTTCTTGTTTAGTTTATACTTCTTTACCAATGACATGCAAATAGATTTCATATTTTCTCAGGCATTATAGGCATTAAGTATAAACAATCCTTATGATGGTAATTATGAAATATTAATTAGATTTCAATCTGATCTTTACCAATTTGATTGAATAAAAAACTAAATTCTAACTTCACTAGAATAATCGTGTGGCGAAATTGCACAAGTTGAAGAAAAAAACAGCAGACAAAGCGAAAGCCAATGAAGCAAGCAAATGTGTGTAAGAAGTTCTTTGGTGAGCAATATATGTTAGGTCATGAAAATATAATTTCCTAATATTCATTTTGATAAAGCTGTTGAGATAAAAAAATGTACAGACAAAGTCAACCATGCTAAGAAATGTCTTTGACTCGCACGGTTATAACAAGAATATGATAAGTAACTACTCTCAAAGAGGAGGACGATGGCCAAGTGTTAATATTTAAACTTGAGCAACCCCTTAACACCTAAAATACCACTTTAACACATAAATGTTATATAAGTACCAGGGGTGGAGCACATGCAAAGCAAGCTGTTTCCCCTGGAATCAGCAACTGAATATGCCCAGATACAGCATCTTCTGAAACACCTGAAATAAAATTCGTCTTTCAGTAAACTCTACCAATACATTAAAATCTTCATATCACGTGGAAAATGTAAAATTTTCAACTACAAGCACAATACTCTTCTTTGACACAACGAAGCAGTGAGACAAACAAGATAACTGTCAACAAAGACAGCATATTGTGGTCTTTCCAATAAACACAAAAGACAGGAAAGCCGGAGAAATTTCCAAATAATGATAGGTTAATCTGAGTGCATAGGAACACCTACACAAGAAGTCCTACAAACACTAAACAAGAGAGCAGTATTTGGAAGTTCCAAGTTTAGCATGTGCTGAAAAAACTCTGAATCTCATCAATTATTATGTACAGAAAAAAACTTCACAATCAAAAGGTAATGGACATTGTAGATATGAGAAATTATGATCAGGTTCAGAGATATTCACTTTCGTGTCTAATAAAAAAGTTTTCTTCTAGAAATCTCTCTTTTAAACAGGTGACCTGTCCTTGCAAGGACGGATTCAATGTGAAGGGAGATCAACTTAAAAAGAGCGAGGAGATGCCACTCACCCTAAAGATGAGTAATCATGATGCTTTGAGAGATAGACCAGAGTGATGATAGAGGCTTTTCTATGGAGTGATCTAAATAATTGCAGCTTTTTATTTCTAGCAGTTTTTGTCATATCAGTTCTGCTAACTTTACGCCTTGTTCAATTCTGAACTGGACAAGGCATTGGTTGGGCTTGAGGCAAGAAATGACTGGAGGAGTTGAGAGTAGCAGGAATAGTTGCAGAGGCATATGGAAGTGGAAGCAGGATGGAAGCTGGGATACCCACAGCAGCAAAGATGACTGGGAGCAAGCATAGCAGGCAAGGTGACAGTGGTGTATATAGAAAGCTCATGGGAGATAGTTTTTGTGTATATACTATATAGAAGCTCGATTCTGTATACTGCAAGGCTATGAAGACATTAGACTAGTTGATAATCTATGTAGTGGGTTGATAGATGCAGTAAAATAAACAAATACTGCATAAGACTATTAAAAGCTTCTAAAATATTCTGGCACCGTGCCATTTTGGCAGTACTGCCTGTTTCTGTTTTGATGATAGTGAGAACCCTTCTTTTAATTATAAAAACATAAACATAATATATCATATACATATATATATATATATATATATATGAACTTGAAGTCCCTGATGATTTACCATGAATCAGAGGAGCATAGAGTTCTCAAGTACATCAGCGGCCTACCACCATTCATTCAGTCCAAACTGAAGTTGGCTAAAGTCCAGACGATGGGAGAAGCATATCACTATGCAGCAACAATTGAGGAGTCTAATATGAAGGCAAGCGGGACAGATTGTCTGTAACAAAGAAACCACCTTCTTCAGACAAGATGCCACAATACTCTAAGATAGGTGAATGGTGTGACAAGCACAAAAGCTGCAGTCACTCCAGTGCAGAGTGCCATGTTCAAAAGACTTTGCTTACACCGATAGAAACTGTGGATGATGGAGACAAGCCGTCAGATAGAATTGTTGACACACATCCCACTGATTGTTTAAGCACCACACAAGCAACCCCAGTAGCACAAGGTGTCGAAGAAGAATGTCTATTCCATTTATAGATGTGGGTGCAAGGGCATTCATAAAATTTTCTAATTGACGGTAGTAACAAAAAGAACCTCATCTTTAAAGCAACCATCAAACAGTGTTCCACAGGGATGCGTCCACCCCTAAAAACTGTTGTTTCTCGAGATGGGGGCATCCCTGAGACTGCAGGACACCAAGGAAACATCCCTCCGCCTTGCCCCCACCGCCACCACCAAACAAGACACGTCCCGAGAAGTCTACCTTAGAGAGGGGACATTTCTGAGGCATCTCCTCTTGTTGGGGACATTAAGGGGATGTTAGAACGTCCCCAAGAATTCAAAGAGACTTTCTAAAGTTTCCCGACTTACTGGAAATGCCCAGCCATCTCCTGCATCAAACACTTGCAAAAAATAATTCTGTTTTATAAAATCAGGCTTTTGTCTTGATGTTCATGCACCCGACCCTAACCCTAACAGTTTATAGGCCCCACCCACACCCTAAGCACTCCAAAAATATATAAATAAACCTCACACCCTCACTCCAAATCACTATCAAAGCTTGAAAGCATTGAGCAAGGCTGCAAGTGCAACAGCTGCATAGCAAGAGTGAGAGCAAGCAAGGCTGCAAGAGTGAGAGCATTAACAAGAGGGAGAACAACAGCAAGAGGAAGAGCAAGTGCCAAGTCTTCATCGATCAACCATTCAAGTTTCAACACATTCATCAAGCCTTCAAGGTAAGCCATGGCCCTTCATCTTTTGGGATTTGCATTTTTTATTTTAAAAATTTAAATCATTAAATGTTCATTCCTAAATGGCTAAATCTGAAATCAATGATTATGTGATAGTTTTTTCTCAATTTAGATACACAATAAAATTATAAATTGTTCATAGAATTGTATATGGTTATAAAAGGCTGTTTTTGGGGTTGTTGGTCTGCTGTTTTTACTGAAAACTGCAGTTAGAAAACCCTAAAAACATTATTTTCGGGTTAAAGTTTTAATTTTACATCTATAATAGCATTTTTTTTTGAAAACAAATTACATATTAAATTATTTTGAAATGCTTATTTGCAAATTTGCATAAATAATAAATAGTTAATTAATACTAGTCAAATTAGGATTTTTTCTTTTGTGTATCCCCTACTTCTGTGTTTCACGTAACCTGAAGTAAGAACAACAAAAATGAAACTGAAATGCTTGTATGACAAAAGGTTGAAGAACAGTGATTCCTATTTTTGTGTATCCTCTACTTTGTACGACCAGAAGTAAGAAAATGGAAAAGAAAATCCTTATGTCTTGAGCCCTTGCATAATGACATATGTATGGTTTAAAAAATTAATATTTAAACCATAAATTTTATTTCAAGCACTGTTACCATGAGTTCTCAAAGCATGGTGAAGAAGAGGGTCAGCAAGAACCTATGGGGGTTGAATCTAAGACTCCAAGTACAGATGTGGCAGAGGTAGGTAGTTCTATTGGGAGTGCACATTTTAATTTCCCTTGAAATTATTGGAAGATTTTGCCAACGGTCCCTTCGATACAAAGTCCAGTTTAAGACAATTTGCAACCAAACTACAAGTAAAACCCAGGCCAAAAAGGGGCACTAGACTGTGGAAGTGTCATTTTTGTCAACTTGAATTTTAAGGAAGCAATACAAGAGTTAATGCACACCTCCTTCACATCCAAGGCAAAGGTTCGGAGGTATGTGTCAAATTGTCACTGGAACGACAGGCTGAAATAAAGAAATTGTGAGGTTACAGGGGAAGTAAGTAGTTCTATTGGGAGTGCAAATATTAATCTACATTGCAAGTTATTGGAAGATTTTGCCAAGAGTCCCCTCAATAAGAAGTCCCCTTTAAGACAATTTGCAGTCAAACTATAAGCAAAACCTTGGGAAACAGAGGGCACTAGGCTATGGAAGCTTGATTTTTGTCTACTTGAATTTCAAGGCAGCATTACAAGAGTTAATGCACGCCACCTTTCACATCCGATGCAAAGGTTTGGAGAGATGCGTTAAATTGTCACTCAGTCCAATGGCTGAAATAGATAAAGTGTGGGGTTGTGGTGAAGAAGAAACACTTGTAGCTGATACTATGTCACTGAGGGATGCTAGTCCTACTAGTACTAGAACGTTCTGAGAGGCACGACTTCCTTCTTTTCCATCTAGTTCAAGGGCAGCAGAGCTTATGGGGAAACGTAGAATGACAAGTAATAATGATGTTGCAAACACGATGTTATTCAATGTCCAAAATAAGGATGAGGCAGATGATGCCATTAGCAAATTCTTCTTTTTCCAATGGCATTCCATTCCATGTGGCTCAATCTCCTTATTATAAAGAGATTGTGCCAAGCATAAGAGAAGGACCATCATATATGCCACAAGGGGAGAAAAACTTGACAGAAACAATCTTGGATAAGAACTATTACAAGGTTAATATTCTAATGGAGAAAATGAAGGCTACCTCGGTCACTATTGGATACAGCATATTCATGGAAGGGTGGACGAACATTAGGCATTGTCCACTCATCAACAACATGGTCGCGTGTACAGAGGAACCTTACTTCCTTAAGGCTATTGAATGTTCAAGGCACCGCGCTGATTTTCAATTCCGAACCCTTGGAGATGCTACTAAGGAGGTTGGACCAAAGAATGTGGTGCAAGTAGTAACAGATGCAGCCCATGTGTGCAGAGCTGCAGGGAAGTTGATTGAGGTGGACTACAATCATATTTGTTGGACTCTTTATTGTGTGGATGCCATGAATAATGCAATCAAGGACGTGGGAAAAATCAATTGGATCACAGAGGTCAGTAATGATTCGAAAGATGTGCAAATGTTTATTCGCGGCCACCACACTTCACATGCTCTCTTTAAAACCTTCTCCAAAAAGAAATTTTTTAAGCCTGTAGAGACTAGATATGCATCGTACTTCATTCTCTTGGAGAGGATGCTTGAGTTGCAAGAGGCATTGCAACTAATGATCATGACAGTAGATTGGAATCAGTGGCCCGATTCTAAGTTAGAGGATTGGAAGAGGGTGAAGGCGGTGGTGAAGTGTGACACTTTTTGGGCTGATGCAAAATATATTGTCTCCATCATTGCTCTAGTCTTCAAAGTCATTAGATATGGGAACACTAATGCACCTAGCCTTGGAGAGTTGTATGAGGGCATTGATAGTATGCTTGGCCAAATGAAGGCCGTTGTACAAAAGAAAGATCCCACATTGTAGTTCTACAATGAACATATTCAGCCAATCATTCATTAGAGATGGGAGAAGCTCAACGGTCCCTTGCACATGGCTACATTGAATCCAAAGTGGTACATGCAAAGGTATGGCAAAGTTACCCATATACAAGACGTCGATGTGATGGTGGTGTTCATGAAGGTTACTAAGAAGATGTAAAATTCTATAGTTGCCAGCATCATTCGTACTAAGTGGTCAAAATTTACCACTCCTAGGGGATATCCAATTGAGGCCAAGCTAGATAGGGACACTAAGGCAAAAGAGGACCCAATTCTTTGGTGGATTATGCATGGGCCCACTTCTTTAACAACCACACTAGTTGTTTATTATCCCAAGTTTATTGTTCTTCTCTTTGTTGAGCTATGTGACGGGGTTCGTCAAACTTCACGTAAAAAGTTTGAAATCCGGCAAACTAAATGAAAACCCAAAACAATCGCAGCAATTTGCCCTAAAATTCGTACGGAAAAGGGCTTAGTTTTTTTATTAAAATGTATTTTAAAAACGTTTTTTCGATTAGGTTTTTGGATTTTTCCTTTGAAATCAACACTTGCAACATCAAACATTATTATTTTGCTTTGTTTCGCGAATTTGTGCCCTACGACAGTCGGATTTTCATTGTAGAGTGTCTTCCTGGGTTGATTGGCTCTTCGTGGGTGTGGCTCCGCTCCGTGGCTATGTTGTGTACATTGGCGTGGCATGGCATGGTTGTGATATGTACATTGGTGTGGCGTTGCAACTATGTGAGCAGCAATAATGAGGAGAAAACAATATCATTGTTTGTAGTTGCACCTATCGTGAACTTTCATTTAGAAATTAATTGACTCGAGATTCAATATAATTGATTGACCCAAGATTCAATATAATTGATTGAGCTAAGCTTTCAAGTTACTTGCTTTGTAATAATAATATTATTACTTTTTTCATTTCATATTTTTTTAATAATGTTTGAAGTTTCCAATGTTTTATAACGTTACTACAGCGTTGCCACGAGACTCGTCTCGACCAAAAATGTGTTTTGGAGGTGGTACTCGTCTCGGAGACCAGTACTTGTTGGTACTCGTCTCGGAGACTTGCTTTTCAGTGTTTTCAAAATAATATATATTTTGTACTCTTGACCTTAAGATATGATGAGATATCAAAGATAAATATCAATATATTTACTTTTATCCTTTGTCAACATCTAATATTTTAATTTTGAAAAGGTAGTATTGTTTTTCTTAGGTTGTATATTATTGTTTTTTCTAAAATTTACATATATATTGTTTTGTTGTCTCGAGTACTCGTCTCCTATTTTACTAACAATGGCGTGCTCGTCCCCTTCTCCTCATACCAATACCGATACCCATACCTATCTCCAAGTAACTATGCGTTTCTATATATTTTTTACTTTTTTATAATTAAAATTTACATATTTAAATTTAATTTTTAAAACTTATTTATATTTTTAATTTATTATAATGTATTTAAATTTGTTATAATATTATTGTATTTATTAATTATATTTAAATATTTAATAATTTTAATTTAATAATATTTTTAAAAATTGCAAATTATAGTCATTGAATTTAATCACGATTTTTTTCCAAATTTTATCTCGCTGAACTCGAAATCAAACACGAACTTTGTGACTTAGTTGTTGAGAGGAGTTGGTCTACTATAGCTTCATCCACTCTAAAAAGATAAGCAAGTTTACTCTAAGAGGGTAAAGAAGCTTGTAGTTGGACACGGCACCTTAAGTCTCTTTGACTGCAACACGGTTACATACTGAGAGCCCAACAACCCAATGGTTGATGATGATGTGGCACAAGTAGGCTTGGTTGGTATTGGTATGGAGGAGTTTGGCCTTGAGGGTCTAGAAGTTCGAGTATTGAAGAGTTTGGTGTGGATTTTGGGGATGGTTAGAGGCATCGGGTCACCGGCCAAATTATTTGAATTTTGAATGTAATCATCATCTTGAACATAAATTATAATATAAATTTTAATTCATTGATATTCGACATATTCATTATTCAATGCAATGTGTTTATTATTTCAAAGTTTCATTTGTTATTCCGTATGCATTTTTTATAACTAATTTTCCAAGTACTACATATATTTGCAGCACCTTTGTAAATATATTTGCACCACCATCCACCCATCGTCCCCAAACCTAGGCCCTTGGTCCCCCTGTCACTAAGACCCATCCCCTTTTCTAAGACTCCATGGAACTTTTCCATCTAGCGACTAAATCTTCCAACCATGCCTCATCCACAACCTTAAAAATCGGGAAAATCGGGATGGATCAGTTCTGCGTGTAACAAAGGTACACACATCTCTCCAATGTCACTTCTCATATTCTACCTATCCTTTCAAACAAGAGTTAGTTTGTGATGTAACACCAATCAATGTTTGTAATGCACTCCTTCGGAATCCATACATACCTAACCACTAGTGTGTTTGCAGCACCAATCCTCAAAGTGTTGTTGTATAATGGGTAAAAATATATATGAATACCTTAAATGATCGTATGCTCAACATGTGCCACACCAACTCTAACGAAGATTATGCCATACAACTATGCATATTTTGCATTCAAAACTTCACCTCAAGTGACACACAACTTCACTAGTAAAGACTTGTCTCGGGCTTTCGACTCCTATGATTCCCGACTCGGTGGGTGTGGTCGGTCTTCAAAGGAAGTGGGATTTACTTATAACTTCTTATTGCACCTTTGCTCACGCCGGTGTCTCCATTGGCGGAAGGATGTCTCGAGGCCGAGCGGTTCTGCATCCATGGCGTAACTCATGGTTCCAGCCCTCGGGCTCTGTTTCGGGTTTTTGGTTTATTGTCGGTTGTCTCTGTTGGTGGGCTTGTTGGTTTTGTTGCCCAGATTGTTTTTGGGTTTATGTTTTCCTTGGTTATGTGGTCGGATTTATCTTAGTGTTTGTAATTGGGTGGGATCCCGTCAATCCCCAACTTCTACACTCTGGCAAAAGTGTTCAAACATCTAAAAAAAAACTTCCACTAGTAAAGACAGTCGGATTTTCAAAACCAAGTATAGGCGAAATATTTTATGCCGGTGTCTGAGTACTCAAAGCAAATCAACTCCCACAACAAGCCAAATGGTTCAAGAGGTATTAACTAGAAGACAAGGTTTTATGCACGCTTCCTAGGCTTACCAAAATTGGGAGTATTGTTTACTGAAGGGGTGTCTAATCGAAAGGATCTGCAAATAGTGATTCCTATGGCACCGCAAAGCCCGCCTTCACAACTTGAGGATAATTTGGTTCCCGATTCAATAGAATGCAATACTCAGAACCTCACCCATGGGATTGCAATACCGTCAAGACCGTACACCCATCTCCAACAAATCTCGTACACACTCCAACAAATGCATCCATCCATCTCAAGTTCATACCGCACACACTCTTACACTAGTGCGGTGAAATTTGTGCAAAGTGGCCATGGCACCACACAAGCGTGCAAAAATCGTCTACGCTACACATCCTTCGGTTAGATAGGGCCTAACACAACTCTATGCCAAAGCTGCAAAAGCTACTCACACCACGTGGTATGTAATGTCCCTTGTTTCCATTTGAGAGCTATTAATCGAACTTCTTGCCAATCCTTCTCCATGGAAAAGAAGAGAAGAAAATGGAGGAGAACATTGAGCAAGAAGTCAGCCTCTTCTAATTGAGCATTGGTGCAAAAAAGAGGACATGAAAGAGGACTAGAGGCATCATTTGCAGCAAGACCTAGCGCATTTTATTCTACTTGGGCATTGTGAGTTTTTTTCTCCTTACTCATCTACTTGAGGATGAAAACCCTCTTGTGAAGCATCATTGAAGGACAAAACCCTTCATGTGGCTTGGGTGAAGGATGAAAACCCTTCATCATTGATTGGTCTTGAAGTGAAGAGCTGTTTTGAAGATATATTTGTAATTTACAGCTGGTATTTGAATTATTTAGCGTGGAGCGACCTACCTTGTGTAGGGTTTAGAACTATTGGTGAAGAATTTGAGAAAGCAGGTTTCATAATCTGATTTGTAATGTTTTTAAAGGCCGGAATCTGAATTTTGATGAATTTAGAGGGTTTCTAAAACCATATTTCATATTTTTCTTGTGGCTGCAATTACCAGTTCATATTTAATTTCCACCGGAGTATTTTTCAGCATTTTCTTGTGGTTTTGGCTACTTATATTCCATAAAAATATATAAAAAAATATTGGCAAGTTGGTTTGTGGTGTTTTGTTGTGATTTTTGGCATTTTTGGTGATAGTTCAAGTCACTGATTCTAGTCTTTCAGTCTGCTGCAATTTAAATTTCAGATCTGCATTTGATGTGTTTGGTTAAAACCCTCAAAAGGGTCATTACAGTGGTATCGAGCTCGGATCTTCAAAAGGACTAGGGTTTCAAGTTTGAAGAATTGATGGCACAAAAGGGTAAGATCTCTATTTTTTATGGTACTAACAAACTTTCGGTGAGATCATGGTTATCGAATTGGAGACATACTGCAGTCAAACCCTATGTGGACGATGCCCTGGAATTCAACCTTGTCATTTGGAGGGGATAGCAAAAGATTGGTGGTACCATGTGATAAAGACCCAAGGAGAAGATTCAATTTGATTCTTGGATGATTTCAGTCAAAAGATCATAGGGAGGTTCAATGTGCAAGCTTGCAAGGATGAGTCCCAAGGCAATAGTTCATTGGTATTTAATGATATTTCTTTGGTTTCTAATGATTTTATGGGGCAAAATGTTGAAGAAAATTCAGATTTGCATAAGGATGAAAAGAATGAGATTGGGAACTCAAGGACAAGCCATGAGGATGGTACATACATGTGTGTACAAAGTACGGATGATTGCACGGTAAAGGTAGCTCCAATGGTTGAAGATAAGTGGCTTCAAGGGGGGCATAGTATCAAAGGGAGCAACACATTGGATAGTATAACATGGGTGGATAGGCTACGGATTGGTATGTACACTTCTGGATTATTGTTTCCACTTTTGCATTCATTGGGACATGTCTTGAGTAGTGATAAGAGGGTACTAAAGAAAATACTAAGCTTGCGAGTTCTTAATGGCATGCACATGAAGGAATGGGATCGGTGACCCTAAAGGTGGATTGGGGGAGCTTTCCTCCTTCCAAAGACTATGGTATGTTTGTAGAGGTAACCAATTCCTTTTTCCATTTGATTCATATATCAGCTGTTATGTATGTGCTTAGAAAGGAATTTCTGGATCACAATGATGAATGCATTAGAGATCACTCACCCAAATTGAGATGGTCAAGAAGAGAGAAAGAATTTCCCCATGATGGTCTGAGGATCACAATAGATGGAGCTGTTGGTCTGTACATAACAGCAGTAAAAAGAAGGTCATTTGAGGGAAATATCAACCGTATCAAAGCTTTGGGAAGGTAAGCACCCGGAAAGCAAAAAATCATGAAGGTAAGGTGATTTTGAAATATGGTTTGCATGCTGATTTAAACTCAGAATTTCTGAGTATTATGGGCAGCCCCTGGCATGGAGGTATTTCAGTCTTTGCCGATGCATCATTTCAGATTTTCTATCATGAGTGGATGGTTAGGACTACTCGTGATTCATATATGTTGTGTCCTCTTTTGTCACTAATGATTGAACACCTTCATGCACATCATACTTTAAGGGGTATTTATTCTAATCATCATCCTATGCCAAGAAGAAGCAAGATAAAAGGTGAAAGGTGTAGAAAAGGGTGCAAGGTATGTGATGCTTTCCTTAGAATAAAACCAGTTGAAGTTACAATTGTTCATGAGATGCAATGGATTCAGTTTTTGGGGAAATCCGTGATAGCAAAGCGAGGATATTACATGTTCAAAGTCACCATGTCGGACACTCCAAGGTATGGAAACCAAATGTTCTTCCACTTTTTACAAAGATAATCAGATCTGTTTTTGTGGTGTTTACATCTGATCTCATGAAGATTATGGATGACTCGAAGTTATCTATGGCAAGTATAAGTGTGGGCAAGCATAATTTTGCCTTAGGAGATCTGGAAGGGAGAGGGAAAGTATTTTCAAAGTGCTAATGGTGATTTTCTGATTGGCAAACTTGTTATGGCAGCCACTACGGGTAAGCAAGTTTATTGTCTTCCTAACAAAGATTTTTGTATCCTCATCATACCTTGTCCTTGCATTATGATGATCATCATAAGGATTGTGCTAACTTGAAAGATGAGATGAAGGATACTAATTGGAGAGAGGGTGACAAAGAAATATTCCAGTTGTACCATCCCTTGAGAATTAGTAAAGAGAGGAAGATTGGCCAAGTTGGGGCAGCCACATGTTTGGTTCATACCCAAGTCGGTTCAGCCGTTAAGCATGCATACAAACATAGAAATGTGGGATCTGAAAATGAAAGTGTTGTGTGGGCAAAGGAAGAGTTCATGAGGGAAAATTACAAATGGATTGCAAGGCATGAAGGCTGGCCTCCTACTTCAGATCTGGATCAGCTTATCTTTTAATGGGAAAAAGAGTTTCCTACATGTTTTGATAGTGGGGGTGGGACGGAAAAGGTTACAATATATTTCAGATTTGTTACTTCTTATTGCTTGCTTGGCACTTACCAGGATTGGGAAATATCACACATCAAGGCTGTCATTGTTTCTCACATTTTTGGTGAATTTGAGCTTGATGGAGAATGGTAAAAATCATGATTCTGTGTTAATGGTTCTCACTGCCATACACTATATGACTTGTTTTTCTCATTTTCAGATTAACTTCTCTTGCATTTGCTGCCCAACAAATAGGAACTGTCATTAAATGGCTGAGTTCGAATTTTTGGGGTATTTTGAGACACCTGTGGCGGGCTACTAGCCATTATAGCATGGGCAGATCGTAATTTTCAGTGGGCGGTTGAAATGTGTCTCTGCTCCCCCTTTTCCCACAATTTGTTACAGTTGTTACAGCCCTCTTATGGCAGCCATCAAGGGGTTGCAGATCACAGGAGATTTTCTTCAAAAGAATGGCATTCATGAGATATGGACAAGCAAACTAAGGGACCAACTGAAACTTGTTTGGGATCCGGGCATTGCCAACTGCTTGAGGAAAAGCAATTTTGGGAAGGGAGGAATGTAATGTCCCTTTTTTTCCATTTGAGAGCTATTAATTGGTCTTCTTGCCATTCCTTCTCCGTGGCAAAGAAGAGAAGAAGATGGAGGAGAACATTGAGAAAGAAATTGGCCTCTTCTAATTGAGCATTGGCCAAAAAGGAGGATATAAAAGAGGATTAGAGGCATCATTTGCAGCAAGACTTGGCGCATTTTATTCTACTTGGGCATTGTGAGCTTTTTGCTCCTTGTTCATCCACTTGAGGACGAAAACCCTTCATGTGGCTTGGGTTAAGGACGAAAGGTTAAGAAGGCATGTCTACCTAGGTCGTTCTCACTGCCTATGAACCCTTTCGGCCCATCCTCCGTGGGACAAAAAAGCAAAGTTTTCTTGGTTTCATGTTAATCGGGGCCATTCTCATGAGAATTGTCGAGCACTTAGAGCCCTTGTTTACATGTTCCTTCTTCGACGTGACTTCGATCATGAGGCCATGATAAGAGAAAGACATAACGAGGCTATCAAGTTGTAATAGAAAGCGCAGCAACATGATCACTATGATGTCATACATAAGACAAACATTCTTTAGACATTTATAAAAACGCTTTGCCCAATCATTTGAATGCTGATAAATATCATCAGCCTACTAATGATAAGCAGAATTCTTTAGCCAACACCATTGAAACTACCTACAACCCTACTATGGACATTCTTAAAAATGTGATTAACATGAAAGGCATGAAACTAGTGATCACTTGCATCGATTCCACTTGTCTCGCTTCTTAGCCTAAGTCTTAAGTCCTACAGGATTATTCAAGCCCGCCCTATTTGTCAAACTTCCTTAGACCAACCTTCATAAAACTCAAATTTGAAAAGACCTATTCTAATCAAGCCATTAACTATCCTAAAGCTATAGGGTTGATGTCGTTTAGTATAGAACATGTCACTCTTAAGCGCATCAACCATTCTATTCCTCAAGGTCGTTGTGGTTTCTGTTGCCTCAACCATCCAATGTGGCCAATGTCATATAGTCTAAGCACAGAAAATCTAATCAACCTGAATTCTCAGCTGCTCTCCGAGAGATCATTCGACTAAGATTCCTCGTGTTTGGGCCAGCTTTTCATAGCCTAGCTTGGATGAATAGCATCCCATTACAGAACTTTCCAATCTTCAAGAAAAACCCCTTTTCGAGCTCATCAAGATTTCTCCAAAGCATTGTAATCGCATAATGTTAACGTACTTCAATATGAATATACCCTGTACACTAGCTTTGGGGCTAAAAGCTCTCTTGGACGGGCTCAATAGGAGTATACTTTAACAATGTGAAGAACTTTCAATTCAAACTAATCTAGCAACGAATCAAGCTTTATCCCTTCACTTTCCCATTAACTCTATGATCCCGAACGAACTACTATTTTGCCAATGATCCTCCTCTCTTCATTTCCATCAAGATTGGCAATGTGCAAGTCAAAAGGGCTCTCATAGACGAGGTTCCGGCACATGTGTCACTTCTTTGAAATTAATCAACTCGTTACCATATTAAACTAATAACCTAAAATCTACTCACATCACATGTAAAGGATATAATGAAGGCAAATGCCACCATTTGGATGTACTTGGTTGCCCAACATCGTGCCTCCTCACACCATTAGATAAGATAAGATAAGATAAATATATTAGTGTCCAACGAATGACCACAAAAGTAGGTCAATGGGATTTGCGCAGCCCAAACAATATACAATGTGCGAGCGGGAAACTCAAAATGAGTTCCCAAAAACGAGAAAAGTCGTGATCTTCAACTTTCATCTTTCTTATAGCATTCTTCTTGGCCGACCAAGGACACATCAGATGCACGTAATCGCTTCATCCACATGTCAATGTGTCAAATTCCCTCACTTACACTCTGTGTTTTAAATTAAAGGTAACACAAACCTGTGGAACTTTGAACAATTTAAGCAATGCAAAGTGTCTTTAAAATGCCCACTCTCGAAGAACTAACTTGTTCTCCCTTCCGAGAGTGTCAACACTTTAATTATCAAAGCAATTCTCTTCGAGGATATAGTGGACACCTCAAGCTTGTCAGGACAATCCAATCTAACCTCCTCAACTCAAATGATGGCAATCCCTATGAATTCAAACTTAATTCTAAAACCTTGGATCTTCTCAATTCTATCATTACAGTTGACCCTTCTTTGCTGACCTCATTCTCGCAAGAAGCTAAGCGATGCAATCCGATTATTATCTCAACAACCCTACCTCTCAAGTAGATCGCTCCCTCGCCTCTTAGTGAACCCATTATAGAATCCTAAATACAATGTCTCCACCCCGATTAGGACAAGGGCTATTAGCTTGATGATCCCTTCATGTCTAGCTACACCCAAGAAAATAATGCAAAGATTCTACAATACCAACATTTATCGCAATCTTCTTTTGACTCTGTCGATTCTAACAAGTAGAGGCCCTTTATTACTGCTCTTCTCCAAAATCCTATGCAATTTGGCTTTAGCTTTAGTATAAACACCATTAATGTCCTCCTACAAGTCCGAGTCCTCAGCTTGATACAAAAGCCGATGACTTGATGTGGGATGACCCTGAGTGTCTCCCATACAAGATTGAACCACAACCTTTAATGGCTCCTCAGGATGGCTCTTCAATTATCAACCCTTGTTGTGATTTAGTACCTAAGCCACAACCCAATTTGGCTCCTCTAGTCACTCTCTAGGTTTAGATCCGGTTCTTTCCTTGCCTTCCACGACATCTTTACCCCCACCACCTTTTATGTTGACTATAGACTCCCCTAAAAATCCTATATTGTTTAGCACATGGCATGAGCCATCACAAAAAATGTTGTGGATTGTTGATTTTATTGAAAGCACGTGAAGCAACTTGAAGCAAAAGTATGTGAAAAAAGCAGTCGTAGGCCATCATGTCCTCCCTCTCCTCCCCAACTATTTTGTTTGCATCATGCCCTTTGTTCTTATTCCTATGCCACCTCTCACATACTTCGACAGTGCAGAGTCAGCCACAATTACCTTCTCCTCCACCTCCAACCGAGGATTTGGTTTCCCCTTTATCTCTTATTCTAGTTCCCAATCACATGGACCACACATGACTCTATACACATCTTTTACACTAGGTGAGGAACAATTTACTCAATTTTATTTTGTTTACCAGAGACCCATCCTCCTTTTCTCCCCTTCCTCCCTCTATGGATGACATTCGTCGCCGAGTCGTCTCTTGGATCTTCATGAGGGTGGAAGAGACTACGGTAGCAGACACAATTTGAAATATGCCACAAAATCTCAAAAGTCCTCAAAGGTGTTGAAGACATAATGATTCGCACACAATGACATTTAGCGACAAGTTCATGATGTGATAGGGAATGTTTTTAGTTCCATTGAACATCCTCCACAATTGCATTTTCTACTCGTCCATAAAATCAAACTATGTCATGTATTACTCTTCTACTTTAGTTTTCCTTTGCTAGACACTCTTATTTACTTTATCCCATTCCCTAAATATTCTATTTTACTTAAATGTCTGAACATCCTACCTCTGCTGAATATGCTACTTTACTTCATTTCACTCCCGAGATCCTACTCCTGAATATCCTACTATACTTCACTACAAGAATATCTTACAACCCAAATATCTTGTTTTACTCATTCTTACAACCTATCTATAACATCTTATCCCTCTTGGATTCAAATAAGTATATAACCATTGCCCTCCTCACCAAGTATTTTGGTAGATATATTTTATAAAAATAAATTACAATCTGTTGATATCTTAAGTGATTCAAGGTAAGTTTGTGTGCTTTATTTATTTTATTTTTATAACTTGTTTAAAGTTTTAAAAAAATTGTTATTATAACATGGTTTTTGATTTTACATTCTTTCGAGTTTGACCTCTAGTTATCAACACTTCAATTCTATTCCATTTAAAATATGGTTTTTGTATTAATTGTTAACCATGAAGCTAAGAGGATTTGTTGAAATGGTTCATGTAAGCTCTAGTTCTATAGGACAAGGTATAACCATCGAATACAATCGATGCAACAATACAACTATCAGTGGAAGTGGTCATGTTTGGATTTGCCCAGGTGTAAAATCTAATTTAAGAGCTTGTATAGTCTAATTAAATTTCATTCATGAGGTTGTCGTCCAAGGAATTAGGGTTTTCGGAGGCGGATGGAAAGGGGTTACCACAAGCAAAAACCTTTACATACATCAAAGATAAGGAAGATGTGGATGCAATTACTGCCTAAAAAAAAAGCATCCTTTGGCGAAGAAGGGATCTCCATCTAGAGATAACAAGCCACCTATTTCTCCATTTGTCAATGTAGTGATCCCATCACACCCGTTTTTGTCACCCCTCGCAGTTGCAGATGTAGATGATCCACCTCATACTCACAAAATATATGAAGATGTAGGCCCATTGGAAGCCACATTCAAAAATAAACGGAAAGACATAGTCGACCATCAAGTTGCATGTTCTATTTAAGCATATGTCATTCCATTTAATGTTGTTTGATCCCCATCTTTGGAGCGACACGATGAAAGAAATCAATGCTGCCCCTAAAGGGTACACCAGCCCAATGTATGAAAAGGTGCACACCACCTTATTGGCCAAAGAAAGTAAACATGTTGAGGATTCCCTGCAGCCCATCAAGAATTCATGGGTCCAAACAAGGGTGTCCATTGTTTTTGAAGGATGGAAAGATACGGAAAATAGGCCATTAATCAATGTGGTTGCGGTGCACCTAAAGGAGCAATATTTTTTAAAGCTTTTGATTGTGAGGGGTGGGTGAAGGATGCCCAATTCATTGCAAACATCCTCATAGAGTCCATTAAGGTGGTGGGGTCTCAAAACATTGTCCAAGTTATAACGAACAATGCAAAAAATTGCAGAGCTACAAGGATGTTGGTTGAGGAAAGGTACGAGCACATATTTTGAATACCTTGTGTCATTCATTCCCTCGAACTAATGTTACCAAAATTGGGTACCAAAATTGCTTGGATCAAACAAGTCTATGAGTAGGCTAGCAAGATCCAAATGTTTGTCACCAACCACTAGATGTCTCAACCTATTTTTAGGAGTTTCTCAAACTTGCAGCGGTTAAAGGTAACTATCTTGATTCTTTTTTTAAATGAATTTTTAATATTAATAATTAAACTAATATTGTAATCTAAGTCACAGGATTCGCCGAACTTGAACCTAAAAATTTGAAATTCGGCGAACTCTAATAAAATAGCAAAAAATCGTTGAAATTCGTCATGAAATTCGAATATTCTAAGTAATGTGATTTAATTTAAAACCCCCAAAAATTGTGACTGTGGCACATAAAATCGTCAAAAAAATCGTGTTTGAAAGTTTTTGCTCGGCGGTGGAAGACTCCTTTTGCATTCAATGCTCCCTCCATTTTCCCTCCACTGTGCGTCCCGAGCCAGTGAAGCTCCACATTTCAATCCTCACTCAGCAGCCATTGAAGTAGTTTAAAACCTAAACTTAAACTCTTGCCTTGCCGCAGTTAGAGTTTAAGTTTCGAGTTCAAGTTTAGGTCTCTGCGAACCGTTGCCTTGCTGGAGCTGGAGAATGATACGTAGTCTATGCAGTTACCGCCATAGAAGGATGGCATTCTATGTAGTTACCGCCATTATCGGGTCAAGTCGAGCATAGGTTAAGTTTTTAGGTTTACGTTTAGTTTTTTTAAAGTCTTTTATTTATTTATTTTGGTTCTGGTTCTTTTTTAATTTTTTATGTTTTCATTGCTTTATTTAAATGTTATGTATTTTATTATTTAGTTTTAACTTTTTAATATTTAGAACATTAGCTTTAATTTTTACAAAGTTCAAAGTATTTTAAATTAATTTGATAAATGATATATATTTTTAAATATCAAATATCAAAAATTAAATTAAATATAATCAAATTAATTAATTATGTTTGTTAATTTATACTCGTCGAATTTAATCATGAATTTTTTTGGCGAATTTTATCCTCGCCGAACTTAATCCGAACTTTATCCTTGTTGAACACGAATACGAACACGAACCTTGTGACTTAGATTGTAATTATGCAATTTGTAAAATTTAAATTTTGAATGTTTTTATTTTATTTGTTTTAATTTTCTTATTAGGTTGTTGAGACTCGATTTGCCTCACACACACTCGTCTTGAGACAACTTGTGAAGGTGAAAGAGTCATTGAGCAAAGCATGATCATTAGCGTCGATTGAAGTGCATGGAGGTATGCAAACACTAAGAGGGCTGCTGAAGTTGAAAGTGTTGATCCTCAATGACGGGTGGTGGGATCATGTGGAGTACTTGCTCAAATTTACTAAGCCCATCGTGAGTATGCTCAAATTTGTTGATATGGATCATCCATGTTTGGGTGAGATTTATGATGGAATCGACTCAATGATTGAGTTGATTAAGTCCATCATAAATGACAAAGAGAAAGATCCTACAAAGAGCTTCTTCAAGGAAGTGCAATCACATCTCATTGATAGGTGGAACAAAATGACCACCCCATTGCATCTTCTTTCTTTTTCCTTGACTCCAAAATACTACAGTGTGGAGATCCTTTCTTTGCCCAAGAGGGTTGCACCATATAGGAATATGGAGGTTAATAAGGGGTATAAGGAAGCCTTGACTAGACTCTTTCCTAATCCAAAAGTACATGATGCGGTTAGGAAGGAGTTTGTGGATTTCATATAGAGAGGGATCGTTCCATTAGCACTCTTCATGACATGTACAAGATGGACGAATATTCATGGTGGTACCTCCATGGGCAAGCATACCCCCACCTTCAGACACTTGCAATGAAAATTTTGTGCCAAGTAAGATTTTTAGTTTTTTTAGTTTTTTAACACTTTCTTGTCTACATTTCATTTTAAAAATTTAAATTTTTTACTTTAATATATGTTTATTTTAAATTTTGCATGGACTTTGTGAATTGCCTCAATAGGTTGCAAGTTCTTCAACTGAGCAGAGTTGGGGTATTAACTACAACAAGTTGGGAGCAAAAAGGCGGAGGATTTGGTCTACGTGCATTCCGACGTGCACCTTCTAACATAAAAGCAGAATGGGTACAAGCAATGGGAAGCAAAGTGTTGCAATGTAGGCCCAGAGACTCCAAACTTAGAAGCATCCATTGGCCACCTTTCATTGGTAGATCTGGAGCTAGAGGGTACTTTACATGATTGAGCTAGTATTAGGGGCACAAGTACTCCTTGTGATTCTAATGAGCCACGTGATGGTTCTACTTATAATGAACCACATGATTGTTCTAATGAGGCTCTTGCTGAATACATTAGAGAGCATTATGACCATGAATATAAGGAATATGCTAATTTGTCTTTATTTTTGTGTATATATACTATAATTGTAATTTGTAACATTTGCACAATGAATATCAGAACATTTGCCATTGAATTATAAATATATTTTGTGGTTATTTTGTTTACTTTGCATACTATATAGTTAATTTTCTTATTTAGCTATATTTTTGTACAACCAAACCCAAAGCCATAGCCAAGCCCCCAAAAAAATTGTCGTACTAGCATATTGGGTCCTCATCTCTATGTCCATACTTGTTCCTGTACCAGCTACCTAGCATGAAACTCTTTCCCACTTGGCTATTACCACTATCTATGCTTGTGTTGGACCTATCATAGGTTTATACACATATCTCTTGATATTACAAACATTCTACGATTATCACAATATGTAGTTCATTATCACATTTCAGCTTTCATTCCCTATGAAGCAAACTCTCTTTATGGTCAATTGCTAGCTTTATCCTTCATTATATCACACTCTTATCCTTGTGGTCTTCACTTTTTCACATTTCCACTCCTCTCACTCGAGGCAAACATAGGTCAAAGAAGAGATAGCACTCTTTTCCTAGGATAGATCTAGAGGTACCTAAGCATTTTGGTTGTAGGTTCCTCTAGTTATGTGACAAAATCGCCCACAAGAAATATTAAAGGGGTGAAATATTTAAGACTATGTTGCCCTATTGAAAAATAAACGAGTAAAGAGGGAATAAAGCTTTGTAAATGAATGATGATAAAAAGAATATGTAAATCATGCATGAAAATTATCATGTAAGGAAATAAGGCATGGTGATTGTAACTACCCCTTCGATATTATGAAAGTGGGTAATCTCTCAATGGATGGGGGAAGAATGGGGAAAAAGAGAAGTGAGTATAAAGAATAATTAATAGAGACACCCTCAAGAGTTGAGCCAAGAGTAAGTACCTTGCGAGTGAGGCAGGGTGTATAGGGTACATCCGATTGGGGTGTACAAGGTACAACCCAAACGTCCCTAGCAGGGGATATTTATGTGTGTGTACATGTGTTCATGATATGGAATTCCTCAATTGCACAAGCATGACTGTGTTGGAGTGCTTTAACTTGGAGGAGTTGAATAATCATGCATTGAGGATCCCTATAGATATCTATTTGAACCCTCTTGAATTGATGCAATAAAAATGTTATGTTTAATTACCATTGTTCTCTTTTGTGCTTATGTTAACTTTTAATTCCATTTCTTAAAACTGGATTCCCTGTGAGTATTTAATTTACAGCATTTATAATCACTTTACAAAAACAGTTATTACCCTTCAGAGAAAAAAAGCTCATTTCATTTTGAAGTCAGAGCCACGAGACCCTGGAATACCCTGAAAATCGATTTCTACATTCCCTTTTAGCAGAAGCCCTGCTTACTCATATCTATTCTTCTCTTTAATTAGAATTATAAACTCTCATACTACTATCTGAAATTTTCTGGTCTTCTGTTGAATCATTTTTCTGCTAATAAGGATCATCTTGTAATCATTATATAGGTATACACCTAATTGGGAGCACCTTCGCATACTTGAAATAGATCCGTTACTAAGTTACCTTTTTACATAGGAATTCTAGTTTTTGTTCCAGCACTTTTTAATTCATCAAAATGTGCCAAAAGAAAATTATTTTACAAAAAATACATAATTCTGCTTAAGGAGGCATGGATACAAATTTGTGGATCTTCTTCATGTCCGTGAAAGCATGAAAACCTTAAGAACCAAGACTACTGAAGCGAGCAATCACCATTGTGACCTATAAAATATAGTGTGTTGCTACTGTCCATTCTCTATAAAGGAAGGTTTAACACATTTCAGAACTCAAAGAAACAAAAGTGGCAGTTAATTAAGACCACTAAAGATTTCACCTGTTCCTAGTAATTTGACATATAACCAATGCCCAGGAAAGGAACTTTTGTATCTTTATGTTTTCATCCAATACAATTATTGTAGATACTTCCATATGATTAGCAAATACGAATAGCAATTTCTTCAATAGATTACAAGAGAAAGCCCACATTCTTTGGAGGAGGCATACAAATACTACGAGTGATTATCAAAACAACCAATCCATAACATTCTTTGCATCCTAATTGCAACAAGGATTAGGAACACCATTCAATATAATAAATGGAGCACTACTCGCTTAGTAGATGATTGCATTTATAGGAATATCTTAGAGGAAATAAGGACAGACTTTATTCAGACTGCAGGAATTACAAGACATTGTTAAGTGTTCAAAAATAATGAAAATAGTGATCCTCTTTACCGAGTCAAAAATTCATCATCCTTATATCTGGTTTTTGGGTCATTCAAATTCATGCCTATGTCAACTTCGTCTAATCTGTACATAAAAGAATATTTTCGAATAAACCCATTCACTATACAACCCTATCACCCAGCTACACGTTGATTTATAACCTAAACTTTATCATCTACACAATTACAGAAGACGTATCTCACATTAAGAAGCAGCTTATTGTCTGAATAAATTTGAAGTAACTCTTTCCCACAAAACAATTGTCAGGTTAAAAATACATCCTAACAAGAAAAAGCAAATAGCACCACACATGTTTTTGCTAACTAAGTGCTGTAGATAAGCCTCCTGTTGTTTACGGAAATCCACTGAAAGTGTTTGAAAATCAGTGGCAAGAGATCTTGTGTGTAGCATACATCCATTTAATTGGTAAGTATGTAGCATGCAACAAGGACAAGAAGTTTGGATCACTTATCTACATTTGAAGGGAGTAGTTCCCATATGGCTGCTTTGTGGAGCATTTTTCCCTTAATAGAAAATTTTGATCTAAAATTTAGTGAGCCAGAATTTATTTTTTGCATTGAAGTACACCATTTTTCTAGAAAACTCTCTTTCAAACATTTTCTGACCACTTTGGTTGAGGAATTCACATCAAGCTTCCTTTATCAAACCATTGTCTGATATAATTTATTTTTTCAGAATTTACTATGAAAATCTACCCAATATATATAGCTAATTTGAAAAGAGAATACAAACCCGAAGATTTGCGGAAGCCACAAAGTTTTGTTGCCCAATAGCCTGGCAAGTGGAGAGCCCCTGGTAAGTATCATTAGCTATTATGAAATGGGAATTGCCTGATTGAACAATATAGCTTGCGTTGGCCTGTGAGTAATTTCCTGTGCATGAGCAATTGAGAGGCAACACAATTTCTAAATGTATTAGCCCTAAACCAAACTCGAGCACCTTGTAGGCTACTATGATGACTGCAATATGTACTACAACTTTTTTTTTGTAAGTGTGTAGAATTTTAGGGTTAGGATTTTCGGTAAACTAGTAGTAACTTTGAAGTTTTATTTTATTTTTTGTTTAAGAAAAAGGTGTTTCATTCAATGTTGGTAAAATTACAGTACCTGAACACTACAAACCCAGAACTCAGGCTAAGAGGTGTAGAGTGAATCTGTAGCATCCCAAATACAACTAAGCAGGAAATACATCACTATCAACATATACTCATTCCCCAAACAATTATGCATTCCAAATCTAGGTAGCATCTAAAGAAAGAAGAGAGAAGATGGAATCCTTGGTCTGGATGACCACCAACACAGGGGGAGACCATAACAAACTATATTGAATTTATCCAGCACCCAATTTGCCAAAGCATCAGCCACCCTATTTTGATTCCTTGGGATATATCAGAAGTCTATTGTATAAAAGTTTTGCTGAATATTTTCAATTGTATCCAACACTCTTCCCAATCTCCAATCCATCTGCCTGCAAGGGGTAACATGTTGTAGATACATAATCCAAATTTGAGAATCCAACTCCAGTATGATATGCTGCCAGCCTACCTTCAGAGCCTCCTGGAGTCCTCTCAAAATAGCACATAAAAAGTCTCATTAAGTTTAAAATCCTAAAAAAAATTATTTTAAATTTTATGTTAGAAGGCATTAGGAAAAAGTGGATTTTAAGAAGTGAGGTGAAGAGTTACTTCCAGATCCATCTCTTACTAAAAGAGTCATACAAGCATCATGATGATGAATTGTTATATCGAGGATGAAGATGAGGCATTTGATGGGTTAATATCTGCAGTATAAGCAGTGTTCGGATGGGTGGCCTCATTCACTTAATTCACTCTTGAAATGGTGGAAACATGACTATTGGCACCTACTTAATATTTCATATGCTTCATGTCTTTATAAGGAGTACACCTTTGTCCAACCGGACATTAATGTGGCTTCTGTTTATGGAGCTCTGTTCTTTTATTTACATTGATTTGTTTCAAGTTGAGAGGTTACAAAGCTCAATAGAATCAAGTTGAGAGGTTACAAAGCTCAATAGAATCAAGTTGAGAGGTTACAAAATCCCATAGACACAATTATATTATACTTACTATCTTTATCTTATCTATTTAGAGGCACATGGAGTCATGTGATCAATTATGGAATAGAAAATTTGGTTTGAATATTATTTTATCATAAGTCTTGTTTGGGGATTATAATAAAATAAAATTATGCTTATACATCCCATGGCATTACTATTTTACCAAGCCTTTAAAAGTGTAACGTAATTTTAGTAGCAAATAAGTTTACCTTCCATTAGTCGGTAATAAAATGGAGTATAACTATATCGGAATTTCCATTGAGATTTGGTTCAAAAATAAATTAAAATTTATGTGAAATAACAATTATATAAGTCATAACCCTTAACATCTTATCCTATTTGTAGGAGTATAATAACAAGAATTCCACATGAAGTTAACAATTTCATTTTATCTATGGATGTGGTTTGATGTGGAGAAAATCCCAAACATAAGAACAATAAAAGGATTCGGGTAAAATTTGAATTCACTTGATCGTTATTATATTATTATCTACCTTCTCTCCCGTGAGATATTAACATAATATAATCTACATTCAACCTTGAGATATTAAGCATGGTTGGAGAATCAAGATATGTAGAATTAATTTTCAAATTAAAAACTGAGGTGGGCTAATAACCCACAAAGAACAATTTAAGAATTATGGGAATGGATTGTTTAGAAAAGAAGAATTTAACAAAATTCAAATTTTTGTACATTCCAAAGAAACTATCGTTGTGTATCCTTGATTTATATGACATGAATTATTTCATACATTTACTTGAATGTGTTTATATTATCTAATCCATTCATAGAATGGTTTTGTGTCGAGACTTACTTTTATAATTGGTTAAGATGAGAAATGGATATATTCATGCTTTAAGGGTAATTGTATATGAGTAAAACACTTTTGTTGAGACTCCTTATATATATTTAGTCGACAAGAATATATGTCTTAGCTAGACACTTGATTAGGAGAATGAACTTCAAAACCTAAAATATCTTGGTTATCATCTAAAGCTTAAGTATATTTTCAAATTACATAAATTGTATTGAATTTGATATTTCACATATACATATATATAAGCGTTAGGTCTAGAAAATTAAATAAAAAAGAAAAAAATTATAATGGGCTATCGCTAAGTCCTTGATGGATATTTTAAACCCCGATTGAAGTGAAAATGCTATATCTTAATGCCTTTTGTTGACACTCAAGAAAAGTTGATTTGCTATGGTGTAAGTTATGAATATGCTACACTATAGTTGAACATAGAAGTGTTGGCATTAATAACTTGTGGAAGTTGTAAAGTGAATGTTATCTCCGTTAATCATATGGGGACATTTCGAGATTCTATGGAGGGAGAGAACAAACTTACAATTTATGGCCATAAAATGTAATGTCCCCAAATGGACATTTTTCAACCCCAGATGGATTTCCCGCAAATCCCAAATAAAATTGCAAGTAGTAGAAATTATACAAAAATAATTAAGTGCAGATCTGAATTTCTATGGGAAAATGCGACTTGCCTAGGGTATGCAAATCATTCCAAACTGAACCAAAATAACTCTTTTTATCATCAAAATAGATCAGCTATTTTTATAAAGACAAATACTCAAGAAAAGTACCATATTTGATCCCAAATGAAGGCTGAATTATTTTATTAAAATCTGCAGAATGCTCCTTCAAACACAGCTGAAAATACAATTTCCTTGGCCCAAAAATTATGTAAACCAGCTGATCTTGGCTTCTAAAATTATGGCAAAGTTGTTGGTGATGAGATCCAGGGACTGCCGTGCCCTAAAATGTACCTAACTCTACCCACAGCGGTGTAGAGAACCCTAGATATGGATGCAAATAAAGTTAAAAAATCTGCAACAAGTTTCAACCTTCAAACCCTCACCAGAAGTAACACAAATCTACAAATCTACTCTTTGGAAAACACTGAAAAACACCAATAAATCCTTGATCCGCAATGAAACCCCTTGTGTGGAGAATCCTCTCAACTAGGAGAAGGGTTTTTGTCCTCTACTAGATCTCTTAGATGGTTTTTGTCCTCAAGAGAATATCTCTCAGGGTTTTCGTCCTTCGAAAATATTTTGTAAAGCTCTAAGGCTCAGACAAAATTCAGATTTGCATAAAATAGAAAAGCATGCTTCAACAAGCAAGTAGCCTTGCTTTTATTGATGAACATGGCCAAATAGTGATGTCCTAGATTTCACCCTGAAATCTAGGACCACCCATTTGAAAAAAAAAAATTCTTTTAAAATAACAGGTATTTTTGTGTTTTTATTGCGAGAAGATGTCTGTATTATGTTAGATATTCCCAGTGAATCATATGAGCCAATTTCGACAAATACCCAGATGCCCAAACTCATTTTATCCCTCCGCCAAGTTTTGTCTACGGAAATTTTTATTTAATTATTTATTGAATAAATAATGCCCGTTTGAAGTAAATTGTGCTCCGGTTGAATTCTGTTGAGGTTTTGCATGTCAGTATTCACTCATCTCATTAGGCTTTTCACCAGGAATGAATTCAAGGCATTATCTGTAACTTCAGGAAACATTTTTCGCTTTTATTTATTTCTTTTGCATTTTTCTCCGGTTTTCTTCTCAGTTTCTCTGTGAAATTCCCCTAGGTCAATTCCTTCACCAAGTATAGTCTGTTTAATTGCCTGAAGCATCTGGAGATCATCTACCGACACAGCACCAAAAGAAATCAACCTCAAAATGCAAACTTCTGACCAAAAAAGATTAAGTCATGCACAAAAAGCCTCTCCCAGGCAAGTCGCATTTTCTGGAATTAATGAGTGTAAGCTGCAATGGGATTTTTAGTAGCGCAGGCAGGCGGGAATTTCTTACCTGCCTTGCAGGTACTTTTTCCCATGAAGTCAAAGTCACTTAAGCTACGATGGGAAAATTAGAGGTGGCAGGCAGGTGGGAATTTATTACCTACCTTGCTTTGAATTTTGTACTTAATGATCTATTTGTGTTAATCTATGTGCATAAAATCAACTCTGTAAACTATTGTTTGGGTTGCACATCCTCTCTACTTTCTCCCATTTCCTATTATTTTCCTCTTCTGCAGATTTTTCTTTTCTTTTACAGTTGCTTACTTGTTGCAAAACTGTCTAGCTATGGTTCATGAGCTATATAGTTAAAGTAATACCAACAGATAGATACTAGAAAATATAACTGACAAAATCTTACACGGGAGCCTCACCGATAAATGAGGGAGTTTTATCTCATGACTGCCTAGGTTTTCAGCTATGCAGAAAATCTAGCCAACAAATAGTTAACCTCATCTTCCAATCAGATTGCACCTCCCGCATTTAATGTTTTTTCCACCCTTTTTCTTCCTCCAAAGGGGTCACATTTTCTCCTAGGGGAGAATAATAAATATAAAGTGATATTTCTTTTTTCTTATTTTACTTTATCACTTTATATTTGTCTTTTCTATTTTTAAATTGACTTTATCATTAATAAATTAATATAAAGTGCTTATAATATTATTTTATTTTGCACTTTTATAATTAATTTATTATGATAAGTTTCCCTTTCTAACACCCTTTAGTTGTCAGGAAACAGAATTGGGCTAAAGGTCTTCGACCGAGAAGGGGATATTACAATCCTCCCTTCCCAAAATTGCTTGCCCTCAAGCAATTGTAACTCATTTGTTCAAGTGCCAAGTGCACGAGACAAAACATGCTATAGTGTTCCAAAATCCGAGCTCCTGTATCTGTTAAGTGCGATAGATCTTGCCATCATATATCTCACTCAATATCCTTATGATCTAACTTTTTAATAAAAGAGAAAATATACTGCTTGCCTCATAACCTTGTTGAAGGAGAACATCCTCATCACTAAGATCAACCTTGGACTCTTCCCCTTCGCTAAGGTAACCACTAAGGTGTCTATCAAATGGAAGAGGCATAGTAGGAAGCTTTAAACATTTGTTACTTACCAAAGGCTGCTATTTTAGAAATTACAACAAGTTGCAATCTCACGCAAGTGTCATGGAAGTCTCCTCCTCATGTGCAAGTTCCTCCATAAGGTCTCCTTTGGCTTCTTCACTTGGGTGTAGATCTGATTTGTCTTCCTTCATGGGTGTAGACTCCATGGCTTCATTTCCTTGCTTACCCTTGCCATCCTGCACATCAAATCTTCTAGAAACTTCGTGTGAAATCTTCAAGTGAAAAATGGATTCAACCCCTTGGGGGTCTTGACATTTGGTGCCACCATTTATGTCTTACTCCATCCATGTATCTAGAGATGAGCATGAGGGCATCATAGGATTATAACACAAAAATGTCTCAAATTCCTCAACCATGATCTAGCAGATATTTCATTAGTGCCATCGAAAAAAAAAGGAACTTGGGTCCACTTTATTTTGAATATTTTACTTCTAATTTGATTTCCTCATAGGTTGGGAGGATTCATCGCTCGATACCATTGTAATGTCCCCAAGTGGACATATTTTAGCCCAGATGGATTTTCCGCAAATTCCAAATAAAATGCAAGATGGAAATTATTATTTTTATGATAGCAATGCAAACAGCCCAAAATTCCTTGTCAAAACCCTAGGAGATTTTCCTCTGGGTGTAAAATAGCCTCAAAACACCTTCAAAAATTATGAAATTAAATATGTAGCTAGCCCTTAAATTATCAAATCGAAAATACTTATATTTTTGCAAAATACTAAAAATCTGATTTTTAATTGTAGAAAAACAACCGAAACTTCAAAAATTCATAACTCGAAAAATACCCAACAATTTTTGACAAATGATAGCTCAAATTGAAGATAAAATCACAAGTTTTCCAATGATACCAAAATCAGAATTTTCCGATGGGTGGAAGGCACCCAAAACAGGCTTGGAAATCTGGAAATGTGTAGATGAAACCCTAGTTGTACCCGAAATCAACATCCATTCACCCCTCTTGGAAATCCCTCAAACAAGCCTCAGAACTAATCACAACACCTCATATCTGATTCTCCTTCAGTTTGACCTTCAACAAAGACCTCTCATGTAAAAAACCCTTCAAACAACAACCAATATTCTCCTTCAAACCCTTGCTCAGATCTGCAAAATTACAGCCTTCAGACAACTTTCTGGAAAACACAATAGAATCTTGAAATGCAATGGAAACCTCTGAATGAAGCTCCCTCTCAAAAGAAAGAAGAGTTTTCGTTCTTCTTTCTAAGCTTAAAGAGGGTTTTCGTCCTCTAAAGCCAACTTCAAAGGGTTTTCATCCTTTGGAGTTTTTATGGAAAGCATGCAAGCTTACACCACAAATCTGAAAATTATCATAAACAAAAGAGATATCTTCCCCTTGCAATTCGACTTGCTTTTATAACCTCATTTGGCCTTTTAGCCACCCACAACCACCAATCAAATTTATTTCCCCGCATTTAATATTTTTCTTTACCTTTTTTCTCCTCCACATGGGTCACATTTTCCTTAGGGAAATAAAATAAAATAAAGTGACTTTCATTTTATTTTATTTTATCACTTATATATATATTCTCATTAATAAATTAAAAGAAAGAGGTTATAATAATATTTTATATTGCACTTTATAATTAATTCATTATGACTAAGTTTCCCTTTTGTTCCTCCCTAGCCGTCAAGAAACAATGAATGGGCTAAGAGTCTTCGAGAGAAGGGGATATTACATAAAACACATTGATTTCTTATTACTTTTGTGTTGTTTGCTAAGAAGAAAATAGCAGGTATTAAACGATGTATTTTTCAAAAATTGCAAATTAAACTTTTTACTAACTTAGAAGGAAAGTATTAAATGTACATCGTGTGTGACAGGTTGGGCACGCCCAACTTGTCAATATCGAGGACACCCGATAATGAATCGCACCTAGTTCTTTCTATGCATTACTAACACATACATAATATCTATTTATATGATTTGTGATTATACATTACGTTGTTATTATATTTAGGTTAAAAACTTGTATGTATAATGATAAGAGAGGAGTTATAAATTATTTCAAGTATATTATAGCATAATGTCCTCTAAGAACGATTCAACTTATAAACAAAAATCAACAAACTAAATCAGCTTATTGTTTATGCATTTAACTTATTTACTCGATTTTGGAAAAACTCTTATATTCTAATGATGTTTTCAAACCCTTACTAAATTCTGTGAAACCTAAGAAATTAGTGAAATGAGTATACTAAAGGATGTAAGGGTTAGCAACAGGGGGTTATTCTGATTAAATAACTTTCAAAATTAATTACCAATATCAAAATAGTGCAATAATAATTGTAACTAAGGTACTAAACAAGATATAAACTTTAAAACACAAGGGGATGAATGCACTTAGCTGATTATAAATAATTTTGAGAAGTTCTACGAGAATGCATTTTGAAACAAGAAAATTTGAAGTTGATGATGCTTCATTACGGAGATTGTGACTAGAAACTTATATGGGGCGAGAGGACCATACACTTATGCCATGATCGTTTGTACGGTCTTGACCCTTTTGTATGGGATAGTATGTAATGTCCCCTTCACAGGCCAAAGGCCTAAGGGCCAAATTTTAGTCTTAGCCTTGGTCATACCCAAGGGGCTAAAGACTCTAGAGGCTATTGGGTATAGATGACTTATTACCACATTTTTTTTGTTATATTTTGTCGTTGACATTAAGTTGGGCGACTTGGTGGTAATAATTGTTATATTTTGTCATTTGGGGGGGGGGACTCATAGTACTTTATTATTCTATTTCTTCGTTGGGGTGACTTATGGTACTTTATTATTCTATTTCTTCGTTGGGGTCACTTAAGTCACTTTTAGTCCCACATGGAGCTCCCAACTTGGAAAAAGGTAATGAAAAGTTATAAAAGGAGGTTTGGGGGAGTGATAGAGGTCATTCTTGCATACATAATTATTTTCCTTCATGTGCAACTGTTGCTTGCAAATTTATAGCTTGTGGAGTGAAATCCCACAGAACCCTAGCTTCGGTGGTGAGAGATCCATCCCTAGCTAGCAGGGCATTCTTCGGTAGTGAGAGATCTACCCTAGCTTGTCATTTTGGGGCTGTTTTCAGGGCTGATTTATAGGGATATTTTCAGAGGTTTCAGAGGAAGGGTTTTAGGGTTTTGGAGACATTTTGTGGAGGAAATCAAAGGGTTTTCAGATCAGATTTACGAGTGATAAGAATAGGGTTTGGCATCATTTCTAGAGGATTTCCAAAGGGTTTTGACCATCTTCCAAAGGGGGCGACTTGTTTTGGAGATTGCAGCCCTTATTTGGAGGGTTTCCGGGTTGCCATTTTCAGATCTGAAGGTTGGGGTTTCATTCTCCATATTAGTATATGTAATTTCCATAATTTCATAATTTTATATTGCTTATTGGAGAAGTTACGAATTTTTGAAGTTTTACCCCTGTTTAGGGCTTTCTGTAATTTTCTGGCTACATTATACTATTCCAAAAATAGTTTTCTTATGTTCTTTATAATATTACCAAACTCTCCTAAAAATTTCAAGTGATTTGAGTGGGTATTTTGAGAGATTAATTTTCTTTAGTTCACTACCATAGTTGTTAAAAATCTGCAAAAATCAATGTGCATGTTGCAATTTTATATTTTTGGTGCATTTTTAAGTGGTATCCCACAAGGGATATTTCATAGTACCTGCTTGGATTCGGCTCTATAACTTTTTAACAAAGTGTTGTTTGTCTAGAATTGTTTGTTGTTGTCAAACCCTAATTTGCGATCATGCTGCAAAGCTCTCTGAACATCTGAATGAGATCTCAAATCCTAACCATGGGTGGGAAACTTTGCAAAACAAACATTAGTTGGGTTGTGGACACCCCGTGCACCGCCAACATTGGCACTACTCGAAGAGGCCTCAAACCGCACATTGTTCTCCACCTAGCATGTGATATCTGAATGAATGAAACTATGATGTGGCAACTCTCTTTGACAATGTTTGAGTTGAGTTGGCTCTTGTTAAAACACATGAAGAAGAGATGTTTTATTTCTTATAGATGAGATGGGCTGATGTCTTGACCTAATAGGAAGCTTCATACCTATAAAGATTGTTTCCCTAATGAGTGTAGGTATGCTATTGCGAGATTTAGGGAGCCTTGGGTGCCTTTTGCAAGTGTATGACCTCAACAAGGCATCTTTTATCTTGAAATCATATTTCCTTGATTGGTAGCTATATGGGACATTCATGGGGCTCATGTCTTGAGATGAAAACATAATAAATGGCTTCAATTGTTCAGCTGCTATGTACAGATCAGCGAACTTACCAATTGCTCCATCTTCATGGAATGATGCAAGGGTGCTGCCTTCTTCCGTGGTTTCTTTATGGGCCTTGTAACACAAATTCTTCCATGCTTCATATCTATGGCTGACAATTAAGGAGTGTGGGATTCTTTGCCAATGATCCGGGGCTGCCTCAGAAGCATCCTTTACTTTGCTTAGGCTGCCTTCAATACTCAGAATTTCTGAGTTTAAATCTGCACTCCTTGTGGATGAGACACCTCCTTTGGACATCGAATAAATGGCTTCATACTTTAGGAACTTCATCTTTGCTCCCTTAGACCTTTTCTTCATTATTTCCCTTTCATTATTATGCAACCCTCCATTAGTTGTTAACAATTCATCAACAAATATCAAAGGACTCATACCTTGCATGGAGATCTTTATTGCCCATGAAATAAGAGGGATTCTTTTTTGACATAAATGATTCCTTATGCCCGGATCAAATAAATAGTATTCATTCCACATGTGCATTCCCAAAGATAGCTTGTATGATTGATATGGTTCATGTTCTTTATGAAGAATTTTCTCCTTTTTCGTGCCTTAAAAGAACCATTTTTATCGCAACTCCAAAGCATATCAAAAGAATGGCCAACCAAATTAGGAGAGGAGTTGGTTACCTTAACATACAATTCATGGTTTTTGGAGAGAAGATTATCTTCTACCTTAATTCTAGGAAGCAAGAAATCTGAAATGTACCTGATCCTCGGACCTTCAACAAATCTTTCGTCTTCTTCTTTATTATCTTCTTCGTTCACTCCTTGTTCACACACCTTTGGAACCTCATGGTGGCTCTTCTCCCAATTTAATTCTTCGTCTTTAGGCTCTTCAGGGTCTGCTGTTACAAATGGACCAGAAGGCTGCCTTTTATCACGTTCATCTTGGAAATGGGTGTCATCCTTACCCATTGTTACTGCTGCTTGTTCACATCCCATGCTTTCTTCTAATTTATCAAATGCAACATTATCATGATTAATGTGACACTGATTAATACTTACTTTTGGAGAATTGACGGAGGTAGGAGCTGATGCATTCTTCTCTTTGGCTCTTTCTTCGAATTGTTCTTCTTCTTTTTCTTCCAATGTAATTTGGAAGTTCTTCTCCTCTGACTTCCTTTGTGGCTGAGTGTGTCTAGGCTTAGGCCTAGATCTTCCACTATTCAATTTTACGAATTCGGTAAATGATATGGCTTCACGAATTTCCTTGGAAAAAGCCATGTATTCCTTATAGCTAGCTTCGAGATCTTCTTCCAGAATGGCTTCATCTTTGGATACGGAGGTGAGATTCCAATTCATTTCTCGAGCTGTTCTAAAGGATCGCTTCAAATTATCTAGATTTCGAATAACTAGATCCAAGGCTTCCTTGAAATTTGTTTGTCCTGCCATGATATCATCTACTAGTTTCTTCCAGGCCTTAGAGGATAAAGCTCTGATACCACTGTAATGTCCCTTTTTAGGGACTTAAGCAAAATTCAGAATTCTGATAAAAATATCAGCAGACTGTAATTAATTTGCAGCAGCGGATTCTTATGGAAAAGAGAGCCCAAAATCTTCAACAATGATTTAGAAATGATTATCAACAATTATCAAACACTCAGCCCAAATCGAATTGATTCTTGACCAAATCGAACTGCTGTTATAAAGCTGGGAATTCTGGAAATCGCAGCCTTGGGAAATGGGTTCGATTTGCATAAATAGGGCCTCGATTTGCATGCAATCTACAATATATGTCTTCTTTTATTAAATTGACCAGTTTTGGATGATTTTCTGTGAAATTCTTTACACATACAATTAATTTTATCAATTTTTATGCAAGTCGTGCTACTGGAATTTGCAGAATAAATGTAATAATTGGAATTCAAATAATATGCAAAGATTACAAAGTTTTAAGTCAAATTCATTGGGGTTTTCGTCCCAAAAATCAGACCTCTAATGGGTTTGACATCCCAATAGGATTTTATGAGAAACAATCTCAGATTATCATATTTCAATATTCAATCCATATGTACAAATGAAGCCCAACATCCCTATTTATAATACTTTTCATGCTTGGTGCCAAATGCCAAGAGTCGTGACTTTTCCCCTTTGGCCAACCCCTTAATTATTATTTTTCTTTTACTTTGGCCGACCCCTAAGTTTTATTTTTATTTTATAAAAGCATACAAAATATAATAAAAACTATATTATATTTTTTTCCCTTTATTCTTCTTTCTAGCCATGGAGAAGGTCTGCCCGGAAATCCCAATTGTCTTCAATTTTGGAGGAAAAGGGACATTACAGTATATTACCTACTCAAGGCCATCATGGACATTAATTAAGATATCTATGTGTGCAAACATCCATACACGCTTGTAACTTGATCACTCGCACTTTCTTATCACACTCCAACTCCCAAAACACTCAACCAAGAAAGTATTGCTAAAAATTGTGAATTACTCATACAATGACCCCAAAGGGTATATTTGTACGATTCTCAACATGAGATACTCACATAGGAAGATGAAAAGCCTCCAAAGTGGAAGAGATGCTGTTTGCAACTGTTGCTATGCTTGTTTCTTGTCTTCAGCTGAAACCTCTCCTTTACACAAGGCAAAAACTGCCACATTACATAGGGCAAAACCACATCTTATCTACCTGTGGTTACAAAACCACCATGGAAGTTGAAAAACCACCACGGCAATTGTGAAACCACCCCTAAAGGAATCAGCAGTCACGTAGCCACTGCCTGCAAACACCAACAGTATTGCAATTGCCACCTCCAAACACTGGCAGTTTTGCAGCCATTCACAGAGCTTTGTGTTTGTGAACCAACACTCACTGGCTATCTTCTCATCTAAGGTGTTTGGATCGCATCAAACCTGACTCTAAATTTGTAGACCTTTATGACGTAAAATCTTCCTTATTGACTGAAAACTCCTAAGAAATCAGCTACTAGAAATTATTTTAAATTCAATATTTTACCTTCTTGAGAATAGTGGACTAGTTAGCTTAGATTTCTATCACTTCATCATCCAATTCATATTCAATAGAAGGGAATGCTTATTAATTTATAGACTAATAATGAATTATGTCGTTCCAACAAAGCTATATGATTCTAACACAATCACAATATTAGCATGTAACAACCTAATATTCACCCCAAGTGTTACACAACACTACTAGCTTCAAAGCAGCACACATCTTAATCCCAATAGTGCTTTCAACAATATCTATATACAAAGTAACTATTGTCATTCATGCTTTGATGAAGAATATTCTAGCTAAGGAATCCCCTAAGATATCTCTGAACCATTAAGCCAATCATCTACAAAGGCTAACAGATGCTTCGTCAATCTGTTACTATCATTTATCCACTTAAAAATTTGTCTGCGGTAAATAAAGACCCTAGTTGCTGACAAGGCTTCGACCACTACAATTCCATTTCACATAGTCCATGTTAGATGCATTGTTTTGTATTGTTGCAAATGAATTCATCTAGACAAATTAAAATCTTAATTCGATTAGAAATTTGACGCATTAAAGATGTTATGATATACTATCTGTATTTTTATGATTGGATGTAAAAACCAACTGGTAATGCATTAACATCACCATAGTGTAAATCAATAAAAAATATTAGTACAATTATTCAGATTGCTTCAATTTATAGCCAAACATTTCTAGGAAGGAAATAATGAAATAATACAAGCGAATTTCCCAAAACTCTTGTGAGCTCTAAAGACCAATTTAACCATATGTGTAGGAATCAAACACACCATATTGATTACATGAAATTCATCACTGACTTCGATGCATGCAATTACCGCATCACATTGTAAAATTATTGGAAAATATTCAGGAAGTATAATTATTTAGGTCCAGACAGTATAAAAACAAAAGTTCCTAGCAAAAAAACAGAAGAATATTACAGGCATATTTTATAAAATTCATACCTGATTCCATCCATGTTTGGTTTAGCTCATTGCAAGCCTGCAAGTAGTAGTTATGAAGCATAAGAATTATCACCAGATATAAAACCTAAAGACCCTAAAACACGATAAGTATCCAGAACATTGAGAAATTCAAGATTGTGCCAAACCCCACAACAATTTTGCATGTTGCTGGCAAATATTGATTGTCATTCTAAGACCAATGAACAGATACCCGAATAACTAGAAGGATTAATGACCCATTAAATATAGCCAGATAGAATTAAAAGTCACCTGGTTCACAACCATGCGAGCCTCATAGTTATCCACACAGCTTAAAACCAAATCAACTCCACTCCGTTTGTCTGTAGTGGATTCAAATAATTGGTTCGTCAAACTCTCAATAAATTTTTCAAAACCTTTGACAGTTGTAATATTCAAGGTGTAGCTCTGCAAACAAAAGAAAAAAGCACTTGAAATGTTATGTGCAGGAAGCTTGATACGGTTGAGATAACCCATGTAACTAAAGAATAACCAATAGTCTCAACAGAAAAGTAGAGTGAACAGAATCCAAGAACAATATTTCTATAATCATTCAGTCAGCCTATGACCGTTTATGGTATAAATTTGTATACAAATCTAGGAAGGTTTCAAAGAACTAGAAATCTTGGTTAAACTTTGCCACCATTCTTATTCCACACTATTCAGAGATATGACTTCTGAAAAGTCAGGATGTCACATGTAATTGTCTTCCTATTGACAGTGCAAATATTCAACATAGAGCTCCCTTCACTGATGAGGTTAGCAGAAATAGTATCAATAGGTCTTTAGTAACAAACCTCGGAACCTTAACTTTGACGGGGCCTCTAATGGTAACACATGCATCAACAGGAATGGTGAACTGGTCCAGGATTGAAAAAGCAACATCAGCTGATGCCATACATTTATAACAGGACATCACAAAGCAAAATCTATTGACCTAGCATATGGTTTAAAAGCAATTCTCAACTTAAAGATTAAAAAAATTGTGGTTGGAGATGATCCATGTGAGCCATCATACAATTACATCCTTATTGAAATTTAATACTCATAGAGTCATACAATTTATTAAATCCGTAAAGTTATAAATATATAACTTATTAGAAAAAAAAACTATAACAAATTCACAATTTATGAAATTTATAAAATCCAAAAATAAAGATGTTATTAAAATTATTAACTATATAACTTTATAAAATAAACATATAAACAATAACAAATGTCAAACATTAATAAGAATTTTAATTTTTAAACCCACGATAGGGCATTCCACCGCACATTCCTCCACAAATCCTCATTCACACACGGGATAGGTCACAAGGCACAGGTCGTGCGACACAGGTTTATCTTCACACGGCCATTGTTTTCCTCTTGGCAACTGGTTTCACGACTCCACAGCAAGGGTTTACAATGTCATCAATATTCCATGAACACTCAAAAGCTTCTAAGTTCCAGCATTTGATTTTGACGAATTTATTCACGAATCTCAACGATTTTTTTGCTGCAGCTACAGATTCGACGATTTTTGAATTTAATGGATGAAATCACGATACCATCAACAATGGATACCTTCCCGAAAAGACGTTTTTATGAGTTTCGGTTTAGAAAAGACATTTTTTTGGACGGGTACGTCCGGAACGTACCCACAGCGTACCCAGCCCTGTACCAGTACCTGGTACGTTTCCAGGCTGGTACGGGGACCTCAGGGTGTTTCCGTGCAGTCTAGGTTTAAACTACTAAGCTAACTCTCATCAATTCACTTGCATTCATGGAAATGGTAGTAGTACTAAAGACTTCACTTTCCTCGTTGATTAAGCACATTATAGACATTCGCATTAGGACTAATCACACACTTGACTCTAATCATAGACATGTCTTCCTCACATTAAAATCCAACATAACTACTGAAGACAACTCCAATATTAATAATCAAAACCCCACAAACATTATAATCAAGCATTAGGACCCCAAGCTTCTTGTAACGCCCCTCCCATTTCCACGTTGCCAACTTTAGTTGCGAGAGATCAAGTTGGCCCATGGTAAGCTTGAGTTCCTTTTTCTTAGCGTTGTGCTTACAAGCCAGTTAATTCACAAAAAAATGAAATAATAGAAATAATAACAGTAACTTTGTAGTTATCTTTTGCGGACTAACCATCTAGACCCTATGGAGTGTCTTCGTGTTTCCGAATTGTGTGGTGATATCGTTTTTCACTTGCAATTTATTCAACTTGAGATCACTTTTAAATTCTTGAGTTGAAATATTTTAATAGCATTAAAGTTTGATCAAATCAAATTGTTTTACGGAAAATAATAAAGATAATCCTTGTAAATTTTGAAATGAAAATATTTATGTGATAAAATAAGTGCATTAATGGGAGCGGGTGAGGTTCTGGGTAGAGGAAATAAATTTTGGGATTATTAATGTTTTGGGAGCATAAACATTCTCCACCGCCATATCCAACCTCTCTCTTCGTGCCATCGGGGGAGAGACGGGACTCTTGTCGAGATGTTATTAAAAATTCTTGGCATGTGTGTATGCCAAGGGTGAATTAATGAGTTTTGGAGCACGGTTTGAGCATCCATCAAAGCATATTTTTGTAGCAAGTATGGTGCCTAGTGTGCAAGACCAACCCCATACCTATGCTTGTTATGAGGGCACTTGGGAGTGGTGTGGATTTGTTTGCAGGTTCTATGAAAAATGTATTTATTAAAGGCCTTGGAATTTTACAAGCAAATTCAATTAACAGTGTAGTGCCCAATTCCACAACCTCTCTAGCTTACTCGAGTGCCGAGAAAGGGAATTTTTGAACTAGGCTATGGATATCCATCAAGCGTAAAGGACAAAGGAATTGCATCGGATGTTGTGATTGCAAAAGATATGGCCACTGGTGTCACCCAGATCACCCAGATTTCATCCTGAAATCTGCGACTACCCTATCCGAAAAAATTTCGTACTTTTAAAATAATGGGTCGTTTTGTGTTTTTATTGCCTGAAAGTTCTTGTATTGCGTCAAGATATTCCCAAAGAGCCATATTAGCCTTTTTCGCCAAATACCCAGATGCCCAAAATTGTTATATTCTGTCGTCGGGATTTGTCTGCGGGAAATTTGTATTTAATTATTTTGAGCCCCGTATGAGGCTATTTGTGCTCCGTTTTAACTCTGTTATGATCAAACATGTCATTATTCCTATGTACCAGAAGGGTTTTAACTTGGAATAAGTTTTGGGCTTTATTTGTAACTTTTGGCAATTTTTCGTGTTTTTGTGTTGTCCCATTTCGTTTTCTGTGAAATTTCTCTAGAACAATTCCTTTCCCGGTAAGCCCGATTTTTGGCCTAGAGCAGCTGGAAAACATATACGCACGTTATGCCCGGAGGAAGCCGGCATCGGAGGTCTAGATCACTAGGAAAAAGCGAAGTATTACACGGAAAAGCCCTCTGCGGGTTGGGCACATTTTTGGAAAACAAAGAATTCAAGCTACTGATGGGAAAAATAAAGCAGCAGCAAGGTGGGAATTTTGTACTTGCCTAGCAGGTACTTTTTCCGTGATGTAAAATTCACTTAAGCTGCAGTGGAAAATTCAAAGACCGCAGCAGTGGGAATTTATTATGCCTTGCTACAGGGTAAAAATTCTCATGGTGAAATAAAAGAAAAGTGACTTAAGTGAAATCATGGGATTTTATTGCCTGCCTTGCAGGGTAAATAATCCCATTGTCAAAGTCAAATCACTTAAGTGGATCATGGGATTTCCGGGGCTGCCTTGCAGGGTAAAGAATCCCATTGTTATAAATTCTTAAAAATAGAATTATATTGTGCAAAAAAGTGTGCCCCCTTTAGAGAGAAGAAGGCAGCCTTTAAGTGGATTAAATTAATTATTTCTCCTTCTAAAATAGGCGCCCAAGCTTGGAAGAAAGTCAACAAAGCAAAGGGGAATAAAAGAAATAGAATTAAATGAATTAAATTGATTAAATTTAATTTATTTAAAGGCTGCCCCCTTCATGTCAAAAAGTGCGCCCCATTTAGGATAGATTTAATGATTTTTAAAGCATTAAATCATTAAATTAAATTCTATTTTCAAAGTGGTTATGGTCAAAGCACAATGTGAAGCTTAAGTGAAATGAATGTGAATGATTAAATTAAATTAATTTAATTTATTGGATGGTTGTTCTTAAACATGCTATTTTTAAAAGAAAAACATGATTTTTAATTAATTAATTGCCAGGAATAGGAAGGGCAATTATTAATTATAGAATTATGAGAGTTATATAAGCATGGGCTGCCATAAGGGTGAATTATTTAATTCATAGGTAAAGAATTGCAGCCAAGAGGAAAAGTGCGCCCCATTTGAAGAAGGATTTTGCTCAGACAAAGGTGAAAACAAGGCTAAAAGCTTCCAAATTTGGCGCATGCTTTGAACGAGGTTGATCTTTGTCTGCATTATTGTTTGCATAGGTGTTACAGGTGCTCAAGTGTTGTTGAAAAGATTCATGCTCTCTTTATGTGCAAATTAAACATCAATTTTTGGGGCAGCAGGCTTGAAAAGTGCAGATTTTTACAATTAAAATTCACTATTCATGCTCCGGTGGCCATTTTTGTCTGAATTAATTGCAGGAATTCATTCTGTGTTCTTTACATAAGAAAAGGAGCTCTAATCAATGTCCAATACATTGAGTATATCCTCGAATCGAAGAATTGTCCGAATCGCACGATTTGAAGAAATCCGGCCAAATAAGAAGAAAAAGAATTATTAGATAAAGATAGACAAAGCCATGGCGAAGGGAGATGAAAAAGAAAGCACAACGGAGTCATGCATCACTTCCAAACTTGCAGACATAGGAGACACAGATCTAGGTCCGAACCTCTTTCCGAATTGATTGATAGATCCAGAGCGGGAAAGACTTCACTCATGCGTGCGGTTAAAAGTAGTGGAATTATCCGAGCTGCAGCCTTTCCATGCACAGCCCAGTTGCCGGAGTTTGTTATGGAGTGCGCTAGATCTTACCATCCTTCATCCAGGTCAGTGCGTGATGCTACGGGAAAGACAATAATTCGTTTGGACGCAGAGTTCATCAATTGTTGTTTGAAGATCCCAGTGCGAAAGGTGGTGACTTCCATTAGCATTCAGGATGCCGGCAGCAGGTGGGAGAAGCATAGAGCTGATTGCGTGAGCATAATGAATAGCAGATACATGAAGAAGCCTAGATCTCCTTCTAAGTTCCCAAGAACTCTTCCACGATCCCATTTGGTGCAGGAGGTAGATGATGTTGTCAAATTGCTATGCAGGATTAATGGCGAGGCGAATGCTTACACTTTTCATACATGGATGTATGCTTTCATCAGGACCATTGAAGTCAACAAGGTTGATTCCATAATCAATTGGTCGGAAATTATTAGCGACAACATTGGTGAGCAACTCCAAACGTGAAGCGTACTTTCAGCTTCAAAATGACTTCCTACTTGGTGTATGTTGCAGCTTCACAAGGCGTCTTTTCCAAGCTGGATAGATGTGTTCTTTCTAAGGACCCCATTTTCGAGTGCTACCCACAGCTTACTGTACCTACGTGCGAGAAAGATTTCAAAGTGGTCAATGATGAATTCTTCTACGATTTCATTTGCAGGCTAGACAAAGACTTGAAGGCCAACAGGGTAAGCAAGGAAGCATGGGGAGCTGTATCCAAGGTTGGCAGTCTATTCATTCAGTTTGCAGATTTCACATACCTCAGGGTTACTGGCTTTTTTGGTGAACCGGTTAAGCTGCCCAGATATCCGAATGATAGATTGATCACCATGGAGCTGAGCAGGCAACTTGTGGAGTTACACGACCTTCAGTCGAAGCGGCACAAGTCTATGGGCTTCTTCCCAATCACTGTGGGACATTACAGCTGCCATAGCATTCATAGAGCTCGAGGGATGGAGACGCAGATGTTATCCGAGTATGAGCAAGAGTTCTTCCCTACACGGCTGAACTTCGATCCATTTGGAGTAGCCAGGAAGACGATCTCCCAGGAGTACGCACATGTGCCTTCATTAGAAGATTTCTGGATGAAGTGCAAAAGTGAGTACGAGGTTAGAAAGAGAGATTTCAGCAGGCTATCAGCAAAGCAAGTGTTCGACTTTGGACTAGCGCGGATACCTACGGATCTTAAAGATGATGGGAATGTGGTACTTGACACTTACCATCAAATGGGAGGAGATAAAGCCATACTTCAGGATAACGTAGGAGGCTGCCATACAATTGAAGAAAGGTCTGGCGTTGTTTTGGTGAATACTTCAAACTGGTTGCTGACGAAAGGATATTGCCTTGATGAAGCATTGATGAATCAAGTCACGGGCAACTTCGGCGCAGGAGATTCCCTCAAGAGAAAGCACGGAGGAGAAAGCAGCAGAAAGGCCGAGAAGTTGAAAGTACACAGAAGATCTCAATCAAAGGAGAAGATCACTTCCACGGCCATGACTTTAGTTCCAGCTTCTCCAGCATCCAGTACTTCACCAACTGTTGCACCTCAGCAGCAAGACACTTCCATGCCTCCACTGAATCCGGCGACATTCATCTTCTCTCCTCTCAGCCCCTCTGTTCAGCACCTCTTCCAGAAGAGACGTTGAAGCTGCAGATGGCGGAGTTCGAAAGAGCTTTGTCCTTGGATGATTCGGAAGATGGCAGCCATAACATTGTGGCACTTTCTGATGGAGAGGATGCAGAGCGGGAGATGGTAGTGCACTCAAGCGATTCCTCATTCTCCGAGAAGTAACTTCTCGGAATGGTTGGCTCTTGATTGGTTCCGAGTAAGAATGGAGATGATTTTAGAGGAGCACGACTTGCAGCTACTCCGAATCTAGGCGGAAGAGACAGAAGGCCTAAAGTTGCTAAGGTAACTTCAAGGTTGATCATCGAGGATTCGAGAGAGAAGTTTGATGAGATGTCAATTCCGGCGAGAAGGAAAGGAGGATGAGCTCATAACGGAAGATGTGACAAGAACAAAGTACCCCTGGCCAAGCCACCACTGAAGGATTGAAGCAAGACACTCAGACATTGATAGATGCTCTATTCCTTAGGCTTGACAGTGAAAAGGCGGAGAAAGAAGAACTTGTAGCGTGTATCTCGGTTGTGCGAGATCATAGCCAAGGTTCTTAAGCCTTCCATTCACCCATTTCAGAGCGGTGAGTGATCATCTTATGCAGAAATGGAGGATGCAAGCAATCAAGTAAAAGTTATTGTGAATGGAAGGATTTGATTATTCGTCAAGCTTCATCACAACTTGGAGAAGTGCCACCCGCCTAAAGGTTATGAATGATGCGGCAAATCAGCAAAGCAAAGAATCTGGTGACGAGCATAGTAGACATGAACACAGTTGTTGAGAGTAACCTGAGTACTTTGGGAGAGATCAACAAGCTACCGGGAGATGTATTGGTTGCAGAGCAAATTCATGACGGACGGATCACTCGAGAAGGGGAAGCAGCTGGAGTTTGCAGTATCTTTCTGTTTAGAGATCTGCAGAGTTTTGCTGAAGAGGATGCAGGCACTTGAGAGTAGGACATCATCCTTACCAGATAGTATCATTTCTTTCACTGAGGAGGACGTGGTCGGAGGTGTTACTTCATACGTGCGGATCGCTCCCTAGAAGGTGTCTAATTCCTGGAAGGGTCTTTTCTGATGGTACAAAAGAGAATTGATAAAGCTACTAAGCCTTTCACGATGAATTCTATTAGTAGATTGGTGGCACTGATGCAAGAGATATTGCGAGGTTTGGGCCGAGCTTGGAAGATGTGGAAGCGTGCATCAAAGTGTTGAATGAAGGATTGCTGCAGTTTAGGATAGAGAAGGAAGCAGTGGCTAAAACAGATGGGAAGATGTTGAATCACATGTTCGACAAGTATATCCGATATAAGAACAAAAAGAAGACATAAATGTTACAGCTGGCATGACTTCTTCTATTCTTTCTTCTATTTTCTATGTTCCGGATGAAATTGTAAAACTTTAAGTTATTGGTTTTGCAACCATTACTTAAAGTCATGTGGAATCATTCTATTAGTTAAGATATGTGTCACTTAAGGAGAAGTTAGTGGAGGATGATTGCCAAATGTCATCTTTACTTGTTGTTTGTGTTTTAGTTCAGTTAGACTTCCCATTTGTACTTTCCCTCCTACATTCTATAAGTAGGAGAAGAACCTCTAGATTGATGATCGAGAATTTGTAAGCAAAGCAATCTTGTATTCTAGACTTTGTGTTGAACCCCGAGAGCCACTTGGAGCAAAGGAATACAAAGGAGCAAGTTTAGGAGAACTTTGTGTCACGGTGTATTGTGTTTCTTGCTTTTAATCTTAGATCTCTTAATAAACTTTGTGTTATTTTAGATCTGGATCTAGAGTTGCCTTTGTTTTAGAATTCTGTGTTTATATCTATTGGATTCTTCTATGTGCATGCAATCAGCTCGCCATCTACCGATTGGGATGCACATCTTCCCGTTTCTTCTATATGTTTATGTAATTACCTTCTTTACTATAACTTTTCCTTTCTTTAAAAAACCCCATTTATATTAGCATGCTTAAATTGAATCTGTTGATTATGGTTCATGAATCTCATGAGTAGTTAAAGTAAAACCCCATTTAGATATTAGCATACTTAAATTGACAAATCGATCGGGCCCACCGGGAGCCTCTACCATCCTATGCCATGGTGAAGCTTGAGGGAGCATTTATCTCGCCAAAGCATTAGGAAGAGGGATTTTGATGTTAAGATGTTTTCTAGCCAACACCACCCTCACGCAGATTTGTTTATGTCATCTAAGCGACCATTGCTGAATCGATCGGTGCCATCCTATGCCGCAAGCTTGAAGCAGGGGCAAAAATGCCTAAAAAAGCATTAGGAAGGAGGGATTTATGTGATGTCCGTGGACAACGTTGATTTGTTTGCTTGTGATAGGAGGCATGTGGATATGACAAAATGCCTAAAAAAAAGGACGTTTTGGATATTAAAAAGGCTTTAAAATCTTTCAAGCAAAATGTAATTAACAGATGTAAGTCAAATGCAACGTTTTGCAAGCATCCTCCCTGCCAACACACTCTTAGCTTGCATTAAGATACGAGCTTTGAACTAGGTATGGTCATCCATTAAAGCATGACAGGAAATGGATTTGCCAGACTTGATAGTTCCAAGCGCCAAGTAGATCTGTATGCAAAATGTGGGAGCCTAAACAAGGCACGTAGATTGTTTGACAAAATGCTTATAAGAAACGTGGCTCCAATAGAATGCCACGGTTGTAGGGTACGCACATGGATGAAATTGTTGAAAAGGCTTTAGAAACTTTCAAGCAAATACAAACTAGAAGATGTAAAGCCATAGTCCACAACCTTTGTTGGTGCCCTTTGTGCGCGTGACCCTTACAGTGTAATTGTTGAGGGTTGTGCATACTCATTCACATGAGCGACCCCTTATTGCATTTCACCTACAATGGATCATTATGGGTGCATCGTTGACCTTCTTGTTGTCAGGCGGCTATCGTAAGGACTCCCTAAACTGTATCATTTGTTGCCAATTAAGCCTATTGTGGTTGCATGGAAGTGCTTTCTTGGTGCCCGTAGATCACTTATGAATGTAGGCATAGGAGTCTCCCCAGCCACAATGCATTTTGATTTGGATCTGAAAATGATGCAACTTAAGTTCTTTTCTCCAACATCTACGTTGAAGTGGGCAGGATGCAATAACATTTTGTAGTCTCATGGGTTGTGAATGCGGACCGGTTGGAGCCTCCACAAACCCCCATTTCGATTACTATCAAGCATGGTTATCTTACCTCTTTCTTGCATGATTTTAGCATTTCTAGTTTGCCTATTTTAAATGGTATTGAAGAAGATTAATCTTTTGGCGAATTAAATGAGACGTAACACCAAATAGCAAAAAAGTACCTTTTTTATATGCAACTAGAAAGGCTACTTGAATATAAACCCAAATCCTGGATCACCTCCTAAGATGTTTGGAAAACTTAGTTAACAATATTGGATAACTGAAACCACCCAATTGGCGAGTTGAACTTTAATTTTCGTTTAAACCTACCTCTTGACGACCTTGCGAAATGTTAATAAAACTTGTTTTTTAATGACACGCAAAATATCTCTCTAAAACCCATAATGGGAAAGTCAAGTTTAAAACTATGTTCCTTATCACATGGAGTGTTACACCGAACCCTAGAATGACTTCGAAGGTTCGTTTGACCATTTATCGTCGTGTGTTTACAAGCCCAGTTGACCATTTCGTAGCTTTGGACGCCTACTAAAAATTAAATGTTGGGTTTGGTTTAAACCCGCGGTTTAAACCTCGTCTTGAGAAATGGAATTCTGCCTCAACAACCGGTTTAAACCTCGTCTTGAGAAATGGAATTCTGCCTCAACAATCCTCTAGTATTTCTCCGTGACAATTACAATCAGCCATTAGTTTTGAGAAAATCACTTGGCAAGTTAGTTTTGCAAGTGGGTTTTGTAGAGGCCTGAAATTGTTTTGCAGTTTGGACAACCGACGTAATTACGATAAGTAACTCCGGAAAGGATCGTTGATTGAAACCAAGCCAGCTTTTGAGTTTTGTCAACTTTGAGGGGTTCTTTGTATATAGAGGAAAATGTGGCAATTGACACATGTGTTTGTGTTTTAGTCTTGTACATTGGTTTTTGAACGTAGATTTTTAGCCACTTTGACCAATTTGGACGTTTTTCGTGAACTTGTAACAAAATGGGGAAAACTGTCATGGGACCTTATACAAGTCAATTACATATCAGAAACTTGTAAACACTAACATATGATTGTATGGAGCTTCCTTTTGATGCTTGTTTTGAGAAAATTTATTGTGGGAAAAATGGTGTTTTCTCTCTCATGCCTACTTAGGGATTTTGTTCCCACGCCCTCATTTCAGTTTGAGACAGGCCCTCCAACCTCGTGTCAATAAGGGTTATGGGTCTTTAGTTTTTCTAGAGAGACAGTGCTTTCACCATCACTTTCAGGACATCTCCAAAATGTCCCTCGTGGATTCCATCATCAGACCCGCAGTTTTCTATGGTTCTATTGCTTGGGGGCCCTCTCTGCTGGGTACTGACTACGCCTCCGTTGAGAGGGTCCAGACACTTCTCCTTCGTCGTTTCATCAAGTGTAAGCAAAATGTACCCTACAATAACTACAGGACTATCATGGTGGGCCATTCTCTCCAAACTCTATGCTACAGTTCTCCACAGGTTGTCTAAAATTTTGGAGCAAAAGCAGCTTAGAGCCAGAGGTCAGGCTGGTTTTCGCCCTGGTTACCACACCATCGACCACATCTTCACCCTTCAAGCTATTATTGAGGAGGCCCGTCACCGCTCTTCGAAAGTTTATTGTTGTTTTGTAGACTTTCGGAAAGCTTTTGACTCTGTACCTCGCATGGCCCTCTTCCAGTGGATCCAAGACATTGGTATCTCTGAGATTCTCATTATCGCCATCATGTGCCTCTATGAATCCATCCTTGGTCGTCTTAAATCTTGCTCACGGGCATGTCTAATTTTATCAGGAGCACCATTGGGGTAAAACAAGGGTGCCCCCTGTCTCCTACCCTATTTGGCATTTACATTGATGAGTTGGAATCTTTTCTTCGGGATCACATTCAGGAAGGGGATGGTTGCCTTCTTCTCCTTTTGCCGATGATATTGTTTTTCTCGCCTCTTCTCCGAGGGGCTTCATAGACAACTTGATCCACTTTCTTTATTACGTGATCTCCAAAGCATTCGACGGCCCAATCTGGGTAAGACCAAGGTCATGGTTTTCAACGGGTTGAGGACATCACACCTCCATTTCTTTTCAAGGGCAGGAAGTTGAAATTACTAATAGATACACCTACTGGGAGTCCGATTCTCGTGGTCTAGATTGATATGAGGCATGCTCTTTAGCGGAGGGTGAATAAAGGGTATTGGTCTCTTGCCATTCTCCCGAGAGAGTTATTTCGGCACCACTTCCGGGACATCTCCTCCAAGATGTTTCTTATGAACTCCCTCATCCGCCCCTTTGTTCTCTATGGGTCTATTGTCCTGGGGCCCTCCTTTTGGACACTGATTGGGCCTGCCGAGAGGATTGAGACTCTCCTCCTTCGCCACTTCATCGATGCAAAGCAGATCCCCCCCAAAGATATTATTTTGGCGAGTTCGAGCTCGACCTTCCGTCTGGAGACTATATTTGACATATCAACATTTCTTCACCGTATCAGGAGGTTTGGTGATCTCTCCGATGAGCGGGATAGGTATCCGTATCTCACTTATTGTTCCTCTATGAGTATTGCCCAGTGGGGTCGTTGTTGGTTTGCGAGACTTTAACCTTGTTGGATTCAGTTGGTATCCAAATCAATCGTCCCCCTTTCCAGTATTCCCTGAATGCTCCCAGTCATCTCTTGCCCACCAAGTAAGTGTTGAACAGGTCCATCCGGGAGGATATCTACAGGCACTTCATTCAGACTACTTGGGTGAACCCTCCTAGGGGTGTGCGCCCTAAGATGTCCCTTTATGTAGAGCACTTTCTTGAGATCGAGAGATAGACTCATCATTCGACCTCGCACACCTCTCATCACCGAGTGCATGCCCTCCGTATACCTGCGGGTCGGTTTGAGTCGGCTCCCACAGACTTCAATGCGAGACTGATCACCACATTGATCGAGAGGACAGACTTTGTAGGCTCTGTCGCCTTCAAGAGGTGGAGACAGAGACTCATTTCATCTTCCACTGCCCCATATATTATGAGATCAGAGGACGATTTCACTGTCTCTTCAAAGGGATTCAAACTCTCCCGGTCTTCTTCAGATATATTGACCAGCAGTGTCTTGCCCTCTACATCCGCGAGTCTTTGTTGTTCCACGACAAGATGCTTCATCCCCCTCTAAGAGTCATCCACACAAGACGAATTACAGCCTTCTTTCTGGTTCTACCCACAAGTGGAGGAACTAAAGCAGCAGAGCCTTTCGACTCGAGATATAGTGCATATATATCGGTTCGTCCTCGGTTAGACCTTCACACTTCCCTTGATCACCGCCAGCAGAATCGGATGCACACACGTACCAGAGGGCAGCCTAGCTCCATTCGTCCCCCTGGTCGTCGCGTCAGTCTCAGATCTCAGCAGGGGAGGAGGTTTTCACCCCCATCTTCGGGTCCGCGGTCCATCCGGTGCTTCTTTTCATCGGCCTCTAATGTTTGGAGGGGTGTGGCTACCATTCCTGAGTAGTCCATTGGTCCTTCATTCCCTTCGTTGCTTCTCTCGTCTTTGTCCCCCACTTGCTCCATCATTGCCCGCCTATGGCGTATTTTGGCTTTGGGTTTCCTTTACGCTTTGTCTTTTCTCATTTTTTCTATTTTTTGGGAACTCGTTTTGAGTTGTCCCGCCGCACTTTGTATATTGTTTAGGTGCAGTCCCATTGACCTACTTTTGTGGTCATTCGTTGGACATTAATATATTTATCTTATCTTATCTATCTAGCACATTATTTTGGCGGAGTTTGGAGCCAATCATTTCAAATTAGAGACCATATTTGACTTTGTTTCTTTCTTGCACCACACTCTAGGCTTCGCAGGTCTTGTCGAGGGGCGAGACGAGGCACCCATACTTGGCATATTGTTCATCAGAGGCTATTGCTCTTTCAGACTCCCCACGTCGGGGTCGTGGTTGGTATGTTGAGGTCTCCGAACTTTTGGGGGCAATTGGTATTCAGATGGACCATCTTCCACCTTTTCGGTACTCCTTGGACGCACTGAGCCACCTTTTGCCTACTAAATAGGAGATGAACAAGATCATCAAAGAGGATATTTATAGGCAATTCATCCATACCACTTGGGTAAATCCTCAAGGGGGTTTACATCCCAAGATGGCCTTTTACGCGAAAGCATTTCTTGGAGTTGAGGGACGGTCTCATTATCCGTCCTCAGTACACCCTTCAACATTGGATGCATACCCTTCGCATCCCCCTTGGTTAGTTCAAGGTTGGTTCTCATAGACTCGTTGTTAGACAGATCACTGCCTTGATCGTTCGGACAAGATTTTCCAGTTGTGTAGTCTCTCAGGAGACCGAGATAGAAACACACTTCATCTTTCGATGCCCCATTTACTACGAGATCAAAAGGAGGTTCCATTGTTTATTTAGGAAGACGCAGGATCTTTCTAAATTCTTCTGGTTTGAGGATCAAAGATGTTTGGCTTTATACTTACGGGGAGGCTTTGAGGCTTTGTAAGCACACTCTTTAGCCCCATCCTAGGTCATACTCCACCCAGGTTTGATCACTTCCTTCTTCACTATGTTACCTTAGGAAAGAGGAACTAAGCACCCTTGTGAGACCGACTCGCTTCTTCCCCCAGTTGGTTCAACCCAGGAAACCATCCACGGTCCCTCGAGCCATCATAGGCATGCTCGCATTAGGTCTGACCTCTGGAGATAAACTAGATCCACCATGCATCAGAGGGATAGTATTGTGTCCAAATAGTGGCAAAGGGCAAACTCTCTCTTCGGCGGGTCGGCATTCTATCCTCAGCTTTTTCTAGTCGGCCTCGGATGTTAGGAGAGATGGATCTACCATTCCTTGATGGGCTTTCCTCTTTTCTTCTCCTTGGTTGTCTTTCCCCCTTTCTTCCTCTCACTTGTATTTCCACCCCCATTCTAGATGCGTGTGATTTCTCCTTCTCAGTTGGCCACCTCTTCTGGCTTTTGTACTTGTCTTTCTCGGGAACTCTTTGGTTTTCCGCTTTGTATCGGTGCTCGTTGTTTTCTATAGTCCCTTTGACCTATTTTTGTGGTCATTTGTTGGACATTAATATATTTATCTTATCGCCTCTCTCTATCTCTCTCTAGTTTTGAAAATGAAATGTAACTACTTATGTGTTTCTTACTCTATCATATTGTGTGTAAAGTGTTGTTTTCATTTTGCTAGATTGTAAGAAGGTGCCATGCCATCTTTTGTGTTGACCATGTCTTGGTTGCAGGTACCATGGACAAGAGAAATCAATAGCATGCTCAATATATTGTGATGACATGTACCATTGAGATGAATACATTGTATATTGTAAACAGCAACACTACTTAAGAGGTTATTGTTGTATTAAGCAAGAGAAACTAATATCGTTGTTGTAATGAAATGATAACCTTACTCATATGGATATGTAGCTGAGTTAATTTTGTATATGCGTATTTTGGAGTTTGTATGTTAGTTGTGGAAAACGTCAAATGAAATGATCTTGTTGTTGTATGATAAGTTCAAAAGTTTAACACTGTTAAGGTGTTATTTTAACAAGATATCGGGATGACTCTAATTTAATAATAACTCTTGTGGTATGGAATGTCCCCTTGAGCTTGCCCTTGTGCCCTTGTTTCTATAGTGGGACCAAACACCTTAGTCAACTTTTAATCGTGCTACCTCTGATTGTTAATTGAGACTAGGTTCTTCCTTATGCCGAGATTATGGGTCTTACTTGTGTTTTCTTGACCATCTTGTAAAAGGTGAACATTATACCTTGTCCCTCCTTCGCACATGACCCATGGGAATGCCCCTTCTTTTCCCTCATGGCCAATTTGTCTTCTTCACAAGTAAGGAACTAAAAGACTTGTTAATGATGCCAAGCTCACATTGTGAAAGAACACCCTTTGGGACATTACTAAGCCTTAGGAATAAAAGTGTCACCTTGGCTAGTAATTATGAAATACCTTGGGTTTTTATGAAGGCCTTGTGAGATAAAGATGTTTGAACACTCTAGTATTGACCCGTAGTAGGGCATAGATCCCTTGGGGTAAATGGTAATGAATTTAAACCTAGGACCATTAAGAGGTTAACATGTGGACAAAATTTGTAACTAACTCTTAACAAACGAAATTGTTTTTGTAAGATGTTGGCCTAAGAGAAAGGTGAGAATTGAAACTTGTTCCCTTAACTACTTGTTAAGTCTTCTTTTCTGACATTAAAGGTAAAATGAGATGTCCCATGCGAGAACATGTAATTCTAAAACACGAGCTCTTACCTTGAACATGAATCATATGTGACTCATGCATAGCTTATAAATACTTCTAATCAATTATATCTACGAGATGTACCACAAGTATAAAGTTTAACTTGAAATACTTCCCCTTTAGCAAAATGTCAAGTGGAAGCCATGCTCATTTCCCCTTACTTTTGTGAGCACTCTTTATGTTAATAAAAGTAAAACAAGTTGTTCCATGTATAACATACCTTTTGAAAACAAGAATCCTATTTGGGAACAAGTGGATTGTGATTCGCATGCACTTCACGAATAATGCAAAATGAATAGTTAAATCACATAGCTAATTGTAACAACACAATAAGTGAATGGAGTGTATTCTTGTTGTTTAAATGTTATAACAAAAATGGAAAATGGGAATCTGCCCACTCTTATGCCTAATATTCTCCCCTTATCTTCATGTGAATTTTCCCTTTTGCAATGAAGGTTAAGAAAAATGTCAAGTAAGCATACTTTCCAAGAAATGAATCCATAGCCTAAGAACGAGTATTAGGTGATGCATATGTGTTTAAACTGATTATAACTAACAATTGATTTATGTAAATTAATTGCAAACGAGGAACGAACCATATAGCGTGTACTCGTTTTAAGATAAATGTTGAGTGAAATAAAGAATATGAAGTTTCGAGAAAAGGGAAATTATGCCCTTACATGTTAAATGCTCTTTAAACCTATAAGGCTAAACAATGAGAACTTAATTATAATAAAGATGTAAACCATGAAAATGATGTGTTGTGGAACATGCCTACCCTTGAGTTCATATTTTGGTTGGGTCATAGTTTTGTATTCATTCGTTTGAGAAAGTGTGGTATTGATGTGCATCTTGTGTTATCATGTTGTATGTGTGGGTCCATGTGAGTGTGAGCATCTCGTGTGATGTTGTGTTATTCTAAGTAAGCCCAAGTGGTGTCTTGTAACAGTAAATGAAAGACAAAAAAATATCCTGGTTTATTGTCTTGTGTTTTGGTCTTTCATGTGTGGGCATTACACTTCCCCTATGAGACCTCCAAACATGTCTTCAATTACCGATTTCTAAATATTGTCACCTCCAAGCTAACTGACAAGAACTCTCATCAAATCTCTTTCACTCACAGTTGATGTTAAAAATAACAGGGGTATGAATCTGATTGTAAAAATGTTGGACAAAATATTAGGCTCCCTTGAATGGATAAGGAAAAAAACATAAAGTGCAAATTTATAACTTAGTTAAAAACAAAAGGCAATTGTTTATCAACAAGCTTCGGGTAAACCTTTAGATCTCTACAAACATAACCCATAGGAATTTTGGAAACAAAATTTTCATACAATTGACCCTGAAATTGATATAAACAATAGGAACTGCTATCTCAAGAAGTTACATGTTGCTCCCATCAACTTTGGAGGATGAGCGTAATGACATCATACTCTCACATGCTCAAATGATTATTTTCTTCACTGAAGACATTAAAGATGGAATAAAAAAAAATTGCAAAAGAAAAAGGCTAAATGCATCAAAGGCTATCAAGCTAAATTCATAAGATTGAGAACTTTATCCTTGCCCCACACATCCAAATCCTTTTTAAATAGCACTAAGAGAAGGATTTCCTATGCAATGAACAGAATGTTCCATCAAACCTATATGCAGGAGCCTCAAGAAACATGTAAAAAAAAAAAAACAAGTTTTGAATTTGATTTAAATTTTGGTTGTAAATGGTCAATTTAGGAAGGTAGAGGTCAGTTAGGAAGTGAGGAAAAGAAGTGTAGAAGAGCCTTCAAGGCTCAGGAATCCGGAGAAATACCCAAGTTGATATCAGTTTGCAGGATTCTTGAATATAAACCTTGTAAATATAAAGACAATGTATATATTCTTTGAATAAAGAGTTTGAATCATGTTGTCTTGAATATATTGTGATGATTGCAGGTTGGAACCGTGTGTAGAAGTATTGGTCATAAAGGTGAATGATAGTAAAGCCCTGGAACAAGTGAAAACTCAGGGTATTGGAAGCTTATAGGTAAGAACTTATGGTATTGTTTCTTGTGTGAATGGTGACTAGATATGTTTGAGATAATTCTCTGAAATTCCTGATGAATGGATGACTTAGAAGGAGGTGTAAGTGTATGCTTAGGAGTGTATCAGAGTCTTCATTGGTGAAAGTTCCCAAAACCTAGTAACTCAGAAAACTCGGTCATTACAAGACTGTAAGTGGTCTTTTGAACAGTTTTAAGTAAAATTAATAAGGGAAGTACTTTGGAATACCTATAGGAGGTGTATATGGTTTTACATGATAGATTAGAGCTTTGACAAAGCCTTAAAACTTAAGAAAATGAAAAAAATCCCAAAAAACAGCTCTTGGGTCTGTATAACCCTGACTACCTAGAGCTGAAAATAAACAAGCAGATAGATTGGCAGTTGTTGGAGCTGATTTTGATATTCCTAGTGATGTGAAAAGAAAGAATAATCAGCCTCATATTAAGGTGGTTGTAAGGCCATCAATTCCTGATAATAATACTAATTGGCAAGTGTTTGATAGTGATGAGCAGATTGTACGTTTTATTCAGGAAGAAGCTGAATTTTCAGCTAAAAATCAGTCTAAATTGCAGCAGCAGTATGGTGAGCAAATCTTGCAATTAAAGACTAACAAGCTGCCCCAAGGATTGGTAACCCTTGAGAGTATTTTTAATAATGATGATCAGCTGAAAAGGGACAAAATCAGGATGTCTACTAAGCAAGAGAACTATGAGGACATAGCAATCAGCGATGGCAAGTTTTTGAAGCATGGCAAGGTATGTAATTTGGAAGAAAAACAAGTTTTTGTTCAGTTATGCAATGAGTTCATTGATGTTTTTGCTTGGAAGTATGAGGATCTAAAAGGGTTTGATCCAGGATTAGCTCAACATACCATTGAGCTTGAGCCTAATTCCAAACCGGTAAGGCAAAAGCAAAGACCTGTTAATCCAAAGATTGAAATTTTGATGAGAAATGAACTAACAAAGCTTATTGAGTCTTGTATTATCTTTCCTATCAAGCATTCCTCATGGGTTGCAAATCTTGTACCCGTGAGGAAGAAAAATGGAGAGATAAGGTTATGTGTTGATTTCAAGGATCTAAACAGGGCTTCACTAAAGGATCATTATCCATTACCATCAATGGATCAAATTCTAAGGATTGTATCAGGTGCAGAAAGGTTCTCTCTTCTGGATGGTTACAATGGTTACAATCAGATTTTGGTAAAAGAAGAAGATCAATACAAGACAGCTTTCACTACTAAGTGGGGGACATTTGCTTACAGAAAGATGTCTTTTGGTTTATCCAATGCAGGAGCTACTTTTCAGAGAGCCATGGATATGGCTTTCCAAGGTTTGATCAATGTCAATGTTTTGATTTATCTTGATGACATTACTGTTTTTTCTAAGAGTGTTAATGATCATTTGAGCCATCTGAGGCAAGTTTTTGAAAGATGCAAACAATATGGGGTTTCTCTCAACCCAAAGAAGTGCATATTTTCAGTGCATGAAGGTAAACTTTTGGGCCACATGGTCTCAAAAGAAGGTTTGGCCATAGATCCAGAAAGAGTAAGCTCAATTCTATCTTTATCTTTACCTCAGCACAAGAAAGCACTTCAAAGCTTTTTGGGTAAGATCAATTTCGTGAGAAGGTTCATTGCTGATTTTGCTAATTTATCAAAGCCTTTGACTGCTATGTTGAAAAAGAGTATGAGTTTCAGTTGGACAAATGAAGGGAGAATCAGTTTTGAGGCTATTAAACAAGCTATTGCTCAAGCTCCAACACTTGCAAATCCAGACTTTTCAAAAGATTTTATATTGTATGCATTTGCAGGGGTCGAAACAATTTCAGCTATCTTAACTCAGTTGAATCATGACAATTTAGAGCAACCCATTGCTTTCTTTAGCAAAGGGTTACATGACTATGAGGTGAAGTATACTTTTGTGGAAAAGCAAGTACTTTATGTTATTAGAGGCTTAAAGAATTTCAGATATATGCTCTCTAATAATAGAATTCATGTTATGGTTACTGACCCAAGTGTAAAAGAGTTTTTGCTAAGCGAAGATTTGAATGAAAAGAGAGCGGGTTGGATAACAAAAGTAATGGAATATGACGTGGATTTCAAGGTAACAAAGTTGATCCGAGGTAAAGGGTTATGTGAGCATTTGGTTTCAGATTTGGAGTCAAAGAAAGATGTTGTTTTTGCACTCACGGATCAGCCACAAGCAGCTGAAATACCATCTTCTGTGAGTTGGACACAAAATATGATTAATTACTTGCATGTTGGTATTCTTCCCCAAGGTTTGGATAAGACAAAAGAAGGTATTTCCGGTTACAAGCTATTCCTTTTGCACTCATTGATGGTATATTGTTTAAAAAGGATATTAATGGTGTTCTTTTGAGATGTGTAGAACCTTCACAAGTTGACAGATTATTGCAAGAATTCCATGAAGGTTTATCAAGTGGCCATTATGCTCCAAGGACTACTGCTCTCAAAATAATGAAAGCAAGTTATTATTGGCCAAGTATTTTCAAAGATTGTTATGCATGGGTCAAAAGATGTCAAAAGTGTGCTTTCTTTGTGGGTAAGGAAAAGCTTGCAGCCCTTCCTCTTCATCCTATTTCAGCAGATCAGCCCTTTATGCAGTGGGGATTGGACTTTATTGGAATGATTAACCCACCATCCATTTGGGTCACAAGTGGATTCTTACTTGATTATTTTACCAGATGGACAAAAGCAGTTGCATTAAAAGAAGCAAATGAAACTAGTGTGCTTGACTTCTATGAAGGTATTATTACTAGATTTGGAGTTCCCTTTACTATTATTTCAGATAATGGTCTTGCTTTTGTTGGTACTAAAATTACAGAGTGGGTTGTCCGGAATGGTATTTATTTGAGTACTTCATCAAATTATTACCCACAAGGTAATGGTCTTGCAGAGTCTACTAACAAAAAATTGTTGAAGATTATTAAAAGAGTTTTGGATGAAAATCAGAGGTCTTGGCACACCAAACTCAAAACAGCTTTGTGGGCTGACAGAATCACTCCCAAAGGTTATTGGTAATTCTCCTTACATGTTGGTTTATGGTAAGGAAGCGAGACTTCCAATTTCTCTTGAGCTACACGCTTTAGAGCTTATTCATCAATTAGAGTTATTGGAAGCAGGTCCCATGGAGGTAAGATATGCGTTGAACTTATGCAGTTGGAAGAATTGAGAAATGAAGCCATGCTCACCATGGAAGTTCACCAAGCTCAAGTAAAGAATAATTTTGATAAGAAAGCAGTTGCAAGAATCTTTCAAGAGGGTAATCTTGTCCTTAAGTGGGATGCAAATAAAGCAAAACCAGGAAACCACGCCAAATTTGATGCTATTTGGAGAGGGCTATATGTTATTTCAGCTTGCAAGCCTCACAATGCTTTTCGGTTATCTTGATTGAATGGCGAAGAAATACAAATTCCAATTAATTTGATTGATGAGCTATTGAGGGTTCACCATCATTAGAATAGTTTACTTTCAATAAGTGTTTGCATGCACATTGCTTTTCCAGTTTTCATAGTTAGTTGTTTCTTTCAATAAGTGCTTGCATGCACATCTTTTCTTTTGTTGGAGAGGGTATTTTCAGTTATATTGATTTAGAGGATACAAACTTTCCAAACTTGTGACAAGCAATTATTGTGAGAGGTATGGGGACTCCATAGCCCAATGGATGCAGAAGACCATTGATCTCCTTGTTTGGCAAGCAAACAATCTCGTGATGTCGCCAAAATGTTACCATATTTCATAGCCAAAGGTATTTGCACCAAAAGAAGACTTTGCATGGAGGTGCATGGGATAAGTTTAATAAAATAAGTTTTTGTTCTAAGGTCAGCGCCATGGAGAGATAAGGTGCATGGAATAAATAAATAAAAATAGGAGTTCTAAAATGGCGCGCCAAGGTGATAAGGGTGCATGCGATAAAATAGTTTACTAATTGCTATTTCGGGCATTAGGAGAAAGATAGAATAAGCAAGCAGCGATTGGTGAAGACTTTGCATCGAGAATTAATATTTAATTCTATGGAATTAAATATAGAAAAGATAAGTGTGGTTCTTTGAGGTGCTAAAAATGGAGTGAAGCAAAAATAGAATGTTGTTGTTCCATGCACCATGCGGGAGGTTTAAAAATAGGAATTAAATAAATTAAAACAAGGAACGGCTATCCCCATCCGCCAAAGTTGGAGAAGTGAAATTAATTAAAAATAGAATTGTTATTCTTAGAAGTTGGCGCCAAGGATAGAAAAGGGGAATTTAATAATAGAAGCTGTTTGTGATGTCCCCTTTTGGGACAAATAGAAATTTGCAGCACCTTCAACACAAATCGAACCAAGAAGGATGAGATCCTTTTAATTCAACCTCAAATAACCCAATGTCAGTGTAATTACAACCCAAAATGGGGTTGAAATTAGCCAAGGTGGTGGGTTAGATGGGAGAACCAATTGGAAACCCAAGCTTTTTCAGTTCAAATTTTTATAACTATTAATTTAAAATAGCTTGCAGACAAGCTAAAAACTTCTAAAATTCATAACTCAATCACTACTCCATCTTTTTGCATGAAACCAAGTGCATAATAAACTAGAATTTTAGAGCTTTCCAATGCACTAACAATCAGATTTTTCTGAGCACTTAAACCCCACCAAAATAACATTTAAAATTCCAGATCTGGGCGCTAGGGTTAGAAGAAATTAATAAAATATTTCCAGCACTTTTCCCGGCCTCCAAACACACCACAAAGTACCTCCCTTGCTCAGAAATAAATGATAAACAAATCAGATTTGCAGATCTTGCTTTATGATCACCAAAAACATGTCAAATAATTCTGGAAATTATTTTTAAAAACCCTATCTACAGCATAACTTCAAAAATTCATATCTTTTGCTAGAGAAGTCCAAATGAGCTGAAACTTTGGATCTTGGGCCACAAAAATATGAAGAATAATATTCCAAAATTAGTTTTCGCACAGCAAACACGAAACCCTAATTTTTCCCTAAAAAGTAGGTCGCCCAACACATTTAGGGCATCAAATCATCTCCAAAAATTATGAAATTAATTGCAAAACACAACAGATCTAAAATTCACTTGTTTAACCATCAAAACATGCAAACAAACTCATATTTCCTTCAACAATCAATTCGCTAGGGTTAGGAATACTTTCCCAAGCAATTCGCCACACAATAGATGCAATACACACACTAATGGATCCTTATCAAAATCAGATTTACTTCAACTCCAAATCAAATGAGAGAGAGAGAGCACAATGAAGAGCTAGGGCATACATCCCTTGGGCATACATCTCATTTCTCCAAGCATGGAGAGACATAAATGATCAAATCCAACATCCCAAATGATGGCCATGCAACCTCCTTTTATAACATAAGGGGTGCAACATTCAAATGACCGACCTTTTCCCTTTTGGAGGGAAAACTAATAAAACTTAAATTAAAATATTAAAAGACCCACTTAAGTGCACTTTATTATTTTTAATTAAATAATAAAGAAGTAACTAGCCTATGTGCACTTTTTAAACTAACTAAAGACTCCCACTTGTAGCGCTAGGCATGCCAAGGGGTTACAATGCAAATGAAAGAGATGAACCGATATATAAGTTATGCCTCGGAAAAGGGACAATTACACTTTGTTGTTCCTAGAGGTTGGTGCTTAAAGGGGTAAGAGAGAATAAAATAAATAAATAAAAACATACGATTCGATTCCGAACACCAGCAGTCTATATTGGTGGATTTTGATTGTAAAATTCATATATACTTGGGCGCTAATTTTCTCTAACATATTCAGCCTTTGTACTTGCTCCTCGAATAAAAGTAAAGCTTGGTTTTGCCCTCTCATATCACTGTTTTCAATTTATTCATCGTGTTTGTTATAGGATATTGTGTTTGTCTTAGTGTGGAATTCATTCCCTCTACCGCTGTCTTTTCCTAAATCCTTGAATTAATTACTCAAAATGGTTCGAGTTGTGCGAGTATGTGGATCTTTAAATTCTCGTGTGCGAGTTACATGCAAAGTATCAAACTTTTGATGTATCACCCCTATTTCCCATTTTCCCCATTCTTTTTCCCTTTTCCTTGTCAAAGTTTTCATTTTTAGGTGATTTACAATGGAACCAGCCCTCTCTAGAGGTTCACCTCGGACATAGGTTACCCAGGACCTTGAGGTGTTCCGATTTTGTCAACGGGAGAGGGAGTACACACAACATTCTCTATCGTGGTGCAACTTTGGGTGACAACAATTCCATAGTTCACAAAGTATCTTCAACTCGCAAGTCTAGAAAAATAATATTGAATACATTATCATACAATATTCTCCAATTCTTGATCTACATCAAATTACAACAAGTTAAGATATTGTGAATTCTACAAGAGTTTATAAATCATTAGGCACTGAAGTGGCAGCACAAGGAGCACGACTTGACTCTTTGGTGCCCGAAGACATATTGCGTGCCATGGTACAAACCATGGCTTCCGCACTTTGTTGAGCCCAATTCTTGGAGGAAGTACCAACCCAAAAACAAGTGATCTAATCGCTGGCAAGCGAAGCAATTGAGGCTACTCATCAACGAAGAAGCAAAGGAGTTTAAGGAGGCAGTGGATGCCACAAAAATGATTTACATTCACCTCTTTAAATAGGCCGCAATAATATGATTGAAGACCAGCATTAAGGACAAAGGCTTGGCTAAGGCAGAGAGGGCCTTATTGGTGTTGCCAAACAAAGCCAACAGCCATTAAAGGAGAGGACGAATGTGTTGGGAGGAGACCACAAAGCTTGTAGACCAACTTGACCAAGTTTACAAGGCCTTAAAAGGCAAAAAAGTGGAAATTCTCAAGGAGCCTATAAGACTAGGAAAAGAAGAGGCTGAAGCAAGTGCAGAAAAGATATCACTAAGTATCTCCGGCCTAAAGAGACTCCACAACAAAAGCTAGAAGTGCCCCAGAAAATGAAACAAAATCATGATGGAGTAAATTTCAGCCAAGTTCCCCTGAAGTATTATCCAACTTGCCTAAGGATGAGCAAAGAGTGTAGTGATGAAGGAATGTTGGCAAGGAAAATGGATATCATGAAGATCAAAAGGAAGAGAAATCAAAAAAATTATAGTCATCAGTAACATCGAAATACATGGGAGAATTGGTGTTGCAATGACCATCAACACAGATACACGCACGGTGCCAAAGGACTAAATACGGAAGGAGACCCGGAGGGTACAAAGAGCATTGAACGATGAGGACGGATGCATAAAAGACAATGCACAAAAGTACAAGCATTGATTAGAAGCAAAGATCATGAAGAAAATAGATCAATGCGGTTGACCATTGATCGACCAAACCACACGATTCCAAAGTAATTTCCAAATGTGCGAAAAGTAGTTTTCCTATCTATATCTTCAAGGGCGAGGGTTTACTAGATCATATTATGTATCAAAGTAAATACACAACCCTTGTTTTAAATACGAATAATAATAGCATGTGAATAGCTAGAAGCTAAGTCACAAGGTTCGGCGAACTTTTGGCTTCAAGTTTGAAATTCGCCTCACTTCGACAGAGAAATTAAATTCGCTGAAATTCGTCTCGAAAATCACGAATGAAATGGCGGGCAAAATGACCGGGAAAATTAGCGGGAAAGAGGGAAAACACGTGAGAAAAAAACCTCGCGACTTATTAAAACTACGGTTCGAGTCTACAAAATACACATTCGTTGTTCGTGTTTATGAGAGAGAGTTCAGCGAGGAGATCTATGGAGTTCGTGAGGGCATAGACATAGCAAATCGTGGCAGATTTATTGTGTATACAGTCCCGTGCGTGAGGAAATGATACATTGCCATTGCGTGAGCCTGTGAGGAGGTTGTTGTTGCCATTGCGTGAGGAGAGTTGTTGACATTTCCATTGCATGAGAGAGCTGTATACAGTTTCGTGGAGAGAGCAAGGAATCCTGTAGAGGTCAAACAAGCCCAGCCGGCAGCCACAACCAAACTAGCGTCGAGAGCTTCAGGTAGGTTGTATTTTTTTAATGTGTTTTTGTTTTGTTTTATGTTAGTTTAGGGTTTTAATATTTTTTTATTGTGTTGAAAACTCTTCATACAGATTTTTATTGTGTTTAAAACTTTAATGTGTTTTTGTTTTGTTTTATGTTAGTTTAGGTTTTTAATATTCTTTTATTATTATTATTTTTAATGCGTTTAAAACTTTTTTTAATTGCATTTAAAACTTTAATTTATGTAGCTTTTAATAATATTTTGTTATGCTAATTTTTTAATATTTTAAATGGTTTTTTTAATATAAACTATTATTATATAATAATTTTTGTAGTTTTTAGTAATTTTTCTTATGTTAAATTTATTAATATTTTAAATTTCTTTTTTTAATATAAACTATTATTATATTTCTAATAAATCTTAATCATTTCGATTGTTAAGATTTTTTGTTAAATATAATTTTTATGTGTTTTAAAGTTTAAATATTAATTATAATATTTTCTATATAGATATTTGAAATTAATTTAAAGTTTTTTTAATTATTTTCATTAAATGTTAAGTGTTGATGATTTTAATGTTTATTTTGTTATTTTATATGTATATATATATATATATATATATATTTGTTATTTTTTTTTCATGTATAAAAAGTTTATTTTTAATTTTTAAAAAAATTTATTAAAAAATATTTTTATCATTTCATAATTATAAATAAGTAACGATAAAAATATTTTTTTAATAAAAGAAATTATAAAAATTAAAAATAAACTTTATATATATATATAAACTTTAAAAATAAATTATATATAAAATAATATATACTTTAATAAATAAATTAATATATATATATATTTGTTTGTTTATTTTTATATTAATATTTATTTATTTTTATTTTTCATATATGCAAATTTTATTTAAAAAATAAATAATCTCTTTTATAAAAATATATTTAAAAAATAAATAATTTCTTTTATAAAAAATATATTTATTTTTATTGTTTATTTTTTGATAATTGTGAAGCCTATATATATATATATATATATATATATATATTTATTTATATATTTTATTTTCATGTATAAATAGTTTATTTTTAATATTTTATAATTTCTTTTATAAAAACATTTTTATTTTTATTGTTATTTTTATAATTGTGAAGCATATATATTTGAATTTTGAGCATGTTTTAAAAAATATATTACTTTTGCAGGCGATTTCATGGCTCCTCAAAAGTCGAAAGTTGAGGGATGGAAGCATGTGACACGCACAGGGACTGGGAATGAAATCAAATGTAATTTATGTAGCAAAGTTTTTACCGGCAGTATAACCAGGGCAGTGGACCACCTACTTGGAAGAGCGGGTGGACCTAGTGGCGGTGTTAAAGCTTGTCCAAATGTCACGCCAGAGATCATAGCAAGATTGGAGAGAGAGGAACAACAATCACTTGTTGGAAAACATATAGCAATACAAAAGAAACAAGAGAATTGAAGAAGCTATTTCCAGGAACACATCAAAAGGTTTTTCCTCAAGCATGTCATCATCATGTATGCAATCAAACACATGTGGTAGTGGAACACTTCTTGGCATTTGAAGCCGGTACAAAAACAAGATGTAGATGATGCATTAGCAAATTTGTTTTATTGATGTGCCATTCTGTTTAATGTGGCAAGGAGTCCTTTTTTAAAAATGTAATAAAAAAATCTGAATTTGGCAAAGGATATACTCCACCTAGTTCAGAAAGGCTCAAAACTACTCTTTTGGAAAGGTCAAAAGAAAGGGTAATTGGAAACATGGTAGGCATCAAGGCCTCTTGGAGTGTAACAAGTTGCAGTATATTGAGTGATGGCTGGTCTGACATGTGTCAAAGACCCTTAATTAATGTCCTGGTGTATTGCCCCCAAGGAACATCTTTTCTGAAATTGGTTGACACCATGAACCACAAAAAGACTTCAGAGTTTATTTTCAAAATATTGTATGAAGCAATTCATGAAGTGGTTGAGGAAAATGTAGTTCAGGTTTTCACTGAAAATGCCAGTAATTGTGTAGGCGATGGAAAAATGATAATGGACAAGTATCCTCTAATCTATTGGAGCCCTTGTGCAACTCATTGCCTGAATTTGCTACTTCAAGACTTGGCCAAATTTCCATGGGTTCATGAAGCAATTCAAAGGGGAGGACAATTGCAAACTTCATAAGGAACCACCGCCTTACATTGAGCATTTATAGACAACATGCATCTAAGGAGTTATTGAGGCCTTGTGAAACAAGGTTTGCCTCTTTTTATATCACTTTAAAAAGAGTAGTTGAAGAGAAAGTTGCAATAAGGTCAGTGATTTGTTGCAATGAGTGGGAAAGATCTACCCTTTCAACAAGCTCTAAGGGAAAGCATGCAGAACAAATTATTCTAAACAACAATTTTTGGGAAAGTGCAAACAAAGTTCTAAAAGTTTGTGAACCTATTGTGGATGTGCTTCGCATGGTTGATGGTGACACTCCTTGTCTTGGCATGGTTTATGAGGCTATGGACCATTGTAAGGAAACCATTCAAAAGGCATTCAATGATGTGGAGGCAGATTACAAAGAAATATGGGATGTCATTGATGTAAGATGGAAAATGATGCACACACCCTTACATTCAAAGCAACTTGTTATCTAGAGCCTAGGCTCTTTCATATAGATAGAGAGAGTGATTCTGAAGTCATGGGTGGGCTTTATGAAGCCATTGACAAACTTGTTCCAGATCCTGAACTTGCAAGGATAATTAGGCACCAAACAAGGGCATTTAGGGCAAAAGAAGGGGTATTTTCAACACGAGGAGCCAAGGATGATAGGCCGCTTCTTGAGGGATACAAATGGTGGAAATATTATGGATCAAGTGCAAAAGAACTACAACGCTTTGCTCTTCGAATTTTGAGTCAAGGAGCAAGTGCATCAAGCATGTGAAAGGAATTGGAGTTGTTTTGATCACATCCAATCTAAGAAAAGAAACAAGTTATTGTCGGAAAGTTAGGAGATCTTGTTTATGTTCACAGCAATTTACGGATGTGCATGAAAAATATGGAAAAAGAATCTTCTTCACAATCCCAACCTGTTGCAGAAGACTTGGAGGATGCAAATGATCCTAACTTCCTTTGTGATGAATCTAGTGATGATGATGATGATGTTGATGAGCCAAGTGCTCTTGATGATATGGAACTTTTTGATGTAGCAAGTAGCCTATAAGGCTATAGAGTATGTTCACTCTTTTATGATATGGAACTTTTTTATGTAAGCAGCCTATAAGGCTATAGAGTAGTTCGCTCTTTGATGATATGGAACTTTTTGATGTAAGCAACCTATAAGGCTATAGAGTATGTTCGCTCTTTGATGATATGGAACATTTTGATGTAACAAGTAGCCTCTAAGGCTATGACATGGTTAGTATGAAGTCTAAAAACTTAATATTACATGTTTAAGATTGTGGTTTGACATAATTTCATATGTTTTTATGTTTTTCTATTTGTCGAACTTAATGGCAATTTTTTTTTGAACTTTTTCCATTGGTCGAACTTGAACCGAATTTTATCCTTGTCGAACTTGAACTCGAACTCGAACCTGGTGACTTAGGCTAGAAGTTCCTCCGGATGGTGTCCGGGTGACCAGCACGAACTCCACAGTGATAACATTCATGTCCACAGTGCTGCCTATTTTCCAGCTTATGATCTACATGTGTGTTTCAGACAGATAAATCTGCATTTGTCATGAACTAAAACTTAAAACATTATACTACGGGAGCTCAGGCATATCATAAGTGGAAGGATCCAACTTCATTAAACTCACACTTCGGAAGTTTAAATCCCACAAAAGCAAGACAAAATCTATATTTGGTAATGAGCAGTTAAAACCAGGCACTAAATGCAGGTTATAGTTAGAATTTTACTCTTGAAATAGGTAAACCTTCTGTTATGCTAGTCACCTCTCTTAAATGTCCAAAACAGGACGAAGCAACACAATGAGGGGATGCTTCACTTAAACGGTCAAAATCAGCATCCTAGATGTCCAAAAATATTATTTGAGCAGACAATTGCTTCATGAATGCAGGTAACCCATCATCTTCAACCTAACAACGCAAAACATAAAGACTTATACAAGTTTCATGCTTGGGACATTGAAATAGCCAGGTCAAATTAATGGGCCCCATCACAATGTTGCAAGGTGTATGTTGGGCTGTATGGTTCTCTTCAATGACTCAGAATTGGCAAAGTTGGCCTGTGGCGGATTCATCAAGCTCACTAGCAGTTAACACTCAACTAGGACACCTTCTGTGGTTATTTAGTTTCTTTGCTTTCAATTTGAGGCTTCTAATGCCTTCATCGATGATCATTGTGTCTTATTAATCACTAATGCAATTACTAACCACTTTTAAGAGCCATATTTATTTCAGGATTATATATGAAAGACTATCCATGCATGATAGCCTACCCCATGACACAAACTTTCATTAATTTCCACTCAGAAGAGCATAATGAGATGACTGTAATGCTAGCTTAAAAAACTCAATCCTGATAGGAAAAAGCTTCTTCCCAAGAAAAATTGTTGCCTTTCTAATGACTCAGACCATGCCTATGTAATAAAAGATGAATAGATAAAAACCATGCTTCTGTTTCTGACAAGTCGTTGTGTTTGCATCCTCCTAATGAGTGCAAATTGCTGATGGGATAGAACCGATTCCACAATCCAATATCCTGATTCCTAAATAATCATTGTCCAGTTGAATGAAATGGTAGTCATAACTGCAGGGAAGGTCATGATAAAGGATTCCTCAATAAGGTTGTTGCATGGTGCCATTATCTAAGTAAAGTAAATACTCGTCTTATGCATTAGTACCATTACAAGTCCCTTCATCATATAGCATTCTAAAGGACTTAAGGAAGCTTACAAATTATTATCACTGTTCTGGAAAGAGCCTTACCTCAAGTAAAACATCTGGATTAATACTAGCAAGGGTCTGAACTGCAGCATCCGTCTTAGTCATACCAACCTATTATGCAACATTAAATCGAAAACAAAATACAATCAGATAAATATATTTCCCTATTACATATTGCTTGCCACTATACATGTCATTTTCAAATATTCCAATTATGATTTGAAAGGAAGACTGTTTGAATTGATTGAAGAAGCGAAAAGAATGATGGCTATGTACTTGATCCACGACACCAAGAAAGCACATAGATGCACAAGGCATCTTTAACCTTCATCTTAAAGAAACAACAATACTAATAATAGTAATAAAATGGACCTTTACTCATATTTTCATACTGTGTTGCAGTAGGCACTAATGTAACACAGTTGGAAGAAATGCCAAATGGCATGTTGACCTGAACACCCAAATCATTTGCATCTCTTATTTGCAGGAAATGCTTGAGGCTAGATATTTAGTGGATCTCAGCATGATACTATGGGTACTTATTGCATGCCCTGATAATAGTTTCCTTACTATCATCCAACACAAAATACTCTTATGTGCTCAAGAGAAAAATAATAGCAATAAGGCATCATATCAAGGCTCTAGGCTCTATGGCCATGCTTGTCGGACGGAGAAGGAAGCCAAAAACAACATTGAAGGTGCATTGTTGATGAGGGCGGTTATCAAAATCTTCAGAGATTGAGTTGATACCTGGAGCTAAACCAATAAAGTGCTATCCATACACAACAAACTCTACCTGCAGGAGAGATCAAAGCAGAGATTGACACAATATTGAATGCAAGTAAGATGGAGAAATCTGAATGGGTCTCGCTAATGGGTTTACACAAGGAAAAGGATCCTAGTTTTCTTAACATTTATGCAGACTTCAGGAAGCTAAATGAAACCACTAAGAAAGAGCCCTTTGTTATTCACTTTTTTTCGAGGTAGTATGGAAAAGCGTAAATGCATAGATGGATGTTTGGTCTACGATAAAAACAAAATTGTACAGAAGGGCAAATTAAAGAAAAGTTTTAACTTTTATGACAGTTTGGCCTGTATGCTTACAGCATGATGGCATTCCAGCTATGTGGCACGGAAACAGAAACGGACACGAAACACGGAAACAGCAATTTTCAAAAAACCTTGGATACGAAACATTACCGGAAACATCCGTACAATATATATATATATATATTATACTCATTTTACATGTATATGCATAGTACTCGTTTTATAATTGTACTCCATGAACCATAAAAGATAATTGATACATTAGACATTAAACTCTAATTTTAAAAAGTAGCCTATCTTAATTACTTTTTAAATAACAATATAACTTTTTTATATACATAGAATAATAGAACTCCTAAACTAAGACTTAAATTACATGACATTTAAATAATATAAACAAATAGAAACTTGAAAGTTAATGAATTTTAATACTAATACGAAAGACTGCTCTCTATGGCACAAAAATTATTCCTTCTTTTGTCGTGCCCTAGCATATTCTAGTCTGCACAGAAAAACTTTAATGAACTCGCATTTTTCTGCACCAACGACCTCCCTCAAATCATGATTTCATTTTCCTTCAAATCGTGTGCCTTAGCAAGAATTTCTGCCTCTGCAAATCATCGTGACCTCTTCTATTCTCCTGTCGAGAGGGCAAATACAAAAGAGACGTCTTTTTCCACAGTTGCGAGGGCATTTTCAAACAATTTTTATCAATCGCGACCAGGGCACGTTTCTATGGCGTTTCCCCGCGTTTCACGTTTCTGAAACGTTTCAACCCAGAAACGGCACCCTCCTAGGCGTTTTTGTGCTTCTGAGCATTTCAGTTATGCAGTGAGCTTGCAACATTTCAAGAAGTGACACCACACCTGTTTGCAAAGTTGGCCTCAGTACAGGTCAAGATATTTCACGATAATTGGTCAAGAATCAATTTATAGCACAAATTCTGTACACAATGAGTTTCTGAGATAATGCACAGAGATTTAAGGGAGCTTTCCTGTCATTAAAACACTAGGAGAGTTAGTTTGGTGAACAGAAAATCACTGGACCTTCTAGTCAGTGGATAGTGGTCAGGCCCCAATTCTGATAAAGTCGGATTTATTGTGAAGTCAGGGCCTCAGGCCTAGTAAGAATGGGGATGAAATTTGAACCTTTTAAGCATAGTTACCAAGTTCGAAAGTTCAGGTTGTTCGGACAGGAAAAAAGTTTGGAAGTTTGGGCTTTTACAAACAGATTTGGTTTCGTTTGGTTTGGTTCATTAAAAATTAAATTTTCAACAAATATTAAAATAAAAATAATAATTAATAATTAATTATCCATAGTAAAAATCAATTACACATAAAAATTAAATTTACGTACAAGTATAGATAGATAGATAAGATAAGATAATAATATTAATGTCCGACAAATGACCACAAAAGTAGGTCAATGGGACTGTAGAGTACAAAGCAAAAAGAACACAGCGAGAGGACCCAAACGGGTCACCCGAAATACAAAAAGAGATGGAGAAGAGGAGAAGGAAGCAGCAAGTGCAGAGAACCCAGAAAAGGAGAAGAGGATAACGGTGGGGGTGAGCGGAAGAGGGAGCAAAACCCCAACACCATCACCACACAAACAAGGCTGGCTGGAAGTAACTTCACGAAGCCCCGATGCCCAATAACTAAGAGTCTGAATAACCCACTGCATCCTGTAGAAGACCAAGCTAGGACCAATAAGACCTATTTTCCAATCCAACATGACATGGAAATGCCCCTGTTATAATGCCACTCTCAACGGACGTCGGTCAACCGGAGCCTAACCGGGAGGGAAACTATCTCGCATCACCGGGTCCGAGGTTCCGAATCACCGCCCATTTACCAGCCTTCCTGGTTGCCATGACTTACTCCCGGGATTGTTTGAGTTTTGCCCACTGGGCTCTAGTGAGATCTTCATCAAGGAAGATTTTATCCGGGAGTGAGAATAGTCTCCGTTTAGCCCTAAGAGCTCGAAGCCTGTCATCTGTTGATTTGAAGTGAAGGAAGAGGGTAGAATCAAGACCAAGCCATGCCCTATCAATTTGCACTTCCGACAGCCCCAACTTATTTGTGATGAAATCAGAAGCAATGGCGAAATGATCAGAAGGAGGAGGTGTGGGCAGCCCTCTTACCTTGAGATTGAGCTCTCTTGCTCGCTTGTTTCTTTCTTCCACAAGTTTTGCTGCACAACTTCCTCCACAACGGTAAGAGGAGAGGTGTTTTGGTCTCTACCTTTCACTATTTGTGCCCATGAATCCGATTGTTTCTTGAGATTTTCATGTTGGGTTTGAATCTCTTCCTGTTTGTTCTTCAAGTCTGAAATTTCTGCATGTAATTGGTTGTTGGTACCTATAGGAATGGCCTGGGTCGTGATATCTGTAAGTTCCCTATGCAGTTTGATGTTGTTCGCTTCAGCTCTCTCCATTCGGGTTGTCAGTTCAAATACCTCAGTTCGTAGCATTTTGTTAGATGATTCCACTACCTCAAGCCTGCGTAGTAATTCCGCTATGATGTTGGGTAAACCTTGCTGCCCTGGTTCGTTTTTCCCAGCTGAGGGGGTTACTGCAACGACGGAAGTGGAAGGAGACATCGGTGAAGGATGAACCGCTTGTAATGGTGTCAAGACGAGGGGAGAGCTGGGGGAATCCCCATTTCAAAAAAACAGAGCCACGAAAAACAGTTGCAGGAGAGCCACCACAGGCCTAGATAGAGCCACGATGTAGAGTAAAAACCAGAAAATTGTCGAGGGTTCAACCACAGAGAGCCACGAATAACAAGGAGCCACAAAATCGTTCCTGAGTTGCGTGACAAAGGGAGAGCCACGAATTAGACAAACCATGAACCAGGAGAAACGAACCACAAACTAGGAGACCCGAAGAAAAACGAGGGCAAAGAAGAACCCTAGTCTCGATTTTACCAGCCGCAAATACAGTAGAAGACTTGAGAGGAGGAGATGTTGGACTAGAGTGGACTTGAGAAGTTGTATTTGCAGAAGTCGTAGTTGCAAAAGTCGTGTGCATTGGTGAAGGGAGAGTCACAAGCAGTAGCACAGACACGTCTATGTGAAGTCGCTAGGGCACGGCAAGGGTCGCAGCAGTGACCAAAAGCTCCATTCCAGAAGTCGCTAAGGAAAAAATGAGGGCATCCTCTCCAAAAACGAGGACAAAAGATTCTGTTCTTTCTCCATTCGTGAGGATAGCAAGAACCACGAGCCAACTGTGGAGGACGAGCCCCAACACCTGTGAAAACGAGCCACGAAAGAGGACCGAGGTTTCACGACTGAAGAAGAAGATGTATACTTACTATAGCAAAAAGATAAATACATGGGAAAATCCAATAGAATGTCAAACTATTATTTATAAAAATAATATTATATTGCTTTAAAAAATGCATTATAAATAATATTTATAAAAGTAATATTCTATTACTAATATATATTATATGTTATAAATAATAATTTACAATATAAAATAATAAATTTATAACAGAACCTAACTATTGAAACAAAAACTTGTAACTAAGGCCTCTCTACTATCTAGTCATAAAGACTAAAATAATAAAATTTGTAACTTGCATTTTATTTTCAGTCTAAAAAATATATGACTAAATACTATTGAACTATTTTAATAGTAAATACAATATTACAAAATAAAAAAACATGCATGATAAATAGATGAAGATTAAACTTTAAAGGCTCAACCCTAAATAATTTTTTAATGTTGCACTTGCAGCCACAGGGATGAAGGGGTTTTATCATTTATGGAGCTTGAAGCCCTAAAGGACCCGTAAAATGCAGATAAAGGTGCTGTAATACTGGAAAAAGCTCACAATATGCCTGGAACAGCCTGTAAAAAACAGATATCGCCCCGTGAAGTTGAATGCAATGCTTGTAGGCTGCTGCTCGACAGATGCAGTTTACAGTTGCATAGTGATGACTCGTCTCCCTGCCCAACGGCTTTGCACAGTCAGAACGCATTTTCTTTTTCCCATTTTCCTTGCAGCACAACTTGAAGTCGAACAATGGAAATAGGGTTTTGATAGTTTTAGTGTTTTTATTTTATTAATTGAAAAAAATTGATATTCGAACCCCACCAAACAAATTTGTCGTCTGATAAAAGTTCAGTGCAAACCGAATTTTGACCATATTCATACGAATATGGTAACTATGGTTTTAAGGCAATATTGGGTATTACAAGATGATTCATTCAAAATTTTGTTGAGATCAGACCAAATTGGACGAATTGTTGAACAAACTAGTAGGATTCAAATGAAGCAGAGATTAACAGGAAGCTTTTGGGATTTTCCATACCCACTGACAAATGCTATGCTCTTATTGTTTACGAACTTAGAGAAGGAATCACATTTACATAGATGCCTCATTTGTAATACAGTATGAACTGGCACAAGAAGTTTCAAGTAGACTGCATTCCCCTGTGTATTTTGCAAGCAGGAAATTGAGCATAGCAAAATGAAATAATGTGACCACAGAGAGGGATGCCTTGAGAATGCTTTAAAGACGTCAGAAATTCGGACATTTATTGTTAGCCAACTGCCATCTGTTTTAAGTGGATCATCAGGTATCCTTCTACTTGATGAAAAACCTAACATTCACAGAAGTAATGAGCAAGAGGTTATTATTTTTGAAGGAACTCAACATTCAAGCTATCATCAGTTTACAAGTCACCAAGAATAATCACAAAATTAAACCATATGCAACAAGACAATGACATAAAAATAATACGAGGATATTGTGTATTGTTCACTAATTTCATAAACCATATCATTCAAAATTTGACACAACATTTAGAGCAGTGTTTGCCCTCCATAGTTTTTATTAATCAGAAAAAATCTCTCAGTTTTTCGTGCCTCTCCACATCTTTTATTTTTCCTATTTTTGTTCTTTTCATTTTTTATGTTACCATTTTTATTTAAAATTAAAAAAACACTTCTGGGTTCAGTCGGAACAGGTTCAGCCAACCCAGAATTTTCAGGTCTTAACCAGGCATACATCAGGTCCAGGTCCAACCAAATCTTCCGAGGACATCCAGAAAGAGAAGAGAAGACACCCTGCTAGGATCTTTGTATGCTCTGAAAGAAACTATATTTATGTCCACTAATTACTGAAGTAGGTCAATAGGACTGGAAAGCAAAACCACACACAATAGTAAAGTTCTAGGGTAAACGAGGAACCCAAGGGGTTGAAAAAGCAGCTAAACACTAAAACTATGTGGACATAACTAGAGGAGGTGAATCCAAATTGAGTAAACACTAGCCACTATGATCCAAGTACAAATATAGTGACACAAGGAGGAGATACCTCAAGGAAACATGCAGCCAATGAAGACCAAAGCTGGAGGTAACATCAACACCACCACATGTTTGTATCAAATGTCAAAGCGAAAGAAAATCTGACATCATCATCCTCCACAACAATCAACCACACATGTGAAAATGTCATTGGGATGACGCCCAAGGCTAAGGGGGGCAAGCAAAATAATGCTAGGAGGAAGAAGGGTACTTACCCTAGAACCTCACCTGACACCCATGGCCAATGAACCTCAAGATATTTAGAGAAAATCAGTAATATGTTCTTGACCTTATGGCCTAGGCTGCAAGCAAGGAGGACTAGATAGCTCTCAACACTGGATAGATAAAAATCCATGTTATCCAGTGTGTGAGAGAGAACAACATCTTAATCCTCCACAACGATAGAATCAATCACAAATGTGATAATGTCCTTAGGAGAACGCCCAGGGCTAAGGGGGGCAAGTCGGAGAATGCTAGGAGGAAGAAGGATATTTCCCGGTGTTACGTGGGGACGCGCACCCCCATTCCCAAGCCGTCCGAGACATCCCGGGTGCTTGGGGACAGGGACGAAACGTCCCCCCACGCACCCCCAAATGCAAAAATGAAGGGGACGTCCCCTAACTTTAGGGAACGCACCTAGGACGTCCCGGGTGCTTCAAGACTTTGGGGACTCCAACGGGGATGCCATGACGTCCCGAGACGGCTAGGGGAGCTGGGGACGTCCCAAAGTCCCCAAAGTCCCAAAAAATAAAAATATAAAAACATAAAGGATTATGACTTTGAAAAGAGGAAAATGAAAACTAATCCTTTTCCCATGCAAACTTACCTTCCCAAGAAATGGACTTTTGTTGTTTTATGTAGGTTCCAAAAGAAGATATTCTAACGAGAGGTCGCTGTTATTTTACATTTTAAAGCCTTTCTTATACATAGCGATAGGATCAATAAATTCACATGCATATTTTTAAGGATTTCTTTGGTTTCAAAATTTTGTTGTGCAAGTCTTTCTGCCTCTTTTTGTATGATATTGGAGGCTTTACCAAGTATATTAGGATGTTCTAGAGGCCAACTTTGTATTTAATTTTTAGTGTTTTTCAGTTACCTTAGCCGGTTTTGTCTATGGATGGCTATTCATGTAGTTTGCATGGCCTCTACTGTTCCAAAAAGCTATTTTTTTAATTCGAGGATATAATCATATAAGTGACATGATAAAGAGATGTTGGCATGTTACAGGCCCTTTGGTAACATTACTGGCTATGGTGCTGAAATTATAACCTTTCATGTTTTTTTTTAGGGTTAGGGGACCCATTATATATTTTTAATATTTATATATTATTTTAATAGTCGTCCCCAAAATATGAGAATTTTTGCCATCCCGAAACCTCGTCTCGTACATCCTGATGTCCCTTCATCCTGAAGTCTTAGGTAACTATGTTATTTCCCTAAATCCTCACCTAACACCCATGGGCAATGAACCTCAATGATTAGAGAAAAGCATTAATACGCTCCAGACCTCATGGCCTAAGTTGCAAGCAAGGAGTAAATAATTGTCGATGTTAGATGGAGGTAAATCCATGTTATTCCTCCTGTTCTATTTCAAATATTTTGCAATACAAAAATCCAAAAACATGTTTGCTTAGATCTTGATTGGATGTACTCTTGCTTCTTTATACTACTATATGTTGCACATTTGCTTATCATGTTACTACAGGTTCCTAGTATGATTTATCATTTTTCATACACACATGCACATTCACATGGTATCTTGAGGTGAATGCAGGTCACTTATATGTTGTTACACGATGTATGATGTTTGGCCCTATCCATTACCAGTCCCACTGAGGCTCCTAGGGGCATCTACCTTTTCCACTTACTATCAAGTTCTATCATTGCAATATTTCACATTTTCATTCCTATATTCAGATATTACATTGTGGCATACTATTTATCTTTCCTAACATGCTAACGGGTGCTTCATGTGTAGCATTTGCCTTGCAAGACTCCTTCCAATCATGGTTGTCTGATTTGCTTATATCTTGTTTACTATTGTTCTGGGCTATGCCCTATGTTTGTTTGTTACCTTGTTTGCACAAGCCTTGATGGCTTGATTGTCTTGTGACATCTTGAGTGGTGTCCCATGTATGCAACCAGCTCCTCATTGTGTCCTTGTTTGTTGTTTTCCTATATGCTTTTACTAGTTTTTATTTCCGTGTGCATTGTTTGTTTATCACTAACACTTGTATGCTAGCATGTTCCAATTGTTTTGTTTGCGCCATGGTCAGTACCATTCGCAATCTCAATTCCCCTCAAGAATCCCTATCTCAGATATGCATATCAATTTCAACCTTCCTCGTTTGGGCTCCGTTCGCTTTTGTTCATCTCACGCACCCCAAATGAGTGGGGGAAAACATTGGGTGAACCTTTTCACCCTCCCAACAGTTACTGAAGCACAATCAACATGATCAAAGCATAAATCAATTACAGAACAAGGCCAGAAATAGACTTGGCCACAAAACTCAGCCTGCAGAACCCCAAGATGACGAGAGCAGTGGGCGCTAGTATCCCACCTGGGTGCTTCTGTCCTAGGCGCCAAAACAGTTACAGAGAAATTTTCAGCAGTTGCATAGTTATAGTCTTTTCCAATTTCAGCAGATTACAGTCGGTTTCAGATGCGATCAATTACTAACAGAACTAGACAAGGAACTAACTACTTACTCAAGAACCAAAGCTAGGAACTAAAGAAGGAACAAATAAAGAAGTGGCACCTAGGGCATATCCAGGAAAGCGATCTTCCTTGAACAATGTATCACCCGAGGCAAGTTAAAAATTGGGTTTGTGATCATCTGCAGTGGCACTTATCTATAGGGAAGTGTTAACAATTGGAGGACAAAGCTCTCCCAATACACCTTCCCTTAGCGGCAACAAGACGCCTAAATCCAAAGTTTAGTGTCGGGATGCTCAAATCCCTAGTTTAGCGACAGGACACCCAAATCCTTTGTATTATTCCAACCAACTCCTAAGCAACAAGTCTACAAACAGGAACAAATTTCTATCTCTTTCTCTTTCAGCATTTCAGGTGTACTCTAACCCTTGGTTTAGCTTTTTCCAATACGCATTTCCAATTTTACATATTGTTCAAGTTAAAGTTCAATTACATTTACCTAGAGCATTGACTACACTTGTTTTCTTTTACAAGTCCTATCCTATCCCAACGAAGGCAAAGCACACAAGCAACCATGAAGCAAATCTCAAGCACGCTCTGCAAAGACAATATTCTAAGGAACTACACGCACACATCATTATCACTCCACACACGCAAAGGTCACCCCTAGGATCCTTATCCTTCCCTTCCCTTAGAATTCCATGATACACATTTTGCACTATTCCATTCAACATGCTACAACACTCATTCGGCATGCTACTGGGCACAATCTTCTTTTGACTCCCCAAGGTATGCTTTTCTTTTCTACTTTATGCTATTGAATCCTTATTCACCATAAAGTGGGGGCAAATGTAGTCACTAAATCACGCACTTACTATGTACATCTAGCCTCTAAATATTTCATTTATATGTATGATTCCTAAGCAAGAGAACTAGTCATTAACAACCTTTTTACTTTTCTTTGACATTGTTTTTATCCTTTTCATCTTTATTGCTTATTGTTTCTGATTTGCAACTTGCAATTTTACATATTAGCCAACATATTTCTCATCTCTAATTTCATTGTTTACCTTTTTGAACATCCCGCATGAACCGCCCATTAGGGACAAGCGAGCCCGGGCACTCTGTCCCCTCCGGGCGCTTTGTCCTCTCTTTTTCTAATTTTTCAAATGTTACTTCTTTCTTATCTTTGTTTATCACCCTTAGTTGGCCTTTCACTTGTTAATGACGAAACTTAAGCAAAGGAATCATATATATACATGTCTTATTTAACCTCATTAGGGGGAAGTATTTCAAGAGGTACATACTATTACAAGGAGCTAATATTTTCTATCTACTACATCAAGGACTGCATTTTGGGACTACATAGGAGGGTTTATTCTGAATTCCATACCACACATTTTGCATTGGGACAAAGTAGTTGTAGCCCACTATTCTTTGTGCAATTGGCACTAGGGCATCCTAGCTCAAGGGACACTATTCCAATCACACACACACACATTAGAACTACATTGAGTCTGAAATGTAGTGCAACACTCTGGTGACAATCACATTGGGGTGACCACCGAGGTCAATCCGACTCAAGCATATGCATATTTTTATTCATATAATGTGTGTTTGAGTATTGTGTAAGTAACTAGGGTTTCTTTTGTAGGTACAAGTGCGACAGAGCATAAGTGCAATGTAACCGAACTTTGTGATGCAACCTACAACGAACAAGAAGTGACATAGAAAGAACTAGGACCGCAACTCTTTCCCTGACACCAACGCTCAAAAGCAGGACACTAGCACCCGGTGGCCCCTGTCCTTTCCAGGCGCTCTTATCCCTGAGATCATCACATTCTAGAATCAGACACAGAGCTTATACAATCCAGAATCTTCCTTTCCAACTTGTTCATCAGACCAAACCTACAGTTACAAGTTGAGTCATCTTTATCTCCTATCTTTCACTCTTGCTTGTATTTCTTTAGCTAGATCTTGCTTGAATATTGTTATATTTATCTTATCAGCAATCCTTACATTAGATTTAAATTTCATTAAATCAATCTAGTATGTGAGAGAAGAATATGGTACCCTAATAGAAGCACACAAAGGTATATCATCTAACATAGACATTCCCATCGAGTGGGGATCAACAATGTCCAAAGGGTACACACCCCAACATCAAGGACAGGGTGGAAAGAGTTAATTAACCCAAAAGTCCTAGGGGTCCCTTGCAAATTTTGCCCTCTAAAATCAATAACACACCGAAGGAAAAGAGCCAAGCACCTTTGTTTAAGATAATGAAAGTTGGATAGAGAACCTCCTAATTCGTTATGCCCGTCCTCCACCTTTTGGAGGGTACAAAGATGATGCATTTCATTACCATGAGTAAAAGGATCGTTTGACTCTATGAATTGCACGTGAAGACATCCTAATTTGTAGCATCCTGGTGGATTGTCAAAGTACTAGAGAATAAGATGTCCAGCAGAGTTTAAGCACCAAAAAGGATGTTGGGTCGAGATGAAATAATAAGGCCTCCGAGCGCTAGGAAGCACAACATCCACCTACAAATGGAGCAAAGCACAATGTTAGACATACGAATTTGGAGGAGCGTGACCCTTCAAGAACAACAAAACTACCTTAGGAACTATAACTAAGGAAACCGGCATAAAAGAAGTCATCGTCTATCTTATAAAAAATGGAATACTCACTAAAGACCTGATTAACATTACTATTAAAGAAATCTTAGTTGAATAACTCTAAAAAAATGACAACCAAATGGAACACCAAAACTGGAGTTGGAAAACACCAACATGACCCACAAAAATGAAATTTCCAATGCAGCAATTGAGAGAAATGCTCAAGTCTGATTGGAAGGGGAGATGTTAGCCCTCATATAGTGATGTGTTCGTATAAAATTTACTTACTTTGTCCTTGGGATTTGCAGTAAAATGTATTCAAAATTAAGTTCGTCTATGTCATGTAATTGAGGAACTCCTAATGTGCCAAATTTTTATTGAAAACATCAACAAAGAACTATGTACTCATTGATGTAATTACATTGAGTGGTCATGATAAGTTGACCCCGACCATCATGTCCTATATCAATTGCACAAGGCCGTCAAATTCATATAGATGCCCACATTGAGTTTTGCATTCATGGTTGAAGTTTAGTTTAAGGTTCATCATACAAAAACCATTCAAGGGCTCATCACAAACACGTGCATCAAGCCCCACTTGATGATTGTTATCACTGAAATTTGCACACTTTTTGAATCAAGAATTCAACATTTCAATGAAACAATGAGGGACCTTGAAGGTGTGGGTTCAATCAAGGTCTATCCTCAGATGAAAAGGATGGATCCTCTCACCCTAGTTTCTGCAACTACACTAACCAACTTCTACTCTAACACTATCTAATTCCTAAACTAAGAATCCAAGGAGATAGAGTGAGAGAGAGAAAACTGAAAATAAAAGGGGAGGTGATGCACCAAACTGGAAAATGGATTGATCACTGGCTCTAAAAGACACAAATGTGAACACACAAGTGAAGATTTAAAAGATGCACACAGCTTTGAAGGAGAATAATTGGAAAAGAATGAAGGCGTGCAAGAGGACAGAGATGTTCACATCAAATGCAGAGCATTCAAAGGAACGAAGCCACACTTGCATTAATATCAAATCTCAACCAGCGATAGGCACGAGAGTCGGGCAAGAAATTTCCACATGCGAGTTATAGAGGTCCCGATCAAGATTTTCAAGCTCAAAAGAAAAGCCCTAGACTTGTAGAAATCAAACCGTATTATGTGCCAAAGCACTTACATTTATAGAATTTGAGAGAGAGGGGAGAAGAGGCCGATCACATCCAATGATTAATGAAATCAACCAACCAGCACCAACGACCAATCGCCGTAGATTTTACGAATAAAAGAAGAAAAAGTCGAGGGTATGGGTGCACGACATCACCCAAGCGCATGCTATCAACTTGTCGGTGCGAGGATGGCACAACTCAAAATTTAATTCCGGTTGGTGAATTGGTTAAGCATTAGGTTTAAAAACAGCACGGATTTTTATGCCTCTTGGACATTAGACGATTTTGCTTTGATTCTTAGCCTCAGCGTATTACGCATTCAACTTACCTTCTCCACATGTCATGCAATGCTCTACTTCTTCGTCTCATGGCTTAAGACCTGCGACAATAGCCCTTTGTTCCTTGAGAACCCACAAAACACATAATTCTTGTTCCACGGCGTCTACCCTTAGTCACAATCAAACCAGCTTCAAACTTGCTTGCTTTTTGCCGCGGAGTCTCATGGCACTTTTCCTTGCATCACGACTTCTCACGGGTAGGCTTCATGCTTTGTTGCACGTAATTAACCAACTTCGCAGAATTCCATATTTTCCAAGTCCGCATAACACTGTGTTTTCTATGTCGCGGAGCACTAAGCTTTTCATATATGTCGTGGAAGTCGAATCCTCGACTTCTTTATTCTCATGGGTCTTCAAACCAGAGCCACCTAAGTCTGAAACTTGGATGAGTTGTTCAAAATAGTATGGGGTGTTATTTTGGATGACCACACGGTCCATGTCTGACCACCACTTATATAAATTAAATATCAAGTACACATTTCATTCATCTTGTGATATGTATAACTCATGTTATGCTTTTGTGGCATTCACATGAAGTGATTGTACAATTCACTATGCATGAGTTATTACACAATAGGTAAAATTACAAACACATCGTGCGATTGTACATGTGTGCAAACTCGTTGTGGTAGGATGTGATCTCTCATCCCCACCAATGTTCCAAAAAACATAGGCCTAGGAAAATCCACTATAACACTTCTTATTTTTAAAGCAACGCTAAAATTTAATATCGACATTAAATGGTGTATGCATGGAACATTAAATATTTTTAAAAATTTCAATTGAAATAAATTGATACTATCTACTTATCTCCTGAATAATTTATCGAGGATGCATAAGTCTTCTTTACCGCACTCAAAATCTTTGTACCACAAACATCTAAGACAATTGTGTAGAAAAAAATCATAAATAATATCTAAGTCACAACAGCAACAAGAGATCATGGCACCATGTAGTCTTCGGCAACATTAGACTTCAACAACAGTTGCATTTTGGTGACATGACGCACTTCTCTACTACTAGCCAATCTCCACCTACAACATTGTCACCAGTGTTACCTAAGACTCCGGGACGGCGAGACACGGGGACGGAGTTTCCGGGACAGCAAAAAAAATCCCAAAATTTTGGGACGGCAAAAAAATCCAGAATTTTGTGACGGCAAGTGGGACGACTATTAAAATAATATGTAAAATTAAAAAAATTAAAAAATATACAGATAAATATTTAGAATTTTATAAATAGCAATTCATATTTATATATCAATCCACATCCAAACACCATATTAAAAACCCAGCAGCATACATATAGCTATACTAATGTTATATGACCATATAACTTTTAATATTAATATGTATGTTGTTGGTTTTCATAGTATGTTGTTGGTTTTCATAGCATGTTGTTACAGTCCACTTGCATTTGTGCTCGAAAATTTATGCATTCATATATCATTCTTGTTTCTTAATGTCTTTGAAATGCAGTGCAGTCGGATTATCGTTAACAAGTAAACATTTTTAAAGAGAAAATAACAAATATATTAATTTTAAAAAATTATTAAAAAAAAAACCAGAAGTTCCCGAAACGTCCCAGTGATGTCTAGATGTCCCGACATCCCCAAAAAAAAAAGGGATGTCTAGATCTGTTTTGTGTTGTTACATCTATATCTGATTTTTATAAATCAAAGCAGCCTGTTTTCAGCATTTTTGGATGATTAAAAGTGCCATTTTCAGTCATATTCAAAGGCAGCATATCTGCAGATTTTATTAATTATTTCAGCCTTGTTTGCAACAGAAATCTGTATATTCTTTCATACTTTGGCTTTATAAAATCAGTATATCAGATTTGAGAGGAAAGATATAAATATAATGGCTGATTTGTTTGGGTTCTCCACTTAACCCTAGTCGCATTTTTCAAGCATAATTCAGATCTGCATTAATAATATTTGCTATAACTTTTATAAATCTGTTTTGGTGATTTGGATTTGCCTAAAATCCAACTTGGGTTCAAAGTGTCCCATTTGGGGATATCACATCAAGTATGGATACAGTCCATAATATCTTCCAATATGAGAGTCGAATCAAATACAATATTTCACATGATGATAAAGAAACAGTATCAGTCTCCTATATAATCTCTCTAATTTAATAGTATTAGGGCCAGGTAAATATTTAACCCACAAGTTACCCATTTTACCCTATATGACCAATTCAAAGTAGCGCACCCTGCATGTTGGCTAACTCCATAATCCCAATATACATTATAATACCGTGGGAAAAATAAGTACATCGCATGCCTTCACTCCCTTAGCATGTTTCGTGATCAAACCATGTTGAGAAACCAAATAATATGATTTTCAAAGAATTGCAAAAACTGGCACCATGGTTGGTCTTCAATCCATCTATATAAGATGTTCATAAGCGATATTCTACGATGGGGCCATACACCATTGTTGTTGCTCTTTTGATCCTTTCTATGTTTCTATATATTGCCCCATTGACAATATCTAAACCCATAATTATTGCTCCTTTGACGCTGTGTATCCCCACAAATGTCACATTTTTTATTCGATGTATACTTATAGCTGTTATTTTGATTCTAATTATACCAATAGCTATGCTCTTTTAATGTTGCATGCTATGTTTCCATAAGTATAGCCTCTTGTAGTAGTGTGGATGTTAAGATGCCTCAAGCTATGTAGACTAAACCTCATGTTTCATTTCTTTTGACCCTTCAACCTTATCTTCACCATGTTCCTTTGCCTCTTGAGTAGGGAAAGAATTTGAGATTCCTTCACAACAACCTTGTCCTCCTCATGCTATTCTTCAACGTCTTTCCCATGCAAGTCTTCTTTTGAATCTTGACCTTGTAGGTGATTTATATCCAGCTCACATGCAACAATGTTTTTCTTTATCTTCATCGGTTCCTCATGTTGTGTAATATTTTCCATGTACCAAAGCTTCTTGAATTTCTTTTGCACTTTAGATAGTCAGATCCTAAAGTTTCTAACAAAAGGAATCCAAACAAGCAAGCATATAGAAATCATAATACAAAACATGTGTTCTCATTGCGGGTTTCAAATTTGCATATAACATAGCCTTCACACAATTTACCTATGTCTCCTTGATATTCCTTGCTTGCACTTCAAATCACCATGCCAAATCAATGGTCATGAAGTTGTGCTCAGACTTATGGAAACAATAACTTTCTCCATTTTGAATACATCCATGAACTTGCCCATGAAAACAATTATACCTCAACTGTGTTTTTCTTAATCCAATGTTAGATTTTCGTCATCTTATTCTAGTTCATGAATCACATGCCCATCTTCCTTTTATACTTCAGAAGATTCTCTTGTTCTAATTTAGTTTTCTAAATAAAAAGACTTCAACTTCTTTCAATTTCCAAGAGAACATCCTGCTATCAAGGTTATTCTAACGACCCAAAGCTTCACCACCGAAGGACCAATATAGATTAAATTGCGAATAAACATTATTAAAAATCTATTTAAAAAAAAAAACACTATCCCCTAATATCCAAATTATCTTTATAGAAAAACTAGGTATCTCCATGAGTTACTCAAAATAAAAGATTCTAATGAAACCTAGGTTTTAACGGAGAAACAACACTTACATTTAATGGATCAACTTTCTTACTAGAATTTGAATGTAGAAACCTGTAGTCATAAAGCTCTAAAACTCTTCTTTTAATCTGCAAAAAGAAAGTGATTTGCTCACCCTAACGAAATTTATGACAATTTTCCTTTTTGTTGGGATTAAAGGTTGTCGCATAAAGCCGACTTGACAAGGTCGTGATTCCCTAAATATAATCAGATTTTACTTTTATGACCCCTTTCTAGAAATGGCGTCAAATTTTGCATCAAACCACACAGGTTTGCTTAAAATGACGCCTTTTGAATGCATCCAAGAAAATGCAATATTGACCCTTCTTTGGCCAAGGAAAAAGCACTTGGGCATCTTTCATGCTTTTCTTAATCTAGGGATAAGATTTCTTCATCGTCTTCTTCTTCTTCATAAATCCCATGCCCATCTTCCTTTGTCTTAGGAAGAGTTTCATATTCTAATTTCCTATTTCCATCTTGCTAATAATATATCGTCAGCTTCTTTCCATTCCCAAGAGACCTTACCATTTTCAAGGTTATTCCACCAACCCATAGCTTCACAAAGTTAAAGAACCAAAACACATTATATCATCAATAAACATCATTAAATTATTTTTTAAATGATAAGCCACTATCCACTATTTATCCAAATCATCTTTCTTTCTAGAAAAGCTAAAATAAAATGTTCTAATAATATATACTATTTTAATGTAGAAAGAGAACTAGCGTTTGATGATCCGTCCGTAAATGGGCATTTATACCAAGGTAATCATTTTCTCCATTTTCAAATAATTCATCAATTTTCTCAATTTTTCCGTAAAATTGGCATAATGTTACAAATCAATATTTAAAACTGAAATTTGATTCCAAACTTGATCCAAAGTGCTTAGTTTATGCAAACACTCACTAATTCACCAATTTTGAATACTAAGCTTGTTTTTCTCAATTTTTCTTAATTTCCCGTAATCACGTAAAATTGACTTAAATGATTCAAATCAGATTTAATACTAATTAAAATTAGCAAGTAACCGAAATAAAATAGGGAAACAATAATCAGCAACTAGATAACGGATTTCGTCCAATTTGGACCACATCTCTAGTTCCAAAAGCACTCGAGCCGACTGATTAAAATGATGCAAAATACCTTCTTACATCAAAATCTTCTCCAATAATGGGCTATCTCTCCCAATAAGGGGCTAAAAATTCTCTGCAATGTCTCTAGGAGGTCTCTCGCAACAGACTCTCGGTCTCCAACTTGCTACTCCTACAATAAAATGACATATCCTTGCTTATACTCTCCTTTACAAAGGGCAAAATTGTTTATGCTCTCTTTTACAAAGAGCTAAACTTCTCCAATAACAGGTCTCTCCCAATATGGGGTTGAACTGCATATAATCTTTGTCTCTAGGAGCTCTCAAGTTCATAACCTCCACCTAGCACCAATCTCCCACATTTACCTATTTTCCTCCCTTTACAAAGGGACTAATACCATTGAAAATGGTTAAGAAATTGCCTATACAAATAAAAAAAGACTCATTTTATAGCATTTCTAATGCCCGTGGCATAATGGTTAAGTGCTTATCTTTTTAGCAAAAGCTAAGGCGTTCGAACCCCACTCTAAGTGCTCATATATGCCTTGTTTTTCCCAAAAACTGAAATTAAAAGGGATATAGGCCAAGTCTTTGGCCGAAATGCTTGGAGGTTAGGCTTAGCCTAATGGCTTTGGTTTAAAATAGTAGGCGTGGGGTGATGGGTTCAAACCCCATCCCCCACATATTGCCTTTTATTAAGGCTTCTATGCCAGCTCATGGGTTGTTGTCCCACCTTATGTGCTGCCATCATGGGATTAGTCCCATATTGCTTGGTCAATAACAAGCTTATACCTTTAAAAGGCATTCTCTCCACTTCTTGGTCGCCTCCTATGTGGATTATCCCACATTCTCCACACAAAGACAATATCTAACATTTAAATGGAAGGTTTGGATCCTTGTGTATTGATCTTAGGACCATCTAATGCTATGTGAAATTCTTGGCATCCGGCAAATAATTGGTGACATGGAGATTTGTGAAGGGGCCATGTGGTGGCTTGAACTTGTGACAGTTGTCCTTTGCCCTGTCTTAGGCACTAAGCTTTACAAATACGTAAGAATTTAATCCCTCATGCATGGTGTTCAAGCCTACAATGTGGTTTATATGCAAAAATAATTTCATAGTAATGTGAAGTGAAGGCGGCGGGGTCCCCTCTTGATAAAAGCGAGACCACATGGCTGATGGGCCCCCAACCAACAAATACCATGGGCCCCACACTCAACCATCGAAGACAGGTGACCAAAAACCAAATCAATCTTTTTGCCGAATTACACTCGCAAGTGTCAACACCCAATTGGTCCCCTTGGCAAGCCTAGTCAGCATGATGGCATCAACACGCGTACTTATGCACATTTTTTGCCTATTGGAGCAGAACTTCAACGAGCCATAACTTTCGCATATGAAGTCGGTTTGACCCCGTTCAAAATGCGTTGGAAAGCTCTCAACGAGCTCTTCGTTATGGAAGCAGTTTCGAATAAATTGCAAACCATCTAACTTATCTGTATGTGGGTATCCTCCTGGATCATTTGATGGATCTCCTTTTTTCCTGAGAGGTTGAATGTGAAAACTAGTAGACAAAAAGATCTACAAAATTCTTCAAATTGCATACAAACATTTGATTTGTTCACCGGCATCAAATGTATGATCATGTTTCCTTTTTAAGGATTTATGCTAATTAGCAAAGGCCAATTTCATTAAGTCATAAATCTCTAGATATGCACCGATTTTTTATTATGTATCCTTTCTAAAAATGGCATCAAATTTTGCATTGAAACGCATAGGTGTGCCTGAAATGACTCTCTTTTTGAATGCATCCATGAACATGCAACATTGAACATTCTTTGGCTAAGAAAAAAAACATTTGGACCTCTTTCATGCTTTTCCTTAGCCCAAGGGTAGGATTTCATCATCTTCCTTTGCTTCACGAATCCCATGCCCATCTTCCTTATGCTTAGGAAGATTTTCACGTTCTAATTTCCTTTTCCATCTTACAAAAAATGTCTCTTCAGCTTCTTTCCATTTGTAAGAGAACTTAGTACAGTCAATTTCATTCCACCAACCCAAAGCTTCACTAGGGATGGATTATAATAGACTGTATCCACTAAACATCATTAAAATTCCTATTTTTAAATAAAAACACCATCCACTAATAGACAACTCATTTTTTTGGAAAAACTAGGTATCCCCATGGGTTGCTGAAAATGAAAAATTCTAATGAAAGCTAAGTTTTAATGCAGAAAGAGAACTTGTGTTCCGTATATCTCCTTAAAAATTTAAATGTGAAATCATGTTGCCAAAAGAATCTAGATTTTTCTTCAAACTAAAATAAAAACATTTGATTTTCCCTTTTGGGTAGAATTTAAGGTTGTTACCAAAGGCCAACTTCACTAGGTCATTATTCCCTAAATATGCTCAAATTGTCTATTGTGACTCCTTCCTAGAAATGTGTCTCCTCTACGATAATACAATTACGTTGTAAGACGGGGCAAGTGTTCCGTGGATCTCCTTAAAAATTTAAATGTGAAATCATGTTGGCAAAAGGATCTAGATTTTTTCTTCAAACTAAAATAAAAACATTTGATTTTCCCTTTTGGGTAGAATTTAAGGTTGTTACCAAAGGCCAACGTCACTAGGTCATTATTCCCTAAATATGCTCAAATTGTCTATTGTGACTCCTTCCTAGAAATGTGTCTCCTCTACGATAATACAATTACATTGTAAGACGGGGCAGGTCACCACAAAGCTCGGATGTCCATCAATACTGCTCAAATTTGCTACTATGATACATTTTGGAAAGACACAAAATTTTGCTTTCAATGTTATCTTGACTATAATCTGATGATTGAGCTGAAAAAATTTAAGTGTGTGAGACGGGACATCTTTTCAGAAATAATTAAATAAAGACATGTTTTGAACCTATAAAAGATTCTCCTATTGCCCAAATCAATGCTATGATACCACATGTGACAAATCTAAATATCTGAAGTGTAAGGATGTGGATAATAATAACATTGTACACATGAGATATACACTGGGGTGATGATGTACACAAACATTCAATATGCTCAAAAGGATACCCTTAAGGTAAGGTTGCACCATTGAATAATCCTTAAGGAGAGCTAAACCAAATACAATATCTAAATATCTTAAAAGATAATAAAATGGTTCCCAACATATAATCTATAGGCTAATAGCGGAGAGTAGAGTAAACCCTTAATCTATAAGTTACCTATTTAATCCAATATAGCTAACCTAGGGTTATGCACACCCCATGGCTTTCCATACCCGACATATATCATGCTATCATGGGTATAGATACATAACCCGGTCATGATTCGCATTGCATTGCATGTAGATATTGTTTTCATTGGGATGCGCAAACCTATACAGCACCATCGTGAAGAACTACACACACTAAATCGAACCTTTGATAGAGACAATCCAACATAGCATGTCCCTATTCTATTGTATCGCACCCCAATCAAATCTAGAGTAGTGTGCGCCCTAGATCACCTAGGCATGGATCGTATTAGTACTTAGAGTAGTCAAGAATCATATTTTAAATTGCCAAGTGCAAATTCAATCATGTGACAAAGTCAAGTATCTAGAGGTAAATGAGCTCATCTGCCCTAGCACAATGGCCAATTCAACTAAGTATTGAAGATGCTCCTAGCATTATCGAGCAAAAAGCGAATGTATCAATCAGACTGAATTCGATGTGGAGCATTTAAACAAACATTTGGTGTGTGCATGGTCTAGTTTTTTTCAGCTACTCAAGATATTTTTGCCACAAACACAAGACATTGTATCACTCTTTATTGTGTTCCCTCCTATTGATCCTTATGCACTAAATGATGAACATGGTCAACCTTCTCCTATATTATAGGGGCGGAAAAGATAGCTTCCAATGCAGTCATATTTACAATGACAACAAGAAAAACAACTATTTTTTCCATTGTTGGAACACATCTTTGAATATGTTTGTTCAGGAAGAAACATAAACCCATGGATGTAGAGAAGCCACACAACTAGCCTCACTTGTAAGTATATTTATCCATCCTAAAATACTCTAATTCGCAAAAGACAGCCTGCGTGCACCTCAAGATGAGAGAGTAGAATTTCAATAGCATGCAACGCAATGACAGGATAGACTGTTGTAAAAATATAGGAGGCTTTTCCTATGTTCTTAAAAAGACCAATCCCCCATCACCATTCTCCTTTCTAAAAACACTTGTGAATTCCATTGACTAAACCATCAAAACTGAACTTCAGCTCGTTCTTTTCAAGGGTCCAAATTACTTAAGATCTCTTACGCATGCTTTCACTAATCTCTTTATCAGGAAAGCTAGCACAGATTGATCTTAAATTTTTATATAACACTGTTTACTTTTGCAATTAGATTATCTTACTAGGTGTTTCTTCCTTTCTTCTCTCGGTGTAGTGAATGGACTTTGATAAATCTTCAATATTCTTTATCTTCTAGCATTGTAACCTTGTATGTGCAGCTTATTGGCAGATGTGCCCCATATCCCCACAACCTACTTGTGGTTTTGCAGTGTATTGTTAAAATAAAAGTGATGATACCTACTATGGGGGATACTATCATTAAAACATTATCCATCTTTTTCAAAACCACTTCTGTCTTTGTTTTACAGCACACTTGCACATTCATTCAACTTTGTAATGTTGTGGCTCCTTACCTTACCCATGCTTTTACATTTTTATGTCATAACTCCACAGCAACCTTCTTCTCCATTTGCCTTCAGCTGGAGCCAACCAAGTAGTCCTCCGCCACAAATTCAAGGATCTTAGCATTTTCAATCATATGAATGCTTATTAATATTGTTTGGACTGCAATTGAGTGCGTAAAATTCCATTGATAAGGTGAATAGCCTCAAAGGTAAATTAAAAGTCTATGCCCCTTGTCCCAAGTAGTAAAGCTTTCCCAATCTTTATTATTTTTCATTGCCACACCATGGACGATAGCAATGTACTAAAGATCAAAATTGATGAAGTAGGGGAACCAATTCGATCAATAAGGACAATTATTTCTAATATAGCCTTTCTCTACTCAAGTACAACCATACCTTGTCACCAACAAGGAAAGAATGCTCAGTTTTGTGCTAATCATGCCTTGCTTTGTACTTGGCTTGTGACTCTTTCAACCTCTCCGTACTTGGAGGTGTATCTGCTGAATTTTCTCAATGAACTTCTCAGCTTTGTGGACTTCCAAATCCACTTTTTCGTTGTCTCTGCATGGTAATCTCATAACAACATCAAATGCACTCTTAGGCAAATAACCAAAACATGTTTCAAAAGGAGTCTTACTAGTAGAAGCATGAACTGCCTTGTTATAAGAATGTTGGATATACACCAAATTCTCATCCCAAGTCCTAGGATGTTTCTGTTGCACCTCTCAAGACTGAACCAAGGTACGGTTTATCACTTCCGTTTGCATGGATGAAAAGATAAACCTTTTCAGCTTCGTATCCATCTTTTCCCACAAGGTAGACCAAAACTTTCCTATGAATCGTGAGTCCTTGTCTGACACAATAGAATTAGGCAAACCAAAATGAACCCACACATTAGCAAAAATAACTTTGCATCACTGGATTTAATGGTCTTCTTGCAAGGAATGAGAATACACATTTTGAACCAGTCCACTACCACAAAAATATAATCATACCCTTTCTTGGAAGTAGGAAAACCACCCACAAAATCCATGGAGATGCTCTCCCATGGCCAAGAAGGAACTGGTAATGGCATATATAAACCCAACTTTCTGTTACTAGGCTTGTTTGTACTACATAAAACACAACCCCTAATAAATTTGGCAACTTTTGCTTGCATGTTTGGCCAATAAACATACCTTTGTAAGTGTGCAACAATCTTTGTCACACCAAAGTGACCAGCCACCTTAGAAGTGTGTGCTTCCCTCATCAATTGAACTCTTTCCCCTTAGGCACACAGAGTTATTGTTCTTGTAGAGCATCCCATCCTAAAGGTAGTATTCTCCCCTAAGTGCAAAACCCTTACTTGGAGGTTTCTACAAAAATATTTCTCCAAAATTCGGATCCTACTCATAACCTTCCTGATATGCTTCACATACAAAAGGCTCAAGAAGAGTTAAAGTGCCCATAGCTGAAAGTAAAGGAGGTCTAGACAACATATCAACTAACTTGTTAGTCACACCTTTCTTATATTTTATAATCAAATGAAATTGTTGCAAGAAACCCATCCACTTATAGTGTCTAGCTTGTTGAAGTTTATTTTGAGCTCTGCAAATATTGAAGAGGTTGGTGATCCATGTGTATGATAGTTTCTTACCCATCGATAATGTTTCCATTTCTTGACCGCTTGCACAAGAGCATACAATTCCTTATCATATGTACAATAATTCAAAATGGCTCCCTGAAACAATTCAGAATGATAACATACGGGCCTACCTCCTTGAAGTAGGACAACCCCATAGCATAGTCACTAGCATCGGTTTCTACTTCAAAAGGAAGTTGCAAGTTAGGTAATGCCAAACTGGAGCATGACTAATCTTGTATTTGAATGACTCAAAAGCATCTTGTTGTTTCTTACCCCAATTAAAAACCTTACCACCTGTTATCACATAATGTAGCGGCGTTGTTATGGAAAAAAGTTCTTAATGAACTTCCTCAAATAATGAACTGCACCAATAAAACTCTTGCTCTTGGTCAAAATAGATGGTGTAGGCCAATTCAAGAATGGCCTCTATCTTATCCAGATCAATCCTCAACTCTCCATCTCCAACCACATGCCCCAAAAAGACAAGTGATTGTTGAGCAAACTCACACTTCTCATTCAACACCATCCGATTCTCCTTTAGAACTTGCAAAACTTGATGCAAATGGTTAATATGCTCCTCAAAAGTTTTGTTAAAAACTAGAATGTCATCCAAGTACACAATGAAAAAGGAATCAATAAATGGTCTCATTACCTCATTCATCAACCTCATGAAGGTAGTTGGTGCATTGCATAGCCCGAATGGTAAGACCAACCATTCATACAACCTTTCCTGGTCTTGAACATTGTTTTCCAGATGTCCTCTTCCTTAATTCGAACTTGGTGATACTGATTTTAAATCAAGCTTAGTAAAATATTTAGCATGTTATAATTGATCCAACAAATCATCAATTCGAGGAAGAGGGTACCTATTTTTTATGGTTATTTTATTTAATGCTCTATAATCAACACACATCCTCCATGAACCATCTTTCTTAGGTACTAAAACAATAGGAGAACCACATGGAGAAGTGTTAGGATGGATTATACCTTGTTTAATCAAAGATTGTAATTGTTTTTTACCTCGTTCGCATCCTTCAAGGACTTTCTTTATAATCCCATGTTTAGAAGAGGACTATCGGGCAACAAATGTATCTCATGCTCAATTGGCCTAACCAGAGGTAACCCTATAGGCTCTTGGAAAACTTCCCTAAACTGTTGAACTAACTCTTTCATATGCTTGCTCTTTGTTAGTAAACATGCTACAAGTGGTTTTAGATGCAACAACTTCCTCTTCTTGTATATCTCTCAAAAGAAGTAATGCAAATTTCCCACTAGCATTAATAAACTTCTTAGCTTCAAAGGCACTTACCAAAGAGATCTTTGAGTCTCCGTAATGGTGAAATGAGGTAGTTCTTACCATCCTTCACCAAGCAGTATTGGTTGGCTCTTCTCATGAAGATGGCATCCCGATATACAAGTATGGGCTGCCAAACACTACACCACACACATCAAGAGGAACAATATCCAAAGTAGTTTCATTAATGAACTTCTTATCAATACCAAACGTAATTTTGCATTGCTTGGTAACCTTGATGTCTACGCCTTTCTTCACCCAACCCAATGAATACGGATTCAAATGATTATAAGTCTCTAATTTCAGCTTATCAACTAACTCCTTACTTATCAAATTAGCTTGAGAACAAGTATCAAAAAGAGCATCCACTTTGGTTTTCTTCACTTGGATTTTTATATGAAAAAGCTTAGTAAGTTCATTTTCTTGAACAACATTATTACTACCCAAACATACCTCTCTACGGACGGAGGTACAACACATTGTCTCATCCACCTCTTCGCTGCAAAATATCTCCTCTCCTTGGAGGGCAGTCATGGCCTTCTTTTTATTTTTCTTATTCTTGAAGGGATGTAATTCTAGGTGGAGCTTCCAACATTTTTCCTCGAATGAGTGTCAACATCACAAGGACCACAATGAACTTTAGTATCCTTCTTAGAAATGGAAGTAACATTCTTCTTACCTTTCCCTTTTCCTTTCTCCTTTTGCTTGGTGTCACCTTGTTTGTTTGAAGCATGTTGAGAGGTAGATGAACTCTTCTTCTTGTCCATCTCTAGATAGTGGGCTTGAGAACAAGCCTCATCTACATTCGTCGGCTTGGCCAAGAGAACTAGTCTCCTCAAGTGGCTATGAGTCCACCAATGTACTTCATTAAAATGTCCTAGTCCGCTACATCTTTGCCCATTTGGACAGCTTTCTTCCAAAACTCACTAGTGTACTCTTGCACATTTTGGTCTTGCTTCTGCCTGAGATATTGCCAATACATGGACCTCTCTTCCTCATAACAAATAAGATAGAATTTGTTTTATTATCTTTTTAAATTCATCCCACTTAGAAATAGGAGGAAGCTTCTTAACAACCAAAGTATGAACATAGCTTTCAAACCAAGTTAAAGCATGATTGGTTAATTTTAACCTTGCAAATGAAATTTGTTGACTCTCATTAATTTGATGCAAATTGAAATATACCTCAAGTTGAGCTAGCCAATGGTCTAACTTTCGGCATTCACGTCCCCATCATAAGGTTGAATCTCTATCTTTGCCTCTGCTTTGAATGGAGGAGTAAGGTTGGCACGGGGCTGCTCTTCCTCATACTCATGAGGGTCTTCTTTATGGTCTCCTAGTGCCTCTTTTGGAACACCAAGCTTCTCCATGAGCAATCCCATGATGGACTCAATTTTCCCATAGACAAGGAAATACCGCCCACAAGTTTGGACTTGCCACATTTGCCTCCAACTTGTAGAAACGTTCCTCTTCAATCTCACATGCATCTCCACTACGAGCCATGCTTCGATTCCTTGCTTCCACTTCTTGGTGGAAATCTTTGCTTCAAAAGGAATGAGGATACCTTCATTGCTTTCACTACCCTTTCGGGTGAGGGGCATCTAACTAAAAATGTCAACACAAGTTAAACCACACAAAAACAATTGATCTTAACTGCTTTGATACCAATCTGATTCGTAAATTGCCTCTTTTGTACAATAAACAAATCCTATCTTAGTGATAATGAATAATAAGCTAACTAAGATTCTTGTTATCAATATATTATGTAAGAAACATTCACACTATACTGAAATTGAGAGATGAAAAGACAAGGAGACAAGAAATTTATCCTAGAGAAACCCAATTTGGGAAAACTCCAACTGGGTGAGCAATTGCTCCCCTTTCACTATGTAAATCTCCAATACAACACAAGTTTACTGCCAATGGATGGCCTTCAAGAAGGATTCAAGCTCCCTCTACTTGCATTACTTGCTTACAATCCTCAACAATGAAGAACTCAGTTGTCTATGAACAAAATAAGAACAATTCAGACTTTTCTCCTTTGCTCACACTTGAATTCACTCAAAATCACCTACTAGAATGAGTAAAAATGCTTGTATTTATAGTTGCTCTATCCAAGGATGAAAGGAGAGGCGAAACGATTATTCGGGAGCCCAAACATTTCAACTCATTCGAGTTTCACGTTTTGGATGTCGTCGGGCTAGAACCTCGGAATCTACTGAGTGGTGGTTGCAGAACCATGCTCGCGGTGGTTTTGTCATTGTCTCATTGTCACCACCAATGTAACAAAACATAAAAATGGTCTTCTTGTCATTTGAAGGTGTCTGGATCACCGTCAGCCTAACTTAACCATCTTCCAGAACAATAAACATGCCGAGGGTATGCATGACTGCAAGTTTCAATAAGAGAATACATAGAATTGGGTACTTCTAGATATATTTTTGGATCAATTGACCCCCAAGAACGATATGTGCCTTAGCTGAACTTAAAACAAATAAGTCAATACAAAGTTCATACATTTCCATGGAAATAGTGAGCTGGGGTATCTTTCTTGTGCAAAGAGATGTTCCATAGGCTATGGTGACCATGTAGCCTTTGAAACCAACCTTACTTGGCCCCATCCTTCTTGCCAATTCTTCTTCAATAAATTGATGTGTATCGCCACTCTCTACAAGCATGGTGACCCTTTGGTCATGAAGAAGACCCTTCACCTAGATGGGTGATAAGTATGTGTGCCACACATTATAGTAAGAGTGTTGCCCTTCCACCATATTCTTTCTAGCTCTTCCATATTCATGGAACCATGGGTTAACCACATATGAAATGGAAAATCAGAACCATCATCATGCCTTTGATGCCCCAAACACATCATGATAAAATTTCCCTCCATATTGATTTTGAAATCAGATATTCCTCTTTTTGTAGAGCTCAACATAACACCTATATTCCACATGCAGAAACAACCTTGAAATTGAGCCCAAGTATCCATATGCTCTTTACTACAAGAAGTACTTCTTACCTCATCATCCCATGAAGTATGATGTGCATGATGATATCCAATCAGCGGTGACATAGGAGGATACAACACGCATGAAATATGATTACTCTTCCTAACCAGCTGTGACAACAAATCTAAAAAGACATATTGGCAAAACTGAGATATCTTCGTACCATGGGCTGCCCATGACATTCTTATGACTCAGAATTTCTGAGTTAGGAACAACACTCAGAAAATATTCCAATGGTACCCTTCTTTCATGGATACAATCTTCCATAATGTCATCCTCATAGGTCCTTTGTAAATCTTTCTTAGGATGATGACAAAATTGGGATTGTTCTTTGTTGATACCGCCATCAATTTGCTCCTTAGTGACTGTTGTTCGGAACAGTCCATCAAGCTTACTGTCATCATGTCTATTTGGGCAAGGGGTTCCAGCCATCCCTTTCTCTTCACCCTCTTGCTTATCATGCATCCTTTCAACCCTGAACTCATCACATGCTAAAATAATTGTTGGCAGTATGTTGTCATTGATGTCAAAGTGTGATGATGTCTAAAGTGTCATTGATGTCAAAAGAGTTAAGGGACATGAAGGTTGATTGGTAGTGTCAAGTCAAGTTGAGTGTCTTGTTGAGATTGCATGGTGTCTCATGGTGTCTTGAACTATGTAATGGCTTGTAGGAGTGTTGTAGTGACTTTATGAGGTAGATAGATGATGTGATGATGTCATGAAGTATGTTGAAGGCTCTTGTAGGTTGGCAAGAGTGGCAAAGTGATGAGGAGGTCAGTTTGGATGGTGCAAGCATGTTCAAGGTGCTTGGTTTTGAGGCCTAGTCAGCAGGATGAGGTATGACATGATGGAGTACAGGTATGTAGCAGTTGTTTGAGCTTGGTGAGAGCATGGGAAGCATGTGGATGATGTGTTAAGAAACTCACAAGTGTCTTAGAGTGTTGGTTCAAGGTTTAGTCATGTTTTCTAGGTTTGCACTAGACCTATTCTTAAGCCTAATGAGGTGAACAAGTCAGATTTCAGCATGGGTATGCAAATGTGAGCATTGGAGAAGGTGTAGTAGGTTGTTCCAGTGGTGTGAGTGAAGTTTCAGGTCTTAGTTTGCAGGTATGTGCAAGATATTGTATTTTACCTCTACCGAGTTTTTGAAAGTGAGAAACCAAGGTCAAATTGGACTTTCTTGTGCTCGTTGGCACGTGTAAACTTTGCATGGTGGTCCAAGCTCTTCATGGTAGTTGGGAAGAATCCTAAGATGACATTCCAAGAATTAGTTTGTGGTTTGAGGGGCAAAGTTTTATGAACAATCGTTAAGAAGGTAAACAACTTCTAAACCCTCCTAAAACCCTAGTTCAAAAGCGATGGAAAAGATCATGATTCTAGTGGCCTAGAATGGATTGTTTGATCAAGTTTGATGATTAGAGGTTGTAGAGGACTCCTCAGCTTTCTCTAGGTGGCATTTAGGTGTCATGGTTGTGTGTGGACCCCACTGAAATTTGCAAGTTTTGAAGTTATGTTTGCTCCAAAGTTGTGCACTAGACATGTTAACTAAATTGGTGTTTGAGGAAGTATGGAAGTCATTCTACATGTCCATGGTGGTTTCAAATCATGGTTGAGCCCTTAGGAGGTCTGTTGAATTCCATTTTGTAAGACTGGTTTTGGGGTGAAAATGGCAGTTTTGGTGGTCCTAGTTACAGAGGTGTTTTGGTGGTGTTTTAGTCTGATTTGTGGTGTCTAATGCACTTGGTGATAACCATGAGGTCATTAGATTTCAGTGATATATCACACTTGCATGGTTGAGGTGATTTGATGAGGGTTTGAGCTTTAATCTTTGAAGACTAGTTTTGTAGGTCATAGACCTAGTGAGGTTGGTTGCTCCAAAAGGTGGTGTCATTGCATGAGATGATGGTGCAAAGGTGTAGAAGCTTGTTGGAGGTTGCTTGAAGGCTTAGACTGTAATGCCTTGATTTTTGTAAGTTATCATGGTAATTACCTTTCATGATGTCAGAATCGCAGAAATGAAGATAAATATGTTAAGACACATCTTTTGATCTTAGTAGATGATGGTTGAGGAATGTGTTGCTGATCATGGACCCTTGTTGATGTTGTAACAGAAATTGATATATGGGACAAATCTTTTGATCTTAAAGGAAGTATTATTATTGATACTTGTGATCATGCTAATGAGACAACAGACTTGTCGTATGCTTGATGAACTCTATTCGCTGATTGACAACACACCTTGAATCAATTCCATTGATCCAAGGTATGTTGTGGCCTTCTTATGATCGCTTTGTCGATTTACTTTTAAACCAGACTGAAGGTTGATATAAATGTTGCAGCACCTGATTTCAGGTATGAATATCTGGTACGTAGATGCCAATGAAAAAGGTTCGATTCTCGAACCACACACCATTGTAACGCTAGACAACGTAAGATGATAAGGGCCTGGATGCAAGTGGCACAGGTATGTGGAACTTAGGACGAAATGTCCTGCTTAATGTTGAATATGACTGTCAGGCGGAAAGACTTGATATGGAAACTAGTTAATTAAATATTAGGGGATTAAACCCTAACCTACCCCTAAGTTTTATCTTATACCCTAACTACTATCCTATATGGATTTTAGATTTCATAAGGGAGAAAATAGATATAAATTCCATTAACCTATGAACTAGGCGAATGACCTAGATATGGACTATTAAAATCCTAAACTAATCCTAACCTAAGGAAGGGGACGCATAGACCCATGTGGATGGAAAGGATAAGGGGGAAGGTAGGAAATTTAATGGGACAGTAAATGAAGTCCTTACATGTACAACGCCAAGTTTGGTGGGAACAAAGAAAAGTTGGAGGCGTCCAACTAGCTTAGAAACTAAATGGAATTTATATGCAAATTTGAAATTTGGAAACTCACCAACCCGAGTCGGTGGTGGCGTGAGGAATGAGGAAAGGCAGTGCATTCAATGCATTAATTATCTTGGTCTTAGCGACCAGCTCGCCTTGGAAAGAGGATAGAGGAAAAAGGAAAATTGTTTGTTGCTGTGTGCATTTGGATTTTAGTTGCTCTGCATTTTGTTTCTCCATGGTTCTGTCGAACCAGCTGTGTTTTGATTATTATCTCTGTTCTTTGGAAAAACAAAGGCTATTCTTGAGCCTGTGGAAGTTAGTGACTGGTTGGAAAGCCTGGCCGAGGACGTCGTGGAGAGAAACAACTCCAGTGGGCGCGGTTTTCTTCGAGCCACAAGAAAAATTAACAGGCATGTTAAGCCCTTCTCCTTAAACCGCTTGCTTTTGCTTAATAGTCTCATTAAAACAACCCTGCTCTTATGATGGGGGTTTTGGTTATTTGATTTGGCTGTTACGTTGAGATGATTTCGAGTTGAGTCGTTTTCTTTTGTTGTACGCGGCTTGAGCATTCTTTGCATAATGATTAAGTTGAATACATTGTCCTTGCTGTGTGGTTCGTTTCGGCAGTGTTGGGTATTCGCTTTATTACCATTTTGGGTTGTGCTAATAAATACATTAGCTAAATGAATATCACTTATGAGTTCTGAGCATTCTTGTGAAAATGAAAAGATGAGATGATTTGTATGTCTGGTTGAACTGTCCTTAAAAGAATGAACACGACTTGGGTATTCTCGGGTGTTTGAAGAAAATGATTGTTCTTCTTATTGAAATCATTAATGAATTATGTTTTCTCTTTCTTTGCTTCAAATCAAGGTAATGGGAAAGAGGATTTTATTGTGCATTTTGGATGCGGTTTGATCTTCTAGTCTGAACTGTCATCATGAAAACGAACATGGCTTAGTGTTTCTGTGCAAATGAATGAAACAAATGAGATTTGGCTTGCTGTTGAGATTGTTTTGACTGTATTTTGCTTACGCATCTATTACCCTATGCGGGTTTGCATTGATAAAGGCATTGTTATGCGAATATTGTATTTCTGAGTTCAGTGTGTGGAAACGTTTGGGAAAAACAAAGTTGTGGTGATATTAATAGACTATTATGCGAGTTATAATTCCTTGATGTTTTTTTTTATTGCATAAAACACGGGTTCCCTGGGACAGTAAGGTTATTGTAGCATCTTACTTTGCTGTACTAATTTGATATGGTATTCTGCCTGCTGGTTCTTGGTATTCATATAGGACTGTTTGGAAGGAAGTTTTAATCTGACGAGGAACAGAAAATCAGTCTATATAATAGACTGAGTAGAGCATGCAAATTATATTGTGTCTTGCTGAACTCAAGGATATATATATATATATATATATATATATATTTTAAGGATTGTGGACCTTTCATCGTTTTCATTAAGAACAGAATATGAATGGAATTATTCTTTGTTGTTGGAAAGTGAAAACTCTCATTATTAGGATGAAAGTGTGACTGGTTGTAGTCGTTGTACACTCTTGCATGTTATAAAGACGTGAATGTCTGTAGAGTGAAATGTTTAAAAGGAAATGATTGCGTTATAGGTTCTTTTGGTACTAATGTTTATAGACCAGTTGCAATGAACTCTGGTCAACTTTTTGGAAAGGTAATAGTAGTTTTCAATTACTGAATATACTACTCTGAATGAATTATACTATTGGAGTATGTCTGCTCTAAATAAGAGGTATTTGGATAGACAGTAAGAAGAGGTGATATGATCTTGCTCCCTTATATTCGATTATTGATTTTCGTTTATTTCTCTTTGGACTGTTATCATTGATTGATATCACGTTTGGATTAAAACTTCTAGTACAACTATGAGGAAAAGAAAGAGAGTGTGAATGGATAATTTGAATTAATGATCATTTTTCTCTCATACAGTTGGAAATCTATAATTGTTATGGAATGAATTTCGTATTGCTTGGGTTAAGCATTTGTATTTAATTGTTGTTTGCTTGTTCTCTTCAGCGTTTGATTGCTTGAAATCAGATGAGTTGTATGAAAGAAGGGACAATAATTCGGTTTAGATTTTAGTTAAGATCTATCTTTTGAATTCACAACTATTGTAAGAGAATGGAATTGATAGCATTTATGTTAGAACAGCAGTTGCATAATTGTGTTTTTAGTTCTTACAGATGTTTGTAATCTGGAACTATTGAAGGAAATTACTTCTTGTAATAATTATTTGGGAAAGAGGGCAGTAATCCTTTGTCTGATTAGGAGGGTTATTGGATGATTGAGTTGATATGTTGTTCATCCTTTTTGGTATTTAATTCTTGAATGATGTTCATATTAACGTTTCATAAAAGCAGGGTTCTTTTATTGAGACAGTTAATTAAAAGCACCTCATTTTAATGACAAGTGCTTAATATGCTCAGTTCAATGAACTGACCCGTGCAAGTAATTTTGCAGATGAAACTTGAGTATAAATGAAGACATGGTTGTTTTCCGATACTTCTTTGATTAACTGAAGATGGATTGTATTGATAGCTATTACTCCTCCACGAGGAAATGAGAAAGGAAGAAGTTACATTCTTCTATCTTTATGAGTTGTAATGTTGTTTGATATAAACAAAGTCTAGTCGTTTGGAATGGCAAATGTATAGATTGTAAAATCGATGGATGAATACAAGTAAAAGTGTGATATTTTCAATAACTATATCAGTTTGATATTGTTGAATAAGTTTGAGAATATAACATTATTCCTTGACTTGGAATTATTCAAATGTTAATGGATGAATTTAAAAGGAAATAACATCTATTCTTTACCTGAATGCAACTTTTACGTTGAAATGTGCAATTAGTTCATACTTGGGTTAAGATGAATTTTGAATTGACATTAAAAAGATTTAGATAAACACGAAATCCTAATTGGAAGGTATTCGGGATTAGCTTGAAAGCTAAGGGATATCAAATAACTTAGGGGCAGCTGAACCTTGTATTCGGACTCCGTTAATAGCCTCGAATGTTTAAAATTCAGAAAATAAAGATATGGGAAATCATATCTATTGTTAACAGACCTTAACTAAGTAAGGTTAAGGAGGATAAATGAATAAATTCATTTAGAATTAGACCTCGTTTAAATGACGTCTAATAAGATGGAATTCTGAATTTGTTTACAGTTGTGGAAAACTTGGTTAAGTTTAATAGGTTAAACTTATTAAGTTTATCGATAATGGACTGATTAGTCCAAAGATTAAGAAAGGAACCAAGAAGTGAATATGCAACCCTTCGGTATGAAGGAGGAGATGCGTATTAAGCTAGAAGACGGATTAAGTCTCTCTTAGCTACATACAACTGTAACAAGAACAAGGATAAAGGATCAGCATGGCTGCTGAAAGTTGATCTTAAATACTAAGATTATAACCAAATCACAATTGAGCTGGATGTGTACCCTCGATGAGAGGATTCCGTAGGACATTGACATACGCCAGCTACAATATGGTGTCTTCGTGAAGGCGGGGCCTTCATGACGACACAATGTTATAGCTGACATATTACAATGCCCTCCGAATTAAATCATCAAGTTTACATAAGTTGGATACTAAGTTCTTGGCTGGGGATAGGAATGTGATCACGTATATGAGTGACTCCGGAGGACTAAAGGTAACTAGACACACGGAGTCATCTAGGAACGACACCGTATGTCTGCGTATCTTTAGTTACCATGAGTAACTTCCTATACTCGTTCATATTGCTAGTTGGGGTTAGAGTTTGACCTTAAATGGAAGGACTGGTAGAGACCAAGAAAGACCATTCTAGATAATAGACAAAGTGAGGTGAAGGACGTATTCCATTGGTGTGTATCACATCTAGGAATATGATCATGCAAAGCATGTGAAAATCTTTGGCCAAAGTATCGCAAGTGCTGGTTGTGTTGTCCTAATCACCTAGTTTAAGATGTAGGATGTCAGATGAATATCAGTAATAGATATTCAGATAGGCTTCTTAAATGGATCACTTCGATAACCGGAAACGGTAAAAGAACCTTGTATATTCATTATACTATGCATGAATTAACATGAAGGATCGGTAAGTCGCCGAGTCATGAAATGAGAGATCGCTGAAACTCCGAGCCATAAAGTGGGAGGTCGGTAGTTCTTCGAGTCATTTACAACAGCATATGGTATCTGTTATATGATTGAATGGCACTGAATGTGTGTTCCATATTGCAAATATGTGAACAGAGAACATTAGAACATTAGAACAATTTTAAAACTTGAAATGTGTGTTTGAATTATATAATTCATAACAGGGAACGTTGTATAAAAAAAAAAAAAAATTTCCCTTGTTCTAGTATCTTAAAATGGGGATGTTACATTAACAACATGTCTAAGTTATCTTTGTGTTGATGAAGGTCTTGTTGGCCCAAGTGACTTGGTTTTGGCGAGTGGGCTGATTTAGTGCTTTAGGGCTTCTTGTGTCCTAATGAAGGATTTGGGTATGAAGATGATATTTCCGACCTATATGGTCCTTTGTATGATGTTTCTAGGATGTTCTTAAGTTGTTATGATGTTATTTTCCCTATGATGGCCGACCTAGATGTTTTGTAATCATGAGTCATGTATATAAGCATGTGTTAGTGTTCTATTTTGTTGTTGTGTGAGAATGAGAAAGTGTGAGCTAGAGGGTTGATTGAAGAAGTGAAGGAGGTCTTTGTGACCATCAAGAGAGGGAAAAGAGTATGTTGTGATGTTCTAGAGTGTGTGTAGTTGTTGGAGAGATAGGTCATTAGGCCTAATCAGCTTGGTGAAGAAGTGCTTGAGCGAGTAGGTAAGAAGGGCAAATTAGGCAAAGATAAAGGAAAGAGAGCTTCATAGAGTCATCATCAATTGTTGGTGCAACATTTCAGAGGTGACAAACAAATCAAGTGGCTCCTTGTAGGGTTGGTGCTCTAGGGGGTTGGTGCCTCCTTGTAGGGTTGGTGCTCTACTAAATCTAGGGGTTGGTGCTCTTTATGGGGTTGGTGCCTCACTAAACCTAGGGGTTGGTGCTCCTTGTTGGGTTGGTGCTCAACTAAATTTGAATCATTGCTGTAATAAAGCTTTGTTTCAATGGGTTTTCTTCCCCTTGATGGTTTCCCACTTATATCTGGTGTTCATGTGTTGATGTGTTCTCATTTGCTCATGTTTGGTTATGATTCTTGAATGCATGGTTAATGGTTAATGGTTAAGTTGATGAATGATTAATGAATGGTTAAAGTTTGAGTGATTGAAAGTTTTATTGCCCACTGATTCACCCCCTAGTGGTTGTGCTTCCAACAATAACATTGGTTTTAACCAAACAAGGATCATTAATTACCTCATAATGTTGACTTTCGGAACAACTATGGGTGTTAGAGCCATGGCCTTATATCTCTTGACCATCGAATCTTCTTCCTCAACGAATCTATCTCCTTCTTTGAATGCTGCCTTCAATCACTTAAATGGAGCCTTCAATCAACAATTTGCATAGATGTAAGTGGAGATTCACGCTTCAGCAAAGAAAATATGGGGGCCCATGCACTTTTAGTAGCAAGACAAGACAAAAATCAATTTCTTAGCGCCCCTTTTTATAGATTAAACCAGATTTTATCAATTAGAGCATATAGCACCCAACACAACTTTCAACACTTTTCCTGGTGATTTTCGGTGTCCTAGCAATTATATTAGACATACATCATTGGGTATGGTGAAATGAGAGATTGCTGAAACTCCGAGCCATAAAGTGGGAGGTATGGGTACAAGGGTTACTATGCCCCACACCCGTGCATCCCCAAGTACTATGCTCCATATCCTAGGAATATTTTGAGCAAACCCACACCGGAAAGTAGGTTTTTCCTTCTTTTTTGGTCAAAACACGTTTTCAAGAAACAGAAAAGCAAACCCTAAGCGTAAAAGACACTGCTAAACTCTTTCTAAACAACACTACCATTTTAACTCACATTACAAACTTATCTTTCATTGCACAATTGTTCTTGCATTCAGATTTTCAATTGTAAGGGATGATCCCACACCACCACAAGCGCCAAGTTGATGAAGGAGCTTAAATGATTCAAGGTAAGTTTGTGTGCCTTTATTTTTAGTTTTTCTTTTCTTTTTAATTTGTATATTATAACTCGTTTAAAATTTTCAAACAAAATGTTATCAGAACATCGTTTTTTAATTTTACATTCTTTCATGTTTCAACCTCTAGCTATCAACACTTTTAATATATTCCATTTATATAATGTTTTTTTAGATTGTTAACCAAGGAGCTACAAAGATTTGTTAGAATGGCTACAAGCTCTAGTTCTATGGGCCAAGGTATAACCATCAAATGTAATCCATGCTCACCCCTTGGAAGTATGTCACACCATTACAATAGTGGTTAGGTAGAGGGAGTAATGTTTGCCTTTGCTTAGAGTGTAAAATCCAATTTAAGAGCTCGTATAGTCAATTTAAGTTTCATTTGGGGGATTGCTAGCCAAGGAATTAGAGTTTACGGATTAGGTGTGGATGAAAAGGGGTTGCCACATGCAAAACCCTTAGATACATCAAAAGAGCAAGTAAATGTGGATGCAATGGCTACCCTAAAATCAAAGCATCATTTTGCAAAGAAGGGATCTTCATCAAGAGGTAGTAGACCACCTATTTCTCCATTTGCCAATGTCGTGACCCCATCACACCCATTTATGTCACCCTTGCGGTTGCAGAGGTAGATGATTCACCTCATACTCACAAATGATCAAAACATAAAAGCCCATTGGTAGCGGCATTCAAGAATGAAAGCAGGGACATAACCGACCAACAAATCCCATGGTTTATTTACACATGCGGTATCACATTTAATGTTAGTAGATCCCCATACTAGAAGGATGTGGTGAAGGCAATCAATGTTTCCCCTAAAGGGTACATTAGCTTGTGGTATGAAAAGGTACATGCCATCTTATCGCCAAGGAAAGAGAACATGTTGAGGATTCGTTGCAGCCCATCAAGAATTGATGGGTCCAAACAGTGTGTCAAATCTTGCAGAGATAGTGATCCCATCACACCCATTTATGTCATCCTTGCGGTTACAAAGGTAGATGACTCACCTCTTACTCACAAATGATCAAAAATGAATGCCCATTGGTAGCGGCATTCAAGAATGAAAGTAGGAACATAGCCAAGCAGAAAATTGCATGGTTTCTTTATGCATGTGGCATCCCATTTAATGTTGTTAGATCCACATACTAGAAGGACGCGGTGAAAGCAATAATTGTTGCCCCTAAAGGGTACACTAGCTTGTGTTGTGAAAAGGTAGACACCACCTTATTGGCCAAAGAAAGAAAACATGTTTAGGATTGGCTACATCCCATCAAGAATTCATGGGCCCAAACAAGGTGTGTCCAATGTTTCTGATGGATGGAAAGATGACAAAATAGGCCATTGATCAATGTGGTTGCAGTGTCCCCTTAAGAGGCAATGTGGTTGATTGTGAGTGGTTAGTGAATGATACCCAATTCATTGCAAACATCCTCATAAAGTGCATTGAGATGGTGGGGTCCCAAAATGTTGTCCAAGTTATAACAGCAACACCAAAAATTGCAAAGTTGTAGGGATGTTGGTTGAGGAAAGGTACGGACACATATTTTGAACAACTTTTGTCGTTCATTCCATCAACCCGATGTTACAAAAATTGGGCACCAAAATGCTTGGATCAAACGAGTCATGAGGAGGCTCATGGGATCTAAATGTTTGTCAAATGCCAACCACCACATGTCCCAAGCCATATTTAGGAGCTTCTCGAGTTCATAGCAGTTGTTAAAGGTAACTTATCTTGATTATTTTTTTAATTAAATTTTTAATACGAATATTAAATTAAAATTGTAAGTATGCAATATGTAAAAATTTCATTTTGGACGTTTTAATTGTTTTTTATTTTATTTGTTTCAATTTTCTCATTAGGTTGGTGTGACTCAATTTGCCTCACACGCACTCATCTTGAAACGACTCGTGAAGATGAAAGAGTCAATGAGCAACATGGATATCAGCGTCAATTAGAGTGCATGGAGGCATACAAACATCCTCAATCATCCCAATGGTGGGATCATGTGGATTACTTGCCCAAATTTACTGAGCCCATCATGAGTATGCTCAAATTCATTGATATGAATCATCATGTTTGGGTGAGATTTATAATGGAATTGACTCAATGGTTGAGTACATAGTTTGCATACCCATTCTTAGTAAACCGAAAAAATTGACTCGGCAAATACTCGACAACTTGGAAAATACATAAATTTCTTAGGAAAACATAAATTGTAAACAAAATACATAATAAAATTGTGGTCGGGTACAGAAACATCCAATAGAATTCCTCTAGTTGCCTAAGATAGGGTGACTACCAAAACTGTGTGGGGCTTAGGCATCAAAAATATCAATCTTATGAATAAGGCCCTAATGGCTAAGGTGGGATGGAGATTCATGAGAGAAGATGCTCTTTGGACTAGGATAATCAGGGCTAAATATATGGGTGATTCTACAAGGTAAGAAAAGTTCTTGACTAAAGAAGAATTTCTGAAGGATCAGTAATTTGGAAGGGGATGATAAATAGCTGGGATATTCTTGGAAAGGTTGCAAATGGAACATAGGGGATGGTACGATTGTTCGCTTCTGGGAAAATGCTTGGCTTTATGATGCTCCCTTGGTGACTATGACACCTTGGAAAGATATTCACATTAAGCTAAAAATCTCTATGGATCTCAAGTGAGGAGCCATTGGGTTAGAGATGAGGAAGGATGGAAGTGGAGAAGATTACAATGGAGCAACCAGGTGTATGAGGAAGATTACAGTATCATAAATCGAAACTTAGCCAAGCCTAAATTAGCCTAAATCAGATGAATTGGTCAGGTCTCACACTGGTAATGGGTTCTATAGTGTTAAGACTAATTATAATCGGTTGATGCCCACTCCTATCTCTAACTTCCAATGGAAAGAGATATGGAATAAAGAGTTGATCACCAAAGTAAATTTGTTCTTCTAGCTGGCCATCCAAAACAAAGCACTTATTGTGGAGAATCTTATAAAATGTGGATCTATCTTTCCTAATAGGTGTGTGCTATGTGAAGAGGAATGTGAAACAACTAAACATATGTTTTTGGAGAGCAATCTTGTGTACTCTATTTTTAATTAAATATTTTCACTTTGTGAACTCAATTGGGTGAGACCAAAGTCTTTATCTGACCTTCTGCTGCAATGGGATTGCCCCTTTGTGGTTAGCCACCTTAGAAATATTTTGGGGGTATGGAAGGAGAGAAACAATAGGATTTTCAGAGGGAGAAAAAACCATGTAAAAAGAATGAGCAAAAAGATTGTTCAAGTTGTTGTGGAAAATGTGTCTACTCTAAATTTGAAGGAAAACAAACCCATCTCGAGGAAGGATTTTCCTAGTTCAAAAACTGGAATTTAGAAATCTAAACACAAGTCACGACTACGAACACTAGGAATGTGAGAAAGGATGTTAGATGGTCCAAACCCTCATGGGTGGGCCAAGCTGAACTTTGATGGGGCCTCGAAAGGCAACCCGAGGAAGGTCAAATGTGGAGGTCTCATCAGAGATTGCAATGGAGACCTTATTCTTGCTTATGTTGGTCCTCTTGGTAAGCAATCTAATAATTTTGCTGAGGTGTCAACATCCCTGTGGGGTATCCAGATGGTCAAAAACAGACAGATCAGCAAGATTACTAATGAAGGTGGTTCGCTTAATATAATTAAGTGTACTAATTCTCCTACTAGAGCCAGATGGACTAAGGAATATGATGGAGGATTGTAAGGAGCTATTGAAAGGGTTCGATAACTTTGAGATTAGTCACATCTTTAGGGAAGGTAATGTAAGTGCCAATATCCTTGCAAACATCGAGGTTGATAGGATGGAGCTTGCCATGTGGACCCATCCTTTGAGCATCCTAGGTGAAGTGGCCACGAAAATGAAGGAGGGTTATTATGAAATGGAAAACCATTGAAATGATGTTTCAATTACCTTATAGTTGGTGGCTGGATAATTGTGAGTATCGTTAAAAATATAGGTGGGATTATGGCACGCTTAAGGGGGATAATCGTTGGAAAAGTCAAGTGAAAAACAAAAAGGTTTAAAGGCATAGCAAATACAATAGGGATACAAGCATTGTCAAGTACGTCGTTTCTAGTTTGGGTAAGCAAGATAGCATAGAGAAGGGTTATGCCCTCGGTGTTGCAATTGTGTGTGGACAACATGGGGAGATAGACTCGGACTAGAACCCACATTGTGCAACGACCTCAAATGGAATGCAACAATGTGGCAAATCCTCAAGTGGGGCGGTCTCACAAACTATATCAAACGGATTAAGGGTTCGACCCTAGCCTTTCTTTAGAATTTTCCCGAAACTGGAATGGCGGGTGTGTGACTATAAAAGGCATAGTCATGGAGGTGTCGAGGAGTCTATCACTGCGCGCAGGATGGCGGCTGAAGGGGCCAAAATATTCAAGGACATGAGGAAAACGAGGAAATACGAAAGTTTTTCAGTCTCAGAGGAGAGAATACACGAGCTAGACGATGGCATTCTGCCTGCACAACCCTCCACTGTCATGGTCGGATGTTTGCTTGCAAATAATGAAGTGTGTGGCTATCAAAGGCAAGTTTAGGAAAATTCATACCCACCATTTTTCTCTTTTGAATCATTTTAGGCACAACAAGGTTATGAGAATCCCCTTTTATTTATTCATGTCATTGGGAGCCACCGTTAGAAACTTTTTGAGGCTCTCATACGTCAATCCCTCATATTCCTATTGTTCAAAAATGGGAAACCAGATATTACCAAGAATGCAAGAGACATAAGAGGGATTTTTGAATTGTGAGGAAGAGGGCGAGGATTCGAAGAGAACATGACTTTGAGAGAGAAATACAAGAGGATTAACGTGGAAACAAGCAAGAAGCCCATAGGGGATACCAGTAAGATAGCTAGTGAAGAAGCAAGGGTTATCTTGGAAGAGCATGCCGCTGGTGCTATTGGTGGAGTGCCTACTAAGGATAAAGGGAAGGAGAAAGGTGGGACCCATGTTCCACATTTCTCAAATAAAGGTATGCAACAGAGGCTATGCATAGTGGAACAAACGGGGAGTATTCAAATGAATGTATGCGAGGGTTGGTGATCGAAACAAGCAAAATTGTTGATGATGTTGAACAGCTGAAGATTGAGAAGAAAAAAAATTAAATGTTGTCAATGTCATGTTGGAGAAGAGACTGGAACTATTGGAGAAAAAAAATACGGAGAATCCCTCTCCTTAGCCTCGTGATGATGACAATAACAAGAGCTATAATCCTTATTGGTCGTCCTTCAAAGCAACCCCGATGGCCCTTACACTCGTACTCGAGGCAAGCTAAGGAAGCCTCGGGTGAAGGAAAAGCTTTAAATATCCATGGTCTACTGGTTCGTAGCGGCTACAGTTTGTGCCATGTTTTGTCTTATTGTTTCTGCCTGGCCGAATTATTGCTACTTTTTGCTACCTTTCGGCTGAGTTCTTGTTGTATTTTGTGTTTGTGCTGCTGGATCAAGCCTGTTTGATCATGTTTCTAGTTTTTGTTTCTTGAGGGTTTTAATGCTTTATCTATGGTTAATGTTGTACAAGGTTTGATGAGCCTTTCAAAACCTCCTTATTAACTAATCAAAAAAGTATTTGCAATTATTCACCACAAGTATTGGTGAATATTGCCAAGTAATCTCTGCAAGTACTCTCAAAAACTCACCCAAACTCAAGAATATTAGACTCGCAAGTTTTAATGGTGAAAACATGTCGTGCGATTATTTGGGAAGTACTACGAGTATGTAAACAATGATTAAGTCGATTAAGTTCATCATAAATGAGCAAGAGAAGGATCCTATAGAGAGTTTCTTCAAGGAAGTGCAATCGCATCTTATTGACAAGTGGAACAAAATTACCACCCCGTTGCATCTGTTTTCTTTTGCCTCGATTCCAAAATACTATACCACGAAGATCCTTTCTTTTCCCAGGAGGGTCACACCATATGGGGTTACCGAGAAGTACAAGACAACCTTGACTAGTCTCTTCTCCAATCCGGAAGCACGTGATGTAGGTAGGAAGGAGTTTTGGATTTAATATCCAAGAAGGATCACCATTAGCACTCATTGTGACATGTACAAGGTAGACGGATATTTGTGGTGGTACTGGACCTCCATGGGTAAGCATACCCCACCTCCAAATATTTGCAATAAAAATTGTGCAAAGTAGGATTTTACATTTTTTGTTTTTCTAACTTTTTTTTCTACATTTCATTTTAGAAATTTTAAGTTTTTTTTTTAGTTTTTACTTCGTAAATTTTCAATTTGAATTTTGCATTGACTTTGTGAGTTGCCTCAATAGGTTGTGAGTTTTTCTTCTTGGTGAGCAAAACTATAGCGCGATTATCCTTTCTTTTCTTAGGAGGATTGCGTCATATAAGGATATGGAGGTTACTGAGGAGTACAAGGCAGCCTTGACTAGACTCTTCTTCAATCCAAAAGTACATGATGCAGTTAGGAAGGAGTTTATGGATTTCATATCCGGGAGGGATCAATCCATTAACACTCTTCGTGACATGTACAAGATGAATGGATATTTGTGGCAATACCTCCATGGGCAAGCATACCCCCACCTCCAAACACTTGCAATAAAAATTTTGTCCCAAGTAGGATTTTAAATTTTTTGTTTTTTTAACTCTTTTTCTAAATTCCATTTTAAAAATTTTAAGGATTTATTTTTAATTTTTACATTTTTATAAATTTTGTATTGACTTTGTGACTTGACTCAATAGGTTGTGAGTTCTTCAATTGAGGAGAACTAGGGTACATACTCCTTTATCCACCGAGTTAATCTGTTATCACCAAAAGTTGCACCCTCTCGCATAGTCATGAACGGACAACGAGAACTTCGGGAAACATGGGAATGTCTCCAAGTGTGGGACCTTACAAAGTGAGACAAACCTCTAGAGAAGGTTGGTTCCTTTTGTTTTAGCCCACTACAAACTAACCTACAACTTCAAAATGCAACTAAACTAAATCTAAACTACAAATTTGCAGGGACCGGGGTTGAGAAAGGGGAAAAAATGCTGCAAAATGAAATAAGGTGATGCACCAAAACTAAAACAAGGTTCAAATCTGTCCTGTAGAGACACAAATGCAACCACATATGCAAGAATCAAAGAGAAACACAGAGTTTTTGCAAGAGACAAGTGAATAGATTCAAAAGAAAACAAGAGGGTAAGAGATTCACATCAAACATTGCATTTGAAGGAATGAACTATAGATGCCTAACAATTAAAACATTTCCAATGCATTTACAAAACAGAGGTTACAAAACTTGTAAAAACAACACTTACAAAGGTCGGAAGGTGTGGGGATTGCAAAACTCCAAGGTAGTGAAGGTACAGCACATGATTGTCACGAACAAATGATCTTCTATTCAGCTCAACATGAAATCATATTAGATACATTATATACACTTATGAAGCTCCTATAAAATAGGAAGCAGGCTTAACTATCCAACACTATTCTAAGGTAATTGTTACTCACGTAACAATACATAACAATAATATCCTAAACAACTCATAATTATAATATCCCATCATGGAGCACTAAATAATATATTTTCCTAACATTCCCCCTAAAGACACTTGGTTTTGGCACTCTCGTACCTTTGTATTACATACACCCCTCACTCTCACCTAGCACTCCCCCTTGCCCACCTTATTTTCAAACAATCCCATATTCCCTCTTAATCATCCTATTCCCATTTTATTCACCATTATCATATCTATTTACCATTATTATTATCCCCATTTTAATCCCCTTATCCATATTATTTTCCTAATTCTTACATCTATCTTTTATCCCTTAATTATTCTAACCTCATAAGTCCCCCATTTAATAATCCTCATGGGATACCCATCCCCTCTCATCATTACCCTTCATTAATCCTTTCCTAGGATTCCCCCACTCATTCCACCCCTTTCTAAGATTCCTTACGCTTCCCTCCACCCATTAAAAACCCCTTACATGCGTGCAGAGCTAAAAATAGCCCGCTAGCCATTCAAAATCTAATATCGCCACCCCATTATTATCAGAACATCTCTTGGCGCAGATTATGCTCATGTGTCGAGTCATCGGCGATCGACCAAGTCGCCGTCGGCCCTACCCCGGCTTAATTAATCACCCCTACCCCTCCTCTCAAATGGCTGGAAACTCTTAAATCTCTTGTGTGCTTTGTGATTATTGCTTCTTGCATTGTTCTTGAAGTTCTTATTATCAATTGAGCCACCTTGACCATCCTTTACATTATTGGAGCTTGGAGTTTAGAGAGTGTTGTGGAGCTTTGTTCAGTGCATGCCATTGTTTTGTCTTGCAGTTCTGCAGTATTTGTCGAAACCGCTTGACCTCCAAATCGGCTTGACCATTTTCAGATCCAACCATCCACCCCATCTCTTTTATTGAGATTTTATGCCTCGGTCCGGTCGCCGCCATGACCCATACTCTCCATCTGCTAGATCCATCTTACCTTGCACCCCTCTGCATTTCATTCACTTTGTCTTGCACCCCATCCATTCCTCTGCATCTTGGTCATCTTATCTATAGCTTTGTCACTTATCCCCAACATCTCTAAATCAAGCATTTACCCGGCTTCGCATATCTCTCACATACCCTGCACAAGCCGTCGTCGACTGTGCTTATCTTCTTCGGGTTGTCGTTGACCTACACTGTACCTATTCCACATCCACGGTTTCCCAGATCCATTTCCCTCTTTTGCATTTTGGTACCTACCTCTGTGGTTCTGCATTAGCTTCTCAACTTTGCTCCCGCATAGTTTCAATTCATCTTTGTTGCGGTCATCGCCGACCGTTCTGTCGCTCTTGGGTCGCCGCCGACCCTCTCTAGTTTGTTCTGGTTTTCTAGCATTTTCGTTATCAGTTATTATATCAGTTTATCTTAGTTTATCAGATATTTATTCATATTATGTTATCCACATTCCTATTCCGTTATCAGGTTATCATTCTTTGTTATCATCATGTGGGTGACATCCTCTCTAGGAGCTTTCGCTTCTCGAGGCCGACTTTTTTGGGTAGCTCACCATATCTATCACTAATCCTTTTTCGTGTTTAGTCTTCGTTATTGTGCAGGTTGAAGACTCGTTGTGCGAGTTGAAGACTCGCTGTGAGGAGGATCATTTCTTGTGCACCCGTACCATTCCATCACTATCCGCATCAGGAGGTTCCCTAAACCCTCCCATACTTTGAGGTTTCTTGATTTCTCGTTTGGTTTTCACTAATCTGAAATAGGAAGCACAGAAATCTTGTCAAACACCCCCTTAGTGCAAACATGGGGAAAACTCTGCCTTTGTACTTGCACCTGCTTTCATGATTAGGTGATTTTTACTACAAGATGATCACAAACCCGTTGTATGGTTTTCAAACGGTTAACCACGAACCGAAAATGGTGGTTTTCAATTGGAGTACCACAAACCAAAAATGAAGGTTTACCTACAACCACATCATGATGTGTCAAGTACTATTATCAGCCCTCATCAATATCTCACTTGCAAGGAATAACATAGGAAAATTTGCTCACACATTACAAATTGAAAACTAGAAATGGAACATTGGATCATGTTCCCCCTCAATGTGAAATTTCCACTTATTCAAACAGAACACTATAAACTGAAACATACTAAAACTGGAACTTTGAACATAACGGAAAGCACACTACAAAATCGAAAGCAAACTGCACACACACATGTCACCAAACCTTTGATGCGGCCCTGTCGTTGGCGACTAACGAGAGGTCGTTGATTGATCTCCAACCTTTGTTTGCCTCCATCCTCCGATATCATGTTGCTAACTCAATGATTTGGCCTTTGAGGGTCAATGGTTGTCAGGACGTCGGGTAACACCGAAAATGCGTCCGTAAGGCAATTTTTTTATTTTATTTTACAAACTTTTATTTTTCGACACTTTGACTCTATTGAAAAACAAGAAATGACAACTTTGAGACTCTCGACGACACAAACACTTTTCTTTTGACAACTCAACTATTTGGATACTTTACAAGTCTTTTGATGATGACTTATTTGAGTATTGACAACTTTTATGAAAAACTCTAAATGATGACAAATACACATTTTTATAATAACAATAACTCAACGACCATAGACCACACCCAAAAACTCAATATTGACTCTTGAAAAATAAAAATTCTAATTTTAATGGATTTAGCTGAAGACAAATGCTACACAATATAACTGAAGTGGACTCTCTAGTAATAATAATCTTGACTTTAAATTGGTTTTAAGTGACTTTTAAACTCGAACTAAAACAAACATAAAAAAAATCCCGTGGAATAACAATGAAAGGAAAGAAAGCTGAGGTATTTGACCTCACAAAGGAATGGATGCATAAACTAAGGACGTATGAGCTCAACACACACGGCTTATGTCACCTTGTATCCAAAATGTTGGCAAAGCTTGAATGCATCGAGCAGCAACTTTGATTTATTTGTATCTACTAGATTTTCTTCATGGACATCGCCTTGATCTTTGGATAGGTGGTTTCTATATTCGAGAATAGCTTCCGATGAAATGAAGTTCACCCCTCCAAAAAAAAATCAGCCATCTATGAGTTCCTCAAGTTCTCGCCGAAGTTCTAGCTCACCGTCAATCCAGGCAGATGCGTACAGAACACAAAAAGGTATCGACCTCCGTATATGACAATGGTACTTATTTACACGTGGCAATATTGTCAAATCGGAGCGCCAAGCTTTATTTGATGATGCAGGACCAGAGTCGAGGATCAATGATGGAATATGCCCCTGGCAATCTTCAAATAGCGAAATAGTGAGATGCTTTGCATATTGTATATTGAACAGGTGCCAATTAGTTTTTCACTTCTAAATACAACGCATGTATCTCTAAAATGGATGTGAGCAGATAGCTCAGATCAATAAATGGATACAACCAAATGAATAGAAGACCCAATTGATTGATAGTGCCGCTGAAATTCAAGCGATGACGAGGAGATCAATGTGGAGTAGGCCAAAAATAATACTGTGTGAAATTGCATAGTTGGTTGTTTCTCTTTCAGGCGCCTGCTACTCAAATTCCTATTTCGCGTTTTTTTCCTTTCACGATGCAATGATGACCAATACACTACTCGGCTATGCGGAAAAAAATATGTATTTGACTAAAGCACTTCTCAAAGGACTCTCATGGTGACAAATCTCGCTCTATGTTGGCTAGATTTTCTACATAGCTGAAAACCTAGGCAGTCATGAGATAAATCTCCCTCATTTACCGGTGAGGCTCCCGTGTAAGATTTGTCAATTAAATATGCTAGTATCTATTTGGGGGTATTACTTTAACCATACAGCTCATGAACCATAGTTGTATAGTTTTGGCAAGTAAGCAACTGTTTAAAGAAAGGAAATATCTAAAGAAGGAAGTAATAAAAACACAGGAAAGAAAGAGGGAAGATGTGCAACCCAATCAATAGATTACAGAGTTGATTGCATGCACATAGACAGGACCAATAGATATTAACACTCAAAATTTTAAGCAAAGGCAAGCTTTCAAATCTAGATCTAAGATAACACAGTTTATAAATAGATCTAAGACAATAAGCTAGAAACAAAATGCACCGTGACACAAAGTTCTCCGGAAATCTGCTCCTTTCTATTCCTTTGCTTCAAATAGCTATCAGGGGCTTCAGCACAAAGTCTGGAACACAAGAATGTTGCTTACAAATTCCGATCCTTTAACCCGTAGGTTTTTCCTCTATTTATAAAATATAGAGGAGCAATTACAAGTCGGAAGCTTTTAATGAACTGGCACATGTGGAAGTCGGAAAGGAAACAACTAGCAATCTCCCTCCTGGAATTCCTCTTTGCATGACATACATGATTTGCAACTAAAGGTAGAACCTTCTATTTTGCATGTCTGCCACCTATTTCCAAGTAGTTGACTTCTTCAAGTAATGGTTTTTAAACCAATCACTTAGGTTTTATAATTTAATTGATCGCTCAATTACTTTGTCGGAGGAAATAAGAGAAAGAAGAAGAAAGAGGAAAGTTGCAGTCTTGTCCTTTTTCACATTCTGCATGCAGTTGATTCTTCTGCCTTTGATTCTCACCAAACTAAATCTAGTAAATTTGGATCTAGAAGGCTGGATTTGGAATTTTGCTTATGGGTGTTGCCTTTGCCTTGTCTTCCTCTTATCCTTGAAGCTTTTGCAGTTCTTCTTCAGTACATGCATCAGTGCAATGTTTGCCGTAAATAACTCATCATTTTTATTTTTAATTGCATATGAGCAATTAAAAATTCTGGAAAGCACTCCGGGTGAATGCAAATTCAATGAAGGCTTCAACTGGAAGATTGGGAGAACATGCACAAGGTCCTGGAAGGAATTCTCCATGCACTGACTTCTTCACAGGCTGCATTCGAAACAAGAGGATGAAGCCTTTGCAATTATGGATCTGGATCTGGATCTGAATTTGAATCTGGAAGTTATGCATGATTCTGCTGATCCTTTTCTTTCATCATGCTTCGCCATGGCCAGAGCAATCTTTGTCTGAGCAATTCTTTTTCTTTTTATTCAGCCGGAATTCTTTACAACCGGTGCAGATCTAGAGATTTCTTCAGATTCGGAGGATATGTTCAATGTATTGGACATTGATTTAAGCTCCCTTTCTCTTATAAAAGCACCTATAATGAATTCCTGCAATTAATTCAGACAAAGATGGCAACCGGAACATGAACACTTGATTTTAATTATAAAAATCTGCATATATCAAGTCTGCTGCCCCAAAATTTGATGTTTTGTTTGCATGCAAAGCAAACATGAATTTTGTCAACTTCACCTGAGCACCTGTACCACTATGCAGACAATTAATCAGACTTAATTCAAGCTTCTTCAAACCTAGGCGCCAAACTTTGAAGCCTTCCAGCAGTAAAAACACCTTCTGTGCAAAATTCCTCCTTAATTGGGCGCCAAAATTGCCTGGGCTGCACTTCCTTGCTAAAGAATTAATAACTCCATTAATATGGCAGCCCATGCTTATATAACCTTCATCATTCTATAATTAATAATTGCCCTTCCTATTTCCGGCAATTAATTAATTAAAAATCATGCTTTTCTCTTCAATTTGGGCGCCTATTTTGTGCATGCTCATGGCTGCCATTAAATAAATTAAATTTATTTAATTTTAGCATGCTACATTCAGTTCACTTTGGCTTGTCTTCATGCATTGACTTTCCTTCTATTTATGGCACCAAAATTGGGTGAATAAACATTAATAAATATTATTAAATGCATTGATTATTCACCCAAGGTGGGTCGCACTTTTTGGCAAGGGTGAATTCTAAAAATAAGAAGTCAACTTCTGATGGGAATTTTCACCCTGCACTGCAGCTCTAAAAATCCCTTCTTCCACTTAAGTGATTTGACTTTCATCATGGGAATTTTTACCCTGCAAGGCAGGTAAGAAATTCCCGATGGTGCTTTAAGTGATTTTCTTTTATAATGGGAATTTTTACCTGCAAGGCAGGTAAGAAATTCCCCACCTGCCACATCTAATATTCCCATTGCAGCTTAAGTGACTTTGACTTCATGGGAAAATTACCCTGCAAGGCAGGTAAGAAATTCCCACCTTCCTGCCACTGCCAAAATTCCCATTGGCAGCTTAAAGTCTTCCTTCAAAAAGTGCGACTTGCATGAAAGATAGCTCTTTTCCAAAAGTGCGACTTGCATTATGACTTCTGCCTTTAAAATTGTGTGAGAATTCGTCACTTAGGGCAGCGTGGAAATTGGACGCGAAAGGCAACCTTGAAAATTGCAACTGGCATAAAAACAACATTTCTTTCCTTTTTTGGATTTTTGGTGAAGAAAACACAAGGAATAAAATTTGCCATTTTTGGAAAGGGTCCAGAAGATGTAGCAGCAAAAACTTGCATGTGCCGTAACTTTCATTCTGTGGCTCCGTTTTAGGTGTCGTTTTCTCTAAAAGTGCATATCTTCTCGAGCTCTATGCATTGATGGCAATATTTTTCTTATTTCCATAAAATCCATTTATTCCAAAAAATGCGACTTGCCTAGGAGAGGCTTTTTTTGTGCACGACTTCATCTTTTTAGAGAGAACCAAACCCCCTGTGACAAATTCCTTCTGGCATGATGTCCGTAGATGATCTCCAGATACTCTAGGCAAGAAAACAGACTGAACCGGCAAAGGAATTGACCTAGAGAAATTTCACAAAAAACAAAACGGGAAAACACCAAAAATGCAAAACGTTGCCAGAAGTCATAGATAAAGCCCAAGATTCATTCCTGGTTAAAACCCTACTGGTATATGGGAATATTGACATGTAAGACCACAACAAGGTTAAACCGGAGCATAATTTGCCTCAAACGGGGCTCAGAATAATTAAATAAAAAAATTTGCAGGCGAACCCCAAATGACGAGAATATAATGAGTTTGGACATCTAGGTATTTATCAAAATTGGCTTATATGACTCTCTGCGAATATCTTGATGTAATACTGACATTTTCTGGCAATAAAAACACAAAACGACCTGTTATTTTAAAAGAACAAATATTTTAACATGGGGTAGTCTCAGATTTCAGGGTGAAATCTGGGGACACCACTCTAATACCGAGATGAAGGTACATGAACAGATTGTCACGAACAAAATGAGCTTCTATTCAACTCAACATGAAATCATATGAGATACAATATATACACTTATGAAGCTCCTATAAAATAAGAAGCAGGTTTAACTATCCAACACTATTATAAGGTAATTGTTACTCACGTAACAATACATAACCAGAATATCCTAAACAACTCATAATTATATTATCCCATCATGGAGCACTAAATAATATATTTTCCTAACGAGTAGTAGAGCTCCAAATCCTCCAAAGAAGAACCCTTTTCCTGTCCATAAGCACTTACATATATAGAAAATGAGAGAGAGAGAAAGCAGGGCCACCAAATAGCCATAAATGACCCCTTTTCACCTACCAAGTACCAAAAGCCATCATTTTCTGCAGTTTTGAGAATGAGCAGCCTTCTTGCTTCTTGCACAAGCCATCAAATTTCTCAAGTGGAAGCATGACAAAGTATGGGCATCATGAAGCAATGAATTTGGGTAGCTGAGGTTGTTGGATGCCGGCCAATGTAAAAAAGTGTCTTTTTCACCTCCAAATCCTGTGTTTTCCTGTTTTACCCTCAAAACAACATCATTTTCTGCATTTCCTGACACAAAATGAAGCTCTCAACGAGACGGTTCCAACGCCACCAATTTTGTGCAATTTAGAGTTCTGGATCAAAAGTTATGCCCTGGCAGATTTCTGGAGAACTGGTGGAACCAGGGAATGTTCCTCGTGGGGCTTGAAAGGCGATTTAATATTTGCTTTAAGGTCAGATAAAGCGGTCCCGCGGAGAAGTAGTGGAAGTGGGGAACTATTCTAGGTATGCATTCAGGGTCTGATTTATCTGCAATGCTATGTCTTTGGGCGGAGAAAATGGAGGTTCAGGGCAGTGAAGGAATGAGTGAAATGTTCCCTATGTGTTGCTTGTGCCCGCCATTGAGCACAAGATATGTTATGGAAGAACAACTATATATTATTTAACTTCAATAATGTTTATACAATATGAATATCTGTTAAGCTTTACATTTTCATCTCAATGCTTTTAATAAGCTCCACGGGTAGATTGTTTGCATATGGGACCCAAAGGTCCATCAACCAACTAGTCCCACCCGTACAACTAACCACTCTGAGAACCTATAGGTAGTTAATGATTACTTATACCAACATAACAATATTAAATTTAAGGGGATGTTTCACATGAAAAGCATGTCCCATACAAACTAACACCAGCATACTAAATAACAATAATAAGCATAACACTTTGTATCGAATGACCCAACAAACGAGGGACATTTTTGAAAGGCTAATCTAGAAGTAAGTGTAGAAGCATAAAGTGAGGTACATCCTTTACAAAGATGCAGCTAGGAAGTAAGCATCAAGTTGAGATGCAAACCACTAAAGCTAACTCCCAATTAGGGTTTAAGTTGCTACAATCTCAAGCATTTCTCCCTCATAGAAGAACTGAAACAAAGAAAGAGCATCTTTGGAGAAACTGAAAGCATGATTAGAGTTATACTAAGGTTGACCACAAGCTAGCAGGATCACAAAGCAAGCAAAAATTAGAAACCACGCGATCAGGAAAAATAAGAAAGGAGATAAAAATATGGTGTATTTAAGAAACCATCCTCACCATGAGTGTGTTGCCCAAACAACCCTTCGAGCTCATCAATAAAAATCCCAAAAAAAGATTCTGAGAGAGAGCAACCTTGTTTGACCACAACATAGCTCACTACAAAGTTTATGAGCCTAGTAGGAGTTCAAAATAGATCTTTGAAATCTCGGTGGCTTGTATTTCCTCAAGTAAAATGTCCATAACTAAATCATGACCGTTAGAGGATACGACGGGGAGTCATGAGCCAGAACATGACAAAGTCCCCAATACTAGAAGTTGCAGTCCTCTCCGTACAAGAAATTTGTGGGCAGACCTTTAAATGCATGCGCTGACCTTTAAATAGGAGGGTCTAATCTAATTCGTGCGTTGACCTTTAAATGCGCTTGGCCACACCATAAACCCCTTCGATCTATTTCTCTCACCTGCTTGCCTTTAAAAACTCTCGACATTAGGATTGCAGAAGAAGAAAGATATGCACTTGAACCTACCTCTTTCCAAGGGGATTTAGAGCTGCCTAAACCATGGCCCTGCTAATCTCTTAAACCATTCCACAAATTATAGTATGTTAAAATTTAACTAATGGCTACAGGCTCAGCCATTAATGAGCACAAGATTTAATCTTATTGGTTTGTACTCTTGCCTTATGTTTGTTTTCCTTCATCAAATAACTACATATGCTGTTTCCAGCGAGGAGAAAGAAAAAAATGATTCTTCTTCGATATTCAAACCATATATTGAAAAAAATATAATAAAACATGCAAAGGAATTCTTTATTTTCAAGCAATATTATTCCTTCACCTATACAAAGATTTAAAAATCATCCAAAGATTATTAAATTGAATTTCCTCTATCACAGAAGCAAATTTCTTTCATAGAGTGAAGAAACTAACATGCCTGTTCTGGCCGGAAGAAAAGACGATTCATGTTTGCTAATTCCACTGTGTCATAATCATACAACAAAAGTCGCCCTATTCCACATCTTGTGAGCATTTCAGCTGTGACACTTCCTACACCACCAATGCCCTGCACAAAGTGCTCACATCAAAACCTACAACCAAAGTCAAAGATTAAAAGATCTTGTAAATAGAAGCCAATAGAAATAGCAGCAATGCAACATTTTACAAAAATGTTGTCTTAAATATAAATGAGTATTTACTACTTCAAAGGTTTGATATAAAATGCCAAGAAGATTGAAAACAAAGGTTTCCTGTGAGGGCTATCTGCCATCAACGATGTTGGGAGAAATTACTCCAGAACACAATCAGCAGAAGACCTCCATATGCTGACAGTGCAGTTGATGATCTATGTTGTAAATAGATTTTGCCAATTGACGGGCTGAATAAATAATGTAAACTTTGATGTCATGGGACTGGAAGACACTCAAAGACGTGGAATTTTTTAAGTTAACAAGGTCACATCACTTATATCTCCTAAGTGAATCATGAGCAAACTCAACAGTAAGAATGAGAATAATGAATGTATTGAAGAAAGTGCAGCAGTTGCAATATAAACAACACATCCTCCTGTTAAGCTGTTGTACAAGAGAATGATATCCATCTTGTAATTGTATTATGCTTGGCGGAAGCACAAATTAATGTAGCTGCAGATAATTCACACGGTTGCAGTCCAATTATAATATGCATGCACTCCTTGACCTATCCATCCTCTGAAGCATGCTCAGTCTTTAATGGAAGGGTCAAAAATCATCCCACACTTGCTTCATAGCAGCTCACATGGTATCAGCAATCACAATGACCACCTGGGATGCAGTACCAGCCCCAAATTATAAACAATCCGCATGACGAATAACTAGTACAAATATCTTAAATAAATCTATCTAAAAAATGCCGATAGGTATCAATCTGAATCCATCACTTTATTTGCAATTTTCCTGTTGACTGGTGATAGATAGCATCATTCCAGCTACACCAGACTCAAAACAATCTTTTTGGGGAAAAAGGGGGCCTCCAAACTCCATCGTATGCCCAAGATATCGCAATTTTTCAATTGTCTTCTCCAAGTAAAAAGAAAAACTGCATCACGACTGTCGAATGGACATCAAAATAAAGGTCTTGAATTGATTGTTTATCCATGGACTAATCACACCCACTACCCCCAGCTGCCATTATAGTACACCTATCGGCATACTGAAAATACTTGGACATATAAAGGTCAAAGGAATCACCTACAAAGATAACTCATCATCATCCAAATCAGAGATTTATTTCAGTTTGGAGTCCAAGACCAGATTCAGAAAATAACCAAATGTGTGTTCACCGTTCAGAAATGGAGAATTACAGTTCGAGTATCTTTCCCATCTAGAGCATGCTTGGCATCCCGTGGTAGACAACAAAAAGATGCATGCATGCCAGGGAAAATTACTGAAGTATTTGAGGGATGCAAGCAAGTAGATTCTAAATGAAGCATGCTAGATGAACTAATTAATTGAAGTGATATTACTGTGATTTCCAATCTGCAATAGTTGGGTAGGCAAGAAGTGAAATATTGCATGGCAGTAATTGATAATTCGTTTTGTATGTTATAGACCTGCATTCAACAAAGAATGCACCGACAGTGCAAGCATGGATGTCTGAGCCATGGAACTAAATTCAGAAGATTTCATTTGAGTTTTGTTAATATATATACTCAGAAAATACTGTTTTAAAACTGTTCCATTTGCTAAATCCTAGCTCCCTCTCTGAGCTCATAGATTATATGCAATTTCTTCCTCTACACCGTATTTTACTGTGTTAGGCGTATCATATTGTCTATATACATAGTTAAGGCAGGGTTCTGTGTTCAAATTTTGTAAACTCGCAATTTCCTTACAGGAATTGGAAGACTCGCCCTTGCAACTTGATCCAAATTTGACCAAATTAAATTAGATGTTAGTAGTAAAACCAGGGAAGATAGCTTGACATTTGCAATATCGATCTGAAATATGATCAAACTAAACCTGAAATATTAGTAATTACATAATAGAAGAGCTAAATATTAAATATAACATAGATAGTGGAATTTTAGAGACCAATTATAGGACGAAGCCAGATTTAGATAGTGGAATTTTATATAAACAAAAAAAAAAGATACACAGCTCTAGTTGCAGAAAATTGTTGTGGGAATTAAAATCATATATACACAGATTTTTGCAGACACGTGATTTAGGAGAAATAAGGAAGTCTAAATAATCTCAGGAGTCTGAACTTCCAAAATTTAGATAAAGCGTTAAAATACAGCTTTTCTCCATTGTTATGTATATATAATAAAACTCCTACTTATAAATACGGCTTTGTAGGATGGTTAAAACTCCAAGGTTGTGGAATATCTTACCCATGTGGATGGAGTAATATAAAGTAGTAAGTTTAAGTATGACTTGGTTTTATAGGGAAGGCTTCACTAGGAAATTAAATAAGGGGTATTAAAAACTTAATACTTATTCAACTATTAAATATACTTTCAGAATTTTAAATGTCACAAAAGCCATGGAGAAGATAAATGGATATAGGACTCCATGACTTATATTAAAACTATGGAATGATTAAATTTGTGAGCAAGAAATGGTCTTTAAGAAGGAAATATTGTAAATTTTGTTTATGGATGGAGAACATGAAGTATGATGTTGAATTTGTAAGAAAAATAAATAAATATAGACGTTTGATAAAGTTTCATTTAAAAAAATGAACAAGCTATTTGACGGATATGTAGATTTATGTTTAAACATATATTGCTAAATCGGTGGAAATTTAGTTAGGAGCATATTGTAGATAAACAAGTAGAAATTGAGTACCAAGTTATTAAATAATGATCTTATGTGTTGGGAATGTTTATTAACAATGAGGGAGAAGTTATTAACTTCTACGGTTTACATACATTATAAACCTTATTTACCATTTTCATTAAATCTTAGAAAACTAATGACTGAAATCAAGTTATGAAGTTATTTAGAACATTGAAAGGCCAATGCTTGTAGTATCAAACTATGGTTAGGATTTTCGTAATAATGATCTCCTTAAGTGGTATGGGACACTAAAGGAGATTAGGGTTAGAGACATCCTAACCATGGTTTGTTTGCTAGTTTTAGAGGAACGAAAAAAAATGGGTTTAGGGCTCTTTACAACATTACAACCAGGTGGTATGGGACACTTGGGAGCTATGTGTTGTAATGGTACTAGACCTAGTTCTTTACAACTTATTAGCAACAATATAGAGGTACCTTGTTGAGACAATTTGTCAGCATTGAGAAAAGAGTAGGGTTGAGAGATGTGTAGGGATTAGGGAGTGACCTGTACAAGGGGTAGCTTAACCTAGGTGCAGTACGTCATTACAATGTGTACAAGGGCTAAAACTACCTAGGTGCAGTAGATCACACCATACATGTGCTTAAAGAATTTGATACAGATCAGTTTGTTCCAAGGTCTATTCTTGTTTAATTCAGTGGAATTAACTTTGTTCTAGTGCATGTGGGTTTACCGTAGGGAGTGCCTTACTTGGCCCCAAGTCTTTTGGCCAGAAGCATTATCATCGTTGTATGATTTATAGGATGTTTCAAATTCCTACCTAACCTAAGTTACCATTTTCAGGTAACTATTTACACATGGAATCTCTCTTTCTATATTAATTGCTCGTATCCTCCTCATCAAGGGAATGGCCACTCTCGTGTAAGAGAGTGTGCGGGGATCCGTAAGGGTTATGGTTCGAAGCAAAGCGCCTCGACAATGCTCTTTTTCACCGAGTGTAAATTGACAACTGTATGGGCCTCTTATGGCGTGCAACGGTAGTGTCACAACAATGGATAACTGAATTTTAATTTGCATAATGTTGTATATTGTGTTGAATATTGAAAGCATAAAATAATGTAATCAAGGAAGTAAACTTTGAAGTAATAATTTGATGTATTGCAAAGAACAGGTGATAGTTTTGATATATAGTATTGGTAAATGTAATTGAGATTATTTAATGACTCGTCAGAAAATTTTGTACATTGTTTATTAATGAAAATCTAGCATATATGAATTATTCATTTCAGTCTTATTATGAGATGAACCAAACTAACTAAATATGTGGTTGGATGTTGAACGGATGATTTTGCGGATACATGTGATCTAGTTCCAGTTTTATAGTGACATGATATTATAGGATAAACCATATTTTTGTATGTGAAACTAGATAGCTTAGTTGAAACTAGATAGCTTAGTGGAAAAAAATGATGTTGTGAGTAATGCATACAAATCTTACGCAAGATCTATAACTATGACTTTTCAAGTTAAATAATCTTCATGTGCTTGTTTATGATTATCTTATATACTTCTTATTGATTTCATAGTGCATGTGGAACTAAGACATTTGGTAGAAATGTTTATATTCTACTTGGTGAAGTGTGTTAATAGAATAAACCCAAAGTTAAATAATAATAATAAAAAAATTGGTGTGCTTTCGTGATTACTGTAAGAAGAGGCATTACACATAAAATTTTGAGTGGGATTTTCATGCAAACGAGAATGAGACCAAATTTATGGTAGCCTACTCCCGCAGCTGGGACTCGCGATCACTATGAACTAGACAAACACAAACTCAAGAGCACAACCATAGATTCAAACACACTTATCTTTATTGATTTCAACAACATATTACAAAGATTCATACACACTCATATTCTCACACTCACTGGCCTTAAAAGGCTTGCTAAAAATTACATGAAGAAGAAATCCCTATCTCAGTCCCACATGGACTTTACAATCTTACTCAGCTCTAGACTAGAACCCACATCTAACTCTAACTCTAATTCTAAACTCTGAATTCCCAATCTAGATTCTCTTTTTCTCTTGGCTCCTTTGCTTGCTCAATATAACTCCACGAATCTGAATCCTTTTGCCATCTATGGAGTGTTGTTTCAATCTCCCAAAACTTTAGAAACACTTAAGTAGAGAAAAGCGAGTCGATGTTAGGCATTACTTTCATTTTACGTTCAACACAAGCGAAATTGTCACTTTCCACATAGTGGTGGTTATACACCCCCTTAAGACACACCCGGTGGTTGCAAAACCGTCACTAAAGCCACATCAGCAGTTTTACAACAGGGTAAACCCTTACGACTTCCAAGAACCATAACTTTTGCATACAACCTCAATATCAAATTTCATTTTCTTATGAAAGTGTAGTTTTTTTAAAGGAATCCAAATATGCAAATCCTATTTTGACTTTGAAATGTTCTTCTAGTACTTTTTCCTTTTTCCCAAGATTTATCCATTTTATCTATTCAACGGATGCACGACCACTTGTTAGATTCTTTTGATTGTTGAGGAACTCAACCAATTCTCTTGGAACTGTGTCGATGCTTGAAACTCACGTTCTTTTTGTACTTGTTGCTCTTGAAGTGAACTTCACCGTGTCAAAACAACAAAAGGACTGACTAGTCACACAAACACAAGCCTACCATTTTCGGTGGATGCAAGATGGCTTGTACACCTTGGATATTCTGCATCGGACATCCAAGGTAGAAAATAAGTGATCTCTATATCATAAAGGTAGGATGAGTGATTGTGATGTCCCCTTTTTGGGCAAATGGGAATTTTAACAAACTTCCACACCAATCAAATCAAGAAGGATTAGATCCTTTTGATTCAACCTCAAATAACCCAATGTCGGCTAATTACAACCCAAAATGGGGTTGGAAGTAGCCAAGGTGATGGGTGAGATGGGAGAATCAATTGGAATTCACACCTTTTCCAGATCTGATTTTTATAGCAGCACTATTAATTTAAAATAGCTTGCAGACAGCTGAAAACTTCTAAAATTCATAACTCTCTTGATACTCAATCTTTTTGCATGAAACAAAGTGCACAATAAACTTGGGATTTTTCCCTTTCCAATGAACTAGAGATCAGATTTTTTTAGCACTAAAACCCCTTCAAAATAGCACTTAAAATTCCAGATCTGGGTGCTAGGGTTAGAAGAAATTAATAAAATATTTCCAGCACTTTTCCCGGCCTCCAAACACACCACAAAGTACCTCCCTTGCTCAGAAATAAAAGATAAACAAATCAGATTTGCAGATCTTGTTTTATGATCACCAAAAACATGCCAAATAATTCTAGAAATTATTTAAAAAACTTGTCTGCAACATAACTTCAAAAATTCATATCTTTTGCTAGAGAAGTCCAAATGAGCTGAAACTTTGGATCTTGGGCCACAAAAATATGAAGAATAATATTCCAAAATTAGTTTTCGCACAAAGCAAACACGAAACCCTAATTTTTCCCTAAAAAGTAGGTCGCCCAACACATTTAGGGCATCAAATCATCTCCAAAAATTATGAAATTAATTGCAAAACACAGCAGATCTGAAAACCAACAAGTATGCTCCCAAATCATGCAACAATAACCAAATTTGCACCATAAATAAATGTGCTAGGGTTAGAATGATTTTTCCAAGCAATTCGCCACACAATAGATGCAATACACACACTAATGGATCCTTATCAAGATCAAATTTACTTCACTCCAAATCGAATGAGATCGATCTATAAGCGATCCCCAATAGACTCTATGGATCGATTGACATTCGGCGAATGAGAGAGAGAGAGAGAGCACAATGAAGAGCTAGGGCATATATCCCTTAGGCATACATCCCTTAGGCATACACCCCATTTCTCCAAGCATGGAGACACATAAATGATCAAATCAACATCCCAAATGATGGCCATGCAACCTCCTTTTATAAGATAAGGGGTGCAACATTCAAATGGCGACCTTTTCCCTTTGCAGGGGAAAACTAATAAAACTTAATTAAAATATTAACAGACTCACTTAATGTGCACTTTATTTTGATCATGTATAATTGATGTTGGAAGTTAATTAGATCAAAATAGTCTACCTGTTTGCAAACCCTTACATCCTTCTTATTGTTGTGTACTTTCCACACCATAGAAACTAATTAAGGTGTAAACATCATTATTCCACACTTGTATGCCATTAGAAATCCATCTAGCTACTTATTCCACGAGATTGGGCATACACTTGTGAAAAAAATAATAATTACTTATTCCATGGGAAGTTGGACGGTGAATTGACGGACACACTTGGAGGTTGGACATGATGGGACGGCAGACAATGGATCCACATGACAACTTTTGAATGTAGAACACTTTGCAAACTCAAACATGACATAACACCGAAGCGTTGAATGTTGCATGATAAACATTGCACATAGGTCGTTCGACTACTCTGGCAAACTCAATTGTTGCACTCTTAATCTTTAGATGCTCTATTTGAAAATGGATTCCAAACTTTCAAACCGGGAGACTTTTAAACTTCCACCGTGGCAAATCAAGCAATTTGATTCAAAAATGGCCTCCAAAATAGCAGATGACAGTTTGCACTTACAATTGTGAAAAATAGCGGGACATTGAACCCATTTAAATAAGACCATACAATTTAAATTCATGAAAAGATGACCACAAAAATTTAAGTCCAATTTTAACATTTTTTTACCTTTTCTTTGAGATCACCGAATTTCAATTTTTATAGAAAATTTGGCAAATTTTCTATGACAGACTAAAGGTTTAGTAATGTCCCTAACTGGTTGGTTAGCTCAAATTCACCAAATTTTAACAATCAACACAAACCCAAGCTCTTTCTGATCACCAAGATCCCAATGTGGGCAAGGTGAGAGCATATGAAAACTAGGATGTGAAAGCAAATCAATGCAACTTATTGGTGGCAAGCCACACAGTTTACAATCAATGCCAAAATGGCGGGTAATGGAATGCAACTCTTGGCGGCTTTGCCATCCAATCGTTATTACAATGTAAGTGCAAGAAAATAAATATCTTTCGGTGGTGAACCGCACGAAAAGTTACAAGCATCACAAAATATCAATGCAAACTAATAACATCAATGATTACAAACATGAAACCAAATGTTGATCACAATCTCAAGTAGTTGAATCAAACCTCATATACTAACATAAACACTCAAATGCATCAAACAGTAGATCTAGCTGGTAGATGATCAATTCCAACCAATGTGCTTGCTAATTTGTGCATGAACAACAGTATCATACACTAGAGCAATAATAGATCTCAAGTATGTTTGTTGATTTGTGAATGAAAAGCTTGTGAGTAAACCTTAGAAACAACAATAGATCTCAAATGAACTTGTTGATTAATGAAATGTAAACCTTAGAACAACAATAGAACGTGGATGTACTTGCTAATTTAAATGAGAACAACAATATCAAACTCATATTAGATCTAAAAACTCACAAAACCCTTTAACAAAGATGATATAGCAAAGTAGACATGGGTAGTAACAACGATGTATGGCGGCAGCGGCACTAGGAGGAATAGTGGCGATGTATGACAGTAGCAAACCCTAAATAAAGTTTGATTTTATAGTAACAACAACAAATAATGATTATCCTCAATTTGGTGCTCCAAACAATGAATATTGATGATGAACAACAGCAACATATGATGATAAATTTTAAAAATAAGCAATAACAATGATTTGCTTGCAAGTAAAATTCGATCCAATCCTCTATAAGCTGAAATCTTCATAGTTACCATATTTGTACGAATATGGTCAAAAAACGGTTCGGACCGAACTTTTCATAGAAAACGAATTTGTGCATTCAAGTTCGAACCATTTCCAATGTTTTTATTTTATTTTTAAGAATAAAAATACTTAAAACTTAAGACGAAAACTTAAAACGTGATTATAGCAAATTGTTGTCACGTTGTGCATTCAAAACCCTTCAAGTTGTGCTGCGAAAATACAGTTTGAACTTCTGCAAATCTGTCAATCTGGGAAACTGCAACACGTCCTCAGTCCTGTCTTCACTGCAAACTAGAAATTCATTAAGTTGTTTTCATCTTGACCGGGTCGTTTTGAGTTTCACATCACGTTTTTTTAGTTTCACTAGGGCATCGAACTCCATCCTGACCAGTCTGTTTCTAATCCACCGTTGTATTTGAAAGCTAGAGCTAGGGTAAGACTTAATCTAGTCATTCCCATACGTTTTTTTTTTTTTAAGTAAGATTTTATAATGATTTTATTTAGTTAAATTTCATAAGATTTTGTTAGATTTTGCTTTGTTTATGTTTAGTTCTATAAGGTTAGTTTACTTTTTTATTATTTGAGTTCATTTCATTATAAGTTTCTATTTTTATTTTATTATTTATAAAGTATGTATTTTAGTGTAATCTATTATAAATATAATTAGATTTTGCTTAGTTTATGTTTAGTTTTAAAAGGTTAGTTTAATTTTTTATTATTTTAGCTCGTTTCATTATAAGTGTATATATTAATTTATTATTTATAAAGTATGTATAATTTATTTATTTTTTATAAAGTATGTATTTTAGTCTAATCTATTATAAATTGTTAGCATATGGATTTGCACGCATGCAAATGACATGCAACAGTCAGGGAACGAAGTCCCTCCTCAATGAAGGTGAGGCTGCCTTTATTGAAAACCAAAACTGTATTTACATCTATACATTCAAAATTGTATGTGGGGGTGTTTTGGGACATCAAATGGAAAGAAGTGTGAATGAGGGAGATGGAATGGAATGAAGGAAAGAAATGGAAAGGAATGGATGGAAGGAACATACAATAGTTAGGTAAAAACAGAGCCTAATATTGCATGGAGAAGAACAATGAATAACTAACTCAAATAAAGCAAAGTTTGAATCAGCTAAACAAGAATAAGTGAAAGGGAACACACATGAGCAAGTAAATATCAGAGCTTGATCACTATGAACAAGAACAACAGATTAATAGCGTTGACAATAAGATCAAAGACTATCCGCATGCAAGATTTAAACACTAACATCCAATGAACATAAGAACATCAAAAGCTTGCACACAAAAGTATTTTCTTCTCCTCTCTCAAAGTCACCCTTACAAATGAGCCCCTAACTTCCTTTTATAACCCAAAAGTTGGTTACAAAGTAGTTAGGGTTTACATGAACATTAAATTAGGGCACCTTAAGTGACTTTGATTTTAAATGACCTAACTAGAATAAGTCAACATCACTTTATAACAATTTGAAAGTCACTTTAGGAAAAGTACATAAATAAAGGGAAATGGGTACATGTGGACCCCATGCAGAAAAACACATGAAAATTAAGCAAAATAACTAGTGCCTTATCCATTGGGCAAGGTTCGCCTATTCTCAATCGTATGAGAAATGAACACGCACACCCATTAGATAACATAGGAATTATCCCACCATTCTGTTGGTGAAACAAGGATCCTGATTCTTCACCAATTCGAAAGATTTGAGCTTCGCAATGTCTGGTGCATCTTTTCTTCCTCTGGAAAACAACTTGGAAGAAGACAAGCCTCACAAAGTACCTGCAGTTCAAGAATCTTACTTGGTATGGTATGCAGCAAGTCTATAACTTTAGATTGGATCTCTTCACAAAGGTGTTTGATCCTGAAACATTGATCCATAGAAGAAGTGGAAAAAATATCAATAGGAGTGTACATTTCATGTATCAATTTCATAAATTGTTCCACTAGATGTTGTATTGAATTCCTTTGGTTGTGTTCATTGATAAAGGTACAAGGAATCTCTTTGATGAAGGCTTGAATGGAGGAGAGTGCGGTATAAGCTTCATTGCACAAACTGTCAAACTGAATTACTAAGTCTTCCAGAATCATTTTCCTGGACTTAACATGATTTAGCCATAGAATTCTGTCATGTGATGGTCAAACTCAAGGATTCCCTCCGAGGCTAAGAATGTAGATTCCATGCGGGCAAGATCCTGAAGACTTGGAAAGATCTTATCTATAGCTATTAATTCTGCAATGAGGCATTCCTTGAATGGAAACACTAGATCAAGGTAGGCATAAATATTCTCAGATATTTTTATCACCTCATCAATTGTTCTCAACCCACCATTTTCTATCTTAGAAACCCAAGACCTTAGAGTGTGCCCTAGAGTGATCACATCCTTTGATTGATTGAGAATTTCTTGATCTGGGATGGCCACCATTTCTGGAACAGGAAAAGAAGATGCAATGGGTGATCAAATGTTGAACGTATGAGATCAACTGATTCTTCTCTTCTTTGAGTTGGGAAATTTGAGATTTGTATCTCTCCAACCTTTTAAGCACATTGTTCATTGAATCTTTTGCCATAAAGAACATCACTTTCAAAAGTGGTCTTTCCAAGGGCTATTTTGGATACTTCATAGTCAGTGATTGTCATGTCCCCACGATCCTTTTCAGTTGTTGGAACTGCAATTTCTGCAAATTTATCTCCACTATTATCAATCACAACCTGGAGAAGACCTTAGGCTTTTTGGGCACAACTTCATTGGAAAGGGCATAAAGAGCTTCTAAATCAATGTTGGCCACTTTGATCAATCTCTTCCTCTTTTTCCACTTTGATCCAGGCAGGTGTTTCGTTCATTAGTTCGACACAATAGAGTCGAGAATTGGAAGGGATATCTTCTTTACTTTCCTCATGATTAAAACCAGTAGGCAATTGTTTTGCGGCCTCAATCCTTGGTGAAGTGGCATCTGCAACACATTCTTGATTACCCTCATGTTCTTGTGAAATATTCCTATCACCTTGATGCTCGGAAGAATTGGATATTTGTACCACTGGGATTTGTTTGGACTCCGGTGTCTGACATTGATGACTTGGATCTTTAGTGGGCCTATTGGAACTCTCAGTGATGTGAACAGATGAGTTTGGGGTAGAAATACCCAAAACATGTTCTCTTCCTTCCCCAAGATGCACACTCTTTACCGACCTTTGAGGCACTGCTTCTTTGTTAGAGACAGATTTGGGTAACCACCGACTTTGCCTCTGAGATGTGTGCGATGATGTTGGTGGAGACTACTGTGAAGAATTTTGCACCACCTTTTTCTGTGTGAGTCCTCCCCTCATTGGTAGTTTTTGTATTTCGAAAATATGTGCCGAAATGGGAGAGGATTGGCTATTTGGTTCTCGTACCACATCATAGTTCTTCTCAACACGGGTTGATTTATGGTATCTAGAGAAGTTTCATCTCCTTTACTCACTAGGGAGTGGAGTGAAAACAATCTAATCATAGGTAGGATCCATAAGATCAATTCCATTATCGGCAAGGGTCAAAGGAGGATCTCTCAATCCATAATTTGCTATTTGAGCCAGTGTGAGACAAGAAAATTGTCGCTGCGTCTTACCTCCCTGTCATCCGCACATTCTACCCAATAGTCTTCTATGCTTGTTTTGTGCCTGTATCTTGCTCCTAGGGCTTTTTCCATGGACCCTTTAATATCAAATTGAGCCCTACTTGTGAAAGAATGTATGGTGATGTGGGCAAATTCTTTTTCCATCAGTTCCACACTGCGGGAGCTTGGACATTTGTATTCCCCTATCTGAATCGGGAAATGAATGCCTCCTCTATGTTTATCCACAAGTAGGCAATGGACTTTTGAAAAGTTGATGTGAAAGTTCCATCAACGCCAATTTGTCACTAACATATTTAGGGAGTTTGTAAGGAGCTCCCACAAATCCACTAACTCATATATAGGAGTAAGAAGGAAACTGGATATACCAAGTTCCCCCATTGTTTTATTATGGCTTTGGCATCCTCTGAAAACCTTTCTTCTAGATTTCTCCCTATTTTTACCAGGACCCATTGTACCTCTAGTTGTCAACCCTGAAAATATCCTCCTTCTTGCTACAACATAGATCAAATATGAGGTCATGTAAAAATGACCCGTCATTTTTACCTCAATCAACTGCTTATGGAGAGTGTTATTGATGATACTTGCCAATCAACAAACATCTTCGCATCAAGAATGATACAAATGAATTTGTACATCCAAGGATGGAAATTCTTGGCGGAAGGGAGACCAAAAACCCTGCTAAGGAGAGTGATCATATCTCCTATTTCTTCATGAAACTCCACACGAAACAATTCTTTGGGCATCCTTGAAGTGTGAGTTTTGGTTTGACTAACCAATTTTTATCAACCATTTTTACCATCTCAAGGGATCTTCATCCCATAATTGTTGTGTCGATTCTTGCGTTATGTCAACATTTTCTTCATAAAGTGGCACTTTTAACATATCTTCCATATGCTCGGAGAATTAAGCAGAAGGGTTCATTTCTGTCATTAAAGACTCCCCGATGCTCAGGTTCGTAGTGTTCAGCACAGGCCAGAACAAACTCGAGACATTGTATTGCCACTGGAAATGTTGCCGCTTGAGGTAAGCCGCAACAATAGAGCCTTTTTGAGAAAACAATTTTTCCTTCCCTCCTAACCTGTCGCAAAATTGGATCATATCCACATGACCCATATTAGTATCTGAAATATTATCGTATGTTGAGCTTAAGGACGATGCTGGAATTAATCCTTAATATGCATACTTGAGCGCTGATTTGTTAGAATGTTCTCCCATTATGAATTTTAAAGGAAAGACAAAACAAGCACGCAAAATGGTATAAACGGTGTCGGGTCTTAGTCTCTGAATCACCGTGAACACAAAGAAAAATACGGCTATTTATTTATTATTATATTTTTATAAAATAAAGCCGAGTAATTTCTGGGTTACAATTTCTTTTTAAAACAATAATACAAACTCGAGCTATATAACAATATTGAGATTAAGCTCGAATTACTCGATTTGGATTTCAAGCCAATGGTTTGGCCACTGTATTTAATTCTCTACCTCTTCGCGTTGCCAATGGCCTGAGCTTGTGAATGCGTACTTTTGTGCTTTCCTCCTACACGTGAACTTTTAATCTTCTGATCAATGCGTGGGAGTTGCTCTAACTTTACCAATGCATGGTATTTCTTTCTTCTCCAGGAAGGCATGGGCTATTTTTCTAATTTGTCCTCCACCAATGCGTGGACAATATTGTCTTGCATGGGCTGCGTGGTATCTCCTTTCTTTGCAAATGAGTGACAGCTATCTTTGATCTCTTGAATGCGTGACCTTCAAACCCAAATGCATGAATCCTCTTTGGCTGTGTGGCCTTAATGAATGCTTGCCCTTTGAAATTTTGCCTCTACCCCTAGCGTGGATCTTTGTTGCCTTTGTTGACAGTTATGCATGAGATTTTTTGGACTTTTGGCATGAATGGCCTTTGCTGATGCGTGTGTCTATTTCCTTGCAGGCATGGACAATGGTCTTTGGCTCTTCTTTTGACTGTGAATGCGTGTGGGCTTTTCTTTGCTCTTAAAACCTGCGTGGAAATAATGAATTCTTTGCAAATGCGTGGCCAATATTACCTTGGCCTATTGATCCTTGGTCAATGCGTGGAAATGCTCTCCTTTTGTTTTTCTTGGACAATTGTGTGCTTCCTTGTCTATACGTGAACAATGTCTTGGCCAATGCGTGTTGATCTTTTGGCCTATGTGGGTTGTGTTCTTGACCAATGCGTGGCTTTCTAGCTTCAATCTGTTGGCGTGGATCTCCTTTGAATGCGTGTATGTGCTTTCTCAAACTGGTGCGTATTGCCTTGGCCTATGTGGGCTTCCGTATATGTGCCTAACTGCACAATAAAACAAAAGAAATAGCTTTAATAAAAATACACGGCATGCAAAGAAGCAATTTGCCTACGCAGTATGGATGATCTTGAGCAAATGGCGAAGGATGGCTTCTTGTAAGCTTGTGATTCTGAAATGGAGACAACTACCTGGAGCTCTCAAGGTTGCCTGGCTCTAGCCAATGCCCATGTCAGGTTTCCATGTGAAAGTTGAGGAGTGCCTGTGGAATGATCTTTTCTTTCTTCCGGCTCTGGATGTCTGCAATATTTTCCTTGCTTCTTCTTCTTCCCAATTTCTCCCGCTTCTGCAACTTCTTGTAACCGTCTTCTTCCCAATTTCTCGGATGATGGAAGCAAAATTGTAATTGCCCACGACAATTGGAAGCGGAATTATAATTGCCCACAGAAATTGCTTCTTCTTTGAACAAAGTGCTTTGACCAAGTAGAACTCCATCAAACTACCTCCCTCACCCTCGTAAAGGTGTAAGAGATTAGAATCCATGCCTGTATTTGCCTCAATTTCTTTGAAATCTGCCAAGTCGAATGCCTCCAAAACCCATCAAACATTCCAACAAACAGATTTAAATACCAAAAATGCCATCATAAACGGTGAACATGAAACCATAACTCCCATGCACAATCACTCCAACAAATCTCCATGCCCACTCCATGTAGAGCCCAAACAAACAAAATCAAAATACAAAAATGCATATACCATTGCATGCTTAGCTTGGAGAAGCTTATGGTTCCCAAGGAACCTGGCTGCCATTAATTTCTCATTCAATGCTCATGCCATGTCGTGGCCCAAACAACCGCTAAAATTAAAACCATAAACCTCCTTCCAAATTTTCCGCAACTTAAGTTAAGCTTAAGTTTGTTTAAAACTTTATAAAGTCCATAACTCGCATGGTGGCTTCACAATGCCAAGTACCAAAGCCACAAAACATCTTTTAAACTTTGCATGTGCTCAAATTGTCTATGACCACTTACAAACCAAACATTGTTAGCCACGGTGGTCCCAAGACCCAATCAAAACAATGCATAGATATTAATCAATCCACCATATCAAGTATATATATATATATATATATATATATATATATATATATATAAAGTCCATAACTTGCATGGTGGCTTCACAATGCCAAGTACCAAAGCCACAAAACATCTTTTAAACTTTGCATGTGCTCAAATTGTCTATGACCACTTACAAACCAAACATTGTTAGCCACGGTGGTCCCAAGACCCAATCAAAACAATGCATAGATATTAATCAATCCACCATATCAAGTATATATATATATATATATATATATATATATATATATATATATATATATATAGATATGTATGTATGTATGTATATATGTATATGTATACATATAGATATAGATGTATTTTATATATATATTATATATTATTATTAGTGCTTAACTTGTTATCTAACATATATCTTCACATATATATTTGTTACTAACTTAATATATCATCACGAGCACTTTAATATACGACAAGTCATAATGCAATCAAAACGACATCCAATATGTGATAACAATCTCACTAATTCAACATAGTATTAAGTCGGGATGTTATAGTACAAGACCTAAGTAGAACAAAGTTGGGAGACTCCAAATACTGGAGGGGCTTGTTAGTGCAACTCCTATTCTTGTTGCTCCTAATAACTCAATGCTCCAAAGTAGACCTCTAACTATAAGTTCCGCTAAACCTTAAACCCCTTAAACCTTTAAGGGAAAATTGTGAGCGAAAGCAGAGCGGACTATGTGATGATGATATAGAGAAATGACAACAATGATGCCTATTTATAGGAAAACATAACCTGAAGTCACTATCCTCTTAGCCAATAGTATCAACCATGGTCGATATAGTCAACTAGAAATAAAGTTCTACTTGACTACATTGACCATTGGTGATCCGATTGGCCACGAGATAGTCTAGTTAAAAGGTAAGGAGAGGAAAGAGAATGGAGGTAGAGCAAACACATGGAAGAGGTATGAAGGTGATATGGGCAGATGTGAAAGTGATAATATTGAGGATATCAAGTGGTCAAAGAGATAATAAGATAGTAGGAAAGTAGTGAGGCATGCTAGGGCAAGCAAGGTGGTGCCACACATAACAATTCTTTCAACAAATATTGTTAACCAGCCCAACCCTGCTCCTAGTGACGCCCTTAAGGCACACTCAAGGAGATTAATGCACCAACCTACAAAGAGAAATCAGTAGTAAGAGTGAAAAATAAGGTGTATACAACTAGGTTGCAGATTTAGAATAGTGATGTAATTTTTTCGCTTCCTTACAACTAACATAGATATCTTAAATACATCTATCTAAAATACACCAAGAGATATCAATCTTGAGTTGCCTATCTAGGTTATGTGAGAATTCAAATATAGGCTAGATGTATTTAAGATATCTATGCTAGTTTTTAAATATAGAATTGTATTTATTAAATTTTAATTACAAATATAAAACATTTATTTATATATTTTATTTATAAAACACATCTAAATGTAAAAACTAAAATAAAACTAACATAAAATAAAAATACATCTAAAAGTAAAAACTAAAATAAAACTAATCTAAAAGTAAAAATACATTTAAAAGTAAAAGCTAAAATAAAACTAACCTAAAAGTAAAACTACATCTAAAAACTAAAAAATAATGTAACACTTATTCACACTTACATGTAAAAGTAAAAACTACATTTAAAAGTAAAAACTAAAAGCTAAAAATAATATATATCAATATAATAATATTATAGTTACTTACCCATTCACACTTATTATTTACTCACAGTAATTATCTTCCAATAAAAATTAATATCCCCACACTAATTATCTTGAATTTACTTGCAGTAATATCCCTCACAATTATTTACCAATTCACACTTGTTATCTTTCACACTTTTAAAATAACTTACATTTCCATTTCCATTTCCATGTATAAATACATAATCATATATTTATTTTATTTATTAAAATTGAGTCGGCATTACAAAGTAAAATATTTCAACCATTAAATATTAGTCGGAAAATAAATAAATAAATCGATCAACGCACGCCATTACACTCCTTGTCTGCCGCTGTAGGAACACGTCTCGGTGTAAAATGTCCAGCACCACTCTTAAAAATGGCGACATCGAAGCAATGTTCAACAACAAATACTTGGATCAAAAAAGAGGTTAAAATATTCTTCTTGGTGGCAATGACTTCCACAGAAATGTTTCAGTAAATTGGGCCAACTTTATCTGATCCTTGGTGAATGTATTTCTTAAACAATAGGATTCTGAAATTATCTCTTATGATATATTGCTACGTCATTGAACCATTTTACAAGCATCTGGTGTCCAAAAGGGAATTAACATACAACAGAATCAGCCAGCCAAACTCGAAAGCAAGTTTCTAGATAAGAAGATCCAGTTAAACAGAATATTAGTTGTACATATTTACAAAAGACTGCAGATCAAAGCTCAAATATCTCATTAAAAATTCTATAGAGAAGTTCAAGATTCTCCAGTAGAAACTTCCAACAATGTAGGGAAAACTGAATTTATAAGTTAAATGGAGTCAACTGTTCTACTTCCAACAGATATATATACCACTGAATGCACATCCGCGGTCAAAAAATTGACCCATTCTTTTGGAAAATTTGCATTGATTTTCTTTCACAAATCTTCTGAACCTTTACTGAGAATAACAACATAAAATTTGAAATATAGCTATCCATAAGTAGTCTTCTCTGAATTAGAATAATCCAACTCACTAGTTAAAATATGGTTTTGTCAATATCAAGTATATTAGAGCTAATTGTACAAACAAAACACTTTTAGCTAAGGGAGATGGCACATACAATGATGGCAACTGAGAACTCTTGAATCCTTTCATAATTGTCCACAATACCCATCCGCTTCAATGCCATTAATCTACTATACGGATTGCCATCTACTACTTCAGAGCTCATAACCTGGACTCCACATCAAGCAAGGCATGAATCGCATTGAAATAGAGATCCACCAAATAGATTTTTAACCAAAACAACATGGAAACATTTTTGCCAAATGAAGCTTAAGCTGCTGAAACTGCAACCTTTATTTTTGGGCGGCGCATAGTTGAACCCTTCACAATAGTGGCAATATGATCCACATGTTGTTGCAACTGCATGGTAAATTGTCAAAGAAATAATAATAGAATCAAATACTAGACATTGCTACTGAAGATGTTAGAACAGGATTTTGAGCATTTCAGATAGCAAACAACATACAATATCTAACTCTAAACTCCAACATTCTTAATAAGCTTCCGAACAAAAGCAAGTTGTCTAGCAAAATTAGGTACAACCAATAGTACCATGACTTGTCAATTTTCCACACATTAACTTGAATCAAACACAAAATGACTCGATCAATGAGACAATCAAAGTTAAAACTCACCAATACTCGGTCAAACTTAATACTTGGCAAAAGTTCATCAAAACTCAACAAAGCTGGGAAAAATCATGGCTCAATGGTTGGAAAAACCTCATCATAACTTGATAGAGCTGCGCAAAAATTGGCTGGACGCTTGGAAAAATATCATCACACTCGACAATGATTGGAAACAGCTTGAGCTGGGCAAAAATTGGCTGGACACTTGGAAAAATCTCATCACACTAGAAAAGATTGGAAAAAATTTACATATTTTACACATACAATAATCATAATTTTGAATGTTTAACGCACTTTTCAATGTGGAATTTTTGTCTGAGTATTTGGGGAGTGGCAAGATATATTTACTCTTTGGCTTCAAAAAGAGGGAGGCAATATTTAAGTTCTAACAGCATCACCAAGTGATGCAGTTAAAACAGGATAAACTTGCAGACCTAAAAAGTTATAAAGGATAATGAGCATTTACAAAACATGTACATAGAAAAACTAAAGACAAGCAAGAAACATTCATATTCAACTTAGAATGATAAATACATCTCCGGGCCTTGGGAATTGTTAAGATTTTATTTTTTTCCCCATTATATTTATAAATTGTAATCTGATGCACGTGTTTGTGTTATCCCCGTTGTTTTCCCTATGCCTTCTTATCCATTCTAGGTTTTCCTTACGGTCCTATCATAGTGTTAGTCGGTTGTTTTCCTACCGTTAAGGCAGTGAGTAGCCTATAAATGGCTATCTCTCCATCCATTGCAATGATTGTTGCAATTGGTGGTGGAAATGGCTCCCAAGCATGCTCGGAAGTTTGTGTCGAAGGTCTACAACAAGGTATGGACTCTAAATCATCCCCGGATGTTGTGATTTCTAATGAATTCTTAGACCTTGTTGTCAAATGGTATCGTAACAACTACCTTATTGCTTATTTCTGTGGCTACATTCCCTTTGAATCATATCTGCAAAACTGGATAAAAAACCATTGGGAGTCCAACAAAGTATCCTAGTTTCAGGCATCTGTAATCTCACCAAGGGATTTTATCTCTTTTCGTTTCGAGAGCCTTCTCAGTCCAAGCCCTCCTTAAGGTTGCTTGTTGGTATTTAGGTAACACCTTTTGGTGCTTCCCAATGGACTCCTCGACTTTAATCCCACCAGCCAGGTTTCTTTGAAAATCCGATTTGGATTGAGCTTCCTGGACTCCCCGTTCATCTCTGGTCTTTCCTTCCAGAGATAGTTAAACCCATTGGCAGGGTGATATGTCATGAGCAAGATCGCTTTTTTACGCCCACCCAATAAACGGGTTTGTGTCGAAGTTGACCTTGCGAAAGATCTACGGGACCACCTGGATATTCAAGTTGGGTCCCTGCGTATCTCTCAAAAGGTGGTTTATTTCAACCTTCCCAACACTTGCTTTCATTGTCAAGCCCTGGACCATCGCATTCACAATTGTCCTCTTCTAGCTCGTTTTAAACCCGTGGCAACACAACCTTCAGTGTCTAAGCCCAAAGGGGATACACTGACTGATGGTTGGATTGTAATCGGGAATAAGAAGGCTTCAGGTGCAAAATCCACTTCCGTGGTGACCCCTGCTCCTCCTTCCCCTCTTCCATCCAAGGATAAGTCGGGTTCGGGTCCTTCCCCCTTGTCGGTTTCCATTCCTTCCAAGCCCTCGCAAAGCCAAGTTTTGCCTTCGCAAACGGAGGTTTCCGGGAATTTAGCTTCAACGTCTCTACCTCTGTGTCACTCACGCAATCCACCCTAGGAGGTGTCCCACGGATCGCGGGAAAAAATGGGGTTAAACACCGCTCCATTCATGTTGAGCTTTCTAATTCAAACCAGATCCCGCTTGCTAATAATTTTGTAATCTTGGCTCGGAGGATGGTGTTCCAAACGGTCGGGGAGCTTGACATGTCTGATTTTCATGAATTTCAATTCTTAGAATGTTAGGGGTCTCATGATCCCTCTTGCAAATACTTTGTGCGGTTAGCCTGTCAACGTTTTAGTAGCTTGGATATTATTTGTTTACAAGAAATTAAAATCTTTGGTTTTTGCTTCAAAATACACTAACTTGTATTGCTCCTGATTTTTCGCATTTTCATACTCTGCATATTGATGGCAAAGGTGGTGCTAGTATTTCCATTGCCCGAAATTTTCGGCCTTAATCACCTCCTCGAGCCACGATCCTTCAAATCGGGCCATGTGGGTGATTATGGTGATTAATGATATTTCTTTTGGTATTCTTAATGTTTATGCTCCTAATGATGGCACGAAAAGAACGGCGTTATGGAAATGGTTAGGTGATAACTTGCCTCTTTCCTATTGGTTGGTTTGTGGTGACTTTAATATGATTGAACATCCTAACGACAAACTCGGCGCCCTCCCTATGCGTTGGTGTGTCAGCGAGCATGCGGCTTGGTATTACTTTAAAATTCATTGGGGCTTTCCGATCCTCTTCTCTAGACGGGGGGCAGAATTTAAGTCTCAAGCTTGGTATACTTGGACCAATCTTCGAGAAGGATGTGATCGGGTTTTCAAAAGGCTTGATCGTGTACTTCTCTCTCAAAGAACATATCTTTGATTTTGACACGTAAGGCCTCTCCCCTATCACGATGTGGTCAAATGTCACCGTCCAATCTCTTTTAAGATTATCTAGCGCAAGGCCCCTTTCAAAGTCCCGTCAAATCAATTCTTTCTTAATGTCTCCTTGTTGAGTCACTCGAGAGGTGGTCCCTCTTATTACTAAAATTTGGAATATGGTGCCACGTCCGCCTTTTGTTGTCAGCTAGATTGAGTGGTGGGAAGCGACGATTCAACACACCACCCGATTCCTCCGCCAATTTGGTAAACAAGTTGCTCGGGTGCGTAAGCGCGCAGACTCGGCTCTGCACAAAGAATTCCAAAGGGTTTCTATTCTTCTTGAATCCAATCCTTTCGATACCCCTCTTCAGTTACAGGATGCCAACATTCAACATAGGCTCAAGCTCATGGAATCTCATGGCTCAAAGTGGGAGACAAAGCGTCCAAGCATTTTTTCAAATCCCTCCATGCCAAGCATGCTCGTGAACATATTAAAGCTATTCAAATTGCTCACAGTCGGATCACGGATTTTCTCGAGATCGCTAACGCTTTTTGGAACACTATTAGTTAGTTTTCCAAGCGCAAGAGATCACTAATGAGCGACGGCGCACAATGCAAAGCAATGTATTGAGGTGGTTCCTGTCAAACTCTCTCCTTATGATCGTGCTCGATGCAATGCCCTCTTACATTGGATGAGCTTCATGATGCTCTTTTGTGCTTAGCCGATGATAAATCTCCTGGGTTGGATGGCTTTCCTTGTGAATTCTACAAAGCCACTTGGTCTTTTGTTAGCCCAAACTTGCTTCGATGTCTACAATGAAGCTCTCCAATCCAATTCTTTAGGGAGCTTCATCAATCAAGGCAACATCAAGTTCATCCCTAAAGCTAGCAATCCTAAATTGATTACTAGTTGGCAACCTATCACTCTTTTGAATGTTTCTTACAAAATTCTTACTAAGGCCCTTGTTCTTCACATTGTCGATCTGTTACCCAAGATTGTTCGACTCAAGCATACGGGCTTTATCAAAGGTCGTTATATTTTGGATAATCTTATTGCGGTCTAGGAAGGAATGGAATGGGCTCAAATGTCTCTGCAATGGCCCTTATTTCTTAAAATTGACTTTGAAAAGGTATATGATCATATCGAGTGGCCTTTTAGTCGGCCTTGCTCATGCCTTTACATTTTGGCGATTTTTTACCTCGATTCGTCAAACTCCATTTTCCAATGCATTTGCTTGCCTCACTATCAATGGTCAATCAGTCCTCTGCGATTGGCCTTTTTCGCTCTATTAGACAAGGATGCCCTCTTGCACTTGCTCTATTTGTCCCTAGAATCAATGCTCTCAAATCTAGGTAGCCGATACGTGCCTGCGGGGCAGGCATGGGCATGGCAGTGCAGTGCGTGTGTGTACGGCACGGACATGGTATGGCCAGCAATGCCGGGTGCGTCCAGGTACTTCTCGGGAAGTACCAAGACGCACTGGCATGTTGCTGACGATACCACTGGCCGTACCTGCAATGCACTCCAGCCGTGCACCCAGGCGTACTCCACCAATAAAAACAACAATTTTTTAATTTTTGTTTGTTTTTTATTTTAACTTTTTTGAAAAAAAAAAAAACTATTTTTTGGGGGTCAATAAAGGTCAATAGATGCGATTACGTAAATGATTCAACTGTGGTAAAACTTCACAGAAGTACCTAAAACAATGGCTGAAACTGCAACAGTTGAGATGCGTTTGGGTAATGTAGGATCAAAAAACACAGTGGCAGCATCTCCACTAGCAAGTAAGACTAATGCAGGAATAATAAGAGAAACCCCAAAGGAATCTGAACTGCCAGATTTGAAGGGAGCTGGTAATAGCCAGAATTCCAGTCCAGTTATGTGATTTGTTATTATTTATGTTAATAATTGGACATTGTAACATTTGGAGTTTGAACAATGTACTTGTTCGAAGTTCAATCAATGAATATCATGACAAAATGCATTGAATTATTAATACATTATTTGGCTATTTCACTTAATTATTAATTTGTTTACTCTATTCATGTATAAGGCTGAATTTTTGCTTATTTGGCTATATTTTTAATATTTTATATGTATATTGTACTGCCGTACCCGGGCCCCCAAAAAATTTGCCGTACCAACGTATTGGATCCCGTGCCGTACCCACACCCGCACTGCACTTCGCACATCGCTACCTAGTAGACTCAAATATGTTATTGCTAAGCGAGTTGATCAAGGTCGCATTCGGGGCTTTTTTGCACGGTCATTCTACTCAACTCATTAATGGGCACTTTGTTGATGATTATTTTCTTACCCTTGCGGAAAATGAGCATAATTTTGTTGAGGTTTTTAATGCCTTGACATCTTTTGTCTTGCTTCAGGATCCAAAGCATTCAGATGGCTAAAACCTTGGGCTATTGGCAAAGCTATTGGCCTATGCCTAATTGGTTAAAAGCTTACCCCTAGAAGTGGATTGGGCGCGGAGAACAATTTAAATTTTTGGGCATTCCTTTTGCCTTTGATAGTGATTCGCAACCTTATGGCAATATGTGATTGACAGAGTTGAGCATAAGGTCTCTCGGTGGTCTTCTAAATCTCTCTCTTTAGCCGGTAAATTTCAAGTGTGTACCAAGATTCTTGCGGCCACCCATGTTTATTATTCTACTTGTTGGTGCCCATCTCGGGCTTCCTTTGCCAAACTTGCCAAGTTGCTCGAGATTACCTTTGGTCTAAAAGTTCTGGTTCAGTTGGATTTCATCGGGTCACTTGGGAGGTTTGTTGTCTACCCTGCGATCAAGGTGGTATGGGCATTATTGAAGTTTTCCGCAAAGCATCGCTTTATGTTCTAAATGGGTGGTGCGTTGCCTTTGTAATCAAGCTTGGAAAATTTTGCTTCGCCATTGCATTGCTTCAAGTTCTCCTTATGGAAAAAGATGTTGGAATAATATAGGGTTACATACCTTAATTATCACCAAGGCGTCTGTTAAGATTACTAGCACTTTCGTCACCAAGAGCATATGGAAGGCCTTTGAAGTTGTGAAATTATTGTTGCGATGGATTGGAGATGGCTTTCACACCGAGCTCTCTTTCAATTCCCAAAATATCTAGTGGTCTCCCATTATCACGGAAGATAGTATCCCACTTGTTGAAACTCTGGGATCAAAGCTCTTCATTTATCTCGAAAAGGGATTCACACCATTCAAGATTTAGTTTCCTGCAGAGACTGGATTTCCTAGCCTAAGCTCAAGATGAAATTCAATCTTGCCAATTTAGACCTTCCGTCTATCCACAAAATTCAAGAGTTGATGCCGGATGTCATGCTTCATAAGTTGGGTCTTAAACCTCGGATGCTTGGTGGCGGGATTGGCGGTGGAATCATAATATTGCTTTTTTCACTATAATGTTGGCATAATTTACCAAATTTTGAGTCCTATTTCACCTTCCATTTCCAAACTCAATGCTCATTGGGGGCTTCAATCTGCCCCGACTACTTGGCTTCGACAACTTTCTCGTGCCTAGAACCCTCTGTTGGAACCTAAAGTCAACCATTTTCTATGGTGCCTTATTTATCAGGGTCTTCTTGTTGGCGAACGGCTCAGCCACATTGGATTTCCTAATCCTAAATGTCCCTTCTGCTCTCAACTATTTGAATTCTTTGCTCGCATCCTTTAAACATTTGTTTTGGTCATGCTCCCGTGCTCAAGTCGTTTGGTCTTGGATTCATTCTTTGTTTCAACCCTACCACCCTGATTTCTTTCATTAGCAGATGGTGTTGTTTGGAGATTTCAGTTCTTGGCCTTCCTATATTGACTCTCTGTGGCATTTTTTCAGAGCCTGTATTCTCTTTCAAATTTGGAAAGCTCGTAATATTGCTATCTTCCAGAATGATCAATCTGTCACTTTATTTTCCACTAATGATAAAGTGGCTATTTTGTCTCTGCTATGCGCATACAGATTCAAGCTCAAGCCGAAAAAGTTGCTCTGGAGTTTGCTCACCTGCAGGAATTGCTTGCACACTGGGGGAGTGCTCCTTGCACAATGAGTCGAGTCCTCCTGACCCTTTGTTGCCGCCACCTCAGCCATCTCCACCACGCCAGCCACCTCCACAAGGACCGTGTCGTAAAAGCCGATCTTGAGCCATCGCTACTCCTCTTCCTGGGGTCGCCCTTCAGCTCCGTCCTCTTCAAGATCGAACTGGAGTCCTCCTCTCATGGGGAGAAGGTTGTGGCTAGTTCTCTACGATGGGCCTCTCCTTCACATGGAGCTCAGGCATTTGTTGGCTCTCCGCCCCTGGTTGGAGAATTATGGTGCCTCTGTAGATTCAAATGCCTGATCAGGATGGTTGGCAAGTTGATCCTCCTTCGGCTGAGCCATCTAGTGGGGTTTACATCCCTCCTCGGGATGATCCTCCTCCTCCTCTCGGAGCGGCGGCATGTGCTTAGTGTTCTCTGGTTTGTTTTAATGTGGTGTTGATGTTTTCCCTCATGGTGTTTTTTATTTGCCCTTTGGGCGTTTCATGGTGCCTTCATGGCTTTTTTGTGGGACCATGAGTTGTCCGGTCGCCCTACTCTTGTAACTCTCTTATATTTTTTTAATATAATGGGCAGTTCCAATAAAATAAACTGTAATCTAAAAAATTGTTTCAATAATTGTTCCTTACAAAAATCCTAAAAGGGATTTCTAAAAGACAGTTCTTGCAAAGTTTCTCGGTAAGTTGTACCCCAGAAAATATTGTTGATCTAATTATTGGGGGAAGGAAAGCACCATAGTCTATTACAATGCAACTATTGTCAAGATCATTTTCCAGATTTGCCCAATACAAAAGATACCCCAGTTATCATATCCTGATTATCTTATTTCCGTTGAAATAATTAAAAAAGCATTAATAAACTTAGAGTCGATACATGTGATGGGCCTCTCATATTTATGCTAGCCTTTCTGTATCGAGACTTATCCATTTTTAAAAGTTTTGAAACTGTTTTGTATCCCTCCGCACCTTAAAATTTGAAATATGTCTCAAGTTGATCAACATTCCAGTATTAGATGACCCTTGATTATTCTACGGAGCGTTTAACGATTCTTTATCTCCTTTCATACAACATCAGGGTGAAATTTAACACATTTTATTTCAATCAAAGAGAAAAACGGTGATTGGTGATTACCTTATCAAGTTGAGGCTGAAGTAACGCAGACGCAGATGCTGCAGATTTAAGAACCTCCATAGCATCCACAAGCCCTTTCACTTCCTCCTCCATACCCGCAACTGTTAATCACACGCTCCAATGCTGCTACTACTGGCAAAGTCTTATATCCCCTCAACTAAAATATTTCTACCGGCCTCCATGGGTGCGGACGACTCCTTTCTTTTCTCCTCGCTTTCGATTAATCAATCTTTCCCTTTTTATCAACTAAATTGAACTCGTAAATATTTTTTAATTTAATTATTCAAATACTTTTTATACTCCAATATAGTTTTGATGTAAACTCTTGATGTATTGCAAAGTCCATATCATTTATTTCCATGGTATCAATCATATAATAGTAATTGATAATTGGGACAGAGATGTTAAATACATCTATCTAAAATATGTCAAGTGATATCAATTTTGAGATTCTCAACTTAGATTTTTCACATACCATATTGACTAATAATTCCATTACATTTTCATCATTTCTTTATAATTTATGAAGAATGATATTGATTTATCTACACCACACTATCAAGGTTGAAAAAAAAATTTGCCAAAAAGACATGCTCCAGATTCCAATTTCAATGAAAACTTAATTATGTGTGAAGACTAGATGGGCGTCAAATTTAAGTTTGAAATTTCATAATAACGATCAAATGGGTGTCAATTCTAAGCTCACACATAAAAGTTTTAACTCACTTCATTACAATCTACTCGATTGCCATTGTAGAACACCAATTGGCATAATTAATCCACATCAATAATATAATTAATAAAATGTAATACAATAATTATTAAAATATAAAATCACAATACTATAAATAACAAGGCCATGATATGGCAAATCTTGTTGAAGTTTACTAATTCGGTAATAGACAAAAATTTAAAAATTAAGAATGGGAAAAAAATCAGAAATACGATTATTTTTTTAGTTCCATTGCACAGTAATGTTACATTAGAGTTGTGTTACCATGGTCATTGTGTATTACATTATACATCGCATAATGATAAGAATGCCTAATAACAAATTTAGCTTTGGCTCTAAGCCGAGATAGTATTGTGGATTGCATATAACAATAGTATAAACTGATTATAGATTTAAAAACTCGTAAATGGAAAGTGTTGAAATCATTATTTGAAAGTTATAGAAAGTGTTGGTTTTCTATACATGTCAATGTTGTAATCATAGAGGCGCAATATAAACAAAAACATGATGAGGTTAAGTAATAGAGAAATAAAAAGAAGAGTTGTTTTTTGTAGCAAAGTTGAGAAGGCGAAAAATTGAAATGTATAAACTGGAGGGTATATGTGGACCTAAAACAAATAAGAGAAGAGAATTGTTGGAAGAGGATAAACTGAGATTGCATATAACAATAATATAGACTAATTATAGATTTTTAAAAATTGAATAGAGAGTGTTGATATCAATAATGAAAATTTATAAAAAGCGTTGTTTTTAGACATGTTGATGTTGTAAGCATAGAGACACAATATAAACAAAAACATGAGTAGGTTGAGTAAAATGGAAATACAAACAAGAGGAGTTGTTTGTAGCGAATTTGAGAAGGCCAAAAACTGAAATGTATAAACATGAGGGAGGAAAATATGTGAACCTGTAACAAAGAAGAAAAGAGAATTGTTAAAAGAAGAGGAAATAATTGAACATGGAAAATGTTAGAATGTTTTCAAAATAAAATTCAGAGAGACTGATTTAATTTTTGTATGGTGTAGAAGGAGAAGGTAACATTACCAAGCATGTGTGTATGAATTACAAAGTGGTTTGATGGATGCAAGGTTGTTGTTAATTGTAATAGTGAATGTTCCATTGATTTCGAATTAGCGGAGGAGAAAACCGTAGAAGAGATGTCATGTTGATGTTGGTCATATGTGATTGCACACAACTTGGGGAAGAATTTGCTAAGAAGGGGTTGGCATAGAGTGCAATCGATGGAGCCTTCTTGTTTTTACACCAAACATTGTAGCATGTGTTCATATTTGTAAGGTGTTTTCGATTGCACATTGTGCAAAAAGAGGTGGTGTCTTCTTCTGCCAAGTCTGGTTGAGTTTTATGACCATGTTGACACATAATGCTTGAAATGGAGAAAGGTAGATGTTTCTAGGTCTTAGGACACCTGTTATCTATGCACGAAAAGAAAGTATGGTTATTATTAGGCAATAATAACATAAATTAGAAATGAATGTAAAAATGAATGAAAATGTTTGATGCAAGAAATGAGAGAGCATGAATAGATACCTCTATGTTGGAATTTAGAAGAGATTGTAAATGTTGTTTTGTACATGCATCATTGAGAGGATCAATGAAGGAAGAAAGGCTTGCACGGAAAGTACGTGATCCTTGTGGTCCTTGTCTAAAAAAGTTTTTAAATAGAAAGAGTGGCAGTGTTCCAGTAGCAAGGCTCTCTTGTATCATGCGGTATAGAGGTAGGTAAGGACTTCCTAATTGAACTGAAAAATGCAGCAGTACATGTTAGTAACAGTGAGATGAAGTTGAGAAAAGAGAGGGAGAATGAGAAAAATAACTTAAAACTAAAGAAAGGAAAATAATAATTTACAATTGCTATGCCATGTTTTTTTCATCATCCTTGACATAAAGTACATATTGGTCATTGGAGTGATGAGTTCTTGTAATAATTGCAACAAAGGAACCAACTGAGTATGCAACATGTGAATGCACAAGAGAATGTATTGTATTTGAAGGTGTTAGTCTTCGTGTTTCACAAACTGTTGGAATGGTTTCCATTTTGGTTTTAGAGGTGACCACAATGCAACAATTAGCATCGCCTCTTTCATATTTTGTTTTATCCTTTATTACAAAATTGGTGATGTGTAAACCTGATCCCGGCATGACTTGTGGTGCAAAGACATCAACAAGGTTGTTGTTAATGTTCATGGTGATTGTCATCTGTCCATTTTTGTCAACAAGGTCTGCATGCAAAATTTCAGCTTTTAGAGGAGAAGTTGTTTTGACATGTGTTGGTCCATAGATGACAAGGACATCTCCTTTGAAGACATTTGTTGGTTTCATAAACAAAGCTCAAGTATTGTGCAAGAAATAATTGAATCAATTTCGTGTTGTAAGTTAATAAAATGTAATGAAGTTAATATTTGAATCAACCATCATAACTTCATGAAATGTAATAAAGTTAAAAAGTGGTATCAAAGTAGTGATGAGTTACCATTTGGAATGTTGAACCAATGTTGTGTCATTGTTTTGATCAAAATTGTTATTGTTAGCTTTTGGCAAGTATGTCATGAGATTGTTCAAGTTCTGTGATTTGAGTTAGTTTTATTTTTTTACTCTTCACAGGTTCCATATTTAACAAAAGCTGGAAACGTGCATAATGTAAAATCAGTAAAAATGTAATAGGGAAGAAAATGGAAATGTCGTAGTTAAGTAAAATTTAACATTGAAGGGCTAGAGTCGTGTTAAAGGGGATAAAGTAACATATGAAACATCAAATGAAGATGCTTGTATGACAACAACATATGTGTAATTGTTTCTCATGGTGAACAAGCCAAAAAAGATATCCCCATAATAAGAAGCTATATGTAATTATTCCTAAAATCACCAGCGATTTTAGTTGAGACTATAATATATTGACATTATTGTCACCCATAATCTGGATTTATAAACAGGTCAAAACTTGATATTGACTAGCAAATAAGAAATTCCGAGTTGAAATTTTCTCTGAGTCTTCAAATGCACTTCAAACAACATCATACTTAAAAACTCACAAATTTATGAGAACCTTCAGGCTTCATGTAATCACTTGACATATTTGATAGACCAAATGATTTCTCTTCAATGTTGATTAACTAAAATGAACTAAACTAGATAGTATGAAGATAGTTAATCTAAGTTATGAACAGTTGCACTAAAGTAAATAAATGTAGTAAAGAAATATGTTAATGATCTAAGTAAAAATGAAATACTAAACCCTAATGTGCAAGAGAGAAGAGGAAAGAACTTAGTTGATAATAGATGCTTGTTGCATAGTGTCTGAAAAGCTGGATAAATCAAAAATAGGAATGACTGTGTCGGGGTCCCGCAGAGGGCAAATCGGGTGATATGGCTAGATTGGAGCACCTGGGAGAGGACTAGGGCACCCATAGGTGCTCAGTAAGTAGAATAGGTGCCATGGTCAGGAAAAGGTCCTGGAACTAGTCTTGAGAGGTCCCTGGAGATGATGAGATAACCTTCGCTTCTTGTTGCATTAATTTTCATGTACTACGTTGAATGCTCCAAATATTCCAAGAGGAAGAATAACCTACAAAAGACTAAAAGGAAGTATCAAAACCCTAAAAAAATAAAGATGTAAATGAATGGGTTGGATTGACCTCAACTGCCACAATAGTGGGCTTACTAACTAAGTGTTGCACTACATTTTGGACACTGGATGTAGTTCTAGTGAGTGTGTGCATGTCGTGCCCTAGGTGCTCTTGTGTCAGTCACACTTTGTGAAGTAGTGAACAATAGCTAAATGTAGAAAATGTAATAGAATGTGTGCATGGAATAGAATATAATCCCTCCCCTATGAAGTGTGATGCAGATAAACTAACTTGTGCCTTGATGATGGAGCTATGTGGATGTCAATGTAATAGATGAATGCAACTCTAGATGAGTGATAGTAGTAGATGATGTTAGGTCCCTCATTATGGTCTCATAACTTTATATTTATAGGGTTCTCTTGCTCTAATTTCATAATTAACCCCGAAAAGGCCGACCACAAGAAAGATAAAGATGAAAAACGGCTAGAAGAGCCCAAAAAGTGGTGAGAAAACTCTAGAAGGACCGGGGGCACCCCTGGTGGGACCAGGGTGCCCACGGCACCCTGTACTAACCCAGGTGCCCCAACCGAGGCTAAAATAATGTGGAATGTCAAGAAATGGTTGGGCATATGGGTGTAATAGGTCATAAATTATGAAATAAAATAAACAAGATGGCCAAAAGGATGAGGGTTAATTAATAATTTCTTTACTCAAGAACCTTCTAAATAGTAGTATGATACCAAGATAAATAAATGTCTAAAGTGCATGATTTTGTGACTACATTTTCCCCCACTTTATGTTGGTGACCGGAAAGCTCGAAGTAAATAAAGTAGATAGATCCGTGTACATGATGCCAATGTAGAATGATAAAGAAGGTCATTTGGAGGACTAGACAAAGCGTGGAATGATAAAAAGATGGAGGAGCGTGGAAACTAAAGATGAAAAATGTGCAAACAAAAAGTGATGAGAGTGAACCTAGGGTGGAATGCGTGTGTAGATGTTGATACCAAATTTGCAAAGTGTACCTACATGGTTAGTAAAAGCATGTGATGTTGTGAAGTGTTGTTGTTGACGTTATTGTTGTTGTTGAAGGGTAAGATGAATTGACTTCTTGTTTCTCATATGGCCGGACTGTAAGGAGAAAACGATCAAGTAGTCAAATATGTATGTATGTAAGTATAAAAATGCTATGTAAAAGACACATGTATATGTAAAATATGCAAAATATAATTGGAAAATGTAAATGTAAATGGAACATGTGCACTTGACCCATGTCGAGAAAGAGTGTAGAAGGATATCTTATATCTGATAAGTTTTTGTGGAAATCTCACGTCATAGGCCAAAGAAGTACAGGAGGAAATGCTCTGTGTCCTCCAAGCTCTAACGCACTGAATTATGTGTAGAGATCTATGTATTATCCTGGTATTTTGGTGATCCACACCAATTATGTCCGAAGTAGTGTAGAGAGGCACACCCACTGTAACCTCCAAGCATGTAGAATCGCTTCCCGTAGAGAATGAGGATAAGGACACCATGTCCCTGTAAAAGACCGTTGTGTATGGGGTTCGTAGACTGTTTGAACCCACTCGATGTATGTAACCCACAATGCCAAGGGAAGAAAGTGCACTAAACTAAAGGTGTAAATACGTTGTGTTAGTATGTAAAACCCCCAAATGATGCCCCCTCTTTGGGGGCGCATGTGATGTCGTTGATAGGAGACATGCAACCCCAAAAGAGGACTAACCACATGTACGTTGTAACCTGGAAAGTGCTTGGTAGAAACCAAGGCACGCACAAACAAGTTGGCTAGTCAAAAATAAGTGTAAACACGTATGCAAGTAGAAAATAGTGTATAAGCTACAATGTGTAAGCTACCAAGCAAAGTAATGTAAACATGCAAGAAGACAAGTAAGTTACACAAAATGGGCTACAAACATGGGACATCACTCATGATGTCACAAGACACACAAGGCCATCATGGCTGCAAACAATAGACAAGTGTGCACACCAAACATAGGGTAAGGCCCACAAACAATAACAAATAATAGCGAGATGACAGATGGTATGAGATAATGTAATCAAAAAGTTATGGAGACAAATATCCCTGCATAACAAATGTTACACATGAAGCACCCGTTAGCATGTTAGAAAGATAACCAAGTATGTCAAAAGCATGTACAAGCATGTAATGTAAAATGTTAAGTAGAAATGAAACAATAGTTCTTTGGAAGAGATAGATGTGTGATGCCCCTAATGACCGACAGTGTAAGAAGTGTTGAAGGTGAGCATCCATGTTCATGTAAGAGACATGTATCTATGATCACAACTAGAAGAAGGCATGAACGCGCATGTGTGGATGATATAGATAAATGACATACAAGTAAGCTAACTAGCATGTGTAATAAAGTGATCATGAACAAAAAAAGTAAGCAAGAGTATAAGCAACCATAATATGCAACATGTTGTGGATGGATGGAATGGAATGCAAAATGGAGTGATAGGAGTTGCATGCCCCCAAGTGGATGGAAATGTATGTAATGAGGTTCTTTTTTCCCCCTCAGTACTCAAGAATGAATCGTAAACTAGAGTGTGTCATCGGGAAATGGTCGAGTAGGATATGTTGTGTTTAACTTTACTATGATGAATGTGTAAGCGTAGTGATGAGATGTGACCTAACGATGATTTGTGCATGAACCTTATAGCCAAAGCATATATCATGACTAAATAAATGTAAGAGTGATGATTTAGCCTAAGCGTATATCAATATAAGATGAATGGATGAGTGATGATTTACCACTAAGCGTATATCACTACAAAATATAAGGAGTGTGTGGTGAGTTAACCTAAGGTATATACCACTCAAAAATGATAGAATAGGTGACGATTTAGCCTAAAGTGTATGTCACTACGAGATGAATAGTAGGGGAGTTGTGATGTAACCTAAGGTGTATACCACTACAAAATGATAGAATAGGTGATGATTTAGCCTGAAGTGTATGTCACTAGCTTAGGAATGTTGCATGATGAAAGGTCAAATAGAAAATGTGAAAGGTCCATTTGATTTGTAAACCCTTGGTAGTCAAGTATGGACCGAGGAACTAAAGTGCGATCATCGGGTAATGAGTGCAGCATGTAGAAGACAATGTAGTATATGTAATGATAAAAATGACCATGTGATGAGTGGAATGCATAAGGACGACGATGTGTAGAATGCAAGATGTGTAAGATGTAAGATGCGTGGATAATGGTGTATGCCTAATGATGACTATCATAATGTAGGATGTGTAAATACGTGAATTTTGAAATGTTGTAGTAGAATGTAGGGTGAATGACACATAATGTATGATGAAGTGCAATGTGTAATGTCGATGGTGTGGTGTGTGGGGTTCAATGTAGTAGTAATCCCTCAACAGTCAAGTGTGGATTGAAGCACAAGAGTGTGTCATCGGGTAATGGTCGAGTAATGGTAATCTAAGCATAGTACTTCTTAAGGTGCATTATGTTGAGTGGATTTTTAAGTGGTTTACCTAAAAGGGTGGCGAGGCGATATACCCCACTACCAAGCTTATCAGTGATAACGTATGGACCTAGCCAATTGGGTTTGAATTTAATTTTGCTTTGCCTCAACATTAACATTCTTTTGATTTTCTTTCAAGACAAGGTCATTAATATTCAACTCTTGTGAGCGAGTTTTTGATTGTATGAATGAGCGAAGCGAGATTGATATCTTGTGAAGATGCTCTAGTGCTTAAACACAATGTGATTCCAACATCTCTAGTTCATGTAGGTGGTTCTCACGATATTCTTTGTCTTTAAGGATTCCTTTAAGAGAAATTCACAAGGAGGGTATTTTGAGCTCAATTGGAATAACAGCCTCGGCACCGTAGACTAATGAAAAAGGTGTGGCATTAGTTGATCCATAAAATTCTACTTTTGAACTCTATGAAATCACACAATTATGTTGTTCTACTTTTAACTTTGGAAAATGATAGTTTGATGAAGATTAGAGCTTTAGTGACTGATTAACTAGTGCTTAGGACAAAATTGTAGAGAAATGCTAAAATAATTATACACACAACACAAGAATTTTTATCCTAGAAACCCCCAATGAGGGAAAACCAGTTGAGAAGGGCAATTGCTCTTTCTTCCCACTTGTATTGGCCAATTAATAAAATTTACAATTACAATAAGTATGAAAAGAAGCAACAATATAAACCTTATCTCCAATTACTTGCTTGCTCTATTTTCTTACACCTTGCTCCTATAATTCCACTCCAACACTGAAGAATCTCTACTCACTTGCTCTCATATTAATACTTTTCTTCTTGATCTCTTTGGATCTTGAATGATGAATTCTCTTGTTCCTCCTTATATTTATAACATTCTCTCATGTCCTCATGTGCACTGGAGAATGGGAAATGTCAGGGAGGGAAGAGACACAATTGGACACTTCAAATTGCGTGTATATTCGTGCTCCATTCTTCTTTTCTATTCAGAAGTGTCAAGACCACCGCCCTGAGTAGACCGGTAGTTTCAGACCGCCGCCCTAATTGGGGATGGGGGTTGCGCCCTTGCCCTGCAAGGTGGTGGTTCTACAACCATCGCTCTGTACAAAGCGGAAGTTTTGTCAGAACCTCTATTTACCTCATTTTCTTCATTTTCTTTAATTCTCCTTCCTAGTGTTGATGGAACTAATGAAGTGGTGTGTTTTTCTAGATCCCTATGGATCATACCTCCCTTGCTTAGGAGGCTTTTGGTCCCATAAAAGCTTAGTGGGGGAGTGGTAGAGGAATTAACTCCCTCTCTTGCTCCTTGAGTACCTTTGGTCTCTGCCTTGGTGTTTCTCTCGTCCAACTGCCAAGACTCTGTGGATCTCTACGGTTTGTTGCTCAGTGCTACATCCTCCTTCAAGTTGCCTTGAGTACCATCCTCTTTGGAAGGTAGCTTTTTAATATTTCCTTCTTTGTCATGTATAGATGGCATTAGTAGGTGTGAGCTCTTGCAACTTGTTATCGCTTGTGCATCTGCATGAAGTATGGCCTGAAGGTTTCTTTTCCAACTTGCTTAAGTATGGTGAAGGTCTCATACTGTAGTGGTTTAGTCCTTCTTGCTTGTCTTTGTCTCTTGAGATGGATTGGCTAAATCCTTTCCATATACGTTGTTATTATAGTCACCATTGTTCCTTGTATCTCCTCTTCTCCTTGTTGCCCCATGGTCAAGTCCAGTGAATCCGTAGGTGGATACGATGACTACACAACGGAAGTTTGTTTTACTCCTTGAATGAGCAGTTCTGTGGTGGCTTCTTCTACAAAAAATGACAAGTGTTATCCAAAATATCATGTGCTCTCAAGTCCATTTTGCTTTTCTTCAATGAAAGTAAACAAAACTGATGATTTTCCTAAATAAGTATTTGTGCTTGGTTGGCACTTACCATAGCCTTCTTTGATTTTCTCTAGTGTGCCCGGATGTTGAAACTGACTCCGTCCTTGACCCATTTATACCGGTTCTCCCTCCTTGTGAACACAACATCCCTAGCATACAAGTAAGGACTTCCGAAGACAATGTCAAATGCATCAAGTGGAATGATATCAACCTCTAATACATCAATATATTGGGTATTTATCCCAAACTGAAACTTACACTTTCTTGTAACTTGTATTTCTACACCCCTCTTCACCCATCCCAATGGGTATGGATGTGGATGTGCGTAAGTCTCTAGGCCAAGTTGTTCTACAACCGCATCAGAAATCAAATTTGACTGAGAACCAGAATCTACTAAAGTGTTTACCTTAGTCTTCTTGATTTGGATTTTGATTTGAAAAAGCTTACTCATCTCTTCTTCTTTTGTTCCCCGTACATGTTAGTGGTATGCATCCCAACCTTTCATCTACATCTGAATCATCCTCAATCTCCACCTCTCCTTCTATCTTCACAGTGGCCATGGATTTCTTGGAATCCTTGGTTCAATGCTTTGGGTGTAATTCGGATGCAACTTCCAACATGTGGTGTCAATATGTCCATTTATATCACAATTCTTACAGAAATTCTTAGGATCTTTACAAGTATGCAAAGCAATAGTGGCATGTTTACCTTTCCATTTACCTCTGCTACTTGTCTTCCCTTGTTCTTTTTCTATTGATTTGTTGATTGGTCTCCCTTTGGCTTTGTTTCTCCTTGCTTCTTCTCATCATCAATGTAGTATGTTTGTATACAAGCTTCATTGATATCTTTTGGGTTCGTGGAGATTACCTTCCTCTGAAGGTGAGTGTGAAGTCCTCCCAAATACTTGGTCAGAATGTCCTCATCCTCCAAGTCCATACTAAGAAACATGGCTTGTCTCTGAAATTCCGTATTGTAGTCCTATATGCTTTGACCATTGCCTTGTCTAAAGTACTACCACTTAATCATCATGTCGGTTTATGGCCAATAGGATAGAAGTTAGCTCTAAGCAATTCTTTAAAACCCTTCCAAGTATATGATAATAGGATGTTTCATTTTCTCACAAGTGGTGGATGGGTTTCCCACCAAACTAGAGCATGATCTTCCATTTTGAGATGCACAAAGGTAATCCTTTGTGCCTCATGTGACATTATGCACACTAAAATAGACTTCTAACTATTTTAGCCATTTATCTAAGTAATTCTACATCTACTTATCCTTTAAAATTCTTTATTTCCACTTTCATTTCAACTTTAAAAGGTGTATGAGTAGATTTTACCTTTTCGCTTCTAATTGATGTCTCTTCTTCATGCTCTTCCTATTCTTCCTCTTTGTGGCTCTTTCTGATACCTAATTTCTCGGCTAGTGCGCGAACCACTAAGTCCATGGAATATTTCTTAACCAAAGCCATCTTTTGCAGATCTGAAAGCTTTTCTTATTTTCTATACAATCTATCCATCATGGTCTCTAACATCTTGACTCTACGGACCAAGTTCTCTTCCTCCATTTGAGCTTGAATTCTCTGTTTCCACTTCTTCATAGAAATATATGGCTCACAAGGTAAAAATTCTTCACCTTTGGACCTTGTCACTGTCATACAAATCACAAGAAAGAATCGAATACCACAGTCTTGGATATATAATTAGCTCTAATACCAAAATGATCCATAAAATTCTACTTTGGAACTCTACAAAATCACACAATTATGTTGTTCTACTTTCAACTTTGGAAAATGATAGTTTCGATGAAGATTAGAGCTTTAGTGACTGATTAACTAGTGCTTAGGACAAAATTGTAGAGAAATGCTAAAAGAATTCTACACACAACACAATAATTTTTATCCTAGAAACCCCCAATGAGGGAAAACCAGTCGGGAAGGGAAACTGCTCTTTCTTCCCACTTGTATTGGCCAATTAATCAAATTGTACATATTACAATAAGTATGAAAAGAAGCAACAATGTAAACCTTCTCTCCAATTACTTGTTTTCTCTGTTTTCTTACACCTTGCTCCTACAATTCCACTCCAACACTGAAGAATCTCTACTCACTTGCTCTCATATTAATACTCTACTTCTCGATCTCTCTGGATCTTCGAATGATGAATTCTCTTGCTCCTCCTTATATTTATAGCCTTCTCCCATGTCCTCCCATGCACTGGAGAATGGGAAAGGTCAGGAGGAAGAGACATAGTCGGGTGCTTCAAATTCACGTCCATTCGTGCTCCATTCTTCTTTTCTATTCAGAAGTGTTAGGACCGCCACTCTAAGCGGACCGGTGGTTTAGGACTGTTGTCTGGGTGGGTGGTGGTTCAGGACCATCGCCCCTGCAGGGGTAGCGGTTTTGTAATCACCGCTCTGCACTGCAGAGAGTGTTGGTTTTGTCAGAACCTCCATTTACCTCATTTCCTTCATTTTCTTTAATTCTCCTTCCTAGTCTTGATGGGCCCGATGAAGTGGCATGTTTTTATGGATCCCTATGGATCATTGGTAGGTGTACGAACACTAGTGTGATAAGCCCATAGAGTGTATAATAATTGATTATGCCAATTTGTACCACTAAAGTTAACAGTCTTTCATAAGATTTTAACAATGGTGTTGTTGGTGGTCTCGGCTGGCCATTGCCTTGTGGATAATAAGGTGTAGAGAATGATAGTTTGATTTTTAACTTAGTGCAAAACTTCTTAACATCTTTATTTTTGAAGGAGGTGCCATTATCAATGATTAGGGCATAAGGAACCCTGAAACATGTGATGATATGTGTGGTGATAAAGTTACAAATATCTTGACCAGTAGTGTTTCATAGAGGAGCTGCTTGACCCATTTGTGAAATATTCGGTAGCGGTAATGATAAATTTATGTCCGTATATCGATTCAGGATTAATCATGCTGATTAGATCATATGCGGTGCATGATGGAGATTACCAATTTTTTGACATTTTTCACAACGAGAAGCATATTCAAGGAAATCTTGTTCCATCATGGGCCAATAGTACCCTTCGTGTAAAAGCTTTTGTGACATAGCCTTACCAGAGAAGTGACCACCACATGCACTATCGTGAATTTTGGAGATGGTTGTGGGTATATCTGCAAGTGAGAGGCAACAAAGAAGATGATTTGTAGTGCCCACTTCCCTTTGACACCTTTGTATACTGATATTGATATTGTTGATTACATTATAGACATTATTATGGTTTTGATTTAGTATGATGTTAGATGTTGGACCATGGATTATTGTTGATCTTGATTTAGTATGATGCATGATGATTATTAGAGACACTTCATATGGGGATGGTGATATACTATTTGACATGGATATATTATGAATGTTGTTCAGACATGTGATTTTTGGATATTGTGAGTAGACCTAGAAAATGGACATTATATGATGATGATATAGTTGTTGATATAAATTGTAAGTGATATTGTTGATTGCCTTAATGTTGTTGTGATTCATATGTATAGATGATTTTGTGATTATATTTATATCATGTTGGATGTTCTGATATGGCCACGAGGCTGAAGGAGGTATTTGTGTTTTGCAAGTTAAAATATCACAACAAACATTGGGGGATTGGAGACCAACCACATTGGAATTCTAGATGAATTCAACAAGGTCACCATGGCAACATGTTTGGTGTGTGTGTGTTTTTTTTATTAGGGATTCCTGTGGGGATTACCTTTGAATGTGACCAAGGGGTTATGTGTATTTTATTAATGTGGTTCCTTTTTATTATTGTTTGCATGTGTTTATTTTGTGATGCATTTACCCCTTTCATTATTCTTTTAATTGTGGAGAATTAATGTGAGTAATCATATTGTTAAAATAAATAAATAAATCAAATTTGGGATATAAGAAAGTAATTATAGAAGTTGTTGGCTCTTGTATTAAATGTGGTAAGTGATGTGTAAGTATGTGTAAGAGTTGTGTAAGTCATATTTTGGAGTATGAAACACTCCACCTCCTTGGAAATTCGAATTTGTCCTTGGAGGCTGATTTTGGAGGCTTGTGGGACAAGTAAAACTTGTCCCATACCTCTTAATTTTATTTACCAACCATACCTATGGTTGGAGGGTTGATTTTAGACCTTTTTAATGCATTTTTATAAGTCAAGTTGCATGTTTTAATTGCACTTTCTTCATGTTTTAAATTTGCAGTCCTTATGGGGTGTGGGTTTGGTTGGAGTGTGTAAGTAATTTGTCATATTTTCACCCACCTCTTTATTGTGCATTGGAGAATGAATTTGAATTTTGTGTTGGAGTTGAGGATGTGTGATGTGGCATCCTACATGGATCCACCTCATCCTCTTCTCTTCTCTCTTCTATAAAATTAGAACTCCTTACCTTGTTTTGGGTTGTTGAGCATTTTGCATACTTCCTTTTGGGTGAATTTTTGTTGTGTGGGGCTCTTACTTTTGGAAGGATATTGGAGAGCATTTCATACTGGGGCATTGCTGATTTTGGGACTGTATTTTGACATTGAAAGCTTGTTGTATTGGAACAAAGTCTACCATGGAGAGGTAGGAGCTTAGCTCTTCATATATGCTTTTATTTCTTTTTATGTTTGTGTGAATGGTGAATGTTTTGTGTATTTGTTGGCTGGTTGGGTAGATTGCCTAGGAATGGTGTAGGAGAAGGCTATGGGGAATCACTAAGGGGGCATAAGGGAATGCCAGTGGCATCAGATTTATTGTGGAGGGAGTTTGGGATTGGGATCCACCATGGAAAAGAAATAGCTTGCATTTCTTACTTTGTGGGGGTCATAAGGAAAATTTGTGGGGGCATAAGGATATATGGGAGATGTTTTATGTTGGTGGTTTGTTACAGGTTGATACCCAATTCTCATTGGGAGGCATAAGCAACTTCCCCCATAGTTCTTGCTCCTTTGGCTTACATGGTGAAGCCTGAGTTTTTTGTGATGTTTTCATGTGGTTGTAAAACTATTGTTTTGTTTTGGAGTGTTTTATTGTGAAAATGTTGTGTGTGTGTTTTATGGAAGCCTGTTGTTGCCATGAGTTGGATCACATCTTCTATTACTTTGTGGTTGGGGCTCAGGGGCCAATGAAGAAGGATGACTTCTCCTCTTCATTGGATTTCTTGGTTGGGTGGAGAGCGTTGCCTTTCCCCTGCCTTTGTTATGATCCAAAAGGAGAAATTTATGTTGTTGTTCTAGAGTAGAGGAGAAAGACAGTTTGACAGTTCCATGTGAAATGAAATCTCATTGTAACCTTTCCCACTTTGAAGTGGATGATTTGTATATTATTTGTAATGGAAAGATACTTTGTATTGAGCTATGGGAGTTGTAAATTCGAAATGTGAAAGATATATATACTCTGTTCTATTCATTTGAAAGAAAGAAATTGAAATCTGTTATTTGCATTCAAGGAATTGAGAGATGTAAAGTTGTATTTGAAATCAATAAAGGATTGCAATACCTTTCTTCATTTGCATTGTTGCATTGAAATATGATCTTTAAATGTTATTGAAATCTCTGTTTGAAAGAAAGGAATACGTATGAAGGAATTGTATTACTTTGTTCTTTTGAAAATATGACAAAATTGGAAACCAGACTTTACATTTTAGCCATTAAATGGTTTGTTTAAATCAACTAAATGTATTAGACTAGAATAGAAATGAATTTCCATATTTGGAAGGTGAAAAAAATGATAAACAAATCCTTTAGAAATTGATCTCTATTTTGTATTTCATCACGAAAATAATTCATCTAAAATGAACAGTTTAAACTTGCAAGCAAGAAATAACAATGAAACATTAAAATTGAACATGTCAGGGTATAAATGAGTTCAATTTGACAAAAACACTTAAGGAAATATTTTAAAACATTGCAAAATCGGGCCTAAACCTTTCATAGTCTTTTTTTGTTGAAGAAGTTGTAAAAATTCAAATTGGAAATCAATCAAGCAAAATTACCTTCCAATACATCCTAAAATTCTTCTTAGAACAATCCTCCATGTTCATTTGACATGTTAAAGGAGAAAGAATGACAAAATTGAACAAAATTTATAAGTTAAAATTTACCAGTTTGCTTTTAAAACCTGCAGGACATTTTCTTAAAATTGACCCCTTAAACTTTATCAAAATATAAAATTAATGATCTCAATGCAAAGAGGGCGTCGATATATTTCCAGAAAGTCCTTGTTTTCTCAAAACTGAGCTCTCTATCAAAAGTTATGACCCTATGAAGTTTTCCTTCCTTGGCGGGCCCGCGGCCCGAATTTTTCCCTTAAAACACTTAGGAAAAATTTTTGGAAAATTTTCAAAATTTTCTCCGCCATCCCGTAGCCAATTATAGGATGCCACATGGCACCATGAGGTGACAACGAGAGAGGGCGGATATTTTTTAACTTAGCGCTTTGGAAAATTTTGGGAAAATTTTCCAACATTTCCGCCACTCCCATTGTCCATGTAGCTAATTAGAAAGTGTCACATGGCCTCATGAGGCAATGGCGGAGGCGTGGCACCTTTTTCAACCTTAGCGCTTTTAAAAAAAAATTCTTGGGAAAATTTTCTTAGTTTCCTTCGCCTCCCGCTAGCTCGTGACCAATAGGGTGATGACACGTGGCGTCATTTGGGATAGGCGGAGGCGCGTGGGAAGTTTTTCCCTTGTGTTTCCAAACCCAAAAGGCTTAATGCCTTAAATCTCTCCGACGACCGACTTCCCACCTGAGATTTCTTGAGCTGACACGTGTCCTCTTCGGGCTCGTGGGTGCATGGAGGCAAATCACACTTTTTCCCCAAAGAGGGGAAAGTGCTAAAACTCTTCCCTGCTCCCGACCCGCCCAAGGGAAAATTTTCGCTCCTAGGCCGCAAGCTCGCTCTTGGGAAAATTTTCACCCCAAGGCCCATCAGCCCATAACTTGAGTTTTATGAGTTAGGAGGACTTATTTATATCATTGGAAAGGTGAGGAAATTTCATATCTAATGGGAATGATTTAGGGAAAATTTGAATGCGTTAAGTGTGAGAAAAATTAATTTGAAGCTTTAATCTGTTAGAGAGTGGGTATGGTGAGGAATTACCCTCTGAACCTTATTGAACCTTCTAACCCTTAATTTTGGACCTTGTGACCTCTAATAATTGTTAATAAAAGAAAAGTTTGTTCTAGTGGATTTGAATTGTTCTGGAACTTGTTAGTGGTCATTGTTACCTTATGCAACTGGTTGTAGACTCTTTTAAAAAAAAAATATTCCATAATTTTCCCTAACTAACCCTAGGTTGTTTCTTGGGTCTCAAGTGGGTTGTTTTAGTGGGCATTACACAATCGTTGATAGTGCGCTTGAATAATTCGATCCTAATGATAACATAATGAGTAGCCCCACGACGTAAGCGATGAGCTTCATGAGGTTGTAGGGTATCGGGGATAGTTTTATTATACAAGTAATTATAAATAGGCGTGAACCATTCAACGTTGTCGTTACTACGCAAGATGGTGTAAGCTTTAAGAGGTAGTGCAGAAATAGAGGGATGTCACAAGTGCATAATGAAAAAAGTAGCTTATTCATCGGTGATGTCTTGTGGGATGAGTGACGCGGCACTAGCCATAGCATCTGCATGGCAATTGTCCTTGTGAGGAATAGTAGAAATGGAGTAAGAATCAAAAGTAGCTAAAATATCCTTCACAAGGGTGTTGTATGGAATGAGATGCTCTTCCTTTGTATTATATGTATCATTAACTTGATTAATGACTAATTAAGAATCATCGTGTATGCATAAATTATGAATGAGGAGCTTTTGAGTGGTAAGCAATCCTAAGATGATATCTTCGTACTCAACAATGTTGTTTGTATAAGAGAAACCTAATCGATACGCGAATGGGAGTGGGTCATCGTGTGGGGTAATGAATACTATCCGGATATGGCTATAGATTGACACTAAGAGCCATCAAAGTACATTGTCCACGTATATGAATTAATGGTATAAGAAGTGAAATCACCACAAAAAGAGTTAGAAATGGGTGATGTATACGAGAAATTGTCATGAAAAGAGTTAGAAATGGGTAATGAACATAGGGAAGATGATTATAAGGATGAGCGCAAGAGTTATAACCTTCCACTACCACTCTGCCAAAAAAATTCGAGTGAGCCTAAATTCTTTGGGGTCTACCTAGGAAGAGTTTCAAGAATGATGGATATAGGGTGCTTTGTCTAGTTGAACAAATTTAGGGGAAAGAAGGCTTAGTTCATGTTTCGCAAAGTGTGAACCGTAGGGTAGTGAATGCAAGGAAGGTGTGAAGAAAGACTAGGAGGTTTAGGTGAATTTGGTGTCCATGTCATTTATGTTACTATTATGAAAAAATTATAGACAATATCTTTTCATAAATGCATCCCCAAGAAACAAAGGTAACTTCAAGCAATCGGGACAAAAAAACTAGAACTTTAGTGTTAACTACAAATTTTGACACCCAAAACACCCCGGGGAAGAAGTGTAAAAATTTACTTGCTCGAGCTTAAGGTTGTCCCGTGAAGATGAATCGTTATATTCCTAATAAATGACAAGATTCATCATTCGAGGTTTCGATGGCTACGAGAAGCAATATTGCAAGTTATATGCAAAGTTATCCAAAAATGCAATGCATGGACAATGTTACGAATGGAGATAAGCTCAAACCGAGGGTGTTATTGTTCTTATGGAAACATCCTACATTATGTTACAAATCATTGGAAAAATCAAATCCCTCAAGTGTTTTTTCTAAATTAAACTATCAGTAGTATTTGTTTCTACCAAATACTTTTCGGTCTAGATCATAAAAACCATAAAAGTAAAAAAAAAAAAGATGCGACAAATTTGTAAGGTTTTTTAGGAAACAACAGTAATTGTAATAAAAAAATTAAATTTATTATGTCTCCCATTGATAATAACCCCTTACCTAATGAAATTCAGAAAAATCTCTTTTTTAATTTAAATTTTTAGAAGTTTAGTATCAAACTTTATAAGAAAAAATAAAATCTCATATGGCAGTTTTGATTGGTTTGAACAAAATTGCATATTGTTATTGTTGAAGCCTAAATACCTACCTTCGATAGGATAATAATTAATAATATTAATAACTAGTCTCATACCAATAAAATAATTAATAAACACACAAATACACTAATAATGTAACTAATTAATCACAAATCAATAATCAAAGCACACAAATAAAACAATATTATAACAATTACTTAATCTTGCACTAATATAAATGTAATAATAATAAGTTTGTACATAGTATAATTGTCCCTGCAAAAGCAAATGCAATTGATAGATATGTTAAAAATTAATAGACATTAAAAATCGGTACATGACTAGATAATTGGTATGTTATTGGTGTTTTTGTGTGCTAATACCATAACAATTAACTAAATCCATATCAATAATAAAAACACAAATATATTAATACCTTAATGATCAATTAATCCCATACCAATAATAAAAACACAAATAAATTAATACTATAATCACTAACTAGATGTGTTGTGTGTAGAAAATGTATATGAATGAAAATACCTATAGATAAATCAAAGTGCTTATGAAAAAAGAAGATAATTGACACGGATATGTAGAACTGTCATACACAATTATATAATGTAAATTCCCATATAATATTTGAGAGGTTGGATGTGGAATTTCTATGTACTTACTATAAACTCTATCTACAAAATAGAAAGATTTCTCAATATAAGGAGGAAGATGAAATGTTAGCTAAACAATTACATATTTTCATAACTAATCGATTGTCCATGATTACACCAAAAATGAACGTGTTTGTTACTTATGACACTTTGTATTAGGGTTTGTGTGTGTGTGTGTGTGTGTGTAACATCCCAACCTTTGGGAATCCGTATTAATAATGAACAACTCAAAATGCTTGGTTAGTTTCTAACCTAAGATCTAGGTTAAGTGATCTAACCTAAGCCTAACTTATGATGGTAAGTTAGTAACCTAACCTAGGGTCAAAGGACCACCTTGGCATATACTTTGAATGGGCTTGGTAATTGGTGACTTGGCATTTGATTTAGTCATGCATTGACTTGGCCATGTGGTTAATGTTTTGGTGCTTAATGTATGAGGTGGCACTTGTGAGTTGTGTTGGCATTGACTTGTGTTTAAACTTCACTTATGGGATGTGGTAAATAAGTTTGATTAAAACTTAGACTTAAGCCTAAGTGGTGACATTTTAGGGTCTTAGCAATATTTTATTGGATTTTGAAATCCATGGCACAAAAAGGAATTAGGGTTATCATTTTGGCCATTCAAAGATGGTGACGGATGAGATGAGAAATAAGGGGGAACTATGTCAAAATTTATGGAGCATTTCACGAAGGCATTCTTGGTTGTTTTCATGGCCACCATTATGAAGTTCCTCCTTTTGTGGCTATTGCCATTTTTTGAGACTATTTCTGGGGATTAAGGAACTTGTTTTGGTTTTGTTGTGAGCTAGAAGAAGCCAAGGGATTGAGGAAAATAGAAGAGAAAAGAGGAGGAAAGAATAAAAGTTGTTGGTCTTCTTCAAGCTCAGATTTTTAAGGAAAGGGTTTCTAATTTTTATTTCATGCAATGTTTTATTAAATGATTGCATATGGGGTTCTTCTCATTCTGGGTATTTGAGATTATTGTTCTTCTCATTCTGGGTATTTGAGATTGTTGTTTCTCATTCTAAGTATTTGAGATTATTATTTCTCATTCTTGGAATATATCATACAAGTAAATATTGTTGTTGGTGCATATCCATTGGATTTTTTTTGGGTTTCGGTTGTGTTGTTGTCGTGTATGGGTTGTGGTTTTGCTATGGTATGGTTAAGATTTTGTTGTAGTCTTGTTTTTGTTTGGTTTTACTTTCTTTGAGCTCTGATGCTTTATGATGACTTTGGAATTTTGTGATATTGTTTGTATGCTTTCTCATTATGGGTTATGAGATTATTGTTTATGGAATTTTGTCATACAGTTTGTATGCCTTCTCATAATGGGTTATGAGATTATTGGTTACGATTTGTATGCTTTGTCATCATAGGTTATGAGATTATTGTTTATGGCATATTTCATATAAATTGTATGCCTTCTCATCATGGGTTATGAGATTTTTTTAATGACATTTTGTCATATTATTTGTATGTCTTATCATTATGGGCTATGAGATTATTATTTACATCATTTTGTCATATAATGTGTATGCCTCCTCATTATGGATTATGAGACTAAATTATTACGGCATTTTGTTATACAATTCGTATGCCTTCTCATTATGGGTTATGAGATTATTTCTTACGGTCTTTTGTCATACATTTTGTATGCCTTCTCATTATGGGTTATGAAATTATTGGTTACAACATTTTGTCATATAATTTGTATGCCTTCTCATTATGGGTTATTTAAATTATTGTTTATGACATTTTGTCATATAGATCATATGCCTTCTCATTATGGGTTTATGAGATTATTATTTATGGCATTTTTTCATATAGTTTGTATGCCTTCTCATTATGGGTTTATGAGATTATTATTTACGACATTTGTTATACAATTTGTATGCTTTCTCATTTGAGTTTATGAGATTCTTAGTTATGGCATTTTGGTCAAATAGTTAGTATGCTTCCTCATTTTGGGTATATAAAGATTATGATTTGGAATTTTGTCAAATAGTTGACATGTTAATTCATTTTGGCATGAGATTATATGTCTGGGAATTTTGTCGAATAGTTTGCATGTTCTCTCTTCTTTAGCACATAAAGATGTATGTTGGCATTTTATCGAATAGTTTTTATGTTTCCTCTCTTTGAACATATAAGATATCATTTTTCGCATATTTTTAAACAGTTAATATGTTTTCTCCTTTAGGCATATGAGATACGATGGTTGGAATTTTGTCGAACAGTTAGTATGCTTTCTCTTATGGGCATATAAGATGTTAATGTTGGAATCTTGTTAAAAAGTTGTATGTTGTTCCATTTTTGGCATAAAGATTAATATGTTAGCATTATGTCAAAACAGTTAGAATGTTGTCTCGTTTTTGCATATAAAATTATTATGATGGCATTTGGTTAAACAATTGGTATGTTGTTTCATTTTAACACATAAGATCCTAAAGAAATGCATTATGTAATCAACCTTGTTGTAAGTTTTATGTATTTTTGTATGATGGTTGAAGGCTTCCAACTTAAGTGAGAATCGAACTTGATTAGTTCATGCATGCATACATACTTATCTACGGTATGAAATGCATTATGTAATCACCTTACTTGTTGTAAGTTTTATGTATTTTCTGTATGATGGTTGAAGGCTTCCACCTTGAATGAGATTATGAACTTGATTAATTCATGCATGCATACATGCTTATCTACATTATGAAATGCATTATGTAATCAATATTACTTCTTGTAAGTTTTATGTATATTCTGTATGATGGTTGAAGGCTTCTGCCTTGAATGATATTCGAACTTGATTAGTTCATGCATGTATACATGTTTATCTACATCATTATTATAATAATGGATGAGTTTGTATGTTGATGCATGACTAAATATTGTTGATATGTTTTCATTTGTAGAATACTACATGTATGAAAATAGGAACTCTTGCTAGTTTAGTTGGAGCTGACCCTTTGTGGACAATATAGGCCACTGCGGAGATAAGGGAAAATAAAATATATGATAAGGAGTTGTGATGGTTTTCAGATCTTGTCAGTTATTTTATAGTATAGTTCATGAAATAAAAATTGTACTTGATGTCTTCTGTAATATTCAATTATTATTGTATAAGCCTTGAGGCTCATTATATTGCCGGTAAACTTTTAAGTTGTACTAAAACATTGGAAATGAAAGAAATATCTTTTGGAACAAATCTGATTTGTACTTGTTTCATGCATTTATGATTTAAGTACTTAGTTGTATGAGTTGTTCATGTTTGTAATCAACATAACACTTAACAATGGGGTTAATGGGAGGTTTTTTTTTTTAAATGGAACCTTGTTTTTGGGGTCCTTACAATATATATATATATATATATATATAATATTCATATTAATTAATTTAATATGAATCCATCAATCGAGAATAACCCATATTAGCAATATTTAAGATAAATCAATTAAATGAAGTGTTAAATGAAATAAGACATGAGAAGGGATATGTTCTTAGTTATTTTACTATGAAAAGGGTCATTTTCACCTTTACTTTAATTCAATAATGCCAAACTAAGGTGGTGTCTAAGATTGTTTGCAAAATGGAAACAAAGAAACTATTTAACAATCCTTGCACTATGAAATAAACATGAATTGGAAATGAGTTTAAATTCTACTTCACTTGCTCTTAAATAGATAAAACAAATCAAACGAAAGTTTAATTTATAAAAAGTGAACTAACATTACCATAGTGACTTCAATTAGTTGAAACACATTCACGTACCTATAGGTTAATAATAGATTATTTGAAAGGATATGCTCTTAACTAAAAAAACTACTTCTTGAAATCACAATGAAATACCTATCTCTCTCGGGGTGAGTGGTCCTTTGCTCCTCCCTTAGATTAGGGTTGAAACACAATCACGTGGATGATAATAAGATACAAAAAATCTCCATTGTCTTTGTATTGAAAAGGATAAGTCTCATAATCATCTGCTAATTAACCGTATTCATACATATTTTGAAGTTTACATTTATAAGAGGTGACTACCAATCTTACTTGAGTGATCGTTGATTTAATAAAATTTGAATCTAGTGTAAGGGTACTCATGATTAAATAGATAAAATAGTAAATGAGTAAGATCATATACAAGAAATGTAAGTAATAATGATAGATAAGGTTTGAAGAATGACTTAGCTTTCCACCGTAGGTATGGACTAATTCTGGGCTAATGAATGACGAAAGGTAGATTCTAGAAAGTGTTAGCTCGTAGCTAATTATGGAAAGTGATGATCTCGAGGATAGGAGCAGCCAAAAGGGGACAGGGCCACCTAGGCATTGGTGTCTATTCTAGGCGTTAGTGTAATACGTGGAAGTGATCGGTGTTTGGTTCCTTCTATGCCATTTATTTTTATTGTGTGTCATATCATATTCGTTATGTCACACCTATAACCTACAAAACAAACCCTAGATACATGCACAATACTCAAGCACACATTAGATGAATAAAAAATGTAAATGTTTGAGTCAGACTAACCTCGATGGTCACCCCAATGTGATTGTCACCAAGCATTGCACTACATTTTAGACTCTATGTAGTTCTTGTGTGTGTGTGAGTGATTGGAATAGTGTCCCTCGAGCTAGGATACCTAGTGGAAATTGCACAAAGAGATAACAAGATACAACTACTTTGTCCCAAATGTAAATTGTGGTATGGAATTTGGAATAAACCCTCTATGCAAGTGAAGTATGTAATCCTTGATGTATTAGATAGAAAATATTAGCTCCTTATAGTAGTATATGCCTCTTGAATGCTTTCCCCCCTAATGAGGTTAAATAAGATATGTATATATATTATTCCCTTGCTTAAGTTTTGTCATTAACAAGTAAAAGGTTGACCAAGAGTGATAAAAAACAAACAAGAATTAACATTTGAAAGATTAGAAAAAGAGGTAAAGAGGACACATGCGCCCATAGGGGACAGTACCACCGGGTGCTCATGTCCCTAATGGACGGTCTTGTACAAGGTGCTCAAAAGGTTAGACACTAAAATCGAGTTGAGTAAGACATCGGTTGGTATGTAAATTTTAATTTGTCAATTAGAAATAATAAGCAATAAAGATGAAAAGGATAAAAATAATGTCAAAGCAAAGTAAGAGTTATTAATGAGTAGTTCTCTTACTTATGAATCATGCATATAAATGAAGTATTTAGAGGCTAGATGTACATAGTAAGTGCGTGATTTAGTGACTACATTTTCCCCCACTTTATGTTGGTGAATAAGGATTTGATAACATAAAGTAGAACAAAAAAGTGTACCTTGGAGAGTCAAATGAAGATTGTACCCAATAACGTGTTGAATGAGTGTTATAGCATGCGAATGGAATAGTGTAAGATGTGTACCATGAAATTATAAGGAGAGGGAAGGATAAGGATCCTAGGGGTGACCTTTACATGTGTGGAGTGATAGTGATGTGTGCGTGTAGTTCCCTTTATTGGAGCATGCTTGAGATTTTTTTCATGGTTTCTTGTGTGCTTTTCCTTTATTGGGATAGGATAGGACCTAAAAAGAAAACAAGTGTATTCAATGCTCTAGGTAAATGTAATTGAACTTTAACTTAGAAAATATGTAAAAATGGAAATGTGTATTGGAAAATATAAACCAAGGGGTTAGAGTACACTGGAGTGTTAAAAGAGAAAGTGATATAAATTTGTTTCCTATAGACTGATACTTAGGAGTTGGTTGGAATAACATGAAGGATTTGGGAATCTTGTCACCAAACTAGGGATTTGAGCATCCTAGTGTTAAACTTCAGATTTAGGCATTATATTGCTACTAAGGGAAGTGTACTAGGAGCAATTTGTTTTTCCCTCCAACCGTTAATGCTTCCCTATAGATAAGTGCCATTGCAAATGATCACAAAAACAAATTTTTAACTTGCCTCAGGTGACACAAAGTCATTAGGCATATCATTGTTCTACATATGAACTAGGTGTCATTCCCTTATTTAGTTCCTTCTTTGGTTCCTAGATTAGTAGTTAGTTTTTGTTAGTGACTGGTTTTGCAATATGAAATTAGCTATGTAACTCCTAAAACTAGAGAAAAGCGTGACTATAGAACTTTGAAACTACTTTGTAATTGTTTTTTCCACTAGGACATGAGCACTCAGGTGGGACACTAGTGCCCAGGATTTCTGTCCGATCTAGGTGCTTATTCCCATGCTAAATTTTGTGGCCATCTATTTTTGTCCTATTCTGTAAATGATTTCTATTATGTTCATGGTGTTTGTGTTCTATAACCGTGTTTAGTGACTATTGGGAGGGTGAAAAGTTTCATCTAATGTTTTCCCCACTTGTTTAGGGTGCGTGAGATGAAAAATTCAAACGATCCCAAACAAGGAAGACTAAAACTGATGTGCACATCTGATATAGGAATATTGCAAGGGGAATATGGATTACACATGGTAGTTACCATGGCACAAGCAAAACAAGGGAAAATGCTAGCATACAAGTGTTAGTGACAAACAATGCAATGCACACTAAAATAACAACTAGTAAAGGCATATAAGAAAATAATAAATAAGGACTTAACAAGTAGTTGGTTATATACATGGACACCACTCGAGATGTCACAAGACAATCAAAGCCATCAAGGCTTGTAAAAATAAGGCAATCAAGAAAACATATGTCATAACCCTTAGTAAAAAGTGACAAACAAGGTACAAAAAAATCAGATAACCATGATTGGAAGGAGTCCTGTAATGAAAATACTACACATGAAGCACCCGTTAGCATGTTAGGAAATATGAATAGTATGTGACAATGTGATATATGAATATAGGAATGAAAATGTGAAATATTGCAATGATAAAACATGATAATAAGTGAGGAAAGGTATATGCCCCTAGGAGCCTCAATGGGATTGGTAATGGACAAGGCCAAACATCATACATCATGTAAAAACTTGTAAGTGACTTGCATTCACCTCAAGATACCATGTGAATGTGCATGTGTGTATGAAAAATAATAAATCATATTGTGTATAGTAGTAACATGTTAAACAAAGGCACAACATAAAGTAGTATAAATAAGGAAGAACATCCAATCAAGATCTAAGCTAATGTTTTTGGATTTTTGAATGTATATATGTGAAATAAAATCAACAAGAAGGGAGGAATAAGGATGTGCAAAGTGAGGTCCATATGAAGAAACCCTCAATAGTCAAGTATGAACCAGAACAAGAGTGCGTCATCGGGTGGTGTGGGGGAATTAAGATGCCCCAAGTGTGAATTCCAAGAGGATGTATGTAATAAGAGTACTAAACAAGGGACTACAATTAACTCATGTAAAATAAGTATGCATGTGAACATGATCTAGGATCCGATGGTCATGGGAGAGTGCATGGGGCCAAGTATATGAAATAGGTCTAGATTGAGCATGTAGAGAAATAGAGCATGAAACATGTCTAGATGGAGTATGTGAAGCATGTGACCTATGTGAATAAGTGTGCCTATGAGGTGGGCTATGGGATATATAAAAGTGACGATGCTGATAAATATTAGCCATATGTGAAGTAAAATGAGGTGGATATACAAAAGATTTCCGTGGGAGGAGCAATGGCTCCAAATACCATATGAGGCGTCAAAGGTAAGTCCATCATGAATAAGAGAAGATGCACTAGGAGTAGGAGAAAGTGAACATGGGATGGACGGAGGAGCTAAGGAAAAAGGCGTCCATGGCAAAATGCCTTGAATAATGATAAGATGTTGCTCATGGATAAAATTAAGTCACAAGTGAACAATAAATGATACGACTTTAGCATCCCGAAGAGCAAGAGGACTCCTAAGAGCATGTCATAGTATGTAACAATAGATCTAATAATAAATGACATAGAAATAGTAAGAGGCCCAATAGTAATGGATAGAATCAAATGGTCGTGAGAAGTGGGAGACATGCGTGTTATTGAGATAGAGGGAATCCAATGAATTGCAAGAAAGATAATGAATATGCATTGTATTTGAATATAGGATGTACCCTAAAATTGTTGATGACATGGGCCAAAGAAAAAGCATTGATATGTAATCTATGGGAGGAGAATGAGGCGTGAAAATAAACATCAGTGAAAGTGATAATAGGTGATGGGAAATCAATAACACCAATAAGGAATCAAGGGGATGATTCGAAGAATCAGGAGGAAGCATTGCATGGTAAGTATGATTAGAAGAGGACTCAGGGGATGACTTGTCATGCTTAGGTAATGGGTCATTGAAGATTTTTAACTTTCCATTTTCATTAGTAGATTTGGGAGTAGTGGATTCAGGAAATTAGATATCATTATTGTCAATGAGATCTTGAATCAAATGACGAAGCTTGAAACACTTGTCAGTAGAATGGACATTACATCTATGGTAATCAAAATGTGTATGATCATCAAAATTTCTACCATGGGGCCTATTAGGATCATACTCGAGAGGAGGTGGAAGAGAAATCATATTGCTTTCAATGAGTTAGGGAAATAACATATGTGGAGGATAAGGAAATCAAGTAAATACATGCGTTGAGTGGGTTGGAGATGAAGCTTAGGAGGTTGAGAAACAACATTGACAATAGGATTAACATCATTAGACTTGGGTTGAAAGGGAACCTTGCTTGGAAATTTAGAAGAGGAATGATCAGAAGTATTAGAACCATATTTGAGTTTGCCTAAAGAAAGGAGCTTAGTCTCATGATTTTTCAAGGTATGACACAAAAGTACACATTCTTACAAAGGAGGCAAAATACTTTGAATAAAGATATCTTGCAATTTAAATTCAACTAATACATTGTTCATTTTAGAAAGATTGTTCTTGTAACACAATACATAATCATTAAGATGTTCATTAGATCCTTTCTTAATTTTATCCATTTGTGTATAAGATATTTTCATTCCAATATTCATAGAAAAATGAGCTAGAAACAAATCAATAAGAGTAGTAAATGATTTAATAGAATGCAAGGGCAATTCATAGAACCATTGCAAAGCATAATCTTGTAAGCTCCTAGGAAACAACTTGGTCAAGAGGATTTCATCACATGTATAATATAGGTAGGAAACATGAAAATATTTGAGGTGCTCATGAGCATATCCATGGCCATCAAATAAAGGAAACTTTGGTGAAGTAAAATATGGAGGGAGTGGATAAGAAGACACTTGGTGCAAGAGGATATTAAGAAGAAGGTAAGAATCAAGGGATGAAGATTAAGAAGAAGTAACTTGTTGTAATTGAAGTATTTGTGCTTATAGACCATAATAAAGATACTCTCAAGCTTGGGGCTAGAAGAAGAATTAGGCTAAATGTGGGAAATGAAAGGATAAGAATATTGAGTAGGAATAGTCGGTGAATGGTGGAGACTCCAAGATTGGAAGGAGAGGAATAAGACATGATAGAATACATAGTAGTAGTAGATAGTGGAAAGGTATAGTCATACTATTATGGGCACGATGTGTATCCAAGAGAGCATCGAATATATGTGGAACATGGGTCGGATTATCATGCATTGTAGAGCAGAAATTGGTAAGGGAATCCAATTGGGATTGATCGACATTGGTATCTTCATCATAGGAATGTTCATTGTCATATGCTTTGATGTCCTCAAGAGGGATCTACTTGGAATTGCTAAGAATGTTTTCATTGATGGGGTTAGCCATGGGAGAAGGACGATGTCGAGTGGATGGGGCAAGATTGATATACGTTTTGGATCTAAAATGGCTAGTATGGGTAATGGGCATGAAAGGAGGGATCCACAATGGGCATGTAAGAGATCGGGTTCACCAAATGATTTAATAAAATTTAAATCTAATATAAGGACACTTATTAATTAAATATATATAAAAGTAAATAAGTAAGATCATGCAAAAGGAGCTGCTAATTAAATAGATAGAACAATAAATAAGTAAGATAATGTAAATGAAATGCAAGTAAGAGTGATAAATAGGGTTTGGAGAATGACTTAGCTTGCCATCATAGATATGGAATGATTTTAGACTCGATGAATGACTTGGAAAGAAAAATTCTAGACTATATTAACTCTATGTCGATTTCGGAAAGCGATGATCTCACGGATATGGGCACTCGAAGGGAACAAGGCTGCTTAGGTATTAACATTTGTTTTGGGCGTTGGGATCTCTGGAAGTGCTCATGGTTTAATTCCTTATGTGTCACTCCTTGTTTGTTGTGTGGCACATCAGATTCATTGTGTCACACCTATAATGTACAAAACAAACCCTAGATACCTACACAATACTCAAACACACATTAGATGAATAAAATAATGTAAATGCTTGGTTCAAACTAACATCGGTGGTCACCCTAATGTGATTGTCACCGATTGTTGCACTACATTTCAAACTCTATATAGTTCTTATGTGTGTTTGATTGGAATAATGTCCCTTGAGCTAGGATGCCCCACTGCATCGAGTCACATAAATAGAGCATGCTACAACTACTTTGTACTAAATGTAAATATGTGGTATAGAGTTCAAAATAAAGCCTGCTATACTGATGCAGAAATGCATTCATTGATATAGTAGATAGAAAATTTTAGCTCCTTGTAATAGTATGTGCATATTGAATGTTTGTCCACCCTAATGAAGTTAAATACGACATGATATATATGATTTTCTTGCTTAAGTTTTGTCATTAACAAGTAAAAGGCCAACCAAGAGTGATTAAAGAAGATAAGTAAGAAGTAACATTCAGAAGATCGGAAAAAGAGGTAAAGAGAACACAAGCACCCAGAGGGGACAATAACACCCATGTGCTCCTTTCCTACTAGGTGGTCTCTGTACAAGGTGCTTAAAAGGTTAGACAATGAAATTAGAGCTGAGTAAGATATCAATCTGATATGCAAAATTATAGGTTTTTGATTAGAAACATCAAGCAATAAAGATGAAAAATATAAAATCAATGTCAAAGAAAAGTAAAGAGGTATTAATGAGCGGTTCTCTTACTTAGGAATCATGCATATAAATGAAGTGCTTAAAGGCTAGATGTACATAGTAAGTGTAGTGCCCACTTCTCTTAGACATTTTTAGATATATCTTATTCTTCATATTACGGTTGCATCGTATGAACCATTATATAAATAGTATTGGCACGGCGCCTAAACTTACAGTTATATGGACTATGTCCTTATGAGACATTCGATTGGCATGGGGTGTGAACCTTGTAATCTGATTAGTATGGATACGTCATGATGTATGGATATATTTTTGTAGTATACATGGTTAATGTTACAAAATTATGATTGGAATACATTTTGATTATGATGATGATGATGGTTACGTTTAAGTATATTTTAAATTATAATGAAACAATGAAATGAAATTTGAAACTAAAAATGTTGCATAAGTTAGTAAACCATAAGAATGAAATTTATAGGGTTGTTGACATGATTTGGATTGGTCATTATTATATTATGGAAACTTATTGGTTAAATTTAATAGTTAGTATTTGATGTGTGAGCGTGTTTTCTTGGTTTTGAAGGATGAATGGAAAATAACAATTATATATCTAATTAATGAAAGTGAATTAGTCGTTATGAGAATTTTACTTGTTTTATTGAAATATATAACCGTGAAATGTCGGTGAACTCAAGTGATGCTTAAGATATTGATTAAATAAGATGTATATGCTTAACGAGTTGTTTGTGAATTGTTGATTTAATGACATGGTTATGCATAGTTACAATTAAATTACATATCATTTTGAGCAGGTATGATGGTGTATTGAGTGTGCAAATGATGAACATGTATAAAAGGCTACTAGAAAAGAACTAAATACATATATATTAAAAAAACACCAAAGATGATGGAGGGGGACTAACTCGTGACGCTCCCTAGCCAACACGAGTCACCGGGACATGGATATTTGTGGGATGGGATTATGTGTAAGGTGACAAGTGCTTGTTTTATTACTTTTGTTATCTTGACTTGTTACTAACCCTTTTCATGACCTTAGTCAATTTTTAAGTTAGTTAATGAAACTATTTTATTGTTTATTTTCATTTTTGTTTATGAGGGTGGATGATTTCCATTTGTGGTTGATTTTACCTTGCTTAGAGTGTTTGAAATGTTTCCTTTTTTGGTAAATTCGAATTTTCCCTTTGGGGCCATTTTTGAGTGAAGTGTGGGACAAGTAAACCTTATCCCACACTCACAAAACCATCCTTACACCTACCCATGGGGTAGGTGTACTTGTTTTGGAGTTTTAAGCCTATTTGGGCTCATTAAGACCCCATGAGGGTGCCTTGGGAAACTTTTCACCTATCATGTACTCTTGGATGCAAGTTGATTTTAAAATGACTTATGCGTTGAGTGTAATTAATTTTGAGTTGATGGATTTTTGACCTTTTTAATCTTTGTCTATTCTTGTAGTAATTTTATGTGAAGTGATGGTTTTGAGATTTGGAATTGGATTTGGCCCATATGGGCATGATTTTCTTGATTTAATGGTTTTTTTTAATTACCTTGGGAACTTAGGATTTTGCCACTTGGCATCATCTTAAGGGGGCTTCTCTTGGAAAATTTTCTTGTTTAAGTGGGATTTTTTTCCATTTTGGGGAGATCCTTGGTTTTGGGTGGATGTTGTTGGATTGCTTTTGGATTGTTTGAAGTTTGGTGATTGGAGAGAGGACAAGATGAGTAAAAGGTGGGTACCTTCCATGTTATTCTTACATTTTTCTTAATTTATTTTTCATCTTATGATGGAATGTGGTGTTTTTATATTGTCTATTGAGTTGTGTATAGTTTTACCATGTGTTGTGTTACTTGATTTCACCCATTGTGGGGGCTATCAAGATTGATGTGTGTATGGGGGAAGGTAGGGACATTTGGGAGGGATAAGTAGATATTAAACCAAAAAAATGTGTTGTTTTACATTTGGAATAAAGCTGTAGACACTAAATCACGCACTTTGGGTGCATATCTAGGTCTTTGATCCTCTCTTCTTCTTAGCTTCTTACACCCTACAACCTAGTAGATGTTTCATTATTTCATCTTTTATCACTCTAAAGACTAACACCCACTAGGACACCAACTCCCAAGTGGCCCCGAACTCTTTGTATCTTACTCACCTCTTTTGGGCCTCTTTTATCTTTTGGGAATCTTGTTTTCTTATGGGTCGGCCTTTTAGTTGATAATTATGAAATTTAAACAAGGGAATCATATAAATATAAAGCTATGTGGCGATAATAAAGCACCAAACACTAAGCATTTACTATCACCACCTAAGGTTGCATTCAAAGGCCATTACAAGAGCATTCAAGCATCCATCTAGCTCCACATAAGGGACAATTGATTGCTATTTCTACATACACGCATATGAGGGGAAGTTCATTTTTCCATGCACACATCTATCTATATTTTCTACATCTAGCTATTACTCGTTATTCAAGTGTGTCTAGCTCAAGAGCCATCTAGGGCATGATTCTAAACACACACAAATGCAGAACTACATGGAGTTTGAAATGTAGTACAACACCCAAATCATAAGTTCACTCAGTCAGGTTACCACTGGGGTTAGTTTGAATCCCCATTTTCATGTTTTTATTTTTAGGATTTGATGTGTTTTGGGATTTTGTAGGCATTCTTTATCTTTGTAGGATTTTTTTCGAGCTCGGAGATCAATCATTGACATACATGCAACTAAAGGAGACATCCAACAAACATCTTGTGACCTTGCAAAATTGAGTTTCTGAGGTTATGAGCAGTCACAGGTGCCAAGAGGAGGTCTATAGCACTCAAGTGCCCCCTGACCTTGTACAAGTGTCCTCGTACCATCATTTTTGGTGCTCACATAGTTTTTGGGCTTAGTTGCTATAGTCTTCCCTCTTGTTCCATTGGTTTTCTAGCTTGGCACATCATCGGGATCATTGTGAATCACTAAGTCTTCTTTCATTCCTCTTGAACTTAGGGTTTTTATATTTATCTTACTTATTGCTTAGGCCAATTATGTACTTCATTTTATAACATTGCGTTGTAACTTAATTAGAATTTAACATTTATATTTTCTATATTTGTTTAATAATTTGGTGAAACCCTCGTTTGAATTACACCTTTTTCTTATGCCCATTACCCGTAGTGGTTGTTTCTGGGTTTTTGAGCAAATCAAGCTTCCTTTATCTTCTGTCGGGTTTGTAAAGCAATGAATAAATCTAATAACCATTTTACTTACTCTTAAAATGTTCCTCTTAATGACATCAAAACATCGATAGTGAACAATCATATGATGAAGACACCAATGTTGATCAAGAACAATCAGAAAAACTTACCAATTTTCTCCAAGCTTTACATGACAATCCCTCCCATCTTCCGCATATTTTGCATGCCTTGATTACTGCTAAAAACTCTCACGATGCTGCTTCAACACCTCTTGTCGGTTCTTCCTCGGTTGTCATGGAATGCACTTAACCCCTTCATATTATCTCTTCCATTCCCATTACTAGAACTCACATCATGCAACCTAATGCTTCTACCTCACAACCTGGATCTTCTTCCAACAATCATGATTTAACTTCTTTATATAAGGAATTGTAGACTCAAATTCATCAACTTGAAATAGCCACCTCTTATGCATCCCCATCTCTTGATTCCACCTCACTCCTTCACACTCCTTTCGCACCCACCATTTCCACATATTCCCTTCCTCCAAATCTTGTTGCTCCCAAGCTACCCATCTTCAAAGGCCAAGGTGACCCTCAAGAGCATCTCGCAAGAATTCCATGTGGCATGTCTAGATTGTCACGAATGATCAAACTTTACTTGTAAAGATCTTTCCTAGAAGTCTTCACGATTATGCAATGTGTTGTTTTTATGATTTACCTGTCCACTTGGTAACATATTTTACAAATTTGGACGATGCTTTTCTTGCACATTTTTCAATCAATATCGGCTCCAAGATCACCTATGCTTAACTTGCACAACTTAAGTGAGGATCTAATGAAAATTTAGTGGATTGTGTCTTACGATATAAGAACAACTTAGCTAAGAAGTATAATGTACTCATAGACTTTGGGCTTTAAGATTTATCTATCAAAAGTCTCTTACCATCTCTACTGGGAGAGCGTCATATTTGATACCTCTCCATCATTCAATCATTTATGTCATACTCTTAAGCTATATGAAAGTAAACTATTATCTATGGGTAAGCTTAAGTATCATGAGAATGCTTCATCTTCTACATGATTTCAAGGAAAATCAAATTTCAAGCCATCTACTAAGCCATCTGAAGCAAAACCAACTGTTAACGCTATCATTACTCCTGAAAAGCTTCAATGACAACCTCCAAAGCATACATTTACAAAGCTTCTTATTATTCCAAATATTTTATAGCCACAATTGGTTGACAAAAATCTTATTACGCTTCCTACTCCACTCAGTTTGGACCCATCTCATCCAAAAGGTTGCAATTACAACAAAAATTTCAAATGCGATTATCATCAATTAATTGGGCATTCTATAGATCGATGCTTCAAACTTTGGAATCTAACTCAAGAGCTCATCGATAATAATGCAATTGAGCTTCCTAAGCTTGCATGGCTTCGTGTTGGTCAACAAAAATCACAAGCTCAAGATCTTCAACAATCCTCTTCCTAAGCATGAAAACAAGCGTCTATCTCTTTAGCTAATCATACATATTGTGTAGTTTCTCCTCCTTCAACACGGGCCCTTGATTTTCTAGTTGCACATGCTAAGGTATCTTCGCCTCTCATTACATTCTATGATCATGAATATCATGCTACATTCTCTTTTGATCACATGCACATTAGTGATTCTATTGGATCTATTTCCATCAATAATACCATGGTTAATCCTTTGTTTCACATAAGCGCATGCTCTATTGCACTCCTTTTTGCTATTGACTATCCTGCTCTCACATATTTCATACCTAGTTCCTAGATCTTATGGCTATGTCAAGATTCTATTTACATTCGGTCCTCTCACCATGTTTGTGCCTTTCCTTGTGGCACCTAGCGTCAAATATTGTGACATGCTCTTAGGTCTTCCCTGGCTTTGTGTTATTCACACTACCATTTCCATGAATCACTTATGTTTAAAGTTCATTCACAACAAACATGTCATTTATATCAATGGTTTTCCACTATGCACATCGTGGCCGCGACCTCCTATTGATGTTTTCATTACACTCACTTGAGCATCTAGGTCCCCATGACCTATCAATTCTAAAACACAATATGATTCTAGCTCTCCAATTCACACATGTCTTATTCAGTCTCATCGGTTTACTAGTCCATCTCATCAGTCTAGGTCCACCACTAGTCAATCTCCTTCATCTAGGTACACATCACCTTCTCAGTCTCCTTTACCTAGATGCATATCACCTCATCAGTCTCCATCTAGATCCACCTCACCTTCACGGTCTACATCCTATCAGTGTTTACCACCTTGGCTTCAATTGCATGTACATCGTCAGTCCCATTCATTCACTGTCACCTTTAGAGCATGTTCACACATCTTTATCTCCTCATACATCGGGTGTAGGACCTTTGCCCTTTGCTTTTATCGGATAGCTTGCACATACTCATACACTTGGGGGAATCACACTTCCTCCCCCTTCTAACATTCTAAGGTATATACTCATCATTTGATACACACTTGTATCCTCATTACCCTATGACACACTCTCGTGCTTCAGTTCACACTTGACTATTGAGAGCATACTACATACAAGAACCTCACACACTTTACATTTCACAATTTGCGCATTCACAACACATCTATCTCTCACATTCAATTCTCACAACATCACACTACCCGATGATGCTCTTTAGTTCTACAGATTCATACTCAAATGTTGAGGTTTAACTCTAAAATGAACCTCACATCATACTCGCGACACATTTCACACTCGACACATTCATGCCACATATTTCTAGCATCACACTCTCGCATATCACGGTTCCTCCCTATGACACACTCTAGTTCCACGATTCATACTCATTCTTTGAGGGTCTAAATCTAAAATTAACCTCAACTCATTCACTCTTTATGCTCTATACTTCGGTGATCATATCTTTCTAGTGTACAATTCAAACCATTTCTGATGACGCCCTCTTGTTCTATGGTTCATTATGTATCATTGAGGGGTCTTTTATAAGGAGCCTCACTTTATACTCATACATATCTACTTGGGGGAATGATGCTCCTATCACATTCATATTGCATTCATTCCATCTCACTCATTCACAATATATTCCATATCTTAGTTGAATTTACACTTTCTTACTTATGCTTACATGTACACGTTGTTTCACATGCTAGATAGACATTTCATATGTCATTATATTTTCTATACACACATGCACATTCACTTGCCTTTTGGTTGTGAATGCAAACTTTACAGAGATATTTACATGCAACATGGATGTTTGGCATTGTACCTCTTACTAGTGCCACAACGGCTTCTCTGGGGCATCTACTTTTGTACACATGACATGTACTATTGTTTCATTTTATACTACTACATATTATTACTAACACACTACTATATCAGATCATACATGCTTTTACATAAATTTTATCTTTCTAACATGCTAATGTGTGTGTCATGTGCAAAATTTGTCTGCAAAAACTATTTGCCACCATAGTTGTCTACATTACTTTTCTTTTTCTATTGTTTGCCATTGTTTATAGAGTTTTCCCTTCGTCTTGTGTGCATACTATATGCTTTTTCTCACTTCATCCCAGATTCTCTTGCAAAATTGTAAGCAATGTCCCATGTTTAATACCCCTTTTTCATAGTCTACATTTTCTTCTTACTTTGCTAGGTTACACTTTGTCTTCTATATGCATCTTTCTCTTGTTTGCACTAACACATGTTTTCAACCACTTTGTTTGCATGTGCCTTGGTTTTTATCGAGCACATTCCTCCCCCTAGGGCATCAGTTTCAAAGTAGCATTTGGTCCTTTCCTTTGGGCCACATCCTCCTAGTGTCATTTTATGTACCTAAAATGAGGGGGAATACATTGGTGAATCAGTCACCCCATTTAGCAATACAGTCCACAATTCAAACCCGCATAATAGAAGAACAACATAATATTCAGTTATAGAAATGACCCATAATCTAACTTGGGTCTTTAGCTCAACACAGATGCTAGCACCCAACCCCGAGACACTATCGCTTGGGTGCTCCTAACCCTTCCTGGGCGCCGATGACTAGGGGGTAGTTACAAATTTTTTCTTAGATCAACATGATTCACAATAGTCTACAAAGCAGTTTTCTCAATACAAGCACAATCCTCAAAGCAATAATCATGCATGCTTTCTTTATTTTTCTATTTGCGTTTGATAGAAATGGATCAAACTTGAATAAAGTAGGATCACATCATCTGTAGTGGTGTATAAATAATTGTGAATCAGTCAGGGTTGGAGAATAACAATAGACCTTTCTCCCCAACACTTTTTTGGCGTGACATGAGATCGCCCAAAAAACTCACACTTGGCGTGAGATCACCCAAAAAAACTCATCTTTCTACAATGTTTTAGGACACTTTATATCCTTCTTACTCATCACGGATCAGTGCACATGTTCCTTTTCACATTTTACATACTTTTACATAATTTTTACATGCTTGGATCAAATTTTTCATAAACATAACTTTGACTACTCTTTTTATCTTCTCTTTTACAAATCTATCCTTATGGGAGTACCGGTCACATCATGAAACACATCAAGTGGTAATGAAAATAGGTACAACGTGACATAACACATATACTTCACCCCTAGGGCCACTTCCTCTTCTTTAGCTTCCACGCTTCATTTTTATCACTCCACGCTTTTTATTATCTCGTCGACACACTTTTTCCATCAATCTACATGGTTATTAGGTATGCATCTCTTATCTACTTTATGTTATCAAGTATTCACTCAACAAAATAAAGTGGGGAAAATATAGACACTAAATCACACACTTTGGGTACATTTCTAGGTCTTAGTCACATACTACTATTCATATGATTCCTAAGTGAGAAAACTAGCAATTAACAACTGTCTTTGGCCTTTTTGTCTTTGTTCATGTCTTCTTCTTGGCCTCTTATACCCTACAACCCATTCAATGCTTCATTGTTTCATATTTTATCACTTTGGACACCAATGCCCAACCATGACACCGGCGCCCAAGCTCCCCGTCCTTCCGGGTGCCCTCGACCTCTTTGTAGCTTACTCCCCCTTTTGGGCCTCTCTTATCTTTTGGGCATCTTGTTTTCTTATGGATTAGCCTTTTAGTTGTTGCTTGTGAAATTCAAATAAGGGAATCATATAAATGTAAAGATATGTGGCCATAATAAAGGAACAAGCACTAAGAATTTACGATCACCACCTAAGGTTGCATTCAAAGGCCATTACAAGAGCATTCAAACATCCATCTAGCTCTACACAAGGGATAAGAGACTGTTATTTCGGATATACACATAGAAGGGTAAGTTCATTTTTCCATGCACACATCTATCTACATTTTCTACATCTAGTTATTACTTGATATTCAAGTATGTTTGGAACAAGAGCCACATAGGGCATAATCTACACACACACACACAGAGAGAACTACATGGAGTTTGAAATGTAGTACAATGCCTGTATTATAAGTTCACTCAGTTGGGTGACCACCGGGGTCAGTTCGACTCCCCATTTGCATATTTTTGTTTTAGGATTTGATGTGTTTTGGGGTTTTTAGGTGCTCTTTCTCTTTACAAGATTTTGGCGAGCTTGGAGATCAATCAATGACATACTGAGATGACTAAAGGTGACATCCAACGAACATCTCACGACTTTGTGAAATTGAGTTTCTAAGGTTATAAGTAGTCATAGGCACAGAAGAGGTCTCTATTACCCCTAACCTTATACAAGTGCCCTACTCCCAACATTTCTTACACTCACACAATTTTTGGGCTCGGTTGTGATAGTCTACCCATTTATTCTAGAGGTTTTCTAGCTTGGTACATCATCGAGATCATTTTGAATCATCCAAGTATTCTTTCATCCTTCTTACACTTAAGATTTTAACATTTATCTTGCTTATGTATATGCCAAATATGTACTTCATTCTTTATATCATGTGCTGCAACTTAAGCATTTATATTTTCTATATTTGTGTAATTAGAACCAAGGGGTTTAGACCTTGTTCTAGTGGAGAGATAAGTGGATTTTTGGGAAAAACTAAAATGAGGGATAAATGACATGCACCTTACTTCTTTGGCGGAACCAAGGACTTGTTCCCAACCACTTAGGGGAGCGATAAGTGGAATGGTAGTGCCCCTAGTTCCCCTTGCAAGTGAGAAGCTTCATAGTACACGATTGATTTGAATGTATCCATTTGTCCTCACATGTCTTCTTGTGTTTGCAAATTGGTGATTGCCTTGAAATTGTTATATATTGGGTTATTGGGAAAACTCGTTATCCTTTTCTCGTATTGGCTAAGAATTTATTCTTGGGACTTAGGTGTTTTGTGGGGCAATGGGATGAGATTTTACCCATTGTATTACTAGGAGGTGAACGTCGCCTCCACCTCTATTTTGGTATTTGGGACATATTGTTAGTGGTGGAAGAAGTGTTAAAAGGGGATGTATTTTATTTTTGTATTTAAAACTAGAAATCAAGTGACATTTGAAACAAGTTATATTCTAGAGGTGGATTTGTGATCAAAGGGTGTATTTTCTTTTCAATGTATTCTAAATGTAATCGAAGGTTGAAATGTATGATCATGAGAATGGAAAGTTGTTGTGATGCATAAAATAATACTTGGTTTAAAAAATGGAATTTCTATCTTGTGGAAATTTGTTCAATGGCTCAAGTATCTTGCAAGTTTTGGGGTTATGTCTTCTTCCTTGATTAATTACATTATAGTTGCTCACTTGAAAAGAGTTGGAAACATTGTTGTGTGTGCATTGTGTATTGGAAGTTCTTTAGTGCAAGAAAATGAATTGTTGAGTGAAACTCTACTTGCTTAACCTTCTTGTGCAACCAAAATGACTATACGGAATTTATCTTTCTTGGATTGTAACTTAAGTTACAAATGTGTTTTAAAGTGTAAATCTATCATTTGGTCTAAATGTGAAGAGTAAATAAATGGTTTAAGTAAATTAGAAGTGGGTTAAAATTTGTTAAAAACTCGCTAAGTGGTATTAGTTAGAGAACTAGTCCCTTTATATAATCTTTAAAACCAAAACAACGTGTATATAATGATGCATTTTTCATATTGCATTTTCAATAAGTAACAAAAGGGCACTTGTTTGATTAAAATTACATATATATCTCAAGTATATATGTACAGTTATACTAATTTATATGTGTGTATGGATGTAATAATTATACTTATATAAAACTAAGAATGTAAAATAAATCAAATGTTTTATAAATTGGGGTATTAAAATTAATATAAAGAAACCACCTTGAGATAATACAAGGAAAATTAAAATATAAATTTATAAATGTTTTGTGGATATGAAATTGACTTGTAGATATTGTTTTATATCTATATATAATAATGCAAAAAAAAAAGAATATATATATATATATATATATATATATATATATATATATATATATATATATATATATATATATATATATATATATATATTATATATATATATATATATATATATATATATATATATATATATTATGTGTATGTATATGTATGTATAATGTAAAATAAATAATTAAAGGACTAGATCTAAATTTAGAATATATAATACATTTTTTTAAATATAAACGATTTAAAAAAGAAAACCTAAGTTATTAAAAAAACAAGAAAACAAAAAAATTAATAAGTTATATTATAAATTATATAAAAAAATCAAAGAAATAAACAAAATTTGGGGGCCACAACCTCCATGTTTGTGACCCCATTTTTAAAGAAAAGGGCTTGGGGCGACCATGGCCACCCCCTGTTCCCCCATATCTATTATTAATAAAAAGGTGGGGGGGGGGGTGGGGCGACCATGACCGCTCCACCCCAATTAAATAAAAGAAAAAGGGGGTGGGTTAGCCATGCGCCCCCTCCCCCAAATCTCTTATTAATAAAAAGGTGAGGGGGTTGGGTGGCCATGGCCAATCCACCCTCCTAAAAACCTAAAATTATATATATATATATATATATATATATATATATATATATAATCACCTATATTCCTTGATTAAATATATATAAATATATATATCTATATATATATAGATATATCTATTATTAATTCTCCACCCCTATTAAATAAAAAGAAAAAGGGGGTGGTTGCCATGGCCGCCCCCTCCCCAAATCTCTTATTAATAAAAAGGTGAGGGGGTTGGGTGGCCATGGCCAATCCACCCTCCTAAAAACCTTAAAATTATATATATATATATATATATATATATATATAATCTATATATTCCTTGATTAAACCTATGATATAATGCATACATAAACTATATATATATATATATATATATATATATATATATATATATATATAAAATCTCTCGTATATATATAATATCTTCATCTCTCATATATATACGAGAGAGACTATATACATCTTCCCTATGGAAGTATCCAACTATACTTGTATCCATTAAACTTGCACCGGGGAAAACAAAAGAAAATGAGAATGAATAAGATAGGGTATGGGTTTTGTTTGGTTGGATTAGGGTTTCTAGGTGCCCTAGATCCAAGGGTGGAGAAAAATATAATCCTAGGGCTCTCATTTCACCCTCCCACCTACCTTTTGACTAGTTGACTTTTGATTTGATATGAGTCTTTTTATTATTATATGGGTTTTATTTAGATAGCTATAGTTTTGAATCTAATATTTATTTAGGCCATTTATTACTTTTAATATAGTTTTACTATTGTTTTTGAAAATTTTATTCACTTGGGGATAATTGACCTCCCAATTCTAAATGTTATCCTCTACGTGATAAAGTTATAACTATCCTTATAACTTAAAGTTAAAAAATATAGTAAAATGGATGACAATATACTATATAGCAATTCAAATAGGTTGCACCTTAAAAACCTAGAGAAAATATGAAGACTCATACTATAATGATATAATTGTACTATAAGGGTTGTTACCTTTTATATAATATGACCCCCTTCAATATTAGGGCTACCCCCTCACAACTTATAATGGTAAGGATTAGGGGCCGAAAGTATAATATTATAATGTAAATGACCTCACTATAACAATATTTGAGTAGGGTGATCCATGAATGATCAATGGTCCCTTGTTGAGCTAGATAAATCCATTAGGACCTTCAATTTAGAAGTGATGAGAGAAAAATAGTGATGAATAATCCCCTTCGATTAATCTGAATTGTCAAATCAACCAACGAAACATTGTTAATTATGGATCTTTTGCTAAGGGATTTTATGCACTTAAATAGGTCATACAGTAAATAATTTCTACAAGCAACATTATAATAGTATTTTACAAATTATAAAAGTACCCTCATTGAAAACTCCCTTCTAACCACTCTTCTCTTACCTTGTAAGTGGGTCAATTCGCATGAATATTGGTCTTTCCAATTTAACTGACTACTACTCAAACACACAGAGCGATTAACTTGCTAGTGCGGAAAACCTAGTGACGTCATGTAATGACACACATTCCAAAACTAATAACGCAACTTAAAACCTTAGTTCCATGTTTTCTACCTTCTAATAACAAAGAAAAATTATTCCATAATTTTCTACCTCTAACTTAGTTGTTTTTGTGAGTGAATTTTTGGGGTGTCACACTTAGTATTAGAGCGTAGGTTTTACAAAACTTGGATCTCTGGGATATTTGTTTTAGTTTTCATAACTAATCGTGTTTGGTTGGGTATGTAGGATGTCTCGATAAGGGAGCACAAAAACACAAGCCACAACATACGTCGAGGACCCCGAGATATGGAAGACCAAACAACAATCAATGCCCAAATTTTGCGGGCGTTGCATGACATACGATGGGAGTTGAGAGAAGTTTGAGGAAAATTAAGAGCATAATCAGTTCAGCATACTAGACTTGAGTAGAATGCCTCACACTCGAGACATGTTGGAGCCTCACACGAGACTCACCACAGACATGGGTACATCATCGTGTAGTCTCCACACCATCACCCATGTGTACATAGAGTACACTATGACTATTACTTGATCCAATGGGAGAGGCATGGGCGTATTAGACCTAGGGATCATGCTAAAGGGGAAAAAAATTCAAGTTTTTTTAGGTAGATCTTTCGAGGAAGAGAAGAGAATGTGTCTTGCCACCTTGATCGATTCAAGCTTGTGAGTTTGTATTAATGGAATACGTAGGCCCGATGATATTTATTTAGGGGGCGGAGGTAGGTAGAAGACAAAGCTTGGGAAATGCCCACACTATGGGACCATGGGACACTTTGTAGACATGAAATCACACACTTAGGTACATCTTTGCTAGGTCTTAATCACATACTAATATTCATACAATTCCTAAGTGATAAAACTAGCAATGATGTGACTATCTTCGCCTATTGTATGTGTTTCTTATTTCATATTTGACCTCCTACACCCTACAACCCAGTCGATACTTCATTGTTTTATCTTTCATGACTCTAGATGCCAACGCTTAGACATGACACCAGTGCTTAGGTGCCCTTGTCCTTTCGTGTGCCCCGACCGTCTTTACTTTTACTTTTTTGGGCATCTTTTATCTTTTGGGCATCTTTTATCTTTTGGGCATCGTTTATCTTTTGGGCATCTTATTTTCTTATGGTTCAGCCTTCTAGTTGTCAATTACGAAATTCAACCAAGGGAATAATATAAATACAAAGATATGTGACCATAAAAAGGGACCAAGATCTAAGCATCTATTATCATCACCTAAGGTTACATCCAAAGGAATTATAAAATCATCAAGGTATCCATCTAGCTTTCATCAAGGGACAAGGGATTGCATTTTATACATACACGCATAAGAATGGAAGTTAATTTTTCCAATCAAACATCTACTTACAGTGGTACATCTAGCTATTTCCCACTATCACGCGCGCACTTGCACAAGGGCTTCGAGGGCACATTTTATCACCCACACACACACAACAACTACATGGAGTCTGAGATTTAGTACACCGATCGATCATAAGTTCACTTAGTTGGAGGTGATCGTTGGGGTCGGGATTTGACTCCCATATTATATATTTTATTTTTGGGATTTGATGTAGTTTGAGGGTTTTGTAGGTCATTATCTCTTTGCAAGTTACAGATGAATCCTAAAATCATCCAACAACATACAGGTGACCAACACCGACCATTAATGATAAATTTGTGACACTAGAAGATTCAATTTTTGGCCATTTTCATAATCATGGGCGCTTAGTAATAAACTCCAAAGTGCCTAAGTACCCCGACCCATCCAGACTCCTGGTCCAGGCTCATCCTAAAGTTCCATATTTTATTAGGAACAATTGCTACAATTTACCCTTCTTATTTATCAATTTCTCCAGTTTGCATAGTCTTGACATCAAGCGTAGATCAACTAAGTCCTTCACTCTTTCTCTTGCACCTAGGGTTTCATATTTATTAGCTTATTTTCTTGTGTCATCTTGAATATAGTAGCTATGTATCATAGTTTATATTTTTTACTTTGCAATTAGGGTTTATCATAAATTTAATCATTGTTAAATCATTTGGTGAACCCATCTATTCGAACAAGCTTGCTTCTAGACATTTTTGACGATATTGTTATCAAGGATTGATCTTACGAACCCTTTATTGAAGAAAATCTTTAGGATATCAATACTAATCATTCTAAACATCCCCAAGATCTAGATCTTCTCTTATTTATTGCTCGTAAGGAGGCCACCAATCTTACTAAGCTTAATATCCCTACATCTATTCTCGCTTTCATGCCTATTTCTACTCAACCCACTATTTCCACCCTTCCACATACTTTTACCTGCTCCCATATTTATTCCTAACCCCACCAATCACTTCACTCTACCTCTCATTTCTCACATGCGACAAGTCTCTTCCATTTGCAATAAATACTAACCTCTCTCTATCGGGATCATGAAGCTCAAATCGTCAAATTTAACAAAGCTACTTTTCGTGCATCTCCATCTCTTGATTACAACTTACTCCTTCATACTCCTTTCACACCCGCAATTTCCACTTATGCACTTCCTCAAAACTTTGTCACTTCTAAGATACCCACCTTCAATGGCCATTGTGATCCTAAAGAGCATCTCCAAGATTTTCATGTAGCATGTCTTGATTATGTAGATGATCATAATTTACTAGCAAATATCTTTCCTAGAAGCCTCCAAGATTATGCTATGTGTTGGTTCTACAATCTACCTGTCCATTTAGTAATATCATTTACGCATTTAGATGATGCTTTTCTCATTCATTTTTCAATCAATATCGGTTCTAAGATATCCTATGCTCAACTTGCACAAATTAAACAAGGATCTAATGAGCATCTAGCAGATTATGTTTTACGATATAAGAACAACCTAGCTAGGATGACCAATGTGCTCGCTAACTCGGAACTTCAAGATCTATTTGTCCAAAGTCTCTTACCACCTCTACAAGAGAGTTTCATCTTTGAGACATCTCCTTCATTTGATCAACTATGTCATACTCTTAAGTTACGTGAAGGCAAACTTATCTCTATGGGAAAACTCAAATATCATGATCAATCTTCATCATCTTCTAATCGGTTTCAAAGAAAATCAACTTTCAATCCATCTACTAATCCCAATGAAGTAAAAGCTACTATTAACACTGTTTCTACACCGAAAATATTCAATGGTAGCTTCCAAAACATACATTCACAAAATTTCCTTGTGCTCCACATATTATATTGCCACAAATTATTGAGAGAGCAATATTATTATGCTTTCCTCTACTTAATCTAGATCCATCTCACCCTAAAGGATGCAATTATAATGAAAATACTAGATGTGATTACTATCAATGAATTGGGCATTCTATCAATTGATGTTTCAAACTCTGACATTTTATTCAAGATCTTATTAAAAATAATGCAATCGAGCTCCCTGAGCCTTTGACATATATGCTGGTCAATGAAAACAAAAAGCTAAAAATGATCCTCTCCCTAAGAATGACAAACAAACTGTTGAATCTTAGCTAATCATACATATCGTGTTGTTCCTCCTCCTTCATTGGGGGCTCTCAATTTTCTCGTTGCTCATTGATGCATCACCACCATTCATTATATTCTCTTATCATGATTATCTTGTTACATTTTCTTATAATACAATACATTTCAAGGATTCCATTGGACCTCATACTATCAATAATACAATGATTGATCCATCGATTTATATGGGTGTGTGATCTATTGCACTCCTTGTCGCTATCAACTATCCACTCTCTCATATTTTGTATCCAGTTCCTAAATCTTATGGTTATGTCAAGCTTCCAGTTATAGTTGGGCCTCTTACCATGCTTGTGCCATTCATTGTGCACATTTAATCAAAGGTTGTGACATGATCTTAGGTCTTCCTTGGCTCTGTCTTGCTAAGGCTATCATTTCCATGAGTCACTTTTGTCTAAAATTCATTCAAAACAAGTAAGTTATCACCATGAAAGGTGTTCTTCCATGCACACCATGGCCTCGGCCTTCTCTTGAGGTTTCCGTTGCACTTGCTAGGGAATCTAGGTCCCCTAGACCTCTTAAATATAAGGCACATTCTACACCTAGCTCACCCATTCACACATGACCTACTCATCCTCATCGGTCTGCTAGTCCATCTTCTTGGCTTATGTCCCCTTCTTAGGCAGCCCCTTCACATAGGAATTCATCACCTCCATCACATCCTATGTCTCCTTCACCTCCTCGGTCTCCTTCACATAGGTGCTCATCACCTCCTCGAGTCTCCTTCACATAGGTGTTCACCATCTAGGTCTCCTTCACATAGGTGTTCACCATCTAGGTATCCTTCACATATACAATGTTAGTCTCATACACCACCGATCTTAGAGCATGGTCACACACCTTTATCTCCTCACACATCGGGTGGAGGACCCTTTCCCTTCACTTTTTTGGATATTTTGATCATCATCATACACTTGGGGGCATTGTACTTACTTCTCTTCCCCCTTATAACATTCTAAGGTATATGTCATTTCTACTCATATGTTTTGTGCTTCATAATTTCTATTTCTAAGCATTGTTACACAACTTGATACACTTTGTATCGTCATTACCCTATGACACACTCTAGTTCCATAGTTCATACTTGAATGCTGAGGGTATACATTTGAAATGAAACTCACCACATTCACGTGGTTTATGCTCTATGATTCATGTCTATCTATCTAGCGCACACTATCAAACCATTTCCCAATGACACACTCTTGCTATATGGTTCACTCTTTACTATCGAGGGGTCTTTTATAAATTAAACTCATCTCATACTCATCCACATTCACTCGGGGGACAAGCTGATCCTATCATTCACATTGCATTCCATTCCATTCATATTCACAACACACTACATATATTGGTTTATTTTATTCTTACTTTCTTATACTAGTTATATGTACACTTGTTTCACATGCTAGATAGATACTTGGTATGTCATTTTATATATACACATGTGTGTTCACTTGTTTTTAGTTGCGAATGTATACTTTCTATATATATTTACACACATCATGGATGCTTAGCACGGTACCTCTTACGGTCCCATCCAGGTTCCCTGGGATCATCTACTTTCTTACACATTACATGTGTTATTGTTTCATTTACACTACTTCCTATTCTTACTAAAGCACACTACTTATTTATTGATTCTACATACTTTGACATACTCTTTATCTTTCTAACATGTTAACGGGTGCCTTATGTGCAACATTTGTCTTGCAGGAACTATTTGCCACCATGGTTGTCTGATACTTTTCTTGATACTATTTTCCATTGTATGCCATTGTTTGTGGGATTTGCCTTATGTATTGCGTGATCATTTCTTGTATGTTGTTGGCCTCTTCAGACCTTGATTATCTTATGATATTGTGAGTGATGTCCCATGTATGAAACCTACTTTTTATGGTCTCTTTTATATGTACATTTGCTTGTTTCATTGTTTTTTTATGTCATGCTTTCTACTTTTATACTAACACTATGCATCTAGCCACTTTTTTTGCGTGTTCCTTGGTTTCTACCATGTACATTCCCTCCCCCTCACAAGGATACAGTTTCGTATTAACATCAGGTCCTCTCTTTGGGCCGCATTCTCTTGGCAACCTCGTATGCACCTTAAATGAGGGGGGGGATACATTATGTGAATCAATCACCCCATTTAACAACTCGGAGCTTCATTACATGCGTACACAATACATTAACAAAACAAAGTTACAATCACATAATGACCCAAATTCGACTTATGTCCTCGGTTCAACACAAAAACTAATGCCTAGCTATAGACACTAGTGCTCGAGCGCTCCCGACCTCTCCTAGGTGCCTCTGTCCGGGGATAGATAAAGTCACTTTCTCATATCAACATAATTTTTAGTAGTTCACAGAGAATTTTTCATAGTACATGCACAACCCTTCAGCAATAGAATGCATTCTATCTCTTTTTTCTACTTGGATCGAACTAGAACAACAAAAAACTAAACACGGATCACACCATCTCGTAGTTATGTATAAATTTGGGAAGCATTCATGGGCATAGAATAAAACTAGACCTTTCTCCCCAACACTCTTCTGTTGTGGCATGAGATCATCCAAAAAAATCACATTTGGCGTGATATCACCCAAAAAAGTCACACTTGGCATGATATTGACAAAAAAATTACTCTTGACGTGAGATCGCCAAAAACTCACTCTTCTACAACAGTTCATGACATTTTCTATCCTTTTCACTCTTCACGGATCAGGTGCACACTTTCCTTTTTACACATTTTTCACATTTTTAACATACTTTTACAAAGTTTTCATAACACATGACTTTGACTACTCTTTCGCTCTTCTTTTGTAGGTCCACCCTTAATACGTAACAAGAATCAACCCTACATTAAGCACAACAATGGTACAACACAATACACTTCAACCTTTGGGTCACTTCCTCTTTCTTAGCTTCCACACTTCATTTTTATCACTTCATGCTTTCACTTGTCTTCTCGGCATGCTTTCACCATCAATCTATAAAGAATAAAGGTACACAAATTCTAAACTATTTTATGTTATCGAGTATTCACTCAACAACATAAAGTGGGGAAAATGTAGACACAAAATCATGCACTTGGGTACATTTCTAGGTCCTAATCACATAATACTATTCATATGATTCTTTAGACACTAAATCATGCACTTTGGGTGCATTTCTGAGTCCTAGTGATTCAATGAAATTTGAGGTACTTAATTAAAAATCAGAACTATACAACTATGATAAATGATATACAATGGGATGTAGATGCTAAGTAATTTATTTGATCTTGTAAATGAAATGAAATGATAGGGGAAATGTACTTACCTGAATTGGTCTTACCTTGCAATGATGCGGGAGTGAACAAAGTGTTACAACGAACCGTAGAAAATTACAATGGAGGTAGATCTCGACTAGACCGAGGCATTTGGAGAGGGATAAGGAACCTATGTGCACCCCTGGTCTAAAATTTGGGTGCCCTAGTTTGTGAAACAACTCAAAATCTGATCCTAATATGGTTGTCTAGGTCTTCGCAGTAATTCACCTTTGGTTGCATAAATATCACACTTGGTTCATTGGTGTCACCGTAAACCTACAATGAAGAATCACCTGCAAAACCCCACACAAAGCATCAAACCCTAAAAATAAATATGCAAATGAAGGGGTCAAACTGTCCTTAGCTTCCAAATAGATGGACTTATGACTGAGTGTTGCACTACATCTCAGACCCAATGTAGTTCTGTGTGCTTGTGTGTGTAATAATGTGCCTAGGTTTCCCTAGCGCTAAATTACAGAGATATCGGGAAGTATATAGATAAAATGCAAAATGGTGGATGGAATAGAATGAAACTCCCCTTCCTATGTAGTGTGTGATGTAGAATAATGCCCAAATGTAGTCCCTTTCTCTATGTAGATAGCTATCCCTTAATATAAATAGTTCACCCATAAGGTAGTATGTATGTTGTGTTTATATAGGGATCTCTTGTTCAAATTTCAACACTAATGACCCGACATGCCGACTAGTACCTCAAGAGATGAGAGGGAAAACTAAAAAAAACACCGAGCTCAAGACCAAGTGTTAAAAATAAAACCAAGTGTGATGGGGACCAAGATACCTAGAATCAAGACCAGGGCACCCTAGGTGCCCTAATCCCTCTCTAGGCGCCCTAGTCAGAGACTAGTGATGACAACTGAGTGAGTAATGACATATGAGAATTCCTGAGACCTGACTAAAACTATGTGAGTGAGTGAAAAATATACAAGACCAAAAATGGTAACGACCAACAAGACAGACGTCCAGAACCATGGAATGGGTCATTAGTGAATACATTTCTTATGCAAGATCCATATATAAAACAACATACTTGGTGGTATAATAATAGTAGTAAGTGCACAATTTTGTGACTACATTTTCCCCCACTTTATGTTTGTGTGCAAAATCTCGATAACATAAAGTAATTAGAGATGCATACCTGAGAGGAGTTCGAGAGAAGCCCATGTTGTGGAAGAATGCACATATTTGGTAGAAGAGCATGCCAAACAAAAACATGTAGCGTGACAAACCATGGATCAACATGTTGATCCATGCAATGTAACGAGAGATGTAAGACCATGATGAAGTGCACTAAATGAGACTGATTGTTTTGATATGTAACGATTGAATATTTCAACTTTAGTATGATTACGATGTGATGGGGTAAGGAGTGATTAACTCCCATTCCGATTGCGTGTGTATGAAAAACCAAAGGATTTGGGCATCCTGTTGCTGGAGGAAGGGTTTAGGAAGAAAGGTGTATTATTCTCCAACCTTTAACTACATCCTCTAAAGATCTAGCCACTACAGACACACATATCAAATTTTCAGTGATTTTGGATCTAAATATTTTGATCAAACATGTTGACCCATATAGGAGCAGTATAAGAAAGGAAATGACATCTCATTTCCCCACTCTAAGGGTGTTTCCATAATGTGTGTGATGGCTTCCAAGTTTGTTCATCCGGAAGCAAACGTAAAATGTAAAATAACTTCCCATGTTAGGTCATATGGGAAAGTAATGAATGTAACTCCCAAGTTAGGTCATGCGGGAAAGTGACGAATGTAACTCCCAAGCTAGGTCATCTAGGAGGCCAAATGTGTTGTATGGTATGATTTCGATTGTTAGAGATTTCAATGAATTTTATTGGTTGATTGATTGATTGTTTTGATTGTTTTACTCATAGATAGATTTCACGTTTATTTCCCCAGGTTAGGTCATTAGGTGGAATCGATAAAAAACCTGAAATATCATTTGTTGTACTAGTAAATGTTAAAAAATGATGACTTAGAGGTGTTGAGTGATCATGTAGTGGTGTAAGGGAAATTATAGGATGACCCTAATTATATGCCCCCATTTTGGTGAAAGGGGAAGTGATAATGAGAACAAATGTTGAGCTGAAAGTAAGCATGTTAATAGACAATGTATGATCGTTATCGAAAAAATGTGTAGATGATGTGAAATATAACGTCAAGGAGAAATAACATATGTGTCATGTGTATGATACAATAGTAGATGGAATTTTGAAGATAATGCCACAAATGGTATAGAAATTAGAATAAAAACACTCAAGATATTAGCAAAATTGTGTGACATGTATTAGTTGAATGTGAAGTATGACCATAGTAGAGTGAATAATGAAAAGTGACTATAAATAGTAAAGTGAAAAAGTGATTTGTCAAGTCATTTTTATTTTACGTGAGTGTGAGAGTGAGCTCTGAGTGTGTAAGGATGTTGCAAGTTAGAGCATCGTGACCTAGCTGATTCAAGATGGTAGCGACCACCATGACATCGCGTATGACGACGAGAGTTGGTAAGTGCGATTTTTTCAAAAAATGTGTGTAGTAGTCATTTTTGGTGAATTTTTACAAAATTGTTATTTTTGTTTTTCTTGGTGTTTGTGACCTGGACAAGAGTAATGAATGCACTAATGTCCTTTGGGGGACAAGAGGGCCTGCAGCATGGGTGCTTAGTGTCGTAATAATCTGGGTGTCCCAGTCTTACTTTTGGGTGCCTATGTCTAGAAAGTCGACATTTTTCCTAAGTGGTGTAAATGTGAAATTTTATGTGTAGTGATGTTGTAAGTGGTTATGTTTGCATATGTATAGTGTTCTAATGTGTTGTTTGTTGTTGTGTTGTGGTGTGTAGAGGGATATCCATTTGAGGGAGTTCCGTGGTGGTCGCCACTTGAGTATGTTGCTCGGGTTGGGTTTATCAGATGATGATTGGGAGGTTATGGACTATACCGGCTTGCGGCACATAGTGAGGATGGGGTATGTGCTCCATAATATGATAATGTTGATAGCTTTTTGTGAGAGATGGTTTCTGCTAACAGTTTTATGTTTTGGCTACCTACAGGTGAGATGACAGATTACATTAGAGGATGTATATTGCATACTGTGATTACCTATTGTTGGTGAGAGGGTACAAGTCATGGTTGTGGAGAATATGGAGAGATAAATGAGGGCCACTAGGTGGTATTTTGTGGGGACTCGAGTGCCTACCGAGGCCCATATTAGCTTGGATACGATTTTGAGATTAGGGGTTCCGATCTCATGGAAGTTTATAGCCATGGTTATTGCATCATCGATTGTAGTGGAGGGAGGTGGTGTAGAAATCTTATATAAGATGCATGATATTTTCCATTGGATAGAGGAGGATAGTATTAGGTATTTCAAGGAATGATGTGTGTTAGCCCACTTGTATAGGGATCTATATAGATTTACATAGGAGGAGCATGGAGGTGGGATTGGAGCTACTACATTATTACATGTATGGGCCTATGAGCATATAACAGTATTGAGGCCAGTTGGTGGTCCACGAGAAGATTGGGCTAGGCCAGACATATTTTCTAGGAGATGGATTAGTGTGCGTGGGTGGAAGATGGATACTGACACCTATAGAGACTTAATAAATCAAATGGGGCCAGAGGATGTGGTAGAGTTTTGATGCATACAAACGACTATGTGGTTAGAGGATCGGTTTCCAGGGGTGACTGATTTATTCTAGGTGGAGTAGGTATTTCGACATTTTGGTGTGGCTCAGGATGTGCCCCTAGAGCCATATGTGTGGGTTAGAGCCATTAGAGAACTGAGGAGAGCTAGAACTAGATGAGGACCCACATGAGAGAATTTAGTACCTCCGGGCTTGACCAGGATGATGTGGCAATAAAGCCGATTGACGGAAATGATGCGGGGTGTACAAAGGCATACCATACATGGTGGGTGGCACATCAATGGGTTTTTGTTTCCATTATTTATGGATGTGACATGATTACCACAGGAGGAAGAGTGGAGGGGTAAGCACATGCCCCCAACAATGTAGTGGTGGTGATAGGGGAGCATGAGTATCTATATAGTTATGTTGTATGATTGTTTACTTGCTTATGTGATGGTTATGATTGTCTAATGTGTTGTTCTATTGGTTGTAGGTGACGCGTATTAGTCATTGATCATGGAAAATCCATCCACACATTGATGCGAGAGAATGTGCCTACTGACATACTTACAGGTGGAGGGATGTTAGATCACGTGGACGAAATTGTGGGTGAGCATGCCCATTTGTTTGAGCCATTGGTCATAATATAAATGACATGTACCATGCTACTGAGCGAGTGGGATGAGGCATGTGAGGAGACACAATGAGCTAGAGAGGTGGAGGGTGGCGGTCCTTTAGCGTAGGATGTGTTTACACTATTCATCACTTCTGAGTGGCTTTACGGAACAATCGGCGAGAGATAACACTATTATGGAGACAGGTGGGGAGGTATCGAGGTAATGATCAACGACGTAGAGTTAGAGGCAAGGCATCAAGTTCGGAGCACTTACAACACCGAGATAGTGACAATGATGATGAGATATGACTTGTATTGATGTATTTGATTATAGGGAGTTGTCCCCAATGATGAGATGTTTTGTAACTATGATTGTAATTGATATATATAGATGGATTTATTGGCATATGATGATTGTATTTGTTGTGTATTGATGTTATGATGTGGTGATGATGTATGTGATTGTTGTTGTTATATATGATGGTTGATGTGTTGAGTGTTGTTCATATTTGTTGAATTGATTTGTAATGCATAGTTTTTGAGTAATGAGTAATGTGATGATGATATAGTGTATATGATAATAGACTATGTATGTAATATGATTACAAAAATAACATTTTGATGAATGATTGATGATGTGTAAGAGTATGATGTGGGCAAGTTTTAGGAGGATGAAGGTGGGGAGGGTGGAATAGCGATGCCCCCTAGTGTATAGATGATGAGGTTCATTTAGATAAGACCCCTCAATAGTCAAGAATGAACCGTAGTAAAGTAAGAGTGCATCATCGGGAAATGATTCGATAAGGTGTGCTAGATGAATTGATAAAGCACATGAAGAGAGGTTCTTATTGTAATAGATCCCTCAATAGTCATGTAAGAACCATAAGAACATGAGTGCATCATTGGGGGTAGGGTGATAGAAATCACCTACCAAAGACCGAGGCAACACAAAGTGGTGGAAGCATGTGGAATGAAAGCAACATGAGCATATGAACCAAACTAAATGTCATGTGGAGTGGCGGTGGGAGGTACAAATACCAAGGGCTATGAAATCCAATGTGAAGCAATAACATGATGTGATGGATGAGATGGTTTAGCGATGGATTGACACGATGGAGTGCATGCATGAATGACAACCTATTGTGATGGATGAATAATGACCTTAGCACTAGATGAAGGAGATAACTCAACCTGGAGTAATAGGTCGTGGATGAGGGAGGAGATATGGACCACTTATGGGAGTAAGAGCCAAAGGAAATGATGTCCTCATCCTATAACTATCGCAATCTATCATGAAGGTCAACACAATCATTATCCCTATGGCCATTGATACGGTGATAGTTATAATAGGGTCTATCATGTTGATGTTGTAAATGATGTTATGGATGATTTTGGTTAGAAGGTAAGAAAATTAAACACTCATTGAGAAAAGCATGCAACACATCATGTGGTCAAGTGTGATGAGATAAATGCAATGGCTCACACAAAATAGGTGTAGAAGATTGAGGTGTAGCCTGCCACGGAGTAGGAGAAGAAGGATACTTTTGTGATGTAGTAGGTTGAGCTTTCTTGCAAGGAGGAGATGGATATCGTGTAGGATGCTCAACTAATGGAAATGGAGAAGAAATAGATGATGTAATAGTAGTAATAACAGGTGGATGATCTATAACACGTGTAGCAATAAGGTCTTATTCTAGATCAATGACTTTATAACATAGAAGTGTGAATGATTCACATGTGTCATATTGCAATCTTTGTTTTAATGTTGGAATCAAACCATGATAGAAAATAAATTACTTCTCTAAATCGATAGGTTGAAAGACTAATTGGTGCATATAAGCATTGAATCATAAGATGTAATCCATGATAGGTTCTATTTTTCCCTGATGTAAAGTAGGTAGATGATCATAGGTAACTTTAGGGCCATTGTTGATGATAAAGCGATGGAGAAAAGATTCTTCCATCTCATGATAAGTGCTAATAAATCCAAATGGTAGATGAGTATACCATTGTAAAGCATCATCGGTAAGACTATGTTGAAATGATTTAAGCAATAATCGATCATTAGAATATGAAGCCATAGCCATACAATAATGTTTGAGATGCAAGTAGGGGTTTTCAGTACCATCGAAACATGAAAAGGTAGGCATGATAAAATCCTTAGGAAATGTTGAGTTATGAATCTTCTTAGGAATAGGGTTTCCATGTAATGAATTGTTATCAATGGAAGCATAATAGGCCTTGCTTTCTAATGTGAGTGATTGAACTTGAGACTGTAAATGACCCACAACATGCATGAGAGACAAGATATCCTGTGAAGGAATAATAGAGGATGGAAATAATGTGTTAAGTGGTTGTAACTTGCCATTGTGAGTAATCATAGGGATGTTGAGAGGAGATGTAGGAGAGGCCAATGTTAAAGGCACACTAAGTGTAGGTGATGAAGAAGTAATAGGTGATGAAGGACATGAAACACCCATAAAAGTAGTAGGACTAGCATCAGAAACATCCCTAAGAGATGAAGCATCAGATGGATATGTAATGATAGGAGGAGACAAACTAATAGATGGAGATGGAGTGATAGGAGGAGATGAACTAATAGAGGGAGATGAGTCATGCATATTATTAGATACAACCTCAGAAGAAGATGATAATGGAGCGGTAAATTCACACTAGTAGTATCCAAAGTAGTAGAATCTTGACTATCAATTGTTTCATCAAAATCAAAGAGAGACTCAGATATGAAAATGTCATTAAGTGTATCATCAATTGGATCATCAACATAGTGTGAAGGAGTATGTGAACTAGTATGCGATGGATCATGAGAAGCATTATATGCAACTATAATAATGGTTTGACTAGGAGGAGAATCAATATGCACATGTGTACTATCGTCAAGACCAAACATGAAATCAATAAGAGAATCATCGAGAATTTATTTGGAAATGTTAAGAGGATCATGGCTAATTGTATAACAAGGTAGACAACCAAAAAAATCTATTTGAATCCAAAACCATGCTAAAGGAAGAATTTTCAAAGTAGTGAATATGATTTGACATAGTAACATCATGATATAGAGCCATAAGATCAGCTATAGTTGCCTCATCATAGATGGGATTGATACTAACATGAGGCATGATGAGTTGAGAAGGAGAAGAGCTATCCTTAGCCATTAGGGTTTTAATGGATCCTAGAAAAACTGTTCTAAGCTATGGGTTCACTAAAATGATTCAATAAAATATGAGGTATTTTATTAAAATCATAAATGTACAACTATGATAAATGATATATAATGGAATGTATATGCTAAGTAATTTATTTGATATTATAAATGAAATGAAATGATAGGGAAAGGTACTTACCTAAATTGGTCTTACCTCGCAATGATACGGGATTGAATAGAGTGATGGAATGGTGGAATAGAGTGTTATAACAAACCTCAAAAAAATGTAGCGGAGGTAGATATGACCAGACTAGGGCGCCTGAAGAGGGATAGGGGCACTTGTGGGTGCCCTGGTATAAAATTTGGGTGCCTTGGTCTACAAAATAACTCAGAATATGATCCGATATGGTAGTCATGTCTTCACAAGTACTTTTCCTTTGGTCACATAAATGTCACACTTGGTTGGTAGTGTCCCCGTAAACCTACAATGAAGAATCACTTGCAAAACCTAACAAAAAGCATCAAACCCTAAAAAATAAAGATGTAAATGAAGGGGTCAAACTATCCTTAGCTACCAAATGGATGAACTTATGATTGATCGCTACACTACATTTGAGACCCAATGTAATTTTTTGTGCTTGTGTGTGTAATAATGTGCCTAGGTTTCCCTAAGCACTGATGACGTGGAGCTATCAGGAAATAGCTAGATAAAATGTAAAGTGGTGGATGGAATAGAATGGAAATCCCCTTCCTATGTAGTGTGTGATACATAATAATGTCCAAATGCAGTCCCTTGCTCTATGTAGATAGCTAGCCCTTGATAGAAATAGTTTGCCCATAGGGTAGTATGTGTGTTGTTTTTATATAGGGATGTCTTGTTCAAATTTCTATTGAGATGTGTAGCTCAATTACTTCATTTTAGCATGTAATTGGAACTTGCTTTGGAAAATATAGTAATCGACATCGGTTAAGGGGGAACCGACATCGGTCACCCAGGACCGGCATTGGTTAGGTATGACCGACATCGGTCAAGCAAGTAAGGAAGCCGACGCAGTGGTTAGCGAGCGGCGTCGGTTATCTATGTGACAAAGTTTTAATTAACTCTCAGGAAATATATCTATTTTAGCATTAAAATATATTTATTAATTGTAATTGCATGACTAAGTGCTCTAAATCTATAAACGACTATATAAGCATAAAAGCTAGGGTTTAGAAGTATGAGAATTAACAAGAATTAGAAAGAACTTGAAAAAGGTTGGTGAGAGAGAATTCTTGGTGATGAAGAAAAATGTTTGAAGGAAAGAAAGTACTGAACATCTGAGAGGTGTGGAAGATTGTAAATCTTCATTCTATATCTTGTCAAAGCTTTGGATAATAGATTGGCTTGTTTCTTGGTGGACGTAGCCCACACTTTGGGTGAACCACGTTAAACCGGTGTTGATTTATGTCTCTTGTTTTGTATATTTCTTACGGTAGAACATCCACTTTTATTTTCATGTATGCTTAGATCGATATATTGTCTATACATGACAACCGTGTGCTAACCCAACAACTGGTATCAAAGATTTGTTTGAGTGTTTTTGTGTTGACAAATTTACTCACAGAGGGTTTTTCGATTGAGTGGGAGCTACAACAATGCCGAGAAGAAAACAAATACAAGGTAGAGAAATTTGACACTGAAATTATCAATTATGAAAGATGCTTGATTGAGGATTATACTCAGTATCAAAGAGATTTGTATTTACCATTGGATGAGAAGTTTAGACCTACGAAGATGATTGATGAAGAATGGAAGATTATTGACAAAAGGCTTTGGGATCTATAAGATTGATCCTGGAAGCATCCGTGGCTTCTAATATTACATAAGTGACTTTTTACGGTAGATTTAATGAAATCTCTTGCTAATTATATAAAAAACCTAGTGCTTCAAATAAAGTTTATTTGATGAAGAAACTATTTAGTTCTAAGATGCATGAAGGTGAAGTTGCCTCTAGTCATTTGAATGATTTCTGATCTATTGTAAATCAAGCTAAAATCGGTTGCAATACTGTTTGATGATAAAGTAAAAGCACTTTTATTCTTATGTTCTTTGCCTAATAGTTGAGACAACTTGATAATGGCTGTTAGTAATACAACATCCGCTAATAATATTTTAAAGTTTGATGATGTGGTTAGTATAATCTTGAATGAAGAAATTCGCAGGAAGAGTACAAAGGAATCATCATCTGGAAATGCTTTGAATGCAAAGCGAGTGAAGGAGAGATCCAAGAGTAAGAGTAATGGGAAATCAAAGTCAAGGGATGGTAGATATAAATCTATAAGTAAAGAAATTACTTGTTGGAAATGTGAAAAGAAAGGACATGCAAAGAAATATTGTTGGTCAAAGGATAAGGAGAACCAACAACCAGATAAAGGTAAAGAAGAAAATCTTGTTGCATCAGAGGTAATGTAATATGCTCTTATTCTTTCTTTAGATTGTAGAATTGAATCATGGGTTTTAGATTTAGGAGCTTCTTTCCATGCAACCCCTAATAAGGGTTATTTCAGAAATTATGTCCAGGGTAATTTTGGGCATGTTTATTTGGGTGATGATGAACCTTGCAGTATTACTGGTAAAGGGGAAGTTCATATAAAATTACAGAATAGAAATACATGGGTATTGAAAGATGCGAGACATGTGCCAAGACTTAAGAGGAATCTTATTTCTTTAGGGCAACTAGGTGAATTTGGTTGCATGGTTACTTTTAGAGGAGACTCTTGGAAAGTTCATCTAAAATTGCAGAATGGAAATACATGGGTATTGAAAGATGTGAGGCATGTGCCAAGCCTCAGGAGGAATCTTATTTCTGTAGGGAAACTAGGTGAATCTGGTTGCATGGTTACTTTTACAGGAGACTCTTGGAAAGTCACCAAGGGTGTTTTTGTTGTGGCAAGAGGTAAGAAGGTAGGAAAATTATATTTATCTACATGTATTACTGATTCCTTTTCTACATTATCTACTTGATTCAGATGCACGATGGCATGCTTGGACATATGAAAAGAGGAAGCATATTTTCTAAGGGTAAGTTTCTTAAAAGATTTAGATCTCGATTTCTGAAGCATTGTTCTTTGTGATATTTCTCAAAGTGATAAGGAAAGTAGAAAAATTTGGATGGGGAAAAATAGGTAATGGAGGATGCCTTTCATTATGTTATTATGATCTACAAGAAAGGTGATGGGTTTTTGTATTAAATGTAAATTTGTGTTTTTGAGATTTAAAAGATGGAAATTCTGAAAAATATGTTAAAGTGAGATCTCGTGATGAATTTCAATGAATGGAATGGGAAAAGAGAATGTTACGAGGATAGGAGAATTTTAGTAGAAAGGATGAACATGAAAATTGAATGTTTATTGATGAAAAACATCTCTGTGGTTTTAAAGAAACACCTATTTGATTAAATAGCCTTCAAGTTCACTAGATGGAAGAATACCGAGAGGAATGGACCGAAAAAGAGGTAGATCTTTCTTTTCTTAAAATTTTTAGTTCGAAGCTTTTTGTGCATGTTGATAAGGAAAGTAGGAAAAATTTGGATGAAAAATCTAAGAGTGCACTTTCATTGGTTATGGATCTGGTGATTTCAGGTTTTTTTTTTGGATTTAGAGAATTCTAAAATTGTTAGAGTCGTGATGTTGAATGGAATGAAAAGAGAATGATCAGATCAAATTTTAGTACCAAGGATGAGAAAATTGAGAGGTTTATTGATGAAAAACATCTCTCATCGTTTTAAAGTTACATAAAGAGGTGATCGGTTAGGCCCTCGATCGACATTGGTCCGATGCACTGAGTCAGGCCACTATCGATTTGGATAGGAATGTCGGTTAGAGGAGACCCAGTGTTGAGTCTCGATTTGGATAGGAACCCCAAACTCTGTGAGAAGGTCACATTCCCAAACTCCTCGTGAGAAGGGTAAGTAAACTTCCGAAAAGATTTACACCTTCTCTATTTTATTTATTATTGATGATAGTGGTGAACCGAGAGAGCTTTGAAGAAGCAATGTAGGATAAGACTCACGTTTAGTGGGAGCATGGCATGGATGAGGAGATGGACTCCTTGGAATAGAACCAAACTTGGGATTTGGTTAAGTTGTCAGCAGTAAAGAGAACATTGCAGAACAAGTGGGTTTATAGGATCAAGGAAGAAGAGGGTGGACAGAAAAGGTACAAGGCAAGGCTTGTAGTAAAGGGATTTACACAAAAAGTAGGTATTGACTTTGGTGAAACATTTTCTTTTGTTGTTAAGATGACTTCTATTCGTACTCTATTGAGTTTAGTTGCAGTAGAATATTTTCATTTAGAGCAACTAGATGTGAAGACGGATTTCCTTCATGGTGATTTAGATGAAGAGATTTATATGCAGCACCCGCTTAGGTATGAAGTCAAGGGTAAGGAGAAATTAGTGTGCGAGGTTGAAAAAAAAGCCTATATGCGCTCAAGCAAGCTCCAAGGAAATGGTACATGATGTTTGATAGTTTTATGCATGAGCATGGTTACTTGAGATGTGAATATGACCATTGTGTTTATTTCAAGAAGCTTGAAAATGGGAGCTATATTATTTTGTTACTATATGTGGATGATATGCTTATTACAGGATCTAGTATGCAGGACATTAGTGAGCTTAAGGGAAAGCTAGCTCACACATTTTATATGAAGGATTTAGGAGCTGTAAAAAGAATCCTTGGCATGCAAATACATAGAGACATGAAAAATAAGAAATTGTATTTGTCTCAGGAGGATTATATCTACAAGGTGTTAGAAAGGTTCAACATGCAGAATGCAAAACCTATTAGCACACCTATGGCTAGACACTTCAAATTGAGAAAAGATCAGTGTCCTTCATCATATGAGAATGTCAAATACATGACACGAGTGCCATATGCTTCAACAATTGGAAGTCTCATGTACGCTATGGTTTGTACTAGACCAGACATTGCACAGGAAATGGGAGTTGTGAGTAGATATATGGCTAATCCAGGTAAAGAGAATTGGAAAGTAGTCCAATGGATACTTAGGTATTTGAAAGGGACATCTAACATGTAATTATACTATGGGGGTTCAGATATTTTATTACATGGCTATGTTGATTCGGATATGGCTGGAGATCGGATGGTAGAAGGAGCACTATTGGCTATATTTTCATAATAGGTGGAACGAAAATTAGCTGGATTTCAAGATTGCGAAGGTTATGGCTTTGTCTACTACGGTGGTAGAGTATGTCATAGTTATAGAGGCTAGCAAGGAGATGATATGGATGAGTAGGTTAATGGAAGAGTTTGGAAAGGAGCAAAGTGATTGTAAAGCTCAAAGTGATGATCAAAGTGCAATTCATTTAGAAAAGAACTCAACATTTCATTGAGAATGAAACACATTCGATTGAGGTATCAATTCATATGGCAGTCTTGGAGGATGGACATTTGAATTTGGAAAAGATTCATACAAGCAAGAACCTTGTGGATATGGTAATGAAGCCATTAGCAAAAGAGAAGTTGGAGCTACACTCCACTTCTGTTGGTCTTCAAATTTGAGACTTGAATAGGAAGAATCAAAGCTAAGGAATAATCCTAGAATGACACTGTATAGGTATGGTGCAGTAATTAATCTCCAAGTGGGAGATTGTTGAGGTGTGGAGCTCAATTAATTCATTTTAGCATGCAATTGGAACTTGCTGGAAAATACAAGATCGGCGACATTGGTTAAGGGGAACCGGCATCGAGTCACCTAGGACCGACATCGGTCGGTATGCCCGACATTGGTCAAACAAGTAACGAATGGTAGTTGATTAGCGTAGAACCGGTGTCGGTTACCTGTGTGTCGAAGTTTTAATTAACTCTCAGGAAATACATCTATTTTTAGCATTAAAATAGATTTATTAATTGTAATTACATGGCTAAGTTCTCTAAATCGATAAACGATTATATAAACATAAAAGCTAGGGTTTAGAAGTATGAGAATTAACAATAATTAGAAAGAACCTGAAAAAGGTTGGTGAGAGAGAATTCTTGGTGATGAAACAAAAATCTTGAAGGAAAGAAAGTCTTGAACATATGAGAGGTGTGGAAGATTGTAAATCTTCATTCTATATCTTCTCAAAGCTTTGGATAATAGATTGGCTTGTTTCTTGGTGGACGTAGCCCACATTGGGTGAACCACGTTAAAACTGGTGTTGATTTATGTCTCTTGTTTTGTATATTTCTTCTAGTAGAACATCCATTTTATTTACATGTATGCTTAGATTTGATATATTGTCTGTACAACCGATGTGCCAACCCCAACAATTTCGACACTAATGACCTGACATGCTGACTAGTACCTTAGGAGATGAGAGGGAAAACTGAAAAATACCGACCTAAAATATGAAAATAAAAACCAAGTGTGATAGGGACCGGGGTGCCTAGAATCAGGACCATGGCGCCCCAGGCGCCCTAATCCCTCTCTAGATGCCCTAGTCAGAGACTAGTGATGAGAACTGATAGATAGGAATCCTCGAGACTTGACCGTAAGCGTGCAAGTGAGTAACAATGGTAAAGACCAACAAGACATATGACTTGACCATGGAATGGGTCATCAATGAATAATTTTCTTACGTAAGATCCATATATAAATCAACATATTTGGAAATATAATAGTAGTAGTAAGTGCGTGATTTTATGACTACACCTATGAACATACTACTATTCATATGATTCCTAAGTGAGAAAACTAGTAGTTGACATATGTCTTTGGAATTTTCTTTGTGTTTCATGTCTTCTTTTTGGTTTCTTACACCTTACAACCCAATCGATATTTCACTAATTTATCTTGCACCACTCTGGACACCAACGCGGGATCGGGACCTCTTTGTACTTTGCTTGCCCCTTTTGGGCCTCTTTCATATTTTGGGAATTTATTTTCTTATAGGTCGGTATTTTAGTTTCCAATTGAAGGGAATCATATAAATAAAAAGTTATGTGACCATTATGAAGGGTCAATCTCTAAGCATTTACTATCACCACCTAAGGTTGCATTCAAAGGCCATTCTAAGAGCATCAAAGTGTCCATATAGCTATCATTTAAGGGAAAATGGACAACATTCTTATGCATGCACTTCATAGGAGGGGAAGTTCATTTTTCCATGCACACATCTATTTACATTTTTACATCTAGCTATTACTCGTTATTCAAGTGCATCTGGCACAAGAGCCACTTAGGGAATGATACTACACACAAACAAAACTACATGGAGTTTGAAATGTAGTGCAACGCTTGGATCATAAGTTCACTCAGTTGGGTGACCACTGGGGTCATTACAAATCCCTATTTACATCTTTTACTTTTTAGGATTTGATGTGCTTTGGGGTTTTGCAGGAGGTATTTTGTTTTCTAGTTTATAAGTGAGCTCGACGATCATAGGGTGACCTATAAAAATAAAAATGAAGGGAAATGACGACAACTGTAAAAATCATTTTTGAGATTCTGAGTAGTCATGGGCACCCAACAGTGGTCTCAAAGACCCAACAGTTGTCTACGGTGCCTGTGCGCCCCTTACCACCAAGTTCCTTAGTCCAAATTGTTCCGACACTCTTGCAATTTTTTGGGCTTAGTTGCAACTACTTTCATGTTTCATCATTTTTCTAGCTCGGCACACCTTCGATATTATTACGAAATCTTCTAAGTGTTTTATCCCTTCTCTTGTACTTAGGGTTTTATATTTATCTAAATTTTTACCGAGGTCGATCGTACTTTACTACTTATTATTTCATTGTGACTCTGTAATTAGAGTTTAGCATAATTCGATTTCTGTTAAATCATTTGGTGAACCCATCACTCAAACCCACCTTTCTTCTAGGGATTTTATCATCTTCTTATTATGGCTCAATCTTATGGCAAATTTATTGAATCCCACCTTCAATGGCTCAATGATCATCTTTCTGAACATCCTCAGGATCTAGATCTTCTTTTATTCACTTCTCGTGATGAGGCCACCAATCTTATGGAGCTCAATGTTCCTAAATCCACCCCCAATTCTATGCCTATTACTACTCAACCCCCCGATTCCACTCTTCTACCTACTTCTACTATTCCCATCTCTGTTCCTACTCCCACCAATCACTTCACTCCACCTCTTGTTTCTCACATGCGGTAAGTCTCTTCCATTGGCACTCAAGATCTAGCTTCTCTTTATCAAGATCTTCAAGTTCAAATACGTCAATTACAACAAGCTACTTCTCATGCATCTCCATCTTTAGATTCCACTTTACTACTTCATACTCCATTTGCACCGTAATTTCCACTCACGCAGTTCCTCTTAATTTAGTTACTCCAAAAGTTACCCATTTTCAAAGTGTGTCCATGATGATCCTTAAGAGCATCTCCGAGCATTTCATGTAGTATGTCTAGATTATGCGGATGATGACACATTATTAGCAAATATCTTTCCTAGATGTCTTCATGATTATGAAATACGTTGGTTATGTGACCTACCTATCCACTTGGTAACATATTTTATGCATTTGGACGATGTTTTTCTTGTGCATTTTTCAATCAATATCATCTCTAAGATATCTTATGCTCAAATCACACAACTTAAGCAAGAATCTAATGAAAATGTAGTAGAACATGTCTTACAATATAAAAACAACATAGCTAAGATGTATAATGTACTCACGTAATTTGAGCTTCAAAATCTATTTGTCCAAATTATTTTACCTCCTTTACAGGAGAGCGTCATCTTTGAGACATATCCTTCATTCTATCATTTATGTCATACTCTTTGTTGGCTAGAATTTATGCATAGCACAAAACCTAGGCAGTCATGAGATAAATCTCCCTCATTTAACCGGTGAGGCTCCCGTGTCGATTTGTCAATTTAAGTATGCTAATATCTAAATGGGGTTTTACTTTAACTACTCAGTTCATGAACCATAACTGAACAGTTTTGCAGCAAGTAAGTGTTGTTTAAAGAAAGGAAAAGTTATAGAAGAAGGTAATTACATAAACACATAGAAGAAATGGGGAAGATGTGCATCCCAATTAGTAGATGGTAGAGCTGATTGCATGCACATAGAAGAATCCAATAGATATAAACACAGAATTCTAAAACAAAGGCAACTCTAGATCTAGATCTAAAATAACACAAAGTTTATTAAGAGATCTAAGATTAAAAGCAAGAAACACAGTACACCGTGACACAAATTTCTCGGAAACCTGCTCCTTTGTATTCCTTTACTCCAAGTGGCTCTCAGGGGTTCAACACAAAGTCTAGAACACAAGATTACTACTTAAAATTCTAATTATTAACCCAGAGGTTCTTCTCCTACTTGTAGAATGTAGGAGGAAAGTACAAATGGGAAGTCTAATTGAACTAAAACACAAACAACAAGTAAAGATGATATTCGGCAATCATCCTCCACTAACTTCTCCTTAAGTGACACACATATCACTTAAGTAATAGAATGGTTCCACATGACTTTAAGTAATGGTTGCAAAACAAATAACTTAAAGTTTTACAATTCATCATCGGGAACATAGAAAATAGAAGAAGAAAGAATAGAATAAGAAGTCATGCTAGCTGTAACATTTATGTCTTCTTTTTGTTCTTATATCGGATATACTTGTTGAACATGTGATTCAACATCTTCCCATCTATTTTAGCCACTGCTTCCTTCTCTGTCCTAAAGCTGAGGAATCCTTCATTCAACACTTTGATGCACGCCTCCACATCTTTCAAGCTCGGCCCAAACCTTGCAATATCTGCCTACAACACCACCAGTCTACTAATAGAATTCATCATGAAAGGCTTAGTAGCTTTATAAATTCTCTTTTGTACCATCAGAAGAGACCCTTCCAGGGAATTAGGCACCTTGCTAGGAATGATCTGCACGTATGAAGTAACACCTCCGACTATGTCCTCCTCAGTGAAAGAAATGATACTGTCTGGTAAGGATGATGTCCTACTCTCAAGTGCTTGCATCCTCTTCAGCAAAACTCTCACAGATCTCCAAACGGAAAGATACTACAAACTCTAGTTGCTTCCCCTTCTCAACTGATCCATCCGGTACAATTTTCTCTGCAACCAATACATCTCCTGGCAGCTTGTTGATCTCTCCCAAAGTACTCAGGTTACTCTCAACAACTATGTTCATGTCCACTATGCTTGTCACCAGTTGCTGCAGCTGATTTTCCACATCATTCATAACCTTTAGGCAGGCTGGCACTTCTCCAAGTTGTATAGAAGCTTGACGAATAATCAAATCCTTCCATTCATCAATAGCTTTTACTTGATTGCTTGCATCCTCCATTTCCTGCATAAGATGATCACTCACCTGCTCTAAAATGGGCTGAATGGAAGGCTTAACAACCTTGGCTATGATCTCACACAATTGAGATACCTACTTCTAAAGTTCTTCTTTCCTCACCTTTTCTCTGTCAAGCCTGAGGAATAGAGCATCTATCAATGTCTGCGTGTGTCTGCTTCAATCCTTCAGTGGTGGCTTGACCGAGGGGTACTTTGGTTACTGTCACATCTTCTGCCGTGAGCTCATCCTCCTTCTTTCCTTCTGCCAAAATTGACATCTCAGCAAACTTCTCTCCCGAATCCTCGATGATCAACCTTGAAGTTACCTTAGCAACTTTAGGCCTTCTGTCTCTTCCGCCCAGATTCTGGAGTAGCTGCAAGTCGTGCTCCTCTAAGTTCATCTCCATTCTCGCTTCTGGAACCAACTGCGAAGCCAACCATTCCGAGAAGTTACTTCTCGGAGAATGAGAAGTCGCTAAGTGCACTACCATCTCCTGCTCTGCCTCCTCTCCATCAGAAAGTGCCACAGTGTTATGGCTGCCATCCTTTGAATCATCCAAGGACAAAGCTCTTTCAAACTCCGCCATCTGTAACTTCAACATCTCCTCTGGAACAGGTGCTGAATGGAGTGGCTGAGGAGAGAAGATGAATGTCGCGGATTCAGTAGAGGCATAGAAGTACCTTGCTGTGGTGTAATAGTTGGTAAAGTACTGGGTGCTGGAGATGTCGGAGCTAAAGCCATGGTCGTAGAAGTGATCTTCTCCTTTGATTGAGATCTTTTGTGTACTTTCAACTTCTCGGACCTTCTGCTACTTTCTCCTTCGTGCTTCCACTTGAGGGAATCTCCTACGCCGAAGTTACCCGTGACTTGATTCATCAATGCTTCATCAAGGTAATATCCCTTCATCAGTAGCTAGTTTGAAGTATTCACCAAAACAACTCCAGATCTTTCTTCAATTATATGATACCTCTTACGTTATCCTGCAAAGTATGGATTTATCTCCTCCCATTTGATGGTAAGTGTCAAGTACCACATTCCCATCATCTTTAAGATCTACAGGTATCCACGCTAGTCCAAATTTGAACACTTGCTTTGCGTTGATAGCCTGTTGAAATCTCTCTTTCTAACCTCGTACTCACTTTTGCACTTCATCCAGAAATCTTCTATTGAAGGCACATGTGCGTACTCCTGGGAGATCATCTTCCTGGCTACTCTAAATGGATCGAAGTTCAACCGTGTGGGGAAGAACTCTTGCTCATACTCGGATAACATCTGCATCTCCATCCCTCGAGTTTTATGAATGCTATGGCAGCTATAATGTCCACAATGATGATCGGGATGAAGCCCATAGACTTGTGTCGTTTTGTGATGAAGGTCATGTATCTCCACAAGTTGCTGCTTTCACTCCATGGTGATCAATCTATCATTCGAATACCTGGGCATCTTTATTGGTTCTCCAGAAAATCCCGTAACCCTGAGGTATGTGAAATCTACAAACTGAATGAATAGACTGCCAATCTTGGACACAACTTCCCATGCTTCCTTGCTTACCCTGTTGGCCTTCAAGTCTTTGTCTAGCCTGCAAATGAAATCGTAGAAGAATTCATCATTGACCACTTTGAAATATTTCTCACACACAGGTATAGTAAGCTATGGGTAGCACTTGAAAATGGGGTCCTTAGAAAGAACACCACATCTATCCAGCTTGGAAAAGATGCCTTGTGAAGCTGCAACATACAACAACTAGGAAGTCATTTTGAAGCTGAAAGTACGATTCACATTCGAGTTGCTCACCAATGTTGTTGCTAATAATTTCGACCAATTGATTATGGAATCAACCTTGTTGACTTCAATGGTCCTAATGAAAGCATACATCCATGTACAGAAAGTGTAAGAATTCATCTCACCATTAATCCTGCATACCAATTTGACAACATCATCTACCTCCTGCACCAAATTAGACCGCGGAAGAGTTATCGGGAACTTAGAAGGAGTTCTAGGCTTCTTCATGTATCGGCTATTTATTCATTATGCTCACGCAATCAACTCCATGCTTCTCCCACCTACCGCAAACATCCACGAAGACTAATGGAAGTCACCACCTTTCACACCAGAATCTTCAAACAATAATTGAAGAACTCTGCATCCAGCCGAATTATTGTTTTCCCCGTAGCATCTCGCACTGATCTAGATGAAGGATGGTAAGATCTAGTGCACTCCATAATTGGCAGCAAACTGGGTTGTGCATGGAAAGGCTGCAGCTCGGATAATTCCACTGCTTTTAACCACACACATGAGTGAAGTATTTCCCACTCTGGATCTATCAATCAATTTGGAAAGAGGTTCTGGACCTAGATCTGTGTCTCCTATGTCTGCAAGTTTGGAAGCGATGCATGAATCCATCATGCTTTCTTTTTCATCTCTCTTCACCATGGCTTTGTCTATCTTTGTCTGAATAATTCTTTTTCTTCTTATTTGGCCGAATTTCTTCAAAACTGGTGTAGATCTAGATATTTCTTCAGATTCAGAGGATATATGCAATGTATTGGACATTGATTAAAGCACTGTAATGAATTCCTGCAATTAATTCAGACAAAAATGGCCACCGGAGCATGAATAGTGAATTTTAATTGTAAAAATCTGCACTTTTCAAGCCTGCTGCCCCAAAAATTGATGTTTAATACACATAAAGAGAGCATGAATTCTTTCAACAACACCTGAGCACCTGTAACACCTATGCAAACAATTATGCAGACAAAGATCAACCTCCTTCAAAGCATGCACCAAATTTGGAAGCTTTTAGCCTTGTTTTCACCTTTGTTTGAGCAAAATCCTTCTTCAAATGGGGCGCACTTTTCCTCTTGGCTGCAATTCTTTACCTATGAATTAAATAATTCACCCTTATGGCAGCCCATGCTTATATAACCCTCACAATTCTATAATTAATAATTTCCCTTCCTATTCTTGACAATTAATTAATTAAAAATCATGCTTCTCTCTTTAAAAATAGCATGTTTAAGGACAACCATCCAATAAATTAAATTAATCCAATTTAATCATTCACACTTCACTTCACTTAAGCTTCACAGTGTGCCTTGACCATAGCCACTGAAAATAGAATTTAATTTAATGATTTAGTGCTTCAAAAATCATTAAATCTATCCTAAATGGGGCACACTTTTTGACATGAAGGGGGCAGCCTTTAAATAAATTAAATTTAATCAATTTAATTCATTTAATTCTATTTCTTTTATTCCCCTTTGCTTTGTTGACTTTCTTCCATGCTTGGGTGCCTATTTTAGAAGGAGAAATAATTAATTAAATCCATTTAAAGGTTGCCTTCTTCTCTCTCTAGGGGGCACACTTTTTTGCACAATATAATTCTATTTTTAAGAATTTATAACAATGGGATTCTTTACCCTGCAAGGCAGCCCCGGAAATCCCATGATCCACTTAAGTGATTTGAATTTGACAATGGGATTATTTACCCTGCAAGGCAGGCAATAAAATCCCATGATTTCACTTAAGTCACTTTCCTTTTATTTCATCATGGGAATTTTTACCTGCAAGGCAAGCAATAAATTCCCGCTTGCCTGCGGCCTCTAACTTTCCCACTGCAGCTTAAGTGAATTTTATATCACGGGAAAAAGTACCCTGCTAGGTAGGTACAAAATTCCCACCTTGCTTGCTGCTTCTATTTTTCCCATTGCAGCTTGAATCCTTTGTTTTCCAAAAATGCGCCTGACCCGCGAGAGGGCACTACATGCACGAGTTCACTTTTCCCAGTGATCTAGACCTCCGATGGTGACTTCCTCGGGCATAATGTGTGTATATGTTCTCCAGTGCTCCAGGCCAAAAATCAAAGCTTACCCAAAGAAAGGAATTGTTCTAGAGAAATTTCACGAGAAAATGAAACGGAAACACAAAAACACGAAAAATTGCTAAAAGTTACAAATAAAGCCAAAAACTTATTCCAAGTTAAAACCCTTTTTGGCACATAGGAATAATGACATGTTCGATCATAACAGAGTTAAAACGGAGCGCAAATAGCCTCATACGGGGCTCAAAATAATTAAATACAAATTTCTCGCAGACAAATCTTGACGACAAAATATAACAATTTTGGGCATCCGGGTGTTTGTGAAAAAGGCTAATATGGCTCTTTGGAAATATCCGACACAATACAAGAACTTTCGTGCAATAAAAACACAAAACGACCCATTATTTCAAAAGTACAATTTTTTTCGAATAGGGTAGTCACAGATTTCAGGATGAAATCTAGGTACACCACTCTTAAATTACTTTAAGGAAAACTTCTCTCCATGGGCAAGCTTAAATATCATGAGCAAGCTTCATCTTCTTGACTAGGTTTCAAAGAAAATCAATTTTCAAGCCATCTTATAAGCCATTTGAAGCAAAACCATCATTAACGCTGCCATTAATCTTGAGAAGCTTGATGATAGCCTCCAAAGTGTACATTTACAAAGCGCTTATTGCTCCACATTTTCTCTTCCAAACAATTTAGACCCATCTCGTCAAAAGGTCACGATTCAATGAAAATTTTAAATGTGACTATAATCAATGTGTTGGGAATTCCATTGATTGATGTTTTAAATTATGGAATATTATTCAATATCTTATCGATAATAATGTCATTGACCTTCCGAGCTCTGAACTCGCACGATCAATGAAAATCACATGCTTGAGATCTTGACAATCCTCTTCCTAAAAATGACAAGCAAATGAATGATTCTTCAACCAATCATATTGTTGGCGAGAAAATTTGTTGGGGGAAAAATTTATGGGTTTCTTGCCAACGTTCTGGGAATCTAAGTCCCTCTACTTAAATGGTGTAGCTTTCGTATATGCATGTGCGAGTAAGGTGAGTTTTATCTGGGTTGGCCTTGCGGCTGGGGATCAACAGGGGCACTCCATTGACCATGCGAAAAAGTTTGCAGATACTGCAAGAGAGGAATTTTCTAGGAGAGCAAGAAAGGGAGTGAGAATGTTAGATAAGAGGACTAATGCTGCAAGTATAAAATTAGAGTCTTACATACACTAGTTAGAAGTTTCATCACATGCACTAAAATTAGGAAGAAACAATTTTGTAAACAACAACAAGACCAATTAGAATTTAATGAGCACAAAGTATCAATAAATCCCTTAGTTAAAAAAGGCTAGAAAATCCTTGTATTGATGCTCAAGCGAAATTATACATAGTATGAGAATGGAAGACATTTGAGAATAGGGGAAAATGGAATAATTTGCTATCTCTTTTCTCTTTTCACAAGGATCTCTCTCTCATGAATTCACAAAAACAACTAAGAATTCTAAGAAGACCCTCAAATGAGGAGCTTGTTACAATTTATAGAAGAGAAAAACTCTTCATCTTCTCGGTGACTCTTCACATGCTTTAATTTTGACTTTAGGCTATTCATATTCCTATCAAATATTTAAGTCCCTTTTATAAAAACAAGGTGACTTAAATGTTACATTATGTTTCTAAAGTCACTTAAATACATATCAAAAAGTGCAAACCCCAACGCGAAATTAGAACATTGAAGAGAGAGAATGTTGGGAGGGAAGAGAAGAGAGAGAGAGAGAGAGAGAAGGAAGAAGAAGAAAGAGGAAGAATTATGTAGAAGAATGAGATGCTCGAGTGGATTTGATCTCACTTCCTGACTGGTCTCCATCTCGTGCTCTATTGAGAAGATCTCTATTCCTCCAAATTCCTTTTGAAATGAGCTGCTGTAAGCTCCACTTTATCGATGTGAGGAATGCGCACACAAATTAGAGTCTCTATCCATCTGTCAGACATGCCATTGATATCTTTACACTTTTTGAACCAGGATGGATGTTTCTCTGCAATGAGTGCAATGACGGCCCGAATCTCTGAGAGGAACTCCAAGGTATCCTTATTGAAGGATAATGGATTTCCTGCTTCTTTCTTAACATATTCCTTAAATGGCCCAATCAACTCATTGGCAGTTATGTCTTCTCCCATTGTAAGCACTCCAAGTTTATGAATTTGATGATTGATGCTATCTTGTAACTTGTACGCTTGTTCTTATTTTTCATCCAACTCGCAATGGCTTGGTTGATTGCTTCAAATATGATTGCTAAGGCCCTTGCCCATACGTGTGACAAGTCTTCAGAAGGGGTGCCAAAAACCTTCTTGCTAATCAACTCCTAAGAGCAAGTGTTGCTCATTTCACTCACCACTTGACCCAGAGGATCCCAAAGTGGTTCCTTTCTTTCTCCAAATTTTCTTTAAGTGCCCACATCATGTTCGTAGTTGGACGTATGTAGGTTAAGAGTTTAACTACCTCTTGGAGAATTGACTTTCCCATTTCAAAAATTGAATTGGTCCATTTATTATTAGCTCACCCCGCATCGTGAGCTCATGTGTCCTCTTGATAGATTATGGATTGAAGATTTGATGGGTGAAACTTCTTCGATGGGATTCACCGTGGCATTTGGAACCAATCCCTCATTCTTCTGACCACTTTCTCAATTTGTTACTTTATATCCCTTGAATCTAGAAATTTCCAATTGACTTGAGGTAATGGAGAAACCTTAACCGCCGTATACTCCAGATCATACATTTCCGTTTGGCCGTCTTGCAAGATATCTTCATACCAAGAGAACTTGAATTTTTTCATCTCATCAAAAATCATCCTCATATGATCCTTTTCCCGTACTTCAAATTCATCAACACAATTGGCCCAATAGTCTTTGATTTGTAGATCATGGTGCAAGTATGGAACATTGAAATAATAATGATCACATCGAATGTCAAAATTAGGCATGGCGGTGTAGGAATGCAGAGTGAAGTGTGAAAATACAATCTCTAGATGAGATGCATCATTCACATTCTTACATGTGAATACCCCGAGAGAGATGGGGAATGAAATCAACTTCTTTTTCTTTCTCTTGAGTCTGTTGTTTACCTATATGAACTACTTGTAGAGCTCAAATAGTATAATTTGGTCACTAAGGTACTCAGAAACCTTAGCGGAGCTTGGTCAAAGATGACATCTCGCAGATAGGATAAGTTGAGAATTTTATGAAATACAAGCCATATGTTTTGATTAAGGATGCAACTTGTGCTGACATCCTTGCCTCCAAATTACCCTCCAAGGTTCGGACCACGTACATCGTGAATGCATCATTCATGCGGGTGAAGTGTCTGTGGCTTTCCTTCATTACCAACTGCAGGAGTTTCTCGAATGTGGGCACCTTGGCAGTAATGTTATGTGTGAGGGCTAATCCCTTGAATGATCTCAAGTTGGTGAGAAAATAGACCAAGTAAGAAGTCATGTGGAACTTCTTTGTCATGGGCACCTAGAAGCAGTTACAGATGTAGATTGTCATTGATTATCTACCCCCATTCAATTCTTTGCTTTCCTTGATAACATCAAGATAAAAAGGCCCATCCAATCTTGGAAGTCTCTCGTGTTCGCTTCTCCCATCACCCTGTTGAGGAGAGTGATTGCATCTAAATAGCCTTCCCAAAACTCACATCTCGAAAGTGTTTGCAACATCCTTGAGGGTTTTATCCCTATCTCCATTCATGATCCTTGTGCAACCCCTTGTATGTATGCATCCATCTTTTCCCACTTGTGCATAACCCTTTCCTTTGTGATGAAAACCATATTGGGTGATGTTGGATTTTTTAGAGCGAGGGAGATGGTTCTGGGATTAATGAATGCCATTTCCGTACCATTATCAACTCAAATTGTTCATGTTTCAGGCTCATAGTGGTGTGAGAAGGCCAAGACCATCTCAAATCTTTGTACGGACACGGGGTGTCCCACAGCTGCGAACAACCCACTTGTGAATACTTGATCTTTGATCTTCCCTCTTTCCTTGGCCATCATGCAAGCCTTCAGATCATTGAAATCCATATAGGAGACATCATTGTCTTCTATCTTGTACTCAAAGTGAAAGACTGTGTCGACTTCTATCTTGTCCATTTGTACTTCATGATTCCTCAACACTTACTATTTTGGAGCGAGTAACTTAATATTTTTAGTAAGTGAGAAAATTCTTCTCTGAACTCCAACTACAGGTTTCCAATTTGAATGTTCAACTCTCAGAATGCTCCTTTGTGAAATTCACCCTCTGGAATGACTTAATATTTTTAGTAAGTGCTAATGAGATGACTTACTATTTTTAGTAAGTATGAAAAATCAGCTCCTTTGAACCTCAATTGGATATTCAACTCGAATTCCTCTTTCTCCCTGTGTTCCTCTCACCTTCTAGATCAATTTGTTATTTTTAACAGGTGCTTGTGAGACCACTTAATATTTTTAGTAAGTGTCGATTCTGGACCGAGATGACCACTTCAATGATTTTTTACCTATGATACCCCTTTTGTGTTTACCGCCTTCTTCGCAGCTTCCTCAGTTGGTGACTTACCCGAAATAGTAGTCTCCTATGTAGAAGACTTGCTATTTTTAGAAAGTGAGCTTCTGGTGGTTGGATCATAGTGGAAAAAGTTTTCTGATATGGGTTTTTGCCCAATATCACCCCTCTGAAATCTTAGGCTTACTCGATCATTGGTTTGTGAGATTTTAAAATTTTAAAATTTTCACCTAGCGGTAGCTCTAGACATGACAACCATTAACGGAGCTTGAAAATTACAGGTCTAGTTTTCTTCTCCGTTCATGAAAAAAATCATATTTTTGATATGGGTTTTTGTTTCTCGTTCCACCTGAGTGAATTTTCTCTTCAAACCGATTGTCGGTTTGACGGGAAATCTAACTTTTGTCTTTATTGGGCCAAGAGGGAGATTTATTCATTGTGAGCAATATATCTTTGTAGAAGGGAGGTTTGTTGCTTTGAGGTTTTTGTGGCCTACGAAAAACATATAATGCAGCAAAAATGGTTCTTTGTTTTGTGGATTGGTTTTGCAAGATATGTCAAATTCTTCATCTTACGGCAACAGGGGGTTTTCAGATGAATTTCTTTGTTCTTTTTCTCTGTTCTTCATTTCTTTGACTCTTTCGATTAGTCCTTATTATGAAATCTATGTATTTTCATGGAGTGGAGGATTTTGTGGCCATGGTGGAGCTGGTTCGGAGCAGCAATGGTGGACTGGGTGCAAGCATGAATAGAGCTATGGCAGGATATAAAGCTGTGAAGAAGAAAAGGAGGGAAATAAAGCTAAGTGCCAGCTTTAAAGCGATTTAAAAATGCATACCAAGGGTGGGGCACATTTTTATGTCCCTGATGTCCCTTAAGCTTAAGGGATGAAAGGGTCATCAAATTGCACATCGCGCCTCCATGTGACACTTGTCCAAAATCCAATGGTTGAGCATTAGGGCTAAAAGCTTGGGGAAGCACTGGTGGCTTGAAATTGGTCGTATGAAAGACCAAGAGGCATACCTAGGGCTGGGTGAATTTTATTTTCCCTATGTTCCTTAAGCTAAAGGAAGAAATGGTCATCAATTTGCACATCGCGCCTGGAGCTGACACTTGGTGGGCATTCGATGGTTGTGCATTTGGCTCTAACTAGCTCATGGGGGCTGTAACTTGTGCTATAGAGGGTCACATTGATGACCTATGGGCCCTGAGGGTTTGGGTGAATTTTCATGTCCCTTATGACTATTAAGCTTAAGGGACAAAAGGGTCATAAAATTGCACATCGCACTAGGTTGCGCCACTTGTCATGATCTGAGCGATTGAGGGGATAGGCTTGAAAAAAAACACTGGGGCTGAACTCAGCGATCTAGAGGGTTCTATATGTGAGCAAAGGGAAAATAGGGCTAGGAAAATTTTACTATCCCCTATACCCCTTAGCTTAAGGGATGAAAGGGACATCAAATATGCTAGGCTCTTGGAGTTGACACGTGTCCACTGCAAAATTTGACTAACTGTTGGAAGCTCACCTTGAGGGAAACTTGAAATGACGATAACTTGATGTCTCGATGAATTTTTTTGGAAAAAAAATATATGAATTGACTTAAAATATCCTTCTTAATCCAATGGTTGGTGTATTAGCTCTTGATTCTTCCATTTAAGCCTTGAAAAAGTGGATTTTTGTTCGGCTCCTATGTGAGCATGAAAAAAACTAGATATAAAAATATTACACCAAATTGTTGTGAAAGTATGACTCCACCATATTGTAGGTCTTTTAATTACCTTTCTAAAGATGTCTTGTTTAGCTTCTAACTCCATCCAGAGCAACCGAAATCACGTCCCGAAGCTCAGTAGCTCTTTTGGTCATGTGCACTGCCTAGTCTGTGAACCCTATTTTTGATGAATCTACCCTAACTTCTCCAAATATTTCCTGAATCTCCAAAAATAAATTCCATGATGTTATTAGACATTTCATTCATCTCCATGTTGGTTTTGGATCCTTTGTTCCACTCCAGGGAGTTGCACTGTCCTAGGAAGGCTAGTGGTAGCCCTTCCCACAAATGCCCAAAAATAACATTCTTATAGAACTCCTAAAATCACCTAGGGGGTTGACTTGAATTTCATAATTCACCTAGGGGACTGAGTTAACATCCACTGGGAGGTCATTAGAGTGACTGGGTAAGGTTTTTACTGAGGATGGGTAGACCTAGGATGTCTTGGAAAGGTAAAACTTGAAACATTTGACAAGGGGGTATCGTTGTCATGCTCGAAAATTATAAATTTTCCTTTTGCACATTTGCATGACAATGCTGTCTCTAGCTCAGGGACATGACATGGACTGAGTACATTGAAGATATGGTATGAGGGATCCCATAATCTCAAATTTACAATATAATGACCAGTTCCTTATCCATTGGGCCCTGTGGAGTCATGTACAACTTACAAGAGAGAGATAACAAGAAGAAGAACACACACACACACACACCAAAAATGACGGAAGGAAACACACAACACACACAAAAAGGAAAAGACACACACAACAGAAAAAGTAAATACACCTAAAAATCACCTATGGTACATGGCGAGAGACAACCCGCTTTCATTGATGATACAACTTTAGATATTGCCCACTGCGAGGAAATTCCAACGACATTCCATCCAGATATGAGAGTTGGAATATGTTTTCTCCACAAGCTTCATGAATCTAGAATGGGCCAAGCCATAATAAATAAAACTTTCCTTTGCTGCCTTTGGGTTCTCTCCTTTTGTCCCATAGTAGGACAAGATCCTCGACTTTGAATTCTCTTGCCTTATCCTTTTTATCGAAGATCCTCTTCACTTTCAGTTGATTCTCTCTGATATGGTCAACCACCGAGTCTATTCTCTTCTAGATTCTCGAGAAACATGATCCTTTTATCAATAGAATCCTTATATTGTTCATCTTCTATTCCAAGTACTAATTTAAGAGCTGAAATTTCAACTGTAATGAGAATTTTTGCTTCAACTCCATATAACATCTGGAATGGTGACATACCTATTGTCTTAGTTGGAGTGATCTTATCTGCCCATAGTGCATTGTATAACTTTTGTGCCAATTCTTTTTGTTTTCATCCATGAGTTTGTGGAAAATGGTCACAATTTTCTTGTTGATGGATTCGGCCTAACCATTTCTCTGTGGATAGTAGTATGATGAGTGGGACATGGAAATTCCATATCCATAGAAGAACTTAGTCAAATCCCTTGAAGAAAAGTAGGTTTCATTATCTGCTATGATCTTCTGTAGCACTCTAAAAAGTACTTTGATATTCTCTTTGATGAAGTTGCATACTGTTTTGGTGTTAGCTTGTTTGACTGGGATGGACTCCACCCACTTTGTGAAATAATTTGTCGTTGTGAGCACGTAAGTGTTCCCCATGCTTGAGTGAGGGTTCAGAGCATCGATGAAGTCTATCCCTCACTACTAAAATGGTTCTTAAATAACAACTGGCCCGAGTGGTAGTGCTCCAAGCTATGGTCTCCCAACGAATTGTTGACATGCTTCACACTTAGAAACCCATTCTTGAGTATCTACAAAGAGAGTAGGCCAATAATATCTTCCTCTAGAGAATCTTATGTGTAGTGACCATGGCTGAAAAATGCCCACCACACACCTAGTTGTGATATGATTTAAGAAACTTCTCTTGTTGTTCTTTGTCTCTACGCACCTAAGAAAGCATCCATCAAGACTTATTTTATAGAGTGCATGGTTCCAAATCACAAACTTTGTTGCCTTCATCTTGAGTGTTCTCCTTTTTTTGTAATCAAGATGAGGGGGGAATTCTCTGTAGGTTAGATAATAGGAAATTTTTGTGTACCACTCATTAGTAGTAGTTACAAAGAGGACCTGTGGACTATCTTCAAAACAATTTGAGCAAGCATAATTATCTTCACCATGTTGAGTTTTGAGAGCTTCATCTTCGATGATCAATCTACATAGACCATTTCCCCACACGAAATTAGAGGTCCGGATCTCCAAGTCATACTCTTGGGTCTTTTGCAACCCAGTTTCTTCTTTTAGCTCCAGGATCCTTTTGCATCAATATGGACTTGATTGCACTTTCAGGACCATCACCACCGTATGAAATTTGAGTATGTAAAACCTGAATTTTTACAGCCTTGACCACTGCATAGGCATGTTTCTCCAATTAGATGTAGTTTAGTTCATGCTTCTTCAAAGGGAATCTCATGAAAGCAATAGGTGCTTCCACACCTTCATCATTATTTTGGACAAGAACAACAGAGAGTGTATGTTCCGATGTGTAATAATACATGATGAACTATTTACTAAAATCTGGAGATACGAGGGTTAGGGCTTTGGAAATGGATTTCTTGATTTCTTCAAAAGATTATTTTCCCTTGTCATTCCACTTGAAGCTTGTTTGAGGTTTCATCATGGTGGTGATGTGCTTCGTCAATTCTGTAAACTCCGGAACAAAGCGATGTAGAAATTTTACCTTGCCAAAGAAGGAATGAACTCCTTTCTTACTTATGGGTAGGGATAGTGCTTGAATGGCCTTCACTCTTTTTGGGTCAATGTGTGCTCCATGCTTATTCACAATGTTCCCAACATCTTGCCTTCTATAACTCCAAAAATGCACTTTTTTGGGTTCAAGGATATGTCATGCTTTCTACACCTCGTGAGTACTGTTCCAAATGGTGAATATGGTCTCCCCTCTTTTTTGAGAAGACTGTGAGATCATCCAAGTATATGAAAATACAATGCTTCAAATATTTGAATGCTAGATCCATCACCCTTTAGAACATAGCTCCTGCATTGATCAAACCAAAAGGCATTCGTTGTATGCAAAAGTGCCCAGGGTGTTGTGAAATTTGTCTTGGTGTGATCCTCCTCTGCCACTTTGATTTGATTATACCCCGAGAATCCATCAAGAAATGAGAGCATTTCAGATCCGGTGACCGTCTGTAAAATGTGATCCATGATGGGGAGGGTTAATTATCTTTCTAGTGATGCCTGGTTCAAGTTGTGGAATCCACACATATTCTTATTTCACCATTCTTCTTCCACACTGGAACAATGTTTACCACCCACGTGGAATGATGGATGGGAAAGATGATCCTTGCATTGAGCATTTTCATTACTTCCTCCTTGATGGTGTCCACTATCTTTGGGTTGTATGTCCTTTTTTTTTCCTGAATGGCTTGACATCGGCTTCAAGGGAATTGAGTGATGCATTTCCTTTAGTTGGAAGGATTTAAGCTCATCGTAAGAATAGGCCAAAACATCTAAATATTTTTTGAGAAATGATACAAACCTTATTTTTCCCTTGGCCAACAACACTTTCCAATATTGAACATTATTAGGTTCTCCAGAGTGCTGATGTTTTCTTTTTCAAAATCAGATGGGCATCGAGAAGATTGCTTTGCTTTCTCTTGTATAAATTTTTTGTGTTTATCAAAGAGGTCTTCTAGAGAGACTAGGCCTTTAGGAATATTGTTTCCTCTCAACTTGATCACTCCTTCATCAATTACTTAAATCCATTCTTTCTCTTCTTCAGCTACTGCTTCCCTATGTGGATTCTCACTTCCATCAAAGAAAAATATTGAAATTGTCTCTTTGTCCCAAGAAATATAGGAGCTGATTATCATCATTGAAGACTTGCCAATGGTTTACATTATCGGGCACATTGAGTTTTAACAACATATCAATGGTCACTTTATCTTTGCTAAAGGAAGGATGAGGTGTCACTAGGGAAAATGACACTACAAGGGATTCGGAATTTTCATTTTGTTCACGTGGAATATCCTCAATGGAAAATGCATCAAAAGATTCAATGCAGTCCCATACTCTATTTCTATAATGACGAAGTCTTGGATTTTTCACTTGATATTGCTTTTGAAATTTGTTTACTATCACCTCCGCATCACCCTGGTATTTGAATTTTTACTCCTCATATCTTCTACTACACCCATGCCCAAGAGGAGGGCTTCATACTCCATTATGTTATTTATATTATTGAACTATAACTTATAGGAAAATGGGTATAATTCACTAGAAGGAGAGCACAACACCACACCTGCTCCCAAACCTGCACTAGAGTGACTACCATCAAATTCCATTGTCTAGATTTGATCTTCTTCCTCTTCCATAAGAAGTGGAAAATTCTCATCTTTCTCGATGTGAGGAAGTAGTTTCCTAGCCCACTATCTTGAAATAGAATGTTTGCTCTTGGATCATCATATTTTCATACCGTGTACTTCATCTTCCTTACTGGTAGTAATTTCTTCATCTCGCCTTTTACTGGAATAGTTGTAGATGAGCAATCCATTTTGATTTCTCTGCCCAAATCTCTCGAAGAAGCTTTAGCTCAATAGCATCCTAAAGGACGTTGGAATGTCTGCCACCAGGATGGTGAGAAACACCTTCTTTTTGGAAAATCAACTAGTGTTACTTATGCATCCTTGATCCTTCCCACCAATGGTACTTGTTTGGATTCCATTGAATAAAAAGAGCCATTTTCTCGGGTCAAGGTAAGGCTTAGTGCATTTACAAATTTGACTAGAATCACATTGTCTGAGGCTCGAAATCTATGATGTAATTATTGAGTTGAAATCCTTTGATGAGAAGTGACAAGTAAAAAGGCTCAACTTTGTTGGTTTTGGAGGCACTGAGGGCTAGCATGTTTTGTGAAGGTGGTGTGGATGGTGTGGGAAGTAGGCCTTTGGAATTTTCATTTGATTCTATAGAACTACCACCATGGACTACATCAACAAACCTATCAAATTGAGTAGGGTGCATTTGTAAATATTCTAGCTCTGTGATCTAGACTTTAGTTTTGCTTACGTGTTCCACATAATCAAATGGGGTTATGATGGGAAAGGTTGAAGTTCGGGGATGATAGAAGATTTACACGGTGAAGGTTTTTCCATTTTAGGAGTTGGATTTTCCTTCACGGGCTGACAGTTGGCTTGGAAGGAGATGGGAACATAAATTTTGATGGAACCTTAGATGATTTTATAGGAGTAGCATTTGAAGAAGAATTATTTTTAGCAACTTTAGGAATATGAGAAGGACTAGGGGACTTACTTGGTGTGGCAATGTGATCCTTTAAAACTAGTGGGTCTGGTTTCTCTTTAGTCAATTCCATCGAAGGTGGTAGTGGTAATACTCTGCTGATGATTTTGTTTTAAGGAATTTCCATAGGGGGATATTCTTTCTTTTTCTTGTCCTTCACCGTGAATCGTCAAGGATGAGGATCTTTTCTTGGATTGTGCACAAATGAAAATTACACATGATAAATTTAGGGCTTATTCATCATTGTCATCTTCATCTCCATCAACGTACTCAATTAGGCCATTTTGCGTATCACCGTCAACTTCTTCAACCTCGAGATAGTTATCATCATCTCCTACATCTTCTTCTTCATGTTATTATATCTCCACTTCTTCCGGTTCATCGATGTCTCATACAACATTGATTGGTGGTGCTTTGAGAATGAGCTAACGAGGAGGTGGAGCAATTCTTGGTCTATTAGGAGGATTTGGCTTCCTTGGAGTATTCCACATTGTGATCTGAGATATTATTTCTTCATGGTAATTAAGTCATTGGCCATTTTCTGGAACATTGGATCGGTGGTAACTGAGCCTAAACTATGACCCTTTTGCTTTCCATTCGGACCTTTCACTTTTCTAGACAAGATCAAATCATCCTCTATCTTGATCGCGAAGTCATGTATTCCCTCAAATTTCTAGGTTGGGATCTTCTAAGGAAGAAACCAACTTTCGGTGGCAAAGAACTGATGAAGAATATTTTCAAATTATTTTTGATAGGCATGAAATCTTCAGGAATTCTCCTTATCATTATGTTATATTTGGTGATGAAGTCTCACATTGATTCAAAAACATCTTTCTTCATTTTTACTAGTGAACCAAAAGATCCTGGAAGTCCTCCGTGGACTTGAACCTATGTTCGAATGCACTTCTTATATCTTCCCAGTAGGTGATAGACCTTGGGGGAAACATGTAGAACCATTCAACATATTTTTATTGAAGTGATTCCACAAATAGTTGGACTGATATTCCTTCGTGCTCCCCTCCAAACACACCGCAAGTGGTGATGAATGTTGCTACATGTTCATCGGGGAGTTGAGAACCATCCCCTCTGAATTTTGGAAAGTTTTTCTTGAGCCTTTTGGTAGCTCATGGAGTGGTTGTGCAAGGGAAAGTGGGCTGGTGTTTCCACCCCATAGAACATTCAGCCTATGCTCTTCATGATTACGATCCAACATTCTATTCCCGGTTCTAGCTTTTACCTTTCCAAGGTGTGGCTTTAGCCGCTTCTCTTGCATCTGCTTCACTTGAGCTATTTCAATCTCTTCAATTTGATCTCTTACTTTTGCTTCAACTCTTGCTTCTCTTTCTATAACTTCTTCTTCGGTCTCTACGTCAGTGAAGTATTCAATATTCCCGTTGATTTATAGAAACTCAACGTCAATGGATTGACAACACTTGGACTCCCAATGGAACCAATTACTTGACAAAGGGGAGGCCTTTGAACTCGAGAAATTCATGTCTACTTTATAGTTATTCAAAAATGGGATTGGTTTATCATCCTTTCCTTTGTTTCTGGGTGTATCTTCTATCCGCCAGCTTGAAAATTTATACTCTTCTTTGCGGTGCTTGAATCTATCTTTGTATTTCTAATTCAACAACGTGTTCTTCTTCAAGGTCAAGTATTCTTGTGGTAATGAAGTAGTGGTTGACACTTTTCTGTTATGCCAAATAGCCTCTCACAAATCTAAAGCAATATCTTCTTGAATGTGGAAGAGTAACTCAAGTCTTTCAACAGGAGGATTTCCCGGAATAGCCATGGTTTGAAGACATAAGGCTCGGTGGCTATTCAAATTCTAGAAATTTTCTTTTTGAAATTTTTGGATTTTTAAATTTTTGTATTTTTCTAGGTCATTTTTTGGGTGCAGATGTTACTAAATATACCCCACGGTGGGTGCCAAAAACTGTTGGCGGGAAAATTTGTCGGGAAAAAATGATTGGTTTCTTGCCAACACTGGGAATGTAAGTCCCTCTACTTAAATGGTGTAGCTTCCATATATGTATGCACTGAGTAAGGTGAGTTTTATCTGGGTTGGCCTTGTGGTCGAGGATCCAACAGGGGCACTCCACTGACCTTGCAGAAAAACATTATAGATACCTGCAAGAGAGGAATTTTCTAGGAGACTCGGGAAAGGGAGTGAGAACGTTAGATAAGAGGACTAATGCTGCAAGTATAAAATCAAAGTCTTGCATACACCAGTTAGAAGTTTCATCACATGCATTAAAATTAGGAAGAAACAATTTTACAAATAGCAAGACCAATTAAAATTTAATGAGCACAAAGTATCAATAAATCCCTTAGTCAAAAAAGGCTAGAAACTCCTTCTTATATTGATGCTCAAGCAGAAATTGTACATAGTATGAGAATGGAAGACATTTGAGAATATGAAAAAATGGAAAAATTTGTTATCTCTTTGCTCTTTTCACAAGGATCTCTCTCTTATGAATTTACAAAAACAACTAAGAAGTCTTAGAAGACCCTCAAATGAGGAGCTTGTTATATTTATAGAAGAGAAGCAACTCTTCATCTTCCCGATGACTCTTCACATGCTATAATTTTGAATTTAGACTATTCATATTCCTATCAAATATTTAAGTCCCTTTTATAAAAACAAGGTGACTTAAATGTTGTAGTACATTTTAAAGTCACTTAAATACATATCAAAAAGTGAAAACCCCAACGCAAAATTATAAAATTGAAGAGAGAGAATGTTGGGAGGGAAGAGAAGAGGAAAGAGAGAGAGAGACAAAGAGATTAGAGAGAGAGAGAGAAGGAAGAAGAAAAGAGGATTAATTATGTAGAAGAATGAGCTGCTCCAGGGGATCTGATCTCTCTACTTGAATGGTCTCCATCTCATGCTGCTGAGAATATCTCTATTCCTCCAAATTCATTACTGAAAAGATCCACTACAGGCTCCACTTTATCATCATGAGGAATGCGTATGCAACTTATAGTCTCTACCCATCCATGAGACATGCCATTGATATCTTTACACTTTTTGAACCAGGATGGATGTTTCTCTAGAATGAGTGCGATGGTGGCCCGAATCTTTGAGAGGAACTCCATGGTATCCTTATTGAATTATAATGGAATTACCATGGCATTTGGATCTACCAAATTTTACACATAGGAAAAAGGGTTTGGACCTATTCTTTTGTCTCATTGATATTCTTCTTATATTCTTTGTTTCTTGCCACCATGTAGGCTGAATCTGCTTTGAGACATATGCAAATCCCCTTCATGAGTAGCTGGCCCTAGTTGTATTGTTGTCATCTCATAATCAATCAGTGTCATCTTGTCCTTTGGTTTGATAACCTTGACGAGCTACTACTAAAATATATTGATTACATGTTTCTCTAATGTAGAACCATGAGGCCATGTGCATGAACTTTTGTTTCCTTCCCTTAGCCAACGAGGCAATTGCTAATTAATCAGGGGTCGCCACTTGTTGAACAATGTGAGTATCAGGGGCTATTGTTTCCTACATCAATGGGAACATTTCATCATATTAGGACTCTATGACAGAGGCATCAACCATTTCCTACTCTAGAAGAGGAGGCACGTCTTAGATGGGAGAGGAAGTAACATGGGCAAGAGGTGAGACCTCCTTTGGTAGTTTGAATAATGGATCTTGAACTACGTGGTATTTCTCCACTTGTGTTTCGCCACTTTGGATCTTCTTCTTGCATTTATGTAACCATGTCTTCTACTTGTTTTGTTGCAATTGAGCCCCTTCCCGGCTCTCTTTGGTGACTTTTCATGAGAAGAAGTCTCTAATTTTGTGGATTTTCATTTTTAACTTTCTCTAGAGTGTCTTGAACTTGAAGTAACCTCCACAACTTTCAACAATGACTGCCATGAAGCTTGTTTCTAACTTGTGGGGGTACCTCATGATTGAATGATCATGGATCTCTTTCTCTAGAACCAATCCCTTGTTCTCTTGACCACTTTCTCAGTTTGTTCCTTTATATCCCCTGACTCATGAATGTGCCAATTGACTTGAGGTAATGGAGAAACCTTGACCTATGTATAATTTGGATCATACATTTCCGTTTGGTTGTCTTGCAAGATATCTTCATACCAAGAGAACTTGAATTTACTCATCTCATCGACAATCAACCTCATATGATCCTTTTCCCATACTTCAAATTCATTGAAATAGTTGGCCTAGTAGTCTTTGATTTGCAGATCATGACACAAGTCTGGAACATGGAAAGAATCAAGATCATCTCGAATGTCAAAATTGGGCCTAATAGTGTAGGAATGTAGAGTCAAATGTGTGAAGGAAAATTGCAGATGAGATACATCATTCACATTTTTACATGTGAATACCCCACAATATATGGGGAATGTAATCAACTTATTTTTTTTCTCCAGTCCATTGTTCACCTGTATGAACTACCTATAGAGCTCAAATAATAAATTTTTGTCACTTGTGAAACCTTAGCGGATCTTGGTGAAGCGAAACTCACAAGTAGGAGAAAGTCGAGAATTGTATGAAATAAGAGCCATATTTTTTGATTAAGGACGTCACTTGTGGTGACATCCTTGCCTCCAAATCACCCTCCAATGTTCGAACACATACATTGTGAATGCATCATTCATGCGGTGAAGTTCTGTGGCTTTCTGCATTACCAATCGTAGGAGTTTCTTGAATGTGGGCACCTTGGCAACAATTTTATATGTGTGGGCCAATCCCTTGAACGATTTTGAGTTGGTGAGTAAATTGACCAAGTAAGAAGTCATATGGAACTTCTTTGTCATGGGACTTGTAGATTACACATGTAGATTGTCACTAATTATCTACCCCCAAATAAATTCTTTGCTTTCCTTGATCACAATCAAGATAAAAAGGCCCATCTAATCTTGGAAGTCTCTCGTGTTCGCTTCTTCCATCACCCTATTGAGGAGAGTGATTGCATCTAAATAGCCTTCCCAAAAATCACATCTCGAAAGTGTTTTCAAAATCCTTAAGGGTTTTATCCTTGTCTTAATCCATGATTCTAGTGCAACCCCTTGCACGCATGCATCCATCTTTTACCACTCATGCACGGACCTTTCCTTTGTGATGACGACCATGCTAGGTTATGTTGGAATTTACAGAGCGAGGGAGATGGTTCTAGGATTAATAACTGCCATTGCCATACCATTATCAACTTAAATTGTTTGTGATTCAAGATCATAGTGGTGTGAGTAGGCCAAGACAATCTCAAAGCTTTGTATAGACACGAGGTGTCCCACGTGTGAATAACCCACTTGTGAATACTTGGTCTTCGATGTTCCCTCTTTCTTAGGGAGTCATGAGAGCCTTGGATCATTGACATCCATATGGGAGACATCACTATCTTCGATCTCACACTAAGAACAAAAGATTGTGCCGAATTCTGTCCTGTCCATTTGTACTTCATGATTCCTCAACACTTACTATTTATGGAACAAACAACTTACTATTTTTAGTAAGTGAGAAAATTCTTCTCCGAACTCCAACTGTAGCTGCCAATTTGAATGTTCAACTCTCAAAATGCTCCCTTTGTGAAATTCACCCTCTGGAATGACTTACTATTTTTAGTAAGTGCCAATGAGACGACTTACTATTTTTAGTAAGTATGAAAAATCAGCTCCTTCGAACCTCAATTGGATATTGCAACTCGAATTCTTATTTCTCCCTGTGTTCCTCTCACCTTCTAGATTAGTTTGTTATTTTTAATAGGTGCTCATGAGACCACTTACTATTTTTAGCAAGTGTTGATTCTGGACCGAGATGACCACTTTGATGATTTTTTCCTATGATACCCCTTCAATGTTTACAACCTTCTTCACAACTTCCTTAGTTGGTGACTTACCCAAAATAGTAGTCCCCTATGTAGAAGACTTGCTATTTTTAGAAAGTGAGATTCTGGTGGTCAGATAACGACGGAAAAAGTATTTTGATATGTGTCTTTTTCCCAATATCACCCTCTGAAATCTTAGGATTATCAGATCACTGGTTCGTGAGATTTTAAAATTTCAAAATTTTCACCTAGATGCAGCTCTAAAAATGACATCCATCAACGGAGATTGAAAATTACAGCTCTGGTTTTTTTTTTCTCTGTTCATGATGAAAAATCATATTTTTATATGGGTTTTTGTTTCTCGTTCCACTAGTGAATTTTCTTTTCAAACCGATTGTCCGGTTTAACGAGAAATCCAACTTTTATCTTTGTTGGGCCAAGCGAGAGATTTCTTTCCTATGAAAAATATATGCTGCAGAAGGGAGATTTGTTGTTGAGGTTTTTGTGGCCTCTAAAAACAAATAATGCAGCAAAAAATGGTTCTTCATTTTGTGCACTGGTTTGCAAGATATATCAAATTCTTCATCTTACGACAATGGGGGTTTTCAGATGAATTTCTTTGTTCTTTTTCTCTTTTCTTCATTTCTCTGAGTCTTTCAATCAATAATTCATCTAAAATGTGTGTTTTTTCATGGAGTGGAGGATTTTTTGGCCATGGCGGAGCTGGTTTGAAGCAGAAATGGTGGACTGGGTCCAAGCATGAATAGAGCTATGACAAGGTACAAAGCTATGAAGAAGTAAAGGAGGGAAATAAAGATAAGTGCCAACTTTAAAGTGATTTAAAAATGCATACCAGGGGTGGGGAGCATTTTATGTCCCTGATTTCCCTTAAGCTTAAGGGATGAAAGGGTCATCAAATTGCACATCGCGTCTCCATGCGACACTTGTAAAAATTCAACGGTTGAGCATTAGGGCTAAAAAGCTTGGGGGAAGCACTTGGGGGCTTGAAATTGGTTATATGAAGGACTAGGAGGCATACCTAGGGATGGGTGAATTTTCCTATCCCCTATTTCCCTCAATATAAAGGGATGAAAGGGTCATCAATTTTCACATCGCGCTTGGAGTTGACACTTGGTGGGCATCCGATGGTTGTGCATTTGGCTCCAACTAGCTCTTGGGGGCTGAAACTTGCATTGTAGAGGGTCACATTGATGACATGAGGGCCACAAGGGGATGGGAACATGTTCATGTCCCCATGTCCCTTAATTTTAAGGGACGAAAGGGTCATCTAATTTCGCATTGCGGAAGGTTGCGCCACTTATCACGATCTGAACGATTGAGGGGATAGGCTCAGCAAACACTTGGGGGCTGAACTAGCAATCCAAAGGGTTCCATGTCAGATAAGATGGAAAAATAGGGCTATGCACATTTTAATGTCCCCTATGTCCCTTAGCTTAAGGGACATCAAAATGCGTCAGGCTCCTAGAGTTGACACATGTCCATTGCAAAATTTTTCTAATTGTTGGAAGCTCACCTTGAGAGCAACTTGAAATGACGATAACTTGAGCTCCTGATGGAAATTTTTGGAAAAAATTCATATGCACATGACTTAAAATTCCCTTATAAATGCAACAATTATGGTCTTAATTCTTGATTCTTCCATTTATACCCTAAAAAGTAGATTTATGTTCGGCCCCTATGTGAGCATGGAAAAAACTAGATATAAACATATTGCACCAATTTTTGTGAAAATATGACTTCACCATCTTTAGGAATCTGAATTACCTTTCTAAATATGTCTTTTTAGCTCCCAAATTTGTCTAAAGCTCCTGAAATCACTTCCGAAGCTCAGTAGCTCTTTTGGTCCTGTGCACTGCCTAGGCTTGTGAACCCTATTTTTGATGAATCTGCTCCAACTTCTCCAAATCTTTCCCAAGTCTATTAAAATATAGTCCATGATGTTATTAAACCTTTCAATCATCTCCATGTTGGTCTTTTCTACTTCATTCGATTCGGGGGTCAGACTGTCTTGGGAAGGCTAGTGGTAGCCCTTCCCATAATGCCCAAAAATAACATTCTTCAAGAACTCCTAAAATCACCTAGGGGGTTGACTTGAATTTCCTAATTCACCTAGGGGACTGAGTTAACATCCACTGGGAGGTCATTGGACTGACTGGGTAAGGTCGATGCTAAGGATGGGTAGACTGGGGTGTCTTGGAAAGGTGAAACTTGAATATTTGACACAGGGGTATCATTGTCATGCTTGAAAATTGTAAATTTTCCTGTTACACATTTGCATGACAACACATACATATTGTGCAAAGTGCCTCCTCCTTCATTAGGGCTCTTGAATTTCTAATTACTCATGTGGATTCATCTCCACTAATCATTGCTTTCTCTGATCACGACTATCATGCTACATTTTCTTCTAACACATTACATATCAATGATTCTATTAGATATTATGTTATTAACAATACCATGATCATCTCATTGTCTTATGTGGGTATGTGCTTTAGTTCACTTCTTGTTGCTATCAGCTATCTATTATCAAATATTTCATATCCAAAGTGCCTAAATATTACGGTTATGTCAAGCTTCCAAAGTCACTGTTGGTCCTTTTACCTTGTTTGTGCCATTTCTTATGGCACCTTCAATCAAAGGGTGTGACATGATTTTTGGTCTTCACTGGCTTCATGCTACTCACGATATCCCTTCCATGAATTACTTATGTCTAAAGTTCATTCATAACAAACATGTCATTTCTATCAATGGCATTCTATCATGCACACCATGGTTGCATCCTCCTTTTGACATTGCCATTCCACTCACAAGAGCATCAGGTTGCCCTAACCTCTCAATTCTAAAGCACAATATGATCCTAGCTCACATGTTCACACAATACCTATTCGGCCTCATCATTTGACTAGTCCATCTCATCAGTCTAGGTCCACCACTCGAAATCTCCTTCATATAGGTATACATCACCTCCTCAGTTTCCTTCACATAGGTGTTCATCACCTCTGCTCTCTCTTTCACATAGGTGTTCATCACCTCTGCGGTCTCCTTCATATAGGTGTCCATCACCTCATATGTCTCATGTACATAGATCTCATTCACTGCTACATTATCAGTCTCACACATCACCAATCTCAGAGCATGGTCACATGCCTTTATCTCCGCAAACATCAGGTGGAGGACCTCACCCTTTACTTTCATTAGATAGCTCACTTCTCATCATACACTTGGGGGCATCATACTTACTCTTCCCCCTTCTAGAATTATAAGATGTGTCACATTTCTTTACATCTTGTCTTTCACGCACATCATACACATCTTGATACACTCTTGTATTGTCACCACACTATGACGCACTCTCATGATTTGGTTCAAAATTGATTGTTGGGGGCATGCTACACTCATATACCTCACACACTACAAACTTCACACATAGGACATTCACAACATATCTCTCTCACGCATAATGATTAATAAAAATATGAATACATATGCCATGAAATTGCTTAATATAATTTCTATCAGTAGTAGTCAATGAATAATCAATTAAGTACAAAAATTAACCCAAGCAAACTAAGCTAGAAAATATGAAACCCTAAGTGTAAAGAGGAGATAGAGAAGCTTAGCTGATTCACAGAAATCTCAAAGGTACACAGAGATGGAAAAATGGAAAATTTAAAGCACAAACTATCGCAACGAAGCTCAAAAAATGTAGATATGGAGGAACAAGCTAGAAAAGGGCACCCAAAAAGGGGAAGGGGAAGGGGGCCTCACGGGCGCCATAGATAGGGTAGTGGGAACTTGTGACTGTAAAAATGATTAGAAAACCATATTTGACATGTCGTAAAATGTACACTATACATTTCCTTTGGTCACTAGGAGGTTGCACAATGATCGCCAAGGTTGTTGGAGACCTGTAATGAAATAATGACCTGTAAAACCCTCAAAGAGACATCAAATCCTAAAAAAAAAAGATAAAAAATGAGAGGTCAGATTGTCCTCAACTATCGAATGGTGATATTACAACCGAGCACCGCACTACATCTAAGACCCAATATATTTACGTGTGTGTGTGTGTGTGTGGAATCATGCCCTAGATGGCTCTTGTGCATGTTGCAATTAGATAGTGAGCAAGTAGCTAGATGTAAAAAAATGTAATAGATGTGTGCATGGAATATAATAGACTCCTCCTATGAAGTGTATGTAGAATAATGTAGTCCCTTACCCTTGAATGGATTCTAGAATGGATGTTTGAATTCTCTTGAATATCCTTTGGATGCAACCTTAGGTGATGATAGCTAATGCTTAGTGTTTGGTCCTTTATTATGATCACATAACTTTATATTTATATGATTCTCTTACTTGAATTTCATAATTAACCCCGAAAATAATGAATACCAAAAAGATAAGATGCTCAAATTGCTAGAAATGACCCAAAATATGTGAATAAAGTATAAAGAGGTCAAGGGTACCCAGAGGGGATAGAAGCACTGACGCCGGCATCTTGGTGAGGTCCTGGTGTCCAGGATGAGAAATGCTTAGGGTGTAAGAAGAAAGATTGAGATAAAAGGAGTGTGAGACCAAAGCGGTAATAAAAAGAAGAGAAAGGTGACCAAAGACATGGGTTAATTATTAATTTTCTTACTTAGGAATCATATGAATAGTAGTATGTAATCAGGACTAGATAATTACCCAAAGTGCGTGATTTTGTGTCTACATTTTCCCCCACTTTATGTTTTTGAGTGAAAGATTGATAACATAAAGTAGATAGAGATGCATACCTAATAACCATGTAGATCGATGGTAAAAGTGTGCCGAGAAACAAGGAAAAATTTGGAGTGATAAAAATGTGACACGTGGATGTTAAGGAGGAGAAATTACAAAAAAGTGATGATGAAAATGACCCTACGCTAGAAACGCATGTGTAGGTGTCGTGATTATTCCTATTGTTGATGTCGATGCTTATGTGTGTGATGTTGTTGATAATTTAGGATGGTTTTGAGTGATGTTGGCTATTGCTTCCCACACGGATGAACCTGTAAAAGATAAGAACACACATGTAGTCAAATACACATGTATATGATTGAAATGTGTAAAAAGTATGTAAATTACAAAAATGTGAATAAGGAACATGTGCACTTGATCCATGTTGAGTAAAAATGTGTAGAACGGATCACGAAGCTGATGTAAAAGATCAAGTTTTTTGAGTGATCTCATACTAGTTGTGCCAACATCAAGTTTTGGGCGATCTCATGCCAAGACATGGAAGAAGTGTAGGGAGAGAATTCTGGTGTCATCCTCCAACCTTTAACTACTTCTGTGAATGTAGAACACCACTATAGATGGTGTGTAAAAATATGATCCGTTTAAATAATTTGATCCAATGCAAAAAGTAGAAAATGCTCTGTAGTGCATGCATGATGAGTGCTAAGGATCGTATGTGCCTTGTAAAATACACTATGTGAAGTTATGTAGACTATGATGAACTGTTAAATCGTGTAATTGCCCTAGTCATAGGCATCTAGGAAGGGTTAGAGGTACCCAAGCACTATTGTCCCTGGTGCGGGTGATATTTATCGAGATGTGCTAAGGACCCAAGTCTAATTTTTAGCCATGCACGATATTAATGAATTTTATATATCGGTATTGTGATAGGTTATGTGATGACTGTAAAACAATTTATGGTGTGACTTATTCACCCAAATGATGCTCCCTCATTTGGGGTGTATACGGTGTTCTTTGAAGGAGTATGCGGTAGAAAGGAGGATTGACTACTGTGTTGAAATTGTACCCTCCAAAGGAGAGAGTGTGCTTGGTAGAAACTAAGGCACATGTAAACAAAGTTGCTAGGAGATAAGTGTTAGTACAAGCAAAGAAAAAACGTATGTAGAGGACAAAGTGTAAGCTAAGACAAAAGAAGACAATGTAAATACACAAGAAAACAAAGTAGACCATTAAAAGTGGGTTGTAAACATGGGACATCACTCAAAATGTCACAATACTATCGAGGCCGACAAAGCCAAAAGCACACAATGTGCACTGAGAAGACAAAGGGAAATTCCTACAAATAATAGGATACAAAGAGCACACAACATAAAACAATGTAATGAGAAAACCATGGAAGCAAGTAGCCATGCATAACAAATGTTGCACATGAAGCACCTATTAGCATGTTAGGAAGATAAAATGTATGTAAAAAACGTGTATAATCGATAAATAAATGTGCTATGAAATGAAAATAAACAATAACACCTATAATGTATGAAAGTTGGTGCCCCTAAGAGCCACTATGGGATTTGGTAATAGTACCGACCTAAGAGTCTATCTTTGCGTGTATAAATTTGTAGAATCTATGATCACAACTAAAAAGGCAAGTGAATGTCCATGTGTGTATGATAAAGATAATGAAATATAAGATATCTATCTAGCATGTGTAATAAAGTGTACATGAAAAAGCATAAGTAAACAAGAGTAAATGCAACCAAGATATGCAGTATGCCATGGATGGGACATAATGGAATGCACTTTGTGAATGATAGGATCCACGTACCCCGAGTGGATGTGTATGTATGTGATGAGGTTCATTTGTACATGTCACCTCATTAGTCGATAATGAACCGTAGATAGGAGTACATCACAAGAAATGGTTTGAATTGTGTGTATTAAAAAGATGTGGTCGTCAAAGCATAAAGCGTAGAGTGTAAGTGTGTGAGTGAATGAGTGAGTGAGGTGAGGTCCATTTGAGTTATAGACCCTCATCAGTCAAGTATGGACTGTGGAACTAGAGTGCGTCATAGGGTAATGACCATAATGTGTAAAAGTAGATGCAAGAAAGATATATCATGAATGCATAGAGTAGATGCTGCATAGAAAGAGATGAATAAGTGAAAATGTGAAGTATGTAATGTGTAATGTGTAGTGTGTAGTGTGTGAGGTTCATGTGTATAAGATGCCCTCAACAGTCAAGTGTGAACCAAAGCACGAGAGTGCATCATCGGGTAATGATGATACTAGAGTGTGTCAAGATGTGTATGTCATATGTGAAAGTCTAGATGTAAAGTGATGAGAAAATAAGACGCTTGTTGATGTTAGGAGGGGGAGGAATAAGTGTGATGCCCCCAAGTGTGTGATGATGAGTGTGATCAAGTAATGTCATCTAAGAGGTCATCATTGTCATGATCAAAACCGAATGGTGAAGCATATGAAACTTGATAGGTGATAGTGTCAAGTTGATCAAGTAAGGAGCCATTGAGATGTAAATTATACATGCCCATAACATATTCCTCATTAGTAAAAGGAGGTAATGGACACCCATGTGCATACCAATGAGTAAGATTTGGTGAATAGCCAAGAAATGAGTCATTGCAAATGAAAACATGACCAAATGGCATGGGGAATGATATATCAGTATGATCAGGGTCTAATGTGCCCCCAATGTAATCAAGCCAAGATTTCCCTAATGTAAGTGGAGAAGAGCGAGGATCTCGTGTAAGAAATATTGTGAGATGAAATACACGCAGACCATAAACAACAATGATAGTGATGAAGCCATGATATAGATGAGGATCATGAGGTGGAGGATAAAGATCCTCAAAATCAAAACCTAGCTGATTCAAGCCATCATGTGTACATATAGTGTCATCACAAGTAGGATCAAATGGAATATTCTCCCAATAAGAATTATTCATGAAAAGTGTACATGTAAAGGGAGGACGTGTTAATGGTGGATGCACATTTGAGACTAAAGTAGAAAAATCACAATGTCTGATGTGTGGATAGCCCCCCGATAAAGTACCATAACATGTGTAGTAGTAGGAGGGGGACATGACATAGATGGAACACCATATATCATGTAAATAATATCTTATAAGTTAAAAGAATCCATAGGCTATGGTTCATTAGTAGTAACAAACTGTGGAGTAGGGAGCGTAGTGGTGGGATCATGTTTGCAATATTTGAATGGTTCACGATCAATAAAAATGGTGTATTCAATACCCTCATGTAAGAATTTGACACATCGATGTACTATGGAAGGTACAACTTGCATGACATGAAGCCATGGTCTACCAAGTAAGCAATTATATGAAACTAGGAAGTCCATGACAAAGAAAACGTATTAAGGGTTTTTGGCCCAACAGTAATGGGTAAAGTAATATGGCCTATGCATGGACGAATGAAACCATCGTATGCATGAAGAGAAAGAGATGAAGGACTGACATTAGCAGTTGAAATACCTAAAGCCTTAAGGAAGGTTAGAGTGCACAAGTTAAGTTTAGATCCATTATTGACTATAACTCACTTGACACCAATATTATGGATGCACATCATGATGTATAAAGGAGGATCATTGTCAAAAGTAGCAAGATCAACATTAGGATTAGCTCGAAAAGCAATGTGCTAAGAAAATGCATCTATAAATGTGTTATAGACTAAGTCTGGATGAATGTCAGAAGGAACACGAGTAATAGTCAAGAGAGTGATGATCTTAGCCCTTAGCTCAGGATGGAGGAGTAAGAAATCATGAATAGAAATATCCATGATGAGAGGATCTTAGAAAGATGAAGTAAAAAAACAAATAATTTAAGTGTGTTTGAAGAGGTTAGGTTCACCAAAATGATTAAGCAAAATATGAATAAATATGCTATGAAAATGCTTAATCTACTTAATCTAATTTCTATTGTAGCAGTAAATGAATAATCAATTAAGTAAAAAAATTAACCCAAGCAAACTAAGCTAGAAAATATGAAACCCTAAGTGTAAAGAGGAGATAGAGAAGCTTATCTAATTCACGAAATCCCAAAGGTGCACAGAGTTGGAAAAATGGAAAATTGCAACGAAGATAAAAAATGCAAATCTAGAGGAACAAGCTGGACAGGGACACCCAAAAAGGGAAAGGAGTGCCTACAGGCGCCACCGGATGACAATGGGTGCTTGTGATTGTGAAAATTATTAGAAAATAATATTTGACATGTCATAAGGTGTTTTATGTACTTCAACTTTGGTCTCTATGAGGTAATAAAATGATCGCCGAGGTCGCTTAAAACCTGTAATGAAATAATGATCCACAAAACCCTCAAAGAGACATCAAATCCTGAAAATGAAAGATGTAAAATGAGGGTTTAGACTATCCTTAGTTGTCATAATGATGATCTTACAACTGATTTCTACAATACATCTTAGACCCAATGTAGTTCTATGTATGCGTGAGCGGAATCATGCCCTAGGTGGATCTTGTTCATGCCGTACTTGGATAGCGAGGAAGTAGCTAGATGTAAAGAAATGTAATAGATGTGTGCATGGAAAAGAATGAACTCCCCTCCTATGAAGTGTATGCAGAATAATGTAGTCACTTACCCTTAAATGAATGCTTGAATGCTCTTAAATAGCATTTGGATGCAACCTTAGGTGGTGATAGCTAATGCTTACTACTTCGTCCTTTATTATGATCACATAACTTTTTATTTATATGATTCCCTTGATTTAATTTCATAATTAACCTCGAAAATAATGAATACCCAAAAGATGTGAAAAAATTATAAAGAGGTCGGGCGTCAGGGAGGATAGGAGCACTTGACACTTGGCATCCTAGCTAGGCATTAGTGTCCAAGATGAGAAATGCCAATGTGTAAGAAGGAAGACTTAGTTAAAAGGAGTGTAAGACTAAAAGTGGTAACAAAAAGCAAAGAAAGCTGACCAAAGACATGGGTTAATTAGTACTTTTCTTACTTAGGAATCATATGAATAGTAGTATGTAATCAGGACTAGATAATTACCTAAAGTACGTGAATTTGTTTCTACACATACAATCACACTACTCGATGACGCACTCTAGTTCCAAGATTCATACTCAACTACGAGGGTCTATATCTGAAATAAACCTCACATCATCTCATTCAAACATTATGCTCTATGCTTTTTTGATCACATATTTCTAGTGCATAATTCAAATCACTTCCCGATGATGCACTCTTGTTCTATGGTTCATTCTTCGATCACGAGGGTCTTTTGTAAATGAACCTCATTTCATGAATACACATCCACTTGGGGGAATGTTGCTAATATAATTCTCACTTTTCATTCCATTCCATACACATTCATAACATACTGCATATCTTGATTGCATTTGCTCTTGATTACTTATGTTTACATGTACACTTTGTTACACATGCTAGAAAAATAGTTTTTATGTCATTATCTTTCTATATACACATGTACTTTCACTTTCCTTCTAGTTGTGAATGCAAAATTTGTATAGATCCTTACACACACCATAAATGCTTAGCATTGTACCTCTTACCAATACCACAACAGATCCCTGAGAGAATCTACTTTCGTACACATTACATGTGCTAGTGTTTCATTTTCTACTATTTGCTATCTTTACTAACACACTAATCTATCTATTTATACATGTTTTGAAATAATTTTATCTTTCTAACATGCTAATGGGTGCTTCATGTGAAAAATTTCATTTGCAAGTCTATTTTTTACCATGGTTGTCTGATAATTTTCTTGTCACTATTTTCCATTTCTTGCTATTGTATACCATTGTTTCATGGGATTTTCCTATGTTTTCTTGTTCATTACTTGTGTTCTTTTGGCTACTTCGGCCTTGATTGTCTTACGACATTGTGAGCGATGTCCCATGTTTGAAACAAGATTTTTGGGGTCTAAATTTTCTTCTTGTGTGCTAGCTTACACACTATTTTACATATGCATATTTATCTTGGTTGTACTAACACTTATTTCTAGCCCCTTTGTTTGCGTTTACCATGGTTGTTACAAAGCACACTCCCTCCCCGCAGAGAATCCATTTCAGTCAATGGTTGGTCCTTTTTGGGCCACATTCTCCTAATGACATCGCATGCACCCAAAACGAGGGGGGCATACATTGGTGAATCAGTCACCCCATTCAAGAGTCTTCAATCATAGTACATAACAGATTCGATCAAATTACAACATAGTCTTGATCACGGAAATGGTCCAGAATCGACTTGGGTCTTCAACACAACACATACACTAGTGCCTGAGACATAGACATGAGTGTATGAGCGCTCCGATGCTTCCTTGGTGCATATGACAATTTTTCAAAGTTTACATGATAGTTTTCTCATTACAGGCATAATCCTCTAGCAATTAGTATGCTTACCATCTATTTTCTCTACTTGTGTTTGATTGAAGCTGGATCGAAATCAATTAAACTTGAACAAAGTAGGATCACACCATCTACAGTGGTGTATAAATCATCGGGAAGCAATCAAAGGATGGAGAATAACACTAAACCTTTCTCCCTACACTCTTCCACTTTGTGGTATGAGATCACCCAAAAACTAGCACTTGGCCCGAGATCGCCAAAAAAATCATTCTTGGTGTGAGATCGCCTAAAAACTCTTCGTTCTACAATAGTTTGGGATCTTTTCTACACTTATCACTCATAACAAATGAGGTGCACATGTTACTTTTCACATTTTACACACTTTTACATGCTTTTTACATATTTGGATCAAATTTTTCACATACACGACTTTGACTACTCTTTTTCTCCACATTTACAGGCCATCCTTATGGGAAGCAACAATCACATCATCAAGCATCAAACGACATCAACAATAGGTACAACATGACATGGTACATTCATACGCTTTCACCCCTAGGGTCACTTCCTCTTCTCTAACTTCCATGCTTTATTTTTATCACTCCATGTTTTTCTTGTTTCCTTGGCACGTTTTTCACCATCAATCTACATGGTTATCAGGTACACATCTTCTATCTACTTTATGTTATCGAGTATTCACTCAACAACATAAAGTGGGGGAAAATGAAGACACTAAATCATGCACTTTGTGTACATTTCTAGGTCCTAGGCACATATAACTATTCATTCCTAAGTGAGACAACTGCGATTGGCATGTATTTTACCTTTTCTTTGTGCTTCATGTCTTATTTCGGCTTCTTACACCATACAACCCAGTCGATACTTACTCACTTTAGCTTGCACCACCAGACACCAACGCTAGGATCGGGATGCTAGCGCCTGAGCACCCTCGTCCCTATGGGTGCCCCAACCTCTTTGTACTTTTCTCACCCCTTTTGGACCTCTTTCATCTTTTGGGCATATTATTTTTTAATGGGTCAACCTTTTAGTTTCCAATTGTGAAATTCAAGCAAGGGAATCATATAAATATAAAGCTATGTGACCATTATGAAGGACCAAGCTCTAAGCATTTACTATCACCACCTAAGGTTGCATTCAAAGGCCATTCTAAGAGCATCAAAGCATCCATCTAGCTATCATTCAAGGGACAAGGGATTGCATTCTTACGTATACACTTCATAGGAGGGGAAGTTCATTTTTCCATGCACACATCTATTTACATCTTCTACATCTAGTTATTGCTTGTTATTCAAGTGCGTCTAACACAAGATCCACCTAGGGCATGATTATACACACACACACATAAAATTACATGAAATCTAAAATTTAGTGCCACGCCTAGATCATAAGCTCAATTAGTCAAGTGACCGCCAGGGGTCGTTCGATTCCCCATTTGCATCTGTTTGTTTTAAGGATTTGATGTGCTTTGGGGTTTTGCAGGAGGTATTTTGTTTTGTAGGTTAGAAGTGAGTTCAATGATCATACAAAGACCTACATGCGATAAAAAATAAGGGTAATGACATAGAAGCAACGTTGTAAAAATAATTTTATGAGGTTTTGAGTAGTCATGGGAGCCCAACAGAGGTCTACAACTCCAGTGCCCCTGACCTAACCCAGACGTCCCAGTCCAACCTTTTACAAGACTCCTACAATTTTTTGGGCTCGATTGCGGCAATATTCTTTCATATTCCATCAGTTTTCTAGCTCGGCACACCTTTGGGATTATTGAAAAATCAACTAAGTCTTTGTCCCTTCTCTTGCATTTAAGGTTTTATATTTTTCTAGCTTATTACTTAGGTCGGATCTGTACTTTACTTCTTATTATTTCGTTGTGACTCTATAATTTAGATTTAGCATAAATTCCAATTTTGTTAAATCATATTCTTAAGTGAGAAAACTACGAATTGATAGCTATCTTTGGCATTTTTTCTGTGTTTCTTATTTTCTATTTGGCCTTATACACTATATAACCCAATTGGTACTTCACTATTTTATCTATCATGACTGGATGTCGGCGCTTAGATAGGATGTCGGCGCCAGGTGCCCTCATCCTTACAGGTGCCTTGAACTCTCTTTACTTTACTCCCTCTTTTTGGGCATCTTATTTTCTTATGGGTCATCCTTCTAATTATGAATTGTGAAATTCAACTAAGGGAATAACATAAATACAAAGCTATGTGACCATAAAAAGGACCAAGCTCTAAGCATATATTATCATTACCCAAGGTTGCATCCAAAGGCATTCTAAGAGCATCAAGGCATCCATTTATCTTTCACTCAAGGGACAAGGGACTGCATTTTCTACATACACACATATGAAGGGAAGTTAATTTTTCCATCGCACATCTACTTACATTGGTACATCTAACTATTCCCCGATATCACGTGCACTTGCGAGGGATTCCTAGGGCATAATTCTATCACACACACAATAAATAAATGGAGTTTGAGATGTAATGAAATGCTCGATCGTAAGTTCACTTATTCGGGTGACCATCGAGGTTAGTTGACCCCATATTAAATATTTTATTTTTAGGATTTGATGTAATTTAAGGGTTTTAGGTCATTATCTCTTTACGAGTTACATGATAATTCTACAATCATCCAATGACATATAGACGATCAAAAGTAGCCATCAACGGAAACCTTGTGACATGAAAAGATTGATTTTTGACCATTTTCATAGTCACAGGTGCAAATAGTAGACTCCGGTGCTAGGCACCCGACCTAGTCCAGATGCCTTGAGTCAGGCTCATTTGTGATTCTAGATTTTATTGGGAACAATTGTGACAATCTGTCCTTCCTAGTTATCAATTTCTCCAGTTTGTATGCAGTCTCAACATCTAGTGTAGATCAACTAAGTCATTCTATTTCTCTCTTGCACCTAGGGCTTCATATTTATTAGCTTATTTACTTGTGTCATCTTGAATATAATAGGTATTTATCATAGTTTACATATGTTACTCTACAATTAGGGTTTATTTTAAATTCTATTTTTGTTAAATCAGACACTAGGAGAGGATGTTTCCACAACAACCTTTTTTTCCTCCAAGACAATCATCGTGTGCCACAGAACCCTCCAAGTTTGGAAGATGATTAAATCATTAGTAATTCCTTAGTCATTTTTATTAAGACTGTAGATGATCTTGTGAATTTTCTTAAGAAATTAAGTGTAAGGAAATAAAATAAAATAAAATAATGTTATAGTTTTGTCTACTTGAGGAAATACATTTTTTTTAATTCTGTTTATATTTGTGATAATATTTATGGAACCTATATGAGTGTTAATTTTGGTCACGATTTGAGCCTTTGTTGTAAATAATGCAAAAAAAAACTATCTAGTTTCAACTTGTTCTTCTCACCTAAACATTTATGCATAGCAAACAAAAAATGGTGGGACCAATAAGAAAATTAAAAGTTAAAGAGTAGGAGGACTAAATTGAAAACATAATGGGAATAATGACGTAACGACTAGATAAAAAAATTTGCAAGTTAATTGAGCCATTTAAACAAACAAATTGATTTTATCTTAGCTTGGAAAATGATAAAGAGGTCAAGGGTTGTAAATGAATCAACAAGACTTTTAAATAAGTAATGGTTGTGTCCATAAAAATGATAAGCATAAAAGAGATATGATTAAATACGTGTTACAATAAATTGAACATGAATATATTATGTATTCTAAACAAGAGTGACATGAATAAATGAAGCAAGAAACAAACTTGTAAAACATGAATATTACCCAATTTGAATGTTAAACGTAGTTGTGTTAAAATGAGAGAACTTTAGCAAAAGTGAAATAAGTCTAACCAAGTAGTAAACATGAATAGGAGTCATATGATCTAATGGAGTTTTATATAATGTAGTTTAAGTAAAGGGTTTGGAAATAAAATGATCAAGAGTAATATATGGAATATAAATTGCAAGGTAAATTTGTAAACGACCCTTAACAATCCAAGGGATAGAAGTAAGAATGATTTTTTTATATTAATAAATGGTTAATAAGGTAATTATAATTGGTCCTTGTAAACATAATGAGTATTAAGAATTTAAAACTTAAACTAGTTAGCTATTAGGATAACAATGAGTAGTAACCCCCCCCTGGGGAGAGGAGAAAGAGAAAGGTGGGGTACAAAATTGAAATCACACAATAATAGTAATCGAGTGAAAACAAGTAAATAATATTGAACTAGAATTTTATAGGGTAATAATTAATGGGTGGTAACACTAATGAATAAGTGAGATACATCCGAAACAAGTTAAAACTAAAATAATAGGTAAACAGGATGGATAGTTAGAGATAGGTATATGTATAAGGGGTTTTGAATGATGTGACCATGGAAACATAGAGGATAAAATAACGAGATAAACTCCCAATCAAGATTAATGGAAGATTTCATTTTAAGTACGAAAGGAACATGACCAATAAAGAGGATAACTCAACAATTAAAGTATACCCGAGCACACTAGGAATTCAAACAAATAGTAAAAGAAAAACCTAAGGAAAGAAGGGACTCGCTAATCTTCATAGAACTTAAGAAATTAACCATTATCTACCTTCACATGTGAGCATGTCATGGTAGCCTTGCTAATAAAAAGTCTTTGTGTAGGGTAATATAGGTTTAACTCAATCATATCTACCAAGACATACCCATTAGAAGTTTGGATAGATCACAAACCTTGGATGGTGTGTTTTAGAATCATTTCCTAGTAATGAGAGGACTTTGTAGGAACCCTAGAATAATAAGATCACCATAATATCACCCGATATAGCCCTTTTTGTGTAGTCATGAGGTACATGGGAATCACTATAGTATAAGTCATCATCCAACTAGGATGTTTATAACTTTTTCATCATTGGATAGAAGATGGAACCAACTCTGCGGTGGATGGATATCCTAAAAGGAGTAGTGTGGCAAGCCACATGACGATAGATGGTTAGAGCATCATATTTTGAGTTGTTTTGTTTTACGATGAATTTTGAGCCCACCTTGTGACTTCAGGAGGAAGTAATTTTCTAAGGGGAGGGGATTGTAGTGTCCACTTCTCTTAAACACTATTTAGATATATATTATTCTTCATATTACAGTTGCATTATATGGCCCATTATATAAATAGTATCGGTGGCGGGGTGCCTAGACTTACTGATTATATGGACTATGTCCTTTTGAGACATTGAGTTGGCATGGGGCACCAACCTTGTAATCTGATTAGTATGGATACGTCATTCCGTATGGATATATTGTTATAGTATACATGGTTAATGTTGTGAAATTATGATTGGAATGCATTTTGAGTTTTGATGATGATGATGATGGTTACACTTAAGTATATTTTGAATTATAATGAAACAATGAAATGAAATTGAAACTACAAATGTTGCATAAGTTAGTAAACCATAAGAATGAAATTTATAGGGTTGTTGACATGATTTGGATTGGTCATTATTATATTATGGAAACTTATTGGCTAAATATAATGGTTAGTAGTTGATGTGTGAGCATGTTCTATTGGTTTTGAAGGGTGACTAAAAAATAACAAGTATCTGTCTAATTAATGAAAGTGAATTAGTCGTTATGAGAAGTTTACTTGTTCTATTGAAATATATAGCCATGAAATGTTAGTGAACTTAAATTATGCTTGAGAGATTGATTATATAAGATGTATATGCGTAAAGAGTTGTTTGTGAATTGTTGATTTAATGACATGGTTGTGCATAGTTACGATTAAATTACATATCATTTTGAGTAGGTATGATGGTGTGTCAAGTGTGCGAGATGCGAACACGTATTAAAGACTACGAGAAAAGAACCAAATACATATATTAAAAAAACACCAAAGAGGATGGAGGGGGACTAACTCACTGTGAAGCTCCCTAGCCAACACGAGTCACTCGGGACATGGATATTTGTGGGATGGGATTATGTGTAAGGTGACAAGTGCTTGTTTTATTATTTTTGTTATTTTGTCTTGTTGCTAACCCTTTTCATGACCTTAATCAATTTTAAGTTATTTAATTATGCTCTTTTATTGTTTATTTTTATTATTGTTTATGTGGGGTGGATTATTTCCATTTGTGGTTGATTTTACCTTGCTTAGAGTGTTTGAAATGTTTCCTTTTCGGTAAATTCGAATTTTCCCTTTGGGGCCATTTTTGAGTGAAGTGTGGGACAAGTAAACCTTGTCCCACACTCACAAAACCCATCCTTACACCTACCCATGGGGTAGGTGTACTTGTTTTGAATTTTTAAGCCTATCTCTGCTCATTAAGAACCCATGAAGGTGTATTGGGAAACTTTTCACGTACCATGTACTTTTGGATGCAAGTTGATTTTGAAATGACTTATGAGTTGAGTGTAATTACTTTTGAGTTGATGGATTTTTGACATTTTTACTCCATGTCTTTTCTTGTAGTAATTTTATGTGAAGTGATGGTTTTGAGATTTGGAATTGGATTTGGTCCATGTGGGCATGATTTTATTAATTTAATGGTTTTTTTATTTGACTTACCTTGAGAACTTAGGATGTTTCCACTTGGCATTATCCTAAGGAGGGAAATCTTGGAAAATTTTCTTATTTAAGTGGACCTATTTTGCCATTTTGGGGAGAGCCTTGGTTTTGGGTGGATGTTGTTGGATTAGTTTTGGAATACTTTTGGATTACTTGAAGTTTGGCGATTAGAGAGATGGAAAGATGAGTAGGAGGTGGGTATCTTCCATGTTATTCTTGCATTTTTCTTAATTTTTTTTCCATCTTATGATGGAATGTGGTGTTTTTTATGTTTTATTGAGTTGTTTATAGTTTTACCATGTGTAGTGTTACTTGATTTCACCCATTGTGGGGGTTATAAAGAGTGATGTGTGTATGAGGGAAGGTAGGGGAATTTTGGAGGGATAAGTAGACGTTAAATTGAAAAAATGTGTTGTTTTACGTTTAGAGAAACTAAGGGGGTTAGGGACTTGTTCTAGTGGAGAGATAAGTGGGATTTTGAGAAAAAATAGGTGGAGGGATAAGTTCCATGTAGCTTACTTCTTTGGCGGAGCCAAGAACTTGTGACCAATCCCTTAGTGGAGCGATAATTGGTATGGGAGTTCTCCTAGTTCCCCTTGCAAGATGGTAAGCTTTATAGTGCATGATTGATTTGAATGTATCCATTTTTCCTCACATGTACTCCTATGTTTATTAATTTTTGATTGACTTGACATTGTTGTGTTGGGTTTTTGGGGAAAACTTGTTATCCTTGTCTTCATGTTAGCTACGAGTTCTTCTCGGGACTTAGGTGTTTTGTGGGAAAATTGGATGAGATTTCCCCATTGCATATTTGGTAGGCAAACGTCACCTCCACCTCTATTTTGGTATTTGGGACATATCGTTGGTGGTGGATTTTAAAAAAAAAAAAAAGGAAGTCTTGTTATTTGTTGTATTTGATACTTGAAATCAAGTGACAATTGAAACAAGTTATATTCTAGAGGTAGCTTTGTAATCAAAAGGCGTTTGATCTTTTCAATGTATTCTGAATGTAATGAAGGTTGAAATGTATGATCTTGATAATGGAAAGTTTTTTCGATGTATAAAATAATACTTGTTTTAAAAAAATGGTACTTATATCTTGTGGAAATTTGTTCAACAACTCAAGTATCTTGCAATTTTCGGGGCTATGTCTTCTTCCTTGGTTAATTGCATTATGGTTGTTCACTTGAAAAGATTTGGAAACATTGTTGTGTGTGCATTGGAAGTTCTTTAGTATAAGAAGATGAATTGTTGAGTGAAACTCTACTTGCTTAACCTTCTTGTGTAACCAAAATGACTATAGGGAATTTGTCTTTCTTGGATTGTAACTTGAGTTAGAAATGTGTTTTAAAGTGTAAAGCTATCATTTGGTATGAATGTGAAGAGTAAATAAATGGTTTAAGTAAATTCGAGAAGTGGGTTAAAATTCACTTTAAGTGTTATTAGTTAGAGGTTAAAATTCTTTAAAAACTTGCTAAGTGTTATTAGTTAGAGAACTAGCCCTTTTATATGATCTTTGAAACCAAAACACCGTGTATATAATGATGCATTTTTCATATTACATTTTCCTTAAGTAGCAAAAAGGTCCTTGTTTGATTAAAATTACATATGTATCTTAGTATATGTAGAGTTATACTAATTTATATATGTGTATGGATGTAGTAATTATACTTATATGAAAATAAGAATGTAAAATAAAACAAATGTTTTATAAATTGGGGTTTTAAAATTAATATAAAGAAACTATCTTGAGATAATACAAGGAAAATTAACATATAAATTTATAAGTGTTTTGTGTACATTAAATTGACTTGTAGATATTGTTTTATATCTATATATAATAATGCAAAAAAACATACATACACACATACACACATACGTACATACATACATACATACATACATACATACACACACACACACACACACACACACACATATATAATATACATATTTATTTATTTATTTATATACGTATAATGTAAAATAAAATATTAAAGGACTAGATATAACTTTAAAATATATAATACAATTTTTTTATAATATGAACTATATAAAAAGAAAACCTAAGTTATTAAAAAAACAAGAAAAAAAAACTCATTTATAAGTTATAATATATATATATATATATATATAAATTCAAAGAAATAAAAAAAAAAAAATTCGGGGGGCCTGACACACAACCGTGACCCCATTGTTAAAGAAAAGGGGTTGGGGGCGTGCCATGGCCCCCCCCCCACAAATCTCTTATTAATAAGAAAGGTGGGTGGGACGACCATGTTCGACCCACCCTCCTAAAAACCCTAAACCTTTATATATATTGCATATGTTATACAAGTTTATTCTATATCTTTTTATATGTGTGTATTGTATTGCAGGTTTAATCAAGTCTCATGTATTCCTTGATTAAACCTGCAATACAATACATACATAAACAAAAAGAAGAAGATATATAGTAAAATTGTATAACATATGCAATACACACACACACACACACACACACACACACACACACACACACACACACACACACACACACACACACACACACACACACACACACACACACACACACACACACACACACACTTCCCTATGGAAGTATATAATTGTTGGGATCCTTCCTCCTTCAACTATACTTGGTCTCCATTAAACATGCACAAGGGAAAACAAAAGAAAATGAGAAATGAAATTTTAATGAATAAGATAGGGTGTGAGTTTTATTTGGTTGGATTAGGGTTTTTAGGTGCCCTAGATCCAAGGGAGGGGAAAGATCTAATCCTAGGGCTCTCATTTCACCCTCCCACCTACCTTTTGAATAGTTGACTTTTGACTTGATAAGAGCCTTTTTATCATTATATTGGTTTTATTTAGATAGTTATAATTTTGAGTCTAATATTATTTTAGGCCCATTTATTGCTTATAGTATAGTATTACTATTTTTTTTGCAAATTTTATTCACTTAGGGATAATTGACCTCCTAAATTCTAAATGTTATCATCTACGTGATCAAGTTATAACTATCCTTATAACTTAAAGTTCAAAAATATAATAAAATGGATGACAAATGTATTATAGAAATTCGAATAGGTTACACCTTAAAAACCTAGAGAAAAGATGAAGACTCATATTATAATGATATAATTGTATTATAAGGTTTGTTCCCTTTTATATAATATGACCCCCTTCAATATTGGGGCTACTCCCTCACAACTTAGAATGGTAAGGATTTGAGACCGAAAGTATAAGATTATAATGTAAATGACCTCACTACAACATTATTTGAGTAGGGTAATCCATGAAGGATCAATGGTCCCTTGTTGAGCTAGATAAATCCCTTAGGAACTTCAATTTTGAAGTGATGAGAGAAAAGTAGGGATGAATAAGCCGGTTCTATTAATCTTGAATTTTCTAATAGACCAACGAAACATCGTTAATTATGGATCTTTTGCTAAGGGATTTTATGAACTTAAATAGGTCATAAAGTAAGTAATTTCCACAAATAACATTATAATAGTATTTTATGACATATAACAGCACCCTTGTTGAAAACTCCTTATAAACACTCTTATATTACCTTGTAAATGGGTCTATTCACACGATTATTGCTATTTCTAATTTAAGCGACTACTACTCAAACACACATAGTGATTAACTCGCTAGTGTGAAAAACCTAGTGACATCACACAATGACGCACATTCCACAACTAATTACGTAACTTGAAACATTCTTTCCATCTTTTATGCCTTTTAATAACAATAAAAATTATCCCATAATTTTCTACCTCTAACTTAGTTATTTTGTGAGTGAATTTTTGGGGGCGTCATAATAAGTGTGTGATTTAGTGATTACAATCACTCTTATAATTTCTCCTACTATCTAGGATTATTTATTCTTCAATAAAAGAAAAAACTGAAAATAACTTAAATTAGAACATTTATCCCATGTGTCAAATGATATAGATGGGAAAACATGAAACCTAAGACTCGTATTCAACTACCATGTTGTAGACATAAAATCACACACTTGGGTACATTTCTAGGTCATAATCACATACTACTATTCATATGATTCCTAAGCGAGAAAACTAGTAATTGACATCTATATTTGGCCTATTTTTGTCTTTATTGTTTCATCTTTGGTCTTGCACACCCCACATCCTAGTCTAATATTCATTTCTTTATCTTTATTGACTATGGACACGTGCCCAGCCACAACGCCAATGCCCAGGCACCCTCATCCCCTCTGGGTGCCCCCGACCTCTTTGTATCTTACTCGCCTCTTTTGGGCATCTTGTTTTCTTATGGGTCAACCTTTTAGTTGTCAATTACAAAATTCAAACAAGGGAATCATATAAATATAAATCTATGTGACCATAATAAAGGACCAAGATCTAAGCATCTATTATCATCACCTAAGGTTGCATCCAAAGGCATTCGAAGAACATCTAGCCATCCATCTAACACTCACTTAAGGGAGAAGGGACTGCATTTTTGTATACATGCATAGAAGGGGAAGTTAATTTTTCCATCCACACATCTATTTACATTGCTACATCTAGATATCACTTGCTATCAAGTGCATCTTGCACAAGATATTCCTAGGGCATGATTTCACACACACTTCACTAGAACTAAATGGAGTCTGAAATGTAGTGCAATGCTCGGTTGTAATCTCACTCAGCTGGGTGGCCGGCAGGGTCAGCTTGACTCCACATTTGTATCTTTATTTTTTAGGATTTGACGTAGTTTAGGGTTTTGTAGGATATCCTTACATTTGAAGGTTACAAGTGAATTCGGTGATCAACCAGTGAAATACATAAGACCAAAAGTGAAGGTTAGTGACACTTGTATGACAGAACAAAAATTAGTTTCTGAGCTCTTGCGTAGTCACAAGCACCCAACAGAGGTCCCTAACGCCTCGGTGCCCTAGTCCTGTTCCAGGCACCCTAGTTTAGGCTCATCCGGTGGTTTCAGGATTTTTTGTGTGTGGTTTAGGCTCATCCTCTTGTTCATTAGTTTTCTAGTCTAGAATACTTCGGGATCATGTGTGAAATTAACTAAGTCTTACAATCTCTCTCTTGCAATTAGGGTTTAATATTTATTTAAGTTATTTCTTGTGTCACGTACATACTTTAGCATTTATTTATCATACATGACTATGTAATTAGGGTTTTAGAAATTACATTAGTTGTTAAATCATTTAGTGAACCCATTTGTTTGGACCCAACCTTACTTCTTTGACATTTCATATTTTCTATCATGGCTCCTAAGGTTCATCAAATCTCTTTGTATGAGTTACTTCAAATGCATTCAAATTGTAAAGAGGTTCTTTAAAAATCCATAGACACCATGTTTCTCCTTAAATATACAATACATGCTCAAGTAAGCACCATTTTCTATTGTCTCTTTGATGAACCTAGCCTTCGTGATACTCCACCCAATCAACCCATCTTAGAGTCAATTGAAGCCTTGCATTATTTATTTAAAGACAAATTTCAGGCTATGAAATCAATGACTACATCTCTTAAATCATAAATTCAACATCTTAAGGATGCTTCTCAAGCTCATGTTAGTTCTCCTTCCACATGTCTTTATCCTCATCCTAGTTCTATGTCTTCTACATGTGATCATATTAGTGAACCCCGAGTTTCACCATTACCGGAACCTCTCAAGTTTGATCACAATACTAAACAACATGATATTATTCCTTACCTCCTTACTCATCAATTGATCAACCTGCCATATACTCATCGATATCCTCCTTATTGGCTTGAAGAATATCAAGGTCATCCATATTGCAATTATCATCGAATCAATGGACATAATGGAAATGATTGCTACACTCTTAAGCAAAAAATTGTCCACCTTAAGCATTATGGTATTATCTCATTTTCTACTCAAAATAATGTTACATGTTCATATGTAATTGCTACATCCCAGTGGGTTTCTAAATCTGATTCATCTATGTCTAATGAGCATCATACCATCATTACTCAGGTTCCTTCTACAATAAGTCAAGTGCCTCCTAAGAAAATTCCTCTCAAAATCAATCTAAATCCTCCTCATACTATGTCATCTATAAAATTACCAATTTCAACTACGCAACCTCCTCTATAATCAGTAGAACACCTCATCCTCTCAAGTCTTTCACAACATCATAATGGGGAACCACTCAATAAGAAATATGAACAAACTCTAGATGGCATCTTTCACCTTCCATCATTCAAGATCCCATCATAACCTCCACTTCAATGTCTAATCACTTTCGTTAAGAAAACTAATCCTAACATTGATGGCCAAGACACATTTCAAACTCCGCCACCATGGTATGGTTTTAATGTTAATTCACATCGCCATTGTGATGACTCTCTCTCTTTTCATGACACAACTAACACTCTCCCACAATGGCATGATATCTCTCACATCATCACATAGGTCTCCATCATTGGCACACTTGGGGCATCATGCTTACTTCCCCCCTTTTACCATCATCAAGATTTGAACATTTATACTCTTATGCTTCATGCTTCACGTTTCATCTTTCTAAGCATCATTACACATCTTGATACATTTTGTATCATCACTACCCTATGACGCACTCTTGTGCTAAGGTTCTTACTTGATTGTTGAGGGAATACTACATCCATGAACCTCACACACTACACATTTCAAGCTACATTTTATATTTTCACGCATCATACTTCGCACTCTACGCTCTAGGCTTATCTCGGTCAATCTATCTAGTGCACACAATTCAAACCATTTCTTGATGATGCACTATTGTTTTATGGTTCATTCTTGACTGTCGAGTGGTATTTTATAAATAAAACTCATGTCATACTCATTCACATTCACTCGGGGGGCATGATGCTCCTATCACATTCACTTTACATTCCATTCCACTCACATTCACAAAATATTACATATCTTGGTTGCAGATACTCTTGCTTTCTTATAATGGTTACATGTACACTTTGCTTACTATGTTAGCTGGATATATAGTATGTCATTATCTTTCTATATATACACATGCGCATTCACTTGGTATTTAGTTGTGAATGTAGATTTCTTACAGATCTTTACATGTAGTAATGATGCTTGGAACTGTACCTCTTACCAGTCTCATTGAGGCTCTTGGGGGCATCTACATTCCTACTCTTACATAGTACATGTGTTATTGATTTGTTTTATACTACTTCCTATTCTTACTAGCACGCTACTATATCGATATACACACATCTTGGTATAATAATTCTTATCTTTCTAACATGCTAATGGGTGCTTCATGTGCAACATTTTCTTTGCAGGAACTATTTCCCACCATGTTTGTCTGATACTTTACTTTCTCTTGTCTTCAATTATATGCCATTATTTTTGGGCTATGCCTTATTCATTTATTGTTCTTTTCTTGTATGCTTTTAGCCGCCTTGACCCTAATTGTCTTGCAACGCGTTTTGAGTAATTTCCCATGTTTGAAACTTGATTTTTGCGGTCTACATTGTTTTCTTACTTGCTAAATTACACATTGTCTTCTATGTGCATATTTGTCTTGATTGCAATAACACCTATTTCTAGATACTTTGTTTACATGTGACTTGGTTTCCACCATGCACATTCCCTCCCCTACAAGGCATCAGTTTTAGATCAAAATCTGGTCCTCTCCTTTGGGTAGCATCCTCCTAGTGATGTCGAATGCACCCCAAATGAGGGGGACATACATTGGGTGAATACATCACCCCATACAACAACTCAAAGATTCTATAAAGGCTTGCACAATAGAGGAACAAAACAAAGTTATAAACACAAAATGACCTAGATTTTGACTTGGGTCCTCAGTTTAGCAAAATGCTAGCGCCCACTTATAGACATGAGTTCTTGGGTGCTCCTGAACTTTATTGGGTGCCTATGATAAGGGGAAGTTACAATTACTTTCTCAGATTGAAACATTTTACAATAGTTTACATAGTAGTTTGCACAACACATGGACAATCCTCTTGCAATAAGAATACATTCTATGTTATTTTCTACTTGGATCAAACACAGAATAAAGAAGGATCACACCATCTGTAGTGGTGTATAAATTTTGGGAAACATTAAGGCATGAGATCACCAAAAAAAATCACACTTGACGTGAGATCACCCAAAAAAATCACTCTTCTACAATGGTTCAGGACATTTTCTATCCTTTTCACTCTTCACGGATCAGGTGCACACGTTCCTTTCACTACATTTTTGACATTTTTACATGCTTTGACATGATTATACATAGTTTTGATAACACATGAATTTGACTACTATTTCACTCTTCTTTTTTAGGTCCGTCCTTAATATGCAACAAGAAGGAGACCCACATAAACAAAGGACAAGATCTACAATGGTACTAACACGACACAACAAATATGCTTCACCCTCGGTCACTTCCTCCTCCTTAGCTTCCATGCTTCATTTTTATCACTCCACACTTTTTCTTATCTCTTCGGCATTATTTCACCATCAATCTTCATGATTATCATGTACACATCTCTTATCTACTTTATGTTATTGAGTATTCACTCAACAACATAAGTGGGAGAAAATGTAGACACAAAATCATGAACTTGGGTACATTGTTAGGTTCTAATCACATACTACTAATTATATGATTTCTAAGTGAGAAAACTAGTAATTGACATCTAATTTTGGCCTCTTTTATGTCTTTCTTGTTTCTTATTTGGGCTTGCACACCCCATAACCCAAAGATGATCTTCATTGCTTTATATTTATTGACTCTAGACATAGTATCCAGCCAAAATGCAAAGCACCTGTGCACCCTCGTCCCCTCTGGGTGCCTCTAACCTCTTTGTATCTTACTCACCTCTTTTAGGCATCTTGTTTTCTTATGGTTTGGCCCTTTAGTTGTCAATTAAAAAAATCAAACAAGGGAATCATATAAATATAAAGCTATGTGACCATAATAAAGGACCAAACACTAAGCATCTATTATCATCACCTAAGGTTGCATCCAAATGAATTATAAGAGCATCAAGGCATCCATCTAACACCCACTCAAGGGAAAAGGGATTGTATTTTCTACATGCATGTACATGAGGGGAAGTTCATTTTTCCATCCACACATCTATTTACATTGCTACATCTAACTGTCACTCTTTATCAAGTGCATCTTGCATAAGAGATTCCTAGGGTACAATTTCACACACACTTCAGAAGAACTACATGGAGTCTCGAAATGTAGTCAAGTTCTTGGTTGTAAGCTCAATCGGTTGGGTGACCGATGGGGCCGATCGGACTCCCCATTTACATATTTCTTTTTAGGATTTGATGTAGTTTGGGGTTTTGTAGGATATCTTTTATTTTGTAGGTTACAGGTGAATTCGGTGATTAAGGAGTGACATATAGGTGACCAAAAGTGAAGGTTAGCAAAACTTGTGTAACACAACAAAAATTAGTTTCGAGCTCCTACACGGTCACAGGTGCCCAATAGAGGTCCCTAGCGCTTAGGTGCCCTAGTCTTATTCCAGTGCCCTAGTCCAATCTCATTGTATGTTTCTAGGATTTTATGTGTGTGGTTGTGATATTCTACTCCTTCTATTCATCAATCTTCCAGTCATAATACTTTGGGATTATGTGCAAAATCAATTAAGTCTTCTACTCTCTCTCTTGTACTTAGGGTTTCATATTTTTAGCTTATTGCTTGTGTTAGATTTGTACTTTAGCATTTATTTATCATACATGACTTACAATTAGAATTTTAAAAATTACATTATTTGTTAAATCACATGCACATTCTATCGACTATGTGCAAAATATGGAAGTCATAACTACATATGAATTTTACTTGAACTCTAACTCTACTCTTTTCATCCATCTAGAGGATAAATGGAGAAGAACACTATATTCCACATATGATTGTGTCAAAATCATCAATTCAAGTGATATATTATTGGAACTCACTTGATTATTTGAGAAGACTCTAAAATATTGTTTTGAATATTTACATTTTCTTTTAGGTCTATTTGCTACATTTATTTAATCTATATAAATGACATTTCTTGGTCGATTATTATGCCCTTTAAAACTTGACACTTTCCATCCTTGCAAAAACTTGATTCTTATAAATTGGGAGTTGCTTCTTGGTCTTCAAGGATTGTCTTGAATAATTTTGGAGCCTATTTTCCTTGTAAATGTGATCTACTTAAATTTTGGAGCTAATCTTGTATGGCAATTTTTAAGGTTAAAATATTATAGAGCTAGATCCAATATGATTCCTTTATTGTGGAATTTATCTTGCCATTACTCATTCATTCCAAAAATTTATTTCTTTCTTGGCATACCCTATTTACATAAAAGATAATAAGTTTTGACCAAGAATAATTAGAACACAATATTTTTAGACCATCAAAACTCTCAAAAATCAAGTCAAGTATTTAATCTATATTTAATCTTAAATCATCATAGAAATTCCTAAATCATAGTTAAATCCACTTAACATTGGGTACATAAAAGGGGAAAGATGTCACTTTTATATTTTAGAGGAGGAATTTTAGGGCCTCATCATTTCCCCGTATTTATTATCTTATATGCCCTCCTGTAAACTACATTTCTCTGTTTAAATTCAAATCTTGTAGGAGTCTAATTTAATTATAATCCTCAAGGTATGAATCCTAATTAAGTTTGGAAGTATTAACATGTCTTAAAATTGTCACTATCATGGATTTCCTCCTCTCAAAATTTGAAGTCACATTATTAATAAGGGAGGAATGTACCTCATTATAACCCATGCATCTCTACGGTTAAGAAATAATCTTAACCATAATATTTTCTCTCCTCAATGACCACCTCATATTATTAGGGAGGTTATTTATTTCTTTTAAAGGACTTCTTGAAGCCCTTCCCATATCTTAGAAGAAGCTAAAAAAATTGAGTTGAAGGTGGTCATTGAAAGGATATGACAAATGCATGACGCTTTGGATACTCAAACCTCATAAATGGGGCCACACTTTGTTGTTAAATGCCAAATTATTTCATATTGTCATCCCAATCTTGTTGATTTTGTGATAGGGAAATATAAGCTCTAATTTAAACTTCCCCAAAAATAAACTGATCATGAAATGTTTGAGATGAGATAAAAAAACACGTCAATAAAAATTCATATAATAGATTCTAAAATTCGGTAGTGCTAGTTACAAAATCTTCTATGAATTATTACCTACCCTCAAAGTCATGAGGTTTCTTGTAGGAGAGCCTAAATAATTGTTATTTGAGAAATTACTCTCATAAAAATAGGGCATATAAGTGGTATTGCATCCTACATTGTAGAAGAGCTTCACCAATGTGGTAGGTAGTAGTTAATCTACTCAAGTAACACATTCTATTATTTTAACATATTGAGCTCTTCCTTGAAAATTTTGTTTTGCCTATCCAGTTGAGTGTAGTTGTTTATCTGTGTTTGAAATATAGTTATCACATTATAATTTTGGGCTATTTGATCTTCCCTCATTGGGACATTAAATTTAGCTCATACCATTAGGTATTCCCTAGTTAGAGCACCTATGACTATGTGTGATGTTTCCTTTAATTCGTTTATTCTATTTACATCTTTAGTGATCTCCTTAGAAAATAAGAAAATAGAATTTAAGATTTTTTTTTTGTTATAAGTCCCTTTCCACTCTCCTTTTGCTTAAGATAATTTTTTAAAGACTCAAATTTGAGATTATTTTCCTTGAAGGGTAAAAATTATTATTCCCTAATTTATTTTAATTCATCCTCTAATTGGACCACTTTCCCTAGTAATGCAAAATATTGTGATTTTTCTTTCACAATTTCATGTTATAGGGAGATGATGATGTCATCCCTACCCTAAAGAGGTTTCTCTAAAGATTATATATGTTGGTTTTGCATTTGTAAGGAATGTTTAGCTTTATACAAGGCAATTACATAGAGAACTTATCTTTCTTCCTCATTTGGACTAGTAGATGGCTCTTCCTCTTCTTCTTCTTGCATGGTAGTTTTTCCTTGTCAATTATATTTTGTTCTTGAGATGGTGGATAAAGTTAATGTAAGGGAGGCTCTTCACAAATATCATGCTCTAGAGAAAGTGATGTAGATGGTCCCTTAGGGGTAAGAAAGGTCTCATCTAATCCACTTATGATTTTAGCAATAATTTTGTCATCTTCATAACTTTCATAGGAAGGGATTGAATATTTATACCACTTAATCCTCTTAGGAGTACATGAATCTAATTTCTCTTATGTTTCTTCAAAATTTAGGGCTTTAGAGTTAGAACCGATAATCTATGGACTAGTGTCTTTAGTTGCATAATTAAGCTTTTTAATGGCTCTATTTTCAAGGGTTATCTTCTTTTCTACCCTTCTCTTAGACTTCTTGGTTGACATGGTGTCTTAAATGGGAATGGAGGGTTTCACAAGGCAATCTCCTTTCCATGTGATGTGGTGAGAAACTTACACCAATTATCCTCTCCCTCTTCCTTTTTCGGGAAGTGTTTTATATAAATTAATTCAATCAACCCATGTGTAGACACTCAAATTTGTTAATTTATTGTTTTGACATTGCATATTACACTTGTTATTCTTGGCTAAGACAAACACCCACATCCCATGCCCAGCAATATATATTTCCATATCTTTCCTAACTTGCTTAATCTTACGGTTGTGCGTCGTCGATTTTGAATACAAGTCCATAAAATCAATGCTTAAGATTTTACCATCATTGTGCAACTTTCAATTTTGATTCATCTTCTTCCTGTTCAAAACTATATAGTTCTAGAAGGTTATATAATTTTTCTTGTCTAACCTATATGGTCTTACATCGACACATTCTCTAACTCTACTTCAATGCAATATCATTTATTGGGTCTTTTTATCCCCACATGTTAACCTTATCATAATATTTTACCTTCAAAACCTTATATAAGCAAGTTAACACTACCTCATTTACTCACATGACACTCTGATGAGATCTCATTGCAAATATTAGCACAAAAGACATTCAAGACTCCTTAAATATTCTTAAAGCTTATGCACATCCATTAGGGTAACCACTACTACAATTCTAAATCACTCAACCAGTCAAAGATTCTATCTTCCCTCACATCCAAGCACACCAAGTTCTTATTTCCAAGTCTTAGCAAGAGCACAATATAATCAAGCATGATTGAAGGGGTTCAAGTTGCCAACTAGTTGCATCCATATAGATATCACATGCTAGGTGGAGAACTACGTGTGGTTTGAGGCCTCTTTAAAGTAGCATTGATGTAGGCGATGTATAGGGTGTACCAAAATCCAAAAACTAACCTTTTTATAGGGTCTTCTACCCATGTTTATGGTTTCAAAGTGATTTGACTGATTACAAACAATATCAAGACTGCATACGATAACTAGGGTTTGATAGGAAGTCATTTCTAGGCCACTAAAGGACCTAGAAACTCAAATATCTCAATTTTGAAGGTTTCTAAGACCATATAGAAGGGCAAGACCAAATTCTACATCCCGACTATACCATATGGTCCTACACCAAGAGATTTCCATATCATAGTTCTAGTAATGAAGATTTTCCGGGCTTTGCACTTGCAGTTTCTCCAGTCTATCTTCCGAGATTCTTCTTATCGATGTGTATAGGTAAGTCTTTCTCTATATCTTTTGTATTTTAAGCTTGTATACAAATATCAAATAAATCAATACGTTATTATCATTTTTACAATTAATATTGGAAGTTAATTTATTAGAATAAATCTTAGTCTCCGGACCTTACATTCCTTGTTATTGTTGTGCATTCAATAACAAACCTATTTAAATTAAAAGGGTGTAAAAATTTTAGTGAACTGAATTTTAAATAAAATCTTTGTATCTCAAACCCTAGTTACCCTAGGGTTTCTTATTTAATTTTGTTGTATGATTATTTTAATATTTTTTAGGCCTCATTTTACTTTTGGCATATACATGAATTCTTTTAGCAGTTCCCTCATTACCTTCCTTGAATGCATGCAATTTCATACCGAATGTATGGATATGATCTATGAGGCATTTCAACATGCTTAGATTCTTCCTAACACATCCATTTATCATCTACGGGTGCGTAAACAAACAACTATTTCTATAGAGAAAGCGTAGTGCCCCCTCTCACTCATTTAAAAATTCCCTTACTCTAGCCTTGACGGTTTGTGTGGATTGTTGAAAAAATGCTCGTGTCAGGTTGTTGTTTTGGCATCATTCGGAGTTATCATGAAATTAAAGATAACAATAGAATAAATTAAACATTTGAAATAATAAAACAATAAGGATAAGTTTGAAGTTGTCCTTACGTGGACTAACCCTTTTGAACCCTTGGTGTGTCTTCATGTCTATGATTGTGTGGTAATGTCGTTATTCTTGCGATTCATTCAACTCGAGAGCATTTTCGATGCTTGAGTTTGAAATATGTATATATATTTTATAACTTTAACGTTGATCTAACTAAATCATATTACGATATCAATAAAGGTGGTCGCGTGATTTTAAAATGAAGGTAATTAATTGATAGTATGTCTTAAAGAGAGCCATTGTGGTTCTAGATAATTTTTTTAAAAATAATATAATAGTATAGTTTTTGATATTATATTGTAAATAAGAAAAGTAAAATGAAAATAATTAAATTTTTAAATTTGTTTAATACCCCTAAATTCTACTAAATCATTGAGGCTTGTGCCAAAACTATTACCAAGAAAGAATTAATGGAATTTTGGGTTAAAGTGAGGTTTATGCATGAGAAGGATTTTGGGAATTTTTTTGGTATGTGTGCGAGATGGATGTCTAGTTGTAATTCCTTGATTTTTTTTGGAGCTTCATGGTGAGAAGGCAGAGTTTAATTGGTTTTGATTAAAAATCCCTACTAGTATCCTCCTTTCATGTGAAATTTGGGGGCTTGGTAGATGTCAAAATGTTTGCTAGGGAATTATGGAAGGAGGAGATTTTGTTTTTATTATTATTTTGATTTGAGTAGAAGCCTTAGGTTGTTTGGCCTACCATAGTGCTTTGGTTGTGCATAAAAAAATAAATAGGATTTTGAAACTTCAAAGAAAATGCAATTGACAAGTAAAGTAAAAATTTAGACACCTCAACATCTCAATTTTCCCCCTATGGATGGCTTTGAAGTTCTGTTTTTAATTTTATTTTTGTTTTGACATAGGGAAAATAAAATGTTTGATATAATTCCTAAAACAACGACGGTCTCATAGACACCAATTATTGTTTAGGCGCATACAAAATGAATTATTGAAAGTGCCCTTGGAAAATTTTAATAGATATAATTTTTAACAGTGTTAATCTAGACACCACACCTTTTCGTTATCTTCCCATCCTACACCAAGTGGGAAATATTAGAACAATGCAGGACTTCCATCAAAGCTTCATGGAAGCTAATTGTTTTTAGACATTTTGTCCGGTGCCGATTATTCATGTTTACAAAATATGAGGGCATACTCAATACATGTGAACTATTTAACAAAATGTCTAAAAAGAAACCAAGCTGCGTGGACGGTAAATGAGTACAACACATGCATAAAATGGTGTTCTTGAGGATGATTTAGTTATTTTCAATGAAATGTGCCAAAATTTCCATGGTTCATGGACTTTCAAGATTACAGGATATGCACAAATGCATTCCTTTAATTGCTATAGGAGATTTTAGGAAAATGTTAGTCCCGTTTTTTGCCAAAGTGGGGACTGTGAAGCAGAGTATGGTTGGGCCGCCACAACATCAAAGAGTTTTATTAATTTTACCACGAGGATTTAGTTACTAGTGTGATAGTAGTGATGTATGCAAAATATGGGAAGTTTGATCAATGCTCGTGAACCGTTTGATGAAACACCTCTTAAAAATGCATGGTCTTGGCAAGTGGAAAAAAAGAGCTTTGGAATAGTTATGAACATCCATCAAACAATAAATGAAAGTAGTGTTTGTTAGATGCAATAATGGGGAAAATATACACATAAACCGACTAACATATGCTCTAGTGGTGGACTTGTATCTTGCACACATTATTTTGACTTGGATTCCCTTGTACCACTTCAATTCTCACACAGGCATGGTCATCTTACTCTATCCTTGCATGATTTTAATGTTCTAGTTTTCCTAAATTTTAATGGAGTTGTTAATCAACTAAAGAAGAATAATTTGTTTAGGTGAACTAAACGAAACGTGTTATTCAATAGAAAATTGCACCCTTGTTTTATACGTAACTAGACCAATAACCATGAATGTAAACACTACACTCAATTACCTCGTGAGATGGTTGGAAACACTATGATATTAGTTTTGGATATGGAAACCACGTGGTTGGTGGGTTAAACACAAAACTTAGTGAAAACCACTTCTTGACGACCTTATGTGATCTTAATAAAACTTGTTTTCAATTAGGCGCAAAACATCCCCATAAACACCAAAATGAGAAAATCAAGCTTAGACCATATTCCTTGTCACATAAAGTGTTCAAAAAAACCTAGGTTGTTCCTCGGATGATCGTATGAATTTTTTTTTCTTCAAGTGTTTAGGATCCCAACAGACTAGTTTGCAACTTTAAACAACTGTTGAAAGATAAAAAAATGTAGTTTGGTTTTGACCCATAGTTTTGGTCCTGGTGTAAAAATGGGTTTTGGCTTTCACATACCTCTAATATTTCTCCATGTCAATCAATACCAACCCTCAATTTAGAGAAAAATTCCTTCAAGTTATTTTTCCGGTGGGTTTGTAGGCCTCTCCTCATTGGGTGACAAAGTCATTCCGGTGCATTTACCATTGGTATCTCCGGAAAGCCAAGCACCAATTTAATCCATTTTATTAGTTAGTGATTCTTTTAGCTCCGAGTTTTTCCCTGTATATAGGGAAGTAGGTAGGATTTTTTTCCTTATGTGTTTGAGTCTCGAAGATTCCTTTTGAACGTGGATTCTTTGAGTTGCTTTGTCTAAATTTGACGATTTTATAAACTTATAACTAATCTGGCGAAAACTATCATATGACCTTATCCAAGAAAAATACAGATCGAGAAACATTTTAAACAAAAAAATACTAAAGGAAACCATCTCAATGATTTTTTGAAAATATATTGAATTTGAAAATAAATGGTGTTTTCTCTCTCTCTCTCTAGCTCTATCTTTAGCTTGAAAATGAAATGAAATGACATTTGTATTTCTTACTCTCCCTAAAAGTGTGTTAAGTATTGTTTCATTATTATTGGAAAACTATGAAATTGTAAAGTTTGTTAGATTATAGTTAGATGCCATCCCCAGTGAGTTGTGCTGACCATGCGATGGTTGCAGGTACGCGGGACATGAAGAAAATTGTAGCATTATATATGTTTTTATAATAATGGGTTACCCTTGAAATGCATGCAATATTAAATGGATGTATATCAACACTATGTTTATAAACATGAATGTTATTTATGGATTTTTTTGTGATGTGTAAGAGATTGTAGCACATTGGTGTATTGGGGAAAACAGGCATTCTATTTTGGGTGTGATTTTGATTACGAGTTTGTATGTTTCTCTTATAGTTTAGATGTTTTGAAACAATCTTCTATAATGTTAATTATTGGTCTCTCTTAATACTTGCATTATTAGTAGAAATTTTCATTTCCTAAAATATGAAAATGAACCATGTTACTAACCCTTGTCATATCTTTTATAATCAAGTCTTGTCCAATTTTTCTTTACCCTTGCCATTTTAAGAAAGGACACAAACCTATAATATTTCGTCTCTTGTCTTTCAACTTTAATGATATCATTTAGAGATATAAGAGACATAAGCGGAGTTGTTTACCACTTTTCCTATGCATTAAACCTCATGTTTGACTCCATTAACCCTCTCTCATGTTTAATTGATCTTAGAGAGGTTGGATTGTTCTAATACTAACTTGTATCAAAATGTAGATCCCTTGAATTCTAAAGGGAAAGAAGTAAACCTAGTACCCCTTTTTAGAGAAGTAATTGGAAAATGAAACCCATGTTGAATTTTGTCTATTGAATTATGTCCCTTCAATGTTGAGCTTAGGAACAAAGCAAATCATGGAAACCACCTCCTTTCAACTCATTAGCAACCCCTTCCTTGTTCTAAATTATAAGCTGAGTTGTCCCTTATGGGAACACATAATTTGATAATGAGACCTTGTTTCTTGAACATGGGATTCATATGACCCATGTGTACCTCAAAATGCATCCTATCATTTATGGAATTTAGTAGTTTAACTTCACAAGAGGAGATAAGATCTCAAACCCATGTTACCGTAGGAACATATATTTTCTTAGTATCTTAATATGTGAAACCACCTTTGGGATTTGAAATGGATCAATTCTTAGCTTCTTTCATAGTCCTAAAGTCTTAGGGAGATGTAAGAGTTTGTGTGTTCCTCCCTAGGAACCTAGTAGAAAGTTTTCGTGGGTATGAAAGTGTGTAAGATGCTTAGGTGCTAGGCATAATGTCACTTTTGGGACATTCAGGGTGAAATATCTTGTTTGTAACCATATGGTTGTCCTAGAAACTAAACTCCATTAGAAGGAAATTAATGTAAAGTGCATGGGATCTTAGGGATAATTAGGATGTGAATTAATACACCTTTAAGTTTCTAATTGTAAAGGAAAAGTTGTATCTTTCTCTTAGCTTTGAGAATGCACCCTTGTGGTGTCAGTCTAAGAATTTAAGTACCGTGGAGTCTTCTAGTAACTTAATAAATATTTCTTACGATGTGAAAGTAGGCGTGTCTTGATCCACATAAAAATACTAATGGAGAAACACATAGTTTCTAATTTGGGAATCTAATCTTGTGTTGTGCAATGTTAAGTTACTTCTAATTAATAATCGAGTTATATAATTCATGTAAAATAAGATAAACAAACTAAATTAGATGGAACCATTATTCGTTAAGTACTCAACGAACCAAAAGAAGTGTGGTCTAGAAAAAGGAAAATGTGTGCCTTCTTGTTAAGTACTCTTAAAATCATTAAAATTAAAATAATGAAATATGAGTATAATAAAGTTGTAGCCATGAAAATGTGGTAATGTGGAAGGTGTATATTCATGATGTTCATACTATGTTAGGTCTTGTACTTGTTTGTTTGTAATAGTGTGAATTTGATGTGCAGATGGTGTCATCTTATTTTTGTATGTTCTTAATGTCGGTGAGGACTTCTTATGTGATGTGGAGAAATTTCTTGTGAGCCTAAGTGGTGTTGTATAGTTGTATCATGTAAATGAAATTAAAAAAATCCTGGTTTATTTGGTCTTGTGTTTGGGTCCCACATGGGTGGGCACTATAGGAGCTTGTCTCTTTTAATTCCACTAATCTAACCCCTTAAGATATCATAGTGATTTAATAAAATATAAATTAAATCTAATTATTGAGTAATTTATATGCTAAAATATAATAGATATACAAATGCTAAGCACTTAAACAATAAAACACTATAAGCAAAAAGGAGAGAGAGATGAATTAAGCTGAATCCCGCACAATTTGGAACTGATCTTAGTGATGTAAAGTGCCAAATAGGGATGGAACTATGTCGCAACTTATCGTGTAAAATATGGATTCTAAGAAGAATGCCGACAAAGACGCCTAATCTTTGGACATGGGTGCCTAGGAGTCTTTGGTGGATCTGCGTAGAAGGTCGAATCTACTTTATTTTATGTCACTAGAGTTTTTCTATCACTTCTTGTTGATAACCAAGTATTTTCTCTTGGATTTTGAGGATGCATGTAACCTATAACACAAACCCTAGTTACCTACACAAGCTCACAAACACATAAAATTGGAATGAAAATGTAATATGTAAAGTCGAACTAACCTTAGCGGCCACCCGAAGAGTGAACTTATGACCGAGCACTACATTACATTCAAGACTCCATGTAGTTATTTTTTCTTGTGAGTGTAATAGTGTCCTTAAGTTTCCCTTACACCAATGATGCCAAGATAGCGAGATTGTAGCTAGATAAGATGAAAATGTGTGATATGGAATTGAGCACTTCCCCTTCCTATGCAACATATACAACCAAAATTCAGTCCATTTGATGGTAGTTATAGTATGTAGATGTGATTGCCCCTTAGAATTACCACCTAGGATAATAGTGTGTATGTAGTGTATATATATGGATCTCTTGTTTGAATTTCAACACTAGTGACATGAAAGGATGAATATGAAATCAGGAAAAGAATTAGAAAACTAGAAAGGCCGATCATAAATGTCAAAATAAGTGAAAAGAAAAAAGAGGACAAGAGTGCCCGAGAATGGATAGGAGCTCTTGAGTGCTAGTGTCTAGAATGGGTGGTGGTGTCTTGGGATTAATGACAACAGATGTAAAAATATAAATAGACATGGATCCTTATGACTGACCATAATTGTGTACAAAATGACGGATGTGAGAGAGAGAGAAAATATAAGAAATCAAAACAAGAATAAGGAAAAGGATTGTGTCACTAGTGAATACTTTTCTTACTTAAGATCCATGCATATAACAACATACTTGATGACATAAGAAAATAGTAGTATGTGCATGATTTTGTGTCTACATTTCCCCCTTTATGTCATTTGAATGAAATTCATATAGTGTAAAGGAAGTAAGGAACATACCTGTATAGATTCGAAGAATCCATGTTGTAAAGTGCATGTAGAATGTAGAAACTTGTAGCATGGTGAACCATGGATCAACACTTTAACCCATGTGGCATAAGTGGAGATAGCAAACCATCATAAGGAGAACTTAGAGAGATAGTTGAAATGATTTGGAGATTTTGAATTGTTTCCAAAGGAGATTGAAGAGGTAGGGAGTGATCAATTCCCAACCTGATTTGTTTGTAAATGGGAGGATTTTGGCATCCTATCGCTAGAGGAAGAGTTTTGGGGAGAGAGGTCTAGTTTTACTCTCCATCCATGATTGCATCCCTAAAAGGTCCAATCAGTTGCTAGAAAAATATAGACCAAATTTAGTTCCGATTAGTTCCATTTGAAAAAGTGTTTATTCCAATTGAAGAACCCACATAAGAGAAGTATAGGAAAGGCAATGACATCTCATTACCCCTACTCTTATAGTAACAGGTGTTCTAATTTGAATAATGCTAGATGGCTTCCAAGTTAGGTCATCTAGAAGCGATGGTAGTATAATGTAGCTCTAAGTTAGGTCATATGGGAGATATAGTAAGGTATGCTTATTGAACTGATTGATTGATTTGATTTGAATGATAGAAGATTACTTTGAGATTGTGTACTTAGTAAATTACTCATTGAGATATTTTTGTATTTTCCCCCAGATTAGGTCATTTGGGGGAATATATTTAAAATAGTAGAAAATATTGAATGTTGAATAGAATGATTGTACCTTTGTTCAAATGAGATCAGAGCAAGTTGTAATAGTAATATGCTAGGATTGTCAATTGATTGTATTATAACCTGAGAGGGATTATGGGATGATCCCAATTATATGCCCCCTTTCAAAGAAAGGGTGAAGGGCATAGAAATGAGCATTGAGCCAAAAGAAAGACATATAATATGTTGTAATAATAAATGAGAAATAGTTTGGATAGTATAGTTACAGTGTGAATATATATTGAATAGTACATAGGGAAGAGTGAATATGAGATGTTGAAGTTTGTACGATATGGTGATAAAGGAAATTATGATCCGTATGGCATAAATGGTGAGACAAACGAGAGTTACGAGGCTCAATATATGATAAAAATTGTGCAATGTGTATTAGTTGTAAAAGTGGTTGCAAATAGTAAGTATATTATAGGAAAAATTGGATTTACTATACATAGTAATAGCGAAAAGTGAACAACATTTTCATTTTCAGACCGAGATCGAGTGAAATTTGGAGCTCTGAGTTGTGAGGATGCCACGTGTTAGAGCAGAAAGCTTGACTAGATTTGAGAGAGTATCGACGACCATGGCTTCACAGATGACTAATGAGTTGGTAAGTATGATTATATTTGGAGAATTTTGTCAAATATGTTTGTTTTCGTCAATTTTAGTAAAATTTACTTTTTGTATTTTTGACATTTTTGACTGGGTGGAAGCGGCTAGGGAATTTCTCCCCATGGGGACAATAGCACCCACTTATAAGCGTTAGTGACCTGTGTGCAGGCGCCCATGACCTACTCCCGAGCATTGACGCCCAAGCATGGTTTGGGCACTATGTTGTGAACTCGATGATATTCGACCCAGTTTGATGCTATGATAAGTGATTTTTGCAATATGTATAGTGTAATCTTTGGAATTTTTTTTTCACTTTTATGTTGTATGTACGAGAGGGATATACACTGGAGATATTTTACGGCGGTCACCATTTGAGTACATTTCTCACTTTGGGTGATGAACCCCTGTTTTTCCATGTTTTATCCCATGTAAAACCTTGTGTTATTTTGGTATCATTTTGCATTATGTATAATATTGACATTTTATAATTAATACTTTACTATGTTTTGGAAGGAAATGTTGTGCATATTCTTGTTATTTTCATCTTGTTATTGCTTCTTCAAATATGGCTTGAATGAACATTTATGAGTATTAACAATGTATTTGGGAAAGCATATGTTGAGTCATCACAGAGTTAACTGTAGACTAGCGTAGGAATTATTTTTGCACCGGCACAGTGGCTCACCTTATAACGTAGGACTCACCATGGAGCACATGACTTGTCTAGATCACTAATCCAGACTCACTTGAAATGAGGGACTTGTGCAAAAGAGATAAATGGCTCGAGATGGCTGAACTATGAGTGATATAGCTGGCACATTAGTCAACACAATGACATGATCAAGAAATGTGAACTACTACCTCAACCTTCATGCATATTATGAGGGCCATGCAATCCTAACTTAACTTCAGTTGCTTGAAGACGTGATGCAGAAAAACACTTATGGACTTATGATCATCATGATTATAAGGAATCAATTCAGGATCTGCAATATCTTCTAGCGCTGATTAACTCTCTCAAATGAGTCACTTATGGGCTTTCTTTGTAAATTGATCGAATCCTCCTATATTTTTTTCATCAAATTTTTAAACTTTTCAAGTGTTACTTCTATGGTAGTTAATAGGATTAGTTCAATCCAAACACGACATAGATCAATCCTTCCATGATTGTAATTCTTAGAACAACTAGTTGTTGTTATAGGCATCGTCCAATTAAGTAGTTATTAATTTCTAATAACTAGTCCTCTCCTAGAGAGATTAGGACTGATTTGAATATAAAAGAGCGAATGTAATAGGAATAGGATTTAGTCGAATTATTGTAAAAGTAGTTCTTTCAATTTAATAAATTGTAAATTCAGGGAAAAAATTTACTAGTGTGATTTGCAACGTTGAACTTGATCGAAGGGAAGGAGAAAGGGCCACTCCTCCCCAACGAGAAGGGATGATTTAATGTTCATTTCCTTTTTGTATTTTACATTGATTTGAATTATCAACATTGCATTATTTCAAGTACCTTTAATTTTGTATTCAATAGTCTTTTATTGTCAATCCATTCCATTTCCTAATTGTAGTTAGTATAGTATTCAATTAATTTCATTATTAAGTAAGTACTGAGAACAATCCCAAATGTTCCCTTTATTACAAACAACCATGGACACTACCTTGGACTGAAAAACATAATATAACTAAAGTATGAGTATCAATGATGCTCATCACTTTTTGGCACCATTTTCAGGGAACTCAAGGTGTTATCAAAGGTTAAGGTGCTAGCTAGAAGTTCTTCCTGGTTTTCTAGTAAGTTTCCATTCAAAAATTTTATTTCCATAACTCTTTCTTTTGAAGTAAGAAGACCTTGTAGTGAAAATAAGAATCCTCTATGATTTGGAGTATGTGGAACACAAACAATCAAGTTAAGCATTGATAGTTAGGAAATTTCCTTAGTATGATAGGATTTTATGTTTAGACCTAGATACCGTAGAGGTAGATTCATTAGAATAAATTTTCAAAACCCCCTCAAAACTAGCCTATGAGACAACTTGCTGATTAAGGATGGAGGATGAAGTAGATAACCCCAATGGTGTAGAAAATGGAAACCCTCCAGTTGGAAGAACATTTACCTATCCCATACAATTGGATCCTAACGATCAAGATCCTATGAAAAACATATCCCCTTTAATTTTACCAACCTTTTGGGGATTAGTCTCAGAAGATCCTGACCAGTTTATTTTTGAATTCAAAGTCTTGTGGCAAACCTATGATTATAATTCCAATTCATAGAAGCTCAAATTATTTTCCTCTACCTTAAAGACACATCTATGAGATGGTTCATGGGCTTAACCCTAACTCCATCCATAGTTGGCAAGAGATGGAAACAATTTTCTTAGATAAATACCAAGACTACTGTAGAGTCTAGGACAAGAAGGAAGAACTTTTTAAAATTCAACAAAAGGAGGATGAGAGTGTGGAAGATTATCTTGATTGGTTCCTCTTCCTTCACAGGAGGTGTGGTACTATCTTAGATATTAATCTTCTCAAAAATTTATTCCTCAAAGGATTGGATGAGGACTTACAGGAAGCCTTCAATATTATGTGGAAGAGAGACGTGAAAAATTGAGAATTTACAAAATTCATTGACCTCTATAGGAATTACTCCCAAACTCACCCCAACCTTCGTAGATAGAAAGGAAAAATGGCTAGTGGTGATATATCCAAACTAAGGGAAGAAATTGTGAATTTAAGAACATACCTCTTAGTTCAACTCAATACAACTATGGATAGGGAGAAATCCAGGAATACATAGCCTTTTTTCATCTACTATGTCTAAGATGTAGGGACAAACATGGGCTTAAGGATTGCCCCTTAGATAAGACAAACATATTTATTCTCTATGAACTAAGGCATGCCACAGACAATGCAGATTTCTTCCTTGCTAAAGAACCATCTAAAACAAAACACATAAGACGAAGTTGAGTTAAACTATATAGCTCAGAGGCAAGGAGGGAATTTTTCAGTCAAATCAAAATCAGTCCTACACGCAAAAACACAATGGGTCCCAAATCAGTGGAATGCACCATGGTCATACCCCCAACCTTGGACTCAACAAGTCCCATAGGAGTGGAGTCCATAGTGGAATGCACCACCAAGTTACTATCAACAACCTGGGCTCCACATCCAAACATTCCACCATTTCAATAGTTTAATCCTCAATACCAATAACAATGGAATGTACCTCAAGGATCCAGTAGCGATACTATAATAAAAATACCCCAAGGTAAAAAAATCTTTGTTGATTGGACCTACAAATGCTACCCCATCTGAACAACCTGCCCAACCATAGATACAACACAAATTGTGGAAAATCCCAAAAATGTGAGGTAGGGTAACCCAACATACATTGTGGAATCAGATAAAAATATCACAATAAACTCGTGGATTGTAATAATATCTTTGCGCATTCATGGAAGGTTACCTCAAAACCTTCATCTCCTATCATAGAAGAAATCCCTAAAGATAAAGAAAAGATAGAAGAAACGCAACCCAATCTTGTTGTTGAAGAAACACCTCAACCAAGTGTTGATATTCCTTTTCCATCTAGAATCTTGGAAAACACCGCACATCGTTCTAAACAACTAGAGTTAGAATTAATTCAGGGACTGAGGAAATTGAGTATTGGGATTCCTCTGTTATAAGCTCTTAAGGAAATTCTGAGTTAAACAAAACCATCAAAGAGCTCTATTTTAAGACTCCATGAAGAAGAAATAATCAGCCTAAAACCATCCATGTTGATGGGAAACTTGCTAGTATACTAGAAGGGAATATGACCCCTCCTAAATATGGAGACCCTGGAAGTCCTATTGTTACAGTTTGCATAGGATATGTCCAGATCCCAAATTATAATTGACCTAGGAGATGCTATTAATGTGATGACCACATATACCTTGTCCACACTATCACTTCCTGAACCGTAGTCAACCTCCATAATTTTACAAATGATAGATCAATATGTAAATAAGCTAAAGGGGATTATAGAAGATGTCACCATCACCATTGAATCATGGGATTATTCAGTAGAATTCATGATCATAAAAATAAAGAATAAGAAGATTGGATACCCTCTAATCCTAGGATGCCCTTGGTTAGCCATAAGTATCTCCCTCATTAATTACATAATAGGGAATATGGTCATTACAAATGGACATGATTCCAAAATTTATCAATTTACCCTGCTGCAAAACCTTTTGCTACAGATAATAAAAATGGTGTAAGGAAAATTTAGATGATTCAGAGGACATCATCTCTTCTCTGGCCATGGTCATAATTCAAGAACACTCAGATCAAATTCAAGATGGTGACCATGATTCTTTCATTGGACAAAGTATAAGTCCCGCACCTAAGTCCAACGCTAGGTTTATTTCTAGTCTTGTGATACAACTAATGGAAATAAGAGATGATTTTATGGATGAAAATAACCAGTCTATCATCTGTCCTTTTGTATGGAATATAGATTTGACCGAGTCTATATTTTAAAATATCACTACTATTCACAAATTACTTCCCCACATGTGTCCGTTGATTGAATTATTGAGAGAGTACCCTATTGTAGATTCTCTTCATCCAGATACCAAACAACTACCTATTTTCCTAGGGAAAACATTGTTAGTCAATAGTTGGCTGACTAGTCAAGAAGAGAATACCTGTTTAAACTCTTATGCTCTCATCCTCAAGATTTTTCTTGGGAATATAGTGATATGAAGGGTATTCATCCTAGTATTTGTACACACCATATCTACACTATTGATTTCAGACCATTCAGACAACCCCAAAGAAGGATAAACCTTGCCTTAAGAGACATTGTAAAAACTGAAATTGAAAAAATTCTCAGGGTGGGATTCATTTATCTAATCTCAGATAGCCAATGGGTTTCTCCATTAGTTATAGTTCCTAAAAAGAATGGGAAATGGAGGATTTGTGTGGATTATATAGAGTTAAACAAGGAAAATCATCGGGATTATTTTCCATTACCTTTTATTGATCAAGTCTTAGACAATTTATTTGGAAAAAGGTATTTTCATTTCTTGATGGGTTCAATGGGTACAATCAAATAACAATAGCACCCGAGGATCAAGACAAAACCACTTTTACATGGCTATGGGGAACATTTTATTATAGGGTGTTACCTTTTGGTTTATGTAATGCTCTAACATGTTTAAAAGAGATTTACATGGATGAGTTCATTGTTTATGGAGTAACATTCCAAGAGGCAATTGACAATCTAGACAAAGTCCTTTCTAGGTGTGAAAAATACCAATTATCCTTAAACCATGAAAAATGTTTATTTATGATGGAACAAGGGATAGTTTTAGGCCATCATGTTTTGAAGGAATCAAGGTGGACCCTGAAAAGGTCAAGTATCATTTTAAAGCTCCCATATCCCTATAAATGAAACAAAGGTAAGAAGTTTTCTTGGCCATGTTGGCTACTATAGAAGGTTTATTTCAAACTTTAGCAAGATAACTTCTCCATTGTTTTCTCTCCTAACTAAAGAATTTGAATTTGAATGGACAAAATCATGCCAACAATCTTTTGATACTATCAAAGATAAATTGATAAATACACCATTTTTGAGAGGCCCAAATTGGAAGCTTCCCTTCCATATACAAATAGATGCTTCCAACAAAGCAAAGTAGGGGCTATCCTTAGACAACAAGAATAAGGAGAATCTATGCATTCTATTTATTATATTAGTAAAAACCTCTCCCATGCTGAAAGGAATTACACCACCATGGAAAAGGAATTTCTTGTAGTTGTATATGTAATAAACAAGTTTCACCATTATATCACAAGCTATGAAGTTATTGTTCACACACTGACCACTTTGCTTTATCAAGTATTTAATGAATAAACCTTTAGTGCATGAAAGGATTATAAGGTGGTTGTTTTTACTATAGGAATTTGATATTAAAATACTTTACAAGCTAGGGAAATCAAATGTGGTAATTGATTTTATTTCACTACTGATGTTGGGCTGGAAAATATGGCCTAAGTTTTGTAAAATCACATAAGGAGTGGGCGCGTGAATATAGGGCGTGTGGAGTGCACGCGAGAATTATAGTAAGGTATGGAGTGCCTAGGATCAGAACTTAGCCATTTTCTGATAAGATATTTTTGGACATAGAGTGTGGAACATGCCATGATGTGGAGACTTGTAGTTTATGAAAGATATTTTGGGTTTTGCATCAGTTTGAGCGCCATGTAGAGTCTTAGTATGATAATATGATCTATTCTTAAAGTTAACTAATAAAAGATATATTATTAGTAGTTGCATGCTTTTATACATTGATGTAAGGGAACATGGCTATTGTTAGCATGTAGCCTATTTTTGGAAGGTGTATAGGCGGTGAAGGGAAAGTCCCCATCCCTATATATATGTATTGTTTTGCACGGTTTGAACAATCCTGTTTATTGTAGAGTTATGCTTTATGGATTTGTTAGCGCGAATGACTATGGAAATTGAACCTTGATGTATAAAGCTTATGTGTTTTACAATATTTAATATAATGGATGATATTGGTTGGATAATGGTGTTAGATGTGACTAGATATGGTTCTTGCATGATAAATCTCATTATAATCATTGTTCAAGTCAATATTTCATATGGTTTAGATCTAGATTTGGCTTATGGATCATGGATCATGGATTATTTATTATCTGTTATAAATCTAGATATATGCATATGCAATCATGCTAACATTCTAGAAAAGAAACTCTAAAGAGGGACCTGGTACCCTTTTGCACTTTGGGTGAGCGCTCAGTTCAGGCTGAGTGATGTGCCAGTGTGCCTTGGGTTATTTGCAGTGAATTCTAGGCTACATCATTGGTTATGTTCCGAGACCTCTTTCTCATTTGTTTTTAGGATGTTGCGTGATGAAGACATACCAATTGACCTTGGCCAGTATTGAGGAGTGGTTAGTACATCCGAAAGAAGAGTACGCTTTCATATTCAACATTGGACTTGATTTCAATGCATGCACATGGGTTGAGCATAATCTATATGATGCATTGTATGAGACGTTCTTTGCTAGCTTTCCCATAGAGTCTGTATGAGTGGCTAGTTGCTTATGTGTCTAAGAGGAATTGAAGGTTTCACATGATTTTTGGATGCAAGAAGAATTCTAGGACTTGTATGATGCATATATGATTTGGACGCGCTCTATGGATGTTTAGTTCTGTGATGTTTTGAACAACTATATTCTTGAGTACGTAATTTATACTTACTCTTTCCTAGAGTTCGCTAAGTTTCAGTCTTTGCATGAACCCAAAGGATTGTATTTGCGAGGTATTCCACTGGAAATCAAGACCCTGATTGTAACCATGGATTTGGAAGAGAAGTTGATCACTAACTAAATCCCACCACGTGCGGGGGTAGGAGCAAGTTTGGTAAGGATGGTGGACCTAACAACAGAAAGACAAATGGAGGAGAGGTGCCTTAAGTTCAATGAGGCACGTTAGAGGTCTTTAGAGAAGCAACGTGAAGTTACATAATGGATGGCATTGTGGAGAGAGATGGCTTGTGAAGGATTTGAGCTCACATAGAAGACATGGAGCTAAAGCATTTGGATCTCCCCCATTTGGGAAAGCATGGTAGGGAACCCTCTTTAGCCTCATATGAGAGCACACTGGTAGAGATGACATGGGTCATAGGTGCACATCTAAATCTACTTGATGACCTAGACCTTGCTCTTGGTTTTCCAGTTTCTACGACAATCAGTAATCAACAAGCTAGTGTGAGCAATAGAGTTGCAGTAGATAGAGTTAATTTGTAGTCAAGTTCAAGAGTTAATCAAGGAGCTTATTCATCTATGGTGCAATCGTCATCTACTTTATTTGGAGGACCAGTTGGAGGTATATTTTCTAGCACATCATTGACATATAACATAGGCACACAGAACCTTGGCATAACATCTGGAAGTAGTGTAAATTTGTAGATTGTGGGCATTTAGTTTAGCACAACATTAGAACACATGGTAGTGCCTCCTTTGGTCCATTTCTCACTACATGAGGTGGATCAAGAGGATTACATGGCTTGTGTCTTTGGAGGATCCGGTGGATCTGAAGGCGGTGGAAATATAAGAGGAAATACAGGCTCTGGATATGGTGGGTAAGGACGTACCAACCTTCGAAAATTTACATGGAGATGTCTCTCTGTCTACCAGAGTATAGAGGTATTGAAGATGCAACTGAGCATGTGCATATGTGTGAGATACTATGGCACACAAAGGGGATTATAGCTCCAGAGTGGAAGGCCAGTCAGTTTGTAACTACGTTGCATAGCTGGTACAATTTTTTTTATCCTGATCAGACTTATGTGGACTATATGGCACTGCGAGATGCTTTCTTAAAGGAATTTTATATCCTTGAGTTTGAGCAGAAAAGCATAAGCATGCTCAAAGATATTAAGTAGGGAACTACTGAAAGTGTTTGGGAATATGATGTTTGGTTCAAGACTCTTTTGTCTAAGTTATCTTATGACATCCATGCAAGCCAACATGCACAAAGTGGTTTGTTGGAGGACTGATCATGCCTTTTAGGAGGGTAATTTCACATAAGACTTATACAGATCCACACGAGGCACTTGAAGTAACTCTGCGTGTTGAGGTGGTAGGAAGTGTGGAAACAAGAGTGAGCCCATTCTTAGAAGCTTAGATAGCAATAATGGTAAAATAGTTGGAGAAATTATCTGCTAATTCAACACATGAGATGCATAGTGGAATTTGGTGTATAAATTATGAAGTAGAGGGGCATACTAAGGATAGTTTCCCTCAAAATCATGCACTCCTTATTGTTGGATTGTGAGATATGTCACTTGGACCATAGTTCAAGTTGGTGCCCATTATTGTAGCGTGCGATAAGAAAGAATGTGTCCAATTATTGTAAGATTTTCAGGTCCTCAACTCATGATACTGAAGATTACATATTGATTGATCATATCCATGATGTCATTGATATTGGCATACGAAAGATTGGTGTTGCAAATAATTCCAAGGAAAAGGGTGAGCATCATGACTATGATCACAGTGAGGGGTGTTCTGATGGCATCCGTGGTAGAGGTCGAGGTTACAAAGGTGGATTCAAGAGGTCAAGGTCATGGGGGTAGAAGGAGTGATTTCCCTCGGGGACTTGTTATACATGTGGATCTCCTGATCACTACAGGCACGAATGTCCACAAAATATTGTGTGTTCTTTTTTCGGAAAGAATCATAGTTATGAAGAATTCCCTTAATTGTATGAACACTTAAGCAAGAAACATAAACAAGAAAATAAGGAACATGAATGGTTAGATTACAGTGCATTGTGGAAGACCAATGGGTGTCAAATTTAGTGCTAAATCTTGAGTTGATGCCTGTGAAGATTACTACACACATTGAGGTTGTGCACTCAGGAAATGCTACAAGATAAGCCTACCATTACTAAAGAGGAAGTCCTACATGCCAAGTATCCAAACCCTATGCATCAGAAAGAGGTTTATCAAGAAACCATGAAGGTAATTTAGAATTTACAAGGTTAGATACAATATTTGAAGGAATAGTTGTGGAAGTTAGAACAAAAGAAAGCATCTGACCTCCATCAGACAGATGTTGATGATTGTAAAGAGGTTTGCAGGATGCTACACCAAGAGAACATTATTCCATTGTTAGGGAACTGGTTGAAGGGAAACACTCCACATACTAGGACTGAGCATGAGAGACAACTTTTGCATGCTAATATTCCTCTAGACATTTTGGATTATGACAATGAGATTACTCTAAATGTTGTTGTTGGTTGACTTTTGAGTAACATCTTGATTGACACAGGTGCGGAAGTGAATGTAATTACTTTGGATGCGTGGGTTCAGATGGGAAGACCTCCATTACAACCATCCTCTAATGTGTTGTTAATGGAAAAGAAGACTAAGGAAATGCCCATTGAAGTTTTAAAACATGTATCCCTTACTATATAGGGGCCAAGTTCATTGGGGACTTTGAGGTCTTAGCACTTGTAGAAGTAGAAAACTTTCCCGCGTTACTTGGGTGCCCATGGTGCTATGAAAACAACGCCGACCTGCACTTCAATAAGGGGTATATCAACTTTGAGAATAAGGAAAAACATGTTATTATCCCTTTGAAAAATGGGAAATCTAAGCCATATGTAGAGCCCTTAAGTGAAGAAGACTTGAAAAAAATTTATGTGCACACCATATGAGATCCAGAAGTTCTTGAGCCATCAAAATAATGAGCCCTCCAATGGCATGATGCACAATCCATGAGTGATACTACAAGTGTTGCATGAGATAATTGGGTGCATGACACTTATGAAATGGTTGGGCGTCAAGTATAGTTGCATGTGTCAAGTAAGCACACATAGTATCAGGCATTTGGGTAGCAACCATGTACCAAAGTACACAAGTGAGGAGAATCTAGAATTCTTCCTACATGCTATGGAAGTTCAATGGGAATGTCAGGTGGAAATAAGGAACATGTAAGTACATACTCTGTGTGGGATGACAACATGCTGGTGGATGGCTCACAGAGATAATATTTTGGAGTGGAGGGAAGTAAGGATTACTTTATCTTCTTGGTTTCTAAGAAACAATGTGCTTACTCGGATATATGTATTTCATGGTAATGATCTTGTTCAACACCATGTTCAATCATGTGAGAGACTTTGGACAGCGGGGTAGGAAGCTTTACCACCTTTGTTGTGGGTGTACAAGTTTTATTTCACATTACGAGGCTATGCTCGCATGGTATGTCTACGTAGAGTTGAATAGGGTGACTAGAAATTGGAAAGAACTTATTGAAGGTATGACTTAGAACTTTGACTACTTTTATTCTAAACCTCTGGTGAATGAGGCGTTGCAGTTTATGATGTGCTTAACTATGGGAGACAGTGCAAAGGCTAAAGAATTACTTCAGGAGTTTTTAGGTGAGTTAGGCCTGGTGGTGTGTTTTGAAGAGAAAAAATAGATCTTTGAGAAGCTTGGGCGTGCCTTCCTAGAAAGATAAAAGGGTAAGATGATTCAACATGGTTGATGATGAAGAGGTAGAGAACCTAGACATTGAGCACACAGAGGGTACACACAAAGTCTTGGATAGTGTAGATGAGAAGGTGTGTGCCTACCATGAGCCTATGAAGACCAAGAAAGTGAACATTGGAATGGATGTTGAACCCAAGGAAGCCATTATTAGAGATTACTGGTCTGACTCTGAAGTTTCTAAAATCATTTAGCTATTGCGTGACTTTCATGACTTGTTCCCTAGAGGCTATCATGAATTGAAAGGTATACATGAATCATTGGGAGAGATGAAGATAAAGTTAAAGGAAGGTGTACACCCAATTTGGAAGAGACCTTACAAGATGAATCCGAACTTGCGCATCAAGGTAAAGGAAGAAATTGACAAAATGTTAATTTTTGGAATCATTGTGCCAATCGAGGAGTCGAATGGGTGAGCCCTATGGTGATTAGCATCAAGAAAGATGGTAGAATCTAGATTTGCATGGATTACATGGAGTTAAATGTTGTATGTGTGATTGATCCCTTTCCCACACCATTTACTGAGGAAATATTGGAGGGAATTGTAGGGCGTGAAATATACTCCTTCACTGATGGATTTTCTGGATATCATCAAGTAAGGATAACTAAAGAGGATCAAGAGAAGATGAATTTCACCACCGAGTGGGGAATTTTTGCATACATGGTTATGCCCTTTGGATTAAAGAATGTATCTCGTAGTATTTTCACGCATAGTGGTACAAACATTCTAGGATTTTATTCACAAGTTCTTGCAGGTGTATCTGGATGATTGGACAGTTTATGGGCTCATGAAAGATCACTATGATAATCTGAGGTTAATGTTCAAGAGGTGCCAAAAATTGAACATCTCCTTGAAAATTAAGAAGTGTATATATTTGAAAATTAAGAAGTGTAAAGAAGGCTTGCTAGTGGATCCTACTAAGGTAGTTGTCATCTTGGGCTTAGAAGAGCTTACTAGCCAGAGGGTGTGTGGATTCTTGGGGCACATAGGTTATTATAGAAATTTTATTAGGGGATATGCCAAGATCGCTACACCCTTAGAATAATTACTTAAGGGAAAAGGAAATTTCTATTGGGGTGACACACAACAACACACATTTGACACATTGAAGGAAAGGATTACTACAATGCCTATTTTGTGCTTTCCTTCATGGTCCAAGCCCTTTCATATTCATGTAGATGCCTATGGCATGGATATTGGCACTGTACTAGCTCATCCTAGAGAAGGGAATTGGATCATCCAATTTTATTTGCTAGTAGGAAGTTGAATCCAACAAACAAAATTATACAACAACAGAGTGTGAGGCCTTTTCTATGATCTATGTGCTCCATAAGTTTTGATAGTATTTGTTGGATAAACATTTCATATTTTATATAGACCACATGACATTGAAGTACTTAGTGAACAAGCTCGTTTTGCGGGCGCATATGCCATCGAGGTATTTTTTTCTAGGATTTCAATTTTACGGTGGTGGTTAAGCCATATAAGAGAAATTCTGGTCCAAACCATTTATCAAGGATTCAATTAGGGGAGGATGTAGAGCATTGAGGACACAATGCCAGATGCACAACTATTTTGATTAAACCACATGCCTTTGGACTTGGAGGATATTGTTGTCTTTTTATGCATAGGTGTGGTGCCCGAGGGAATGAAGGCCTTAAGAGAAGAAACAACTTGCTATTCACACCGCACCTTACATGTTGATCAGTGGAGACTTATACAAGTTAGGCCGTGATGAAGTTTTTGTCATTGGTGTGTGCTTGAGCATGAGTGTGACACAATTATGGGAGAGGCTCATGGCGGTATTTCAGGTGGACACTATATGGGGATGTCATTGTGCTAAGATTCTACTATATGGTCTATGGTGGGAAAAATTATACAAGGATTATAAACCATATTGTAAGGCCTGTGACCATTGTCAACACCTTGGAAAGCTTGGGAAACAAGATGAAATGCCTTTGAGGCCTATTATTAGTGCAAAATCCTATGAGAAGTGGGTAATTGACTTTATAGGCCCTATTTCTCCAGCCACGCACAAGACAAGATCACACTACATTATAACATGTAAAAATTATCTTACAAGGTGGGTGGAAGCAACACCTACAAAGGATTGCAAAACAACTACAACAACAAGGTTTCGTGGGAAAATATTATTAGCAGGTATGGATGTCCTTTGAGTCTAACAAGTGATAGGGGTACTCATTTCCTTAATGAGACTATCAAGATATTATTGGATGAATTCATGGTTGCACACCATAGGAAAACCCTTATCACCCTTAGGAAAATGGAACTGTTGAGGCCTTCAATAAGATATTGAGCCATACCTTGACCAAAATTTGTGATGTTGGAAGGTGAGATTGGGATGATAAGGTTTCTACGGTACTTTGGGCATATAGGACAACCTACAAGAGGTTGAATAAGGAAACACCCTTTCAGCTGGTGTTTAACGTAGAGGTAGTTCTCCCCATGGAATTTATGTTACCTTCTTTGTGTATTATGCATGTAGGAGGCTTGGAAGATGAGAAAGCACTAGAAGAATTTATTGATAAACTAATACACTGGATGAGAGTTGCGCCATAACAAGATGGAGTCAAAAGAAAGAAAAATCTAGGCAGAAGGCATGACATGACAGGCACATCAAGGATAAGAAACTTGAGGTTGGGCAAATGGTACTTCTATATGATTCAATGTTTTTGTGCCATCCTGGAAAGCTTAAGGTGCATTGGTTAGGACCATATGTTATCACTCATACACTTGATTAAGACACTTTCAAGTTAGAGGCACTGGATGGAACATAGTTACCTATTCTTATGGAGTAGGTTGAAGCCCTACTATAAATAAGCCTTCTTGGTGTTTGTAATAAGGCAATATTTCCACTTAGATTAGGTTTCCCTTAATGCATTTCATTTATGTGTGTTTCCTTCATCGTTGTTATGCTTTGTCAATTTAGTTCAATTTTTTATGTAGTAAGTGCGCTTGCGCATCGAAGTTGATTAATATCTAAAGTGTTTCATGCATGAGAGGACCACACATACCCTTAGTGTGGGGTGGTTAGAGAAGGATTGACTATTGGTACCGTATAATGGATCATGGTGCATGATAAAGATAAACTCACAAGTGATTTAGAAAAGAAAAAATTAGGAAGTTACTTGAATTATAGACCACGCGTAGGGAGATGGATGCTCAATATAATGCAAAGGAGGTGCAAGCATTTGAGACTACTTGGGAAGAGTCACATTAGATAGGTAATTTGGTGCATGAAAGCGTGGGGAGAGGAGATCTGTGACAGAGAAGTAGTGGGCACACCAGAAGGTTATGATTGAGGTACAAAAATAAGAGGCATAGAAGAAGGGCGTGACATGCATGGAACCACGTATGTGAAATTAATGCCGCGTATGGTGGTAGATGGGAGTAATTGATGTGAAGGATTTTAAATTTTTTTATAAGGTTAACATTTTGCAACATCATTGTTACCTTCAATTATTGAAGCGAATAAATTTTGAAGTGCGAAGAAGTTCGAGGATGACATGAACCTTGTGAATCAACGAGCCAAGTAGAAATCAAAGCACATTGTTGGGAAGCATTCGGGCACATAATAATTGAGATTCAAAGGTGGTACGTGTGTGTTGTGAAGGGTTTGTGTGACTAGGGTTTGAAGAAGGTAGCTAGGGTTTGGTTTGCACATGTGATAGGTAGAGTCCCAAGGTGACAATTTGGAATTTGATAGGTGAGGAAGAAGAGATGGCACCATGAAGAGCTCTAGTTGTTGAGAAAGAGGTTGATGACATGATGGAAGAATGGTTGGTTGAGATGCTCTATCCAGAAGGAGTGATTGAGGGGCGATCGTGGAAAACCAAGATAACACGGTGAAGTATTTCGACATTAACCACCACACTGATAAAATTTTGAAGGATATTACAGTGAAGGTCTTTAGAAAGACTAATGGAATGATGACGTATGGCACTAGGGTTTTGGATGCCTCTATTAAAAACCGCTGAAATCGTAGGGGTCATACAAATCTTGAGCTACCATACTTTGGGAATCCCAAGAAATTATATCAGTGGCTTATGTCACGAGTACATGAGGATTTATTCTACTTCGTGGGTAGAAGGATGTAGATTACTACCAAATTGATTGGGAAGGTAACAGGGTTGTGTGACTCTGGGTAGGATATTGCGGGTGATTTGTCAGATGATGAGGGGATTGATGCAACAATGCAACATACAAGTACAAAAAGGGGGATGAGTGTTTAAAGTGACTAATATTGAGGACATGGCCACAAGGGTTGCAACATGGTTGGCTGGTAGTAAGTTGGGTGCCACTGAGCGATGGAATGAAGTAAACCAACGTTGGTTGCACATAGCACACAAAATGGCTAACAAGACATACTATAATATTCTTTAGATATATGCGGAGAGCTTGGCGACTAAGGTGCATGTCCAGCAGATAAGGGTGAGAAAATAACTTGGGGCACCATTATTTTATTGATTTTATTTAATGAGATTGGTGTGCTTGATGGGCCAAGGGAGAACGTTTGGGAGTTTCCCTTGGAGAACAAATCTCTAGTGAAGAAATTTTTGAAGTATACTTTGCATGGAACTATTTCCAATGCATATAAAGAGGACTGAAGAAGTGGTTTAGGTGGTTGAGCTAGGTGTTTTGGGGAATGGTGCATCCCATGCAAAATTCACACAATATTGGATGGAGAAAAGGAATTCGTAGTATACCAACATTTTAGCTTAGGGTGTTTCCACATGAAGATGAAGGAGAAAAGCCCTAGGTGTAAGTTAGCTTTTTCTTTCAATATAAGGTATTTTAAGGATTTGTAAACAAGTTTCACAATGTGCACAAACTTTAGTTGGACACGGATAAAGTAGACACAGATGTTCATATCTACGCAAGACTTATATATGGCTGAACCAAGAGGCATACGTAGAGATGCTTGAGTCAGATAATGTTGACATCACCTAGGAGAGCTTGGCCATGGGGAAGATTGAACTAGCACACATATATGTATACTTGAGGCCATGCTTCAAGGATGGAAAGGTAATCAAAGGCAAGGACATGACTCTATCAGGTCCTCCAAAGAAGAAGTAGATGGTGGGGACCTCAAGGCTAGTTAAAAATGTGCCCCCACTCAGGAAGAACTAGTGCCTATGGGATTAGAGAATGTTTTGGAGTAGGAGGAACAAGAAGATAGCACTAGACTGGATCATACAAAGAGAGTTTTGTGTAGGAGGTGCACATCTAGGGACATAGGCACCTTTGGGATTTCATAGCCAATAAGAAGGTCACCACGAGTCACTCTCATAAAAATGTTCATGAGAAATAGAAGAAGAAGCTCGAAAGTATGTATCGGTAAGAGATAACGAGGAGGAGAATTCCTCTCGCTAAAGTGCATAACATAAGGTGGCTTCCCCAAGTTTGGAGATGCAAGACAATGAAGACATAGGTGACATGGTTGTTTATGAGGAAGGTGGTCCTAACATAAGTGCCTAGGAACCTGAAGGGGACCAAAGCAATGATGGTGGGGATATAGAGATAATTATATGACCTACGTGAGGAGAGAAAGAGACTGAAGAAGGAGAAGAAGTTGAGCAGAGTACAGGTGCAGATCAATAACAAGATGCAGGCCCCAACTACACAAGAAGATGTCGAAGAATGCACCAGTGGGCAGGGAAGATAATGTGGTAAGGACTCAGAACTTGGGCTACATTGATGACCTAACTAAAATTATTCGTCCCATTTGAGAGTACTTTTCCTAGGGAGTAGTTGTATGGCTGACATTGGATGGACCCAGAAATGGCGATAATGCGCACTCAAAAACAATTGTCATGGAGTATGTAGATTCACATGGATGAGTATAAATTTGATGTATGCGAGGATTCATGTGTATCTTGGAGGATGAAAAGGGTTACCACATACTTGCCATGTAACCATCAAGCCCACACAATTATCAGATGATAAACAAGTGAGCAATGCGTTTGTCAAGATATCAACAAAATTTACACGTCGTAACATCGATAAAGTAGTGACTATAAAAGTAGTTATATATGATAGAAGAGATTGAGATCAAGTGGTGACAAAGAGGAATGGGATAAGGTCATGTGGAAGAATCCCATAATATTTGTAAGATGGATGAGTAGATAGCTTGAGATGAGATTATGGAGAAGAGGCCTGAGTTTCAAGAAAAGGTACCACAAAATTTTCCAACTTTCCTTCATTATTTACACACCACGGTTAGACTACTTTTGGAAGAAGGGATAATGCACTGCCACTGACCTAAAGATGCTATAGAAGAAGCGCAAGGTCCAAAGCTGCGATTCTACAAGGAAGATCTCTAGTTATGAGTCTATTCTGCAGGCCTTGAAAGATAAATTGAAGAAAGCAGATTTAACATTGGTTACATGTGCAATGCTTGAAGGAATGATAAAGGAAAGAATGAAGGCAAAATAAAATGAAGTCCTTTAGGAAACAAAGAATGAGACACTTGGGCACACAGAAAGGATTACACTAGTTAATACTAGCACAATGTGCCTGAGGTTGCCAGAAAACGCATGAGGACAGAATAAAGGTAATAGAGAGGCATATTTCTAAAAAGATGGATGTAATGGAAGGGATGGTCTCAAGTATGGCCAATATTCATAGCATTCTTCAGAATGAAGGTAGTGGGATGAATCTTGATGAGTTGGAAGATGTGGTTGCTAACATCCCTGACAAAAAAAAGGTGCTAAGTGAAAGGTACATGTTTGAAGCAAAAGTCCAGGGTGAGTATCCGGAGTTAATTCTATTAGAAGAGAAGAAGGATACCATGTAGGCTGATTCTCTTAAGCACCAATAGCCCATTCTTTTGGTTTACACATATTTATTCATTCTTTTATTCATTGTTCTTTTGAGGGATAAGATTGGGATTACCCATTGTGTATGGAAATCCAATTTAGTGTGGGGTAATGTTGGGCTGGAAAAGATGGCCTAAGTTTTGTAAAAGCACATAAGGGGTGGGTGCATGAATATAGGGCATGTGGAGTGCACGTGGAATTATAGTAAGGTATGGAGCGCCTAGGATCAAAACTTAGCCATTTTTTTGTTAAGGATATTTTTGGACATAGAGTGTGGAACATGCCATGATGTGGAGACTTGCAATTTATAAAGGCTATTTTGGGTTTTGCATCAGTTCGAGTGCCATGCAGAGTCTTAGTCTAATAATAGGATCTATTCTTAGAGTTAACTAATAGAAGATCTATTATTAGCAGTTGCATGCTTTTGTACATTGATGTAAGGGCGCATGGCTATTGTTAGCATGTAGCCTATTTTTGGAAGGTGCATAGGTGGTGAAGGGAAATTCCCCATCCCTATATATATGTATTGTTTTACACGGTTTGAAAAATCATGTTTATTGTAGAGTTATGCTGCAGATTTTTTTAGCATGCATGACCATGGAGACTAAACCTTAATGTATGAAGCTTTTGTGTTTTACAATATTTAATATAATGGATCATATTGGCTAGATAATGGTGTTAGATGTGACTGAATATGGTTCTTGCATGGTAAATTTCATTATAATCATTGTTTAAGTCAATCTTTCATATGGTTTAGATCTAGATTTGGCTTATGTATTGTGGATTATTTACTATCTGTTATAAATATGGATATATACATATGCAATCATGCTAACATTCTGGACAAACAAATCTAAAGAGGGACTTGGTACCCTTGCATGCTTCGGGTGAGCACTCAGTTTAGGCTAAGTGATGTGCCAACGCACCTTGGGTTATTTGCAGTGAATTCTAGGCTACATCAATTGACCACTTCAGAAGAAGAAGAGTAGGTCAATGATGATTTTCTAGATGAACATCTGTTTGCAATTTCTACTACCTCTCCTTGGTATGCAGATATGGATAACTACTTGGCTATATGGAAGTTCCCAACCTTTTTCACACAAAAGCAAAGAAATCAATTGATTAAACAAAGTGTGATGTATACATGGTTAAATGGAATTCTTTTTAAATGTGGACTTGACCATGTTTTATGTAAGTGTGTAGCTGAAGATGAAGTATTTGAATAATTACGACATTACATGTTGAGCCATCAAGAGGTCATTATTTAGTTTGAAAGGACCATTCATAAAGTCTTAGGAGTTTGTTACTATTGGCCTTCCTTGTTTAAGGATGTCAAAACTATGTGTGGAGATGTGACCAATGCCAAAGGATGGGGAAGCCAACATTTACATCTGAGAGGCCACTCCAACCTCAAGATTTCTTGGAACCATTTGAGAAGTGGGGATTGGATTTCATTGGACCAATTGACCTAACCTCTTAAGGGAAGGAATACATTCTAGTTTGTATAGACTATGTCACCAAATGGCATGAGGTGCAAGCACTGTAATATGAAAGAGATGATAAAGTTACAAATTTCTTATATGAACATATATTTTAGAGGTTTGGAGCACCAAGATCCATTGTTTCAAATCAAGGACCACAGTTTATGTCAGGTGTAATCAGTTCCTTTGTGGAAATATACTAGCTGAAGCACAAGAATTCATCACCATACCATCCACAGTCCAATGGTCAAGTGGAGGTTACTAATAGAGAGTTGGAGAATATCCTAACAAAAACAATGGATATCTCAAGGAAAAATTGGGTTAAAAACTTCTTGAAGTAGTATGGGCCTATAATACTACTTGGAAAACAACCACATGATTTACTCCTTATGAATTGGTTTATGGGAAGAAGCCCATTCTTCCCATATAATTTGAGATTCAAACCTTGAGAACAATTGCTAAAGTGGGAATTAATTTATCAGAAGCAAAAAAGGCAAGGATTATTCAACTAAATGAGTTGGATGAGATGATACTACGTTTATTGCACCGAGATAGAAATCATCCAACATCAGAGACATGTATGACATGACAAACACATTAAGCCAAGAAAGTTCCAAAAAGGAGATTGGGCTTTGTTATTTGATTCAAAATACAAGGATTTCAAAGGAAATCTACAGACAAGATGGATGAGCCCATATCAAATTGAAGAGGTATTCAACAATGAGACAGTTCAATTGATTCCAATTGATGGTGAGAAGAAAGTGATGTTGGTTAATGGGAATAGATTGAGGTTGTACCATAAACCAACATCCAGAGAAGAATTTCAAAAGTTGCTTCAAGAATATTCAACTCTAAATTGTTTGTACAAAATTACTTTGTCCAACTCAAATAAGAATTGATATATTTTTTTTCAGAAAAGGATAAAGTGGAGATGACTGAAAAATAGAAATGGTGGAAATTATCCTCTGAGGTATTATTTGAAAACCAACAAAGGTGGCCACTGCTTCTAATTTTTTTTGAAAAAATAATAATAAATGCATGTGGTTGAAAACCAACAATGGCGGTCACCACCCCTGAATCATGCACATAATAAATGAAGAAAAATACATGGAGGAAGGATCATAAAAACATTAAAATGATATCCAATGATGTGACAAGTGAAATTAATAAGGTATGCATGATTATTCCCTTCTTAAATGTTGCAGGTTTAATTCATGAAATGCTCATTATTGTACTCATGCAAATTGATAACCTTCCTCATTCCCAATGTCTTCCCATGCTTTGCATATCCCAAAAAATCTTCCATCCATCTCCATATTAATCACCACACATACCCAATTACTATCATTATCACCTTGGGATTTGTTAAAACTTTTACCAATTTTTTTTTTTGTAACCATTTTGTATCCCCTGTCTTTTCCTAATTTCACCATTACACTCCTGTGCTTCTGCTACTCACTCCATTCCTGTGCTTATTTCCATCTCTGCAACATTGTATTTCTAGTCTTATGCTATGTTATTTTCCAATTACTTGCTCTATGCACCAGTCATGGGGTTCAGACTTAGGCATGAACCAACAAATTCAACAGAGCTATTATCTGATGTAAGAAAGTCATAATCTTTGAAAAGGTGGGATGGCTTGATTTGTTGCTTGCATATGAAGAGTTTAACACAAAAATGATAGAGGAATTCACCAAAAACATGGAGGAGGGATATTCTACTATAAAAGGTAAGAAAATTCCATTCATTCCCATTGTAATTAGTCATCTTTTAGGATACCCGAAGAGGGTAAATTAGTTAGTAATAAAACAATGCATTATGCAATTATTAAAAGATTTTTAGTGGGTAAAAAGGAAAAATTAGAAATGGTTGTTGAAAAACGGTAAAGGAAAAAGGCATTAAAAAAAGTACCCTCCCTGAGCCTTGGCCTGACATATCTAAATGGATAATAAGATATTTTACCTATGAGGGCCATGAAATAGTTAAGGTCCTATTTTGAGAACTCGATCCACCTTCACCTTTGCTAAGTTAAACCCTAGAATTTTTTTTTCCCTCAATTCTTGTTTGATTCTATATCCTCTGCCACTGAGAAATTACGTTGGGGTGCCTCTTACTTGAAATTCAGGGCCTGATACATTTTATTTGCAAACATAAGTTTGTTAAGAAAAGGCATGGCCTTAAGAAGTGGATGAAATTCCAGAAGAAGTGTGCCCTAAAGTCTAAATTGGTTCTAGAGCCAGAACCTTCCACTTCGAGTGACCTAAAAATGCCATAGAACAACTAGACATGCATAGACTCTCAATGATCCCTCAACAATAAATGTTCATACTCAAGAAGAACAAGAAGCCACTGTAATTATGAAAACCATACTTAAGACACCACATATGTCTCCTCCGCAATCTATTTCCCCCTAGTTCCTATTTCTGAGAAATAAATTGATCAAACCTTAGCCAATCTTCTTTGAATCCCCCATTGTGGACAATGTTAAGACACCTATGCTATAAGGAGAATCTAGTTCTCCCCTAATTGTGACATAATTATTCCATAAGTATTTTCTCTCTCTAAAATTCAGTTTGAACTAAAACTAGCTCAAGAGAGAATTACACATTTAAAGATCCTCCTTGAAGATAAGGAGTCCAATTTCTCCTAGCTGGAGGCCGAGAAAAATAAAAAAATATAATAGTTACATTAGATTGTAGAGTAGAAAGAAGAGGCAAATCTTCAACTCTAACATGATTTGGAGGAAAAAGAACAATAGATTCATTCCCTTCAAACCAAGACAAATGAGCTCAACACATCCCTTGAAATTTTGAAAGAGAATAGGAAAGAAACAGAGCATGTGATCACTAAAGAGAAAATAAATCAGACATACTTTATGTTCCCTCAAATTATTGTCTTGAAAGGAATGATTAAATAGATGGAGGAATGTTATAGGATTGGAGGAATTGATGATGAGAACAAAGATTTTAAAGAAGATAAAAAACTACTCAAGGAGAATGTGCTTAATGTTTTTCAATTATATGATCAGGTCCTATCATGTAGGCCCCCATCTAATTTTTATGCACTATTTTTAAAGGAGCAATTTCTAAAATGGCAGATTTCTCAAGTTTTTTCTATGCAAGATATAGAATTTGATGATGACAAGTAGTTTGTTGGTGCATACACAACAGGCAATGATGTTGCCAAGAATTTACTTTGTGAATTTTATGTTCACAAGTTTCTTCTCCCGAGAAGATTGAAATTCCAATCAATTTTTATGTGGGAGAGGTCCAATTGCGATCATTCATCTCTACCTTAAGGCATCAGTCTGAATGGAGGGAACAAAGAGGAACATATGTTCAAAAATATATAATATAGGCCTCTTAATGAGGCATGATATTCTTTCCCCATCTAGTTTTTCAATAGATTTTGGTCTTAGGTATATTACTTGTAGTTGGTGGATTGGTACAAATAAATTTTGAGAACTTGTGTGAAGAATTTCAAGGATAAAGCACTCCCAATGTTTAATGTTAATTTCCTTTCCTGTCAATTGAGGTATGAGCTACTTGTAGAGCATTACAAGAAGAAGGAGGTAATTTCACCCACTAACCTCCGTTGGTCATTGAAAAGGGCCAAGGATCTTTGTAAAATCATTCTATAAATGCAGGAGCAGTGGATTGGAATGAGGTATAGGCCTCCATTAGTCATTGCCTCAATACCATGATGGAATTCCATAGATGATCATCTGGAGGAAAGCTATACCACTTGGAGGAAGTCAGTCACTAAATTCTTTGGGTTATGTAATACTAAATTAGATGAGACTTGGCAAACCTTTTCCAATGAGTACAATTGTTCAAGGATAGTTGAAAAATTGAATAGGTAGTAGGAGGACCTATTAAATCTTAAGTGTGGGGGTGATGAACCCTTATTTTTCCATGTTTTATCCCATGTAAAACCTTATGTTATTTTGGTATCATTTTTCACTATGTATAATATTAACGTTTTATAATTAATACTTTACTATGTTTTGGAAGGAAATGACATATTCTTGTTATTTTTATCTTCTTATTACTTCTTCAAATATGTCTTGAATGAACATTTATGAGTATTAACAATGTATTCAGGAAAGCATATGTTGATTCATCATAGGATTTAAATGTAGACTAGTGCATGACTCATTTGTGCCTTTGGCGCAAGAATCTCCTTATAGCTCAAGACTTGCAGTGGAGCGCAAGACTCATCCAGATCACTAATTTGGACTCACTTGAAATGAGGGACTTGTGCAAAAGAGATAAATGGCTTAGATGGTTGAATTATGAGTGATATATCTGGCACATCAGTCAACACAATAACATGATCAAGAAATGTGAACTACCACCTCAACCTTGATGCATATTATGAGGGACATGCAATCCTAACTTAACTTCAGTTTCTTGAAGATGTGATACAAACAAAAAATTATGGAATTATGATCATCATGAATATAAGGAATCAATTCAGGATCGCAACATCGTCCGCTTAAGTAGTTGTTATTAATTTCTAATATTCCTCTCCTAGAGAGACTAATATTTCCCTAAATATAAAAGTGTGAATGCAATAGGAATATGAGTTAGTCGACTTATTGTAAAATTAGTTCTTTCAATTCAATAAATTACATATTTGTGCAGAATATTTACTAGTGTGATTTGTAACGTTGAACCTGATCAAAGGGAAGGAGAAAGGTCCATTCCTCCCCAATGAGAAGGGATGATTTAATGTTTATTTCCTTTATATATTTTGTATTGATTCAAATTATTAGCATTGCATTATTTCAAGTACCTTTAAATCTATATTAAATAGTCTTTTACTATCAATCTATTCAATTTCCTAATTGCAATTAGTATAGTATTTAGTTAATTTTGTTATTAAGTAAGTATTGAGAACAATCCTAACTATTCCCTTTGTTGCAAAAAACCATGGACACCTCCCTAGTTTGACAAACATAATTTAACTAAAGTGTGAGTATTAATAATGCTCATCACTAGGGTTGTCAAATGATGAGTTGGATACATTGGACCATGCCAAATTATGGCACATTGAGAGATCGGATGAAGTACACCATAATATGCCTATGTTGAATATTTTGTGCGATAGATGGTGCACAAATATGTGTACATTATGGATTCCTACGAGCAAGATGACAGTGACACTAAAGGATTTATATTAGATATTACATTTTCTTGTTGTAGAGAGAGAGTAAAGGTGATGACTATAGTGGATGCCCAAAGGTAGATGAGGGAAACGAGGTGGTATTTTACAGTAATAATAGACAAGAAGAGACTCATACCACAGTTTAGATGTGATATTGAGATCTAGTGTTCCACGATTACAAAAGTTTACTATAGTGATTATAATGTTGTAAGTGGTAGTAGAGGGTATGATTTGGGATATTATACAAGAGGCATGATATTTATTGCAAAGATAGAGGAACACATGACTAGGTATACATGGGTTTTGTGTGTATTGGCCCACATATATATAGATTTGTATAGATTCACTCAGGAGGATCATGGGGTAGTTTAAGAGCCATGAATTTGTTACACGTATGGGCATATGAGCATATACAAATATTGAGGTCACTTAGTGGGCCAGGGGCCGGTGGGGTAGACCCAAGATATTTATGGTGAGGTGGGTAGGCAATCATAGTAGGGGATAGATATGACCACCTATAAGTTGATGCTAGATCAAATGGACCCTCGGGCCATTATATGGAATCCATATAGAGACTATGGAGGTTGGGTAGAGGATGGTGTAGAGTTACGGTGCATTCCACAAACCATTTGGTTAGAGGGTTGCTTTCTAGAGGTGATAGAGTTTTTCTAGGGTGAACAAGTATCGAGATAGTTTGGCATGGCCTAAGATGTGCCCTTGGAGACATATATACATGGTTGAGATCGAATAGAGTGGAGCGAAAAGGAGTGAGGCATGGTCCAACGGGAGCAAACCGGTGCATCCCTGGGTCTAGATGTAACTATAGAGCTTATACAAAGTTGATGATGTGGGGTTCTCCCATGCCTAGAATAAGTGGTGGGTGACATATCGATGGGTTTTTCTATTTCTAGTAGTTGTGGATGTGGTTGGTGGGAAGCATTGTCAAAGATAAGGTTCAAGCATGTATCGACCATAAGGTGCTTAGGAGATGAGGAACTCTTCTTAGCCATGAGGGTTTTGGGGATCCTAGGGAAATAAATTCAAGAAAAATGGGTTCACCAAACAATTTAATAAATATAAATTAAATCTAATTATAGAGTAACTAATATGATAAAATTTAATAGATATATAAATGCTAAGAACTCAAACAATGTAACAATATAAGTAAAAATGAGAGAGATATGACTTAGATGAATCCTAAACAATCTAAAACTGATCAGAGTGGTGGAAAGTGATGAACAAGACTAGAAATGTGTCACAACTACTCATTGTAAAATCTAGATTACAGGATTAATTTTGGACATGGGCGCTAGTGCTGACAGGGTGTCCTGGGTGTTGGTGATTGTTCTTGGATGGTAGTGATTGTGAAAAAGGTTGGAATTGAATTTATTTTATGTGGATAGGGTTTCACTATCACTTCTTGTTGATTTCCGACATTCCCTATTTGATTTCCAAGGGTATATGTAACTTGCAACAAAAACCCTAACTACCTACACAAGCTCACAAACACATAAAATTGGAATGAAAATGTAATATGTGAAGTCAGAATGACCTCAACGGTCATTTGAAGAGTGAAATTATGACCAAGCACTGCACTACATTCTAGAATCCATGTAGTTCTTTGTGTTTGTGTGTGTAATAGTGTCCTTAGGTTTCCCTTGTGCCAATGATGCCAAGATAGTGGGCTTATAGCTAGATAATATGCAAATGTGTGATATGGAATTGAGAACTTCCCCTTCCTATGTAGTGTATGCAGCCCAAAAATGTAGTCCCTTTGATGGTAGTGATAGTATGTAGATGTGATTGCCCCTTATAATTTCCAACCAGAATAATAGAGTGTATGTTGTGTATATATATGGATCTCTTGTTTGAATTTTGACACTAGTGACACGAAAGGCCGACTATGAGCTCGGGATAAGGATTAGAAAACTAGAAAGGCCAACCAAAAATGTCAAAATAAGTGAAAATAACAAATAGGACATGAGTTCCCAAGATGGACAGGAGCACATGGGCGCTAGTGTCAGAATGGGCACTGGTGTCCTAGGATAAATGATGATAGATGTGAAACGGAAAATAGACAAGGATACCTACGACTTGACCAGAATTGTGTACAAAAACAAGAAATGTGAGAGAGAAATACAATATAATCAATCAAAGAAAGTATAAGGAAAAAGGACTGTGTCACAAAGTGAATTATTTTCTTACTTAATATCCATGCATATAACAACATACTTGACAACACAATAAAATAGTAGTATGTGTGTGATTTTGTTTCTACACATAGATGGTATCTCATTATATGTTCAAGTGATGATACATAATATGTTGGTTAAGCGTGTACTCATTGATAATGGATCTGACCTCAATATTTGTAGCACCTCCTTCCTGAATAGGTTAGGAATCTACATCTAGTATCATAGTCCATCTAATATACTTATCCATGATTTTAATAATATGCCTTGTCAAGTGCTTAGAAAAATCATATTACTTATCATTGTGGTAAACCAAACACTTGATAATATTTTCCATGTTATGCCTCATGAACTTAGTTACAATATCCTTGCAGGTGTCCTTGGATACACAACATGAATGCAGATTCCATACACTTTACATTCTTGTCTTAAATACACCTATCGGGGGTTTTACATACTTTCCCTACTAATCATCACCACTTTAATTATTTTTAGAAAGATATAATGCCAACACGTATAATCTTTACACATAACCATAATTTATTGGTATTACACACACATCCATACCCAATTTTAGAACTCATATTAAAATATTCATACCTAATTCTGTTACTCCTACTCGATATCCATACCTAAGTTTAGTTATCCTATTAAAATATCCATACCTAAGTTTGTTACTCCTACTCAAATACCCATACTAAATTCTATTTCTCCTACTCATATATTCATACCTAAACATAAGCCTACTTCCTTTAACCAATATGGGATTGGATATAAATATTTTCAAAAATAGAGATTCACTAGATAAGGAATTGGCTCCCATACACAAGGTATTCATATACCTATTACATTTCCTATCACTATATCACGTAAAGGTATTGGCTACATAGTAATTCAAGACCCACCTCCTCATATTATGGAAACATTACCAATTGAGAATGAACAATTGCACACCACCTCGGTGTACTCGGAGCATATACTAACCCAACCAGGTGCAACACAACAATAAATTCTATAGATATCTCTACTTCTCCACAACAAGATGAGGTTGATGATGATTCATTTTATGATATTGGTTGTAAACCAAGTATAAATTATCCTAGTCATGTGCCTATTACTAGTAAGGTTACACCTACTATGTTTGGATGGAAATATCTAAATATGACTACGATGATGATGATGATATGTATATCCCTACAAGCATATGAACATACTAGTTAAATCCTAATTTTTCTTCTAAAAGTATTTTAACACAACATATTCCATCCATTCTTGAATTCCCATGGAATTTGAGGACCTCCCTTCATTCTTTCATAAGAATAGGTTTTCATGCACGCTCCCACATACTTTGTTAAAGGTAAGGCCTTTGATATTTCTATTAATATTTCTACATGTTACACATCTAGTGTTTTATTTCTCTTGGATATATCTACCATTACTACATCTATGGCTTCTATATCATACATCACTAAATTAAATAATACAAAAATGTTCATATATTTACAAAAATACAAAACCAATACCTCTACACATATCTTGCATAGTTAACACTATACATTACATATGCTATTAGTCACTATGGTTTGATTGATAACATATCTTTTCTACACTTTACACACATGTATTCATGAGGTATATTAAGCTTGAAGGTGGACACATAGATTGTTACATGCTAATAGGATCTACCATAGTTCCTTATGTTCTTCTCTTAGGTGAATCCCTCCACACTATACATGTTTTATTATTTCATTATAGTTCCTTTCGACTTCCTCATTATGCCTGATTACAAATATTATGTATATGTTATTTTCACACTAACAAAACTAACACATGTGTATTTTGTAACATTGACATATGTTTCTTCATGTGTTCTCTTACTAGTTATTGCTTTCATCACTATTTGAAATTATTGTTATGCATACTTTTTGGTTGCGTGTGTTACTACTTGTCTACTTCATTGTATACATCCCGAAAGCCTTGATTGTCTTATGACATCATGCGTGTCACATGTTTATGGTTTTATGTCTTATTGTGTGATATTGATTTCTCTTGTATGTGGTATAATTTCCTTGACATCGTGGGTGTCCCATGTTTGAAATTTTATGCCTTGATGTGACTTTGATTTACATGATCTTACTTGTATTTTCTTACTTGATTGCTGTTTAGAATTATTATAGATCTTGTATATATGTGTTGTTGTTACTATTATTATTCTGGTTGTTATCACTACATATATTGCTCTTGTTTATATGGTTTTTTGTCTTTGTGCACACAATGGTTTCCACCATGCACAACCCCTTTTTTCATGTATGTACAGTTTCTCAAATATGGCCACCTCTTTAGGATCCTATACTCGCTATAGATTCTCAAACATATGGTGCATTATCACACATTTATTATTTTGATCCACATGTTGGAATGGTTTTTCACATGTACCTAAAAGAGGGGCATTCATCGAGATATATTCTACACTTACATGCAAAATTATAGGTTTAGACACAAGCTTTCATAGGGAAAACTACTCGAAATAACATTAGGCATAAAAATTTGTGAAACTACACAAGGTCTAAAAATTACATAAAATTCATGAACATATGGATGGCTCTAACCACACCATACATTATTCCCTAGGGAAACACCGATTTATCTACGAGTTTTAGGTTTTAAAGCATAAATACAAGTTTTGGTACAATCTCATACCCATATGACACAATTAAGATCATAAATAGCTCTAGGCATTAAGACTTTGAAAAAAATATATGTTCAAAACCATACAAAAGGGTTATGACCGTATGAATGGTTCGACCACACCATACATTTTTTCCTTGGGGAAAAAACACCGAGAATTATCCACAATTTCATGTTTTTAAAATAAATATTTTTTGGCATAATCTTAGACTTAGAGGACATATTTCATATCAAGTTATAGGGGGCATAAAATATTTCACTCCTTCCCTCTTCAGTACTCAATTATGGTTGAAAAATATAGGTGTTTTGGGGGCATGAGACTCATTCTCCATTGATATTTTAGAAAATTGCATACAATTTCTCTATAGTACGACACATAGGAAGGGTATAGGAGCACTCATTCTCTTTATACCTTATGAATGTAGTCATGAAATCATGTAATTTATATTTACACCAGACCTCTAAGTATGTTGTTATATGCATAATTCATAAGTGAGAAAACTAGACATTAACAACACATGTTTTGCTTCTACATTTCTTTATTCTCTTACACACTCTTCTTATTTTATTTTCTTGAAAGAATAATTTAATTTTGGACATTAGAAAACATATGGCCCATCTATATATTTACCATTATATCATTTGAACATTGCGTAAAGTACCACCCATTAGGGACAAGAGCACTGAGACATTACTATCCCCTTTGGGCACTTATATCCTTTTGTTTGAGGTGATTTTTGGTTGGTCAACTATATGAAAAAATACCAAAAATTCAAAATATAATAGGGTTTAATGATACCTGTGCTAATAGTGTAATGTTGAGATGAATGGGTGAAAGTGACACATGGGATTCCTCTTTCCACCGAATGAGAGAACATGCATACAAAGATATCCAAAACATGATAGATATTAGATAAAGATTTAACGAGTTTATCGGCAAAGGACGATCCCATGAACTAATTTTCTTTCTCGAAGGGTGTCAAATAATTTTGAAAATTAAGTGGCAATGATGAAAAAATTATATTTGATAAGTATGAGGAATCATTCAAATTCCAGGGGATAAAGAGATCATGTTCTACTTGATAGGTGGCCTAGGAAAGGGCTACAACGAGCTCAAAGTCGAAGAAGTAGTCGAACTAGAAATGTTTAACAACATCCCATTTTTCTTGTATGATTTCGAGTTGGTCTTTGATGTCTTCTATTTTAGGTATCAAGGTGATGGTGCAAAGGCTGAATTCATGTGCTATGTTGAACCTTCCCAAATGATGGGTTGTTACACAATCATAAGATCATAGATGATCGTAATGGATGTGATTCACTTGGAACTATCATCTACAAGGGGAACATCTTGAAAAGAGGAAGATCAGACATAAACAAAATGATAAAATGAATGAAAGTATATAGAATGTGGTAAAATGACCAAATGCTAGCAATCGTTGGTGATTTAAGTAAAGCATTCATCGAAATTTGGTGAATCACTAGTGATTATTGAGAAAAGATTAATTCTTTAATATAATGTTGATTAAATGCATAATAGTTGATTTAATGATTGATTTAGACTAATAGATGATGCTTAAAGAGTTTAATCATGCAAATTACTAGAGATAACTTACCATTGTTGTATAAATAAGTGGACATAGTTGAAGGATCCTTATAGATATTCATGAATGCTCTAAGGGATTCGACAGAGGTGCAAAATGTGTCTAAATGCTCGTAGTGGTGTCTTCTTGGTCTTGAACACAAAAAATCTTCACTAAGGATGGATGAGGATCCATTTGAAATAGGTTTAATGTTATATATATAATCGATGACGATCGATCGATGGGAAAAGTGGGGAAACCCACTTGCAAGTGGTTTTAACCACTTCCAAATAAGGTTTTTCGAGTTTTAATTCAAATGTAAATGGCTGGGGAGGTTTTTGCAAGGTTAGGAGGTTGGGTGACTAGGATAAAATTGGGTTTAGGTGGTTTAAGTGTGGTTAGGTAGGTTTAGGATAGGTAAAATGGGTTTTATAGAGGGTAAAACATGATTTTACGAGGGGTGGAGTGATGGCTTAAGAAAATGAGATAGGTTTGTATGATTTTTGAATGAGGGTGTGAGGGGTGTAGCTAGGAAACATGTTTCTACATTTTCCCTTTTTTCCAAGGGTTTGTGATAAACAAGCTACTGGATAAAAATTAATGGAATGATATGTTTTGATATTGGACAAAGTGGTCCCCCTCAAACCGGGATCATTGCGATGAGGTGCAATGATCACGAGTTTGAAAAATAGTTCGGATGAGATAGGTTTGTATGATGGTGTGTTTAATTTTAAGATGAACCAAGACTATGCATGAAAACAAATTTCCACAGAGGTGGACTTTATGTAATCAGAGAGTCAATTAATAGGGTAACTAATGGGTTCTTGAACTATAAATGTATGACTCATAGAAAGTAGTCATGGGAAATGATCCCAAAAGCATATAGTATCCATGGTGTATCGAATACATAAGATTGATAAAGTATATTGCCACAAAGGTGGGATTACAAGATTGTGAATTCAAATGATAGGAAACCAATGGGTTTTTGACATATAGATGTATGAATCAATGATAGTAAAGGAAATTTTTCTCTAATGGATGAAAAATCTGAAATGGATTTGATTAAAGGTAGGCTTGTATAAATTTGATTGATTTTGATTTTAGAGGGTCTCGAGGCCCCAAAAAGGAAGAACATACTTGAAAAATGTGTAATTTTGGCAAGGAATGATGAAAATGATGGTTTGACGAGGCTCAGAGGATATTTAAGGATGTTTTGGACAAAAAGGATGGAATCGTTAGTGATTTGGGAAAAATCACCTGGTGATTAGCATAATCATTGGTGATTAGGTGCATGACAAAATTTTGATATAAAAAGTTGATCAAAGACTCATTTGGTCATTTACAATTTGAGAACCTTAAGAGACCTAAGAACCCTAATTTGATAATTTTTTACTAATTTGGTTGAGATGGAGGCAACTGGAGGTGTATAAAGATGATGAAGGATGCCATATGTTGAGGTAGGTGATGCACGTAAGATTTTGATTTTTTTATTTTTATAATATTTTGAGGCGCTAAGAAACCGATAGCGATTACGTATGAAATCACTAGCGATTTAGGGGTTCTTGACAATTTTAATGGGCGTCACCAACAATTCGAGTAGAGTTACTTGGCTCATGAGAGGTTGACTACAAAGGATAGGATCTCAAAGATTCTTGATGATGTGTGGCTTTATTACTAGATGAGGATTGGGCTTATTTAGAGGAGGTTGGGTTAGGTGGGATGCGTCACCACAAAGCGTATCCATGGGGATATAGGTTTTTTGCTAGTGCTATTTGAGTGATGGGATCATGTGATAGGAATGTTTTGGTTGCTTATTGGAGAGATGATGATCCCTTTAGAGGATTTGCTTTGAATATTATTCTTTTCGATACGGGGTGAGTATATTTATGTGATTGACAAGGATGGTAGGAGTGTGGCGATGTAGACTTTGTATGGTGATGATGGGGAGATGTGGTGTACACATCAAGGGATTTTTCATACGAAGAACTATATGGTGATGATGAGGAGGAAAAAAATTGGTGACTATGATGATGATAGGGATTAGTTGTTATGCCTTGCTTGATTCGAGAGGGTGATTTTCATGGATTTTGACACAAGTGGTTATAAATATGTTTGTACACATGATACTATTTCTTGGGCCCCTGTTGTGTTAGCACAAGTTTATGGGGAGTTGTGGTCCTGGAGTATGGGACAAAGATTTGGAGTAGATGTTTCATTTTTTCTATAGTGTTGGGCATATGAGCACATTGAAGTGGCTCGACCATGGGGTATACTATGGATGCGATGGGTTGGTTTGCGGCAGATCCTATGGGTTTCATGAAATGGAGGTTCAATTTTTTAGCTACCGGTTCTGCATTCGAGGTGATGTTTATTATAGGTAGCTCTAGCTAGATTACAAGGGTGATATCATTTAGAGGCCATATGAAGATTTCCCTAGCATGGATTGATATAGAGGATGAGTTTAGGACCTTGCAACAAAAGAGATGGGTATGGGGGAAGAGGAAGGATCATTGGGATATGATCCAATTTTTCCATTTTAGATGGTAATTTGGTTTGATGTAGGATGTGCGAGGTAACAATGGCCTATCGAGGGATGATGGGGAGATTGATATAACATTTCTAAATTTTTAGGCCGTAGTGGATATGGTAGATGAGGAGGAGGTAGGGGTGAGGGTGGATATAAAGGGAGTGGTGGTGGGATGTGATGATGTTTGTGTGGCCTAGGCCTATGTGGTATGGTGGTAGGGTTAGGTAGGTGGATTTGAGAGGTGGGTGAGAGATTGTGTGGAGGTTACTTTGAAGGGTGGTGGTGATGGTAAATGTGTGGGTGAGGAGGATAGAGTAATGGTGTTAGAGGTCACTATAGGGTGTTTAAAGGCCAAGAAGGATGCATTGTTTTCTAAGTGGGCTACTCGATAGCTAAGAGAGATACATTAATTGGGGAGTGTGATGTACTTGAGTCAACAAATCACCATTGTGAAGGAAGAGCTTACCCAGTGCAAGAGATGACAAAGATAGATATCGATGAACATAGAGGGCTTGCGAAAGGAATTCAACATGACTGATCTCGTTGATTTTAGGAGTTGAGATACATGATACTCAGGCTCATATTAATAATAATGAGACCTCTCCGGTAGTGTAGGCATGGCCAACTACCAAGATATGTGTGAAAAGTTACGATATTATGAGGACATAGTATGACACATGTGCTATCCGATGAGCCTCGATATATAATGTTTTTGGTGCACAAACATGTGGATCCATTAGGTAGTAGAGTTGTGAGTGTGGGCCAACCACCACGAGGTCCAGAGGGCATACCGATAGGGGGTTGGGTGGAGATCTAGGTGGAGCTCTAGGGAGTAGCGTAGAAGAGAGTGTTTACTTTATGAATATTCGGTTCACCTAGTAGTTTTGTAGATAGATTTTGATGTATGAGGCTCATTTGAAGCCCTTTTTAATAATGTATATTTTTTTATATACGTGGTTCTTAGGCACCTCGATAATGTTGATTTTTTTGATATATATGATTTTGTCGTCGGGTTATATTTTGGGTTATGATTATGATTGTAATGTGATGTATTAAATATGATTCATGATAATTTAATTGATGATGTGTTTTGATATGATGTTTATGATTTATATTTATGGATGCTTGTGTTATGATATAATTTGATGATGTTAGACATTGTCGTAAAAATAGTAATATTGTTATAAGATTTACACACTTATACAATGGATAAGAGCTCATTGTGAAAGTTTTTCTTCTTTACTTGCTTTGGACACATTAACAAAGAAACTAATTTATACATATGATACTACACATATGACCTTATAATAGACGTTAACGTATGACTCACAAGGGTTAGTCATACTATGATCATGGGTGGATATGTGATAGTTGGATCTTATCCATGTTTCGACACGAGAAAGGTTTTGTGTGTAGTAAGAATATGGAAACAAGTTATTATTGATAGTTTCCAAGGTTTTACCCCAGCTTTATTGTATATGATACAAGCTGATCGATGCAGGAAGCTTGCACTTGGGGACATATGATAATTGTAGGAATATTTCCTTGGATGGTGTGATTTTGATTTTTATATGAGGGTTGATTGATGTGGGAAGCCCCTTTTGATACGAGGATTGATCAATATGGGAAGTCTTTATTGTGCATTTGATTGGGTAGCCATCCTTCGAGGGAGTGGTCTACAATTTTATTTTCCATGATTTTCCTCTCGATAGTAATATTTTGAGGGATTAGTCTATATTTGATTGGATCCATCCCATAAATATTTTGATTTTTAGATGAGGGAAACCCTAGGGTAACCACGTAGAAGGGGATAAGATAAGTGTGCAAGCTACACTTATGTCCTTTTCATGTTGATCAAGATGAGATAAGGGGATGGTAAGAGTAATGATTGTGGGGATTCCTAATTGTGATCAGAAACTTGTCCATGAGGAATATGTTATGAGAAGATCCGTGGTGCTCATATTCAAGGTCATGACATGTATGCTGACGAGATAGACCACATGATTCCAAATCATTACAAGAGTGATAGGATGTGTGGGTTGATGGATGAAGATCATAGTTTGAATAATATCTCATGAGTTAAGTTAATAGTTGACAAGATCACCATTGCTAAATTCAAGTCGTTTGAGATGTTTGTTATAGGCACATTTGATTTTTTCTTGATATATGTCGATGTGTTCAAGTGCAATTCGATGACATTCATCTAACATTTCTAGTTATGATAAGCGTTCTTGATGGTAGTCTTCATCGAAGATGAAATATCTGAGAGAAACACGTAATGATGGAATTTGGACTTTGATGGGAAGAATTTCTTCGGTGCAATATACTAAGGAGAAGAGTGTAGCACCCTTAGGAGTGCAGAAGCTGGTGTGATATGCCCACAATGCAAATGGGATTTGGAGATGCTAATTTATACCAACTTGGGAAATGATTTTCATGAGGATTTTTTTGAGTGTTTTGTTAGATGCTTCTGGTTGACCGTTGGCTTATGGATAATAAGGAGATGAAAAGTTAAGTTTGATGTGGTAAGTGTCACAATTTTTTTGAACTTTTTTATTTTTAAAGGACCTGCCCATTATCTATGATGATTTTGTGAGGAATGACAAAGTGATAGATAATGTGATGATGGATGAAATAAATGATTTTATCGGCTTTATTGGAAATGAGGGGGATAGAATCCACCCATTTGGTGAATTGTTTAGTTTCTATGACGATAGATTATGTCATTATGATGAGCAAGGATTGATGAGATAAATAAGAGAAAGTCCTAATTATGAAAAAGGCTAGAGGTTATGTTAGTGCAAAATCACAAAGCACCCCGGATGCAGATCAGCTTCTAGGTTGATCACTAGGCATCTAGTGTGATTGCACAACATGGAAACCTCTCTCCAAGCGTGGGACTTGTGAAACCGAGAGAGGAATCTCAAGAGAAGGTGGTTCTGCTCCTAAACTACCCGCCACAAGCTATTCCAGCAGGGCAAGCTAATCTAATCCTAATCTAACAATGCCAAGAGGAGAGAGAGAGAGAGAGAGAGAGAGAGAGAGAGAGAGAGAGAGAGAGGAAAAGAACAAAAGCCTACACTAAAAC